>CP139753.1:12502500-13752500 GCA_034370585.1 Fragaria x ananassa | reverse complement strand
AAGGAAACAATATAAAAGCCTATGCAATCATCTTTGGCGCCCCCTTCTCCTTCCTTTCTTCGCCTCTTCTTTAGTTCTTCTCCTCTTCCTTCTGCATTGTTTTTTTATTATGTTTATTTAAGTTTCCTTAGTTAGGGGCTGCTTGAAGCCCTAGACATGAACAACAAGATGATTTGAGTTTTGGTTTTAGTTTCTTTTAATCCAAGATGAGATTTGGTTTACTATTTTTATGTTGATGAATTCTTTTCATGTTTGCTTTGAGTGCACGCTTAGTATGCATGTTAGGGTTCTCTAGCTTTGATAGTTTGATGCCAGTGTCAATATCGGACTCCTCAAACTATCTAGAGAAGTAATTGTTAGTTTTTGCTAGCAAGTAAACTAAGTCCTAGGTTTAGCAAGACGCTAAGTTTATTGCGATGCCTTGTGATGTCTCAAACCCTTTTAGAACGTAATGATCTTTGCATGTTTAATCTAATAAACGTACCTTTAGGTTGCATTGCTTGAGAATAGTTTAGGTGTAGAACACTTCCTGCCTAGCGTACGAAGTAAGAAAGGGTAATAGGTTGTGTTTCAAGCGTACCGAACCAACCTAAGCATCTTCATCTAGATTAATTGAAATATAATTGAACCAAGTATCTTGTGTGTGATTGTCGGGGTGGATTGCATCTTCCCTAGCTAGTTTTATTTCATTGTTTTCCAAAACCAAAACCAAAATCAGTTTTCGTCACTTTCTGTCCTCCGTTTTCCAGTATTTATTTGACATAGCAAACGATCTCTGATTCATCTGAAATTTTGTATGTGAGTCCGTCTGTCTATCTAGTTCGAGTCTGTAAATTTTCGTATTTTTCTGACTTGTTTAGGTTAGTCAAATAATTAGGTTTTCGACTGCTGGTCGTTAGGATCAATAGTCACTTTTGTGACATCGTTTGAGTAGTTAGATTCATTTAGTCTTCTGCGGGAATGACCCTTATTTGCCCATACTATAAACGATTTTTTTTTAAAAAAAAAAAACTTTTATTAATAACTCACACACCCTACATATGTCGTGAGGTTTGAACCCATGACCTCAAAGTTGTCAGTTAAACACCTTAACCAACCAAGCCCATACTATAAACGATGATCTAGTTATGAATAAGGAAAATAAATTGGTTTAAAATTAACCGATCAATGGGCTAGTTTGGTTGCAAACAATCAAATATGACCGGGATGGGATTGGTCGGGATCAAATCTGAAAAATGCAAAGCTCGTCCCGATCCCGTCCCGCGGTCAATGTTTGGGACGGGATGCGGGATTAGCCCAATATCGTCTCATCTCGTTCCATGCTGAGCCCTATCTAGAGAGGAAAAAAAATTGATGAACTATTCACAACGCAATTGAGATATCATGAATCTAATGTTTATATGATATGTTGATATGTATATAGTTATGTATTGAGAAGATGATGAATCTTGATTCGGTTATGTCGTCTTGAAGGATAAAAAAATAGTTGAGAGAGAGGTAGAGATTAGAGAAAGTTAAAACTCAACCAGTTTTCAACATGTTACAGTGATTATCATGTCTTAGACGTATTTAATTTTCTTTTCCTCTCTAGTAGATGAGTCTCAATAGGAAACCAACAACTCCTCTTGATTGTTTTCCATATCAAAATAGTAATCATCAATTTTGATTGTGTATTTAATCTCTTAAATGATAGATATCTTAAATTGATTTAAAGAAAGAGAAAATAAATTAGTTTTTATGGCGTATTTCAACCGTTAATTGTTACTAGATCTAATAGATAGTAAGTGATAGTTTTTGTACCACTAGAGTGGTAAGTGATAACCCAGTTAACCATCAATTTTTTGTACCAAAGAAAGAAAAATTTTCTCCCCTATTTATTATTTACCATAGCAATTTTCTCACCATTTTCTATTTCCCCAAACAGAACAAAAGAGGTCAGAGTCAGCAGATAAGTAAAAGAAGTTTGAGAACAAATCCGGCATAAGCCAATGTGACGAAAACAAAACACACACACAGTTCCAAAAATAAAAAATAAAAAATAAAAAATTCGTATCGAGACCCGTCTTGGTATCGTATATAAGAAAAGAGCGAGAGCCACCTCTTTTCTCTTCTCCCATTTCTCTCTGCGTCTCTCTCTCTCAATTCACACAAAAATGGAGCCAACCAGATTACAACTCTCACTTCTAAAACCCTAATTTCCGATCCCCCCCTCCTCTCCCCTCCCCTCTTCTCTCAAACCCACCCAGCTTCCCCTCTCACTCTCACTCCACAATCCTCGATCCCATTTCGAATCGATCCACCGCAATCACTCCCCAAACGCGCCGCAGCAGCCTCCGTTCCTCTTCCCCGAAACGACGTGTCGTCTGAATTGGTAGTGCTCGATCTGCGGCGGTCGAATTTCCGGAGAGTAAATTTCTAGGGTTTTGGGGTCAAGGCTGGCTGGTATTGGGGCCAAGTAAATGGCGGATCCGCCAGGTATCCGCCTCGGAGTTGTCTGTGAATTTGGGTTTGAAGTGTAGATAGTGAGAGAAAGAAACGAGAATAAAAAGCATGCTGAGCGTGATACGCGTGCATCTTCCTTCTGATATTCCCATTGTAGGCTGTGAGCTCACGCCTTATGTGCTCTTGCGCCGCCCCGATAAGACTGTCACCACCGACGATGTATCCGAGTCGGCTCCGATTGATGGCCACTTCTTGAGATACAAGTGGTGAGTGTCAATTATCGGAATCGATTTTACTGTCTTGCTTTTAATGGTTTTGTTTGCTTTGATTGGGTGTTTGGTTTCGGGCTTTGTGTGTAAGAGCATTGTTTGTTCAGTGTAGCTTGCGTGTGTTTATGCCCGGCATTCTTTCATGGGTTTTGTAATGCTTTCTTGGGTTATAATTATTTTTTCTTATGCAAAAGAGATTTGTGTTGACAGAGATATTATTTTTGAATTTGATTACTGTATCTTGATTTTCAATTGCAGTATTGTTTTTGTTGAATAGTGAAATTCAGAGTATTGAATACTGTATCTTGGTTTTGAGTTGCAGTATGGATTTTCTTTGGATAGTGAAATTCAGATAAAGAATGTATCTTGGTGCTTTACCTAGCATGTTAATACCATCTACTGTGAGATGTAAAGGTGAAATTATTTTTCGTCGTCTCAAAAGTCTTTCAACTTTGCAAACCTAGAATAGTCTGTCGTGAATTGATGATAAGGATTAATATGACCCCTGTCTCTGTTGCAACAGCTCTAACCGTCATTTGCAATAATTGTTAGGATAGCTAGGTTAGATTTCTGCTGTTTCATTGCTAATTCATTGATAAGTGTATATGCTGCCAATTCAAGATCAGAATCTAGTTACCTGGTGGTGTCCTTATGATCTCTAGGGGTAAAGGACTTACAGCTACCAAAATTTGATTCTCTTCCTCCCCTGACCCTTATTAAAAGAGAAACGGAATAAACTGCTGTTGGTCTGTGATTTCTTGACCCATTCTTGGTCTTGCTTGCAGGTATCGAATACAAAATGATAAAAAAGTTGCTGTCTGTAGCGTACATCCATCTGAGCAAGCCACATTGCAGTGTCTAGGTTGTGTCAAGGCCAAACTACCTGTTTCCAAAAGTTACCATTGTTCCCCCAAGTGCTTCTCAGATGCATGGCAGCACCATCGTGTTCTGCATGACCGTGCGGCTAGTGCTGTGAATGAAAATGGAAATGAGGAGGAAGAGGTGTTTGGGCGCTTTAATAGCTCAGGATCTGTTGTTCTCAACACAAGCTTATCTGGTTCTGTGTCAAGCACTAGTTTAACAAATGGTTCAACACCTTTGTATCCTGCTGCTGTTACTCAAAGGAGTGGTGGTGAAACATGGTTTGAAGTGGGCCGCTCTAAAACTTATACGCCAACCGCTGATGATATTGGGCATGTTCTGAAGTTTGAGTGTGCTGTAGTTGATGTTGAAACAAAAGTACCTGTCGGACATGCTAATCCCATATTAACTTCTCGTGTCATTCCAGCACCATCTCCCAGTCCAAGGCGCTTGGTTCCTGTCAATGGAGTTGACGTCATGGGGCATTTAGATTCAGATGGCCGTATTTCTTCTAATGGAACTTTTACTGTGCTTTCATACAACATTTTGTCTGATGTGTATGCCACTAGCGAATCATACGGTTACTGTCCTTCATGGGCACTTTCTTGGCCATACCGCAGGCAAAATCTGTTGCGAGAAATTGTAGGCTACCGTGCAGATATTGTTTGTCTTCAGGAGGTACACATCCAGACTTTCTATTGCTCCAGTTATTCCTGAGCTTTCACATATTTGATATTGATTATTGCTTTCAGAATTTTGCTATCGTTGGACCCATAAGATTAAGATTATATAAGGTTTTAAATCATAAGGGTATATGCTCTCCTTTTGATACGACAGCTATTATAAGCTATTACAAGCCTTGTTTCAGACCAAAAAAAAGCTCTAAAGGCAGACAGATTTGCTTTAGATATTTGGAAGTAAAATGCTACATTTCACCAGGAACTCATCCTTGAGGTTGTAAATTTTGAGATATATATATATATACACACACACGTATGCATTATCACTATGATACAAACTTATCAATGGACTAATCATTTGCTCTCTCAGGTTCAAAGTGATCATTTCGATGAATTTTTCGCCCCAGAGCTGGACAAACATGGTTATCAAGCGCTATACAAGAGGAAAACAAACGAGGTCTCTGAGCCCATCCTTTTCATTCCATATGATCATTCCCTGATATATTTTTTTTCTATCTCGTGATTGATTTAGTTTATTCTTATTTCAGGTTTACAGTGGGAACACACAAACAATTGACGGTTGTGCAACTTTTTTCCGTAGAGACAGATTTTCACATGTCAAAAAATATGAGGTCTGTATGCCTAAAGACATTATAGCTCGCAAAATGTAGGGTTATTTGGTTTTAATATGATGTAATTTGTGTTCGTATGCAGGTCGAATTTAATAAAGCTGCCCAGTCTTTGACGGACGCCATGATTCCAACTAATCAGAAGAAAAGTGCGCTAAATCGACTAGTTAAGGTTGGTTGATTATTTATGATTTTTAATTTTTTTTAATTTTGAACCTGACCTAGAATCAACGATGTTGTGGTGCTCATGCCTAGTGTTGATGTGTCTTAGGATAATGTTGCTCTCATAGTGGTCCTGGAAGCCAAATTTAGCAATCAGGGAGTTGATAATCCAGGCAAACGACAGCTTCTTTGTGTGGTAGGAATGGTTTTTTGTAATATATTATCTCTTTATTGGGCTTTGTTTACTTTCAAACTGCCCTAATGCCAGTGCAAATTTACGTATATTACTCATGGCATTTATAATAATTCTCTTATCATGCAGGCAAACACACATGTAAACGTCCACCAAGATCTAAAGGACGTCAAGCTCTGGCAGGTAACTTATATTTTTGTCTTCCCTGTTTGCAATCGAATTTGTAAAGTACTTTCAAGATGTCATTATTTTTTTCATATTGATTTGTTTCTTCTGTTTCATATCAGGTTCATACTCTCCTGAAAGGATTAGAGAAAATAGCTGCCAGTGCAGATATTCCAATGTTGGTCTGTGGGGACTTTAATTCTGTTCCTGGAAGGTCTGTTACTTTTTACTGATGATTTATCTGAAATTTGAAAATTATTACCAGTAAGTTGCTTGCTTAAGGTATTGCTGCTTTGTTGCAGTGCTCCTCATACACTTCTGGCCATGGGAAAGGTGGATCCACAACATATTGATTTACAAGTAGATCCTCTTAATATATTGCGCCCTCTCAGCAAGCTGATACATCAGCTTCCATTGGTAATATATGTTTTTTCATGCATCATCTACTCAATAATTCTTACAGAGAGATAGGGTTTGCGCTGGTAGTTAAACCGTTGCTATCAATCCACAGGTCAGTGCATATTCATCCTTCGCAAGGTTGGGAGTTGGTCTTGGTTTGGAGCAGCAAAGAAGGAGAATGGACCCCACAACAAATGAACCGTTGTTTACAAATTGCACTAGAGATTTTATTGGTACCCTAGATTACATATTTTACACTGGTAAGTTTTACTATTCAAGTTTAAATGATACATTCATGTCGGTGTTTATCTTTGATCAATTACACATGAAGTTTTATGGTTTTTGGTTTCAGCGGACTCTTTGACAGTGGAGTCCTTGTTGGAGCTCTTGGATGAAGAAAGCTTAAGAAAAGATACGGCACTTCCTTCTCCAGAGTGGTCATCAGACCACATTGCACTTCTAGCTGAGTTTCGCTGCAAGCCTAGAATTAGACGTTGACAGGTTCAGGTAGGTTTTGTAGTCACGATTGTTTGGATCGGTTGCAAATGAAAATTACACATGCTGTAATTGGTTTTGTCAATGCTTGTCGTTGCTAAAAGCTTTAATTGTTAGGCGTCGTAGATATTTTTGTTACTTTCGGGCCCAACAATTGGTTTTTACTAGATCAGGGAAAATTTTAAAAATGCAACTACTTTGAACAGAATTGTAACTGGAGATTTGGGGATTAAAGTCACTGCCTTTAATCTTTAGTGATTTTGATATTGCTGAAACTTGTCAATCCTATTTCAATTTGTTGCTCTAAATTGTTCTTCGTCCACGAAAGGTCCACTCCGTTTTTTTTATGTGCAAATATTTTGGCTATGCTAAACAATTTTCGAAGCTGCTTTGTTGATTCTGGTTGAATGGTTTACTTGCTTAAGCTGGATTTCACAATCTAAACTTTCTTACATCATTGATATGAGAGTTTAGTTTCTATCAAGAAATGAATGCATGTAATTGTTCAGTGTGTGAGTTTTTGAGTTTTTCACTTTGCTGCACTTATTGTATTAATGGCAATCTCAATGCTTGTAGGAGCGAAATCGGAAAAGGCTCAAGAGAACCCGTTATGAAGTTAAGTTATTGTAAGATGGTAGATCATTCCCCTGTTCTTTCCAGGTATCTCCTTATGAGATAGATGCTATGATCTACTTTGTATTATGCCACCTTTGTCGTATAGAAAAGTTATTATGATTCCTTGCTCAATATCCCATCTCATTTTTGCCAATAGGATCCCTTGCTCAATATCACATATAGGTCGTAATCGTGTACCCTCAAAGGCTAGTGGTCTGCAATATTTTTCATGTTCACTAGGATGTGGTCAGTCCCCATTTTCCTTTTATATTTTAGTCAAGGAAACAAAGATAAATAATAAGATTTTATTTTTTTCCTTTTCGGGTTATTTCCTTCAGACCACCAGCTCAGATTGTTGGGTTTGTGCATGAGTTCTTTATGTTTTCCTACTACATGACCTGTAGCTTGCATGGATAGGCTGCTTGTGGAACACATTTATCTCTAATTCTAGGAAATGCAAAGCAATGGGGCCTGGGAATTCATAGTATGGATTTGCTATGAGATTTTTCCAACTTTTGTTTCTGCTTTTGATTATGAAGCCCATGACATTTAACAGAAATATACAAGTGTCCGGTACACATCATTATTGGCTCCAAGCAATCCTAAAAGTACTCTTCACCCTAGAACAATAGCTGTGAGCTGGAAACGATGAGAAATAACTCAACCGAAAAAGTGACTACCATGCAAAGCACAGATTTCTGTGACTGGCCGACTGCTAATATAGTTATTCCAAAGCTGGTTACTTCACCACCACTGTGGTGTGCTTTTAAATAACATGTTACATGTCTAGGACCGGACTCACTCAAACACAGGTTATAGATTCTTGTCCGATTGTAGATGAGGTTGAAACCAATAGAGGTTATAGAGGTATGGTAAATGACAAGGAACTCGTCTGCTTTCTTCTTCCATAATATTTGGCAAGAGCTGGAGATTTCTAATGAAGCCAAGAAAAAAACGGTTGAATTCTCGCACTCATTGGGACACTGAAGAAGATACTAGGTACTGTGATTAAAGTTGATGAGCGTAATTATATTAGCTCAAACAAGAGGCAAATTCTGCAGACTCTGCATTGAAGTTGACTTGCAGAAACCTTTGTGACCTTTTGTAGTTGTTGAAGTATTGGTTTGTAATATTGGCATCTGTTTCGATTGTGGTTGCTGTGGTCATGTTGAGGCTAATTGGCACATCCACTGAAACCGACACTGCTACCCCCATGAGTATGAATAAATCCCCAGCCAGCACCTCTTGTGATAGCACGGAGAGACCAACGTATCACCTGAGACCTCTGCTGTCATGGCTTTGAGTCTTGCAAACGCACATAGGCCTACAGTCAGATCCTGGTAAGAATTATTCATTCCAATCACCAGCTAGTTCGGGGGTCTTATTGAAGCCAGTGAAATGAACCTCACAGAGTCAAAATCCAAACCCCCGACGAGCTACTGTTAGCTGCCTAGCTTCATCTGAAAATAATATCCACGAACTAATTTTTTTTAATTAACAAACAACTAAAATGCTAATGTTAATTAAATTCATGACCTTCCACTTACAAAAGAGTAACTGATATCATTAGACCAATAGGTACTGGGCACAAACTAACATTTTAATAGTTACTTTTTCACCCAAATTGAACTGAAGGACAGTAATTAAAAAAATTTAAATAGGTTTCAGCTACTGTGGAATATGAAATTGCAAACTAACTGGCACGGTTAATAGTAGCTGTCTTTAGAGGCAAACAAATACCGGGTTTGTGAACAACAAACATAAAAGTAGATGAATTAGCTAGGTCTTTTTTGCAAGACCTGGCTTCTTGCAGTATATATGGAATTTAAGACTGGCTTTGATTTTACAAAAATGGGGGACTGGCTAGTTCATAGGGCAAGGATCACTTTTTGCAGGACTGAGGTTTTATATAATGGTGTCATTATCCAACTTTATAATCTAAAATGTATGTTCATAACGGTAGTTTCAATGCTCTATCAGAATATCTGTATTTGTTTCATAAATCCTGAGAACACGATGAGAAAATACAGATTCAGATTCCTGAGGTCCTAAAGAGTGAATACAAAAAACTGACATGCCACATAACACTAAACTCAAAATGTATAGGTTTGCCGTTTCTTAGAAGTATTTCTTATTCATAGTATTATGGATTCTGTATGGCACATGCTAGCTGTGCACTTTGAAGCACCGCAATTTTGGAAACAATTTAAGCAATTCATCACGACACCGTCTCTACAAGGAAACAAATATACGATTAGATCTACTGGTCCAACTACTGGTAACAATTTCTGTCACTAAATGTTTAACTGCAACGTTACCTTAATTCCAACACATCCATTCACATCAAGAGTAGTAATTGTGTTCAAACAGGTCCTTGAAAGGGAATCCAGGCATGCATCGGTCACCCCAACTATCCCAAATAAGCTGCAATTTTGTATTTTCCTTAGTCAGTTCTTCCGTGAATCATTCAAAAGCATGGGAACCCTATAGGTTCAATTAAAAAGTTAAACTACGTTCAAGCAAGTGAACATTTTCAGTTTCAGTTAAATATATATTTATAATGATATAAACCATGATATACCAGAAAGATTGATATTCTGCGGTTCATAGACCAGTAATTAGGTTAATATAAAATTTCTACCTGAGGTATTTGAGAGAGGTGCAACTCTCTGCAATGGCTATGACCCCCACATCAGTGACACGTATGCACCTATAAGAAAGTACATATTGGTATTGAAAATATCAATTGATGTACTTCATTTGCTTCATGTACATATCTATAAGTTCAGAAGCTTCAGTTACCATGTCAACTGAGAGAGAGAAGACCGTTGCATCTAGCTATACAAGAAAGCCCTTCATCTGATAGATTCTGAAATCAGATTTCCATAAGTATTTATCATTCAAAGAATCTTCATATAATAGTGTGGTAAATTTTTACCTGGGCACCACATAGATCCAAGAATTTAAGATGGGCTAGAAGTGATATCCTCTTGTAAGCTTCATCAGTGAAGCTGAACAAAGGAAATGCTACGAATCAATACACAGCAAGACACCAATCAAAACATAGTTAAAAGTAAGCAAAGACTCCAAAGAAAAAACCTAGATAGGGCATATAAGTTGAGACTCTGGAGACTGGAGCAACTGTTCAATATCTGCTGCAAGCCAAAATCTGTTAACTTGATACACCTACGAATTGCAACGTACAATATGTGAGCAAGGACATAAATTACTTTGCACATTTCAATTTCACTACTTGACTATATAGAAAGGAAAGTGTTTGAGAGGAGTTTCAAACGCCAGAAAATCACTAAACAACCTCATTTTTACCAACTTTCTACCATCACCTTGTCAGGCTAATTATCAATCATTTGAATTGCCATAGCCTAGATATGATGTTTTGATATTGTACAAGAGTTGTATTCAATCTTTACATGAGCTTTCTGATATAATCTAATGAAGAGCAGTTTCTACCTTGTCAGATTCAGCACCTCCAATTC
Source organism: Fragaria x ananassa (assembly GCA_034370585.1). Taxonomy (NCBI): domain Eukaryota; kingdom Viridiplantae; phylum Streptophyta; class Magnoliopsida; order Rosales; family Rosaceae; genus Fragaria; species Fragaria x ananassa. Next base: position 13,742,093 of record CP139753.1, on the reverse strand, counting down.
TGGATAAGTCTGAGCAACCAGTTGCAAACTTCTGTCTGAAAGTTTCTGTGATTTTCAAATCAAAGCTCCATCAATAAAAATTCTTCATGAAAGTATGCACTAACCTAGTTCAAGAGATCTACTGTAACAAACTTTTGCGGAGATAAGCTTCAGTGGATAGCCAATAAACTGTGCATAGCAAAGCATGAAGTAGGATGAAACTCAGTTATCAAATACCTTACAGCCACTTATATTCAGATCAATGATATACTTGCAATTCTTCACCAGGTGTGTTATACCTGTATCTGTGACCCTGAAATTCATATTCCATATTCATTAACAGTTATGAAATATTCAATTAGCAGTATGGTTTTGAGCACAGAGAAACCTTCAGTACCTCACATTCCAATAAATAGAAAAGACTTTCAGATTGGTACAAGCACTGGTTATATCTTCAACTCCCTTATCAGAAATCTTTTGGCAGCTATTCAGATTCAGAACTTCAAGGTCTTGAAGAGAATCAAGACACTGTAGAAATGGTTAAATTTCAGGCCATACACTAGCACCTCTTAAAACAGAATAGCAATATTATGGTCAGCTACCTTTGTCAAGGTGACACATTATTCTTTTCAGAGTTTTAAAAACGATGATGAACCAGGGGTAGAGGTTTACAAAAAGCAGGGTGTAAAGAGCAATACAAGTTTTTCCATTCTGCACCTCATGATAGACAAACACGCCTTATGACTTGTGTTGTAAAAGCTAGGACCGCTCCGAACCAAGAGCAACATATAACATAAAAGCTAAGACAGGAGCCTAATTAATTTTATCAAGGGAAATATGGAAGTGTGAAGCTTAACATAATTGATTGTAGTCTAAGATAAGCATGGAGGTTACAAGTCCCATACCTTAAAAATATTGACCACTATATTGTCGCAAAAGCAACAATATACAGGTTAAGGGTAACTACAAAATATGTGCCTTCCATCTAAGAAAACATTCTGTGCTATTACAAGTTATTTATTCCACGTGTAGAAATTCAATGTCTTTTGAGTTCATCACTATATTGAATTTACACAAAATCAATGGGATGTTACCTTGTTCTTTATGATTTGAAGATGTTTGTCTTCAATATCTTGAGCAAATTCAAGGTTTATCTGCTTCACATGCCGATACCGCGGCTAGAAACATTGCAGCATCAAGAAAATGGTCAGTGTAACAATGGCAATAACCACTGGAAAACATTCTAAATAAGCAAATTCACACAGCATTTTGGCATGTTTAGTATTCAAACTTGACAAACTACATACATCATACTATGCCAGGATCACAAATTCACAGTAACTCACCAGTGACAGAGCAGCTATTAGGCGATTCCCAGCATCATTCATCTCACGAAAATCGATAAGCTGAACCAAGGATCAAAACCCACATAAAAAAAAAACCGATTCATACAGACCCACATGGCTTCAAATACTCAGCAGACCATTCAGAATCAACAAAAGAAAAAAGATTACCAGCCAAAGGGAAGGGTGGGAGATGAGAGTGGCGTTGAGCCAAGGGCTGACTAACAAGAGAGAGATGAGGTCTCTCTGAGGTAGTCTTGTGCTCACTATCTTCAGAACCTTGGGAACTGTTTCTCTGCTCCAAGTAACGTCATCAGCTACTTCCACTTCCATTTTGTTCAGAGACCAACCGAATCTGGTTTTGCGTTTTTGCACTCTTTATATATGAAACAACTTGCGAAACTGGTTCAAGAGGGCTAATTTCCGGTCCGGGTTTACAATGTACCAAACCCGAAACACCAGAAACCCAAAAAGCAGGCCCAAAAACATCGTTGGTCAGGTTTTCAATCCAACGAAATATAAGTACAAGATTTTTTTTTTGGGTATTTTCTTCAACGGTATCGGGTATCTGGACACTCTGAGAACTGTTAAAATAGTACTCAAATTTTAAAAATTATTAATATGGTGCTCAAACTGTTGTTTTCACGACAATTGTACCCATGTCTAATTTCCGTTATCGGTCAGTCAATTTTAGCACATGTGACGCAAATGACATTTTTAGTAATATTCTTCACTGTGTTTTTTTTTTATCAAAAGCATAATTATTGTGTTACAATACAATATTGTGAGTCGAACTTACGACTTATGAGACTTATATGATTAGACCAAATGATACTGAGCTCCTCAGTGTGTTTTGATAAAGAATTTTCAGTTTCCAAAGACAATCTTAACCGACAAGAATTATGATTCCAGGAATTAATTTTTAATAACTAAGGATTTTGTTGAATAGAATTTTGAAAATGACAAGCATTACAAATATTTTTTTTTTTAGAATAATATAAAACATAGGTTTGATAGTTGGAATTCAGAAATAACGTTTATTTTTGAAGAAATTCAAAACCCGAATCTAGACCCCCAAGTCCCTCAAATTTATTTTCTAGTCATTTACAAGTTCCATAGTATGAGATACCAAAGGAAAAAATCGGATAGATGAAATCATGAAATCCTGAAATTTAATTAAATTTCAAAAAATTTCTCCGCATCCAAACACGACCAATGGTGTATGAACACTTCGATGACTGTTAAAAAGGTACCCGGACTTTGACAGTCATTAATATGGTACTCATTGTCGTTTTCACGACACCATCGTACCCTCTTCCTAATTTCCGTCACCGGTCTGTCAATTTTAGCACGTGTAGTGCACATGCAGCAGATTAAAGAGGTAAAATGAGATTTTTTTCAACTTAGTAAACAAATTCTAGAAGGGATGATGTTCAACTTTGTCAAATACTTGTGCTTTGGGGGAAGTAGTAGTTTGTTTGACAAATATTTAGAAAAAAACTCTCATTTGCCCAACTTTGCATAGCTTGGAAGAAAGGTCATTCCAATCGATCATATACTTTTGAAGTGCAAGTACACAATGTAATCTCTGGCCTTTATATATTGAGACCATCATGTCATAGGTCTTAACCATTCACATTGTATCGTGGATTTACGCCGTGCACTAAAGACTATGTTGAAATAAAGAGTTTTTAAGTTGTGCATGCCACTAGCACTCAGGGAAGGTTACCAACGAGGGAAGCTAGTGAACCCGCATCCACTTGCGCATTTGAGAGAGAAGTTTTATCATGTAATGAGAACAGGGCTTATTTATCGCAATAAAGGTGTGAATATGCTGTCTCAGCAAGATATGTTGCTTGACAATGAGAAGACTGAAAGTGGTCAAGACGACTATGAAGAGGAAGAGGTTGGAACAGGAGATGAATGCGATGTGTCAGGCGAATCAGAAATGTACTGAGATTATGTTGATTTTCTTGTACAAATGTGATGATGATTCTGACATTTAAGTTTCCTTCAAGGGTAACCAATGCTTCTTTGAGGCTACACAGTTATACATCTAGTGGTCTTTTAATAGCTAATAAAAGAATACAAGTTTTGTTCACAGTGCTCTTTGTTTGTATACATTTGGCCAAAATTTCTATTCTAATGTGAGAAGTGAAAAGATGTCCCATTGCCAGTTCTTTTGTAATCTGACCCTGACTACATTTCTCTAATATCTAGTTGAATAGTTGTACAGTCTTGTGCCTCTCTGCATTACATCTGGAGATTTTGAACCATAACAGGGTATTAAACTATAAGTGTATACAGATGTTGAGTACTCTTGGATAGCATTCGGAAGATAACCTTAAAAACGTTATGTTTCTGGGTAGATGGATAAATCATTTGCCAATTGATTCAAACTTTTTCTGAAATAGTTTCTCTCATCTATTTCTCTTTCTAATTCGAATAGAAGATCTTGTTGAAATTGCTATGCTTGCTTTGTCACATATGTGTACCTTGAGTATCATGTTTTATTGCTAGTTGGGAGAGTGTTTATACTTTTTACTGCAGGGAAGTAGCTTATAGCTAATGTCTTCTTGCTCCTACATCAGTTTTGTTTGAATACAGCAAATCGAAAGGTTCTTATCAGTGTGCAAAAAGTAATATTTAATATTTGCTGGTTATAGTGCTATCGAGGTTATCTTGATATGGATTTTGAAAGCATGAATTTTGAAGACTGCAGTCTGCCCCTTGTAGATTTCTTGGTTATTATCATCTAAAACAAGGAGCGTTTCAACCTGGATCCATGAAAAGTCACTGTAAAATTGTTAGGTTCCTATAGCTATCATTATCTGGAATCAGTTCTGTTGTCTAATTTTCTTGACCTCAATGTTCTCCCATTTATGTGTACGTGATTGATATCAGTCCGAAAGAGATTGACCCTGTAAATTTTCTGTGAGATTAATAACAGGGCATTCCCTCCAGATATAAACTACCATTTGCCTTATGATTTTTTGGCTTTGATTCTCATTGCTTGCTTGCAACTTTTAGCTCTATGTGCGATGTTCTGGCCGTCTGTTAAAGTGAGAATAAAGGACCTCAATCTTCCAAATGAATTAACAAAACCAGATGATATATCTCTATCTATTATGATATATCTGGTTCCGAAACCATCTGGTTCCGAAACCATCTGGTTCCTATAGCTATCATTTCGAAACCAAAAGTTAACCAAAATTTACTTTACAGCCAGTTAACTGGTTTGCCTCTCAGGTGGCACCAACAGGACCGGGTAGCATTTCAAGCTAACTTGAAATTAAACATGTAAAGGCACCCCTTGAATGGATATGAAAACCTCCAGATTTTGGTAGAATTGAAATGTGGTAAGCAAGTTGCCAGATTGTGGGTGATTTTACAACAGAGACGTAACCTTCATCTATTATGCTGTTCTATTCTGTACCTGTGATTCTATCAATTAAATCATAATATAGTTTTCTCAAAATTTAGAATAGCAGTTCCCATTTTAAAACAAAAACTTAACAAAGAAAACAAAATATATAGTCCCTTGATTTGAAGAAAATAGTTATTCTATATACTCAAATTTGAAAAAGGAACGGGAACAAATCAAGTGATGGAACACTAGTCCCAAGCACTGGGACCAGTACCGCCACCATAACCCCCACTACCATATCCCCCACCACCATAACCCCCACCTCCGTAGCTGCCGCCGCTATATCCACCACCACCATATCCACCACTGCCATTGTTTCCCCCTCCATAGGAATCTAAACCCCTGTTGAAAGAATTCTCCCTTCTGAAGTCACGACCACCAAAACGACCTCCCCCTGATCGCCGGTTCTTACCACCACCAAAAGAAGCCCTCGATGCGTATCGAGTAAGCCAAGCAGGTACTTCCTGATTTGCTTCTTGCATAAGATCAGCTAATGATTTTGCCATCGAAAGGTTATTCTCGTTAAAGAATGCCGTTGCTAGTCCTGATTTTCCTGCTCGCCCTGTCCTTCCTATCCGGTGAACATAATCATCAATGTCATTTGGAAGATCAAAATTTACCACATGAGCTACGTGGGGAATATCCAGACCACGTGCTGCCACATCTGTTGCCACTAAAATTGGTGTGTGTCCACTCTTAAATGATCTCAGTGCCTGTTCTCTTTCCTGCATACAGACATACCGGAGTTATGTCAGGTCTCAGATTAATGCTAAACTTTATGGTCAATGTACCATCTAAAGAAAAGGACTGCAATTAATAAGTGATATTTCCACTGCATCATACCTTAGCATATCTCTATTAAAGAAATGTCCGACAGGTTCATAGGTGATCTTAAGACCTTATCAATGAAACGTACACTAAAAGCTGACTGCAAGAAAAGTAGAGACATAATCCGCACACACATGGCAGCGTTTAGCTCAACAAAAGAGGGATGAGTGTTTTTCTCTTAGAGTTCCTTTTCCTAGTTTAAAAGTATGTGCCAGCTTGAGCTTAATTCAGCTCATGTGTTCAGAGTCCCCAACCTACCAAAGCAACTAGAGCTCTGTACTGAATCTTACACACTCATGTGAGTGCTTTCCACATCTGAACGAATAATACTACCATGGCTAAATATTCTAACTACATTCAGATTATAAGTATCAAATGAGGCTATTTATTATACTTTTCCAAACCTTGAAAATAAGCAATAAAGTGTGTATCACTAAAAACAAATTGAAAAAACGAATTAGTATCATGTCTGGGAGGTCATTAGAGATGTAATATTAGTTAACCATTTCATCGTTACATAACACAACAAGCTAGAATCACAATGTCTTTATTTCTCATATTCTACACCCATTTTACTTGCTCATTCATAAAAGTAATTAATACAGTATAACCTTCTCCAGTTCCTCATTGTTCCACGTCATTCCTTTTAATCTCTTTTAAAGCAACACAAAACTTCACGGGTAGAGATAAGGAGAGAATAAAAAAATGGAGAAAGCTCAGACCTATATATGAGGAAGGGCATGGCCTATGATTAGGGAAGACACTGACGCAACACATTACAGAACTCCCAGCTTCAGTTAAGTCATCTCTTTACCATAAATATTTACATAATAAGATATATCACTCAGACAGGGAACAGTTGAAAACACTTCTTATACCCTAGATATCCAACCAGCTTACCTGTTGTTTTCTGTCACCATGAATAGTAGTTGCAGGAAACCCATTGACACACAACCAGTGTTCCAGTGCGTCTGCTCCCTTCTTTGTTTCCACGAAAACTAATGTCAAAGCTTGCTGCAGATTCGGTTACACGGAATAGTTAATATAATGCAAGTTACTAAAAACTTATTAAAAAGAAATAGGTTACAAGTAAGTTTAGTCCATTAATTCAGGTAAAACATTTTCACATAATAAAAATATTACCTTGCCGTGAGTTCCATTCTCCCTTTGTGCATGAAGGAGGTCCATTAGATGACTTCTCTTATCAGATTCATGAACGAATTCAACTCTTTGAACAATTAAATCAGTACTCGAGCCAACCCTTCCAACAGCCAAAAATATATAGTTTGCCAGAAAATCCGATGCCAGTCTCTGCGTTCCAACAGAAACTGTGAGCTATAATAGACTTTCATGTTTCGATACTAAAATCCAAAATTCAGAGCAACTATCATCAACACAAAAGTCAAAGGGAATAGATTGTCAATGAAAAAGTAACAGGAATCTAATAGTTGAAACAAACCTGTATCTCCTTTGGAAAGGTTGCACTGAATAGCATGGTCTGTCTCAAACCTGGTGGAGGCATGTCCATCTGTTGCACTATTTTCCTAATTTGAGGCTCAAAACCCATGTCCAGCATCCGATCAGCCTCATCGAGAGCCAAATATCGTATCATCTGCAATGATACTCTAGCTCTCTCAAGAAGATCTACCAATCGACCCGGAGTTGCCACAAGAATATCTACTCCTCTTTCAAGCTCTCTCAACTGGCATGATTAGAAAACATACAGTAAGATAGGACACTCACTGAAAAGAAATTGTAAAGTGGACAGGACACAAGGGCCCATGGCAAGGATGTCCATAAGTTATGATAGTTGAATGAGCAAGGGATAACTTGGAACAGATCATCCCCTATGGTATGCAACGATAGTCACAGCTGAATATGAATCGAATTCTTTTCGGGCTGTTTTTCCAAAACTTATAAACCTAAGATCATCCCATCCTTGACAACCTAGTCCTCATTTTATAAGGATAAGTATGATAGGGCCGCCTAGTAAATAAACTACAGTCAAGTTAATTCCATTGGTAAAAGGATGCAAAACATAAGAATACCATAACATGATTTACAAACCTGTTGGTTTATTGGCGCTCCTCCATAAGCAACTACCACCTTGACACCAGTTTGATAAGCAAACTTTCTAGTTTCTTCATGTATCTGCAAGCAGATCATAAGAGAAACAAGGATAAGCTTACATATTGACCATTAAATTGTGCATGCAAGACTCACATAATCACAATCTAACCTGACATGAGAGTTCTCTAGTAGGGGAGAGAATAAGAGCGAGAGGATACACAGTACGTGCTCCACGAGGCCTCTGAGCATACTGCCCCTGCATGATCCCACTAATAATTGGAAAGCAGAAAGCAGCTGTCTTGCCAGAACCTGTCTGAGCACAGGCCATCAAATCTCGTCCTCCAAGTGAGATCGGTATTGCATGACGCTGAACAGGAGTTGGCCTCACATACTTGCATCTCCTAATATTTAAATTCAATGCCTCCCCTAGATCTATCTCTGCAAAAGTGTTCACAGGTGGTGGCACATCAGATCCACTAGTTTCGACTGGGATATCCTCATAAGCATCAAAGTTGATGCCTGTGTTTTCTTTCTCAAATGCCTCTTCTGAGTAATCTTCATCACCAAAGGGATTTACCTCCCTCTCCCTCCCACGGTCCCACCCCCCACTTCGATTGTTCCAACCACCACCACCACCTCGACCGCCACCACCACCTACATATCCCCCGCGGCCAACATCAGGCCTAAAACCACCACCACCACCCCAGGCGAACCCAGCTGCAGGCCCATTATAACCTACATTGGCTGGTGGCAGGGTAGTCTGAGCTGGAGAATCAGCAGACGGAGGCCTATTACGAAGATGTGGTGGGACATATGTTGACCGTGCAGGACGAGATGAGCTGCTATTATCCGATGGGCGCGATGAGCTTTTATTGTCAGAAGGATGAGATGAGTTGTTATTTTCAGACGAACCAGCGTCTGCATTGTCGCCATCATTACCTACAGAATCTTCCCATGACCTCATGATTGCCGGAACGCAACCCCTTCTCCACCAATAATTTCGATGGGGAACCTAATGCACCACATACACAAGAAATAAATTACTCGCATTTTCATACTTTTTTCTAAAGCAAATGTATATACCAAAATATAACTTGCAGATTAAAACACCTCATCAACAAACAAGAAATGATAACACAACTAAGAAATTCTAATTACATAGCTAATTTATGATTAAACACGAAGCTGACACACAACTTATAGATATCGATACGAATCGCAACAAATACAAATCCGAGCAAGCAGATCACAGTAAATCCAGCAAATCAAGCCAGCATTCTGATCAAAACTCCAAAAACAAAAGCAATGCCATGCTCCAAACAACGATTCCGTGCGCTTGTTCACACCGGCATCGTTCAAAATCGAAAACGAAGAAGAAAAGCACGCACTCAAAGCTCCAATTGAGACATGCAAGCACCAAAACCTATCTAAATTGTACAAAAACAAAAAGTTACAGAGACTGAGAGAGAGGAGCTTGGAACCTGAAGCGAAAACGAGGAGTGAAAACGGAGGGAATTGGATCGCGAAACGAAACCCTAGGTTTGCTGAGACAAAGAATAGCAGGGAGATCGGACAAGAAGCGCAGATATCGCTTTTGGTTTTCGTCGTCGTCGTCAATCAGATTTCTTTTCTTTTTCTTCTTAATTTTTGGAGATTGTTTTCTCTGCCTTTTCAACCCAGAGTTCAAAACTCTCTCATTTTCTTTTTCCCTTTCTTCTACGCTATGTGAGCGGAAGATATATTTTTTTAATTTCGAAAAGAAAAAAACAATAAATAAATATCTTAAATTCATTAACGTCCGTACAATTTGGGGGATGACTGCTGCCGTCATAAAAATAACCGGACGGTAAGCCGTGAAATTGTGTGGATTCTCAAGACAAAAAAAGGGTAGGGTAAATCTTCCTATATCCGTTCTCTTATTTGTAGCTTCCGGCCAAGAATGAAAACAGATAAATCACGGCAAGTGTTTGTGTGGGTTCACAAATTTCCTCAAGGAGGAGTGTCAGTGTTACAAATATGAGACTTTTACAAACTTCGAATTTCAAATAATAATAGCAGAGTCAAATAGTAAATAAATAAATAAATGTACGCATAATGAAAATGGTTCCGTGACCATCAAAATAAAATAAAAGAGGTGATGACCGTTAAAAATAAAACAAAGTGAGTAGGCGACCGTTTAAAACAAGATAAAATAAATCGGTGATCGTTAATGACATTAAATAGAACGAGACAAGTTTTATAAAAGTCAATAAATTATCCTTCCATAGCTTGATCTTGTTGAGTAAACGGCTTGAACTACTAAAGTCAAGTCGCTACATGGTCACAATTTGCTACGCTTGTGAAATTCTCATACTATGTTGTGGTAGTTACTTATCTTGGTTATCATGATGTTGGGCCATAACAACAAATGTCAAGACCCGCCCCGATACCAGAGATGAGAACTGCGGGGACCACCTCGAAGGAAAATTTACCGAAGACTCGGCAAACCTCCCTCGAAAATGGACAACCCTAACTTAAGAATTTAAGAACCACCTTTTTATTCCAAAATAAATCTTCAGCTACAATCCAAAAGTAGCCAGAATACAAATTACACCAAAGAATTCCAAAAGTATTCAGAGCTACTATAAATAAAATAAAATACAGCGAAAGCTAACAAATCCCTAGTAGATTAAACAGGTAACCTACTGGCGAAATGTAGCTGCGGGATTGGCATGCGACCGAGATGTAAAAAAAATTTTCCCCCGTAAGACCGGGCGGGATTGGCATTCGACCGGGAGGCAAAAGTTTTCCCCCATTCCACCCAGAGATTGACATTCGACCGAGAGGCATAAGTTTTCCCCCAGTAACACCGGGCGGGATGAGTAATCCACCAAAAGGCACAAGTTAATGAGATCGCCAGTAAGTCCAGGTGGGATAGGCATAAAACTTCTATCTTCTCTTTAAAAACGGAGCAAGTGCCTTGATAAACCACGGACGGCGTTAACACCCCGTCACTCGAGTAGTAACACCGGAGATGGGAAGGGCATGCTACCCTTGGCCTTGAAAGTGTAACACCAAGATCCACCTCGCGTATGTCACCGAGACCCATCTCGCATGTAACACCAAGATCCATCTCGCGTATTCCTTGTACGCGGAGCGGACTCCACAGCTCGCCCGAGTGTCAGACTTTGTGCACGGAGCGAATGCAACAACTCGCGCGTATTCATTGTGCGCGGAGCGGACTCATCATCTCGCGCAGTAGTCTTGGTGCGGACTCCTCAGTTCACGCGAGCGAATTCAACTCGCCCGAGTGCCAGCCACGAGGCGGATTCCAATCTCGCTTGAGTGTAAGCCTTTCTACGTGGAGCGAACTATTCGGCTCGCGTGTACTCCTTGTATGCGGAACGGACTCCACAGTCCGCAGGTCATCATTGAAGGCGGAGCGGGATCTTGAGCCCGCCCTAGTGTAAGCCTTTCCTCGAGAAGCGAACTCTTCAGCTCGCGTGTACCCCAGTTCGTGTCAAGCGGACTTATCTCGCCCGTGTATCGGCCCTTCTGGGCGAGGCCGATTCCATAGCTCGCGTGTAGTAGGCATTGTGCGTGGAGCGAAATCAGCTCGCCCAAGTGTCAACCCTTTTGGGCGGAGAGGACTTCTCAGCTCGCCCGAGTGTAAGCCTTTCAGTGACGAGCAAACTATTCAACTCGCGGGTCGTCATTGAGCGCGGCGCGGATTTTCAGTCCGATTGGACCAAGCTCGCTTGAGTGTCAACCTTCCTGGGCGAGGCAGACTCAGCTCGCATGACATTTAAACCATTATGGCGCGAGGCGGACACTTCAGCTCACCCGACTGTCACCCCTTCTGTGTGAAGCAGACTCCTCAGCTCGCTTGGTAGTATCAGCCTTTCTGTGTGAGGTGGACCCGTTCAATACACCTCTTAAGTACGGACTTGGGGGGACTGGGATCGGGTCCGTGTTGGGGGCATATGACTGGTCTATGGGCATTTTGTATATTAAGTCCCTACTCAAGATGTGTCTTGAACGGGAACTTGGGGGGACTTGTAGTCGGTAATCAGTAAACTACCTCCCATGCCCATAGACCAGTCATGAAACTTGTAGACCGACATCCAAGCTACCTCGCCATGGTGAAAGATCATCGGTACCACATCGGGAAGGTGCTTCTCCAAGCTCCACAAGAAGGCACCATGATAAGATAAATTCCTAGTTAGTCCCACATTGGAAGTATGTAATAAGAGGAAACCTTCCTTATCTATAAAAGGAAGGCTCCCCTGTGTAGATAGAGATTGACTCCCGGACTCACTCCCCCCTCCATATATAGAATGAATGTATATTATGCTCCCTCTCCCTCCCCTACTCCTCCCGGGCGGGATGGAGGGATGCTCTTGTAACACCAAAGGCCTATTGGCCATGATAGTTGATTCGTAAGTGGACGTAGCCATGTCCCCCGAGGCATGGTGAACCACTATATGTCCTTGTCTTGATTGTGATTGTTCATGTTAGTGCTCCACAGTGATTCCGCATGGCCCTCCCGGTTTATGCAGAAACAGTAACTGTGAGAATAATGTTCTCATCTTATTCCATATAGTGAGTTTCTTGTTGCAAGAACTCCATATATTTTGTATACATTGACCATAATATTGCTTTCATTGCAATTAGTGAACCGATGTAGAACCATATCAACAACAAGATTTTTCTTGTATTAGCCCAATTTTTAATATGATATGTGGGGTTTGAGACATTGGCTCTCCCTTTTTTTTTATGTCAAATTCAGGACTCATGTTTCGGTCAAATATTTAAACAACAAGATGGAAGATTGACTATTATCGATATACGATAATTAATTCCAAGTGATAAATTATGTCAAGACCAAAGTTTATGGTAACTCAATTCGATGTAAATCGTGACAAATTCCGTTACAAATCGATGTTAACCGTGATATTTCCGTCACAAATCGATATTAACCACGACAATTTCAGTCGCAAATTGATGTTTGTCCCTTTATTAACCACGACTGTCAGGACCTACCCTGAATTTCCCCCTTGAAACCTGGAATAAATCCTGCGGGACCCACCTCAAGAGAAATTCTACAAAAAACATTGGCGAAACCTCCTTTGATAATGGGTAACCCTAACTAAGAGAAGAATCACCAGACCCAACTCAAAATAGCTCCCAACAATATCCATAAATATATCTCTCGAATAAACAATAAATCTTTTTCAACAGCTCTTACACACTTAAACCATCCCAATATTCAGAGCATCTACTAGGAAAAAATGAGAGAAACAACATCATAGGTTAAACTCGTAACCTATATGGGAAAACTGAATGAAGAAGGGATTTATAACACGCCTCCTATCCTCGCCGAACCGAACTCTGCAAACTGGGCATTTAAAACGAAAGGCCCAAGGGAGAAGCATTTAAAATCGTTAGAGTGAGTGAACAAAATAAATAACAAAATATGGAGCAATGAAATCAAATCTATGCTCTCCCATCATTTCCATTTAGAAAAATATTTTGCGTGCCATTTATGGGAATTTTCCATAAATACTCATAAATAAAAATGATGAACCAATCCCATTGGTTCTCATTAATTAATAAAAAATTTGGGAAAAAATGTTTCACCATAACGATGAGCCTCCCAGGCTAGGGTCTGAGCTTCCCAGACTATAATAACGTCCCACGCTAGGCGCCCTACTCACTTATAGTGAGTAGCCGCTAATAATGGCTAGCTAACATATATATATAAATACCGATCAGTTGCCTCCCACGCTATAATAGCGTCACACGCTAGGCGCACTACTCACCTATGGTGAGTAGCCGCTAATAATGGTTAGCTAGCAATAATGATCATATATCAACCCTTTATGGTGAAATGAAAATAAAAATTATCCAAAAAGTCACTTCTCCGAAAATAAATGTATAATCACTTGACATGTCTTACATGTCAAATAAAATGCTCAAGAGAGTTCCCAAAATTTAATGGAACTCATTATTCCAATATGCCTTTGAAAATTAAATAAACTTTATTTCATGCATGTCATTTAAATCAAATGTCCACTCACAGTGCTCGGCTAAGCTTGATGACGACCCGAGGCTTCCTCCAAATGATCCTCCTCACGGCCTGGACAACAAATAATTTTAATTCCCGTACTAAAATAAAACTTCAATAAATAACCCATAAAAATTAAGGGCTTATAATTTATCTTCTTCCTTGCCCAATTTCCATCCTTAATCCTTTAAGACTCAAAATTCACTACCATCCCCGATGGCCAAAAATTAACCTTAAAGAATTTTAAATCCGGCTAACTCAACTACCGATACTCCAATTTAAACACCGCCAAATTCCTTAACCATAGTAAAATCTCCAACCTTATCATAACTCCTAAAAAAAATCCAAACTACACTTCATTAGACTCCTCTCATTAATATCATCTTAAAAACATGAAAATCAACCTTTAAGGGGCGGCGCCGCCGCCTGCTCCGCCGGCAGCAGTTTTCCGGCGACCTCCAATGCTTCTCAAATTTTAACAAAATAATCCTATCATCATACCCAACAACTTCTATAACTAGCACTTAGTCCAATTCTAAGGCTAACTAGGGTAATCGATTCAAAACATCCCTAAATTCCTAAAACTTTCAATTATACAAACCACCCTAACGAGATCGAATTAGACCGATTCCTTTAGAGGGATTACTCACCGTGATGAGGGCTACAAGATGAGCTAAAAATCTCGGCCTATGGTGGCCAGAGAACGGAGCTCCGACGAAAAGACAATCGGCGTTCTAGCGGGGTTTTCTCCTCTCCAGCTGCCCTATCTGCTCGGACGACTGACCAGGGAGAGAGAAGAGGTGGCGAGGGTCCTTTCTGGGCTAGAGGGCTCGGGAGCTCGGGGAAGAAAGAGAGAAGAGAAAGAAAAGAAAAGGGAAGAGAAGAAATGGGCTCGGGCTCGCCCCCTTGCCCGGTCCACTTAAAACCCCAACCCAAAAAAATAATCCACTAAATTTTTTACCCTTTTTACCAACACAAAAATTTCCCTCTTTGTGAATAACTTTTCCATGCTAACTCCGATGTTAACGTATAGCATGTATACGAACTCGTAACGACGTCCTCTACAACTTTAGTGAAGAAAGATTTCCCAAATTTCAAACAGAATAAAAAGTCAACTTTAAGGTCCTTAACAGTAAACGGTTAATTAATACGGTAAAAGACCAAAATAATACCGAAATAAATAATCGTAAAAATAATTTAAGGACTGGAGTGTGACAACGACAATATTTTGTCGTAATACCGTGATTTGTCAAACCCTCACAAATTTCAACTCTGATATAAGGGTCACAATCCCTCAATATCGTCCCACGTTATAAAGAAATGTGGGATGTAGAAGATGGTTATGAAGCCCGGCTATGAAATTAAAATTAAAAAACGGTAACTTTTATAAAAGCTTATTTGCTAGTTTATCAAATAAACTGAGTGTAAGAGGAATTGCCCTTGCAATTTTCATACGTACTTTCACGTGCGTGCAGAGAAGTTGCTCATGCAATTACATCGCAATCAGTCACGTGATAAATTTCATGAAATGAAAACATATGGTTAGTAATATTCACCATATATATGAAAACAGTAAAACTAATTAAATAGTTACTACTGTAAATAAAATAAACTGTTTTTACTAGTGGTAATTTTTTTACCCGGAGAGGCAAATTTATCGTTTTGCCCCTAGTATGTATTCTTGGTTCTTCTACCTTCGGATTCGAGAATGATTCGGGTCCTGGGTTCCTTGATGGGCAGCAAAAATGGGCTATCGGCGCTCGGAGACGTCGCGCGGGGGCTAAGCTGCCAGACTGGATGGGTTGCAGAGGCTCGCCAGTTTGTATTCGACCGGAGCTAGGAAAAGAGCGCCGGATCGGGGGCGAGTCAAAGCTGCAAAGCAGAGGTCGCTGTGCAGGGTTCTCGGGTCTGAGGTGCGCACTGAGTTTCGAGAAGACCGGGCCAGCTTGTTCAGCTGGAATTGGTGTGGTGGTCGTGCGTACGGGCTGAGGTTGGGTCGTCGGTGCCGGCAAGAGTTGCCGAATTGGGGAAGGTGGGTGCCCAGAGAAGAAATCTGGGTGCCAGGGCAAAAATTGATTGGGTAGGGTTTTTTTTTTTCTAGGGTTTCGTTATCAAGCTCGGGGTAGAACAAAGTGCTGGTAACGTGTTGAAAGAGAAAAAATAACGAGAATAACAGTCTTCTCATTCATTGATATAAATGCCTATTTATAAGCATTACATAGAGTATCCCGAAGGATCTAGAAGATCTATCAACTGTAATTTATTCTAATAAGGAAACCAGATTAACTAATTCTACGTGTATTAGGACAAGACACATAACAAAAGGGCGAAAATATAATTTCTTTAAACAAAATTCAAGATTTGTTGACATCGTATCCAATGTTGGTGATGTTTCCTTTATTTATTTTTCTGTACAAAATATTGAGAGAAGTATCAAGAAAATAGTCAAAATACATGTGTATAAAGACCGTATTTGAGAAAATGCAGTATTATGACAAGGCGGGCGTACAATACAAACATTACACGCGTATAAGCGTGCACTGATGAATGAAGCTCAGAGAAACAAACAATTACCCCTACGTGGCATTGTGGCTGCATTGCAAAGACTATATACCCACTCGCTCCCTGGTTTACTCTCTCTCTCTCTCTCTCTCTCTGCTTTAAGCGCGATCAGAGAGTGAGGACCGGAGCCAATATCATAATCTGGGGTTAGGGTTGTCCCTAATCCGAAACCAATACCCACCATCCCCAATTCCATTCGATTTTCGAAGATGGGCGTCAATTCGGCTTCCTCCGATTCCAGCAATGATCTCAACGAGCAGATCGAGCAGCTCATGCAGTGCAAGCCACTCTCCGAGCAACAGGTTTCTGAGTACATTCTTCATCTCTTCATTTTCATAACGATAGTTGATGTTTTCGATTTGCGATAGGGTTGGACTGATTTTTGGGAGGAAAGATTGGAAAGGAAATTACCGGATTTATAAAGGGAGATTTTATAGATTTTAGATTCAGGTGCTGGCTGGGATTTGAATTCAAATGATTTAAATGGAGAATCTTTGAATTTGTTTGAGATTTTATTTAATTACAAAATTATTGGGAGGAGCTGGCTAGTTCTGTTTAGTAATGAAGGCTAGTTCTGGATGCAATTTTTTATAATGTGAATGATAATGATATGAAAGTCCTTTTGCCAGAATGGGTTTTGGAGACTCGTTGATGTTGTCTCGTGTTTTAATCTGAGGGTTTGTTTGTCTGTATTATGTATCCACAAACTGTTTGTTTACCTGTCTTTTATTATCCGATCCTCGCCCTTCTACCTCCTCTTATACTCTTTCCTTTGATGTTGTGAGGAGTTTAGCAAGTAGTATTCACATTTCTTTTCCACATGCTTCTTGGTAATAAATCAGCTGTTGTAAAAGTTCTTTTGTTTGTTGTAGGTGAGAGCGCTATGCGAGAAGGCAAAGGAAATCTTAATGGAAGAAAGCAATGTCCAGGTGCATTTTTATGTCTACTGACTGGTTCTAGTTTTGGTATTGTAGCACTAGTAGTGTCACCTCTTATTCTACTCTTTAATATGGGGAATGCGTTGTAAAATGCTGGAAATAATTTGGAAGTTGTGGGAGTTGTCGAGGCTTCATCCTAGTCTCTGCTTTTCTTTGAAGACTGCATTTGGTCAATTTATAAGGTAACAGTTTTGCAGTTATTGACTAATTATTGATAAGCTAAACAAGTGGGTGTTGAACCGCCTTGTATGCTGCTTTATCTATTAACCCCTTTGTCCAAAGTGCTGTATTATGATCCCTTTTTTTAATCAGTAAAGGCTGCTATTGTTTATTAAAAAAAACTAAATACTAATAAGCATAATCGTGAAAAAATATATTTTCATCTGAACTAGTTACTCTTCTTCAGGGTCTGACAAGTCACAAGTCCTAGCCTGATCTTTAGGAAACTCTAACATGTTATTATTACTAATAATATTGTGTAGTCTGTAGCACACAG
The DNA here is from genome assembly GCA_034370585.1 of Fragaria x ananassa. Taxonomy (NCBI): domain Eukaryota; kingdom Viridiplantae; phylum Streptophyta; class Magnoliopsida; order Rosales; family Rosaceae; genus Fragaria; species Fragaria x ananassa. The sequence continues at coordinate 13,724,404 of CP139753.1, read as the reverse complement.
GTCAAAACTTTATCTGTTGGAAGCATTTTTTTCCCCTTCTTGTGTCCGTAATACTTGCTTGTACCACTGTCCACTATCACTGTCCTTTAACTATTATTGCAATCCACCTATTAAGTCATATCTTTGAACTTTTCTTAGGAGGTACTAATTTTCTATTGCATGTAATACAGCCAGTAAAAAGCCCTGTGACAATTTGTGGCGATATTCATGGGCAGTTTCACGACCTTGCAGAGCTTTTTCGAATTGGAGGGAAGGTATCTGTTCTCAATATGACCACTGTATTCAACCCTTATGTTTCAGCTGGAGGGAATGTTATCAATTAGTAGTTGGGACTTGAGAGTTAAATGAGCGTTGGAGTTCTGCTGAGCCAATGTACCTGTAAATTGTCTATAGCCAGGGAACTGCTCATGTAATATAATTGTATTTGGGTACTAGCGGTTTTCAACTATATTGCTTCTTATGTAGAAGCCCTGGGCCTAACCTGTATTATATAGGCGGTATGCAAATTTGCGTGTGCTCACATCATTCTTTTTTCGTTGTGATAATCTATTAACTGTATATCATTTCAAGTCTTATAAACTTAGTTTTGTTTGTTTCATCTCGTATCTTATTACAGAAAATAGAATTATTGCAGATCTAATTGAGCATCTTGTATCATATTACAGAAAATATAATTGCATATCCAACTGAAGCTAGTTTACTATCATGTTCATGAATTTTGAAATGTTGTCCATTCTGTTGATATTCGTTCAAAATCTCATGAAGGTTATTGTCATATCAATTTCATTGACAGTGTCCCGACACCAATTACTTATTTATGGGAGATTATGTGGACCGTGGTTATTACTCAGTCGAAACTGTGACGGTATGTACCAATCAGTTATGTGGATTTTTCTTTTGTTCTTTTATAATTTTTAAAATTATCAAGTCATGCAGTTGTGTTTCTAGTTGGCGTAGCTGATGAGTATACTAATAGTAACCAGAAGCTTGTTAGCAATTATCGATGCTCTAAAATTATATTGGTGAAACTGATTAGTTCATTTCTCCAGCTCCTAGTGGCCCTGAAAGTGCGTTATCATCAGCGTATCACTATTCTTAGAGGAAACCACGAAAGCCGTCAGGTACTTAACCTTTCTTTCAGTAGCTGCAAGTGTTGCATTCCTTCTGGTATAATTTATCCAGATATTGAAAAGGATTGTTCAAACTCTTAACTTTCTGGTTCAGTGTTGATTATATGGCAAGACAATAACATGTTGGGGGTGATTTTCTCACATCCCCAATCACATTTTGCACACTTGCACTCCCATATAAAATTAATGGATTTTACATGTCCTTGAAGATGAAATACAAAGGTGATAAAGTGGTGGAAATGGGAGGTCAAAATCAGTCCCCTAATATTGTACATCCCTTTTATAAGTTTGAACTCTGATCAGTAGGCTTCCTTTATAATTTGGGAACCTTGATCTTGAGACAATACGGTCAGTATGAAGTGTAAATTGTTCTTAGCTTCATAGATGTTTACTTTTTTTGGCAGATTACTCAGGTTTATGGGTTTTACGATGAATGTCTTCGCAAGTGAGTATTCCGACTTGGCCTTCTTGTATGCCGTCTTGATATAATAACACATGAACAAATTTCCTATATTTGAGTATTTATATGCTTCCTTTATCATGAATTCTTATGAAGTATTGGGAGAAAACATGAGGTTGTTATTCTCATCGTGTGCAAAACATAACCAATATTAATAATCAGCATATTACTGGTTAGATCACTTGTAAAAAAAAAGGGGATGAAATTGAGAAAATATTGGATTCATGATTGGATATTCAAGGCTAAAAACACTGGTTGCCAAAGGCTCTAGGTTGTAATACCTCAGGTTTAGTTGTTAATTGCATTGCCCGGGTCCTTCAGAATATAGATTCAGAGTGGCACCCGAAAGATAGAAGACATATGGCCATTTCATGTTTGTCAATCAGTAGGTAATGTTACTATCGAAGTTGATAATGTTTTGTTGTCCTGCTTAATTAAAGTCTTATATATATCAATTACTAAGTGACCTTCAAATTCAATGAGTATGCTAAAATTTACCTTTACTGATTGAGAATGTATCCATCATAGTCTCTTGGAGTCTGTATCCATTGTAATTTCTTGAGTATGCATCCATCATAGTTTCAATGAAGCAGTATCAGAGGAACTGCTTCTCTTAAAATTTGACAGTAGCAATTGATGCATCAAAGTTTTAAATGAAGCAGTATCAGAGGAACTGCTTCTCTGAAAATTCGACTGTAGAAATTTAGATTGCAAAGCATTACCATATAATTTGTTGATGTGTTTAACGATGACTTAGAATGTGCTGAAAATTCTTTCAACTGGAGTCTCGCTGTGACATGAGACAGTTGATGTTTAAGAAAATGATTATTCAGGAGAATGCTGTCGTTGGACTTTGACTACTGTATCATTCTCCTTAGGCCTGTTATTTGTTTGTCAACTGCTCATTTTCTTCTGCAGTTTGGCCTTTTGGATATATTAAAACTCTTTATGTAGTGATTTCCCACACTTTCATGTAAAAAGGTTCTATGAGCTTCTAGCTTATGCTTCTCTGGCAAGTAAAGGATAGTGCACTGATAATTTCATGACAGGTATGGGAATGCCAGTGTATGGAAGACCTTCACCGACCTTTTTGACTATTTTCCACTGACAGCATTGGTAAGTATTAATTTCTACATAGTTCAAGCAACTAACAGCAAGTACTAGTATTGTGGAGACTATTAGAATGAAAAGTGATGTTTTTATGAGTAGAAGATAACTTTTATGGGCACTTTCAACTATAACACATTTATGAAAATCTTCATGAATCTCACGGAATTGGAGAGGAATGAGGATTGTATATTTATTTTTAGAATTGTTAGCTTATTGTTGATACTCGTGTGCTTATTTCTGCTTAGGTTGAGTCAGAGATATTTTGCTTGCATGGTGGATTATCCCCTTCAATTGAAAACCTTGATAACATAAGGAATTTTGATCGTGTTCAAGAGGTTCCACACGAAGGGCCCATGTGTGATCTGTTATGGTCTGACCCAGATGACAGATGTGGTTGGGGTATTTCACCTCGTGGTGCAGGATATACTTTTGGCCAGGTTACTTCAAGTATCTGATTGACTTTATTAGCATTTTTTGAAGATGTTGAATCTCTACAATTATGATGGCCACCTTACTGATGTGTAGTTCTTATTGATTGAATATTTTATTTTATTTTTTGCAGGATATATCTGAACAATTCAATCATACAAATAGTTTAAAGTTGATTGCAAGAGCTCATCAACTGGTTATGGATGGATTCAACTGGGCCCATGTAATTCTTGTTTATAAAATTTGGGTTCATTGTCTTGGTTAATTAACTACATAGGAAAAGGTTTCTTGAATAAGTTTATTTTGTTCAAGGTTTGGTCTATTGAATAAAATTACTCTCTTTGGACAGGAACAAAAGGTGGTTACCATATTCAGTGCACCCAATTATTGCTATCGTTGTGGGAACATGGCATCTGTTTTAGAAGTCGATGACTGCAGGGGCCATACTTTCATCCAGGTCTCTCTTTCTTTCTCTCATCCATTTTTAAGTTACCAGATACACTGAAATCAATTTTAAGCATGTGTGAATGACGTCTGTGCAGTTTGAGCCTGCTCCTAGGAGAGGAGAACCAGATGTTACTCGTAGAACACCTGATTACTTTTTGTGAAGCAGCTGCGGTGGTGTCATTTATTTCGTAGCTCTACCACTTTCCAGTGCATGGTTGCACATTGTTTTGCTCAAGATGACCATTGGTTTTAAATTATAAACCCTTCCTGGCTGGTTATAGCAATATTCCAAAAGGATGTAAAATACGAAGGTAAGGTGTCTGCTGATTGTCTTAGACCTGAAGCTTGCTGGATTTCCCATCAAATAGTTTGCGTAGTTGTTGACACTGTCAGATTGTATTATATCCAGCAGACGTATGTGGATAATCCCTTATTGTTTGTTTTCATTTTTTGTAATTGTTCTCTTTCATCTTGTATGTTTTGTCACCCTTCCCAATTTGGGCCCTCAAGGATGCTTGAACTTAATTATTAGTGAATGATTTCCTTTTTATCCGACTACATATGTCACGAGTGACACTGGTTGATGTTTTTTTTCTCTCTTTTTCTTTTTGGTTTTCTTGCTTGTTTGTGATCTACTCTTTATTTTGAAAGCCTGAGATATTATTGTATGCAATGCTCATTGCAATTGCATCTTAAGTCGCCAATCTCAATGCCCTACTCTGCCTTTTTAGTATGGATTCATGCTATTTTAGGCCACTGCCCATGTACTAGTGTCTAGTGTTTCGACGCTTTCCCTAGAAAGACCATATGCTACTATGTTATCCTCTATGAATTAGGACTAACTCAGTATCGTTGCATGGACATTCTGGGCAGACAGTTGTATCGTGAGTGGAAACAGTGGCCCTGTACTCCATTTTTATACATGATTGGAGTAGATTGACGGGATGGCACCACATTTTCTAGCAACTAGAGGGGATTCTATCTAGTTGTAGCAGTATGATTGCATGGAACGTGAATATGATTTCAATAAAAGCAAACCAATTGATATTGCTAACATCCTAAGATTGCAGGCTTTGCCAGGCTTTGAACTCCAGTTCCTACAAGCCTAGTGCTCCTAAGATTCACAATCCCTAAACATCGGAAAATGTGGAAGATGCAAATCTTGTAACAGCCGTCAGCTGAACAATTACAATTTACAAAATTGAATACATGGCAATAGGCAAAATTGGGGTTATTTTGATACTGCAAAATATACAATTCACAAAATTGTATACATGGCACATTCCCATCTTAAATGTAATTCATAGTGATCATAAGAATGAGGTATCACAAGCTTAACAGGGAGAAAATAGAAGGAACAAGATCTACCACTGACCATGCAAGGCCGGCATATTGAATGAATCTGATACCAGTATCAACATCAAATGAGTCTTGGCCGGAGAAAAGGTACAGCTTCTGGAGATAACCTGATTGCTTCAACCGGTCTGATTTTTTCCCATTACTTGATCCATTTAACGTAGGGATGTATGTGCTTGATTTTATTGGGATGCTCAAGGCGTTGGCTACCACAGGAAGAATCCATTTAGCAAGAGCTTTGCTACAGAACTTCACAATAAGTATTGTTGGTATTCCAACCAGCATTCTTCCCATAAAGCAAGGGACTGTTAATTCTGATATAAATAACCGTGGAACGGCTTCATGGTGAAACTGCTGGTATGTTTGCTGGACCCCAGATACCTGGATGGAATTGCACATAATATGAGAAAGCATATAACTTAAAACGGCAAGATCTTGCATGAATTTCAAGAACCAAGCCTAGTTCTAAGTATTGTTGATCCAACATTTGAGAATTGAGTATAACATTATATGTATAGATAATCTTTGTATATGAATCGATCAGTGATATGCATGGTTAAAAATAGAAAATTGCAAATATAAAGATGCCAGAAATGCGTGTGTTAAAGGGATATGCGCTTACAATGCCTAATGCGACACCATTGAATGCTGTGTGGTACTCGAAACTTGGAGTTGGACACTCAGGGGTAGGATAAGCAAAGAGCAATACGAAGCTTAGCGCAGCCCAGAAGGTTGTAACTGCAATACAAACACCGCATTAATAAGAATGGAGACACCAATATAAATATTATATTTCCAAAATGAATCCTCATGGCAGTTTTAAGAGGTCAAATTAGATCCTGTTGTATTAATCTCACAGACATCCAATGAAATTCACGATGCAGCATTCTGAGTTAGCCTGAACCAGATTTGGTATACTTGTCAAATAGTACAAATTTGGGACATAACAAAAAGAATCCAACTAATGGCTTCATAATTTCTAAACCGTGGCAGAGTTGATCTCCTTAGTTAGAGTAATGTCATTCTGTTTTTGACAATATGAAAGCTTTTCTAGAGCTACACGATCAGCTACGGCACCAGGTGCATTTCCCCAAGGGTGTCCTAAAGTTCCTCCACTGAACAGTCTGTAGTACAGAATCATCTTCAAAGATCTCGGTCAGAGCACACATATGCCAAACATGAATACTGCCGGAAGCCACCACTTGAAACTTCTTGGATTCACATATTTCATTTGAACTTTTATTACCTATCAGATTTCCATCCCTGTCTTAATCTTGCATATGATAGTCACAGCTTTCTAGGATTCTCAGCTATTACTGACAGGTTTCCGTGTTCCACTTCATGATATATGATAAAGCAGGGTGGTAGCATGTATTCCAATTTGTGTAGTCAGCACTTTTGGCTGCCATCCCACAGTATTAGCTTCTTTTTGAATCATTTAGTTCCTCCAGATTTAGGTCCTTTTTTTGGGTCAAATTTAGGTCCTCTGGCATTTTAGGTTGTTTCAATCAAGCTATCAAAAACATATATATAATAGTAATTGAATGACTAGGTCTGTGCCATACCATTTTGTCCTGAGACTACAAAACTATCGACACGTTCATGAACAGTAAGCCAGAAGGAGAGTATCAGCAAACCAACAGCAAGTCCACCAATGATATCAACTGGACTGTGCATGCCGAGATAAATTCTTCCTATAAAAAGCCCATGAGTTCAGTTTTGGGTTTAAGATAAAATAAGTAAAGAAGCTGTCTGAAACTACTAAAATTATGATAATTTAGAAACTTACCCAAACCAATGAGACTCACAAGCAAGCAAACAAGAGCAAGTCCACCGAATTTCAAATAGGCATCTTCATTCTGAGCATAAGATAGGATGTAATGCAAAAGATATCTGCAACCCACCACCCATGAGTAGATAATTAGTATATACATGACAGTAAAGTAACTCATATGGCAAGGGCTCAAATTTGTTACATCTATTAACAATTTATCTCCAAAACAAGTTATTTTCCAGACTGACTTAGAAAATATAACCAAAACTTTCATAGCCGCTATATGTTTAACAAAATTAGAATACTTATTATCAATAAGTATACATAAAGGTCGATGATCAAAGCAGAGCTTTCTATAATGCTGTGCTTAGTTTCCGTAGCTGAATTTAAATGACAAGAAAAATAGTATTTACCCAGACAAGCAAACTGTGTTTAGAGTGTGAGAAGATGGCAATCCATATTCCAATGCATTATCCTCCTCATCTCTTGTCGCTGTTATTCTCCTAACCGGAGGGCAACTCGGTCTAGGAGCTGATACCACATCCTACCAAGACAAAGAATAACCGAAAATCTTGATACCTGAAGCACTTAAACAAATCAAGAAACTAAACAGTAACAAGGGAGGTGAGATTACCTTTATACAGTTCCCCAAGTAATCACAGAAAGCCATCAAGAGGGTCATTTGCCTTGCCAATTTGCCATGCCCACTCTACAACACATAAGACTTCTCAGCATACTTAAATAATGTAACAAACATGAACCCAAAACTGACATAACCGCCATCACAACCATAAAAAACGACCATTATATAGAGAAGAGAAGCATACCCAGAAAAGCAAAGGAAGAAATGCAGTGTAGAAAGGCACAGAAACAACACATGACAAGGCAGAGAAGAAAGCATCCAAGAACCTTTGCTGGTAATTCTGCAACAAGTATCCAAATGAGATAAAAGGTCAAAACAGAAATTGCAAAAAGCACAAAGAATGATCATCTGGGTCATCCTTGTATTGAATGGTATGAAGAAACCTGGATCTGGAGGATGAGGGGCGTGCCTGTGTTGACGTGATGGGCCACCCACGGTTGCAGCAAAGATCGAAGCTTTGGGGTCAGATTGAGATAAGAAGCCATTAGAATCCATGTCAGAATCCCACAGAGTGTTGCACCTTGCCACACTGCTGTGCTCTCCATTCCCTTTTCTCTCTGTTTCTTATTCCTCTCAGAATTACTGAGAGAAAAAAGAACAAGAAAGAGGACCCAGAAACCAAACAAGGAAACCCCCCAACCAGTGGCAAAGACTTGGACTTTTGTCTCTCTTTTTCTTTGATCAAATAGGACTTTTCTTTTTTGATACAGAAAAAATTGTGCACTTAATAATTTACTATATATCTATTCTTTGAGATGACGTCATCTACAGTAAATAACAGTGATGGGCCTAGGTATTGGGCCTCGCAGAGAGAGAGAGAGAGGGAGGGAGATCAGTCCTGAAACTTCCAGAGCCATCTCATTCTTCTTTTCTCCTCACTCTGAAGATCACGTCTGAGTTCACAACAACATCATCAAATCTCACCCGTTTTGATTCTCTTCATCCTCTGATCGGGATTGAGATGTCCGTGTACTTTATCAAATCCGTGTTGAAAATTCCATCGCTTCGTTCTCCGTTGTGGTTGAACCACAACTGAAATGTTTTCTTCTCTCTCGCTCTGGATTGTGCGGAGCTTTCAGATTTCAATTTATTCTTGAAGAAGCCCAAGACAGAACTGCAATTGCGATGATTTCAATTGTGTATCTGGGTATTTAGATTTGCATCGAAAGAAGAACATGAATCTCGGTAATCGGTGTTTTTGATTCGTTTGTTCTTTCCAGTTTTGTCTTCGTATTGTATCGTGGTTTAATTTTTAATGGTTGTCTTAGGTCTTCAGATATCTTAGAACGCTGCTTTAATCGATTTCTCGGTGCATGGGTAAGTTTTTGTGTTTTATGTCTGTTATTTTTCCCCAATGTCAGTCGAATAAGGTTTGAGGCTTATTTGAATGAGTTGTTTGATAGGTAATATAATAACTTAATCACAACTGATGCTTCCATTCTTCGATATGGTCTTAGGTGTTGCAGCTACTACCCAAGGTTCAAAGTAGAAAGTGAATTAAGGTCAGCATAATTTTAATGAATCAATTTTCCCTTTACATCATGGATAACTGGTCTGGAACTTACAAAAGCTGAATTCGCTTTCAGAATATATATTCTTATTTATTTATTTTTTGTTTATTTACAATGATTGTCTGAAATTGATTTTTTTTATATGATATTTATTTGGCTATGAGGATCTTGAATGATTAGTCAGGATTATCACCTAGCAGTCACAGATTCTTTGTACTTGCATCAAGTTACAATTGTTATTGATTTTTGATTGGAGGGTCTGAGTTTTATATTGCAATGGAATTCTTGATTACATTGTTTCGATCATGTTGGTGCTTCTTATGTGATACATCTGTGAGTCAGAATGTAGTAGCCAAGGAACCTTAGATAATGTGAAATGAGTTTTTGAGTGAGGTCCATTGGACTACCATGTATGCTATACTAATTTCTAGACAATGTAATCAAATGCAGAGTGAAGAAGGAAATTTATGTGTCTATTTCAGTCGCATACAATTGTTACTACGATTGTGAGGCCATTCCCCAGTGGTCGCCCTTTACTAAACAAGTCTCCCATGGAATAAGGTAAATGTGAGAAATTTAGGTTCTCTTTCGTCTTCATTGGCTCTGAAGACTTTTGATTTGTCTTATTTTTGTTTGTTGTGGTTGTGTTGCAGTTCGATACTATTTGATTGGAGCGCAACCATTCCATAGCCGGTTATTTTTCTTCACCGATAATGTTTGTGATGATCTTGGTCTGACCTCTTTCTCAGCTTGCAAGCTGTAAGTCTTTGGCATGTTAACTATAATTCAATACACGCACTAATAGTGATTGGCATGTTAATAATAAGCTTGCAATACTTTTGTAATTTTTCTTTTATTAAAAGAGAACTGATTTCAGTTTGTAATTTATTGATGTATATATGGAGGAAGAGTGCACTTGCTATTTTCCACAGCAATAACTAATTCCATGTGGTGATTTTTTTTTTCCTGCTGAATTTTCATGTGGTGATCTATCATTGTGGGTTTTCATATAGTGCTATTTTTTATGTTCATTAGAGGATCAACCATTATAGTTGTGGTGAGGAGGACACGGAGAGGATTTGGTCTGTGTTGGCTTTGGACGATAGCTAATTCGTTCTTTTCGGATGTATGGAAAACCCATTCTCCAGATATATTGGCAGACTTATGAAGGGAGAAGTATCTCCCCTCATAAAGGTTCAGATGTATCTAATGTAGATTGCCCTTCCTAAGCTTTAGGCCCTCAAAGTGTTAGACCTCGAACTAAAAATATGCGAAGTGGTATGACTGCTCAACTGCTGTGTATGTATTTGTTAATTTCAAATTGTGAGAAGCTATTACGTGACTTATATGGTCAAAATGTTATAATTCTGTAGGGAATAGAACCTATAATTATGTTTAGTTTAATAATGATGTTTGATTAGTTTAATTTCTTTGATAAGTTGCTGGAATTGATGCAGGGAGAATGGATTTGGGTAATAATAGTATAATGGCCAGCGGTGGCTTACTCATCCGAGATAAATCTGTCATTATTTGTTCTGCATTGCACCGATTTACACACACACACACACACACACACACACATATATATATATATATATTTATGTATCGTTGTTTCCGTTACTACTATGTGGTATCCAAACTGAGTATTGCTCTTTCATACTATTGTTAATTTTAAAGGTGTGAATAAGCAAACATCACCTTTGTCATGTTTTTATGAAGAATATGAGTTCAGGGAAATTGTCTTCTGTTCACAATATTCTATTTCGTTTTTGTTACTTACCATCCGTCTCACACACAACTATGTGTAGTGACAATATGAGAGGGAATTCATAAGCTGCTTTGTTTATGCAGATGCTATAATACCTTCCCTTTAGTGTCTCCATGGATATCACCCAAGAGGAAGATCTGAAGATGCGTTAAAGAAAAATGAGGATGATATAAAGCTTTCTGATGTAAACTTAGACAGGGAAAAGGAATGTGGTATATGCCTTCAGCCATGTGCGCCGAAATGGGCTTGACAAACTGCTGACATGCTATGTGCATCAAATGCTACTGTGACTGGTATGAATTACTGTCTTCTTTCTTCTGCTGTTTTAGACTCATGACTCATCTGATTTTAGCTTATGATGATGGGGATCAGCATTTACAATCATTCTCACATCTCTGGATTCTTATGCATTACAGGAACCCTCAGATCCTATAATGAGTCGAAGCAGATGAGCAATAAAATGGATGATACAAGCATATAAAATCTCCCTTGGTTATGGATTATGCCAATAGAATGCATTCTGTATGAACAATATATATTATTTAAATGAATGAATGTCATTTATGTGCTTCTAAATCAAGTCCTTGAAGCTCCAAACCCGCAGCAAAGCGCGGGCACATTTCTAGTTGTCACTGTTGGGAGATTAAATATGATTCAGAAATCGAATCTGGGTAGACAAATGCCTGCCACAAGAAAGAACATTCCAAAATCTAAGGAAAGATAAAATTTGGGCCAACAAAAGTCAAATTTTATTGTTTATTTATTGTTTTACTGTAATACAGACGTAATCGATACGCAAACTAATACGCGTCTCGCCGATTCGATCATGACCTGGAGCCCCAAAGCCTGTGCTGAAAGAAGAAGAACTTCTGAGAACACCCTGTTTACTCTTTGACTCTTTGATTCTATTTCTTCTAAAAGGAATAAAATTTGACAGACACAAACACGACTGATACACACACTGGTGCATCCAGTACTTCTCACTACCTTTCCTGGTGCATCCTCCAACGAAGTCTTATTCTTCAGGATTTTTATGCTCACATATGCTATTCCACTTCATTAGGTGTTGTCATAGCAAAGGTTCTCTTACCCCTTACTTTTCATGAGATTTTTGAAATTTTTTTTCATAGCTTCATGCATTCTTCAGTTTTCTCCTCTTATGAGCAGCAAATAGTATTGAAACAAGATGATCGATCTCTCCTTGTTGGTTGTATTCTACTGATTTCAAAATTAACTGTAAATTGTTGCTGGCATGTTTGACATTTAATGATAAATCCATGGAGCTGGCAACAATTGGTGAAACTAGGATTGCACAGTATATGGAGCAGCCTGCGTTAGGTAGCATTAGTTCCATCCTATCATAGTTTGGTCACAGGCCACTTCTGGATTTGAAGAGTATTATTTGAGCCCTTTTGTTTCCAATATTGACTAATTGTGTTTATTCAACAAGGTTTGTTTTGTTGTAGCAGATCCTGGTATGTTCTATTTGATTATCAATTTCTGATTCAGGGAAGCTTGTTTCTCAAGTTCTGCAATTAAATGTCCAACAACTACCTAAATATACATTCCTTGTTTGTTTTTTTTTTTTCAACTTAACTTTCCCTATAAGTTACTTGACTTGCTTATTTATTAGCAGTACAATAAAACCCAAAACTCATAAGACTTTTTGCCAAAAAAAAAAAAGAAAACTCATAAGACTATTTAAGTGGTTGCAGATTTTTTTTTGAAGATATGCCAGATGCCCCTAGTATACAACTGTACCGAACATTAAATTTAATAAAGAAATTAATACAAAAGAGCCATCTTGTGTCTGGTTTCTTATTCTTGTAATCCTTGGAAATGGTTTGCCTAGGCTTTTATTCCTGTGACACAAGTTCACTTTTCTTCCTGAAAATACAAGGAAACTGCTTGCAAGATGTTTCTGTTATTTCTGTGTGCTGAAGATTAGAACATTTTTGCATTACTGTAGTTCTATATTTGTATGGGTCGCTTTTCTTTCTCTTTTAATTGATATTAGAGAGTTTAACAACTCCTTTTGTGTCTATACAACAGGCCCAAATTTCTTGGTTGACAAGGAAAATTGTGTTCAAGAGCCATGTAAAGGATGTGGATCTATCTACTGTACTTCAGGTTGATGATGAAGCCATATGTGCTCAACTGGAACTGAGTAATTTAGATCCCACGTGTATAGGTGGTGGCAAATTCAATGTGGATGTAAACCATGGAGTTGGGAACTGGGGAATGCGGAAAACCAAAGAATGGTCATTTTTGCAGATAATCAGTCATGGTTGAAATTGTCATTGATCCTGATGGTGGTGTTAAGGTTCCAGAATATGAAATTCTGAAGTCTTAAGAAAAGCTTTGCAATGCAAGGCAGTTTTGTGCATTCAAGGTGGGTTCTGGGTGCAGTAGTAGATATGGCAGGATGGGTTGGTCTTGAAAATGGAAAATGGAGACTTTCATTGTAGAAGCCCCATAGTTGTCCCAGTTTTTGATAAGCTAGTTGTGGATTACCATGATAGAGAACATATCAAATGTTGGCCTGTTGTGACTGGATCGGTCTAGAGGTGCTTTCACAGTAGGAAAACTACCGAGAACTGCACCTTGTATATCAAGTAAATACCGGTAGGACATATGAACACCGATTGATTCCTACCATTCATTTCTCGTGTTATCTTTTTGAGGAGACCGGGGTACTGTCAGCTGGTTAAGACTAGTTCAGGTGCTATGCTGCCTGATGTTTGTACTTGGCGTAATGTTTGCAATCATCAAGGATTTCTGGTCCACATGCATTCTCAAAGGTGCAGGCTGGCCCGTTTGCACATCCAGGCTGCGCATTTCTGGAGGTATTTCGTTGCCTTCTCCAGTTTGTACCTTAATCTTGGTTCTTAAAAATATGAGCATTAGTTTGGGGATTGTCGTGCATGATGTAATTTTTGTTTGTTGTCTACTCCATGCCTTCATTCATTGTTGGGATCAGATCGCTGAGATCTATCCAACATTTGAGATTGCAAAATGAATTATCATGATATGACATCCTCAGAATGGTTGCCAGGAGTAATGAATAAGTTTTTCTAACAGTCGGATGGAATCATGGAGAATATCTGTCTGTACTCTTCCATTTGGAGCTGACATCAGGAAGATGACTGATATTTCTTAAGGCCTACGAGTTCTTGCTCTTGGGAAATCTCATTAATAAATACTTTCTATACTTGGGTATGCCAGTTATGGATTACTCAAGCTAATTAGTTGCTGCATTCCCCACACCGGCCACAAGGTTTGCATTAGTTGATGGATTTTATGTATCTTTGAGATTGTGAATCAAATGCTGCTTTGGTCTGAATCACCTTTTCAAAGAGCAGACAATGAGTGATGAAATGACTGATTCCTAAATGGCTGATATTCATGTCAGAGCTAAATTGATTGATGAAGATGCAGTGGGGTACCTAAATTTGGACATTCGGTCATCCGAATCTGTTGATGCAAATTCAGCCTCTTTTTTTTTTTCTTTCTTTTCTTTCTCTCTAGTAAGATTTGTTTCCAGAATTTTCTTAGTTGAGATTAGTATAGCACAAGGTCGCCCGCAGGCTGCACTGCCCATGTCTATTGGATGGCTGTAGAGTATTTAGGTGCTGATTTAGCGAGATGAACATGTCAGTCATTTGTACCAGTTTTGCTGGATCCAGATTTATCTATATGTACTTGCTAAATGCGATTGAATCTGTTTAAATGACTGACTATGAGTATGATGTTCTTTATCTCATTATCCTTAAGCTTTTGATGTCCATTAGCCATAAGTGAAGCACTCGAGTTTTTATTAAATTACAGATACCCTTCATTTTTACAGAACTGATCAGAAAATTCTAGACCATGGATGATTGAAGTTTCATGAAATAAGTTACACAATCAAGGGAAAGGAAACATTTCACCTTTCCCTGATAATTTGTAGATTGAAAAAGAAAAAGAAAAAAGAAGTATTGGCTTATTATTACAATTTAGTCAAGGACGTGGAGCTGTAATGCTGTTAACATCACACCCCTCTTCCCTTCAAGACATGCCTCTTAAGACCAGGAATATGAACATTTGTTATATAGTCTTTCCAATCTAAGCTTCCCACATCAAATCCAAACTTCTTCTTCTCTTCTTCAGACATGCTATCCATTAGTCTCTCAGTGTTGCTGTTATCAAATCTGCAAAAAATGATATGTATTCATCAACTATAACACATTTGCTTCATCATGATCCAAATGAAGTCACAATGGGATTGTTGATTGCCACCATACCTTCCACCATAGAAAGTATAAGGCTCATAAATACTAGCTAAATACTTTGCTTGCTCTACCGACTTTCTGCACATTGTCTCAAGTTTCTGAGACAGGTTCCCATTTGAGGAAGCCAAAGCTGTTAACCCACTTCTTTGAGTGGTATCTCTCCAAATGTGATCAGAGAAATCTTCCATGGAGCTGAAGAGCTTCATCGATGGAACATTGATTGGCCTGCCCTTTGAATCCATGCAGGGTGAGGAGTTGTAATGTTCATACAACAGTTTAGACAAATCTTGGAAGTCTAATGGGTTCACAACCGATGAAGTAATCTGGTAGACATTGATGTCTGGTTTCTGAGCCATTCCATGTTTTGCAATGGCGGCTAGAGTTGCGTTAACAACCATGTCAGCTGGAACCTTTACATTCATGTAGGTGATCAGAAATATTCAGGGATCCAAAATGTGATGTTATGGATAAAGAACACTTTTCTTTTATGTATTAGTAGATAGAGATTAATTACCACATCAAGTACCCCATTAGGGTCTACTAGAAAACCAGTGAGCTGTCCTTTTCCATAGTATAAAACAATTGGATCCATCATCCTGAAAACACAGAGAGAATTGAATGATTATTTCAAAGCTTTAGAAAAACAATTTCAAATCGAAGGCAACTACACTTGAAAGATATACCTGTTTCCTTCCATCCATCCAGGAAACGGCTCTTTGCAAGTGCTTTCGATGACACTAGGTCGGATTATGACTACTGGTAAATCACCTCTCATATCATCAATCACCATTTCTCCCATGGCTTTGGTGAACACATATGTATCTTGCCATCCATATTTTCTGGCCCTGATTAGATGACAATCTTGTCATGTTAAAACAAGAAATCAATGATCAATGTACTTAAGATCTCAGTTGGTTCTTTCGTGCAAATCTCTTAGTCCTATATTCTTAATTTCTTGGAAACCAAGTAATCAGAGACAAAGTTTGAAGAAGTAACGCTAACATTACCTTTCTAAACCCAGATCTTTCATCTTCTGAGCTACCTCATTATCTTCATAAGCTCCCTTGGAGTTCATGGCCAACTTCATTTCATTTTCAACATCCAGTGATTCAAATCCTGGTGGGGTTTCTGAGGTGGAATTCTCTCCTATTATGCTTTCTCCTATACAAAATGGCTTTTCCATAATCCTCCCTTGTCTTTGTCCATTAACATATGCTGTACACCGGAGAGGGAAAATCATATATCTTAAGTGATTCCAACTCAAATTTGCACACATAATTGATAAAGAAGTCAATCTCGGACCTGTTGATACTTGCAGAAAGAGCTTAAGTTTCTTGCACATCTTGGCAAAGGCCATAAGGTTGCAAGGTCCTTTTGTGTTAATATCTAAAGCTACATCATATCTGAAGAAAACAAAAATGGTAAAACTCTACAATTACAAATCAATGTGACAGGGTAATTAACACAAAAGTTAGTGTAGAGATGAAAACCCGAGGTAAAAAAGGTCATCATTACCTTTCATGGAATGTTGTGTTAGCTGCAGAATTTATAACAACAGCAACTTCTTTAGCAATCAAAGCAGCTATGTCCTCTCCCATCCCTAGATCTGAGTCACACACATTTCCCACCACAGGAACTAGTTTGCTCAACATGAAGGCTTGATAAGATTTTCCATAAGTTTGTCTAAGACCCTTGAAAAGCTCCGTGTTTATGATCTATAGAACACAGACACGCATCAAGTTCAAAGTAAGAGCTAGGCAGTGAAATTGATGAACAATTCAGAGAAGGTAAAAAAATAAAAATCAAGTTAAAGAAAAAAAAACATACTTCAGTTTTTAATCTTTCCATTGCAGCCTCCTTGGTTTTAGCCTTGATCAAAAGATATATCTTCCCCACATCAGGCGCAGTCCGTAAGATCTTCTCAATAAGAACTGCATATTTAGACAAACAGAAATAAGAGCTTTTGCTGAATATGTGTAGCTTTTATGGAAATTCATACACATGTGGCCGCCAAATGACCAAGATATATACATGTAAAGATTTTTTACCTTTTGCTAGAAAACCGGTTCCACCAGTCATGAAGAACCCTTTTCCTCTAAGAAACTTTACAATTCCAATACCATCATGCATCTCCACAAAAGGCACCAACTCCTTGACTGCAATGTTGTTCTCCTTCTTGACCTTCTGATCATTTGGAGACAAAACAAGGCTTCCTGCATCCATTAGAGTTGCAGCAGAAGAAAAATCACTGATCTTTTTTGCATTTCCACCTGATGATGCTCCTTGGCACACAGCTAAACTACTCTTTTTTCTCCTCAACAAGCACCAATCCCACTTTTCGGAAAATATTGCAAGTTTATTTGGTGGATTAAGTGTTGAAGAGAAAGAGTTTAGCAATGGGGCTTCCATCACTGCCAAGGAAGAATGGGAAGCAAATAAGATCAGATGATGAAAGAGAAAGAAGAAAAAAAAGAGGTCAACAAAGTATAAGTTGTTTGAAGTTAAAAATGCATGGTTGAGTTGAAACTTTAGCTAAACACTTCCTGTACCAAAATGAAAAGGAAGCATGTAAACTACCTAAACTCTAAAAGAATGAAGAGGGTTGGTTTGGATATAAACTTTGAAGAGAGGAAGATGGGAGTTAGGTGATTATATAGTGACATTATTTGGCAGAAGGGCAATCTTTTTGACAACTCTTTCAAACTAGTTTACCAACGGCTAAGTTGGCGGGAACACTCCACTTATCTCCGATGGCTTCTTTGGGTGAAGTAGGTTTTGTATGCCTGTCTTTATATTTAACCCCAAAAATGCAGGGTAAAAAAGGGTGTGGGAAATCCAAGAAAGGAGTCAAATGTATATAATGCACATATAGCTAGCTAGTTTTCTGGGGAAAATAGGTCTCTGCAATTCTATATGTAACTGTTCTATAAGTTGCATACATTTCTCTAGGCAACGTATATTGGTACATACAGAACTACTATTGACTATCAACTCCTCTACTAACACAAAGCGTCTGTAGTCCAACGGTTAGGATAATTGCCTTCCAAGCAATAGACCCGGGTTCGACTCCCGGCAGACGCACAATATTTTTGTTTTTGTTTTTGTGTTTTCAATATCGAATCCATTATTTTCTTCTCTAGGGCATAATTTTGGTGTCTTTTTTTTTTTTTTTTTTTTTTTACCATGAACTCAATATTCTATAGGGCATTATTTTGGTGTTTGGTTTTTTTCAATATGGAATCCATTGCGTTAGAGGTTTTTTTTTTTTTTTTTTTTTTCAATATGGACATTTGTGTTGTAAATGTGTAATGATCATGTTCAATCAAACTGCAAATTCATTAGTGGTTCAAACGATTCAGATGAACGATTCATTAGTGGTTTTTTGCCCCTATTTAGGTCCTTGCTTCCTGCCCTGTGTCCTGACCAGCATTACTAAAGCTCCAGAACAGAACTCTGAAAAAGGATGTGTTTTCTAAACCCTGTTCGGCTCCCAAAAGACTTGCACACACTACAACTCCAGTGCCCAGTTGCTGTTCAAACATACCATTTATGGGAAATGTTATCTCAGTAAACAATGTAACGTATTACACTTTTGTAACCAAAGTACATTTAGCAGAACTCATGTTTGAGCCACAACGCTGTGTAGATACTTCCATACACCAGTGCCTACCTCAATATGTATTTGCAAATTTAAATTTAAAACTATTGCATACATTTGGCCATGGAACCTCCCAATTTGACCGGGAAACAAGAAAAACAATGAAAAGCCCAAGTATAGAAAGACAAGCCATATCAGAACTTCAAATACATGAGTACAGGTACAGTTTACAAAACATCTATCATCACAGCAATAACCTCTTATTTTGGTTAGTCAAAACTAAACGTCATTAGATCATTAATCACCAGACAAACACCGGGGACAATTGCACCGGAAACCAAACCCTTGCGACAGGAAAGTCTGCCGAGCATCATGATCCATACTTGCATCGATGTAGCAGATCCGGAGTTCTTCCCCTGAAAAGAATGAATGATGTAATTGGTTTTTTGTTTTGTTTTTTTGTTTTTTGCAACTCTTACATAAGTTTACCGATCATATCAACCAAAAACCAGCTTTAGAAGATGGTTTTAAACGTTAACAAGCACAAGAAAGTTACCAACTACACCTCCACTTGGATTATTCCCACAATTTTGACCCAGCACATACAAGAAGTATTACAACTCCACAGTTGAATTACCCTTCTCCTATCATCTAACTAAATCAAAATAATGTGCACACATAATCGCAATATGGTTATAGTAAAACCATGGGCCATATAGATAAATGTGTGAAACAAATTAGCCTCAAATGACAACTTGTTGAATATATATCAAATAGACTCTTAGATGCATGTTGAGGTCAGCCTTTCTTAAAAGATATTGGCATTCATCGAAAAAGAATGTCAACAAGAGTGGCATTGGAACCCAGGGCTGCTCATTTTCATAGACGAAGCATGGGAAAAACAAATGAATGCCCATGTAGCAATTACCAAGCGTTAAGATGACGGTAAAGGTGTCAATAGAAGAATTCATAAGTTGAGAACAGACATATTAACATGAAAACGCAATCAATTACATTGTAACTGGTTTAGCCCCTTTATTACAAGAAATAAAAAAAGAAGAGATGTTTTAATCCAATCTATAATTGGCTGTAAAGGTTGTCAACAATAAAATGGTAAGACATGCATTGCTGGGGGCCCAATCATACATCGTAAGTACTGTAAGTTTGACAAACCTTCATGCACATCACGAAGGGCCTTCAATCTAGCATCTGAATTCTCTATCCATATGATGTGGGCATTTGGATCTGTAAAGAAATATTCAAAATCAGATATGAGATTGGTGACAGAGGTGCCTTTGAGGTACGTGTAAATTTTTCACCTTATTACATAAACTAATTGTCACCTTATTACATAAACTAATTGTTACTTTTTTCCTGATTATGTATAAACTGATTAACTGCATTGAAATCCTTTAGTTAACCTAATAGTTCTTATATATTTCTATGCATTCACTAATTCCCTTTACTCCTGCTCTGATGAAAAAGGCACCTACTCAATTAATATAGTACTATTAATAGAACCTATAACCTATGGGAAACATAGATGATATTCGGACCAGGTAGGATCGGCAAGCCCAAGTCGATCCTCACCCCTGAGCAAGCCCGCCCAAAGGACTAAGTAACAATTGAGGGTGGCAAAACACTCTATAACAGCCGTCCTTGAGCCCATTAGCCTTACCCCATGACCCAGACTTCAAGGCCCAAGCCCGGAACCCGAAACCAATATCAACCACTACCGCCAGTGACCTCCCTGTCCAGTCGTCCATGACTAGCACCAGCCTGCCATCAACCCTGCCGAACTCGCCGATTTCCTGCCAGAAAACCCGCCCACCAGTCGCAGGTCCATACCCAATCTCGGTCAGCCTCGCATTTGCCGTTCCCAGAACGATGTCGCCCCTTATCTCAGGCGCAGCAACGCTCCCAGATTCGACGACCTCGACTGCATCGCCACAGCCAGATCGTTCATGCACAAAAACCAAATCCTTAGCCTGATCCCCTCCACCATCACCAGCCCTCACACAGTCTAGCATGACCCAAACACAATGTTCAACACCAACGAACCAAACACGATCAAAGAGGATACTCATTGTAACCCATAGCGCCGCCACCACGTCGCAACACTTTGAGTTTTCGCCGATCACTCCTTGCCGCATTCACGGTCAAGCACAACCTCTCACGCCTCATTGGGAAGCCATCAGTCGCGTCGCCGCCTTGCTCATCCATGCACGATCGAGCAGCCCCGCCTAAGAGAGACCGTCGCGGCCATACGAAACCCAACCTAGGGTATGGAATTCTGAGGTCGCTCCGAAAGAGTCGGAGGCCTCCCATCTCTGCTTTCAATAACTTAACATGTAGTTGTACTTATTTTTTCAGTTTTTAATCATGGCTTATATTTTTCAGTTTATCTACAATCCCTGCTACGAAAGGATTTCGAGTATAAATGTCTTGTTTGCAGAGGCTCTAGTTTTAAGAGTCGGTTTGGTTGCTGCGGATACATGAGATGGGAGCTCGTTGGGGCGGATTGGTGGTCTATATCGGTTCGGAGCTCGTTGGTGTGGTCGACGATTTGGAATGGTAGCGGTGAGTGCCTACTCGTTCCTGTAGAGCAGACGAGTGAATGTTTTTTACACGGACTCTTCCGAGTAAGAAAGTGGCGCTGATTTGCGGCGGGTTTCGACCAACTATGAAGCGTTGAAGATGGTGTTGGTGCGGTGGGAGCAAGGTCGGCCGCCGCAATCAACGACGACGGCAGTGTGGTTGTCCAGTTTGTGTCCAGAGCAATTTGGCTTGGGCTCTTTTGGCCTGCGCTCTTTGGGTCACGGCTCCTGGGCTTATAGCTTTGGGCTCTTGACATAATGCTCACTTACAGTAGATGATTTTTTCTATTTAGTTTTGGGTTTTACTTTGTTGTACACCAAATGCGGACCTTAGCCGACGGGTATCACCTTTTATACTTCATAGGAATTAGGTAGGTTTAATTTGATGTTATTTGACGTAGATTTAATAATTGAGCTCAGTTGTTTGCAATGAGGTCGCTTGTCAATTAGTTTGGTAGCTTGTAGTCAGTATGTTGGCGTAAGACGACGATTGATGTATGTGTTTTTTGATCGTGGATAAGTAATTATCTGGTTTCTAAAAAATACAGAAGGATTATTCGAGTTAAAAAGAGAAGATAAAATGTTACCTGAATCAAACATTTAAATCAAAACGTTGTTACTCATTACTATTTGGTCTAGCAGCATAGTCTCCCTTTTAGAAAGTGGAAAGTTGTGAGTTCGACTCACGAAGTTGTAATATTTGAGTTGTTTACTTGATAAAAAAAAAATCAAAACGTTGTTTTTCTCTACGTCGTTAAATTAGAAGTTTTAATTGCCTAAAAGAGAAATTTCATTCAATTTTCATTTATATCTTAAGTGATATACCAAATTTGCATACACAAAAATTTCATTCAATTTTGTTTTTCTTCCTTCTGATTGAGGAGTACACAAAATCTTAAAAGTAAAGAAATGTACATACAAATGAGGAAGACATGGGTGTTCTCTTTGTCCAAGTCAAAGTTGCATAGTACCTAGTACATGCTACCTTAGAATCTTGTACCCAAAGAAATATACATTCAGAAACAAGTTTCATAATATCTGTACCGTGAACAAATCACTTGCTTATACAGGCTCCAATAATAATTTGGGTGCTGAAATAACTAGATCAATGGACAATTGAGCCCGAACATGATCAATGCAATGGTGATCTCCAATCGAGAGTTTTCTTCGGGTGTTCTTTCTGCACTTCTTTAGGAGGAATGAAGCAATCCATAGAGAGGCCTTCAACATTGAACGCAAGATCATCTATGCTCCATGTTTCTTCTAACCGTGTGATTGCAGAGCCCGTCTTCAAATTGTCCCCGAACTGTGTGATAACCACACTCGTCTGACCGGCGTGAGCGATCATCACCTCTTCCACAGTCCCGTAATCCTCGATCTTTGTCGACATTGTGGTCTCCCAGTATGTAGGATAGGCACCAGGTGACTGGATCCTAGTTAAGTATGAGTCTTCTAAATACACTAGTAGTCCATTTCTTTGGCTGAAGTAACCAAATATCACATGTTTGATCATCTCTGCTGTGCTATCGCTTCGTTCAGACAGATCCGTCTGACTGGCTGACAATTTTAAGACAAAGCAATCGACGCCTGAGATTTGCTTTTCGCCCATGTACTGTGCTGGTGCAAATACAGCTGATATCGCCATGGGGTCGAGTCCCTACATATATACACATAAAATTTACTCGACCATCTTGTATATATATTCTGAAATTTCATGCAACTTCTGCATGTAAACGATGATTACAATCTCCTCTCACAACGTACATGCATGCAAGACTCTTCATTTCATTTGATTACTTTAGATTCCACATAACGATTTGCATATATATGATTTTTTCTCGTAATATAATTTTTCCTAAATCTACAAGTGCAAAGAACGTTAGCTGAGTTTAGTTCATTTAATGGTCTTTGCGCTCGCCAGAAATTCGAATAAACACAATGCCTCCTCATCCTCAAAATTACAGCTAAGAATTTCTAACAGAAAACTTACTTGCATATCAAGATGATGATTGATGAAGAGTATTGAGTTTACCGTATATATTTTACTACTGTGAAAATCTAATCATGCGTTAACCGAAAACAATTGCAAATTAATGCCACTAGCTGGCATAAGAGCAAGTTTACAGTCATTTTCAATTCTATAAAGAATAGAACAAGATCCGATATTTTGGCAGTTAAGAGCATAAGATGATTTCTAGCTCACTCGCAAATACAATAAAGGAGACAGCTCCACATTCCTGCTACGAATCGCAGTCGGATCCCAAATCCACCTAACATCTTATATTCTTATATAAATACATCAAAAGCAAGTAAATTATGCTTACGTACACTTAGAAAATTATATGTATATGTCAAGACCCTCTAATTATTAGTGCATGAGGTACATCTCAATAATTAACATGTGCAAGGACTCTTAACGTGGTTTGTTTCATCTCAACTAGTTCTTTAGTGTACGTATGGATCTACACTATTTCTGGTTTGTTTCAGATCGATCTTACTGAAAATTCTCTAAAAGAATTTAAATGTGTTAGATGTACAAGATATGCAGTAATATACCGAACCTAAAAGAGTTTGCTAAATCTATAGAAATAGTTCTACGATAGTCCAGAGTATTAAATCTCCGAACCAAAAATGTAAGATTGGAAAATGGAAATTGTCCCAACGAGCTAATTCAATAGAGTCCGATAAAACGGTAAACACGAAAAATCTGCGACAAATTACAGAACAATATATGTACAAAGAATAATATAATTTTATTGATATGAATGCGGGTTACAAATCTTTATGAACTCTTCTGATTCTATCTCCGAATATGGATTTGACTCAAGGGTGACAAACACTTGTTCTTGAGACGTAAGGGGTCACGAGAGTTGATCACGTGACGAGTGTTTAGGATTTGGATTTGGTGAAGAACTGGCTATTTGGGGGTTTGATATTTCTTCAAGGGATTTTGAGACTTCTGAGCATTCGGGAGTAATTTGTTTTATCTTGTTTTCGGAAGTCTTTCTCTTGATATGAGAGGGGGTATTTATAGTGCCAACATACCTTCGCTTATGGCATGTACTGAAGACACCGAATTAATTGTATTTCCTTAACGGTAATAATTGAATCAATCAATTTTGACTAATTGATTAAATTCTTAATTTTAACATAATCAAATCAATCAGTCTTAATTGATTGATTTAGTTATGCCCAATAAGGTATAATCGCTTTGGATTAAATGTTCTGGTTTGGCCACGATCTTCAGTAAGGGGGGTGCCATCTCGCGGACGAAGAAAGAAGATGCGCGGAATCTTGACTTCCAAACAAGCGGGGAGTTCCGGTGCCACCTCGCAGATGAAAAATTACAACTCAACATACACCTTTGCGTGCATGTGGACTCCGCCTCTCGTTTCTTCGCAAAGTCTCCTACGCGGAGCCATCTCGCCTCGCGTTAGGACTACACTTCTACGCAAAAATGTTATCTCGTCTCGCCTTCATGCACCTCTCCGCGAAGTCCATTTCGCCTCGCCTTCATGTACCTCTACTCGAAGTCCATTTCGCCTCGCCTCCATGTACCTCTATGTGAAATCCATTTCGCATCGCCTTCATGTACCTCTACGCGAAGTCCATTTCGCATGCGAATTCTGCTATTCAGCTTGCATGATCTTTGACGGGTCATCACTTGAAAACCCAATTATTTTGAGCTCGCCGATGTGACATGAATTAAGAATTTAATTAATATTCACTTAAATATTTATTGTTCAGTAAAATATTAATAACATGTCCAACTTCCTTTTTTTCGATAATCAATTTAATTTAATCGATATATGATTATCGATTGACATTTAACAATTGATTTCAATTGGGATTTAAGGTTTGGTTGTTGACCGGCTATTCACACGTCGTCACGTGTCATTTCCGGTGACTTTTCAACTTTGTCAACTCATGAGTCATGTATGCAATTTTTCAGATCTTCGTATTGTTTAAATTATTCAATAATTATTATTATCGTTAAATTTTATATATTTACAAGAACACCCCAAACTAATCGGCCATCATGATGTGTGTGGATTAGTGTTATTAAGCTGGCAAGTGATGATATATACCAGTACTGACTACTGACATAAGAGAGTTATTATATTTAGCTAGGGTCACTACAACCCTACCTAGAAATTATGCAATAAGTTTGTGGTCACAAGTCACAACATTTAGAAACAAATCATTGAAGATGCTACCAAGACTTTCTTTGAATAGTTCTACTGGGAAAGTACGAGGAAGAACATGCCAAAGTAACTTAGAAGCAAACATCATTATATTGGAAAGTAACTTAGGACACAAGCTCCCACCACAACATTCTTTGGTAGCAATCTACGATTCAACTAGTTAAATAAGCTTCAGTAGTTAGAAAATAGACATGAGGTATGAAAAGACTTGAGAATACTATAAGAAACAGAAGTTTTAATAGCTAAAATTTCTAAACACCAGGCCAATTGATATGATATATCATAGATTACTTACTAGGCTAATTAAGAGAAAAGATAATGACTTGCCTGGAGTGCTCGCCGGAGAGGACGGACGCCGCCTTTGGCAGCATGCGCTCCAAGCCACGGCGTGTGCCGCCATGCCACATTGCCATCACTACCAGCTGCTATCTTGTGACCGCCCAAAACTAGCTCAATCAGCCACTTATTAGGAATCATCTGCCACATTACAAAGCACCCTTTTTCCGATATGGTGGTGGCTCCACTGGTGGAGCTGCCAGGACCAGGATCAGCTACCATCGCCATGTTCACTTTTCCGGTTGCGAATATGTTCTTGACTTTACCTTCCAACTTACGGCAGCCTGTGGCTGCTGTGAAATGTTGTATTATGTACTGTGCAGTAGAGGACACCTGCTTAATACAATTATTACAGAAGAAACTTATCAAAGGAGATAATCAAGACTCTAAAGTAACCTTTTTACGTATTAAAGCTTCTAATAATTAGTTAATAACAGTACAACCTTAACTACATTTTTGAGTTAAATTTGATGTTGGCCATCTAATTAACTATGAATTATGCAAGTACTTGTTTTTTCTTGAAGAATATGAATTGTGCTTAGAATCTCATTGTAAAGTAAAAGCTTCCTTTCACATGGTGGGACAAGAACTAGTGTGGCAAAGCTGAACTAAAAACACAAAACCAAAAGAGAAGGGCCATAAGAGCAGTTATTATGTTCTCCACACACTATCATGGGTCACTTTCACTTAGAAAGTTGAAGCAAACAACACTATTGATCTTAAACCAAACAAATCTATGTTGATTAACAACATTCCTCATGAAATTCTGTGCAGTCTTGATCACGATAAATGATCAAACTCACCACACTTTCTTCTCGCAGCATATTACCAACCCAAATCGTTGAAGGAATGCAGGAGTTGGTAATTACGTACCTCGTTGAGGGGCAGTTTGGGGAGGGCAGAGACAGGGAAGAGAGGGCAACCCAGAACGCTGAGGAGGACTTTGAAGTCAGACCTCTTGTTGAAGATGGCAAGGGAGGTGAGGTGGGTCTTGATCCATTTCCTCCATGTCTGACTTCTCATTATGCCTTTGCTTGAGCGATTTGTAGCATCTTCTTCTTCGTTAATATTGGGCTCTTCTGACAGTGGTGCAAGCCGACCCATATCAAAGTCAGCTAGTTTTGATCAATCAGTGCTTTGGCTGTGTCTGCTGGTTTGGTTTTGCTTAGAGGAAGAAGGAGGGAGAGTTGGTTTGGTAGCTTCAAGCATATAATGAAATGAGCCAAACTACAAAAACATGTACAAGTGCTTAAAAAAGGGAGGCACTGTTGTAACGTACTCTTTTCCACTCGCAGTTTCCATGCGTGCTGCTCAGTTTACTCCACAATCCCACTTGTTTTAGTCAAAAATAAATGTCATAATAGGTTGGTCTAATGTCGGATACAGAAAATTTATCCATATGATATCGAAATAAATAAGTCATAAATTTTACGATTGAAAATGTACAACTGATCCTTACTCAGTGGAACTCAGGATGTTTCGCTTGTCACCTCTAAAGAACATGTGAAATGAATGTACGTAACTAATTACTAAAGAGATGTGCATTGCTTCAGACTAACTGTGGATGTCGAATTTCATGTCCGGAAAGATTATTAGTAAAAAAAACCGTGTAAATTTAAAATACTTTTTCTCACGGGTGAAATAAAAAAGCTTTCTATTTATTTTTCCAAAACTTATGTCATTTTAAAGCTTTTTATTTACTTTTTTTATATATACACATTTACGTCATTTTGAAACAATTTATTGTACGTGTATAGTCTTCGCTTTAAATAAATTCACGAAAGGAACAACCACGGCATGATGAATAAACCCTTTGATTGCCCCTTGTGAGCTGTAAATTCCACACTTCAAGTTGCCTTATAGAGATGAACAACTTCATTGGATTTTATCCAGATAGATATATGCTTGTTATCCTTGTTACACCAAAAATGTACAGCAAGTTCTCTGGTTATTTTAAACGACAGTGTTTTTGTGGTAAAGCTCAAAAACAATGAATTTGCTTATGTAATAGTTATTTTCTGCTAAGAGGGGCCATGAGTTACTTGGGTCCTCCTTTTATTTGTTAGCGGTCCTTTCATGATGCTACATTGCTTCTTGAATCACCCTACATTGCTAAAACTTTTTTCAATGACGCTGGCAAAGTATGGAGATTACCAGCCTTTTGGCCACTAACATTTTAGACTCCAGAGAAAGCAAATGCAAAGTTTTTGAAGATTCGGTTAGGCACATCGCACATGTCCGCGAGCACTAGACTCTAGTTAGTAGAGTAGCACTGCCACCTTTGCTAAGTACATGGGTTGGCTTTAATCTCCACATGCAACGTTAATAAATAAATATAGAATCATCATCTTAATGCTACTTTTAGGATAGAAATGAAATTTTCTAATGAAAATTCTCTGGAGCAGTTTCTTTCTCCAAGGTATAAGTGAACCAAGTATTTATTCGAAAATCATCATCTTGAAAATTCTTGCATACACCAAGGTACAAGTGAACCAAGTATTTATTAGAAAATCTTAACCGTTGATATTTATACTTAACTTTTTATTTAAATATTAAATGATAGGATAAATGTAATCCAACGGTCTATTCATCTTGGTTTAAGTGCACCTTGGTGCTTTGAATCCTCTCTGATATAACGAGTCCTAAAAGTAACAATAAGATGATGATTCTATCTTTATTTATTAACGTTGCATGTGGAGATTAAAGCCAACCCATGTACCTTGGATGATTTATTTTGGATGATAGAATCATCATCTCACAGAAAGAAAGAGAAGCAGTTTCTTTCTTTTTTTCATTAGAATGGAAATGAAATTTTCTAAAAACTTTTTATTCCAATATTTGGTAACAAAAAAAAGTCATCGGGAAAGTTGTTAAAAAGTTAATAATTTATATAATAAAATATTATGTTGTGAGTAATTAATAAATGTAAAGAAAGAAGGACGAAAGTGGTTCATTTGCCTCATATTTTCCTTTCAATCAAGAAAAAGTTTTCATTCTTTTCTTTTTTTTATGTTTTTCCAAACGCAGGAAATAAACAACTTTCTTATGCTTATTTTTTGGAAAACAAATGAGACTTTATAGTAGGAACATGTCAAGATGAAAAATTTAGACATCCAACTTAAAATTAATTGACAGTGACTCGTTAATGCAAAGTTACATTTTTTCTAATGTAGACCAACATTCTACATTCTCACGTTACCTTTTATTTATGACATTTCATTTTATGTCACACGAGCAAAGAATTAAATCCTCTTTTTAACAAAACCTAAATTATTTGAGCTTGGAGTGTAATGCTCCTTTTTAGATTCTTGTGGAAGAATCGATCATCCTTAACAAAAATTTTGGATATCATGATGATGAGCCTTGAGCAAGAATTCATCATATGAAGGCAACAATTGCAAGCCCACAAGTAGCGCGTGATGAGGACATTGTTTGAAGCTCTCTACCAGAATACACACATTGTGGTTGGGAATTGGGTGTACGGAGGAGGAGGAAGAGCTTTCAAGGGAGGCAAATATGCAGGTGGTAACGTGTCAAAGTGGTTAGAAACCACAAGCAATTATGGCTTTTTCCGATGATGGGGTCATGGGGTTTTGGTAACAAAGTGTGAGAACTTGTCCCCCTGAGTTTAGTGCCTTGTATGGCAGGGGCACCAATGTATATGTTGGAATGTAAAGGAGACTATATATGCAGGATTCATGCCAAGAAAGAATGGAAATTGAGTCCTTCAGTTACCAACTAGTGTTTATTTTTTTTATTTATTCTCCTCCTTATTTTGTCTGTAAAAAATAAAAATCATCGGGAATATAAAAACTTATTTGTGGGTTTGTAAGGATTTAAACATCTCCATATAGACCTCATCATTAAGCCTTTTGGCCCTAGCCCGTCCAAAAACCCGCCCTACCCTCTAAGGCTGAAGCCCTATCCGACCCCTCATCAGAGCAGGCTAGCCCTATCATTTCTCAAATAAGGTAGGGTAAGGGTCGAGCAAATAAAATCCGGCCCTACCTTATTGAGTCTTTTAGGGTCAAGCCCGGCCCTAAAAATTCGCCATTTAGGCCGTAATAATTCTATATTTTTTCTATTGTTTTTAATATGTCTCTAATTTGTTAGATCAATACAACTAATCATATTT
The DNA here is from genome assembly GCA_034370585.1 of Fragaria x ananassa. Classification (NCBI taxonomy): domain Eukaryota; kingdom Viridiplantae; phylum Streptophyta; class Magnoliopsida; order Rosales; family Rosaceae; genus Fragaria; species Fragaria x ananassa. The sequence continues at coordinate 13,694,634 of CP139753.1, read as the reverse complement.
CTTGTAATTGGTTTTGTAAGCTTTATTTCTTTGATTTCGTTTTGTTTTGTTAAACAATGATTGAATTTTGATTATTTAGAGAGATAATTCATGAGATATATGAATATAACCACTTAGATTAATATTTATTGATATATGTTTTAAGTTAAGTATAATGTATAAGCATGTATTTTATATATGACTAAAAAATAGAGTGTATTACATATAAATGATATAATCATTGAGAAAATTTTGAGAATAAAATAAAATAAAACTAGCCGATTTTGGCCCTATTTAGCCCTATTTAAATTTTTGACCCTAATGAAATGGGCTTTTAGGGCGGGTAAGGGTTTACATTTTTAAGGCTTAAGATAGGACCGGGTAGGGCTTTGACTTATTCAACAAATTTAAGGCCGGGTAGAGGCCCGGCCTATGATGAGGCTTATGACTTCATACATTACAAATTGATTTTTAGATGTGAACCTCAAAGTACTTCATTATATTATCAGAGCGGGTTACTCACATTCACGTGTGAATGCGTAACAGCCACATAGACTCCACGTATCTCAAACACGTTGGGAGCATGTTGAGATATAAATCTCATATTGAGAATTGAGACATTGCATATGAGTTTGTAAGGAGTTGAGTCTCTCTATGCATTGTTAATTAATTTTGAATGTAAACTTCAGATTATTTATTATGTTAATTTCATGATGTTTCTTGTCTCCATCAGATGTCCTTAAACATCTTCTTTTCAGCCTAGCTTGTGGTAAATTGCGAGAAATCGAGTTTACAAAGAATGCAACTCTGTTTTAGTCTTTTAAAGTAGGCAAATACGTTAAGCTGACATTAATTACTGCAGTTGAGCTGGACTCGGGAAACATTTTACTAAGAAAATAAAATTATCACCAGACCAAATGGACATGGACATTATTAGACTGATAGGCCAATTATCACATCAAGAATGAAGTGTGAAATGACATAGGTCGGGACAATTTGTAGCATGTGAAAATTCTGATTTTCACTTATTTTACATTTCAACTCAATCAAGGGATCGATCTATTTTCAAAATATATTTCATGTGAATTTGAAGCCTCAGAAGTATGTATTTTTGTATGATTTCTTATCTATTTCAGTTTTGAAGTGAATGTGTCTTATTTAATTAATCAAAACTGAAAATTTTTAAAGTATATAACCCTAGAAAAACCACATCAGTAAAATCACGACCTCAGTTTTCAAGTAGTTATTGATGCTAGGATTCTAGTTTCAGACAAACCACATGAGTAAAATCACCACCTACACACAGCATGATAAACTGCTTACTGCATACTGAGTTGGCTCAAACCCAGACACCCTCGTCTAAAAAAACATTTTCCAAGCTTCGCCTACATACCCCAAACGTATTATAGGCACTAATCATGATATTATATGACACAACAGTTCTAACGGCCATTATGGAATGGTTAAAAAACCAAGTACACAGTTCCATAGTTGCAGAAGACTGAACTTACAAACCAACAATCTCAGCAGTTCGAAATTGCTAATCATCAACTGCAGTTTATACTTGAAGAACATGAACCTCACAAAATGCAAACTTATAAGGCAACCTCAGCATTATCTCATTTCGAGTTCACTGCCTTAGAACCTTTATACCACTGTAATATATTCTCGAGGGACATGGCTACCAATGGGACACAATTGGTACTTTCTAACAATCAAATAATCTGGTGTATCTCCACCATTTAATTCTTGTTTCAGGGCCGACATATCCAAAAATGCACTGGACACCTTGTTGAGATATCAATCCCATATCGGAAATATGAGACTTTACATGTGAGTTTATAAGAGTTTGAGTCACTCCATCCATTGCCAATTAGTTTTAGATGTGAACCATAGACTACTTTATCATAATATCAGAGCGAGGTTAGCCCAAAGGCCACACACACTCCACGTCACCTAAATAGTTGTCACTTGTATGGCTTAAAGATTCGTCACACGTGCGGGGACGTGTTGAGATATCAATCTCATATCAGGAATATCACACATTTACCCAGCAAGTCCACCAGGACCGGCCACCACACACCGGTAATAAACCATTTTTGGTTCAACCCCATAATCCCTTATCATTTGCCTGAATGACTCTTAAATGGCCAGTTTCTCATCCTAAAAACTGTTACTTCAGATGTGGTCAATTCCGTATATTAGTGCTACTATTTCTAGAACAAATATGGAGTCTTCTGTCTTCAAGATCATTATTACTACATCCAGATGTTATGCGATGAAGTTCAATGTAACCTGGGAATCTCTAAAAAGAACCAACTACTAAAATTACTAATTTTGTTTCCAAATCATGCTCTCAGTGATCTGTATTCATATAAGAAACAAATGAAGAAACTGCAATCAACACAACTTATTTTAAATAAAATATAAATTCACAAATTCTGTTGTAGTAACAAAAGATTAAGAACTAAAAGGAAGATAGCAAACATGTATAGCTGTTATTTAACTTCAATCTCTATATAACTAGAGATGAAGCTGATAGACAACACGCGACATTTGATGAGTGTTTACACCATCTTTCCCTTGTCTTAGTGCATTGTGTTTGAGCTAAATGACATTTTTGTCCAAGTAATAATATTTTACTGGACTGTAAAATGTCCATGTAAATATTAGTTACATTCTTGGTCCGTATCATGATTAGCGAGCCCAAATTCTTTGTGTTTACAAGTGATGACCCACCAGTGAGACCACGCAAGCTAAATTACAAAGCTCGCGTGCGAACTGACTTTGCGCGAAATATAGGACTCGCACACTTAATGATCTCGCGCGCTTAATGACTTCTCGCGTAGGCGAGGCGAGATGATACTTCGCATAGGAATGAAATACGTATATATATAGGAGAGCTGGTGAACTGGCTCGCGTGTGAGACTTCACATAGAAGCCACAGGCGGAGTCCGCGTGCACCACATTAATCGTTGAGGACTCCTACAAGTCTTTGACATGCTTCGGGCCGATCCTAGCGGCCCTTTTAATATAAAAAGCGTTTTTAATGCCCGCAAGATGGAAACAGTAGCCCATACAAAGTGTGCAAACTAGACATGTGTCATAAGTTAGTTGGTCCACGCGAACGAAACCGTGTCATTGTGGGATTAGGGTTTGGGAGTCTGACTTGGATTCTAAGTTAACTTTCTTCTGCCGCAAGTCGAACTACTATATAAAGGGGTCGAAAGCTCTCACAACACACACAATCTTTTTACAAACAACACAGACAAACTGCAACCCAGTTACCCTTCGAGCTATCTTGAAATCCTAACCCTAAATGCGTCCGGGCCTTAGTTCAGAGCCCTCCTGGACTCGCCCCTGATTTCCCTGATTCCCTATAGTTGCTCTGCCCGCGCCCCACCGTGAGTATCGATCGCCTTGTGCTCATAATTCCTCATCTGAGGTGGCACCTGGAAACCCCCTCCGCTTGATCAAGAAGTCAAGATCTCATAACCATCCTTTCCTTATCCGCGAGGTGGCACGCCCGCAACATCTCATTTTCTCTTTGTTCGCTATTTACCTCTCGCCCGTGCTCACTACGGTACAAGCCCTATAACAGTGCGGCTTGCCGTTCCCTCACTCAAGAATAGGTTCTTGCTCAGTTTGGTGACCCAGACTTCAGCGAAACCGCCATGGCAGGCTCACAACCAACCCAAGACATGGGATCTGCTCCTCCTATGGAACATATCATCCAGATGTTTGCGGAGCTCAAAGGTCAGATGAAAGGTCTGGCTACTCAACAAAGAGTTGTTGACCTAACTGAACAGGTCAAACAAGACAGAGCCCTCTAGAAGGCCAACCATGACAAACTCACCACGCTCAGTGAGGATTATGGCCACCTAGAAGGCGAGTTCATGGAAACCAAGGGCCTTGTTGAAGAATGGATCCAAACAAATTTGGACTAGAACACGGAGACCGTGAAGCAACATGCATAGATCCTGTCGCGCACTCGCGCGACAGTAGATGAACAGACTCGCCACTTGGACGACCACGATACCAAGCTGCATGACCAGCAAAATGCTTCATTCTTTGGAAGCAAGGATAGTCTGGAAAAACTAGATGAATTTAAGGAGAAACATGACCGGTTGAGCTTAAGGGTCCTTGAAGTTGAAGATTGGATGATGGCGCAAGCACCAAAGAATCTTGCCCTAGATCCTACTGGCGCAAGCGCGAACGAGGGTTCATCCAAGTACGTCCCGCTCAACTAACGCGCCAGAAGAAATCCGAAGATCGGGGCTCAAAAGACCCTGTAATTCGCGCTAGGGGCTGGCACTTCAAAGAATCCGCCCCCGCGTGGTTCTTTTGCTCCCTTCAAGGGATTTAACAACTCGTCACGACAGGGAGCCGTGATAGCAGAAGACCCGTTTGTTGCCCATTCCAGCCCAGTTCTCAAGAATGTGGGTCAGACCGCCAATTTTTCTGCATGGCCGAACCATGAGAAAGGGGCCGAGTCCGCACCTGTGACGGCAGCCGATTGGTGCTAGCTTATCTCCTCCATTGTCAAGGAGCAAACCGGAAATGGTGATGCTGACTTACAGTATCGCGACCCTTACCCTGATAATGTGGTGCAATACCCTTTCCCCAATGGGTTCAAGAACATTGTCTTCACCACTTTCTCCAGGGAAACAAAAGAAGATGCAGCAACCCATATGGCCCACTTCAAAGTTCAGTGCTGCCAATATGGGAACAATGACATTCTCAAGCTCAAGCTCAAGCTCTTCGGGACTTCTCTGTCCGGAGTTGCTTTCAGTTGGTACACCAGGTTGAAGCCAAGATCCATTGCGGACTAGCCTACCATAGAGAGATTGTTCCGGGAGACCTACGGTACCATTGAGCCAGAGGTTGGTCTAGATTCTCTCACTTAAATGAGCCAGCAGAGCATGGAGTCGGGAGTCTCCTTCCTCCAACGTTTCAAGATCCAACAAGCCAAGTGTGATTTCCCCCTACCTGAGTAGGAAGCCATTAAGTTGGCTGTCTGTGGCCTCGAGCATCGCCAGCGGCTGAAGCACCATGGGGAGCGCTTCACATCTATGGGCGACCAGATCAACAAGGTCGATAGTTATGAGCTCATCCTCAATGAAATTGATGAGAAGGCGAATGCTTCCAAGGGGACGTACATACCAGGGAGAAACATGATAGTGGGGGCACTAAGCCTCAAATCCCCCACGTTTGATCCTTACTACCAGAGGCAGGAGGAGACTGAGGCCGCGCAGGACTATGAAGATGTTGGAGCAGTCGAACTGACTGGGAAACCATTGGCTCACAAACTGAAGAATCTTAAAATAACCCGTGAGCCAATCACCATTCAGTCTTTTGCATAGACCAAGCCCGAATATGAGTCATACATGTATGACGCGAAAAACGCCCATCATGTCTTTAATGACTTGATCGAGGCGAAGTACGTGGACTTAGATCACAAGATCCCATCCAAGGAGGAGCTCAAGGACAAGAAGTACTGTAGCTTCCATAACGTCTACAATCACGACATCAAAGACTGTGTCAAGCTCCGCGACCAATTGCAGACTTGGTTGAACTCTAGCACTTTGAGAATGAAGACGCCGAGGAGCACAGCCTCTCTGGTGGATGTGGATCCCTTCCCAGCCGTGGTCGGTATGGTCGAAGTAAATTGGAACAACCAGCTAGAGGGGAACAACCGTCGTCGCACGCCGAAGCCAGGCCAGCGGAGAGTCACCTTGGACTTGTCTGAACACTTAGAGAGGCCGCAAGGAGGACAATGTTAATGCAGCTCGGCCATCTCGCCAATATACATACAATGTCAACCTCGCAAACGAGATTCTAGATGACCTCATTGATGACAGACTTGTCACAGTGGTTGGGGGCCTACCCTACACCGAATATAAGGAAGGCCGCATACATTGCAAGTTCCATAATAGCTGGGGACACAGAACTCGCGAGTGCTACCAACTTCACGAGCAAGTCTAAGACTGGCTCGACCTCATGTACATTCGCTTTGAGGATAAAGGCAGCTTCATGATCGCAATTGCTGACATCGCTTAGCCTCACATCGGCCAGCGTGTGATCACATTGGACATTTCCCCAAACGCGAACCCGCGCGAACCGCTAGGTCGAAGCTGCAAGAGACCGACGAATGACTATACCGTGCTGGCGAACCAAAGTGGTAACCATCACCCGACGAAGCAGCTAGTCGCTAGACAGCAGCTCGATCGCCCTTCAAGGAAAGATAAGGGCAAAGCTATCATGTGGGACAATGAACAGTCCCCCGCAGAGAATTTCCTACCCATGAGTCCCAAGACTCCCAAAGAGCTAGAACAGAGGATCAAACGTCTCGAGACGTTCGTCCAATCACATTGGACAGAAGAAGCACCTTCGTCTTCAGCTTCAAGCGAGATGCACATATCTGATTCCAGCAGCGGGTACCAAGAAAACGAGGCTTCATGTCCTCGTCGAGGTATCTTGACCGATCCCTACATTCCCCCGGCATCCAAATCGGCAATCAAGGAGGGGATATGGTACATGAAGCAAGGGGGTAAGCCAGTTACCATCACTAAGGCCAGGAAGTGGAAGCTGCAGAAGAAGTATGTTAGCATTTTGTGTGCCTTGCGAGCTATTGATGATGGCGTCATCCGACCCTCGCAACTCGCACAGACACCTGAGAGGATGTGGAGAGAAGCCGAAGGCCTGTGCGTTATACTCCACAGGCCGCCTGTAACACCTCCACGGGTGTGTGCACAGGTAGCAGATGATCTTACCCCAAAGGCAAGTGTCTTCTATCGCCTCACCGTACCACCAAGACAGGGCATGCGCCCTACCAAGAACAAACCATCTCTAGAGACAGAAAGGAGAAGGGATCCATAACCCTCCCGGTGCAAGCTCTCACTGGAGCTTGACCAGAGAAGGGAATCGCTTCCTCTACCAAGGCGTAGGCAGTCATCGGAGGATGAAAGAAGGAGGGAACCACCTCCTCCAGTAAAGTGAAGGTTGTTCGCCACTTCAGAGCCTGAACCAAGGTGTGAGTTGATAGCGACCAAAACCGGGCGTTTCAATTAAAAACCTTTTGGTGTCAATTGTAGTATATAGCAAATAAGGGTATCGTTATAAAAGCCGGGGATTGAGGGTTAATTACAAAATAAGATAATACAAAAGATGATAGTACTAGAGATATGGGGTTTTGTGATTATAAACAAAAGAAAACAAAGAAACAAAATAAAGCAGAAAAGATCAGATGGATGAGACGTTAGAGACTTGGAAATCCACCACCAAATATGTTTCAAGACGTGTTAACAACCAAAGCTTCAATTATTAAGTCACAAATCGGTATCAATCAAGAACAAACCGTGAACGCACTGCGTAAGTCCTTATTACTTCCCTAGAATACTTAAGCAAGATGAACGCACCATTACTAAGCTTTTAGAATAACCAATCAAGGTATAGACGCTATCCTATTAACAAATTATTCTAAGCATTAAGATCAATGAAATTTTGATTGAACAAGTATGCAAAACTAGTGTGGAACGCCTACCTAGCATGCAATCCTTTCTATTTGGTTTAACCTATTGTCCTATAGGTTTTACTACTTTGAAACAGGCATTTTAACCGTTTAAGAGATTAATCAACCTATTTCTAGCCCCACTCACAAGTTCATAATGTTCTATGTTGCGCATACATGAACATAAACAAGCAAGAGTTCCCCATAAACCAAAACCAAATAAATAATTTGAAAGATTTAATAATTCGAAACCAAGGTTCAAAACAATATCCAAAACATTCTTGGGGCTTCAAACTTTGCCCCTAACTAAGAGAAATCAGCCACACATGTCTGCAAAATCACACAAGGAGAATAAAAGATGACAAAGGAAAGGTAAACCGTGGATGATGGAGAGATCAATGATGGATTGGCGGCTTCCTTGTGCGAGTCCGCAACTATAGAGGTTCTGATGATGTGAGATCGTTGGCCTCCTCTAATCGTCACGTCCTCCCTTCTTTTCGTCCTCCTCTTATTTTCTGCTGTGATTAGGGTTATAAAACCCTCAAAACTCGTCCATGGGCTTGCCAATGTGGTCTGGACCTCGAAATAGAAGTTTTGGTCCAAATCAGAAATTCGGGCAGACTGACCTTCGTCCACTTAAACGGTCATAACTTCTTCTTCAAAATAGGTATTGACGATCCGTAAAAGGTTCTGGAAAGTAGACTCTTGTATCTTTTCATTGATATATGGCACATCTTCTGGATGTTGTGAGCTGATCACAATATTCTGTCGAATTTGACTGACGATTTCTGGCAGATTTTCTGATTTCTTTCCTTGCACAACATGGATTCTTTTTCCTTCAAGATTTCTCCTCTTTTGTCTCTTTTGAGCTCCTCGGCTTTATTTATGACCTAAAAACACAAACTTAGTTAATATGAATATTGTTAAAGGAATTACATAGCTAAATAGGGTCGGAAATACATTATAAATGTAGCATTTTGTGCTCCTATCAAATTCCCCCACACTTAGTTTTTGCTAGTCCCTTAGCAAAATGAAAAAAAAAGAAAACAAAACAAAGACTCAAAACAAACTATACCTTCAACATAATTGTCTCAAAAATCTCTTACTTTTATAGCATCAAGATTAGCACTCAATCAATAATCAATTATGAGTAATTCGAGAGTTAATTAAAACATATATTCCACATATAAGCATGTAAGACACGGGGGTGACAATGGTGATGGGTGGAGCTCTACATGTATCTAACAATTATAATTCAACCTCACAGGATTACCACTCTTTTTTTCTCTCAGAATCAAGGTTAATGCTTAAAAGCTTTTTCACTCAATGTATTATGTGAGAGAATAAGAAAGCAAGTAAGCTCACATATAAAGAAAGAAACGCACTTTGTGAAATTAAAAAAATCTCATGAAAGATATCAACTACTTGCCAAACGGACCAACTCATATGCTCAACTTTTGTAACCAATCTCCACAGATCGATGACTATCCATCTTTTGGATCATAAAAGAACTTTATCAAGGTTAAAATTTGGTCAAGGCTAGGGTTTAATGAAACAAAAGATAAGGAATTGCAAATCGTCCTTAAAAACCTAGTAGAGCCATAAGATCACCTTTAAACATTCATGAATGAGGACAAAGACCATATATCACATCATTAGGTCTTCAATTTAAAACAAACTCCTCCTTCACAAAGGGGGAATTAATCCATACTTTCATCATTTTTTTTTCCAGTGCCGCCACATAATTAATTGTTTTTTTTTTCTTTTTTTCTGTTTACTCTTTTTTTCGGCAACACAGTTTCTTTTTCTTTCCAATGGACAAGTCTAACTCCCCCACACTTGTTTCTCATCATCTCTTCATACGATACATCACAAAATAAGCTCTACTAGGCCCTAAGGACAAATGTAGAGATATCACTACGCTAAGATCAAGGTGAGGATTACATGAGTGATGACAGAAAGGCTTAACGTAGGCTCAAAGGGGTTAACTAAAGGGTGTGGAGCGCACACAAATAGGGACATATGGCAATTTGGCAATGGTGGAAAAACTAAGTCCTTTTATTCCCTTCCAAAATCATAACATGTATCGATAAAACTCTCGACTAGCACAAAAGTGAATTCTAGCACTAGAGTCCGTTAAACTTAACCTGCGGCAAGCAGTCAATCAAGAAGAAAGATAATGAGATCGCTAAGAATTGCCAAGAAAATAGATGATGATTTATTCAATAAGCACTCAGAAAGAATAGCAAAATAAAGCTCAAATCTCACCAGGGTAATTATGAATCAAAACTCATAATCAACATGCTCAAAATTCTGTACCAATGTCAACAAAAAACCACATCTACTACACACTCATATGCTTAATATACATCATAATTAACCAAAGAATTAATTTAACATCATCTCAATCATGTGATCCTCTTTTAGCCATAATTTCATAGATATATACTCATCCTAGACAGTTGAAATGCATGATGACTCACAGAAAAAAAAAAAAAAAAAAAAAAAAAAAAACATGTGTGCATTCCCTTCCCCCAAACTTAAACTATGCATTGTCCACAATGTGAGAACAATATAGACCATGCAATGCATAATAGATGTATAGAGGAAAGTGAACAAAACAAAAGGTAGAAGGTGAGAAAAGCTCCCTCATTGTGTGCTCTGCAGCTAACTTTCAGCTGATATAAGTCCCTGTTGCAGCATCCAATGTCTGATATTCCAATTGGAGATGAAATATGGCGTTGCTAGCTTTATGTGCATATCTGGCACGTTTCCTGACTCCAAATGGATTGAAAATGGCAGCCCTGCAAAGTTAGAAGAAAAACATAGTTTGCACAGAAAAGCTGAGAAATAGACCTTTACTGTTTCAAACCAGATTTCCGGTGAGTTCCGGTGCCAAAATGTAAAATTGCTTCAAATCAAAGTTGAAGCTAATTCAACAAGCTTTTTAGGCATATATAGCTTTCCTCCACAGAATGGCTGGAAATATTCTCTGTTTTGACCTTTTCCCGGCTGTACTGCAGAACTTCTGGTTTCCTAGCAGTGACCTTGCTGCCTTCAACAACATACTAAGAATGACTCAGGTCTTCAAATCCACTTCTGTAAAATCATACAAAAACTAGACTCAAAGATCTTTCTTTTCATATAAAGCACACATTCCCAGGTCTTGTGAGCTGCAAACCGTAGCCCTCTAAAGTCAGCAGACTGCTTTTGGCGAGAACACTGTTTTGGCAGAATTTGGAGTGTTCTTCAACTTTTCTCAACTCTCACCTGCACACACACAAAACACCTGAAAACAAACAAAATAAAAAAAAACATAGACAGTTGGATTGCCTCCCAATGGCTTTTCAACAAGAATAATCAGGAGGCTTAGGCCGCGGTTCGATCAAATGTTTGACCCTCTTCAAGGATATTTCATGGTTCTTTGGTAGCAATTTAAGTAACTTGAGATAAATGGATATATAAGATATGAAGCTTCTATTTTTCTTTCTCTTCTTCCATTGTCTCCAACTTTTCTCAATCACAACAAGAATCTCTTTATCTGATTTGAGACATTCATTTACCACCATATCCACATGCTCAACAAACTCAAATAATTCTTGGATGCGAAGAACATGTGTAGAGCTTGAGTGATGGAGTGAAGAATCATGTTGTCTTCCATATCCATGTACCAGCAATATAGCTTCAAATTTAGGAGGTTTGATGGACTCCTCTTTTAAGCAATCCTCAGGAGTCTCAACATTGTGTGGCTCTTCATTGGACTCCTCCAAATCCGTTTCTTCATCCTCAAAAAATATTGAATCATGGAGTATTGCATCATGAGGTTGACACGGAGATGAAGTTGTGGGAAGTTCATGTGGAGTTGTCATCAATGGCAAGGGCTGCTCTTGAGATATTAAGGTGTCCAAACTCCTTTTAGTTTCTGCCCAACTGTTATTGAAAGCTTCTTACTCCTCAATCCGAGCTTTATTTGAAGCAGCTAAAGCCTCATTCATCTCATTTAGACTTGATCATCTCATCGTAATGATTTAACTTAGCTGAGATTTGATGAGATGGTGCGTGTGTCCAGTAGTCATGGAATGAATATGGCGAAGCTTGGAACTCATTGGAAAATCCTTGTTGCATGTCCATATTGCTGTTCCATGAAGAATAAGGAGGATTATCTCATACTGTATTGTGTTGAGGTGAATAGTAATCATTCCAATGCCCTTGGTTCTCTTGAAATCCTCCAAGCATATTTTGATCATAGTATCCTTGATATTGAATGCTTGGACATGTCTCTGTTGAATGACCTACCATGGAGCATCTAGAACACACCTCGTAAGGTTGATTCCATATTGAAAAACAAAACAGAAACTTTAGTTAGTAATATATACACAAATTAATCTCAAGTGAAAAAAAAATAATAATAATCTAAAGTGAGAAGTTATAAAAACAAATATATATATATATGCAAGAACTAACGCAAATTGCTAGGGATTTTTCAATCCCCGGCAACGGCGCCAAAATTGATAGCGACAGAAACCGGGCGTTTCAATTAAAAACTCTTTTGTGTCAATTGTAGTATATAGCAAATAATGGTATCGTTATAAAAGCCGGGGATTGAGGGTACTTTTATAATTTACGTTAATTACAAAATAAGATAAAACAAAAGATGATAGTACTAGAGATATGGGGTTTTGTGATTATAAACAAAAGAAAACAAAGAAACAAAATAAAGCAGAAAAGATCAGATGGATGAGACGTTAGAGACTTGGAAATCCACCACCAAATATGTTTCAAGACGTGTTAACAACCAAAAATTCAATTATTAAGTCACAAATCGGTATCAATCAAGAACAAACCGTGAACGCACTGAGTAAATCCTTATTACTTCCCTAGAATACTTAAGCAAGATGAACGCACCATTACTAAGCTTTTAGAATAACCAATCAAGGTATAGACGCTATCCTATCAACAAATTATTCTAAGCATTAAGATCAATGAAAGTTTGATTGAACAAGTATGCAAAACTAGTGTGGAACGCCTACCTAGCATGCAATCCTTTCTATTTGGTTTCACCTATTGTCCTATAGGTTTTACTACTTTGAAATAGGTCTTTTAACCGTTTAGGAGATTAATCAACCTATTTCTAGCCCCACTCACAAGTTCATAATGTTCTATGTTGCGCATACATGAACATAAACAAGCAAGAGTTCCCCATAAACCAAAACCAAATAAACAATTTGAAAGACTTAATAATTCGAAACCAAGGTTCAAAACAATATCCAAAACATTCTTGGGGCTTCAAACCTTGCCCCTAACTAAGAGAAATCAGCCACACATGGCTGCAAAATCACACAAGGAGAATAAAAGATGACAAAGGAAAGGTAAACCGTGGATGATGGAGAGATCAATGATGGATTGGCGGCTTCTTTGTGCGAGTCTGCAACTATAGAAGTTCTGATGATGTGAGAGCGTATTTGCAATGCTCGAACGTGAACATGTGGTAATTGAGGCTCCGCTGATCCTAGTCCGTGAGTAGTTCTCTTTTCAGGTCGGAATGGTATTTTTCATATCTGAAAGATATGCTCTCCCGCCAAACACAACATGCAACACGGTGAATATTCTAGACAGTAGCGAAAATGTATGCGACATGCCTCCGCCTTGTAGCAGCGAGATGGGTCCAGTCCTGACGGAACCCTCGAACGCTCCAACATTGGAAGCTATGAGCAACGTCACACGTATGTCGACTCTGACATTCTCCACGCTAACCCTAGACATGGCCACTCATATGAGGCCATTATACATTACGGCTAAAGTTGAAGGGATCATGGTCAACAAGGTCATGGTCGTTACCGGAGATGAGGTGAATGTCGTTACCACCTGCACCATGGGACTACTTGGTATCCCGGGCTCAATGATCCAAACCACGTCCTTCACAGTCAAGAACTTCACCGGACAAGTCTCCAGAACTCTAGGCTTGTTATTCTTAAGAGTCAAGGTTGGACCGGCGTCACGGGTTTATACATTTTTCGTGGCTGAATGCTCTTCCTCCTATAGCATGATTCTAGGCCGCGACTGAATCCATAGAAGTTTTTGTGTGTCTTTCTCTATGCACCAAGAACTCATGGTTTGGGATAATGAGACAGCGAGGCGGTCCTCATTAAAGTGAATCCGCGTCCTTTCTCCATCTCTGCCAACTTCAACGATGCCCACTATTACAATACTGATTTGGGCCCATTGGACGTTCAAGGCGTCGATTCTAAAAGCCGCCCTTATGGGGTCACGGCCTCCAACTTAACGTGATGGGGACTCACCCAGGGGAAGGATGACTTACAACGTCCTCACACCATCGCGGATCCCTTTCAACCCTCTGATGATTAGTGCCTCCTCAGACGAGGCATGCGAGGCTGGAGAGTCCCTGTGTGAAATACTCCTTTTATATTGGGCAGAACGCGAAGCCTACGACAAGGTTACGACCATGGAATACATAGATGAAATAGTGGATTATACAGATACCAAGGAGGAGGTTATTCAGTTAGCTCCCACCACCTTGGACGACACACCACCTCAGGTCCGCGACCCAATTTCACAAGTCGACGTGGGGACTGCTGAAAAGCCTTTGCTCATTTCCATTAGTGCTAAATTGGCGGAGGACGAACGAGAAGAATTGCTTGCCCTGCTACGCGAGTATAGAGACTGCTTGGCCGAAAAATAAGAAGAAATGCCCGGCCTATCCCCAGACTTGGTTTGCCACCGGCTGCCAACTTATCCTGACCGACGTCTGGTCCGCCAGGATGGCCGATTCATGCGAACTGAGACTTAGATCGTGGTCAAGGAAGAAATCGAAAACATGCACCGATCAGGTATCATTCACGTGGCCATGTACAACGAATGGCTATCCAATGTAGTGCCCGTCCGCAAGAAGAACGGAAAAATGCACGTCTGTGTTGACTACCGGGACCTCAACAACACAACGCCTAAAGATATTTACCCCATGCTTGTCGCAGACCTCCTTATTGATGCGGCCGCAAGGCATGAAATGCTATCCTTTATGGATGGAACTGCTGGATACCATCAGATTCCTGTCGCTGAGAAAGATCGTCACAAGACCGCCTTCTGCTGCCTGGGGTTTGCAGGTGCGTTTGAATATGTGGTTATGCCTTTCGGGCTCAAGAACGCGGGGGCAACATATCAACGCGCCATGAACCTCATCTTTCATGATATCCTGGGTAAGTTGATTGAAGTCTACATAGACGACGTGGTGGTTAAAACCAAAACGCGGGCGACACACGTTGAAGACCTCCAACAGGTTTTCACAAGGATGCGACAACATAACCTGAAGATAAACCCTGCCAAATGTGTGTTCTTTGCGGAGACAGGCGACTTCCTAGGATTTCTAGTTCATCAAAGAGGTATCGAGATCCCCAAAGACAAGGTGCAGGTTGTAATAAACGCCTCACCTCCTACAACTAAGAAGGAGCTCCAACAACTGATCGGGCGAATCAACTTCCTCTACCGTTTCATTTCAAATGCGGCAGGGAAGGTTCAACCCTTTTCACCCCTCTTAAAGCTCCAGGGGGCAACCGAGTTCGTATGGGAGCCACAACACCAGGAAGCCTTCGATCGCATCAAGGACTACCTTACGAACCCGCCTGTTTTGGTTCCACCTCGCCCTGGCGTTCCGCTTAAACTCTACATTGCCGCTGCTGACTTGTCCATTGGCGGACTTTTGACACAAGACAATGAGAACAGGGTGGAACACGCCGTTTATTACCTTAGCAGGGTGTTAACCGATTGCGAGACACGCTACTCCCCAATGGAGAAGTTATGTCTCGCCCTATTCTTTGCAGGTTGCAAGCTCCACCACTACATGTTAGCCTTTACCACGGTGGTGATCGCTTAGTCCGATCTAGTCAAATACATGATTTCCCGCCCTATACTATGAGATGCATAGGCAAATGGATATTGACTTTGTCTGAGTTCTCCTTGCAATATGTTCTGCAGAAAGCAGTCAAAGGATAGGGCATAACAGACTTCCTCGCTCATCACCCCTCAACCGAGCTAACAGCATTCCGCGAGTTAGAGTTCGTCGTTATTTCCCTTACCCCGTGGACTCCTTACTTTGATGGATCGCGTACTGAACTCGCTACAGGTGCCGGAATCGCCATTGAGAACCCTGCAGGCGATCGTTTTTCTTACTCTTTCCAACTGGATTTTAAATGTACAAATAACCAGGAGAAGTACTAGGCGCACATCATCAGACTAGAAATTTTGCTGGACTTAGGGGTCCGCGAGGCTCAAGTCTTTGGCGACTCCTTATTGGTTGTCAACCAGTTGGTGGAGATGTTCAAGTGTTTAAGTTCGTCAATTGAGCCCTACTTGCAGAAAGCATTTGACGTATTGGATCGCTTCGATGACGTCCACATTGAGCACATTCCACACGAGTTCAACTTCGCAGCGAATGAGCTCGCCTAGATTGCCTACGGCCTTAGCTTACAAGACGGAGTGCGCGAACAACTACTCAAGGTCAAACAACACAATCTTCCTTCTTTTATTGCAAGGGGGCAGTATCAAGCTGATTCTCTTGACGTCGCTGCTTTAGACCCTATCGATGAGGATTAGCGGCCTACCTCATAAACCTTTATGATGCCACTCATTCTTGGCAAATGAGGTTTCTCACCCTCAACTTTGTGCTTCGCAACGGCGAGCTTAGCCAGCGTGGTGAAGACGGTAATGACTTTCGCTGCGTGTATGGCAATGAAGCGAAGCGGCTTATGCACGAGGTCCATTCAGGGGTTTGTGGTTCACATCATGCAGGACCAAAGATGAGTTGGCTAATCCATCGCCACGGCTATTACTGGTCTACCATTCTTAAAGACTGTATTACTTTCGCCAATGGTTGTCAGGATTGCCAAGCTCATGGACTCGTGCAACACATTCCCAACATTCCGTTGCAGCCTATTATTAAGCCATCACTATGCCATTTCCTGCATCAGGCGACACAACTGTAGTGTCGCCTGATAAAAATCGTAAGTGTCGCTTTCTAGCATGTCATTGATGAGGTTCTCCGACAACATAAATGTTGTGTCGCCTATAAGAACCTCAGGCAACATAAGAATTTTTTTCATTTTTTGTTGCCTGAATTGAGATAAGGCAACACGGTAAATATGTTGCCTGATAGTTTAAACAACGACATGCTAGAAGGCAACATATCTTTTTTTTTGCCGTGAGGCGACACAGCTCTTTGTGTCACCTTATAACTGCGAGTGAGAGAGAAATACGTCTTACAACAACATATAGATGTAGGTTAATTCATTTAAAGACGACATTTAAACATGTGAAAATGTTACAAGTGACATATACTTGGTGAATTAGAATTTAAACTTTTCCACGCTACATTTATGTATCGTTGGATGAACCCACACGACATACTATTGATGTTGTTTCTAGTCTAGACGTAGTATGACGACACATATGCATTAGGTGAATGATCTTCAGACAACGTATATTTTTTTTCTTTTTTCATTTGGTCTCTTTAAGACAATATGTATCTGTCGTCTGATATGCTTTAAGCTTTCACTATATGATATCTTTTAGGCTTTTGACATTTTCAGGCGACATTTGTCTATCGTATGAATGAGCTTAAGCTACATATAAGTGATGCATTCTTTTGATTTAAACTCTCCACTTACGTTGCCGGTTGTTCTTTATGGTCTCACATTTCTAGTATCTTAATTTAGTAAAGACAATAGATATTGTTATGTTTGTGTTATCGGTTGTTGCTTTATGACCACACATTTCTGGTATCTTAATAAAGACAATAAAAACATTAAAATCTGATAAGAAATGGTTTAGATACATCTTTACAGTTTGTTCAATACAATACTTACATTTCAAAACTATCCATCACATTGGTACCAAACCTTTACTAGATTGCGACCTTAAAGCTACATAGAAATTCTAATCCTTTAAAACAAGGTAACATTAACAACATACTCAATTCAAATGCAACAATGCAATGCAGTCCGAGAGAACACAAGCACTCGGACACAAGTGAAGCACAGCCAACATCATCACATAATAATACCAAAACTTCAACTCAAGTACTCTAGAGTATCATTAACTTGTCATTTTATGGACTACCTGAAAACAACAAGAAGAATACAGGGAATGAGCTTCACAAGCTCAGTAGGTACGACAAAATAATCTTTATAACAAAGACTCTAATTCAACATGCATGCACTTGGAAATGAAAGGCAGGGACATGCTTGAAGATTAAGTAAGATAACCAAGGAAGTGAGATTGAACCTCAATAATTGCTTCTGCACTTGTGAAAGAAAGCTAGAGATTCAGAGGCAATATAAGTGAATTCAACTCAAAGATAACACTGAAACTGTAGATATCAAAATTTACCAAGTATATCAAGCATCAACAATATACATGAACGAAGTAGAAGTCTCATTTTCAATATACGAGGAAGAAGCTTTCCAGCAACTTCCATAATACGTTTTATGAAAAGTACAAGAAATTGCGACATAAAGCTATTACGGATTTACCATACGCTTTTATCATGGTCATATCATACATACAAATATAAACTTTTGATTTCCAGCTATGAGAATTATCCGCAACATTTTTACCTGGTCAATCGCACAAGGTATTAAGCACCGAAGATTATCTTGACCAGAGAACAGATGTGGAAAAGAACTTGGAAATGATGGTACCGCCTGCATTGGCACATGACAAAAAATATTGAATCTCTTTATGCCAACAAAAGCTTGACATCCATGTTACCTTACACACTGATAGTCACATAATAAATATTGAACAACAAGCAGTTGAACAGAAATATATTCTTGGAGCTTAGACTTGAACTAACATAAGTTGTTTTTTTTCTTTATTCTATTATCAAATACAAACTCTGTTTACTAGTGAAAGCATCATTGATTGGCAGCAAGTCAAGAAGTCAAAAGCAATCATAAAAACAGAGAACATGTTTCAATGAAGTGTAAAAACCGATACATTTTGCTTCACTCGTAATTTTTTTTTCATAAAACAAATGATACTAGCTTCAGTCAATATGTAGCCAAGGATAAGTACCTGTACAAGTGGAAAACTAACTTTACCTATGTGATATTCGCCAGTAAAACCAAATATGCCAACCACCTGCATGTTAGATTTCAACCTCACAAAATGAGTACTAAATCTCGATCAATGAGGTATACAAAATACATATTACTTACATATTACTAGAAGAAAAGTTAAAAAAGCAAATAACAGTCCAAGGGGTCTAATATTGTAATCACCTTATTATAAGTGACGCACTTCCCAACCTTTACCATGTTCTTGTAGAAAGCACTGCATAGGAAATTAGATACAAAACCAGTGAGCAACTGATGTCACGCGTGCACAAACACATATTCAAAAATGAACTCCCGTCAGGTTGGGAAGAAAAAACGAGAGAAGGTTTTGCAGTCATTACTGAAGCTTATCAAGATTAATGCAGTGAATAAATTTTTTACGAAATCTTAGTGGTTTTTGATAAAGTGATTGGCAGAGTGGCCAAGTTAACATTACAGTCATGAGGCTTATCAACTTAACTTATTCACATACCGAGTATTTTAATGTGCACAGCAGTAATATTGTCCTAATCAACAACTAAAGGCTTTTACAGAAATCCCGAAATCGCAAATTCTCCTAGTATGGGTAGCCAAGTAAATAAAGGCTTGGACAACACAATTTAGTAAAATTCTGAGAGAATAATCTCAGACATTTCAACATCAAAGAAATAAGATTTCATTTTAAGACTTCCAACTCAACTTTGGGATCTACTGCTTTCAATATGTTGTTCATTTTAAGTGCGCAATACACAAGATTCTACAAAATCCACATTAAGATTTCAATGTATCTGCAAGCATCAAATTCAGTTCCCTCACCATAACAACTGATCAAAAGCCAGTTGATAGATCTGGACCAAAGCAGTTTTAGTGAAGTAAAACACAGACAGTTATACTATCCAATACAAATCTAACAACTCAAAGAACAGTAATTTCTGAAGATCACCATATACCTGGAGAGCAGGGAAGAATAAAGATTCTATTAAAGAGCATCCGCTCCCAAGGATAAGCAAAGAGCATCTGGAGCTTGACAACGAAGCTCCTCCACGCGTTCGCGCTCGAATAGTCCTTATCCGTCGTTGCCTTGGCATTCTTGGAGGCGTCGGTTTAAGCCGAAACGGTGCCCTTTTTGATTGATTCGGTGGTGGAGGATGACGAGTCGTCGAAGGCGCGGACGGAGTGGCAGCGGTGGAGGGAGAGAGGAGGAGAGTGAGAAAAGAGAGGGAGGGAGGGAGGGAGGCTCTAACGACAGAGGTGAAGAATCGGGTGTGGATTGGGGTGAGGTGGTGCGAAGCGTGGAGGAGAATCAACTGGAATGGGTGGAGGAATTGGTAATGGAGATTTTAGGGTTTAGATTCCGATCTACCAAATGGAAGGTAGGAAAAGGAAGAGAGGGGATTCGGCTGTTGTCTTCATTGCTGGGCAGCTCAATCTCAGACCCTCTCTCTTCTCTCTCGACAAAATGAGAGATAGAGATTAAGGTTTTTCACTTTTATACTCAGGGCAACGACCAAAATTGAAACTAGGGCCAAATTTTTTTAAAGAGTGCGCCTTTTTTTTTTTTAAGAACTGCGCCTCTTTTTCTTACACATAGATGTTGCCCTAACACACTAACATATATGTCTAGATACAAAATCAAATGTTGGGGGGAACCAAACTCAATTGTTGAGGTATTCCCTCCAAATTAAGGTATTTCAAAAACTAAAAAGTAACTATAAGACAATACATAAATGTTGTCCTATTAACAAAAAAAATTGTCTGCAAAATGAAATGGTTTGGAGGAAATCCACCTAAGTTAAAATAAAGGCTAGTGTTTTGTTTACCTCCAAAGTCAGAAATTACACTATTTCAGTATCAGCAAGCTCTTTCATGTATTTTGTTCACCCGTCATGCTACCAAATCCACATTAAAGTCCATGGCTCCATATCACAAGCAACATGTCACCGCAGTAGGCTATCATCCTCGTAGCAAGCCAATAGTACTACAGGGGAGATCCTGGGGAAAACATGCACAAAAGCTTCAAGGAGCTTTGGGCCCAGTTCTGGAACTCATAAGGGGTAGAAAGAGGAAATCAAGTCATTCAAGCAAATCTAGCAGCCTCTATCCAAAATGACCCCAACATAATTGGCGACTTCACTGGGGACTGGGTTTAATATCCCCAAATTCTCTCCTTCATCACCCCTGTAATTTTCTGGTCTCCAAGATCTCAAACCGAAATTCGACAAGCTAAAGAAAACCATGTTTTCTCTACCAGCCAAAACAATCAATGATGCCTCCTGACATAGCCAAATGCTATTGGGTTGATGAACTCCAAGCTTCAAAGTTTGTCCTACATCCAAATCCTAGCTACTGTGATTCCCATTATTCACTCTACACTGCAGTTCATTTCAAACTTTTCTTTTTTCCATTAGTCTTTTACCAAAATGCCAGCAAGCTCATCTTTATCCTCTCATTTTAGTCTCAAATCCAATCAAGCCAGCCATATATTGTTCATGCTAAACAATATTGCTTCGCCATTACTAAAGCAAAATAAACCCCCCTGTCATCACTCTCTTGCTCTTCCAGATCCGAACCAAAAGAAAAAAAAAATTCTTTAGTATTATCAAGCTGTAACCAAGCATTTCATATTCTGAAAGTAAATCAGTCCACAAAATTTGGCTAACCTCAATTATTTTCCTTATAACCTCATCACCACTCATCTTGAGTCTCCACAGCAAAGATCTAGAATTTTCAGTTTTTCACTGCCAAAGTATAAAGCTCTGTGCTCGAAATATTTTGCTACAACCTTTTCTCAGATCTATCTGTATTGCTGCAGTAAAGCACCTGCAGCTATAACTTCACCCAAATAACTCAAGCCATGTAACAAGCTTATTCATGGACCATAGTTCATGTGATCTATAGTAAGAACTTCTTTCAATTTTAAACAAGCCTCCTTCACACCAAACATAAACTCTACTCTAGTTCTGTAGAAATATATCACCCATCTAGTGATCAAAACCTTCTTTATCCTCAATTATGGTTCTTGTCTAATGCAGCCAAATCAAGTCAATCACGTTCCATGCTAAACCTGCTTTTATCCTTAATCCAAAGACCTCTCCTCATCCTTATACTCCATATCTAAACCAAAAACATTCTTGAAAAAAAAAACCAAGCATTAGTCAAGCTATATCCATGCATTCAGTACTTGACATCAACTCAATCCACAAAAACTTCACATATGTCTTGCTTACAACCAAAGAAGCCGCATTCTTATGTTGAAGACAACCAAACCTATGCTGCTACGAAATTGAGAGTCGATTTTGATCTGTGCAAATGATATTATCTCCATAAGTCACTGCTGCGGGGAGAAGAAAAAACCAACTTACAGATTCAAGCATCATGCACTTGAAGGCTTATTGCCTTATTCAAACCAAGCAATCAAGCATTCTAAGTTCTATCTTGCTACTGACACGCACATTAGATGTAGCGCAAGCTAGGAAAAGTGGAAACACATTTTTACACAATATGCAAGAGCAACAGTCATATATGTAACTGAACATTGCAGCACAATAAAGTCAGTAGACAAGATCCACATATCATGCTAAATTTCATTGTCTTGGAAACTTCAAAACCAAAATTTTAGTTAAGCACGCAAGTTCTAATGCCACTCGTTAACTCCTAGCTTTTCATTCGCATATTTGTATCCATCTGTTCAACAAATCAAGCTGGTATCTTTCATTAGCTCATTCGGAGCTGCAGTGAACTCTTTCTTACTACAGCATAAATTTATCTTTTCAAAGCCTTCAAGTAAGAAAATAAAATCCTCATTTTAAGCCTAGAAAGCCAGACAATTCATTCATGCTCTCTCTCAAAGCTTAAACACATGCTGATTTCAAATAATATACATGCTATGAAGGAAGTCAGTGCATTGGAACATGCAAACAAAACTCAATCAAGCAACAAACAATACTCAATCAAGCAAAACAACAATACTCAGTTAAACCAAAATCATTACAGCAAGCAATCAATGCTTAATCAAGCACTAAGCAACATTCAGTCAAGTCAATATTCAATCAAGCTTGAACTAATGCAGCAAGCAAATTATACCTCAATCAAGCCAAATTCCAAGCATAAGTCGTAATCGTCGTCACTCTTGAAACACCTTATCTTAGATAATATTCTAAGACAGTTGGGGGCTAAGTGGTGATGACATTGTTCAAAAAAAAAACACCAAGCATTATACAAGCCAGTATCCCTCTCAAGCTTCAGTACCAGGCAAAACCATACACTCTCCACAAGCAATGTCTCCTAATGATGTCCATATGGCATTTATATTTCAATCTTCCTCCAAGCTAAAAAACCAATGCTAGTCTACAACTATAATTATAGTTTTTCATGGTTTGCTTTCTAAAATTGTTTCTCCTCGCAGCTCCCAGTTTTGCCTAGAAAGTTCTTAGTCACAGCAAAAGCTTTCATGCAGTGATCATTATGCTATCCAAACTTTATCAACACCGACCTTTATACACAACACCTAACACTATGCCATATATATCATCAGACGACACTTTTCAGACGACATATTTTGGACGATTTTGAGTTTGTGTCGTCTGATTAATTTTTTGACTCTTCAGACGACATTTGTAAAGTATAAGTCGTATGAGTGCCATGCTCCCTTCATACTTCTGGATGTTGCTCAATTTGTCTGTCATATGCAAAATTTCAGACGGCATATATATGCAGTGTAAAAAAGCAACATTTAGCAACTTTATGGTAATACGTCAGACAACATATAAAAGTTGTCTGTGAAAGAATGCGAAATCTACTTTTAATCCCCTTTTTATATACTTCGTCCAACAACATATTAATGTCGTCTGAAACAACCATAAATCTTTGATTTATACCTCCATTTTGAACCCTTAAATTCACTTATTCAGACGACAAACAAATGACGTATAACAAACCCATAAAATTGAGTGTACGAACCTTGTAATGTATAACTTCAAACGACATATGAAAGTGGTCTCTCTGACCCTAAAATACTCAATTTATAATTAAATATTGAGTTTGGTTACCTTTTATTGTATTTAATAAGATGACATATAAACGTCGTCTGAGGGAACCTGAAATATAAGTTTGAAAAATGGCTCAACCTTTTAATCTATTCATCAGACAAGGTTAATATGTCGTCTGTATGAACTTAAAATAGTCAATTCATTTGAGTTTGGGAGAGGACGCCAACCTTAATGTATTCATCGCACAACATAAAAATGTCGTCTGGACCTGAAATATTTGAATTTGGGCGCTAGAGTTTTCCCTCACTTTTTTCAATGTGAGACGGCGATTATATGTCGTCTGAGGTTGTAAATAAGTGGTCAACATAAAATGTGCATATTTTCCAAACGGAAACGCCCTTATCTCCTCCGACCAAAACTTATATTTTTGATTAATCGGTTTTCAAACTCCCGTTAAGAGTAGGAAAACAGTTCTATGTAATAGTTTGGACACTTTGATGAAACGATGATGTACTTCTCCTTGTGGAAGCTATAAGAAAGTTTATCTATATATGAAATTGACTCTAATGATCGAGACCTATAAGTTATTGAAAATGGGTAAATTTTCATCCACATACATATTTAAGTATTGCGATCATATCCAACGGTCAGATTAGGTAAATTTTGTCTCATGTATATAGTTGCCTTATAAAGATGTATGTTTACAAAGAACTTAGTAAACATGTTATAGCACATTAGTATGCATGTTGTGATTCAAATGACGGAAATAGATTTTTTTCAAGTTTGAGTGTCAAATGTCATCATGATAGTGAATTATGGATGTAGAACAAAATTCATGCATTTTCGATAAAGTTCGTGTCTCGGTCGATGCGGTCAACGTTAATCGAATCTTCCTTAGTAACTTCAGACGACATATATATGTCGTCTGAAGAATACTTTTAAAAGTCAACACTTTTATCTAAACGAAAACGCTCTTATCTAGACCGACCAATACTTAAAGTTGGGATTCGTCAATTCTTATACCATCATCTGGTGTCAACAAAACTATTTTATGCGAACATTCAGACCTGTTTATCGACCGATCATATGCGATATAACTTCAGACGACATATGAAAGTGGTCTCTCTAACCCTAAAATACTCAATTTATAATTAAATATTGAGTTTGGTTACCTTTTATTGTATTTAATAAGACAACATATAAATGTCGTCTGTGGGAACCTGATATATAAGTTTGAAAAATGGCTCAACCTATTAATCTATTCATCAGACGAGGTTAATATGTCGTCTGTATGAACTTGAAATATTCAAATTCATTTGAGTTTGGGAGAGGGCGCCAACCTTAATGTATTCATCAAACAACATAAAAATGTCGTATGGATCTGAAATATTTGAATTTGGGCGCCGAAATTTTCCCTCGCTTTTCTTCAATGTGAGACGGCGATTATATGTCGTCTAATGTTGTAAATAAGTGGTCAACATAAATTGTGCATATTTTCCAAACGGAAACGCTCTTATCTCCTCCGACCAAACCTTATATTTTTGATTAGCCGGTACTCAAACTCTTGTTAAGAGTAGGAAAATAGATCTATGTAATAGTTTGGGCACTTTGATAGTGAAACGATTATGTACTTCTTGCGAAAGCTATAAGAAAGTTTATGTATATATGAAGTTGACTCTAATGATCGAGACCTATAAGTTATTGAAAATGGATAAATTTTCTTCCACATACATATTTAAGTACTGCGATCATATCCAACGGTCAAATTAGGTAAATTTTGTTTCTTGCATATAGTTGTCTTATAAAGATGTATGTTTACAAAGAACTTAGTAAACATGTTATAGCACATTAGTACGCACGTTGTGATTCAAATGACGGAAATAATTTTTTTTAAGTTTGAGTGTCAGATGTCAACATGATAGTGAATTATGGGTGTAGAACAAAATTCAAGCATTTTCGATAAAGTTCGGATCTCAGTCGATGCGGTCAACGTGAATGGAATCTTGCTTAGTAACTTCAGACAACATATATATGTTGTCTGAAAAATACTTTTAAAAGTCAACACTTTTATCTAAACGAAAACCCTTTTATCTAGACCGACTAATACTTAAAGTTGAGATTCGTCAATTCTTATACCCTCATTTAGTGTCAACGAAACTATTTTATGTGAACATTTAGACACGTTTATCGACCGATCATATCGCTCCTCATGAGGAAGAATAGGAACGTTTTATATATAATTGAAGTTGACTCTAATGATCAAGACCTATAAGTTATCGAAAATGGGTAAATTTTCTTCCACATACATATTTAAGTACTGTGATCATATCCAACGGTCAAATTAGGTAAATTTTGTTTCTTGCATATAGTTGTCTTATAAAGATGTATGTTTACAAAGAACTTAGTAAACATGTTATAGCACATTAGTACGCACGTTGTGATTCAAATGACGGAAATAATTTTTTTTGAAGTTTGAGTGTCAGATGTCAACATGATAGTGAATTATGGGTGTAGAACAAAATTCAAGCATTTTCGATAAAGTTCGGATCTCAGTCGATGCGGTCAACGTGAATGGAATCTTGCTTAGTAACTTCAGACAACATATATATGTTGTCTGAAAAATACTTTTAAAAGTCAACACTTTTATCTAAACGAAAACCCTATGTTGGTCAACTCAGGCAACATATGTATGTTGTCTGATGAACACCTCAATCTCGAATTTTTCTTTTCGGCTCCCGCTCAGTTTTTTCACCAAAACTTAAACTTCCCACACTTTTTTTTCCATCAAAAATACTTGGTCACCTCAATCTCATTCTTCTCTCCCTCTTCCTCTTAGCCGTCTCTCTTCTCTTCACAAAACCCCATCACACAGTACTACTACTACTACTCCCTTCACTCCTTCCCCGCTATCAACGCAAACCCTTCCCCCCTTTTCTCTCCCAACCCTCGATTCCTTTCACAATGACACCATGACTGTGTCGTTTCAGCAACCCCCACCTCCCCAATCCCAACCCCAGCCCCAACCAGACGGCGACCAAGTACAAGGACCTCAACCCGGTCTGGAACGAGCCGCTCGAGTTCGTCGTCTCCGACCCGGACAACATGGACTCTGTGAAACTGCCCTCTCTTGTCTCATCTCAACCGCAAATTCCGCCTCTCTCTTTCCTCCACTCGCTTCTCTCCCCTCTGCTCACTCTGTACTCACTCTCTCTCTAGTTCTCTTATATATCTCTCTATCTCTATATGTCTGAGTGTTCAATAATGAAGTGAATGAAATGGTTGCAGCTGACGACAGGGGCAAAGAGTGTTCTTTGGCTCATGGGTCAGGGGTGGCACTCAACCAAGTCTCACGAACTAACATTCTTCAAGTCGTTCTCGTATCTCCTCATGTATACAACAAGTTTAATCTACTTCATAGTATCTCAACCACATGCATTTTATTATTGTCTCTTCTTTGGCTTTCGAGCTATACAAGTTAACATTGCTCAACTTGGTAAATTGGGTATATTTTCCATTGGGTCGTGAATCCCTCAATTTCTTGGCAGATTCTTGGAAATATAGGTTGCATTGCCAGAACATGTGCAGCATCAGCAGTTGGCCTTCATCTGGTTGGGGTAGGCATTTGTCATTTTAGATAATTCATTTATTGAGCAAGAATATGAATGTTTATCCTCGACTAACATGTTTTTGTTCTTCATTAGCCGATGGGCTTTCAGATTGATGATGCAAAATTAAAGCGTGCTGGATTGGACTATTGGCTGTATCCTTTAATTTGTAATTCACTTTAGGATCTCTTGTGTTGCCAGTACATTTATGAGTACTTGTTGAAAAATGGAGTGTTTTCATGGATCTCTTGGAAGCTATTTTCATGGATTCCTACACTTCAAATGATTTTGTAATTGAAGTGGATTATCAAAGTTCAATGAAGTGTTTTTTTTGTTCTTTTATTCTTGGTTTTTCTTTATATATGAAGTTTAATTTATAGAGACAACATATGTGTTTATAACAAACAACATAACCTCAACACAAATATGCAGTGTGAGCTGGAGTCACAAGACAAAATGTTGATTGAACGTTTTTTATTTTTCAATCACACGACACTTATATGTTGAGTGAAGCACCTTGGCACGACAAAAACCATGATAAACTATGATAATGCTTCTTTCAGACAACATTTAAATGTGGTTACATTGTAGAGTCTAAGCGGAAAAGTTAAAAGTTTGTGGTAGGAATAGAATTGAAAGTACAATTAAATGTCGTCTGACAGAACAACTAGCAAAATGTATAATAGTTTACAAAGTTAGACGACAGATAAGTGACATTAGATCTTCTATATAACCACATATATTACAAATTTTTGACGTTGTAAGCTCACACACTCGACACTTTATTGAAGTGTGATTAGATAGAAAAATCCAATAAATCAAATTATTCTCCAATCAGTCCACACTTATATGTGGTAGGTATACAAAACAGACGACATTTGATGTGTCTTGTGATATGATTTTACAATTTTTTGATGCTGATTCAGTCCACACTTAACTGTGGTGCGTCTACTGAAATTTTTCTATCTTCTCTCTTCTCAGACGACATAAGATATGTCGTGTGATGTGCTATCAGACGATGGCTATTCTCCGTCGTCTGATAGACCATCACCCGACAGCTCCTCAGACGACATAAAAAAAAACGTCAAACGACGGACTTGGACCGTCGTCTGATGATGTATATGGCATAGTGTAACTCTAGATTCAATCCAAGCTTGATGTCAAACTAAGATCAGTATTACAAGTCTCAAAATAATTATAATTCTATTCAAAGTTTTACTCATGCAGCAAGCAAAACCCTCTCCGCAGTAGCAACAATAGTTTATTTCATGCATATATCTTTCAAATCAACACCTCAAAATTGATGCGCCATTTTTATGTGGTGTACACTATACCAACAAGTCAACATCTCTCTCTCAGCTTTTCTGCAAGCCAAAATTTTGTACTCTTCATAGTCAATATTTTCTCTGTCATTTCCAATGGCTCCTATTGTCAAGTCTTTCTCCAAGCCAAAGAGCAAATGCTAGTTATTTGTTTTCTGGATTATTTCTCCTCGTAGCTTCAATCTTATCTCAAACTTCCACTACTGTAGAACTCTATATCACAGCAAAGTTTTCACTCACTATTCCGCTCAAGCCTCATCAATATTAGTCACAAGACCCTCCCCCATACACAATGCCCACCTTTATACACTTCCAAACCTAATGTCATACTAGGGAGTTGCTCTTACATAATCAATCTCAGCTCCTTCAATGCATCTGGGGGCTGTTGTTGCAGTAATCATCGCAATTAGTGAATACCAAGCCTACTTTGAAGCTTCTTGCTCTTCAATTGGAAGCTACATGCCTCAGACATGCTTATATCGAATCATGCTTCATGAATGCAAATTCATGTGCAATCAATAAAAGAATCCATATACCTATTGAAAGCAATCAATGGATACAAGAAAGTGTACTTACAAAGGCTACCAAGGAACCGTACCAACACAATCAATCTTAGATGAGGGATCGATTTGAAACACTACAGCGCGCATGGGCTAACTTGTGTTCCAATTGCTCATCAATTTTGTCAACACATCTGGGGTGAGAAGTTATGTGGTTCACACGATCTCATCAACGCTACAAGTTCTTTTCGGCCAAGATGATTCCTGCAAGTCCAACCTCCTATGCGGACTCCGTGTGCATGAGGGATACGCGTCTTTCTTCTTCACGAAGCCCCCTACGCGGAGCAATCTTGCCTCGCCTGGAAGTCATCTCGCCTTGCCAGAACTTCATCTCCTTCGTGAAGTCCCCTACGCGGAGCAATCTCGCCTCGCCAGAACTTCATCTCCTTCGCGAAGTCCCTTGCGTGGAGCAATCTCGCCTCGCCTGGAAGCCATCTCGCCTCGCCAGAACTTCATCTCCTTCGTGAAGTCCCCTGCGTGGAGCAATCTCGCCTCGCCTGAACTTCCTCTCCTTCGCGAAGTCATCTCGCCTTTGCTTTAAGGCTTCTGCTCTGACACGAAGCCATCTCGCCCTATCTCGCCCCGCCTTAGGGCTTCTGCTTTGACGCGAAGTCATATGGCCTTTACTTTAGAGCTTCAGCCTCCGCGCGAGGTCATTTTTGCATGCGAACTACTATCCAGCTCGCATAATAATGTTCAACAGGGGGCTATGCAATTAAGAACCAAATCATGGTAAGTTCCTACAGTGATCAACGCAGTAGGTGAAGATACACGCATATATTTGAAGCTAGCTGCTTGTCAATTGAAAACTCCATGCCTCAGTTATGCTCATAATTGAATCAAGCTTTATGAATGCAAATTCACATGCAAATCCATACACAAAATCTTGTGGAAGTCACAGATGTGAGCAATCTATTCAAGGTTCCATAATACAACAAACAATTTTCTTATTCAAAACCCATGCCCACTTGCTATGTTCATAAATCAAGCCTACCTATCCTAGATATCAAGCTTTAAATTGTTTTCCAGAAATTTGAAGCCTACCCATTCAAAACCCAGAAAAAAAAATTGCCACCACAATATTCATATTGAGCTCTTCTTACCTCATGCAACTTAGCCCGTCAAGACGATTTCTTCCCCAATTCATCAGCCTTGCCATTGAGATGGAAAATCATATACTTTCCATAAGATTTCCTGATCTTAAACCCATACTTCGTTGGGAAAAAGAGAAGTTGGCCTTGGCCTTACCTTCTCATATTCTACGGCAAAAAAAAGGGGCCCGGAGCAATTGCATCACAAGCTCATGCTCACACCCTCTATTATATCTAAGAGAAATTTATCACTCATTCATGCATACTATCAGTCTGCCAACTCATATGCTAAATCATATGATGAAACAAGCTAATACGCACTTCAAGCTCTGCACCCGTTCCAAGCTAAACACAATGCCAAGCAATTGCACGACCAAAGAGGCATGCAAAGCCTTACACAAGCTCATGCCAAGCACTTAATAACCAACAATGCCAAGCTCCTCTTTGTCAAGGTCGTGCATCTATTCGAGACCACATGGAAGTCATGCCAAGCTTATTCCTATAATCATGTGTATTTCAAAATTCACGCACTCTCTTGGTCCATTAAATAACTAAGGCAACCTCAAGCCGAAACCATTCATGCACAAGTCTAGCAAATGCCTAAGCATGGTTGCCACAAGCTCAAGAAAATTCAAGTCTAGCGAAAGCAAACTCTCGTTCTACGCATGCCAAGCATAAAATCAAGTATGCATTAACGAAGCAAATTAAGAAAACATATATCTTACATCATGCAAAACAAATAACCAAGCATATCTATAAGCCAAAATCAATCCTAAAAGATACCTCTTATGCTCTCTTGTTCTCATCTCACACATCCCATTTTACTCTAACCATGAAAGACATTCCACTCATACACTTGCCTATTCTATTTCAACTATTTTTTGCCAAAATTCCCAAAATCTTATAGTCGCTAAGCCAAGCATTCATTTTTGACAAAACACAAGGCTCTTAACCTCACTAGTCATTCTTTCTTCCAAATCTACTATTACTTTACTCTAGATCTTTATCGGTCCTACTTATGTCATTCTAATTACCCAATACCTACTTATTTTCTCGTCCTAACTAAACACATGCTCTTCGGTTACCATGCATCCTCAAAAGCTAACCAAGCTAATATTTCAAGTGATCATGCGACTATTATTCTTCGAATGTCATGCTTCTATACACTAGGCTTTCATGCTTACATTGGGTACTTTCTTATTGATTATGTAGCTTACTTCATGAACATTACATAGTCTACATAATCAAGGGGGCTAATGTTGAGACCCAAAAAATCAATATTTATGCTTAATGGATATTTCAAGCTCAATAAAGAAATGCACATGTAAATCGCATTCGAAATGCAAAAGTTACATATTTATTCGAGTATTCATGCCACGCATGTGGACCCAAGCCATATGTCACGCTCTTAGGGCTTACAAGTTTGGGTGTGGTGTGGAAGGTAACGGAAGCACATAAGGCTCACTCTCGATTTCGGTTGTTGGCGATTTTGGACTTAGGACCAAAATCCAAGCCCAACAACCTAAATTGTTTAACGGGCATGCGAAGATGAGAACCTAAACCCATAAGACCAAATATAGCCTAATACTGTCACATATATACATCTATCAACACGTAACAACAACTTTTCCTTAAAATATGCTGCTCTAATTCCAAGTTCTGCATCACCTCTTAATCTTGTGGTCACTACAATATTTTGTACATTTGAACTCAACATGATGCATCTCCTTGATTTTCCAGCAAACTTATCTCATGAACCTATGTATTAGCCTCACCCCCTCTAGCCTATAAATAAAGGCTTTAGTTGCTGCAAGAAGAGGATGAATGGAGAGCCAGAGAACAGGCAACCCCCAAAGCAATACATCCTAGATAACATTAGCAAGCCTCAAGCATCAAGCCCTAAACCCATCAAACACCACCAGATCCTTTTTTCTCCTCACTGCAATAGAGTACCTCGCAGCAAACCCTTAACCATAGGAAAATCTCATCTTCTGCAACTCATGTGCTTCTAGCTCCCACGCCTCATGCCATCTCGCAAGCTCTTTCATGTATTTTGTTCAATTGTCATGCTACCAAATCAACACTAAAGTCTGTATGGAGCTCTTCTTACTTCGCGCGTGCATGTGAGCCGCGCGACTCTCTTCTTCGCGAAGTCACCCCATCTCGCCTCACCCAGAAGCCATCTTGCCTCGCTTGGACATCCTCTTCTTCGCGAAGTCGCCTCCCCTCGCCTGGAAGCCATCCCATCTCGCCTCACCCAGAAGCCATCTCGCCTCGCCTGGACATCCTCTTCTTCGTGAAGTCGCCTGGAAGCCATCTCGCCTCGCCTCGCCTCGCCTCGCTTGGACTTCTTCTTCTTTGCGGAGTCACCTCGCCTCGCCTCGCTTGGACTTCCTCTTCTTCATGAAGTCACCTCGCCTCGCCTCACCTCGCCTTGACTCGCCTCGCCTTGCCCGGAAGCCATCTTGCCTCGCCTTAGGACTGTTACTTTGACGCGAAGTCACCTCGCCTTTGCTTTGGGGCTTCAGCCTCCGCGCGGGGTCATCTCGCAAGCTCTTTCATGTATTTTGTTCACCCGTCATGCTACCAAATCCACATTAAAGTCCATAACTCCATATCACAAGCAACATGTCACTGTAGTATGCTATCATCCTTGCAGCAAGCTAATAGTACTACAGGGGAGATCCTGGGGAAAGCACGCATAAAAGCTTCAAGGAGCTTTGGGCCCAGTTCTGGAACTCAGAAGGGGTAGAAAGAAGAAATCAAGCCATTCAAGCAAATCTAGCAGCCTCTATCCAAAATGACCCCAACACCTGGTCAG
Organism: Fragaria x ananassa; assembly: GCA_034370585.1. Lineage (NCBI taxonomy): Eukaryota > Viridiplantae > Streptophyta > Magnoliopsida > Rosales > Rosaceae > Fragaria > Fragaria x ananassa. The sequence continues at coordinate 13,661,653 of CP139753.1, read as the reverse complement.
AAAGTTCTCTTGTATAACTCTCGTTTGCATCTGTTTCCTGGTAAGTTAAGGTCTTGTTGGACCGGTCCTTTTCTTGTTCGTACTATCTATTCTCATTGAGCTGTTGAAATTGAAAACCTAAAAAATGGTGATGTGTTCAAAGTTAATAGTCAAAGGTTGAAGCCGTTTCTGGAGTTGAAAACCCCTGAAGTTAAGGAGGTACTTCTCGCTGATCTTGTCTATCAGGATTGACGCTCTGTCATGTGTCTTGTGTCTGTAGTTGTAGGTTTTGTTTGTTTTTATCGGTGTCTTTCTTTTTAGTCATGCTTAGTTTTCTTAATTTCTATTGAAATGTGCATTTACAACTAATCAATTACATTGCACTGTTGAAATGATTTCAAAGGAAATTGGAAAAGCGTCAATAAGGTACTATCTTTCTTACTCCTACTTGATCTTATTTAATGTTGTCATGCTTTACATTTGTAACATTGAGGACAATGTTAGATTTAGGTTTGGGGGTAGGATATCGAAAGTTTGGTTACTTTTTGTGTGAAAAAAAATAAAAATAAATAAATAACATAAAAAATAAAAATTTATTGTTCATTGTGTAGAATTCCGATAGAGTTCTTGGCATTTTAGTGTATTAATAGTTGGAGGGTAGAATTCTTTCAGTAAGTTCTTCCTCTCGGGGTATATTGTGATAGGAGCCACATGATACAATTTGACGTTGAAGAGTGAGATTTGAAATAGAAATCTAGATGAATACCAGTGGATACTTATAACCCAAGTGAGATTTGAGCCTGTGTCCTACTTTTCTGCGGGTTATATACTATTCTAATCTCTTTTGTTCAACATTTTTTTGTCGATGATCTCATTATTCATTTCATTTGGTTGGTTACCGAGAACAAAATGTATTTTGGGATCACTACACTTGAGTTCTTTTGAGAGACTTAATGACCACATTAATCCTCAGAAATCATTTAGGTCATGTTGGATTACATAAGCTTAAGTCTTTCTAGTCCTCCCATTGAATATCAATTTGCCAAAAAGCCTTTGAGCCTTAATAATTTTTTTCTTTGTTTACCACATTCACCATTCCCTACTAAATAAACATTCATCACCCCATTTTTGAGAACTATTGTTAGAGTTGAGATTTTGTGGCATTTGTTGTTTCAAAAAAAAAAAGAAAAAAAAAGATAGAAATCTGTATTCTTCCACACAATAGGAAAGAGTATGAAAAAAAAGAAAAAAAAGAAAAGAAAAAAAAGAGAGAAGAATATGTATATATATTATGTTTGAGAAATTTAGATCAATGTCTTGTTCATGTGTGAAGACCTCTACATAGTTCTCAAAGAATTATTGAAATCCTTCCTTTTCTTTGTTAGCTATTACATTACCCTTAGATTACAACCATAAATAAAGCCCTTTTTCCGATTCTGTGAAGACATGTGGTTAGAATGTAGAAAGTAAATTATGGAACTAAGGTGTGTGGGATTCGACATTCTCAATGGTAACTAATATCCTTTCATGAGATAAATTTTACATTTATTTTCCAGAAATAGCAAAATTGTCTTGATGCACATATGTGAGACGTTTGCTTTCATCTATAATTATTCTTCCTCACATATGAATTGAGTGAAATACATAGCCCATCTTTAAGCGTTTCAATTCTGAGTGATTATCTGTGAGATTTGAAGTCAAAGTGAATTTTCAGAAAGAGATTTGACGTGGATTTAACTTAGTTATGAAAGGTTGTATTTGAGTTGGCGTTACTCATACAAACTTCAAGTCAAGATACATTCTGAGAATATTCTAACCTCTATCTTTGCACACTAAAACTCTGAAGTACTCTAGCAGAATTTATCATGTCGGTCTAGTAACGTGAGTAAATTGTTAATTGTGTTTTTATTTCTTGTTTTGCTCGAGGACTAGCAAAATATAGGTTTGGGGGTATTTGATGAACATATTTTATATCATATTATTATCTTTGATTCATATATGTGTTAGTTACTTGTTTTAATTAATTTGAGTTATTTAGTTTGTTTTTGTGTTCTTATAGTTGTTTTGCCTAAATAAATAAAATGTTAAAGTTATGGAAGCAATTTACATATTTTCATATAGTAAATTGAGTCTTTATTTTAACATGAGTCATTTTCCCTTTAATTAGATAACTAAGTGCAACATATGTCTCATTGTTCCAATAGCATGTGCCTACAATTGGTGGAATGTTTTCCTATTGCATTAAGTGTGTTCCATTGAAAATATTTACCTTAGCCATCAATTGTTGAATTCACTTTACTCATTTGATTCATAGGTACGTAGATATGCATTGATACAAATGGAAAAGAGCATGAAGAATTTCCAAAGACAAGGTGGCATGAATCTAGGAGCTCACTTCCAATTCTTCAAAGTTTGTGTATGTACTCTTGTGCATGAAAAATGGGAGAAGCAAATGATGGTATAGATGAAGAAAAAGTGATGTATGAAAGCATTTATGGGTGAAGAAATATGTTGCCATCAAGCATGAGAAGTTTGAAGAAGGAAAATCATTTTCACATGGAGATGAAGTTGCAATGAAGCTCATTGTTGCTCTATAAATAGAGCTTGTTTTCAAGAGAATAAGGGAGAGGAAGAGAGTGGAGAATTAGAGACACCTTGTTGCTCTTTGTTCTTCCCTTTCTTTAGCTATTTTTTCTATGATGTTTTGTATTGTTTTAATCATGTTTTCAATTTGTACTATGTGTTGCTAATTTCCTTAACTAAGGTTAATGAGGAAACCATATAATGAAATAAGTTTCTCTTAATTATCTATTGATTTCCATAATTATGTTATTCATACTTATGACTCTTGCTTCAAAATCCATTAATAAAATCTTTGTTCCTTTCACCTCTAATGTCATGCATTTTTGGTAGTTTGGAAGTCACTTTTATTAATCCATGCTTGGCTTTGTAAAATATTTAATATGAAATTCTTTGATATCTTGTCATTCAAATGAGCTTGTTTTACATTTGATGTTTTATAAACACTTTGATTTTTTGTAGTTTCAATAAGTTTGTGTATATGTGATGCTTTGGCGTTCATAATTAAGAAGCGAAGAAGTCTAGTGTAGATATATTTAATGTGTGTTTCATTGTTAAATCTTGAGAAAACAGTAGATTGATTTCTAGATTGCTACTCCTAATTCGGGAATTGATAGATAATATTAAGAGACTTATTAAGTAATGTGGTAGAATCTAATGCCTTAGTTACTTCGTCATCAAGGTAATCTTTTATCTATTATATTTGTCTTAGCTACTTCACCATCAACTTTCATTCAACTAGGTTAGTGTTAAATTAATTTAGATTCGATTAGTTTTTCCTATTTTCATACATTTCTTGTAGATTCAACCTCGCTCTTGCATCTCTGTACTACAACTGATTTGTGCCCTTGCGAGTAACATTTTAAAACACATCATAAGTCCATGGCTAGATTTTGGTAGGGGATCAAAATGATACTAGGAAGATACATTGGATGAGTTGGGAGCGGATGTGCTCTCCGAAAGGGGAGGGAGGATTAAGGTTTCGAGACATCAAAACTTTTTAATAAGGCCTTCTTAGCAAAACAAGGTTGGAGACTGGTGAGACAGCCAAACTCTTTGCTAGCTTTGAAAGCAAAGTATCATCCACATGAAGATTTTATGAAAGCTCAAGCGAAGAAATCGGCCTCGCTGACTAGGAGAAGTATCATCATGGGTAGAGATTTGTTGAACAGAGGGATGCGTTGGTAGGTGGGAAATGGAGAAAAAATTTCAGTTTGGGCGGATCCTTGGCTCCCACTACCCTATACTTTTCGGCCTTTCTCAACTCCGATGGAGGGCACTGAGGCCATGAAAGTTCAAGAGCTAATTGATGGAGAGAGTGAGGAATGGGAGCAATGGTTGTTGAAGGACTTGTTTACTGATGCAGAGGCACAAGTAATAGAAAAAATTCCACTCATTTTAAGAGGGGATGATAGGTGGATGTGGCACTTCGATCGAAAAGGTTTGTACTCAGTGAGAAGTGGGTACCATGTTGCAAGGAAGGTGGAGCACATGAAAACTATAGCCTCTTCGTCAAGCTCACAAGGTGGTTGGGGCTCTATTTGGAAGAAGGTATGAAATGTGAATGTACCACCTAAATAACGTATGCATGCATGGAAGACTTTGAAAGATGTTCTCCAAACAAAATGGGCATTAAAAAAGAATGGGGTGGATCTCAGTGTGGAGTATCCTTTCTGTGGAGGGGACAAAGAGGATGGGCTCCATATTTTTTAAATTTGTGGGGTTATCAATCAGCTTTGGATGTCACACCCCGGTTCTTAAGTTATTTTACGGTTATTTACTTTGGTATTATTTTGGTCTTTTATCGTGTTAAGTAACCGTTTATCACTTAAGGACCCTAGAGTTGACTTTTTCTTAAGTTTGGAATTTGGGAAAACTTTCTTCATGGAAGTCGTAGAGGACGTTATTACGAGTTCGTAGACAGGTTATGTGTTAAAATCGGAGTTAGCATGAAAAAGTTATGAGTTAAAAGAGTAATTTTTGAGATGGTAAAAATGTGGTAAAAAAAATGTGGTGGGTGTAATTTTTTCAGTTGGGTTTTATTGCTGGGCCAGCTGAGGAGCAGCCCAAGATCCCCCCCCCCCCCCCCCCCTCATTTTCTCTTTTCTCCTCTTCCTTCTCTCTCTTTTCTCCCGTGAGTCCCTGAGCCCTCTTTTCTGCTGGACTTTTCCAGCGTGGTCTGCCACCGTCCGGCCAGCCACCAGCTGCCAGCCCACCCCAGTTTTGACCCCCATCACCTCCTATCTCTCCCCGGCCTAGCCCCCGAGCCGTTAGCCCGCCGGAAGAGGAGAAAACTCGCCGGAGACTCCGGGAAGCTTTTTGCCGGAAATCCCACCTCCGGCCACCATAGGTCGAAATCTTTGGCTCATCTTGTAGCCCTCATCAAGGTGAGTATTCCCTCAAAAGGAATTAGTCTATTTCGTTGTTGTTATGGAGAAATGTAATTGAAGTTTTTAGGGATTTATGGAAATTTTGATTCGTTTGCCCTAGCTAGCCTTAGAAATGGACTAAGTGCTAGTTATGAATGTTGTTGAGCATGATGAGAGGAATATTCTGTGAAAATTTGAAAAGCATTGGAGGTCGCCGGAAAACGGCTGCCGGCCGCCGTCGCCGCCCCTTAGGGGCAGTTTTTCATGCTTTTTGGGTTTGTTTTAATGAGAGGAGTTTAATGAAGTATAGTTTAGAATTTTTGGAGGAGATTTGATAAGGTTTAGGATTTATCTATGATTAAGGATTTGGGCGGTTATTCGAATGGAAATCCGGCAGTTGGTTTAGCAGGTTTTAAAGTCTAAAAAGGTTAAATTATGGCTTTCGGTAAGTACGAAGTAATGTGAGCCTTATTAGGTAAAATGTGGAGAAGTTGGGTAAGAGAAATGAAATTATAGGCTTCCTTTTTATTTCGGAAATTTTATTAAAGTTTTGTCCTGGTTTGGAGGCTTAATGATTATTTATTGTTCAGGACGTGAGGAGGATCATTTGGAGGAGGCCTCGGGCCGTCGGCAAGCATAGCCGAGCATTGTGAGTGGACCTTTGATTTTAATATCATGCATGCGCTAAAGTTATTTAATTTCAAAGGCTTTTGGAGATATAATATTTTGTTGGATTATCGAGTTCCACTTATTTTTCCGGAACTCTCTTGCTAATTTTAGTTGACACGTGGGATGTGTCAAGTGTTTTATATTATTTCCATGTACAGTTGGGAACTGTACTGTGCGCTATGAGTTTATTATAATTTATTTGGGGAAGTGTGGATCTTTGTATTTTAATATTGTACTTCACCATAAAAGGGTTGATATATAGATTATTGCTAGCTAACCTTATTAGCGGTCCTCATCATATGTGAGTCGCTATTATAGTCTTATTAGCGGTTCTCATCATATGTGAGTAGAGCGCTTAGCGTGGGACGCTATTATAGCCTGGGAGGCAACCGATCAGTATATATATATATATATATTTATTGTTAGCTAGCCATTATTTAGCGGTCCTCATCATATGAGAGTTGAGCGCTTAGCGTGGGACGCTATTATAACTTTTTAAGCGGTCCTCATTATATGTGAGTAGAGCGCTTAGCGTGGGACGCTATTATAGCCTGGGAGGCTCATTGTGATGGTGAAACATCTTCCCTATTTTTATTGATTTATTGGGAACCAATGAGATTGGTTCATTAGTTTTGTCTATAATTATTTTCGCAAAGATTTCCAAGAATGACATGCATAAAATAAATATTTTCTCAATGGAAAATATGGGAAAAGCGTTAAATTGATTTCAATGCTCTGTCATTAAGTCAGTATTTTTATTATTTATTTTGTCCACTCACTCTAACGTTTTAAATGCTTTCCCCTGGGCCTTTCGTTTTAAATGCCCAGTCTGCAGAGTTCTGTTCGGCGAGGGTAGGAGGCGAGTCATATTTCCCACCTCATTCAGTTTTCTCTCATAGGTTACTAGTTAACCTACCTATGTGTTTTCTTCTTTCCTAGTAGTTGCTTTGATAACCTTGGGATGTTTTAAGTGTTGTTGTCGTTGCTAATGTTGTGAGTTAAGAGCTTGTGACTCCACCTATAAGTGTTGAAAAAGGTTTATTTGGCATGTTATATGAGAGATTAAATTCATGAAATTATTTCGATTTCTTATGTTGGTTGAGGTGGTGGATGTTTATTTGGGGGAGCGGATGGCTCCCGAAGATGTGGATTGAATTGTTTTAGAAGTGTTTGGGTTTTGGTGATTTTTTTTCTTCCAGGTAGGGTTACTCATTTTCAATGGAAGTTATGCCAAAATTTTGGTAGAATTTCCCTTGAGGTGGGTCCCGCAGGGTTTATTCTGGATTTCAAGGGAAAATCCGGGGTAGGTCCTGACAATTGGTATCAGAGTGTTAGGTTATTCGATTTCTGTCTTCCCTTGTCACTACCATATATGCTTAGTAACACTTAGTGTCATTAAAGTGATGGTCCGACCGCGACGGATCCATTAGCATGTTATGCCTGTATGCTAAGTGTTTATTAAGTATGTAGGTAGTTGTCCTTTTATTGTTCCTTGTGCTAAATATTTTACTTTCAGGTAGTATGCCTCCTCGCCGAGCTCCTAGGCAGAATCATCCAGGGGGTGATGATGAGGAAGCACAGAGTGGTTTTATGAATGCCATGGAGGATTTCTTTTAGCGTTTTAGCACTAGCATGGTCCCTGAGATAAATTATGATAGAGCTTGCAAGAATGGTGCTAGAGCGTTTAGCCATGCTGTTGAGCCATTGGATGCTCAGAATTGGGTAGAGACCATTGAGAAGATGTTTATTCAGATGAGGTGCCCAGAGGATAGGAAAGTGGGCTTGGCTACTCAGTTTTTGGAGAAGGAAGCTTGGCATTGGTGGCTTGATATGATTAGAGGTATGGGTGAAGCTGCAAATCATATGTCCTGGGATCAGTTTACAGCTCTTTTTAGAGAGCGCTATATTAGTCATGCTCATGTCAACCGAATGCGGGAGGAGTTCTTGAATCTGCAAAAGGGTGATGACATGACAGTGATGGGTTTTGAGCAGCGATTCCGGGAGTTGTCCTATTATGTGCCGGATTTGGTGAAGACAGAGCAAGAGAAGATTTATCAGTTCACCAAGGGCCTTGGTGGTATTTATGCAAACAGGATGACAGCGGTGCCATATCAGTCATTTCACCAGGCTGTGACTTTTGCTCTGAATATTGAGGCCCAGGAGTTGGCAGCTAGCCGTCTTCGTGACTCTGGTGGTCATAGCCAGGGTTCATCAAGGAAATTGGCGTCCACCTCGGGTTCTGGATCATCTTCTAGTAGTGGACATGCACTATGCCATTTTCGGCATCAGGCGACACTACAGTTGTGTCGCCTGATGCATTTTTTATGTGTCGCCTAGTAGGGTGTCGACACTTAAACCATCAGGCGACACAAATGTTGTGTCGCCTTTAAGAACATCAGGCGACAGAAGACTTTTTTTACTATGTGTCGCCTGATAAAAGATAAGGCGACAGACTATATGTGTCGCCTATAAGAAAATCAGGCGACATAAGCCATTTTGCATTATGTGTCGCCTGATAAAAGTCAAGGCGACATGCTATATGTGTCGCCATATAGCATAAATGTCGACATGCTAGAAGGCGACACATCTTTTTTTTGCCGTGAGGCGACACATCTCTATGTGTCGCCTTATGACTACGAGGGGGAGAGAAAAATGTCTTACAGCGACATATATGTGTAGGGTAATTGAAATAAAGACGACATATAAACATCGTCTGAAAAGTTAGAGGCGACATATATGTGTCGCCTAATAAATGATAAGGCGACAGGCTATATGTGTCACCTAATAGCATAAACGTCGACATGCTAGAAGGCGACACATCCTTTTTTTGCCGTGAGGCGACACATCTCTTTGTGTCGCCTTATAACTGCGAGTGGGAGAGAAAAATGCCTTACAGCGACATATATGCGTAGGGTAAATGAAATAAAGACGACATATATGCGTAGGGTAATTCAACTAGAGGCGACATATACTTGGTTAATTAGAATTTAAACTTTTCCACTCTACATTTATACGTCGTTGAAATGATCATCAGGCGACATATAAGTGATGGCTTCTTTTGATTTAAACTTTGTATTTACGTTACCGATTGTTTTTTATGGCCTCACATTTCTGATATCTTAACTTAACAAAGACAATAGATATGTGTAGCCGATTGTTGCTTTATGGCCTCACATGTCTATTTAAGCTACACATATTTGTAATCCCAAATTCCATTTAATATCTATTGTTTTATTATAACCTGGCACCAAGCACTCAAACTCAGAAAGTAATAATAATAATAACCAAATATTACAATTAAAATCCTAGCTCAACTCTTATCGTTTTTCCTTAATGGCACAAGATATCTATAGTGTCTGGATCCTCTGCCATTATAATCTCCATATCCCTAATATCACGCTTCAAAACATTGCCAAGTCTCGCAATAGCCTCAGTCTGCTGTTGTAAGACCTGACCAAAAAAAATGACCATTCGTTTAATCAATGTTTAATCAATCTACGTGCATCATGACAATATTAAGAAGGCATTTCGACTCAAGAATGAAGTCAAATTGATGTTCACAATAAAGTTGACTCTCACCTCTTGCATATCAGCAAGACTCTGTTCATGTATTCTAGTTGATCCTGGAAGAGAAACAAAACCACCAGCACCAAGAGAATTTGCTTGGACACGGGATATAGTTCGCAGGTTTTGTACCCTGCTAGACAGCTCTGCTCCAGATCCTTTCAACTGGAGTTCCATTTCCTTGTTAGTGGCTTCAACCAATGTAGAATTAATAGGAAAAAAGTCGAAGGGTCAGAAACGTACCTGTCTAGTTATTGCAGCTAACTTCTCAGCCAAGTCAGCTTCCCCTTTCATTAAAGGCAATCGGAAACCCTTGCCTTCTAGTGCCTCCAGTATTCTCATTACCTTTTGGGATATGAAGGAAACAAGCAATCAAGACACTTGCCGAATTAAAACAATGGATAAATTCCACACAAGAATAATCCAAACAACAAAAACAGTCAAACATCGCTCATCCAGCCCATATGCCTGATGGAAACCAGATGTTGGTCAAGTACTGTCACAAGTTAACTTTGGTCCAAGAGATTATAAACCAGAAAGAAAACTTAGCACCTTAAAAGTGAACCTCATTTCACAACTGTCTATCACTAGTATATGATGTCTTAGTTCATTCAGCTACTTATGATTTATGAAATTCATCTTACAAATTTTTGCAGCCCCCAAATTCTATCTAAATAAATAATATAAACAAGGTGTTGCTCACCCTCAACAGGCACCTTTCAAGACCTTGCTGTTTCTGTCTCATTCTTTCAATTCGAGGAATAGTGTCAGCTTGAAAATGTCTTTGTAGCTGCAAATGATATAACATAATAAAGCCATCATCAAAGTTATATGTATAACAGTAGACCAAAATTGATGCTATTTAAAGGTACCATCTTGACATTGCTTTGGGTCATTTGCAATCTCTCGGCATCTGAAAGTATGACTTCATCTTGGAGCTGCATCAAATCAAGTTGACAACACAAACTTCAGTAAATGGTGACAAGGAGAAACAGACAGAACATATACCTTCCCAGTATATTAAACAAACATATTCCTCATATTTCAGTAATAATCCAAATAAGCAAAACTGTTAAGGAGTAACATTATCCAAGTGAATTTTGATTGACAAATTTAAAATCGATACCTATGGTTCTATAGTTTACATATCTTGACAGGAACCAAATTCATTAATAGAAACAAAGGATCTGTAGAAAAATAAGTAATCATCTAGCAATAGAAAGCTACAGCAAAAGAAAGAATAAGAACAAGAAACACAGACAGACAGACATCAGAAACCAAACCAGAAACTCTAAGAAACCAGACAACTGGAGCTCTCCAATCTAAACAAACAGCAAAATGGAACTATCCCTAAACTCTGAAGAGACTGAAGTCATGAGTAAGGGTATATGTGTGTTTCTGTCAGTCTCACGATGCAAAACCAAAACATGTAATTTTCCTTTTTCCCCATCTTTAACAATTATCATCAGAGTTTTTAAGCGCTCACAAATGTATTTACTTGGACACTTGACTTTGGTTCTACTCAAACCATTTAGCTCAATATTTATATCAGCAGTGCTTCAACAAATAATATGGTAATTCAATGACAATTTGGTTAACAATTCTATGGTATTTTTCCCAAATTTCAGTGGCACAGAGCTTGCGGGAACCCCTCCGCTATAGCATCTTCATCAATAATGATACTAATGAATACCAGGTATCATTAAATTGAATACAACTAACGTTGACTCTTCAGCATTATATCACAGGGCATCAACAATAAAACCTCACACACAAGTGTTACACTTATCTCTATGCTTCAAACTAACAACAATTACCTTCAGGCGTTGCGAAAGATCCTTAAAACCCTGCACAAGCTCAGGCCACAACCGTTCTCTGTCAGTACTTGATAGACCTTCAAGCTTCCCCATAGCCTCCGCCCACATTATCTGGCAATTGAAACTATTCTCCAAACTTAGTTGGGGCAAAAGAAAACAAAACAAAAAACCAGATAACAGCACTAAATAGAAAATCAAATGGAGAGAAACAAAAAACTCACATCTGATACACCAGCAGGCTTCACCCTAAACTGCGGATCAGTTACGCTAAACAGCAAATGCTGCAAACATCAACACAGTCAATTCATTTCCCACATATAGATTTCCAAAAGTAACATGACAATATGAAGCTTTGAGATAAACAAACTGAAATGTAGGGGGGTGGGCGGGATAATAATAGTATTACATTGCGAAATTGTAACAAAAAAGAACAGAAAGTAGAAAAACGAACCTTAAAGCCATATTTAGGGTTTCCAGGCTCATCCTTATAAGCGTCAACAATAGCCTAAAGCATAAGAAATCAAACAAGCTCAAATTAAACCAAATTGATAGAGCTAGGGTTAGGGATTCGCAATTTCACAACCTGAAATCAAACAAGCCTCACCTGAATGTCACGATCGGCGAGAGAGCAAGGGAGAGGAGCCACTGGAGCCATCTGAGTGGTCAATTGAGAAGGAAAGGTACTCTGAAACGACGGCGTCTGTTGCTGCGGCGTACCGAACAGATTCTGCGTCCCAAATCCACCGGCGGAGGGAGCTTGTTGCTGAAACGGCAACGTTTGCTGCTGCTGCTGCTGAGTCTGGGTAGAGAATGCGCTGTTAAACCCGAAGGCGCCGCCGGTGGAAAACGACGACGTTGTGGGAGTTCCGAAGGCCGGGGTGGAACTAGGAGTGAAGAAGGACGGCGCCGACGACGGAGTCCCGAAGGCTGAAGTTGAAGCCGGAGTTCCGAAGTTCGAAGATGGAGTGCCGAAGGCTCCGAAGGGAGAAGTTTGAAGGATATGGGAATTGATACTTTTCAGCCCGTCGCCTTCCTCAGTCACGGCGACCCCTGCCTTCGCGCCCCTGCGCTCGAACCCGCTCCCTCGGAACAAGCTCCAGCAGATCCGTCCAAGTCCAGACCGGCGATTCGTGCGCCACCGCTCCAGCTCGATCTCCTTCAGTTTCCGTTGCCGTCGTCTCCTTCACCAAATCCGGCGTTTGCTTCTGAGGAGATCGATGAGAGTGATGGTTGATGGAGGAGGGTGGTCGAGATGGTGAGGGGGACGGTGAGGGCGCGACGACAAGGAGAGCAGCGACGCTGCTCTTCTCCCTTCCTCTCAGATCTCTCTTCGATCTCTCACGACAAAATGAGGGAGTGGGGGAGTGGGTAGGGTTTTAACCCGGATGGACGGCTAAGATTGAAGGATATGGGAAGGTGAGGATGGCGATCCGTGTGATTGGGTAAGGACCAATAAGATTTGTTGGGCTGTGATTAAAAGATTGAATTAAAAAATTAAGAAATAATAATTATCTAATTACCACATTAGTAGGCATGTTGTGATTCCAACATCTACGATTCAAAATACTAAATTTCGACCGTCAGATGTGATCAGCGTATTTAGATAAGGATATGGTTAAAAATTTATTTAATTTTGATAAAGTTTGAGCCTCGATCGATGTGGTCAACATTAACTCAAAATCATGTAATTAAGCGAATAAGCTCTTACCTCCTCCTTCTTGACTAGTTTTGATGGATTCTTTCTTGCACGGACTCTCACATATATGTGATGTAGCAGCTTGAGTAAAATTTCTAGAAATTTTACCTTTTGGGGGTAGAGTTACCCATAGGGATAATAAGCGTAAAAAAGGTTGACCGTCTCGATCGAGATCTAAACATTATCGAAAATAAGTGATTTTTTATGGTAACCATATTTCACTATACCTAACACATCCTACGGACAAATTTGCAAAATTCTATTTACAAGATATAGTTGCTTCACAAATGCATACACTTAGAAAAATCCTACAAAACAAGTTATACCATATTAGTAGACATGTTGTGGTTCCAACGTCTAAAATTCATAATATTAAATTTCGACCGTCAGATGTTATCAACATATTTAAATATGGATATGGTAAAAAATTCACCTAATTTTGATAAAGTTTGGGTCTCGATCGATGTGGTCAACATTAAATCAACATTATCTAATTAAGCGAATGCGCTCTTACCTCCTCCTTCTTGACTAGTTTTGGTGGATTCTTTCATGCACACACTCTCACATAAATGTGATGTAGTAGCTTGAGTAAAATTTCCAGAAATTTTACCTTTCGGGGGTAGAGTTACCCATAGGGGATAAAAAGCGTAAAAAGGGTTGACCGTCTCGATCGAGATCTAAACATTATCGAAAATATGTGATTTTTTTATGGTAACCATATTTCACTATACCTAACACATCCTACGGAGAAATTTGCAAAATTCTATTTACAAGATATAGTTGCTTCACAAATGCATACACAGAAAAAATCCCACAAAACAAGTTATACCACATTAGTAAGCATGTTGTGGTTCCAACGTCTAAAATTCATAATATTAAATTTCGACCGTCAGATGTTATCAACATATTTAAATATGGATATGGTAAAAAATTCACCTAATTTTGATAAAGTTTGGGTCTCGATCGATGTGGTCAACATTAAATCAACATCATCTAATTAAGCGAATACGCTCTTACCTCCTCCTTCTTGACTAGTTTTGGGGGATTCTTTCTTGTACACACTCTCACATAAATGTGATGTAGTAGCTTGAGTAAAATTTCTAGAAATTTTACCTTTCGGGGGTAGAGTTACCCATAGGGGATAATAAGCGTAAAAAGGGTTGACCGTCTCGATCGAGATCTAAACATTATCGAAAATATGTGATTTTTTTATGGTAACCATATTTCACTATACCTAACACATCCTACGGACAAATTTGTAAAATTCTATTTACAAGATATAGTTGCTTCACAAATGCATACACTTAGAAAAATCCCACAAAACAAGTTATACCACATTAGTAGGCATGTTGTGGTTCCAACGTCTAAAATTCATAATATTAAATTTCGACCGTCAGATGTGATCAACATATTTAAATATGGATATGGTAAAAAATTCACCTAATTTTGATAAAGTTTGGGTCTCGATCGATGTGGTCAACATTAAATCAACATCATCTAATTAAGCGAATACGCTCTTACCTCCTCCTTCTTGACTAGTTTTGGAGGATTCTTTCTTGCACACACTCTCACATAAATGTGATGTAGTAGCTTGAGTAAAATTTCCAGAAATTTTACCTTTCGGGGGTAGAGTTACCCATAGGGGATAATAAGCGTAAAAAGGGTTGACCGTCTCGATCGAGATCTAAATATTATCGAAAATATGTGATTTTTTTATGGTAACCATATTTCACTATACCTAACACATCCTACAGACGAATTTGCAAAATTCTATTTACAAGATATAGTTGCTTCACAAATTCATACACTTAGAAAATTCAATATCAGGCGACACATAAATGTGGTCGTATCAACATAATGAAGTAAAATTTTTTAAGTTGTAAATTCAACAAAATTCAATATCCGGCGACACATAAATGTCGTCATATCAACCTAATGAGATAAAATTTTCACACAAGTTGTCAATTCAACAAAATTCAATATCAGGCGACACATAAATGTCGTCATATCAACATAATTGAGTAAAATCTTCACATAATTTGTAAAATCTGCAAAATTCAATATCAGGCGACACATAAATGTCGTCTTACCAACAAAATGTAGTAAAATTTTCGCACGAGTTGCCAATTCAACAAAATTCAATATTTGGCGACACATAAATGTCATCTTATCAGCAAAATTAAGTGAAATTTCACACAAGTTGTCAATTCAACAAAATTCAATATCAGACGACATATAAATGTCGTCGTATCAACATAACTGAGTAAAATCTTCACATCATATTGTCATATTAACAAAATTCAATATCAGACGACACATAAATGACGTCGTTTCTACATAATTGTGTAAAATTTTCTCACAAGTTATAAATTCAACAAAATTCAATATCAAGCGACACATAAATGTCGTCGTATCAACAAAATGTAGTAAAATTTTCACACAAGTTGTCAATTCAATAAAATTCAATATCAGGCGACACATAAATGTCGGCTTATCAACAAAATGAAGTAAAATTTTCGCACGAGTAGCCAATTAAACAAAATTCAATATCTGACGACACATAAATGTCATCTTATCAGCAAAATGAAGTAAAATTTCACACAAGTTGTCAATTCAACAAAATTCAATATCAGGCGACACATAAATGTCGTTGTATCAACATAATTGAGTAAAATCTTCACATCATATTGTCATATCAACAAAACTCAATATCAGACGACACATAAATGACGTCGTATCTACATAATTGAGTAAAATTTTCTCACAAGTTATAAATTCAACAAAATTCAATATCAGGCGACACATAAATGTCGTCGTATCAACAAAATGTAGTAAAATTTTCACAAACGTTGTCATTTCAACAAAATTCAATATCAGGCGACACATAAATGTCGTCTTACCAACAAAATTTTATTAATTTAATAAAATTTTCGCACGAGTTGCCAATTGGACAAAATTCAATATCTGGCGACACATAAATGTTATCTTATCAGCAAAATGAAGTAAAATTTCACACAAGTTGTCAATTCAACAAAATTCAATATCAGGCGACACATAAATGTCGTTGTATCAACATAATTAAGTAACATCTTCACATCATATTGTCATATTAACAAAATTCAATATCAGACGACACATAAATGACGTCGTTTCTACATAATTGAGTAAAATTTTCTCACAAGTTATAAATTCAACAAAATTCAATATCAAGCGACACATAAATGTCGTCGCATCAACAAAATATAGTAAAATTTTCACACAAGTTGTTAATTGAACAAAATTCAATATCTAGCGACACATAAATGTCATCTTATCAACAAATTGAAGTAAAATTTTCACACAAGTTGTCAATTGAACAAAATTCAATATCAAGCGACACATAAATGTTATCTTATCAGCAAAAAGAAGTAAAATTTCACACAAGTTGTCAATTCAACAAAATTCAATATCAGGCGACACATAAATGTCGTCGTATCAACATAATGGAGTAAAATTTGTCAATTCAACAAAATTCAATATCAGGCGACACATAAATGTCGTCGTATCTACAAAATTGAGTAAGATTTTCTCACAGTTTGTCAATTCAACAAAATTCAATATCAGGCTTCACATATATGTCGTCGTATCTACATAATTGAGTAAAATCTTTAATACAAGTTGTCAATTCAACAAAATTTAATATCAGGCGACACATAAATGTCGTCGTATCTACATAATTGAGTAAAATTTGCTCAGAATTTGACAATTCAACAAAATTCAATATCAGGCGACACATAAATGTCGTCGTATCTACATTTTATGTAAAATTTTCTCACAATTTGTCAATTCAACAAAATTCAATATCAGGCGACACATAAATGTCGTCGTATCTACATCATTGAGTAAAATCTTCATACAAGTTGTCAATTCAACAAAAATCAATATCAGGCGACATATAAATGTCATCTTATCAGCAAAATGAAGTGAAATTTTCACACAAGTTGTCAATTTAATAAAATTCAATATCAAGCGACACATAATTGTCGTCTTATCAACAAAATGGAGTAAAATTTCACACAAGTTGTCAATTCATCAAAAATTCAATATCAGGCGACACATAAATGTCATCTTATCAGCAAAATGAAATAAAATTGGAACAAGTTGTCAATTCAACAAAATTGAATATCAGGCGACACATAAATATCGTCGTATCAACAAAATTGAGTAAAATTTTCACACAAGTTGTCAATTCAACAAAATTCAATATCAGGCTTCACATATATGTCGTCTTATCTATAAAATGAAGTAAAATTTTCACACAAGTTGTCAATTCAACAAAATTCAATATGAGCCGACACATAAATGTCGTCGGATTAACGTGAGTAAAATTTAGACAATTGAGACTAAAGTTGACCACATTCTTCACCGACATATATGTGTCGCCCCGAAAATAGACATTTTTTTCAAAGAAAACTGGTATTGTCTAAGGTCACTTCCAGCGACACATAAAAAAAATGTGTCGCCCCGACACCCCGAACCACACTTAATTTTCTATGTGTCGCCTGATATGTGTAGCCTGATGCATGAAATGGCTTAGTGATGGTAGCAGTTCGAGTCCTGGCTCTAGTTTCAGAGGGAAGTTCAAGAAGCATGGTAGTAGACCCTTCAAGAATTTTATTGGGCGTCAGCTTGGGCGATTCAGGAGTGGATCGAGCAGTAGGAGTGGGACCTCAGGTGGTCAATCTTTTCAGTCTGGACAGAGTCAATTTCAGTCAGGGGGATGTTTTCAGTGTGGTCAGCTGGATCACTTCAAGAGGGATTGCCCTCTTCTGACACAGGGAGCTATACATGCTCTTACTCAGGTCATGGGTCAGGCATCAGCTGGTGGTTCTAGTAGTGGCACTTGCGCCATGGCTCCAGCCAGAGGCAGCTTCCAGCAGGGCAGAGGATAAAGAGGTCGTCCTGCCACTACTCATGCTAGGCTTCATGTCATGACTCAGCAGGAGGGACGTACCTCCCCAGATGTTATCATTGGTACGTTGTTAATTTTCGGTCATCCTGCTTTTATATTAATAGACCCTGGAGCGACGCATTCCTTTATGTCTAGTAGATTTTCATTCCTCGCCAATGTGCCATCTTCGCCACTTCTAGGCGAATGGCAGGTTTCCTTGTCTTCTGGTGATGTAATGAAGATAGATTGGGTATTTAAAGGTTGTGAGGTGTTGGTAGAGGGTCTTAGTTTCGAGGTTGACTTGATTCCATTAGATATTGTGGAGTTTGATGTAATCTTGGGTATTGACTTTTTAGAGGTGCATAGAGCCATGATTGATTGTTTCCGGAAAGTAGTAGTGTTGAGAAGTCCTGGGAAGCCTGAGGTTACATTTCAAGGTGAGCGAGATGTTATCTTAAGTTGTTTGATTTCGGCGGTTGCTGCTAGGAAATTGTTGAATAAAGGGTGTCAGGCTTATTTAGCTCATGTGGTGGATACTAGAAGGGGAGAGGTGAGAATGGAAGATATCCCTATAGTTAATGAGTTCCCTGATGTTTTTCCAGATGAGTTGCCTGGTTTGCCTCCTATAAGGGAGATAGATTTTACAATTGAGCTACTTCCTGGAACGACGCCTATTTCTCAAGCGCCTTATAGAATGGCACCTGCAGAATTAAAAGAGTTAAAAACTCAATTGCAGGAGTTGGTGGATAAGAGTTTTATTCAGCCTAGTATGTCTCCTTGGGGTGCTCCAGTGTTATTTGTCAAGAAGAAAGATGGCACCATGAGACTATGTGTGGACTATAGGAAGTTGAACCAGGTTACGGTGAAGAATAAATATCATTTGCCCCGCATTGATGATTTATTCGATCAGTTGAGGGGTGCCACAGTCTTTTCAAAGATTGATTTGAGATCAGGATATCATCAGTTGCGGATTCGGGAAAGTGATATAGCCAAGACTGCTTTTCGATCACGTTATGGTCATTATGAGTTCCTGGTGATGCCGTTTGGACTCACTAATGCAAACGCTGCCTTCATGGATCTCATGAATAGGGTGTTCTGTCCATATCTTGACCATTTCGTGATTGTATTCATAGATGACATCTTGGTGTATTCTAAGAATTTGAAGCAGCATGCTAAGCATTTAAAGATGGTATTGCAGACTTTGAGGGAAGCTCAGTTATATGCAAAGCTTAGTAAATGTGAGTTTTGGTTGGATAAAGTGGGGTTTTTAGGCCATGTGGTTTCGGCAAAAGGTGTTAGTGTGGATCCTCAAAAGATAGAAGCGATGACAAATTGGAAGAGGCCTTCTAGCGTGACGGAGATCCGTAGTTTCTTGGGGTTGGCCGGTTATTATCGCCGTTTTGTCCAAGATTTCTCAAAGATCGCTGCTCCTCTTACAAGATTGACCCGGAAGGGGGTTAAGTTCGAGTGGTCCGAGAAGTGTGAGCAGAGCTTTCAGGTGCTCAAGGATCGTTTAACTAGTGCTCCAGTTCTAGCACTCCCTGATGATAGTGGGGAGTATGTGGTTTATTGCGATGCTTCTAGGCAGGGTTTGGGTGGTGTATTGATGCAACATGAAAGGGTAATTGCTTACGCTTCTAGGCAATTGAAGTCGCATGAAGGGAATTACCCCACCCACGACCTAGAGCTTGCTGCAGTGGTTTTTGCATTGAAATTATGGAGACATTATCTCTATGGAGCCAAGTGTCAGATCTTCACCGACCATAAGAGCCTTCGGTATGTGTTCACTTAGAGAGAATTAAATATGAGGCAAAGAAGGTGGATGAAGTTGATTAAAGATTATAATTGCACTATTGAGTATCATCCTGGAAAAGCTAATGTAGTAGCGGATGCTCTTAGTCGCAACCCTTCTATGTCCTTAGCTTATATGAGGACGGTTCGGGTTCCACTTCTTTATGAGTTGCGAGTTGCAGGAGTGGAGTTGTTAGTGGATGAGATTGGTGCTTTGGTAGCCAGTTTCCATGTGAGGCCAGTTTTGATTGATAAAGTGCATGAGGCTCAGTATAATGATCCTTCCATAGTTCGGTTGATAGAAAGAGCACTTAATGGAATGGCAAGGGATTTTTCTGTGAGGAGAGATGGAGCCTTGTTGTTTAAAAATAGGCTATGTGTTCTGAAGAGGAACTTAGAGTTGAAACAGGAGATAATGGAGGAAGCTCATAGTTCTGCTTATGCTGCTCATCCTGGTAGTACAAAAATGTTCAGGACCTTGAAGGATTTTTATTGGTGGCCCAATATGAAAAGGGAGATTGCCGCTTATGTAAGTAAGTGTTTGATTTGTCAGCAAGTCAAAGCTGAGAGGCAGAAATCTTCTGGTCTGCTAGAGCCATTGCCTATTCCTGTATGGAAGTGGGACCACATTGCCATGGATTTTGTTTTTAGCTTACCTCGTACCCGTGATGGGCATGATGGTATTTGGGTGATTGTGGATCAATTATCAAAGTCAGCACATTTTCTGCCAGTGGGGAAGAAGTATAAGTTGGCTAAATTGGCAGAACTTTATGTGAATGAAATTGTGAGACTCCATGGTGTGCCTGAGTCTATTGTTTCTGATCGGGATCCCAGATTTGTTTCTAAATTCTGGGGAGCTTTGCAGGCAGCTTTGGGCACTCGGTTGCACTTCATCACAGCTTTTCATCCTCAAACAGATGGGCAGTCTGAGAGGACTATTCAGACCATGGAGGACATGTTGAGGTCATGTGCTATGCAATTCAGAGGGAGTTGGGATAAGAATTTGTCCTTGGTCGAATTTGCCTACAACAATAGTTTTCATTCTAGCATAGGTATGACTCCCTTTGAAGCACTTTATGGGCGGCAGTGTCGTACACCTCTATGTTGGAATGAGGTGGGAGAAAAAGAATTTTGTGGTCCAGAGATTATCCAGGATACAAATGAGAAGATCAAGATGATTAGAGAAAGGCTTAAAGCAGCTCAAAGTAGGCAAAAGAGTTATGCAGATAATCGCATAAAGGACCTTGAGTTTCAAGTGGGTGATTGGGTATTTTTGAAATTATCCCCTTGGAAGGGAGTAGTGCGTTTTGGAAAACGGGGAAAGCTTAGCCCGAGGTATATTGGTCCTTATGAGATTGTAGAGCGGGTTGGCATAATTGCTTATCGATTGGAGCTACCTTCAGAGCTGTCTCGGATACATAGTGTTTTCCGTGTATCCATGCTACGCAAGTATATTGCCGATCTCTCTCATGACTTGCAAGAGCAGCCAATAAGTTTGAAGAAAGATTTGTCATATGTAGAGGAACCGGTTCAGATTCTTGATCGAAAGGAGCAAGTGCTTAGGAACAAAACGATTCCGCTGGTTAAAGTTCTGTGGAGGAGTCATCAAATAGAGGAAGCCACTTGGGAACCGGAAGAGCAAATGAGGCAGCAATATCCTTATCTCTTTGATTGACAGGTATGTAAATTTCGAGGACGAAATTTTTATAAGGAGGGGAGAATTGTCACACCCCGGTTCTTAAGTTATTTTACGGTTATTTACTTTGGTATTATTTTGGTCTTTTACCGTGTTAAGTAACCGTTTATCACTTAAGGACCCTAGAGTTGACTTTTTCTTACGTTTGGAATTTGGGAAAACTTTCTTCATGGAAGTCGTAGAGGACGTTATTACGAGTTCATAGACAGGCTATGTGTTAAAATCAGAGTTAGCATGAAAAAGTTGAGTTAAAAGAGTAATTTTTGAGATGGTAAAAATGTGGTTAAAAAAATGTAGTGGGTGTAATTTTTTCAGTTGGGTTTTATTGCTGGGCCAGCTGAGGAGCAGCCCAAGACCCCCCCCCCCCCTCATTTTCTCTTTTCTCCTCTTCCTTCTCTCTCTTTTCTCCCATGAGTCCCCGAGCCCTCTTTTCTACTGGACTTTTCCAGCGTGGTCTGCCACCGTCCGGCCAGCCACCAGCTGCCAGCCCACCCCAGTTTTGACCCCCATCACCTCCTCTCTCTCCCTGGCCTAGCCCCCGAGCCGTTAGCCCGCGGAAGAGGAGAAAACTCGCCGGAGACTCCGGGAAGCTTTTTGCCGGAAATCCCACCTCCGGCCACCATAGGTCGAAATCTTTGGCTCATCTTGTAGCCCTCATCAAGGTGAGTATTCCCTCAAAAGGAATTAGTCTATTTCGTTGTTGTTATGGAGAAATGTATAATTGAAGTTTTTAGGGATTTATGGAAGTTTTGATTCGTTTGCCCTAGTTAGCCTTAGAAATGGACTAAGTGCTAGTTATGAATGTTGTTGAGCATGATGAGAGGAATATTCTGTGAAAATTTGAAAAGCATTGGAGGTCGCCGGAAAACGGCTGCCGGCCGCCGCCACCGGCGGGGCAGCCGCTGCCGCAGCCCCTTAGGGGCAGTTTTTCATGCTTTTTGGGTTTGTTTTAATGAGAGGAGTTTAATGAAGTATAGTTTAGAATTTTTGGAGGAGATTTGATAAGGTTTAGGATTTATCTATGATTAAGGATTTGGGCGGTTATTCGAATGGAAATCCGGCAGTTGGTTTAGCAGGTTTTAAAGTCTAAAAAGGTTAAATTATGGCTTTCGGTAAGTACGAAGTAATGTGAGCCTTATTAGGTAAAATGTGGAGAAGTTGGGTAAGAGAAATGAAATTATAGGCTTCCTTTTTATTTCGGAAATTTTATTAAAGTTTTGTCCTGGTTTGGAGGCTTAATGATTATTTATTGTTCAGGACGTGAGGAGGATCATTTGGAGGAGGCCTCGGGCCGTCGACAAGCATAGCCGAGCATTGTGAGTGGACCTTTGATTTTAATATCATGCATGCGCTAAAGTTATTTAATTTCAAAGGCTTTTGGAGATATAATATTTTGTTGGATTATCGAGTTCCACTTATTTTTCCGGAACTCTCTTGCTAATTTTAGTTGACACGTGGGATGTGTCAAGTGTTTTATATTATTTCCATGTACAGTTGGGAACTGTACTATGCGCTATGAGTTTATTATAATTTATTTGGGGAAGTGTGGATCTTTGTATTTTAATATTGTACTTCACCATAAAAGGGTTGATATATAGATTATTGCTAGCTAACCTTATTAGCGGTCCTCATCATATGTGAGTCGCTATTATAGTCTTATTAGCGGTTCTCATCATATGTGAGTAGAGCGCTTAGCGTGGGACGCTATTATAGCCTGGGAGGCAACCGATCGGTATATATATATATATATATTTATTGTTAGCTAGCCATTATTTAGCGGTCCTCATCATATGAGAGTTGTGCGCTTAGCGTGGGACGCTATTATAACTTTTTAAGCGGTCCTCATCATATGTGAGTAGAGCGCTTAGCGTTGAACGCTATTATAGCCTGGGAGGCTCATTGTGATGGTGAAACATCTTCCCTATTTTTATTGATTTATTGGGAACCAATGAGATTGGTTCATTAGTTTTGTCTATAATTATTTTCGTAAAGATTTCCAAGAATGGCATGCATAAAATAAATATTTTCTCAATGGAAAATATGGGAAAAGCGTTAAATTGATTTCAATGCTCTGTCATTAAGTCAGTATTTTTATTATTTATTTTGTCCACTCACTCTAACGTTTTAAATGCTTTCCCCTGGGCCTTTCGTTTTAAATGTCCAGTCTGCAGAGTTCTGTTCGGCGAGGGTAGGAGGCGAGTCATATTTCCCACCTCATTCAGTTTTCTCTCATAGGTTACTAGTTAACCTACCTATGTATTTTCTTCTTTCCTAGTAGTTGCTTTGATAACCTTGGGATGTTTTAAGTGTTGTTGTCGTTGTTAATGTTGTGAGTTAAGAGCTTGTGACTCCACCTATAAGTGTTGAAAAAGGTTTATTTGGCATGTTATATGAGAGATTAAATTCATGAAATTATTTCGATTTCTTATGTTGGTTGAGGTGGTGGATGTTTATTTGGGGGAGCGGATGGCTCCAGAAGATGTGGATTGAATTGTTTTAGAAGTGTTTGGGTTTTGGTGATTTTTTTCTTCCAGGTAGGGTTACTCATTTTCAAGGGAAGTTATGCCAAAATTTTGGTAGAATTTCCCTTGAGGTGGGTCCCGCAGGGTTTATTCCGGATTTCAAGGGGAAATCCGGGGTAGGTCCTGACATTGGAAGTGTTCAACTTTAACCTTGACTCTGATTACTCATCCGATGATGGAGATTAAAGCCTAGTTATGTGATATGGTAGAGTTGATGTATGGGAAGAAATTAGAGGTGTTCTTGTATACATTCTGGGCCATTTGGGTGGAACGAAATAACGTTGTTTGGAGGGGTGGATGTTTTGTTCCGGTCAATGTAGCTGGGTGAGTTGATAAACAGGTGGATGAATACATAAAGTATCGTTGTAGAACTGGTAAGCAGAATAGGCGAACACTCATCAAATGGAGGTGTCCACCTAGTGGCAGATTCAAAATAAATATTGATGGCAGTTTCATTGAGGTGCAGGAAAGAAGTGGTATGGGAGTGGTGGTCCGGGATAACAATGGTGATTGCAGAGCAGTCTTTGCTTGACCAGTTCATTATGCTTTGTCAGCATTGGACACGGAGGTATAAGCTTTACGTGCTGGCCTTCTTATAACAGTGTAACAAGGGTGTGATGAAGTTGAGTTTGAATTAGACTGTGTTGCATTAGTAAAAGCTTTTCAAGGGGATGATGAGGACCTTTTTGAAATTGGTCGTTTGATGGAAGACTGTAAGAGGTACCACTAAGTCCTTTAAATTCTTTCGTCTTCGACATGTATTTCGAGAAGTAAATGGTGTGGCACATAGATTATCCCACCATTCTAGCTGGAAAAGTTTAGATGATTTTTGGATTGAACAGACACCTGTTATCATTTGGGATGTCATCTTCGAAGATATGTGTAATAATGTAAGGGGTTCAGGTAATATGTCCCCCCCCCCCCGCCCGAGTTTGGATTCTCTTATTAATAATATTATTCAAACTGAGGAACCCGGATAGCTTGGGTCCTCAAGTTCCTCTAAAAAAAAATTGATGTGTGGAAATATTACCATATCCATCAATTGTTGAATTCACTTTCTTTCATTCATTAATAGGTACGTACATGCTTTGATGAAAATAGAAGAGAGCATGAAAAATTTCCAAGAACATGTAACCATGAAACTAGGAGGCAAGAAACAAGCAAGCATGATTCTAGGAACTAACTCTTCAATTGTTAAAAGATTGTGTACGTAACTTCTCTTCTCATACACATGAAAAATGAGAAAATGAAGCTATGTATGGAAGCATTTAATTATGGATGGAGACTTTATCTATTAAGCTTGAGAAGTTTGAAACATGGAGAGTTATTTTCACATGGAGATGAAGTTGAAAGAAGATCATTGTTGCACTATAAATAGAGGTTGCATGAAGAGAATAGGGAGAGCCGGAGAGAATAGAGAATTGGACACATTGTTGCTCTTAGTTCTTCTCGTTCTTTAGCTACTTTTTCTATGATGTTTTGTATTTGTTTAAACATGTTTTCAATTTGTACTATGTCTTGCTAATTTCCTTAACTAAGGTTAAGGAGGAAACCACATTATGAAATATGTTTCTTTTAATTATCTATCAATTTTCATAGTTATGATTCATGTCTATGACTCTTGCTTTAAAATACATCAATAAGATCTTTGTTCCTTTCATCTCTAATGTCATGTATTTTTGGTAGTTTGGAAGTCACTTTTATTAATCTATGCTTGGTTTTGTAAAATATTTAATATGAACTCCTTTGATATCTTATCATTCAAATGAGCTTGTTTCACATTTGATGCTTAGCACACACTTTGATCTTTTGTAGTTTCAATAAGTTTGTATACATGTGATGATTTGGTATTGATAATTAAGACGCGAAGAAGAGTCTACATTAAATTTATTTGGTGTGTTTCATTGTTAAATCTTGAGAAAACAGTATATTGATTTTTAGATTGCTACTCCTAATTCGGGAATTGGTAGATAATATTTAGAGACTTATCGAGTAATATGGTGTAATCTGATATCTTAATTACTTCGTCATTAAAGTAATCCTTATTTCTTTGTTTTGTCTTAATATTTAGCTCATGTACAATCAACTTTCATTGAACTAGGTTAGAGTTAAATTAATTTGGATATAATTAGTTTTTCCTATTTTTATACATTTCCCATGGGTTCGACCTTGCTTTTGCATATATATGCTACAATTGGTTCGTGCACTTGTGAGTAACATTTTAAAACGCATCAAAGAATGTACACGTGGATGCACAATGCGGTAGGGACTCGCGTATGCGAAACAAATGTTATCAGTTAAACATCTATAAAATAGGATTGGGCTCCACTTCCTAAGGAACGTAACTCATTTCCATATCTTATTCTCGAAATATGAGTCTCGTGTATGACTTCAGTGTTGGAGCGTCAATACTAGACACCTCTTTGTATCTCCCTAACTCACTTATCTATTTTGTAGGTCAATACATGCAAAGCTTAATCGATCTTAGCACCGTTAAGATGTACATCCATATACCCGCACATATATTTTGGCAGAAGGAACATGATCACACACATACTTATCTTGCGGCCTCTTGATGCAATGATAGGGCGAATTCAATGTCACCTTCTATGTTCGATTGTCAACCGCAACAATATTCACAAAATCACTAGGCATTTGCATATCTTTTAGCCACCTCTCTGCAAATAGAGTCATCAACAAAAGATTCTACCAAACAACAAACAGATAAATAAGAATGAATAAGAAAACTTTAAACAGCCCCACAATCAAGTATCAGTGCCAAAATCACATACCTGATTCTCTTGTGAGTTGTGACTCCTCTCAGTACAAGAATGTGTGCAAGCAAGCTAAGTTTTTTGGTATTGAAAGGATTTCACTAATGGACAAAGCCTATACAATCCCCAACTAGGGTCTAATCCGATTACATTACATGAAACTAAATGGATTAGTTCACAACTACATACCATAAACTAAAATACAACTAACAACCAAGGGCCAAAGAATAAGTCCACACCAACACAAAAAACCTAAATGTTGCAAGCCATCCCGCGTCACGGACCCACAGAGCCTCAGATGATTCGCTGGAAGCAAAAAACAAGAAATTTCATGTCGTATAACCGATGACAAACAAATCTTAGAACACAAATCAAAAGGAACCCAACAATCCAAATAATATATTCTCCATCTAATAGACCTAAACCAAAAGAGTGACGTGATTGCAGAAGGAGAAACGAGAGCAAGAGCCAAGAACTAGACCATAGAGAATGGGGGATGGTGACTCCATGCGTGAGCATCCATACTAAGAAAGATAAGTGCTTCACACTTTATCATCGCTGCTACCAAAGCTTTCATGGATTTTGAAATTGAAAAGGGAAGAACTAACATGGGATTGGATAAACTCTGATATAAAAATATATGAAATTGATTGACAAAGATAACTAAAGAGAAGGAAAGATGAGGAACATGTTCCTCCCAATCTGAACGAAGTCAGAAAATTGCTGGACAATAGCCAGAGATAGCCACAAAAGGGAAAACCATCACAAAGGTGAAAGGTGGACATTAAGCTGCTGAAAAAGGATGAAAATGGGCCTCCCTCAAACCCTGAGCCTTCAATCTAGATTCGGAAGGGACCATGAAGGGAAGCGGGAGGAGAAAATTTTCTAAAATCTACTTTCTCTCTCTACAGGTTAGAGAGAGAGAGAGAGGTTGCACTTATCTCTTCTTCTGTAAGCAAGCTACCTTTTGACTATCAAAGGAACCAAACATCTTCATAGACTCCTCAAGATGCTTCAGTCAACCTTTCTTCCGATATTGCACAAAGAATATACTACTCCAGCTAAACAAATAAAAACAATCCGATAGTTAGACTGAATAAAAAAAGGAAACATACAAGTATACAACACAATCCACCACATGAGTTCTAGTGGTACCTTTCATGAAGAATATTGGCATTGGATGAGGGGTAGCCAACCTCTCGGTACTAGACTCGTTGTTTCCCGCCATTCTGAAGACTGTGTGAAACTTAATAATTTCACATGAGGGTTAACGACTTTGAGTAATAATTTTATAATTAGACACAATATGCAATCGAGAATTGTTTTCGAAACATAATAATTTCACAAGATGATAGCAGATCTCTCAAGAGGTTCAACGACTATCCTATCATTCAAATGATCAACGACCTATGTCCCATGATATATATTTAGCATGAAACAATCATTCTCCATGTCTCGTTTTCCATCCATCGGTATACTAGAATCCTAGGCGGAAGTCTTTGGCTCCTTTGGCAAAAAATTAACTAATCACAAATTCTTATATAACGGAAACATTGACAAAAGTACCATATTCTTATTTAGGGAGTCATTCTAATGAGAACCTTTATAATGATGACTAATTGAAGACTTTTTGATTTATGATTTAAAATATTTTTTTAATCACATTTTGACATCTTATCTGTTCAATTTTTAAGTTTATATAAGTATATCACTTATACAAATTTTTAGTCAAATTTGTGATCGTTAAGGTAATGAACTAGATCAAATTAATAGACGAACCATATCTGTCAAACATGAACCGTTCAAGTTCATAATTGGTAAATCACACTTACAAATGCTTTAACGATTTTCAATATGGTTAAATTTTTTGCAAAAATGATCTACTTATAATTATTTATAAACTGAACGGTGAATATATAGATATAAGATCGAAAAGTAGGATAAACCGAAAAATTATCAACTAGTCCTTATTATAGAGGTCCTTGTTAGAAGGGCCCATTCTTATTTAACTATACCTCGTATACGATACAAAAAATCTACTGATCTATCATGAGTCAAACTCATAACCATTTTGGTTTGACCAAAATAATATTAACGGATGATACTATCAAGCCACTAACATTGTTTTTTTATAATTTTAAAAATACCATAAAAAGGGCAAAAACACCTACTAAAGGGAACGACGTCGTATGCCGCCTCTTCTTCTCTTAGTCGCCCTAAACCCAGAGTAGTAGAGGCTAGTGTTTAAACCCTTGAGGTTCCGCTTCTTCTAAAAACCTCTGAAACCTCTAAAAACCCCACCAAGATTCTCCTCCTCCTGCAGCATCATGGCTCCGTCTTCCAAGAAGCCCCAGAAGAAGAATCCCAGAGACCCTCCCAAGTTAAACAACTCCTCAAAGAAGCCTTTCAAACCAAACAAGGGCCACAACACCACCACCAACGCCGCCATGGCTTTGGAGCTCGAAGACGACGTACCCGACTTCCCCCGAGGTTCACACTCCCCTCATTTTTTCATCGTCTTCTTTTTTCAATTCCAACAGAGTCTAATTTGTTCATGTTTTTGTTTAATTTGAAGGTGGAGGGAGCTCTTTGAATCGAAAAGAGCGCGATGAGATTAGGGCGGAGGTTGATGCCGAATTCGAGGCTGAAGAGAGGGAGCTGAAAAAAGGAGGGAAGAAGAACAAGAGAAAGATGCCCAAGGAGAGCCTTGCACACGAGGACGACTTGGGCTCGCTTTTCGGTGATGGCATCACCGGAAAGCTACCTAGATATGCAAACAAGATCACTATGAAGGTTTCCTTCAATTTTTCCAGTTCATTTTTTGCATGTTTAGCTTTCCTCCGCCAAATGAGTTACCTAGATTTTTATTTATTTATTTATTTATTTTTCTATAGAGGTAGAGATTGCTGATGTACTTGTTGTTGCTTTTCAAATGGTCAGAATATATCTCCTGGGATGAAGGTTTGGGGAGTTGTTGCCGAAGTGAATGAAAAGGACCTTGTAGTTAGTCTTCCGGGGGGCTTGCGTGGACTAGTTCGAGCTTCTGATGCTTTTGATCCTATTTTGGACGACAAAACTGAGGTAATAGAGGATTGTTAATATAAGTATGTACATTTTTAACAACACGACATTTTCATTGCTCTAAGCTATCCCTTTGTAATCTTTAACAGGCTTTAGCAGATAGTGTCCTCCCTAGTGTATTTCGGGTAGGGCAGCTAGTATCTTGCATTGTGTTGCAGTTGGATGAGGATAAGAAAGAGAAAGGGAAACGGAAGATCTGGCTTTCTTTGCGCCTCTCTTTGTTGCATAAGGGCTTCAGTTTGGATTCTGTTCAAGAAGGCATGGTACGTAACTAAATGAAAAAGAGATGATCTGACCACTTTGGTTTTGATTTTTAAAATGGAATTTATGGTTCATTGGTACATTATGTGAATCTTCTGGATTACAAATCAAGTTTCTAACTGATAAGATGGAGCAATGTTTCAACTCAACTCAAAGATCCAAACGGTTGGAGAAATGCTTCGCCGTTAGTCATAGCATGGGATTTTGAGGTTCGAATTCCCAGTTGAGGCTTGCTAGAATTTGTCAATGCAAAGTGCCAACAAATGTGTAAATCTAACAATTTGAAAACCATTAGAATTTCTGACATTTTGCTAAGTGAGGGAAAAAGAAAGAAACAAGATTTCAATCACACCTTCTTCCCTATACAAAAATTAGAAGATATCGTGAAAGTTTTGCATATTAATTCTGATCCACTGCATTGACATTATAGTGGGTCCAAGTTACTGAATGCTATGACTTTCTATTGAGAATTTAGAGTTGTTTTCTAAATATTTTCTTTGCCAATTATTATTTCAGGTCCTTACAGCCTATGTTAAAAGCATTGAAGACCACGGTTACATTCTTCATTTTGGTTTATCTTCATTCACAGGGTTTTTGCCAAAAAGTAGCCAAGCTGGTAATTTAAGTTCAATTTGAAAACTTTTTAGTGCCTTGGTTGTTATTAATCCTGATTACTCATACCCATTCATAAATAATTAAGCCGGGGAAGTAAGTATATTGTGTATGCAAGATGCTTACCATAATATGAGAAGCCATGATTCCGTAGGAATAAAGATTGCATTTCGCCTATGGCTTTGTATGTTCTGATCACTTCTGCGTTAAAAGTCCCACGAGGACCCGCTAATGTAAGGAGAAAGAGAAAAAAACACTGCAATTTCACTTGTTTTGCATTTGCCATATTTGATTGAACCAATGAGTAAATTTTTCTAAGTGGTACGTATGTGACAAGGTTAAAGCATCATCGGCTGGAAAACCCCAAAATCATTTCTGGTTCAAGAAATATTGAGAGAATAAACTATTATTTGAATTATGAAGGTAGATAGGTCTAATACATGGAGTGACTAAATCAGGCTGAGAGTTGGGCTTGCAGAAGAGGAAAAGAAATAGTTATATTGGTACTTGTAGAGGTAATTACTGATATTATGATAGTATGTAAGGAAATGAAAATATTTCCCATGAATAGGCGGAATAGGACATGATTCATATAGCTGACACCTTGTAGGTGGAAAAGAGGCTTAGCTGCTCTTACCACAGCCTCATGTTGATAAAAAGTTACTTTTTAATTACTCTCTTCCCCCTTACAATTAAAGAGCCAAAGGAGTCAACTTTCACATGACATTCTAACTTTAGGTATAGGATCATGATTCATTTGGTTGCAGACTAATGATAATTGAGATGTATAAGTCCCACTGTAGATAGGGTGACTATGTGTATTCTGTTGATCTGATTCCCTGTTTTTTCTATTTCATTTGAAGTACTATTTTTCAAGCGTCTTTGTTCTTCTTTGTATTTCGGCTCATTCTCATGTCCTTACAGACAGCAAGGAGGTTCAAGTGAGCGGTGGTCAGCTACTTCAAGCTGCTGTTAGAAGAGTCGATAAAATCCGCAAGGTGGTTCATATGAGTTCTGACCCAGAGATAGTGTCAAAGTGTGTGGTATGCCCCCCATGCTTTTAATCATAAATCTGTATGATTTCCACGTGTTTGTTTTTATTTATTTTTCTTTCATTTTTCTATAGAAGTTCTAACAAGATCAAAAGCAGTTTCAAAACCTATAATAATGGGTGTTATTTCTCGTTACAGTTTCGCTTTTGATTAAGCTTTCTTTTCTGAACTCTTACAGACCAAAGATCTCAAGGGAATTTCAATTGATTTACTTGTCCCGGGGATGATGGTCAATGCTCGTGTGCTATCCACCCTTGAAAATGGGGTCATGTTATCATTTCTTACGTACTTTACTGGAACTGTAAGTTATCCCTTCAACACCTGCTATTTACATCAATCAATGCTATAAGGCAACTGGACGACAATGTATGTGAAGTTAATTTCTCGGTATTATCTATATAGTAATCCATTTCATAAATGCAGGTTGATATATATCATCTACAAAATAGTTACCCTACTACAAACTGGAAGGAAGATTACAATCAAAACAAGAAGGTAAGCTTTATAACCTGTAATTTACATCCCATTAGTCGTCACGCCTACAATGGTATGGTGGAAAATGCAGACATTAATTTAAACTAGATAATGTATAGGTGCCAACTTCTAACCAGTTGATTTATGTGCTACTAAGCTCTTTTGTCTGTTTTGTTTAGCTCAATGCTCGAATATTATTTGTTGATCCTTCAACTAGAGCTGTTGGTTTGACACTGAATCCACATCTTGTTCGCAACAAGGCTCCTCCTTCAGTAAGTATTTCATATTCACCTCTTAGAAGTTTGGGATAGATAACTTTTGGAATCAGAAGTTTGTCTTCCCTGGTTCAGAGTTTACTATTACTCAATTTTGCTGCTACTCTCTAGGTTCTCACATCTGGTACAAAATATTAGTCATGCCTGGTTCGTATTTAATGTACGCTGGGGTGGGTAGACATCTTGGGTCATTTTTCTTTCTTAAGTATATGCTGGTCCAAATAATTTCATTTTCCTTATTTTTCAGCTTTTTTTTGGAATAAATTTACGAGCTTTTCTATACTCATCTTTCTCTTCTCTGTTTGTGGCTATCACTTTTGTAGTTCGCTTCATGTTTTAATAACTTAATCATGTGCAGCATGTCAAAATTGGAGATATATATGACGATTCAAAGGTAGTGAGGGTTGATAGAGGATTGGGCCTTCTGCTTGAAATACCATCTACTCAAATTTCAACTCCAGCCTACGTTAGTGTATGTTCATTTTGTGGCTCTATCTTTGAGGTTTATTTTGATTACACAGGCGTTATTCTATATATATTGATTTTTTATTTATTTCCCATTTTATGTTAATTATAGATATCTGATGTGGCTGAAGAAGTTCGGAAGCTTGAAAAGAAATTCAAGGAAGGTACTCGTGTTCGTGTCAGAATTCTTGGTTTTAGGCACTTGGAAGGGCTTGCGACTGGGATTTTGAAGGTACTGCTTCTCAAATATTGTATCCGGTGGCAGACAGACTCTCATGTGATATCACATGTTGTCTATTTCCTGTACGAGATAAATCTTGTGTGTATGATTGTCACTTTTTAGAAAATGAGTTCCATTTTCATATAAGTTGACCAAATGACAACTGCTGCTGACTGATTTTTTGATTACGGTTGCATTTTGTACATTGGATGTTGATTCTAGTTCCTTGGAGACTCAGAGCATATCTTTTAATTGGTGATTTCCATAGATGCTGCGTCTTTTAATGAACTTATCGTTTAATGATATTTCTGAAGCAGCACTTTTGATTGGTAATTTCCATGTATGCTGTGTCTTTTTATTTTTTATTAGTAACAGATAGAAGAGTTATGTTACTCTTTGTGCATATTTCCTTAATGATTGTTAATTCCATGCACGTCACCTTTGGCTGTTTTGTACCTTCGTAGTGTTGGCAGCTTTATGTTATTTTCCACCTGTGTTCTATTATCAAGCAGGCAAGTGCATTTGAAGGGTCAGTCTTCACTCACTCTGATGTCAAACCTGGGATGATAGTGAGAGGTAAAATAATAGCTGTTGACAGCTTTGGGGCTATTGTGCAATTCCCTGGTGGTGTGAAGGCTCTTTGCCCTCTCACTCATATGTCTGAATTTGAAATTGCAAAGCCTAGAAAAAAATTTAAGGTACATTTTATTTCTTATAATCTATACATTTTTGTTCACAGGACTCTCCTCAGTTGAGTAATTTTGAAACCTTTTGTTCCATTTCCTTTGCCACTATTGCAGATTGGGGCTGAACTTGTGTTCCGTGTGCTTGGTTGCAAGTCCAAGAGAATAACTGTTACACACAAGAAAACACTTGTATGTTATGTCTTGTTCTTCATATACTTTATTAGCTTTTAAATACATGTATATTCTATTATTTGGTTTAGTATAGCTTAAAAATGCTTCCCAATAGACCACTTCTAAACAAAATTTTCTGAACATAGCTCATTTCAGAATCTCAGTCTTGTCTTTTCAATTCATAAAATAACACTATATGTCAATACTACTGCAGAAGACTTTTTACTTGCTCTAACTCAATAGTATTAGGTTGAATAGAACAGACTAATCTCTGTTCCTTTTTAATTGTCATGTCTCTCTATCGGTGGGGTTATCAGTTACCGAACACTAATTGAGGCATACTTGTTTCTTTTAAGATAAAGAATAGTAATATATATATATATATACATATATATATATATATACGAAAACGATATGGAGCGCACGTGCGCACATCCCTCCATTCACCACCGTCCGGCGCCGACGGCACGCCTTCACCCTAGAGGACTCCAGTAGCGTCCCCGATCACTTTCCCTCCCCGGCGAAACTTCAAACAAGATCGATCTCGCTGGAAAACTGGAATTCGGCGGACTCGCCGGGGAGGGAAAGTGATCTGGGACGCTGCTGGTGTCCGCTCAGGTGGAGGCGCGCCGTCGTTTGCGCCGGACGGTGGCGAACGGAGGGATGTGTGCACTTTAAGGACTGTGCGCACGTGCGCTCCACATCCGGCCTCTATATATATATAAATATATATATATATATATACAGAGCCGTTCGAGAGCAGACATCTGCAACTATGTTAAAGTGCGGACGCCGGCTCAAATCAACTCCGGCGGCACCGATCGGCAGCTCTTCTTGCTGGTTCCAAACATGAGGTCCATCTTGAGCTTCTTCTCGCCAGCAGACTCAACGGTGATGAGTTTCGAAGCCGGGATTGAGCTTCTTCAAGTTTTTCCGGCGCCGGACCTTCTTTTTCGATCACCTTGGCATTCAACTTGATGCCAATGATGGAAGAAGAGTTGCCGATCGGTGCCGCCGGAGTTGATTTGAGTCAGCGTCCGCACTCCCTTAAAGTGCGGATGTCTCTACGTTCTCCACCGTCCGGCTCCGACAACTGCATGCCTCCACCCCAGCGGACTCCAGCGGCGTCCCCGACCACTTTCTCTTCCCGGCGAGATCGATTTGAAGGTCTGGGCAGCAACCTCCACCCAAAACTTAAGATCGATCTCGCCGGAAAATTGGAATTTGACGGACTTGCCGGGGAGATAAAGTGATTGGGGACACCTCTGGTGTCCGCTCGGGTGGAGGCGCGCCGACGTCGGTGCCGGACAGTGGAGAACGGAGGGACGTCCGCACTTTAAGGGCCGTGCGGACGTCCGCTCTTGATCCAGCCTATATATATATACACACATCTTTCAACTAGACGGTACAAGCCATAATTTTCAGCGCAAAAGATATCTGCACTTCTACAGAGGACCACACCTTTGTGTTTCTGTCTATATATACACGCACACCTTTATTTCCTCTTTCGGAATAGCATCATTTGTTTATTCTCTGATGCACAACTTGCTGGATTACAGGTAAAGTCAAAACTAGGGATTCTTAGTTCATATGCTGATGCTGCTGACGGATTAATAACACATGGGTGGATAAGAAAGATTGAAGAACGTGGATGCTTTATCCACTTTTACAATGGAGTCCAAGGATTTTCCCCAAGGCTAGCCTTTACTACTTGAAACTTTTTATTTAATGATAATAATAATATAATATTATGACTATTATTTTACTATCTACAGAATCTCTCCATAAAGTTATATAATCCTCGGTATATGACTAGAGTCAATATATATTTTTTTCTTTTCTTCTTTGGTAACTTCTTTTTTGTAAATGTTAGATGGTGTATATTTTCTGGCATACTTGACTGCTTGTGTTTGAGTGTTACTAGCTTAGTGTTCTGCGTGAGCAACTGCTTTTAAGTTAGATGCAGTTGAGTACAAATATATGCTAAGACAAGTAAAGACAACAAATGCATTCTGTACCTTTAATGTATAATCAGAACAAAGACTATTATTTGATAGTTATGAATATATTGCATGTTTTGCTTCTCCATGAAAAATTTCCTAGCGATGAAAAAGTTTCTAGGTCATAGATATGCTTTCTTGTGAATGTATTTTCCAATATGTTGTAACAGCTCCTTGTATGACCTTTTTGAATATCCAAACATGTTTACTAAAGAGTTATTCTAGGATGTTGTTTCTTTTGTCATCTGTTCTGTTCTGAGTTTGAAGTGATGTCTAAATTTTGCTTTATCACTGATGAGTGTTCTAAATGTGAAACCAGATCTGAACTTCGGTTGGAGCCAGGATCTGACCCAAATGCTATGTATCATGTCGGACAAGTTGTCAAGTGTAGAGTTATTGGCTCTAATGCTACATCCAGAAGAATCAAACTTAGCTTGATAATACAGCCTCCAAGGTTTGACTTTTTGTCCAATGACTTTTTATCTCTGCATATTATCTTTAAGTCGTCTGAATTTTGATATGACCATGTATGCACTAACGTATGTAGTCCTGTAAGATGTCAAAAGTAAACACAGTTAACACTAGTTTTTGTGTTATCAACTTATGTAACAAGAAGGAAAGGAAGGTATGATAATTTATTTATCTAAGTTATTTAGTGTTCACTTGTCAGGGTTTCTGAGGATGATATGGTGAAGTTGGGCAGCCTTGTTTCAGGAGTTGTTGACCGGGTAACCCCCAATGCTGTCATGGTTTATGTTAATGCAAAAGGTTACTCAATGGGCACAATTTTTACAGACCACTTGGCAGATCACCATGGTATTTATTCTTTCCCTGGATTTAATTATTGGTTCATTGTGCTCTTTGATGTTCGCATATTGCATATCTTGTTTTCAGGGCTGGCTGCTTTGATGAAGTCAGTATTGAAGCCTGGTTATGAATTTGATCAGTTATTGGTATTAGGTGTGAAAAATTCTACTTACTGATTGGATATTACTTATATCAATGTTTCTCGTCAGCTTCTTTTATCAACTTTGCAATAGATAAAGCATTTTAAATTGTGAATTCACGTTTCTTTTAAATTTTATCTTTTCTTTGAACTTTTTGAATCTGGAATGTTTTCTTCCTTCCATGCAGACACTGAAGGCAACAATTTGATCCTATCTGCAAAACCTTCTCTGCTTAACTCAGCTCCCAATCTTCCCTCAGAAGTCAGTCAAGTTCATCCTAATACTGTAGTACATGTAAGCAATTGGAATATCTCCTAACGTTAGTTCTTTTATTTTATGGGAACCGGAGTTTCCAGCTATATATATATATATGTATGTAACTTTTAATTCTGTTATGAATTGATATGCAAATGTTTGTTGTGTTCTGATTCATGTGAGCATATTTGTTTGATTAGGGCTACATTTGTAACTTAATTGACACTGGGTGCTTTGTTCGCTTCCTGGGGCGTGTAACTGGTTTCTCCCCAAGGCACAAGGTTCTTTCTTTGCCCTTTAAGTTTGCATAATTTACTGCTAGTTCTGTTCTATTTAAGTCCATCAATTTTTATATCTATCCTCTTGATTTTATTAGGCAATGGATGACTATAAAGGGGACCTTTCAGAAGCATATTACATTGGCCAGTCTGTCCGGAGTACTATTCTCGATGTTAGTGAACTGTTGTTTAACACTGCAATTTTTGAATTGGAACTTGTTAAACATATTAGTAACTGCATTTCTGAACTCTTTTCTCAGGTCAATAGTGAAACAGGTAGAATAACACTATCATTGAAGCAGTCATCGTGCTCTTCAACAGATGCCTCTTTTATCCAGGAATACTTTGTTTCAGAGGACAAGGTAAACTTCTACAGCAGAGTTTTATTTTGAGTTTTATTGCTGGATTTCTGTTTTATAGCTTTCTTGAATTGGCCAGTGCTCTTTAATTTACTGAGATATTTAATCAAATATATCCATTAGCTTCGTATACTATCTCTTGTACTTTATTGACATATACATATATATTTCATCTTTTTGTATCGTGTACGGGATTCTCACAAGCCTGGCTCCTCTATTATGATACAGCTGGATTTCTGTTTTATAGCCTTAAACCGTCGAATTCTTTCTTTGTGGTATAGATTGTTAAGCTGCAAATATTGAATTCAAAAGAATCAAGATCAAATTGGTCAGAAGGATTTACAATTGGCAGTGTTGTTGAGGGGAAGGTCCAGGAGGCAAAGGACATTGGAGTTGTTGTCAGCTTTGAGAAATATAGCGATGTCTTCGGTTTCATCACACACTATCAATGTCAGTTTTTTTATCAAAGACTTGGTTAATTGATTTATTCCTCTTTTACAAACCATAATGTAATTCTGTTTTTTTTTTTCCTTTCTCTGTAATCTTTGCAGTAGCTGGTACCACCGTAGAAACAGGATCCATCGTGCGAGCAGTTGTACTTGATGTTGCCAAGGCAGAGCACCTAGTTGACTTATCTGTCAAACCAGAATTCATTACTAACTTAAAACAAGAAAGTTCCAAGAGCCAAACTCATAAGAAGGTTAAATGCATTCCCAGCTGTCTCTAGTTTTTATAATTTTGATTGTACTCAGTAGTGAGTATGTTAGTACTGAAGGAAAAATCTGAAGAAATGTAAAAATGTGGAGAAATGTTTGCTGTTCCTCTACCGTTTGAATTTATATTTGTGGGATTGTAAATCAGTCATATCTTAAAAGTTTCATTACCTCTGCTTTCTTTTCTGTTTTCCCAACTTGTACCTTGTTTTTATTTACTTCATGACATTGATTTCAGAAACGAAGAAGAGAAGTGTCAGATGATCCTGAGTTACACGAAACCGTAAATGCTGTTGTTGAGATTGTGAAGGAGAATTACCTGGCAAGTTTTCATGATGATACAAGTTAAAGATGATAGTTTGGAAAAATTGTTTTAAAGATATGTCACCTTCTTTTCCTCTTACTTTGGTAATGTACGTTGCAGGTTCTTTCCATCCCAAAGTATAACTATGTTGTAGGATATGCATCAGTTTCTGATTACAACACTCAAAAGTTTCCCCAGAAACAGTTTCTGAATGGACAAAGGTATCATTCTCTTGGTGCTGATTCACAGTTTTTTATATTACGCTTTTATTTTGTCCCATATCTCTATGATATTTGGCCTTGTTGTCATGGATAAATTTTGGGTTCAGTGGTATACTATGTTCTTTCCCCAATTCTCTCCCTCCCTCCGTTTGTACAAGACATTTGAGAACATACACAAATTTGATTGTCAGTTACATGAAATTTTATCGTTGATTATTCAGTGTCAGTGCTACTGTCATGGCCCTTCCAAGCCCTACAACTGCTGGGAGATTGCTTTTGCTAGTTAGTTCTTTGAGTGAGTCAGCTGATACTTCCAGTTCAAAGAGGGCAAAAAAGAAATCCAGTTACAAAGTGGGATCTGTGGTCCAGGCAGAGGTATTTACTTTTCTTTTTCTTTTTTCAGTTTTTCTGGTTTTATTTTGCAGCTTACGGTTAAAGTATCTGATAGACGTGTATATCTATTGGACTGGTAGAGTACTCATTTGTTGTTGTTAATACATGTTGTCACCATCCAGATTACTGAAATAAAGCCTCTTGAACTACGATTGAAGTTCGGAATCGGCTTTCATGGACGGGTCCGTATAACAGAGGTAAATTTATGAATGACTTGATATAAGTCTATAAATTTGACTGGTACTTCGTTTTTTAATGTCTACTTGTTGCGCGTATGATAATTTTTCCCTTGACCCCTATTGGGCAGGTAAATGATGATCTTTTGGAAGATCCATTTAATAACTTCAGAATTGGGCAAACCGTCACTGCAATTATCGTTGCAAAGACTAATTCAGATAACAACAAAAAGAGTTTCCAGTGGGATCTGTCACTAAAACCTAGTTTGTTAACAGGTAAACTAATATCAAGTATTTCTTTCCCTGAATTGGTTCCACTACTTTTTCTTTCCTTGTTGTAAATTTACTTTTACTACTCTTTGAGCGTCATCCAGGGTTATCTGTAACTTTGTACACCATCTATTATTATAAAAAAAAAAAAAAAAAGTGGTTGCTCTCTTCCATCCTCATTGATATTAAGCCATTTCTTATATCCAGAAATGTACCTCCTGTATGCTTATACTCTTTGAGCATCATCATGAGTGTATATTATGTATATCTTTTATTGTTGTATGAAAAAATGAAGGTCCTCAACTATCTTTGTAGACATTTTCGTATAAAAATATACACACACACAGACATACTTATATCTAAAAATGTACCTCCTGTATAGTGATGGGCCATCAGATCTCCATTCAAAATTTTAGTCTTCTCTTTAGTTATTTCTTTGACTTCATGGTAGAAATGATTCCTTGTTGATTGTCTGCTTGTGGAGTTGAAATTACAATAAATGTACTTGTTATCTTTTGTTTAAAGTACCCTTTCTTCTTCAGTCTCTATCTTCATGCTGATTAAGTTATTTAGCTGCTCTTATTGCTTAATTTATGGTGGTTGGCCAAATAACTGTTTGATGTAGTTTATGTACTTGAACCTTCAATCGCTAATAAAGTCTTATAAGCTCTTGAATGTGTTCTTTTCAGGTTCCTGTGAAATAGAGGGAAGTGTTATGAATGAAGATCTCAATTTTTCAATTGGAAAACATGTTACTGGCTATGTGTACAAGGTGGATGCTGAATGGGTCTGGTTAACAATATCTCGGAATGTTAGGGCTCAGATTTTCATTCTTGACAGCGCTTGTGAGCCTAGTGAACTTCAAGAGTTTCAGAAACGGTTTCATGTTGGAAATGTTGTATCTGGTCACGTTTTAAGTGTTAGCAAGGAGAAAAAGCTATTACGGCTGGTTTCATATCCATTTTCTCCGGTCTCCAATAAAACAGTTGATCATGAGGTGTCAAAGATGGATGCAAATGTTAGCATGCTGAATGCAACTGCTCATATTCGCGAGGGATGTGTTGTTGGTGGGAGGATTATTAAAAAGCTTCCAGGTGTTGGTGGATTGACTGTGCAAATTGGTCCCCATATGTATGGCAGGGTTCATTATGGTGAACTTTCTGACTCATGGGTGTCCAACCCATTGTCTGGATACGAGGAAGGACAATTTGTTAAATGCAAGGTCCTTGAATGTAGTCGCTCTGGACAGGGAACTTTTCACTTTGAGTTGTCATTACGATCTACTTTAGTTGGCACGCCTTGTCAAGATTCCAATGTACCTGACAATGATATGTAAGTCATTGTCATCCAGATATTTTAGTCTTGAATGGAAGTTTGTGTGTTTATGACATGTTCTTTTTTTTTTTTTTATAGAATATAGATTGATCTAGCGTCAGTTTCAGACGCCATGCCTCATATTCTACTATTATATTATACTATTCAAGGGAGTAACATATTTTGTTGTTCAGGCTTACTCATACGGAGCGAGTGGAAAAGATTGACAATCTGAAACCTAATATGGTCGTACAGGTTGTAGAAATTTCTTATATGCTCCTAAGCTTTGCTTGAAAATTTGTTTTCTAACTTCTTATACATGCGGAGTCTTATGTGGATTATCTGGATCATATTAGGGTTATGTGAAAAATGTTTCATCAAAAGGATGTTTTATTTTGCTTTCACGGAAGCTTGATGCCAGAATTCTCGTCTCCAATTTGTCTGATGGTTATGTGGATGATCCTGAAAAGGAATTCCCAGTTGGAAAACTTGTTACCGGCAGGTAAGTAATTTTGTTTATCATGCTGGGCAAAATAGGTACTTATTGGCAAAAACGTATCCCGTGTTGAACTCTTACTAAGAATTTTAAGTGCAGGGTGTCATCTGTGGAGCCTTTATCAAAGAGAGTTGAAGTTACCTTGAAGTCATTGAGTGCAAGCAGTTTGTCACAATCTGCAAAGAATAGTTTGGATAGCTTGCAAGTCGGAGATATTATCTCTGGCAGGATAAAACGACTCGAGTCATATGGGATATTCATCACAATTGACAATACAAACGTGGTAAAGGATGAGAACCATCAAGCAAAGTTTATTTTCAAATCTGTAGAGTCTATACATGAATCACTGCTTTTAAATCTTCTATAGAATACTGATTTTTTTAATAACATATAGTTTTTGAAGGATTGTATTATCATATTTTCTGTTTGCACTTGTGTTGAAATGATTTTTGTGCTCCTCTCTGTAATTAGGTTGGATTGTGCCATGTGTCCGAGCTTTCAGAAGATAAAAAGGAAAATTTTGAAAGTAAATATAGAACAGGAGAGAGGGTGACAGCAAAAGTATTGAAGGTACTTATCTTGTCTGTTACGTACTGTTGTATAATTTTCCTTTTTAGTTTCTTGATTTTTCATAAACATTTTGAGATAAATTATTAATTACTAAAATCCCTATTGCTGTAGCATTTTTTTATCTTGTAATTTTGACAATTTGTGCAGTTTTTTTTATTTAATAACTAAAGCCCTATTATCTGTTTCATTTTTTATTTTTTAGTCTGTGAACTATCTTTTTACAATTTTTGGAATCGTTCTGTCTGTAAAGTGTTTTGGCCTGGTTTGATTAGGTAAGTAGTCGTTGTGTTTCTGTTTCATTGCAGATTCAGTTTAATAGCCTGCAACTCTTTTTATGCGGTATATTGGTATGCATATTATGATAGGTTAATTCAACTTCCATGATCAGGTGGATAAGGAGAGGCACCGGGTTTCACTTGGAATGAAGGATTTGTATATTATGGAAAATACTGATCAAACACCTCCAAAACAAGATCTTGATGAACCTATCAGAGAGACTGCTTTGGTGGATGATACTAAGTCAGTAACAGTAATGTGTCCTGTAGACAGTCTCCTTGGGGACCAAAACATGGAGATTGATCATGAAAATGCAGAGTTCCAGTTTCTTGCACAAGCAGAATCAAGAACTTTTATTCCTCCGCTTGAAGTCACTCTTGATGATGCAGACCAAGGCGATGAGACTGTTAGCCAGGATCGAGAGCTTCCTGAAGTGGATGACACTGTAGATGACAAGAAAAAGAAGCTCACCAAGAAAAAAGCAAGGGATGAGAGGTGATTATACACATGTTGGCTTTTGTTTTAGTTCAGCAATTTCAATGTACTCCCTACTTTCTCTTCTATTTTTATTAAATCTGAAACAATTTTTGCAGGGAGCGTGAGATAAGGGCAGCTGAGGAAAGACTATTGGAGAAAGATATACCTAGGACTGATGAGGAATTTGAGAAACTAGTTAGAAGTTCTCCAAATAGCAGTTATGTTTGGATAAAATATATGGAATTTGTGCTCTCTATGGCTGATGTTGAGAAGGCGCGCTCTATTGCTAAAAGGTATTTATCTAGCAAAAACACCTGTTGCCCATTTACTACTATTACAGTTATATCGTATAAGTAACTTATCATAAGAGCCTCCTGTGAGTTATAAATTGGAACTCTGCATTTTCATGTCGGTATCTCTCTCTCTCTCTCTCTCTCAACTAATCTTTGAAATAGAAGAGAGTTGAATCCAGCTGATAGATATACTAAACATTGTCATTCATTTAACTACTACAGAAAAGTCTTGGTTGTTACACGGTGCTTTTAGATTCTAGGATGTCCATTCCTGTGTCAGTCCTGGCATGTTCATAGGGATACCTTATTTGCATAAGTCAGCTTTAATGTTGCTCTTTTCTCTGTGAAGGGCTTTGGAGACGATAAACTTCCGAGAAGAGAATGAGAAGCTCAATGTTTGGGTGGCTTATTTTAATTTGGAAAGCAAATATGGAAGTCCTCCAGAGGTAATAAAAATACTAAAGCTCTCCTTGTTTTTCTGACATCGTTATTCTAAGGTTGACATGGAGTCCGTTAATTATATTTGTCTTTCAGGAGGCTGTAATGAAAGTCTTTAAAGAAGCATTGCAGTATAATGATCCCAAAAAGGTTCATCTAGCAGTCTTGGGAGTGCTTGAGAGGTCTGAGCTACACAAGTTAGCCGATGAGCTTGCTGATAACATGATTAAGAGGTTTAAGAAGTCTTGCAAGGTACATTATGACGTCCTACATTTGTTTTTCTCCCATTTAGCTGTTTGATAATTATAAACGCTATATTTTATGGAATTTTAGGTATGGCTAAGGCGGGTACAGAGGCTCTTGGTGCAACAGCAGGATGGGGTTCAGGATTTTATCTCTCGTGCTGAAAAGATCCTTCCTAAGCATAAGCATATCAAATTCTTGTCACAGACAGCCATTCTTGAGTTCAAATGTGGGAACCCAGAGAGAGGGCGATCCTTGTTTGAAAATATTCTGAGGCAAAATCCGAAGAGAACTGACTTGTGGAGTGTTTATCTTGATCAAGTAAAGTTCCTGTTGTTCTTTATTATAGTGTTATTATTTTTTTAATGTTATATTTGAGACAATATTCACTCGTGTGTTGACTGTGGCAGGAAATTCGGCTTGGAGATACTGATCTGATTCGCGCACTGTTTGAGAGGGCAACTAGTTTGAGCCTCCCAGCTAAAAAGATGAAAGTGTGTACAATTATGTGTAAATTGTGAATATTTTTCTGTGTTTCCTGTTGAAGCTAATTTTGGACTTCATTCATGGATTTGCAGTTCTTGTTCAAAAAATATCTGGACTATGAAGAGCGTCACGGTAATGAAGATAGGGCCAATTACGTGAAACAGAAAGCCATGAGTTATGTTGAGAATACAGTAGCTTGACGTCACACTTGTTCTTCTCATAAGAACAGAAGATTCTTTGTGATTGCTAACCAGTTAGCTGCTAGCCTGGACAAGACAGATCACTATTATTGGCTGGCCCACGCTTCTTCAAGGAAATGCTTGTCCGGATGTAAATGGTACTTTGTAATGAAATGGATTGAGAAACTGCAATGAGGATGGAACTTTGAGGTGGGAAACCCCAAGGGTTATGGGATTGAATATTTATAGGACTGATTGGCGTAAGTAGCCGCCAGAATGTAACACTCTAGGATCGGATGGGTTTAATACCATGATCTCAGTAATTCAATCTGATTGAAAGATGTTTGGTAATGGTTCCCTGAACGCGTTTCTTTTGTCCTTGTGTAAACTTTCATGGAACAAACCACGCTCGTTGCTCATTAATGACTGCAGGCAGGTATTCGTTAATAGCCGCGGTCATCTGTTAATACCGCGGTAGTTGCATTGTTGTTCAAGAGAATGAGTCGCGATGGTCCTTCATCAACAACCGCATAGACCCGGGCCACTTGATATGCCTCGTGAGTGTCGCCAAATT
The DNA here is from genome assembly GCA_034370585.1 of Fragaria x ananassa. Classification (NCBI taxonomy): domain Eukaryota; kingdom Viridiplantae; phylum Streptophyta; class Magnoliopsida; order Rosales; family Rosaceae; genus Fragaria; species Fragaria x ananassa. The sequence goes on along the minus strand of CP139753.1, from coordinate 13,616,707 downwards.
TAGGTGCAAACAGATACCAAATTACTAGTTTGGAAGAAGGTCGGGAACATACAAACATCAATATGAATTGTTTTTGTTGTAATTTCTTCAGGGATTTGTCATATAATAACTTGACTGGAGATTTGCCAAGTTCACTTGGATCCATCCTTCAAAAATCTATATGTTCATTTGGTTCATGTATCTGCAGCTACTTGCAGAATAACCAATTCACTGGGCTAAACATCCACTAATCACTCTGTAGGTTTCTACAATTGCATTCTCTTTCAAGCGTTTTGCATTGTTTGTTGTTTTGATGATTATTGATTACTTGGTGTTCTATGATCAGGAACATCGAAGAGAACAATTTCAGTGGTATCATCCCCCATTCATTATTTTGGGTCCATACCGAATTTAAGGTAAGTGATCAACTGTATATACCTCTCATCTGCCCGCAATTCAGATAAACAAGTAGACGTCAAGTGTTGATTTCCCTTTCAGGTTGGGGGAAATATATTTGTTCATTTGGTCGGTGCCATGAAGAAGAGCAACACCAGCACTTCTTCTTGGATTTACAATCATTTACATTTATGTTTATGATTTTAAATGGATGTTTTGAATGAATTTTATTATTTTATCTTACTGTTACAATGACATTGCTATTTGGGATAATGACATTAATTGTTGGGGTTCTCTGGGTACTATTTTGCAAAACAGATAGCGGTCGAAACTCGAGACTGTTTGGTGATCGAAGCCAACTTTGAATACAAGAGAAATGTGGTTCAGATGCATATTTGTGCCTCTTAAGTTTGAAAACGTTCATTTGAAACTGACTCAAATATGCACCTCCCAGTGTGGTTCATTTTCCATGTAATATACAGAATCATCATCATAGTCCTCATCATACATCAGAATGATAGACAACAATAATGGTACAACACCAGGAACATAAAATTTACATGACAAAGGGTGTAATTCAACCCATCTTTTACACGCATACAAATGTAACAGCTGCCCCGCTCTTTAATCTAGCTAAAAAATGTGGCTCCCAGATAAACTTTATCAGTATGATTGTTAGCTCAACAATCGAGGATTTCAGGCTTGCCAATCAACAGTTCAAGGCAACAGGAGGACGACGAGAAGGTGCCACGAAAGACTTTTGGCACCAATGGTTCCTTGGTTCAAGGCTTGGAGACCCAATTCCAGCAACAAAAAACTTAGTTTAGGGCATAGTGAACTCGCTCAAGGAGTTGCACCACCTGATTGACCGGAACAGGTGAACTTCGGAATTTCAAACGCGACTTTACTGTGCTTCGTACGCAAATAGGCGATGATAATACAGCCTCTTGTTGCACACTTGTGAGCTCCAGGAACTGAGTGAGCATGTCAGCATCAAGAATCTTGGGTACTCTGACCTGCATGAACAAACATTACACGCAAGCTCACACCATGTTCACTCATAAAAACATAAGGACACCACGTTCACTCATAAAAACAAAAGGACATTAAATATTTTCTACTATTGCAGCAATCATCTCATACACTCCATATATTTCAAGATAGGTTTAATTGCAGTAGAGCTATATAAGCAATCTTTTTTGTTTTCTTGTGTCAGGTCTCTCTTCAGCTAATAAAAGGAACCTTAAAACCAGGAAACCAAACCCACCAATATATCAATGTTTTCTCGCAAACAATTTTCTCATCAAGTACTAAATTTGAACTACAACTGTCAACCTGGTCAAATTTGGTTGTTCACATAAAACATTGTTCTCAGCCCAATCATTGGTCAGCAGTACCAGAAGTTCACAGCCATTTCATATATTAAAGGTAGAAGAAAAGAAAACAGAAAGAGGTAAAAGCTACTATGTCAGGTTTTATGCCTACACGTGTTCATACTCATAACTCATTCAAGCATGCAAGTTATGCCTTACCGGATTTTCACGGCTACGAAACTCATTATGATCATTTCCTAGAATAGGAGCAGTTAATGGATGCACCGCCAGTCTATCTTGGACAACTTCTAAGAGTTCATATTCCTCCCTGCAGAAATAAATTAATTATATGCTAGTATTAAATACAGTGTTGAATTTGAATTGAAACTGTACCAAACGAGAGAACTGAATGAAAATCTACAACAAAAAGCAAACAGTACGGTGTAACTTCAAGAATATTGACCATGTATTACAACATTCAAAATGGTGGACCAGTAAATCTCAATGAATCTAGGAACTTTGGCAAGAAATAGAACTATAGGGACCCTGGTGCGTTTGTAGGCCTGTAGGTGGGAAAATTGTTAAAGGCGCTTATTTCTCAATTTCAACCCATCTGACATCCTCAGTGAACAGCCATTAACACAAGATTGACATCATAGGAAAGACCATGGCCCATAGGCTCACTGGGCTTCTAACCAGATAGTAGGTCGTGCACGGTGCACATGGCACTTTAGAGTGCAGGCTTGATCCAAGCCTTGCAGCCTGTTTGAATATTGATCAACACACTCAGAATATGTGAATATTGTAATAATACTATTCTACTAAATTATTTGCTATCACAACAGAAATAAGATGGTTTTTATTCTCTGGTTTATTGAGAAAATTAGTGAAGGCCTATTGGCATACAACACATGTGCAGGTACAGTAAAGGCCTACTGGCACGCAACCCATGCAAGCCATGTGGAGCCCCACAAATAATTCCGAAAGCCTTTTAGGTGGTATGTCAGTCCAGTGAAAGATAGCGAGCCCACAAAGTGAAGACTTCCAATGAAGGAGGGCATCACTGGTCAAGACTTGAAATTTGAAATGTTGAAAATGAACATCTCCTAAACTACAAATCAGGATACTCTGAGATATCCTACATAGATGAGCAAGAAACACAGTATGGTGTAGTATAACTTTCTGGGAAGGTTCACTAAACTGAAATACAGGTTTAACCCTGTGAAATAGAAAGAGGGGGAGCTGAGTTTACTTGCTTAAATAAGCTAGAACACATAAGAACTCATATATATCATGGTGTTCACACATTTTGATCAACACTACATGTAAACGCATGATTCTGCACAACTCTGCAAATGTATGAGAATGAGAACGAAGACTATTTCGCTTACTTCGATATTGGAACAAAGGTTATTACGCTTCCAAGCAGTGTACTGACAATTATACCGTTTTGAGCGAAGTCAATACTTCCATCACCGCCTTTCAATGCATCGTCAGCTGGCAGTTTATATGAAAAAGAGCCCTAGAAAGATCATCATAAAATGTCACCCCAAAGTAAGCAACTAAACATGATATCAACTCAAAAGAAATGTAAAATAATCCATGTGCAGAACATAGTGCTCTCTCATTTCACATACAACAGTTTCTCTGTCGATATTCAGTTCAAATTATCTGCAGTTTTCTCATGTTTAAAGTCAATAGGAATATATGTTGCAAGAAAAAAGTATTCAACATAAAGTGTCTGGCCGAAACCCATGCCAACCTTTGAACAAAGACCTCCTACAATTACTCAAAACCATGTTTGCAGGCCAATTCTATAGTTTGTGCTGAAGCCTTTTTCATATTTTAAATACCCAATAATAATGTCTTCAAGGCCTTAATAACAGACAAAATACAGGCCACAGGTCTCTATTTCTTTCTTCTAGGCCACAAACAGAAATCTAATTTGAGATAGAACACTGTAGAGAATAAAATTTAGCTTTCAATTTCCTAAAACTGGCATTGGGGAAAGAGTCCAAAGAGTAACATTTCACTATTCATTCTGATACCAAACTGCTTTGCGAACTAGGGCTTGCTGCAGAACCCAAAGGTCCTTGGGAGAGGAAAATCCAAATACCTAGGTAGGACCCATGAGGATAGTGAAAACCCATAATTAGAGTAACAACTTCATTATTTTAGAACTTATAATACAATAATAACATGATGGTACACCAGTAGCAGTGAAAATACTAACCTAGTGCTTGCTTAGTTTTAATTTAGGTCTCTTTAGATAAGTGTTGATATGCAACTATCACTAAGGTACTTGTTAGATTTGTTTCCTTAGCAAGGTTGGCCAGCCATTCCTCATTGTAGCCTAAAACAAGCAGAATGTAAAACTGAACTGATATATATTGAAATGCTATTTTCATTCTCTTTTTCTCTTCCTCCTTGTATATTTCTTGTTGCCGTCATTGCTAGTGGTTGACCACCACTATTATACGCCAATTCCAGATATGTGGAAATTAATTAGTGCAATTCTCAGATTAACTTCAGGAAATGAAAATTTGCACATCAAACTTCTAACAATATCTACTTAAGCCAACAAGACAATGTAAAGTACCTTCTTGATGCTCATAGCTATCTCACCCATATAATAAGCACAGCTCACTGTCAAATTACATTCTGGACTCGCAGTATCTGATACAGATGGTTAAAAGAAAAATAGTTATGTTGTATCATTTTCAACAGGTACAAGACAGAATAACATGACAGCATATTAACAGGTTTCGCTACCACCATCACCAGTTAAACAAATTATCTAAATTGTTAATTATGATCTTTTCTTGGTGCTGTAAGAATATCAATCTAAAAATAAATGTGACACTATGCATATCAAGATTTAATGCTGCCTGATAAGATAAAAATTTGTAGAGCTAACACGATTGATTCCACTTATATATATATGTGTGTGTGTGTGTGTAGGCCGGTTCAGGAGCGGATGTCTCTTCGTTCTCCACCGTCCAGTGCCGACGACGGCGCGCCTCCACCCGAGCAGAAGCCAGAGGCGTCCCCGATCACTTTCTCTCCCCAGAGAGTCCGCCGAATTCCAGTGTTCTGGCGGGATCGATCTTGTCTAAAGTTTTGGGTGGAGGTTGCTGCCTAGACCTTCAAATCGATCTCGCCGGGAAGAGAAATTGATCGGGGACGCCTCTGGTGTCCGCTCGGGTGGGAGGCGCACCGTCATCGGCGCCGGACGGTGGAGAACGGAGAGACGTCCGCACTTTAAGGACGGTACGGACGTCCGCACTTTAAGGACAGTGCGGACGTCCGCTTCTGAACGGCTCCGTATATGTATGTATGTATGTATGTATGTATGTATTTATTTTACCATCATGCCACCTGTGCTAGAGAACTATTTCACATGCCATGCATTGTAGAATGACTAGTTCCAGACATGCAAGTACAATATTAGCAATGGTTTCCCATACTGATTCTGTGTGCGAAAAAACCAAGTACATGCTAACACAAAGTACTTTCTAAGCACACAAGAACTCCACGAAAATCAAAATTTCCCACATGCCCACTACGAAAACACATTTGAATATGGTACCCGCTTCATATTAATAATAGGTTGAAAAAAGTTTCCAAAAAGATTTTTATTCATTTGGTAGTTTCATAAACCATTTTCAACCAACAAACTACTTGATAAAATCAACTTCATACAATGGAATCAAACAAGACAATCATTGTGACTGCTGTAAATCAATATAAGTAGATGAATTATAGTCTGAATTTCCAAACAGACCCAATTTCTCGCCAATTTTTGATCAGATGTATAAACAGTACAATAATAATCTCTACGAATAATCTGAGTTGCACCTCTGCTTCTGTTCCAAAGTTTGCAAAGCTAAACCAGTCATTGCAGGAACACAGTAAGAGATAGACCTTGCTACTGAATTGTAATTACAGTAATTAACAATGTTTACCTTCTAAATAATCTGCACATGAAAGCACAGCAATGCTTCCCTTACGGTCTGAAACAACAGCAGTGTTGACATCCATAAGAATGCAATCACCAACTAATCTCTGATACGGATCACAGTAAAGTTGCTGCAGCTTTTTGGAATCCTTCACCGCAAGAAAGTAAAGCAAAAAAAGTATCAGGATAATTTTAAAAGTACAATGCATGTTTAATGCTATTTCTACTTCTAATGCAAAGCTACCTGGAAAAAAGAAAAATGGAGAGACGGAAGAGAAAGAGAGTTCAAGTGACATACGTAAACGAACAGACAAAAAGCTATAATTGCTTTTACCTCATTATAATCATAGAAAAGGATGCCATCACGACAATCACCAACAACAATTCTTGTAAAATGTGCGGTCAAAGATGTAATCGTAAAGCGCGTCCTTGCCACAGCCCACTTCTTTACTCTTTGGGAATTTTCATGTGGAAAACCACATAAATAAAACTGAGAAAAGAAGATCAGCATCATTATTAACAATTTGTAACGTGATAACAGAATTTACATTACAATCTGACAGCGTACAGTATTGTAAACCAGTCTTGCACAAAATGTATATTGAAAAGAAAAAAAAACTCCAATAGTTGACTACTTACAGCATTACCAGCAGAAGCCAAGAAGTAGCGATCAAGATAAGGGCAGATAGCAAGCACCATTCCAGGCCACGGCATTGAAAAAGCCAAACGAAACTGCCACGCTTCAGTTTCTTCTAGTTTATTACCATCACAGCTAGTATCATCTGGGCTACTACAGAGACTACTGCTTGAAAGCTGTTCTGCGGCATACCCAACAATTTCATGAAATGGGGAAGCTCGTAGGGAAGATGACCCTGCCTTTGAGCTGAATGTCATTGAACCACTGTCTGAATTTTGCACATTTTCAAGACAGAGAACAATTAGGCGGCCTTTGGTACTGTTAAAAAAATCCAGTTAGAATAGCATCTGTAAAGTTAGATATGAGTATGATTTGACGATTGCATATGTTGATAGGGCCTGGCAGGTGATTAACGTCCAAAAATAGGTATTTCCAGGTGCTTGGTACTCTTTATAAAATCCAGTAGCATGTGTATAACATTGAAGGGAACAAATGAAGTTATGAGTATGATATCACACCTGTATTTTGATTGGGGCTTTATATTATAGTTTTTGTATATTCAATTAAAGTTCTTTTGAAAAAGAAAAAAAAGTATGACATCACACATTCACACGTGCAGTTGAAAGGCCTGGCAAGTAATTAACATTGTTACTGTTAGCGAAATCAGTTAATATGGCTCGTCTACAACGTTGAAGGAAAAGAGAGATATGAGTATGATATCACACATGTGCATATTGACAGGGCTGAAGACTTCCATTTCCAAATGAACCAAAGAAAAATAATAATAAGAGTCTGCTAACCAAAGAGGAGAGGGGAGGTGAAAAAAAAAAATGAAAAAAAGAGACAGATTTTTTTACCTTTCAGCCTCACCACAGGGCATTATGGCAGAACCAGAAGACAAACTTGTTCCAACCAAAAGAACCTGTTCGCTTCCGACCCTCATTAACTCCATCGATTTTCCTGTTTCACCGAATTCAAGTTTGAAAGATGACAGCACCGACCCACAAAGAGGATCTACACAACATATATCAGATGAGCATGTATCATCACTCAGATTAGTCCTCATTACAATCAACAGCCTGCTTTCACTATGATAAAAGACCCTTCTCGGAGTTCCTCCAAGTAGCAACTTCTGCACATTAAGCCTCTTACTGTGCACCATCTCTACCTAGAAACATCACATAACATGGATAAGTATCAATATATCAAACTACAAGATAATTCAGGAGACAAAACTCTTATTACAAAACCACTTCAATCACAACATACAGAGCATGCACAGAATTTTCATACCAAGACATCCAATACTAAAGTTCAATGTTGCCCACTAAGACTACATGCTATGCAGTTGGAGGTCACACAAAATCTCCCCAGCAGTGGAGAGGCCCTTGGACAACGTCAAATGACCTCACCAACTGAGCCAGCTAGTACCTAAAATTCCTAAATTTATTCCCATGAGAAAGACAGACACAAAATAAATTACAGTGGGAAAAATTGAACTTATTTACTATGCATATTTTAAAATGTAAGATAAGAGACAACAATAAATAAAAGCAAAAAATCTACTAAGCCTGAAAGATATATCCGGAACAGTTCAAGTGTTCAGTCTTGTTCCACATCCTTTGTTCAGAGTTCAACAGAAAAAGACCGTATGGAAATTGCCATGTTGTATCTCTCTTTTTTAATGAACAAACGCATAAAGCTCCTGTAAACTTCCATTATCACAGTTAATCCGCTAAATTAATACAAGAACTCAACACTTTTCTTCCCATAATCCTATAGAAGCATCTAAGTATCTAACCCATCTGGACATCTAGGATACTGCATGAATATATGCCAAATTCGCATCAAACAAAAGAATGGGACATATTTTGCAACTGCATGTTTAACTTCTGTTCTTTGTTCTTCCCAAAAGCCATTCAGTATCACTCCAACACAGATCTGTTCAAAACCCCATGCCAAGACCAGTACTCAACAGTTCAAAACTATCATTATGATGTAGAACTGTCCACAGTTCCAAAATGTAAAAGATAAAACTCATGCTCAAGAAATCATGTAAACCTAAAGATCTCATTGCTGTGAAACTAAACCCAACCGATGTAGCTAAAGAACATCTACTTTAATATAGAATCAAGGGTAAACACTATGTATGTGTCCTCCAACGATATCCCTAGATTGAAGGCATAATTACAAGCTAACTACAGTAAACGAAATGAAAGCTATAGAATAGCAAGAGAATAGAACTCTCACCAAATGTAAACAGTTCTCTGCAATGAATAAAATTCCCTTTGGGCATTCGACATAACACACAGGAGTCACATGTGTCGAAGATTGAAATGAGATAGAAGTATATGAGAGGCTGTGCCTTGCAGTATGCAGCAACCAGGGCCTATCACTGAGAACAATTATATCACCATCAAGGGAATCACTTAAAGGAACCAGGAATACAGGAGTGATACCAATACGACGGATAGCAATCAATTGCAAATCAACAGGAAATTTGTCCTTTATATTCTCAGATAATTTAGTAGTGTATACTTGTCGGCCGTAAGAATTTGCTGCTGATACACTGGATAAAACAGTATCTGTACTAACTGAAAGCCAATCAACAGGACTCTGAGGTACTACAGATGAAGGCATTCTAGAGGCAATGGGCCACTCAAACCGAAGCAGCATTCCATTCCTTAATCCAGAAAGGACATACAATCGGTCAACTAATACAAGCCTTACATCTTGAGGAATGCAGCCACTAATAGCAGTTCCTAAAGTATTGGTTAATGAGATTGCCCCAGAAGCAAGAACACGTAGGCCTTCACTAGGTGCAAGAGACAATATTTCCACCGAAGGCTTGTGTGTTCCGATAACAAAAATATTACCGATGTCAACTCCAAATGGAAGAGCAGGGACAGAACTCTCATCTACCAGACTGTTTGGAAAACCTGTAACTTTTTTCTCGCAACGGTTCTGAGGAATGGAGATGCATGATAACTCATTTTGCAATCTCAAATGTTGCATCTCGTATATCTCATAATGATGCACTGAATACATTCTTACCCCAAGAATAAATATAAAGCAGGGATTAGATGAAGAAACAACAATTAGATTATGCCCAACAGCACCCAAACTGATACTCATATTTTCTGGGAACCAAGATGTACAAACTGGAGAAGGCAATGGAACACCATCAGAATGGGCACCCTGGGTGGGCAGACAGAGCGTGACTGCACTTTTGTGAATCTGGACCAGCATTCCATCATTTACAACACCAGATGCCAAAGTAGAAACAGCAGGCTGGAAACCAACTGAATCTGTCACATCAGTAAAGCTTAAGCCAACTGATAGTACCCTGGTTTCCTCAACAAATGATAGGACAAGAAATGAATGGTAAGTATCAGTCATCTTCATTCGTAATGTCCATGTACCAGTAATCCCTTGATATATAGGTGCAGTCCGTAGTAGCTTTTCTACAGTGATACCGCTTCTAATGATCCTTAATGACCCCTCCGGAGCCACTCCACAACAAGCAAACATTTGATCATGTTTCTCATCATGGTAATCCACAACTGACATATCCAAGACTGGGGCAATGGTTTGAATAGGACTTATGTAACGAAGTGTTCTGTTTTCCATTTTCAAGACCATCCCATCCCCCATATCTACTAGTGCAGCCAGAAACCCGCCTTCAACCCACAGAAGTGCCTTGCATGGTAAGCCTTTGTAAAGGCACTCAGATTCTTGAACCTTGATGCCATCAGGATTGAAAATAATTTCAATCATGAAATATTCTCCTGTATCAGCAGAAATGATCATTCTTTGGTTTTTAACATTCCATGGTTCCCAACTCCATGAACACACAAATTTGTGAGTCACATTCACATTGTATTTGTCACCATCTATACACATAGGATCTAAATCACTAAGTTCCAGTAACGCACAGGCAGCTACATTAAATAAACCTCCTTCATCATCAACCTGAAGTACTCTAGACAGATCACATCCTTTAGACGACTCTTGAACAAAATTGGCCTCATCAACCACATTAGATAAGAAATGCGGGCTTGTTCTATAGACACAATAAGGGTTGTTGGCATCTCTAAGATCCATTAAAATAGCATCACCCTCCCTAAACAGAAAAGCAAATCCATACGAATGAGGAACTTCAGCAATGCTAAGTACTAAAGGTCCATCTTCTACATACTGAGAAATAACATAAATATCTTGTTCTCTAATGTTCCATCCCAGTAATAGCAATTCATTAAGGACTGCCCCACTCCTGCAATGCAAAATATTCCCATTGTATTTGAGCCCAGTAAAATTTAAGAACAGAGGATAGCATGAGAAATGGCTTCTATCATCAAAACACTTGACTTTTCAAAACATGATATCCTTTAATTCCGAAATACACATGATCATCATACCTATTTATAACAAGGGCGAGTATAGGATTATGCCCCTTACTTTGATTAGGATCCTGAGAAATAAAGCTCATGCTCCAGATAGTACCTGAAATACTGTTTTTCTGGACTCTAGCAGCATTCACATCGTCATCGTTTTCAGGGGGATACACTATTTTCTGAAATGGTGGGGCAGCAGAGCATTTCAATAATTTTGCATGAATAGCTAGTGTTTGTAAAGTAAATAAAGCCCTGCATATGGCCTATCTTCTATTTCAACCGTATGGCCCTAGTCGAACACTTATCATAAGAAGAGGTTTATGTAGCAGCTCAACCTTATCAATAATGCCACTGCCTCCAGACATTGAAACAGAGAACATAGCCAACCGGTCTACATATGCACTAGCAGCAATGAAGCAGCCACTGTAAACACATAAACATAGAAGGACAAAAGAGAGAGATGAAACTTTTATCGAAAAACAATACAAACAGAGTCCACCAAGCTAACAAACAAAAGGAGGAAAAGAAACAGCAGCATTCCAATAAACAAAAATAACCAAAAGAACTGCCTTCAAATTGTGAAGAGATTCCACACCCAAAGAGCCCCCAAATGCTGAACCATATGCCATAGTTGATCTCCATTATTACCTCAACCAGAAGCAGCTAGCATAGCACATCACCCTAATGCCATGCCCCATTTCCATTTTTTCTGTTCTTTTGGTGGCTTTTTTTTTTCTGACCCAACTCTTGGCTACCCAATTTTCTCTCCTTCTCCTCTTTTATCATCCCAAAGAACTAAATTTTTATTTTTACTTTTTTACATCATATTACAAGTATACTTATCTTTCGCAAACAACATACAGAGTTTACTGCAAGAGAAACAAAAATAATGTAAACATACTATAGCAATCCTAAGATTTGCCACCAATGTAACAGAACACATAGGAAGCAAATAAGCAATCACTCTTTCATGTATCATCTAGCTTCGGCATAACAACATTCTAAAGAATTTTAAGTGTAAAATATGATGCAAAGACACCAAAGAATAGTAAATACTTGCATTGGAAGACAGAAACAGAAATTTCATCGGTTGTAAACTCCATTTAATAATTTAAACATAGATAACAATAGTGACTAACCTTGAATCAATGGCTAGCATTCTTGCAAGCTGACCCCTTGAGTTTCCAGGACTGGAAAGTTGAATTTGAGTCACAGGAAAAAACCTAAACAAACATTTCCAAGTGTGACGAAAATAAGAGCAAAGAAGTGTCGAATCATTTGCATTCAACAGTTTCAAAACATAATCGGTAAGCATATTGGTTACTTCCATTTGCATATAAGTCTGGAATGTGCAAATGCTTACAGCTCATGAAGAATGAACTAATAAGAACAACATAACAAAGAAAGAAAATGCAGCATACTTGTGCATTTCGTTGCAAAAAGAGAGAACCGAGAGCTTCCCGGAATCAGAGACAACGACCAAAAGATCTTTCCCCAGCATCTACAACAAGAGAAACAATACTTAATTCTTTTCACAACGTATAGTTGATTCTCGAAACGAAAAGGCTGAGAGAGGCTTGAGTAGAAACCTGAGGATTCCGGCCACGGAATCTATCATTCCATGGGAGGACGGCGATGTCTTGAATGGTGCCATACACAGGCTGCTCACACACAGACTGTACAATCCCATCTTCACCGATTATCACCAGCTCAACCGATTTCTCCTGAAATCTCAAATATCAGATCATCTCTGTTTTCCGATTAAAGAAATGAGCTGAAAATAGAAGAGAGAGAGAGAGGACCTTGGCGAAAACGATGTCGTTGGAGGAGGGGGAGCGGAGGTGGGCGGAGAGGACGTGGAGGAGGACGGAGCCGCGGAGGACGCACTTGGAGAGAAAGTGAGAGGAGGAGGAGGAGCTGGATGTGGAGGAGGATGATCTGGAGTTGGCGGAGGAGCACTCTTCCTCAGAGACCGCCATTGACGACGACGATGGGAAGCTCCTAGGGTTTGATCTCTATCAGAGAGAGAGAGAGAGAGTTAATAAAGGGGTGGGTAAGTAGGAAGTAGGGAAGGACGTCCCGAGTGTGCAGAGAGAGAGAGAGAGAGAATGCCGGCCTTTTTCTATTTCCAGATTACTGCATTTGCTATGATTAAGATTCAAACAGCGACTGGTTTATTTTTCTATATAAAAGCCGGAATTTTGTTTTGATTTCTATTAAATGAGGTGAGGAATGTATCAATAATCAGAGTGGCGCAGCGGAAGCGTGGTGGGCCCATAACCCACAGGTCCCAGGATCGAAACCTGGCTCTGATATGAAGAGTAGCTTCTGACCACTTTATTTTTTAATTTTTTTTTTGTTGGTTTCTGTTTATCTTAATTTTTTTTGTTGGTAAAACAAAGATGTCAATTGAGTAATTAGTCATCTGCGTAATACCCAAGCTAATATTTCTTTCAGGATTTGGACTATGTCGAGTGTATTCATTAAGATAAAGAGTCAAATAATGTACTGAGAACAACTTGTTAATACTTTTAAATTAACGGTTGGCAAGTGTTCGAAATTGCAATTAAGATCAATTTTTAAATTAACAAGTTGAAATATGTTTAAAATCATAATAAATTTTTTTTAAAATAAGCTGTTTGAAAAGTGTCTGAAATTGCAACTGGGAATTACAAAACTCGAGCCCTACCAACTTATTTCCTTTATTTATTTATCACCTAAGTATATACTAGATAGCTTACATGTGCACTACTACGCAGAGAAAGAGGGACAGTTTTGTAAATTACCAAAAAACTGAAGACATAATGATAATTATCTAGTCACCCAAACTGAATAACAGATGCGTAAACCAACAGAAAAACGAGGTAAATAGTAATTTTCCCGGCCAATGAACATTGTATGAACAATATTCACTGACCACCACTGAGAAATAGTATATTGTAAATGTGTTGCAATGTTGCACCAATTGTAAAATGGACAACACCAAGTTGCCAACACAATATTACAAGCTTTTTAATATGGACAGCACCAAGTTACCGACACAATATTACACCTAAGTATATATATGTGTGTGTTGCAATATTACTAGCTCTACCAACTTATTTCCTATTACAAGCTTTTCAATATGTGAAGGTTTCTTTTGTTAATGGTCTATTAGACGTATCAAAAAAACTAACATGTAATACGTTATAACAAATGATAGCCTTTTAGCTGTAGGGTTGTGTATATATCAATTCGCTGAAATTGAAATAGATGAGAAAATTACAGAGCGATAGAACATGATATACTACATATCATCCCACTTAAAATTAATCTAATCTGTCGTCCATCTGTCCATGTCATTTGAATTAAACCTTGGATACCATCGATCATTTAATAATAGCCAAATAATGGACTACCTACCTTCCTAATTTCCTTTCAATGCTACAAAGCCTACAATATATAGAAAGGTAAACCCTTAAGTTCTGATCGATACACAGCATGATGGTACTAGATGAAACTTTCTGTCAAAGATAATTTAATCAGTGGGATTCCACAACCCTCCTTACAAGTATTAGATGATTGTCTACGAGGCTTTGATCATTAGGTAAGAACATACATGAACACACCCTACTTTAACATACATGAGCACTAGCTAGCTGCACTAGTGTCCTCCAACGATTCAAGGGACTCCTTTGCCACCACTTGTTGTCTGTTGATCAAGGAAAGGTGCCACTATTGAGGAAAGGTGCTACAAAGAGCTATAACTTAACCATGTCAAATGCATCAATTTTTTCGAAGTGATATACAAATAATACAATGTACATCTTTGTTTGCATCTAAAAAAAAATACCTGTTTGTTCTCAAAGTGATATATATACAACTCGGATTACGTCTTATATATATTAGAGTTTAATAGTTGTGCTTCTTGTTGAATGAAACTATGTTCAATACTAATTGATTCTCATGCTAACGGATAATGTTTGAGACCAATTTTGTTCTTACAAGAGAGAGAGAAGAGAGTGAACTCTATTGGAGGAGATATAACCAGAAACGAGGAGGCTTGAGACCGGTCGACAATATTGAGAAAGAGCAAACCCTCTGTAGTCGGTTGTGCTTGAAACAACCTCCCTAACCCGTAAACTCGTAGGCATTCCACCACAACCGTGGCCGATTTGAGGATCTCGTTCATTAGTTGGGTGGGCCGAGTTAATCATGGTAAGAACACTGGACTCACGACCATTGCAGAAACGAGAGAAACCCACCTTCAAACTGAACATGGAGTCCCACATCGTTTTCCAGGAAAGGGAGCCTCAGTTGGGCTATAAATGCAGCCCAACCACCAGCATGTCAGGTACATTAACTATCCCTACTAATTACACTTTGGCCCATCAGAAACTGACTTAACCATCGGAGGAGGAAAGACCGGAGGCTCCCGGTCATCCTTTCACTTGCAGGGTTCTAGGAAAGGAGATTATAGCGTATCAGACTCACCATCAGCTTCGGCATAACCTGTCCGGGATTGTGCATAAACATTTGGCGCTAACTAAAGTATGCTAAGAAGATACTGCACGCATTGAGGCAGTGGGAGGGAGAAGTCATTCCTAAACATATTGTCGTGCACCGCGACAAAGCCATCCCTCGGGCAGCATGCCAACTCGCCCTCGTACAGTCCACAGAGTGTAATGGTCGGTGGGATCCGCCAATTTTCCCGTAGTTGTTCCACAGGTAGCTTGTTATATAAGTATGTTTTGAACTATGGTTTGTGTCCTACAATTTGGTTTTCTTGTGGTTCATAATATGAGGTTTTGATTGTTCATGTTTTACAATGTATGAGGTAGGATCGATGAAGATATTTACCAAATGAATAGTGCATTTCAGTAGGGTTTTATCATATGAACAATACATTGGTAGCGAGGACAAACGACATACGCAATCTGATAAAACGTCATAAACGTGTTCTCTCCTTCTCCATCAGACGACATATAACCTAAAAAATGAGGTTAACGTCCACATAAAAATGTAGTGCAACATAACATAAGCCAACATATGTTTTCTCATCAAACTACAAAAGAATGTAGTGCAACAAAACATTAATCAACATATCTTTTCCCATAAAACAACAAAAGAATGTAATGAAACATCATAATCAGTCAACATATGTTTCCTTATCAAACTACATAAAATAGTCATGTAGATGACATATTTGCTTTCGCTCAACCTACAGAAAAATGTGGTCCAAAATCTCATCAAATCACATAAAAACATATGATTCGTCCCAATTTTTGTAATTTATCCTTCAAAACAACCAAAAAAATTTAAAGGATAAATTTCAAAAATTTCGGCATGAAATATCTTAAAATATTATAATCTCAAAACCTGTTTCAAACAAACTTCATAGAGAACTAAAACTCAATGCGAGAATGTAAATGTCACACAACTCAACACTGAGTTAAATATTACATTTTCTTGTTTAAATAAACTTGAAAGTCAAGAAAATGAAAACACTCAAATGAGTTTAATATTGTCTATAAAAATATATAATGTACAACAAAACCAACAAAAAACCTTACCACTACGCCTCCGCCTCAACCCTGATGATCCTCGCATGCAGGTCTAACCCTTACACCAAGAATTGGTGCACCGGGTTGTAAACAACAAACTCGGTAAGCTAAAAAGCTCGTATGAGTAACTCCAAAAAATAACTCAATACTTCTAACATCCAATTATATCACAAGAGAAATTTAGATCAATAATTGATTCCACAAATCCAACACTTTTACAAATAACATATACCCTTGAGTCATAGATATTAATAAATATCTCTCATGACTTACAACAACAATTTATGTACCTATTGGTCCCAGATACCATAAGGTATCTCCCATGACCTACACAGATAGACGGACTAGAGCTCTATTCCTAGACCTGTAAATGGACCGGATCTTAATCCGGACCCGCTCCGGATCCGTGGTTTTTAAACGGGTTTGGATCAAAAATTAGACCCGTTGATCCGTTAAGGACCCGGATCCGTTTACCCGTTTATTAAACGGATTAAATACGGATCGAGGTTGATCCGATCCGTTAAGGACCCGGATCCGTTTAAAAATAATTAAATAATATTTTTATAAATATAATATTATTGATAAATATTAAATAATATAATAATTATTTGGATAACCTAAACGTCTAAATTGCGTCTAAAGTATGATCATTTGATGAAGTTGAAGGTTACGATGCCTATGTTTTTTTTTATGCTCTTTGCTAAATACATTGGAGGTTTAGTATTTTGAATATATTAGTTTATTGTTAAGAAGTATTTTGGCCATGTAATTCAACTTTTGATATAAACATTTATTTTGTTATAATATTTCATTAGTGTTTTATGAAAATTTATGATAAAATTAAGAAATTATTATTTAAAATTTGAAAATATTTATAATCATAAACGGATTGAATTAACTGGTCGGGTATCCGTTAACCCGCCGGATCCGGATTTGGATCTAGCTATCAAAGATCCGGCGGGTAACGGGTCGGATCCGGATCCAAAATTTCTATTACGGATCCGGATCCGGATCTAGGTAGATCCGCTCCAGATCCGGTCCATTTACAGGTCTATCTATTCCTAATCGTAACCAATCACCCAGCTAAAGGCTTGAAACCCAGTTTGACTGTCCAATAATAAATCACAAAATAATAATAGCATCATAACCGTAACCAATCACCCGATTAAAGGCTTGGAACCCGGTTTGACTATTTAACAACAATTCACAATATAACAACATCATCATCAACAACACAAGATCAATCATAAAATTATATCATTCCATATATATATATATATATATATATATATATATATATGATCAATATAGATATTTCACAAGAATAATTTATCAATAATCAATAAAATTATGATTACAAGAACCTTAAAAATAAATATATAAGGAAAACTTGTTTTATCTTATCTATGAGCTGTTGGCGATCAAACTCATATATTTTAAAAAAATAATAGCATATTATTAAATTCAACATTAACATCAAATGACTATAATAAAATTTGGTTCAAAAGTGAACCATGGTGAGATTTACTCACCTAAATGATCCCGCTGCGATTTTCACAAAACAATAAGAGCAAGTCAAATCACAACTTCACAAATCACACAATTAATAACTATAGTAACCAAAGTACTATAGGATATCATAATACCCTTAAACTAACCCTTAGCTCAAGGGAGGACAACTTTCCAAAGTCGTCGAACTTAACGACACAATAAAGCTGCCTCTAATCCTCAAAACCTAAACTCAAACCTCACACAAGCCTAAGATTAAACTTAAAGTCCTAACATGCAAATCTTGCTCAAAACCTAGAATTTCCACCTCTCAACAAACTCACAGCAGCAAGAAGTAGCTAACCACAGAAAACTAAAGCCACAACACCACCGGACACGCTGTCACAGGCGGCGGTGAGTGAGCCCCACACGCCTCCACCAACTTCAAAATTTGGGAAAACTCACAACATGAAACTTGTAGATTTAAGCATGGTGAGAAACTTTAATACCTAGAGGTTCAACCAGTTCGCCCGGAATCAGCCGAAAAACACTTCGAAACACCACCACGGACTCAAGCTTCAATCTGTCAATTTGGGGTATAAAAACTCAAAAACTTGTTTCAATCTATGCCTAGACACAACCAGAAGGAGGAGAGGACCTAGACTCACCTAAGGTGGTCGCTCGTCGCCTCCATAAATGACGATTCCAATCGCGGCAGCATTGTTAACTCCGACCGAAAGACGTCGACTGCTGGCGTCCTCTTTGGCTTCACCACCGGGCCACACTGCCTTAGACTTAGAGACGGTGGTCCTACGAACCTAACGAGACTGACGACGTCCCAAACGGCAGCCGAACGACTGAGTTTCAAGTTGGTGGAGATGAGGGTGCGAGACGGAGTCGGGAGGAAGAGAGAGAAACTGAAAGGGGCTTGTGCAATTTCAGGGTTTCTAAAAATAACCCACACAAATTTTTCTACTTATACACTTTCCAAAACGGAACCTAACTTCCTCTGATTGTAACTTTTTCATACGACATCTGTTTTATGTATGTCACATGTCTACGAACTCGTATCACCAAACTCTACAACTTTCATGAAGGAAGTTATCGAAAATAACTTACGGATAAGAAAGTTAACTTTTGGTCTCTTAAAAGTCAAAACACCTAAAAATAATTGACTCTCGAAACTTTAACTTCACACAAACGAATGAGAATTTCTCACCAATAATCCTTCATTACTTTCAAAAATAATACAAGAAAATTGATATGAAATCTGGGGTATTACAGATGTAGATGAGCTAGCTCAATAGTTATATATAGACTAAGCACAATTGGACGACAAAAAAACCTTTATTATTCTTCTCTCAGTCGACATTTATTTATGATTAGAACATGTACTAAACTAGAAAACATAAAAATTAGTAGTTACAAATCAATTCAGACGACAAGTGATTGTCGTTGGTAAACCATTCAGATGACAAAAAATCTAGTAGTTTTCCTAATTTGAAAACATCAAACGATAGAAAAATGTCTTTAGAAACCTCTTCTAACCACTATTTTACACTATATTTGTCGTTGTAAGTTCAGTAGGTCGACGATTATATGCAGTCTAAGGTTGTATCACAAAACATATTATGTGTCAAAACCTTTATTTTTCTTATTTCAGTCGACATTTGAATATTGTTGTTTTTTCATCCAGACGACATAAAGTTCAGAAACCTTACAAACTTGTCAAATTTCAGACGACTTATTATCTGTCGTCTGACTTACATTCACACGACAATGGAGAATTGTCGTCTGATGGCTTCTGATAGCCTATCAGATGCCTGGGCCTCATACAACATATGATTTTTGGTCAGACGATAGTACTCAACTGTGGTCTGATGCTGTTTTTGACATAGTGCCAGGTAGTCAAAAATGGGGTTGGACGACAGCGAAGCCGGCCACTTGGTAGGATGGGTTACATTAAATTTCATGATGATGGTAAATTATACGCAATAGGACGAGATGATCCTGATGTGGGATATATGGTTGTTGTTCTTGTTCCTGTTGTTATAGAAGAACCCTTTGGCTAAGACAGGTATGAGAAATTACTTGGTACAAGGAAAGGGCAATAAAATTAGCACCCCGCCGCCAACCTTGGATCCACGGCAGGGATGAGTCCATAATACACGAACCCCTGGTGTGGTTCTCGGCTCCATCATTTACCTTGTCCTCCTCCAAAGGTAAGTTTTTGCTTGTTTGGAGGCGGCAATGCATTTCCGAGCCCGACCCGCCCGACTTTCCATTAATAAAGATGGATGATGATGGTTGGGAGAAGTCGGTGGCAATTCATTTGAATTAAACCTCGGATACCATCACTCAATAACAGCCAAATGGCCTATTTTCCTTTGACACCAGAATAGAACGGTAAAACCAGACGTTTCTGATACAAACGATGGTAGTAGATGAAACTCTGTCAGAGATAATTTGATCTGTGGGACTCCACAACCCTCCTAAAAGCTATTAGATGCCTGTCTATGAGGCTTTGATCATAAGTAAGATACACGAGCACTCCCTACTTCAACATAAGAGCTGCACTATTGTCCTCCAACGATTCAAGGGACTCCTTCAGAAGTGCCTGTGCTTCTTCTCTCCTCCTAAACAAGAAAATCAGACAATTGTCTCAAATAATTTCATGATATTAAATCCACATGGCCATTTGTTAAAAGCATAATCAGTCCCAATCATTCTAAGGATTTTATAATCACTTTCCAAACAACTGGACAGCTTTTAAATCAATATTGCAACAAACAAATTTCAATCTGTCAGTGATTCCATACAATAACAGGACAACTTTCAAGAAAGAAGTTTGTTAAAAAAACATAAACCTGTTGGCACCAACTCAAATGACACCTTGAGATCAATAAGCAAAGTTCTGAAGTAACGGAAGTTGAAAACACTGTGCCAAGAAAGATAAGTGTTTGCATAACAATTTATCACAGCGCCAGCTACAAGTAAACTTAAAGCAAACAAGATCAAATATGCAGATCCAGTTGCCACTTGCCACTTTTATGGTAATCAAACACCAACTAAGCCCATATAGAATGATTAAAAGTATTTTTGCAAAATCTTAAGCAATTCTACCATCTTACTCTATCAAATAGGTCACACAAGCTATACCGCTCAAATCAAGTCCTAACTGTCAAAACAAGTATTTTTAAGTTTTAATTGTTTTTCTTCCTAAAAAAAAGTTCTAACTGTTTTGAGAACAAGATAAAATATTCCAGCATCAAGCGCACATTAAGGTTGTCGGTAATTGTTGATAGCATACCTCTTTATATCCTCAACAGCTTGTTTACGTCGTTTTATCTGAAGTTCTAGAATGTGAATAAGCGTTGCCCTAGCCTGCATAATAAAGACATAACAGTATAAAGTAGTCCCTTATAACAACCCGACACAGCAAATATAAAAAGACCCAGTATATCTTACCTGATGGGGCCGCAATGAGTTAAGAAGATGATGCAAGTTCTTAAATATAAGAGATATTTCTTCCACCCTCCTTGCATATTGTGATGGCCTCTCCACGAGAATATCCGTGAGTTCCAAAATGTGCAGCTGTAACTCTCTGTTAAGGGATCTTAATTCCTTCTTAAAATCTAAAACATAGTACAACTTTTGTCAGAGTCGAACAGTGAGGCACAGCAGAAGAATAAATTTAATAGCAAAAACAATTAAGTACTAATATAAATTGCATATAAAAATATGAACATACAAACTTGCAGAGTTTCTAACTTCCTATTTGTTCCTTGCACACAATTATTTCACGTAATTAAATAAACCAGAAAAATTACTATAGCAATATCCCAAGTAGTCAAGAAACTCATATACTGCACAGAAGATCTTTATTTTTTTTTTCAGGTTATATAAATAAAAAAAATCAATACCTGATCTATCAGGATTACAATAGCTAGTATGGAAGTGTGCATTCCCAAAGGCTAGAAAAATAGGTTAATAAGTTAAAGATGTGAATGAACATTTCCTAAATGTTGCTACTTGCCTTTAGATTCAATAGTTCCTTCCAAGAATTTTATATAAATGTACTTATGTAACATAATTGAACACCTCTCATAGTATCTGTGTCCTAGCTTACCAGATAAGAATCTTATTAACTTTCTTATAAAAAATACTAATCCCCTAATTCTACAGACCCTAAGGAGAAACTGCTATATAGATAATTGAATAAAGATGGTCAAATCAATTCCTACGTATCAAAGGTAGTTTATTTATTTATTTTATACAGGACACACACCAAACTAGTGTGAACTATTTGTCCACTGCATGTACACTAAGCTTTTGTCTTAATAACGACTTATTCTTTCCAAACAACCCAATGAAAAGAAATAAAGCAAGAAAAGAAAAGAAAAAAAAAAGATTAGAGTAGCCTAGAGGTAGAAATACCAATATTTGGGCCTTTTGGGTACAGCTGACGCACTCCCTGTTCTTCCAGGCTTGGAAGCACGTCATCCGTCTATATAAAACAAACCGGACATTTTGTTATAATTAAATTACAAGGAAATAATGAAGATCAGATCAGACGTTATAACATCAATAGAATAGTCTAGAATAAGCTTGTGTTGTTAAAGACAAACTCAAAACTCAATAGGCAACTTGCAACTCAAATGTACTAATATTGCATTCCTGGCTTAACAAACTAAATGATGTATTACATTCTCCAAACAATAAACTACACAATACAACTAGCTACAACAATCTCTTATGGCACCCAAAGGCAATGTTCGGATATCAAATTTACAATCGTATATAAATGTGGAGAAGCAGGTAAAGAATAAGAAAATAGCTTACAGTGTAATTGGCACCATAGCAAATGTATGTCCCTTCAATAGGTGGCGGCGGCTCAGGAGCTGATTTTGGATCTTGCAGGTAATCTTTGTATAGCTTATAATATGGTGGTGGAGGTGGGTAGGTCGCTGTGGCCATTTTGATCACCTACTTGCCAAACCTAACATCAAAATAAATAAAACATTAAGTCAAATTTGAAAGGATGGAAACAAAAATTCTAGCGGACAAACATTACTGATTTTAAACAGTGAATTCCACCCAATACTAGTGAAACCCCAAAAGTGAGAAAGTAGTCATGTTTAAGAAATCGTACATGTAACAGTACAGCATTAATTGGATACTGATAGAGCAAATAGAGTTAGGACTTCAAATTGCTCCTAGCATGAAATCAAATTACTTGTGTTTGTTCTTTGAAAAGGAAAAATACAACTGAAATTATCACAACTCAGTAGGTTTGATTGCTCAGGACCTGAATAAACCATCAAATTGTATGAATAACATTCACTATTTTGCTGTTTGTTCAAGAAGCATATCTGCCCCAAAACGAAAAAAAGCCACCAAATTCAGAATTTGCTCACTTAGAAAAGAGCATATATGTGTCCATACTGGCTAAGAATGAAGTCGATTACACAGGTGTGAATATTATCTTGTCTAAAATACCCTAAAGAATTAAGAGTCTGAGACCAAAGCTTGGACTCCAACAACAGCAATCCATTCAGAAATCGTGGAATTAGATATTGAAAATCTGAAACCAATTCTCACCCAAATCGTCTGCAGCGAATTTCAGCAGAGTAACATTGAACGCTGGCGGAATGAGTGCCTACTTTTCGAACTTAATCAAGCTCAGCTCAGAGTAGCAGGAGGCTGAAGATTCAGAAGAGGAAGGCTCGACTGGATAGATCTAAACTAAACCCCCAATTAAGATCCCCAAATTAAACCCAAACCCTTAAAGGCTCACAGATGACGAGAATTTGACAGTTTTGGCAGCCCTGTCAAGTTTGACAGTAAACTATCCACACCACCAAGGACTTAGTCAGCACTTGAGAATACCCAGTAAAACTGAACAAAAAACTAGAGCAGTGCCAAACATCAGAACAGGGAGAGCGCAATGCTAGACCCAAACCATCCAAAAGCTAAAAAACCAGATTCACAAACAGAACCCAAAGGCATGCTCAAAAGACAGAGACACTTCGCACAAACAAAACTGAACCAACATGAAAGAGAGACCCATTTGCGTGATTTTTGGGTTTCAGTTCTTGGTCTCACAAATAAGGGGGAATGGGAGAGCAGCTCTACTTGGGCCTACTACTAAACGCTGGTCTGCAATACTGAACCCAATTCTCGTCACTTCAGGTTTTTTTTTTTTTTTTATTACAAACTCATAACTTTACGTATAAAAATCGGTGAAGTTTGAATCTATGACCTCAACATTATTGGTTAGCTTACATAACCAACTAAGTAACAGCTCACCGAGACGTCACATAAGGTCTTGCTTTTATCTATAATTCCCTCTGCTTGAACAAAGATTTGGTAATCATAGAAGACATGTTTACACAAAAACAAGGTGGAGGCATTGATATGGCTCACACTGCAGGCGTAGTTTCTTTGTATTGTCACAGGTTTTGTAACGGTTTATTTCAATCATGGTGCCAATGTTTTTCTGTTTTTCTTTTCGATTCGGGCAATAACATTTATCGAATATTGTGTAGTGTTAACCATTCTTGTATTGTATAGGTAATGAAAACACACATATCACTATCGTGTTAATTTTTATAGTCAAATTTTATTTTAAGCAATTCGTATGTCTGAGAATTGGCCAAACGGTCCATTCCGGATTAGCTAGTTGATCGAATGTCCAAGTCATTGTGGTGTAAAAAGAATCTGTCCTGTAGAACTAGTCATAAGTATTTGGATCGATACCGAGCCTGCAACTCAATTTCTTCATCTGCTTAACTCATTTCATCCACTAGCTTAGCTCTGATATTGTTCTTTAGAGCTGAAACTTAATTTTCAGTACCCATTTTCCGGTTTGATGTGCATAAGTGATATCCAAGCAAGACTTCAAACTCATGAAGGTAATATCCTACCGCATTTCTGTAAACAAACAACAACAACAAAAAGAGAAAAAAAAAAAAGGCAAAGACAAAAGCAAAGAAATTGATGTGATTGTTACCAACTTGTTTAAAATAAAATAAAACGAGTGTGAAAACTTGAACATAGAGGAGACTGAAACAGTCACAACTCACAACCAAGTCTTCCGAACCAACGTCTAGTATTGGTTTTATGTAATATCTCAACAGAGAGGAGAAGACTTGAAAGTTGAAAGACATGCATCAAATTTTTCTAGGAAGTTACCAATGTGATAAGGAGAGGAGTTGAAAGTGAAGCCAAGCACAGATTTTATGAGGACTTGGAATTTTCCAAATCGCGTACCTATTAGAAATTAGAAGCCAAGAATAGATGGTTAATAATCACTTTCCCATTGTGCATTTGTTCATCTGAAAGTAGTTGTAAGAATGACAACTTTGTTCTTCCATTTCTTCCTCTTCTTGATCACTCCCTGTGTTACTAACTCCATCCCTGCTGTTCACAGCAAGTGTATTGAAGCCCAGAAATAATCGTTGCTTAGTTTCAAGAACAGTCTTGTATTTTATTCTTCTTCTTCCTCCAAGCTCATAACTTGGAATTCCAACACCGAGTGTTGTTCATGGCTCGGTGTAACTTGCAGCACTAATGGGAGTATTGTTGGACTTGACATCAGCAGCGAGTCTATTGTTCGTGCCTGATTTTAGACGCACTGTTCACTACGACTTTTCAACCCAAGACACGTTGAAAAGTCCAAGAATCCACGTAAGACACGTTGAAAAGTCCGGACTCCTCACAAGGACCCATTTCTTTTGTCCACGATCCCTGGAAGAGTGTAAAGTAGTGTTTCAGCTTATCAAGAGTAAAGGGGCCCGGGGCGCGCTACCGCGCAGGCATGCATTGAGGGCACGCTGACGCTCCGCGAGGCCGCCTCGCCTTATCCTACGCAAGGCCGCCCTGTCTCGCCTTATCCTACGCGAGGCCGCCCCGCCTCGCCTTATCCTACGCGAGGCCGCCCCGCCTCGCCTTCTCCTACGCGAGGCCCCTCACCTCCATGCTTTAGGACCCCACTTCCATACGGAGTTCATTTGCATGCAAGCCAAACTTCCAACAGGTATTTCTCGGACGTGAGCCAGCCCAGAGTCGGGAGCGGGGTAATGGTAACTTAGCTCGCTATGTCACCACACCCCGACAAACATCTTGAGAGGAATAGAAAGAACAGGTCGCAATCAGGAAATCGGTAAAGAAGCAGGGGGACCGCCCTTACCTAGCACGTGGCAAGTCTCTTCGTGAGCAAGGACGAGGAATGGCATGACCGAAATAAAAAGGAACAAGGGTTAGGTACACGTGGAAAAATCAGACAAGCCTCTGTTTGAGGTACATCCGATGTCAGAAGATAAGCATGGCGAGGGGAGAACAAGGAGGTTCATGGACATGCCAATACAGATATAACGCCCATCCTCTAAGCGTAAAAAAGGGGAAACACCTCCCTAAAATCTCTATAAAAAGGGGCCTTCGCTCTGGAGGAGGGGGGGGGGGGGGGAACAAAAAAACTTTTACTTCATTCTAACTTTATAATGGCAGATTCTACTGCAGGTAACAAAAGAAAGGGAGTTGAAGCCCCTTCTTAAGGATCTTAGCCTTCCAACAGCTCAAAAGCCTCATCAAACCGGAGGTCTCCATCATCCGGCGGAATAGGTGACTCCCGGGATAAAGAGATAAAGATCTTCCCGTAAAGCTCCAATTCCCTCAAGTTCCACGTGGGTTTTCAACGAACTCCTCCTCATCATGATGAAGACAAAATTTCGCATCAACATCTATCTCATGCAACATTGACAATTCCAGCAGTCTGTTCCAACTTGAACATCTTCAGAGCCTCAATTTAGCCTATAACGACTTGAATGGCTCTTCAATACCTTCTGCAATTGGGAATCTTGCAAGTTTGAGGTATCTAAATTTAACTTTTGGCTTCTATTCTGGGCAAATTCCCATTGAGGTTGCACATTTGACAAGGTTGAAGGTTCTTGATCTCTCTAAAAATAACTTAACTAGGGAGTTGAAACTTGAGAACCTGAATTTACAGAGTTAAATCTTGATTATCTGAACCTATCAGCAGAGGGAGCTCATTGTCCCTCTTCCTTTGGTGCCAACATGACCCTCTGCAGCACTAAAGTCACCCGTTCCAAACCCTCTTCAATAGCAAACTTAACCCCACTATAGTCATCGTCTTCTCTATCTTCTTTCCCTTCACTGACTTCTCCTTCGTTCTCCACTATATTCAACTTCTGTCGTTCTGGGCAAACATTGGAATGATGCCCAAGTTTCTTATAATGATAACAGATATCTCTCGTAAGTTTTGCATAAGGATTGGGTTTTTGGTTTTTGGTTTTGCTTAGGGTTCTCACTCTTCTCAACAACCCTGCTGCTGCTTTCGCCTCCTCTAAAAGGGCTAGGAACCCTATCAGGTATAGGATTCTATCTTCCTCTCTCAACATTGGAATAAGTCTTTTTTGCTTTCTCCATTAGCTCTGCTTTCATTGCCAAATTCTGATCCTCAGCGATGGTCCACACAGTTTGCAAACCAATTTTCTCTTGAATCGAAGGTCTCAATCCACTCAGATATCTTGCCACTTTTTGCGCTTCTGTCTCCCCTAATTGATTGCATTTTGCTAACCTCAAGGACTCATCCGTGTACTCATCTACTGTTCTATTGCCTTGACACAATCTATGTACATGCGATAAAGCAATTGTTCGTAATCTGCCAGAAGAAACCTATCTCTCAACAACTGTTGCATTCTCCGCCAAGTTTGAATCGGTTTCTTTCCTTGTCTCCGACGATTCTGCTGCAACTGATCCCACCATACAACAACACTACTCTTCAGCCTGAAAGAAACCATCTTCACTCTCTTTGATTCTTGAACATCCATCATGTCGAAAAATCTGTCAACTTTAACCAGCCAATCAAGGAATTCCTCAATTTTCAAATGTCCTAAAAAGGTTGGAATCTCAGCCTTTATCTTGTAATCAATTTGGTTAATCTGATAATCACTAGTAACTGACAACTCTTCCTCAAAATCTAAATCATCATCCTCCACAGCACGTTCCACAACACGATGTCAACGACGCCCACGATTCCTACGGTTGAGGTTGTTGTTGTTGTTGTCGTCGTCGTCGTTGTTGTTGTTGTTTAGGCCAAGCAACAATTGTCGAATTTCTCCCATCTGAGTACTAAGACGTTCATTCTGAGCATTGAACTATGCTCGAGTAACATGAATTTCGTCACCCATGAATACAGATTGATAACCACAGGAATAAAACCGCTTTGATTACCAATTGATGCAGCAGAAATATAAACGTTGGAATCCACCAACGGCGACTTGAATCCACAAGCCTAGTTTTCCCGAATCCACGAGAAAGTTCCTGGAATCCACCAAAAAGATTGAGAAAATATCAAAGGTTTTTATTAATTAAAAGTTGACGACTACAACTGATAAAGGCTTCTTATATAGGAGCAAATAAACCCTAGGACAACTAACATCAAAGCCTAAAAGCCCATGGATTAAAAGAAAACCAAATCAAAAACAAACTATTAAAAATAATGGCTGAAAATAAGTAAATCTGCATTTTGAAGGCCTAAATGGACTTGAATGGCCTAAAACGCCCATACGTCATGGCAAAGCAACGAGTTGTGTTCGTTGGGCCGTTTCACTTCCAGAAATGTATCATAATAGTCAATCGGACACCGAACGCCAAATCTGGAGCAAACCGGGTTTGGACTTGTTTCGATCCATCTGCTCTTCAATCTCTATCGTCATCTGTTGTATATCAGTATTGATTAAGCTATCAACCCATTATACATTTGATAATCCACCGGAGAATAGTGTAAATGAGAAGTTTGATCTCTGGTTAGTCAACTGTAAGTTCAATGAGCCTCTCCCTGTATCTTGGTACTTTGGACTAGAGTAATTCGCATACTGATACTACACAAAGTAAAAGAAAAATGATTGCAAAAAATATTTAATATGCACTTCTTTGACTCTGGATCCTCCTGACAGCATAACACACAAAAAAGCCATGGAAAAGCAGAACTTGCTAACCTTAATTGGTACAGTACTTAAAAGTGGAGCAGTCATCCAAGAATTTTCTGCAAGACAGGTTGAAGCACTGCAAATCCAATCAAGTCCTTAATAATTACTTTAGTACTTATCATAACAAAACCAAAACCAAAACCATTTGCAACAGATGCTAGTGATTTCAATAGTTGACCTGAAATTTGCTGGAGAAAGTACTCCAATTCAATCATCATGTGAAATTTGTTGACTCTTAATTTCATCACAACCTGATCCTAACCCTTTCAGACGCTGATCCCTCTCGTTCAGGATTCAGTCCTTGGGATTCCAATCAAAGGCTACAGAGCCATATCTTCATCTTCCGAAATTGGAACACAACAAGCCGTCTTCTGGACTCTAAGAAAGACGAGATAAGGGGTTGCGATGTGCCTCTCTTCCATAGAAGAAGACGATCGCTTCCGTCATCGATGATGGGCGAAACCATAAAGATCCACACCCACTTACTTACCCTAGCCCCATCACTCGCCTACCTAACAGACAGCAAACGCCAAACTAACGCCCCAAGTCTACATGCTTAAACGGACGGTGGAGATGTCCGGTGCGCTGTATAATTTTCACTTTTGAAAATGTTTGTTTAGCTATGTATCACACACACAACATACACACACAAGTTTCTAGAAATACTTAGATCGTTTATTGAACAACTTCAGGCTTTATATAGCCTTTACATGATGATAAGAATACAAAAGCAGCAAAACAACCATGCACAACTCGTGGTGTTTGTTACAGACCAATTCAAACTAATTTAAACTGATCTCTAACTCTTTGACTTCTAGTAAACAAGAGATTATTAACTAGAACGAAACCAAAACACTAACCAATTTGAACTAGTCAGACTCAACAATGCCTCCCCTAAACTGAATACAACAACATTTAGTTTAAGCTCAGTGGTACCTCAGATACTCCAACACTATGTCAATAACATCATCAGACGACACAAGAGGCACAACATATAAAACAACATTTCAAACAAGTGTCGTCTGATGGTTTTTGTGATTTTTTAGACGACATATAAAATATAAAAGTCATCTAAATGACATCCTACTTCAATACTTTTAGAGGCTAGTTCATTTTTTCTAGGTTTGTAAAAATCATACGACATATAGGTGTGGTGTCAACAAACCTAGAAATTCTCACTTTTAGTTGAAAATTGAGACCTCATATATATGTTGTGTGAGGAAGGCTGTCCAAATCTAGTTTTCAGCTCTTTTAATGTACTTCTGGAGACGACAAATATATGTTGTCTGAAAAGTGAGCCGAAATGAGGTGTCTAGCTGAAAATTGAGACCTCATATATATGTTGTGTGAGGAAGGCTGTCCAAATCTGGTTTTCAGCTCTTTTAATGTACTTATGGAGACGACAAATATATGTTGTCTGAAAAAAACTGAAATTTTCAATTCGATCTTCCCTGTGCGAGTTTTAATGTGCTTAACTTTGAGACGGCATATTTATGTCGTCTGAAAAGAACCTTAAATTTTCAATTGCGCGCGAAAGTAGTTTTCTCACCCTTAGCGAATTTGAAATTTTCCTGCTCTTAACGAATTATGGCGCCACTTCTTTGTGTGACTCAGACGACATAAATATGTGGTAGTAAGAGGTCCGAAATTGGTCAACAAATGATATGCCTATTATCCATACGGAAACACTCTTATCTCCTCCGACCAAACTTATTTTTTTGATTTGTGAATGCTGGAAATCTCATTGAGTACCCGCGAAACTAATCCATGAGAAAATTTAGACACGTTTATAAACCGATTATATAGGTCCCCATAGAAATTTTTAAACGTAAATAAAGTTGACTCATACGATCGAGACCCAAACTTTATCGAAAATTGGTAAGTTTTCTACTGTATCCATATTTTACTTATGTGATCACATCGTAGGTCAAATTTTGCAAATTAGATTTCGTTCATACAGTTGGTTTATAAAGATACATGTTTAGGTATAATGTAGTAAACGTCTTATAGCACATTAGTAGGAACGTCATGATTGAAATGACTAAAACTAAAAAAATTCAAGTTTGAGTATTGGATATTATCATGATAGCGAAACCTAGCCATGGTACACAATTTAGACATTTTCGATAATGTTCGGGTCTCGGTCGATGTAGTCAACATTAGTTTAATCATTCTTCATTAAACTCAGATTACATATATATGTTGTCTACGAGCACTTAAAAAAAATGAAAGCACAAAAGGTTGGGTTTAGGGTTGGGGGTTAGGGTTGGCATTGGTACAAGCCAACTATTCCTTAGTCAAGGGTTAGGTCAGACACTTTTAATTAGTTGATCAACTTAGACAACATATTTTTGTTGTTTGATAAACACAGTCACCAATTAGGTTTGAGAAAAATGTTGCGCCGGTTTCATTAAGTCTAACACTTGACCACATTTTTCACCAAGTCTCATGACAGAAAGTCTCTCACTTCCTCACCTTCTCTTTCTCTCTCAAGGTCGACCCAGTTTCTCTCTCTCAAGCTCGACCCCAGTTTCTCTCTCTCGAGCTCGACCCCAGTTTCTCTCTCGAGCTCGACCCAGTTGCTCGCTATCTCTCTCAATTAGGTAACCCAGTCTCTTCGAGTTCGATTCGTTTTGGTTTTTAGGGTTTTATTGAAATTTTGATTATTGGGTTTTGCTAATTTCCTTTGAAATAAGATTTAAAAGTTGCTGCTGATTGTTCTGTTTTAGAATTGAGTTCATTCGTAGTTTGTTGTTGTTGTTGATTGTTCCGTTTTAGCATTGAGTTCATCCATAGTTTTTTGTTGTTGTTGGTTGTGTAGTGAAAGTTTGGAGTGAGGAAAGCAGTTGGAGTGGTTATCAGTTGGACCTAAACAAATTGAGGTAAGCCAGTTGTATGGATTGTTAAATATGATTGTTTCTTAGATTTGTTTGTGAATGATTTTTTAGATGGAAATGCTTATTTTAGTTGAGGTCATTACATTACGCTTATGCTTGTATGTGTCTTTAAGATGGATAAGGATTGGATGCTTGCTGATAGGAGATCTTTGAGGTTTCAAACTGGGTTTGAAAATTTCCTCAAATTTGCTTCGGCAAATGCTTCCGACAAAACAAGTATACGTTTTCCTTGTCTGAAGTGTTGTAACCACCATGGATTTACCACTGGTGTTATCAAGGACCATATTTTTTGTAACGGCATTATGCCCAATTACAAGAATTGGGCAAAACATGGTGAACCTTCTGTCATGAATGCCAGAAGTAACGAAGAGTAGGAAACAGTAGAAGGTTTGCCGGAGGGTGTAGATAGTGAAGAAAGTCAGGGTGAGGAGATGTCAATTGACTCAGATGAGTTTCTTAGATTTGTGGAAGATGGAGATAAACCTTTGTATCCCGGTTGTACAAAGACAACAAAATTGAACGCTCTTATTGAACTGTTCAATTTGAAAGCGAAGCACACAACGACTGATGCTTGCTTTTCCGACGTGCTATTGCTGATTGGGATGTTGCTTCATGTATTGAATGAATTACCTAGCAATATATATGAGGTAAAGAAATCATTTGCAGCATTGGGGATGGAGTATGAAAAAATTCATGCTTGTCCAAACGACTGCATTTTGTATTGAGGGAACCATGAGGAAGCTGTAATCTGTCCAGAATGTAGTACATCACGTTATAAGCTGGGAAAGAATAATGTTGTGAGGGACGGGATTGCAGCAAAGTTTTTGTGATACTTCCCTATTATACCAAGATTTCAAAGGATGTTCCAATCACCAAAAACAGCTAAGGACTTGACTTGGCATGCTGATAAGAAAAAAGATGGCATGATGCAGCATCCAGCTGATTCACCGACTTGGGAATTGGTTGACAAAAAGTGGCCAGAATTTGGGAAAGAACCTAGGAACCTTCGTTTATCCCTTTCATCAGATGGATTCAATCCCCACGCTGCTTTAAGTAGCCGCTACTCTTGTTGGCCGGTTATTCTTGTCACATACAACCTTCCTACATGGTTATGCATGAAGAGGAAGTTCATGATGTTGTCGCTGTTAATATCAGGTCCCAACAACCCAGAAAAGATATTGATGTCTATCTACAACCGTTAATAGATGATCTGAAGTTACTGTGGCAGGGGGTTGAAGGTGTGTATGACGCTGTAAGAGATGAAGTCTTTACACTCAAGGCAGTCCTATTTTGGACTATAAATGACTTTCCCACTTATGGGAACCTCTCAGGTAGTGTCACCAAAGGATATAATGCTTGTCCTATTTGTGTTGATGAAACCAAACCCTATAGGCTGAAACATAGCAAGAAAATGGGGTTTTTGAGGAATCGCCGATTTCTGTGGAGACACCATCCATACCGAAAGCAGGCTGCTGCATTCGACAACACTATCGAGGACGAAGTCGCTCCTGAACCATTATCTGGAGAAGAAGTGTTGTCAAGGGTGGAAGGTTTGCCTCGTGACTTTGGAAAAGGAAAAAAGCCTGCCAAGCATGCTGGTGGACCAAGACCTTGCTGGAAAAAGAAAAGCGTTTTCTTTGAACTTGATTACTGGAAATATATTCCAGTACGCCATATTCTTGATGTGATGCACATTGAGAAGAATTGTTGCGATGCCATACTTGGTACCCTACTGAATATTCCCGGAAAGACAAAGGATGGAGCAGTTTCATGTTTGGACATGGTCGATATGGGCATCCGAACTGATTTGAAGCCCACTGCTGGTCCAAAAAAGGCTAAGTTGCCTTTGGGTAGTTGGAACTTGCTGCTAGAGGAGAAGAAAAAATAGTGTGCAAATCCTTTTTCGGCATGTCAGTTCCCGTACGCTTCTCCTCAAATATTAGGAATCTGGTCAGTATGGAAGATTTAAGATTGGTCGGTCTTAAGTCACATGACTGCCATACGGTGATGCAGTACCTTCTCCCTATTGCATTACGATCAGTTTTAGAGAAGCCTGTTAGGTATGCCATTATTCGGTTTTGCCTGTTCTTTAAGGCAATTTGTAGTAAAGTCATAGATGTTTCTAGACTTAAACAAATGCAATGTGATCTGGTTGATACAGTTTGTTTGCTGGAAATGTTCTTCCCACCTTCATTTTTCGACATAATGATTCATCTGACAGTCCATCTTGTTAGAGAAGTTGAATTGTGGGGTCCGGTGTTTTTCCGATGGATGTACCCCTTCGAGAGGTATGTGAAAGTGTTCAAAGGGTATGTCAAAAATCGACATTTTCCTGAGGGGTGCATAGCTGAGAAGTACATTGTTGAAGAGGCTACGGAGTTTTGTGCGGACCGTATCCTTGCTGAAGATGCTACCACTGTGGGAATTCCCTCTACAAGCATAGCTGGACACTACAAACAGAGCAGGCCCTTGTCACGGCCAAGAATGATATCAGTTTACGGAAAGTAGATGCATCTTGCACACCTTTGTGTATTACAGAATACTGAAGATGTCCAGCCCTACTTGGCGTAAGTGTCTACATTATCATATATTCAGTTATATTTTTTTTTTTCATTTCAATACTCTTTAACCTTATGAATGAACTTTTCTGAATGGTTTACCTTGTTCTTCTACTTAGGGAGCATAAGGAATATTTGGATTTAATTTATCCAAATAACGGGAATAACAAGAAGTGGATGAGGGAAAAACAAAATGCGACATTTCCAGTCTGGTTAAAGGATAGGGTAAGTGTATTTTGCATTCTTTAATGCTCCAATTTACTTCTAATAGGCTGCTGATTTTTAACAGTAGATTATCCTTTGCCAGGTTGCAAATGAATTGAGGTTTCCAAACAACAATGTGTCGCAAACATTAAGGTGGATGGCTGCCGGTCCAAGAAACTTAGTGCCGACTTATGCTGCTGCTTACCATATCAACAAGGTTGACTACAACACCGAAGAGAGAGACAATGTCCGATCAGTTCAGAACAGTGGTGTTACATTGCTTGCCAATGCAATGCAATGCAAGTTGCAAGTGCGAGGGATCAAAATCCTTCTGACGGTGCTATGAATTTCTATGGAGTTATTAAAAGTATATGGGAGGTTGACTACTATTAGGGTACCCGTGTTCAACTGTGATTGGGTAGAGAGTACTAGGGGCGTCAAAGTAGACGAACTTGGGTTTACTTTGGTGAAACTGAATAGGTTAGGGCATTTGAACGACCCTTTTGTGTTAGCTACACATGTGAAACAAATATTTTGCATATCAGATCCCCTAGATGCTGACTGGTTAGTTGTGGTGAGGTGCCCGGATATAGACTACCGTGGGGTTGATGAAGACGATGAAGTGCATGACATAGAGGTGGAAGCACAACCGTTTAATATTCCACCAATGCCATCAGTTGACACCTTTGATGATGTAGATGAGAATCACCATAGCAAACATATGCGAGATGGAAATGAAGGAATATGGATTGATATTGATTCATTGCCTCGTGTCAATGATAACTTGCCTTGTGACATTGATGTCAATGAATGGAATTGTACCTAATAGGGTTGTCATTTTTTAGGATTGAATGTTTGTTTATAGAACATGAATCTAAATTGAATTATTGTTATTTTTTTTGCGGTAGAACTCTATGTTTGCTTATGTACGTGTTGAGTACAGTGCACTGCTACTGCAATATTATTTCGTTGTTTCACTTTAGTATGCTTCCTGACCACTGTTTACTTTTGTGTTTCAGGTCATGGATGTTAGCGTGAGTCATGAAGTCAGTTTAGGAATATAAATTAATTTGTTATTGTTTTCCTATTCTATATGTGTAGTACATGTAGTACATAGTACGTAGAGTTTGTACATCTTATATCTCTATATATAGCCTCTTCTGTGAGATGAATTATATATCAAAAAATTCATTCTCCAAACCTCGTTATATTTGACTTGGTATCAGAGCAAAGATCCGGAAGGACTTTGTCTCTTTGTTTCCGCTGCGATTCTTCGTCTGGCGTTGGTTCTCTGTCAGACTATTCTTTCAATTAAAACCCATTATTAGGGTTTAACTGTCGACGTTTTTCCGACGTTTGTTCTCCATCTGACGTTGGTTAGTTGTCAGATTTACAGTTGTTTTTCACGAAGCTGGTTTGTTCTCAGTTCAAGGTTCGTGTTCTAAGGAGTAGCAACCACCATCGGGTTCTAGCCTTTCCTAAACCAGGACCGCCGTCGTCGGCCCTAAGACTGCCGCTAACCCCCAGAAGCCGTCACCGTGTCGTGGCTGTCGTCCCCGCCCAGAAGACGTCGTCTTGTAAAGTCCGACGTCCGGCCTGATCCGCATCAGTCCAGAAGCCGTCATCGTGCCTTGGCTGTCGTCCCCGCCTAGAAGACGTCGTCCTGTCCTGTCCGACGTCCGGCCTGAACAGCATCAGTCCAGACGCAGCCGACGCTGTCCAGATGTCGCATCTCCGTCGTCGTCTCGACCCAGAAGTGACAACGCAGACGACACAGCCTTCTTCGACCCGGTTCTGTTTCTTGCTCAACCCGACCCGGTTCGTTTGTTGTGACCCGACCCGGTTTCAGTTGCTGTTGAGTGACAGTGCAAGTCCACCCAAAGCAGGTTTTCTCATCCTTGCTTTATTGTTGTCGCTGCATAAACTACTGATTTGGCATTTGTGTTTCAATAGGTTCTAGAGAAGAAAGTTCTCAGGTCAATGATGTTCAGAAGTTTGAAGTATCAGTCAAGAATTTTGAAAGTGGTTCCTTTGGGGGGACCAAACTCAATGGAACCAGTTTCCGAAAATGGAAGAAAATCATGATGGCTCATCTCCGAGGGATGCACAAGATGGGACATGTAACTGGGGTGATTGAGGTCCCTAGTGCAAGTAATGTTGCTGCTCACACTAAGTGGGAAGATGATTATGGTCTTGTGATGTCAGTCTTGTACAAGGCCATGAATGAGGAAATAGTTGACCTGGTGGAGCAATGTGCTACTGCGCAGGCAATTTGGAAGACATTGGGAGATTTATATACTAATAATTCTGATTTCATACAGGTTCATGAGTTGATGTGTACTGCTCCAGCAATGCAACAGAATGGGCAGCCAGTGGTGTAATATTTCACCAAGCTGAAGAATATTTGGGCTAAAATTGATGTGAAGCGTCCTTGCAAGATCAAGAATCAGGAGGATCTTGTTTGGTACCTGAAGGAAAAGGAGCTTGAGCGAGTTCATCACTTCCTAAGAGGCCTTGATGCAAAACATAACAGTGCCAAAGG
Source organism: Fragaria x ananassa (assembly GCA_034370585.1). Taxonomy (NCBI): domain Eukaryota; kingdom Viridiplantae; phylum Streptophyta; class Magnoliopsida; order Rosales; family Rosaceae; genus Fragaria; species Fragaria x ananassa. The sequence goes on along the minus strand of CP139753.1, from coordinate 13,579,786 downwards.
AGAGCTGCTCAGAATGACAGAACCTCCTAACTTGACTACAGCTTTCACATATATCCATAAGGATGAGTCTCAGCAGGACAACCTTACTCAAGCACAACTTGAAGTCTCCAATCTCACTATTCAGGCAAGAGCACCAGCATCACTCCTTCAGCAATCAAGTTCTGTTCCACTCCACAAGCAAGGACCACCACCAGGCTTTGGGAATCAACCTCGTTCTCCTTGCTCTTATTGCAATGGTGACCATGCTCGTGAATCTTATTGGAAGTTGCACCCACATCTTAGGCCTAAAAGGCTTACATATCGTCCCAAGGCGAAAGCAGCTATCCAGTTGGTCGAGGAACCAGACATCTATGGTGTGGTCGGATGCGACCATCAAACAGCAGGAGGTGCCACACCCTCAGCATCTGTCGCTGGTCGTGGCAAGATAGGTATGGCCTTAAATACTTCTAACTTTGTTGGTGGTGATACATGGATTATTGATTCAGGTGCTTCCGATCATATGACTTATGACAAATCTTATTTTACTAAATTATCATCTCCACCCGTACCTTATGTTACTAATGCTAATGGTGAGGCCTTCCCTGTGTTAGGAAAGGGGTCAGTTCGACTCCCACAATAGTGCTAAAAAATGTGCTATATGTACCTACTTTATCCCATCATTTGATATATGTCCCACAGTTTAATGTTGAATCCAAATGCTCTGTGATCTTTTTTTCCTATGTATGTGATTTTTCAGGATCTTCTCACTGGGGAGTTACTAGGTCGGGGGTATCTGAGGGGCAGGTTGTTTCATCTGGATCAGATGTACGTAGGGGAGAAACTAGGAGCACAGTCCCGGGTAGCTTTAATGTCCAATTCTGACAAGCTAAGTGAAGTTTGGTTACGGCACCGCCGTTTAGGGCATCCATCTTTTAGTGTTATGAAAAAATCCATGTCTTCTTTGTTTATTGGTGTGGATGAGTCAGTCTTACATTGTGAAACCTGTGTTTTGGGCAAGAGTCATCGCTCAACTTATTTATCTCGTATTTCTAATAAAAGTGTCATTCATTTTGAATTAATTCATTATGATGTTTGGGGACCTTCAAAGGACTCCACTGTGTCTGGTATGCGATACTATGTGTCATTTATTGATGATTGTACACGTCTTACTTGGGTTGTTCTTCTTAAAACTAAGGATGAGGTTTTTCCGGCTTTTCAAGCCTTCCTTTCTGAAGTCCAAACACAGTACAATGCCAAAGTTAGAATTCTTCGCTCTGATAATGAGGGGGAATATGTTAATCGTGTCTTTCAGTCTTTCTCACAAACACATGGGATTATCCACCAGAAAACGTGTCCTTACACACCTGAACATAATGGGGTATCAGAAAGGAAAAATCGTCATTTACTTGATATGGCTCGTTGTATTCTCTTTAGTGCCCATTGTCCCAAGAATCTATGGGGTGATGCTATCTCCGCATCTACCCATCTCATTAATCGTCTTCCTTCTACTATCCTCCAGGGAAAAGTACCATTTGAGGTACTAGCTTCTTATGTATCTTTATCTTCTTTTCATAATCTCTCAGCTCGTGTTTTTGGTTATGTTGCATTTGTTCATATCCCAAAGAGTCAAAGGTCAAGTAAATTAGATGCCCGGGTGATGAAGTGTGTGTTTGTTGGCTATGGGGGCCATCAGAAAGGGTACAAGTGCTATCATCCACCTACTAGGAAGTATTATGTCACTATGGATGTTACTTTCTTTGAGGATATGAGCTATTACACCTTTTCTGATACTGCTCTTCAGGGGAAGAACTCATATTTTGAAGAGCTGTATCATGGAGAGGGGGAGACAAGTCATTCAGTTGAGGTTACAGATACATCAGAGGTTCAGGGACAAGAAGATGACAGACAGGCACCACCAGATGATTCTGGTATAATTGCTCCAGAGATTCAAGAGTCAGACACTGAAAGCGTTCCTGCTGAAAGCGTTACTGCCTCTCCTTCCTTGTCTGATGTCTCCCTGGTACAGAAGATCTTCCATCTGAGGTTAGTAATTCTATTGGGGTTGATACTAGTGATGCTAATAGTAGACAATATGTGTTACCAAATAGGTCTACTCGGGGTAAACAAGCAAAAAAGTATGAACCTACCCTTCAAGCCAAAGCTAAGTATCTTGTGGCAACTTTTATGTCTACCAAGAGATTGTCTAAGTCATATGAATCATTTGTGAATCAAATATCTGCTGTATCAGTACCTAACAAAGTGCAGGATACATTGGGAGATCCAAAATGGAGGAAAGCAATAGATGAGGAGATGGAAGCATTACAGAAGAACAATACTTGGGAGGTTGTATCTCCACCACATGGAAAGAAGGTTATGGGATGTCGCTGGGTGTTTACAGTGAAGCATAATCCAGATGGGTCAGTGAGTTGATATAAAGCACGTCTGGTAGCAAAGGGATTCACCCAGACATATGGCATTGACTATGATGAGACATTTGCACCAGTTGCAAAGATGAACATTATTCGGGTATTGCTATCTCTTGCTGCTAACTTAAACTGGCCTCTTAAACAGTTTGATGTCAAGAATGCTTTTCTTCATGGAGAACTTATAGAGGAAGTGTATATGGATCTTCCACCGGGATGTAAAACTGCTTCTTTAGGTAACGTTGTGTGCAAATTGAGAAAATTTTTGTATGGTCTTAAACAATCACCTCGTGCTTGGTTTGGAAGGTTTTCACAGTTCATGAGGAAGATTGGTTATAAGCAAAGTAACTCAGACCACACTTTGTTTCTCAGACATCAACAAGGGAAGGTAACAGCTCTGATCATATATATTGATGATATGGTTGTTACTGGTAGTGATACTGTTGAGATGGATAGATTGCAAAAACAGCTAGCCATAGAGTTTGAGATGAAAGACCTAGGTACACTCAAGTACTTCTTGGGCATTGAGGTAGCCAGGGAGAGTGAAGGCATCTATCTGTGTCAGAGGAAGTATATACTTGATCTATTAACAGAGACATGTATGTTGGATTGTACTCCAATTGATACTCCTATTGAGTAGAATCACCGATTAGCAGAGTATCCTGATCAGGTACCTACCGACAAGTCTCGATATCAGAGGTTAGTTGGACATCTGATTTATTTAGCACACACCAGACCTGATGTTGCATACGCAGTAAGTGTGGTGAGCCAATTCATGCATAATTCCAGTGTAGATCACATGGATGCTGTTGTAAGGATTTTGAGGTACTTGAAGTCTGCTCCAGGGAGAGTAGTAATGTTTTCTAGGCACAACAATATTCTTGAGGTATGCGGTTTTACAGATGCAGACTGGGCTGGAAATATTACAGACCGGAGGTCTACATCAGGATACTTTACCTTTGTGGGAGGTAATCTTGTTACTTGGAAGAGTAAGAAGCAAAAGGTTGTGGCTCGGTCTAGTGCTGAAGCAGAATATATAGGTATGGCTCATGGAGTGTGTGAGTTGTTGTGGCTGAGGAATGTGTTGCAAGATTTGGGTGTTAAACCCAAGTGTGCTATGCAGCTATATTGTGACAACAAGGCAGCTATCGATATCTCACAGAATCATGTGCAACATAATCGTACTAAGCATGTGGAAGTTGATCGTCACTTTATAAAGGAGAAGCTAGATGCTAAAATCATTAGCTTTCTTTTTGTCCCTACAGAAGAGCAACTTGCAGATATACTCACAAAAGGAGTTTCTAAGAATGCATTTTATGACTCACTTAGCAAGTTGGGCATGATTGATGTATATGCGCCAACTTGAGGGGGAGTGTTAGCGTGAGTCATGAAGTCAGTTTAGGAATGTAAATTAATTTGTTATTGTTTTCCTATTCTATATGTGTAGTACATGTAGTACATAGTACGTAGGGTTTGTACATCTTGTATCTCTATATATAGCCTCTTCTGTAAGATGAATTATATATCAGAAAATTCATTCTACAAACCTCGTTATATTTGACTGTTTTGCCATCTGTTGTGGAATTGTGCCACTCAGTTGGTTGTTTGAGAGATCTAACGACTCCAATTGTTGCATCTGACCAAATGATGATGGGATTCTCCCTGTGAAAGCATTATTGGATAAGTTGAGAACATAGAGTGATTTCAACTCTCCGATTTCCTCAGGTATTGATCCGTTGAATTTGGTTGAGGAGAAGTCAATCAAGGTGAATATGTCTGGAATTTTTACCAGATGGAACTCTAGGCCTTTGATGATAGTCGTAATTGCATCTCCATTATAAACTTGAGGATCAGTTGGTCCGTCCTGCGGATTAGAATATCCAAGGGTAGTTGGAGAATCATCCGTATTAGACATCATAGCCTTCCACATCAATAACATTCTTCCCGGCATATCACCACTGAAGTTGTTATGAGCCAAATCTATTACTTGAAGCACAGCCCATGTGTCATTGGTGTTTGGACATCCAATGCTTCCATAAAACTTGTTGGACTGCAAAACAAGGACATGCAAGGTGGACATGTTCATCAAACCGCATGGAAATGAATCTGTGATGTAATTGTTTCCGAGGTTTAAAACCACCAAACTTGAGCAGTGGACGAGTGATTTCGGAAACTGCCCTTGTATCTGATTTCTGCTAAGGTCAAGAGTTTCTAATTCACAACCTTTCTGAAACTTATCTGGGATAGTTCCAGTAAGCTTGTTTCTGCTCAAATCAAGGACTGAACCTTCTTGAGTTAAGCATTGGGGTATGTCTCCACTCAAGGAATTATTAGACAGATCAAGAACTAAACCACTTGCGTTGCATATTGAATTTGGAATGCACCCATGTAAGTTATTGCTTGAAAAGGAAAGGTAAAACCCAGCATGAATGAAATCTCCGATGTCAGTAGGTATAGTAGAGTTGAAATTATTTCCCGAGTAATCCAAGTAATCACCACTCAAGAACAATGGTATCTGTCCCTGAAGCCGGTTTGAATGAAGATCAAGTGAAGTCACAACATAAGTAGAATTAGGTGGAGGAGGTTCGAAAGTTTCGAAGGAGTTGCGTGAAAGATTTATTAGAACACAATAATAATCAAGTGAAATGAGCCTCCAAGTCCAATTGGGTATCTGGCCTTGAATTTGGTTGTCTGAGAGGTCCAAGGTAACTTCGATTGATTTCTCAAGAAGTCTGGGAATGTTGTCAACTTGTTAGAAGCTAATGACACAAAGTCAAGCTGAAGGAATGAGAATGAGGAAGGGATACCCTCAAGCTTATTGGAACGAAGGTAGAGAGAAGATAAAACAGAAGTAGAATTAGGAAGAGGAGCTTCTAGAGTGGCCAAGGAATTGTAAGCAAGACCCAGGTCAACAAGAGATTTGAGACTGAAAATCCAATTGGGTATTTGTCCTTCCAAATTGTTGTTTCCCAAATCAAGGTCACGAAGTAAGTAAGAAGAGGTATTGGAAACTTTAGGGACTTGACCAGAGAACCGATTGTTGGACAGTGTTAAAATTACCAGCTTGGAAAGAGAAACAATGGATAATGGAATAGTCCCATAGAGTTGATTGTTGCTCAAGTCAAGCCTCACCAGATTAACAAGGGTTTCCCAGTGGATAATACTAACAGGACTCTTAAATCTATTCCCTGACAGTAGCAGATCAGTCAACTGTGTGAGGTTTCCAATCGACTTGGGAAGTGATCCAGTGAAATTGCAACGTGAAAGATCTATGCTTGACAGCATTTTAAGATTTCCAATAGAGTTGGGTAGCTCACCTGAAAAGCTCGTCTTATCTACAATTAAGGATCGAAGAGAGCCATTGTTTGGAAATTCAGGAAAGGAACCATGAAGATCAACATTATCAGAAAGGTCAATGGTTTGTAGGGAAGGTATCTGAAAGATCTCTTTTGGAAATGTTCCAAGCAAGTTAGAACCCTGAAGGTCCAAGTATGTCAATTTTGAAAGATTGGCGAAGCCTTTTGGAACGGGAGCATGAAAGGAGTTATGACCCCATTCAATCTCAGACAGAGATTGAAGGTTTGCTAGGGACTCACATATAGGGCCTCGAAGACCACAGCCATACAATCCCAACGCCCTCAGATTTGGAAGTGAAGATGATATGGCCTCACACACTACCAGAAAACGGATCTTGGGCGACGAAAAAAAATCGTCGCCCTGTTAAAAAATTTCGTCGCCTAAGTACTTAGGCGACGACATGTCGTTGCCCAAGAAGTCGTCGTCAGAAGTGCGTCGGTCAAGAACTTGGCCGACGAAAACTCTGTACATCGTCGTCTAAGAGTATATCTTAGGCGACGACACGAATATCGTCGCCCGACAACTTTCTCGTCGCCTAAGATCACTACATCTTAGGCGACGATGTTATAACCTAGGGCGACGAAACTAAATATTTCGTCGCCTAAGATCACTACATCTTAGGCGACGATAATTTTTTTCGTCGTCTTATATGATAAGTCCTTGACCGACGATTTAGAAATTTCGTCGCCTAAGATATATTTAAATTTTTTAAAAAAATATTTAAATAATTTTTTTAAATATATAAATAATGTTTTTAATTTTTGCTGGAATTTTTTTTTTCGACATTTCTTTAAATTTTTGTAATACTAAAATTTAATTAAAAATAACACAAATTTATAAATTTATAAATAATTTATTACATAAATTCAGAATGTAATAAATTACAAAAATTCAGGTTTAACGGTATCGTCGGAGGAAGAAAGAGGTCGGACGGCACCGTAGGGACCCCGGATGACCCGCCATCACCGTCGGTCGGGGACGACTGTGTGGGGGCGGTGATAGATCGCGACCGTGGAAGTATCTGGATGACGAGGGGCCGTCGCTGCGGGACCCGGCTGCCCAGCAGAACGCGAGCTGCTCGCGCCACCCCTAAGCGCCGCAAGTCGGGCCGTCATCTGCCACGGAAACCCGACCGACGGTGATTGCGGCGGGTTGTTTGAGGTACCGTCAGAGGAATATTCGCTCCTCGCACCCGGACGTTGTCCAGAAGTTCTCCTCATGCCCACCCTGTTTAAAATAACCATATATTTATTAAAAATATTTTACCGTCTTATAATTAATTTAACAAAAAATAACCATAAATTTTGAAAAATTTATCAACAATAATAGCACAAATAAAAAGTAATAATTATTATAGGATTAATTATTTTTTTAATTCACATAACAAATTATTTACATTAATTCAGAATTATTACATCACAAAAATTAATTTACGAATATTTACATCCTTACTAAAAAATAATCCATTATTTTTTACAAAATTTCCACAATATATTTACAATTATAATTTATATTATTTAATCAAAAATTATTTAATCATTTACAATATATTTACAAATTATTTCCACAAATCCTAAACCCTAAACCCTAATATTTTACAATTATCATTTACATCACAATTTACCATAATTTACCCTAAAATCCTACCATAATTTACACAAATTTACCCTAATTTACCATTAATTTCATAAATTACAACAACAACAAAAATAATTTCACCAACAATTTCACAACACAACAATAATTTTGTACTTCTCCCAAATTTCAAACAATTTCACAATTTCAAATAATTTCAAACAATTTCACAATTTCAAACAATAATTTCAAACAATTTCACAATTTCAAACAATTTCAACAATTTCAAACAATTTCAACAATTTCAAACAACAACAACAATTAAAATTTTCATGAACATAACCAATTTAGGGTTATACCTTAAATTGTGGGTCGGGGTCGGGGTCGGGGTCGAGGTCGGGGTCGAGGTCGGCGTCGGGGACGGCGTCGGGTTGCGGGGTCGGGGTCGGAGAGAGGGAGAGAGAGAGGGCTTCGGTGGATTTTTGGAGAGAGAGAGAGAGAGGGCTTGGATTTGTAAGCGGGTGCGCGAATGGCTAGGGTTCCGAATTTTTGCCTTTTATATTGGAGTTCTTGGGCGACGATTCTTGAAAAATCGTCGCCCTGTTTTTTGAAAATCGTCGCCTAAGATAATCTTGGGCAACGATTTTTTTAAGTCGTCGCCTAAGAGACCCTACTTGGGCGACGATTTTCTTCACTATAAATCTCGTCGCCCAAAATGAAGAAAATCGTCGGCCAAGCGTTCTATCATAAAATTCAGAATATCGTGATTTTGGTGATCGGAGAAGAGGAACTGAAAACCGACCGTCAGATATGACCAACATAACGAATTACGTGGGTGGGAAAAAATTCAGCTCCATCGGACAACGATAAGAGCTCGATCCGTCTGGTCAATCGGCGCGGTCAAACCCCTAAACGGACGGAAACGGCTATTCGACCCTCCAAATCAAGTAATCTGGCCGGACCTTCAACTGAGAATAGTTTCCAATCGATGAGACGCTTACGGGGCTATAAAAATTTGGTAAAAAATAAATACCCGAGACAGGGCTACCACTAGGTAGAAATAAGAGAACAATTCGTTGCCCGGAACAACCGGTACCGAAATTTTACCAGAATATCTTCATTTTACACGGGTTGACGTATTTCACTGTTTTGGTCATATCTTATTTCACGACTTTTTTGCGTTTGAGGCTTCTACGTATACGTTGTCTTCAAAACGACACTTAAACTCATCACTTGTATAAAAAAGTTATACAACATTAGTACATATATCGTGAGTTTGGTGATCGGAGAAGAGGAACTGAAAACCAACCGTCAGATATGACTATAATAACAAATTACGTGGGAGGGAAAAAATTCAGCTCCATCGGACAACGATAAGGGCTCGATCCGTCCGGTCAATCGGCGCGGTCAAACCCCTAAACGGACGGAAACGGCTATTCGACCCTCCAAATCACGTAATCTGGCCGGACCTTCAACTGATAATAATTTCCAATCGATGAGACGCTTACGGGGCTATAAAAATTAGGTAAGAAATAAATACCCGGGATAGGGCTACCACTAGGTAGAAATAAGAGAAAAATTTGTTGACCGGAACAACCGGCACCGAAATTTTACCGGAATATCTTCATTTTTTACGGGTTGACGTATTTCACCGTTCTGGTCATATCTTATTTCACGACTTTTTTGCGTTTGAGGCTTCTACGTATACGTTGTCTTCAAAACGACACTTAAACTCAACACAAAAAAGTTATACAACATTAGTACATATATCGTGAGTTTGGTGATCGGAGAAGAGGAACTGAAAACCGACCATCAGATATGACCAGCATAACAAATTACGTGGGTGGGCAAAAATTCAGCTCCATCGGACAACGATAAGGGCTCGATCCGTCCGGTCAATCGGCGCGGTCAAACCCCTAAACGGACGGAAACGGCTATTCGACCCTCCAAATCAAGTAATCTGGCCGGACCTTTAACTGATAATAGTTTGCAATCGACGAGACTCTTACGGGGCTATAAAAATTTGGTAAGAAATAAGTACCCGGGATAGGGCTACCACTAGGTAGAAATAAGAGAAATTCGTTGACCGGAACAACCGGCACCGAAATTTTACTGGAATATCTTCATTTTTCACGAGTTGACGTATTTCACCGTTTCGGTCATATCTTATTTCACGACTTTTTTGCGTTTGAGGCTTCTACGTATACGTTGTCTTCAAAACGACACTTGAACTCAACACTTATATAAAAAAGTTATACAACATTAGTACATATATAGTGAGTTTGGTGATCGGAGAAGAGGAACTGAAAACCGACCGTCAGATATGACCAGCATAATAAATTATGTGGGTGGGCAAAAATTTAGCTCCATCGGACAAAGATAAGGGCTCGATCCGTCTGGTCAATCGGCGCAGTCAAACCCCTAAACGGACGGAAACGGCTATTCGACCCTCCAAATCACGTAATCTGGCCGGACCTTCAACTGAGAATAGTTTCCAATCGACGAGGCGCTTACGGGGCTATAAAAATAAAAAACATTTCCTTAAAATTTAAATGTGTTTTATTTATTTTAATTATTCGGATTATCTTGGCCGACGAAATTAGGGTAATTCGTCGGCCAAGATAATACTTGGGCGACGATATTTGTTAAATTCGTCGCCCAAGGGTACAAATAAAAAATCATGTACAATGAAATTTAAATGTGCTTTATTTATTTTAATTATTCGGATTATCTTGGCCGACGAAATTAGGGTAATTCGTCGGCCAAGATAATACTTGGGCGACGATATTTGTTAAATTCGTCGCCCAAGGGTAAAATAAAAAATCTTGTACAATGGAATTTAAATGTGCTTTATTTATTTTAATTATTCGGATTATCTTGGCCGACGAAGTTAGGGCAATTTGTCGGCCCAGATAATACTTGGGCGACGATATTTGTTAAATTCGTCGCCCAAGGGTAAAAATAAAAAATCCTGTACAATGAAATTTAAATGTCCTTTATTTATTTTAATTATTCGTATTCTCTTGGCCGACGAAATTAGGGTGATTCGTCGGCCAAGATAATACTTGGGCGACGATATTTGTTAAATTCGTCGCCCAAGGGTAAAATAAAAAATCCAACGAAATTTAAATGTGTTTTATTTTAATTATTCGGATTACTCTTGGCCGACGAAAGTAGTGTAATTCGTCGGTCAAGATGTTATTAGGCCGACGAAATGCTTGTATTTCGTCGGCCAAGAAAAAATTAAAAAATAAAATACTTAGGCGACGATATATATGAGTTTCGTCGCCTAAGGATTAAAAACACTTAGGCGACGACAAAATATAGTTGTCGCCGAAGAATAAAAACTTAGGCGACGATATAAATATCTTAGGCGACGAAATATTGTTTCGTCGCCCTAGTTTCTATATTAGGCGACGAAATTTAGCCTGAGACGACGATTTTTAATTTCGTCGCTTAAAGTTGAACTTTAGGCGACGATTTTTTTTTTCGTCGCCTAAGTTCCCTCTTAGGCGACGAAAAAAAAATTTGTCGTCCGGTTTTTTCAATTTCGTCGCCTAAAGCCTTATTTTTGGTAGTAGTCACTCCCCTGTGCTGATAAGTTAATGATATATCAAAATATAACTCTGTAAGCTCTGTGAGGTTTTGAAATAACATGCTTAAATTCGGGTTCTCAACTTCGAACGACGAGTAAATTTGATCAGAGAGATCAAGAGTTACCATCCTTGTTAAGCGTGATAGAACCAAACAGTAAAGTGTACAAAAACAGATTTATATATATTATAAATTCTAATAACAACTATCAAAACGAATTATATTAACAAAGAAATTGAAATTGAAATCACTGACTTGATCTATTGAGGCCTGCGTAGCAGTGTCCTTAGACAGAAATTCGTCCCCACTTGTGCTGTAGTTGCAGACGTCTATCTTGAGGATACAACAATCACAAACAAGTTCTTGCACAAGAACTTGTTCTAGCGAATTTACTGTGTGGATTTCCGAAGAACAGAGAAGAAGAAGAGAAGAACGGTTTTCGTGTGTTGTAACGACGACCAACGTCGTCTATAAATAATAGTCACGCGAACAGATAAACCCGAACAAACAGTTGTAACTGTTTATCAGATAAAATCAAATTCAAAATTCAAAATATTAATTAATAAAAATATTCCGAATTTAATCAACAGAGCCCCAAGGCCCATCTTTTGACTATTAAATATATGTGAAATCTATGTGCAATTCTATGGAAAATCCCATAGAAAGCCCACAAAGTCCATTCTCTCACATATCACCCATTTAATGAATTAAATGGGTTAGCCCTTATAAAGGGCACAACCTTTTCAACTTCTTCAATGTGGGACTAAAGTCCCACAAGTTCCTACAAAGCGTGCAACCTCAATGGGAATCTGCCCAGAAAAATAAGTAGAGGATAAATTCAGATACCTCAAATCTGCAAGCTTTCCGATTGCAGATGAAATGGAAGAATCATTGAAGCTGTTATTGGCCAAATTGAGGCTCTGAAGATGTTCAAGTTGGAAGAGACTGCTTGAATTGTCAATGCTGCATGAGATAGACTCACTGCTGAGGTCAAGTCCAACAACACGCCCGTTACTGCTGCAAGTTACACCGAGCCAAGAACAGCAATCGGTACTCGAATTCCATGTGATAAGCTTGGAGGAAGAAGAATCAAATACAAGACTTTCCTTGAAATGGAGCAACGATTGTTTTTGGGATTCAATACAGTTGCTGCGAACTGTGGGAATGAGGTTAGTAATACTGGTGGTGATCAAGAAAAGGAAGACATGGAGGAACAGAGTTGGCATTGTTTTAAGCATAGGATTAGACGCAGACACAAATGTAATGTTGGAAACTTGATATATAATTGGGAACTGGTAATATATGGTTGTGGACTTGTCGCCGGTGGCTTATGTAAGGTTAAGAAGGATTTGGAAAACGCGTCCATGCTTGACTTTCAAGTCGTCTCCTCTATCGATCGGTAACTTCCAAGATAAATGAGATACTAGGAGAGTGGATACATATGTCTTTCAACGAAAATTATAGAGCGCACCCGGTTTCTTCACCGTCAGATTCTGACACGTAGAGAAGTCAGTTATTGACATCGTTAGGTGCCATTAAGTGGCTGTACTGATATTGTTTAATGACAAAAAAATTTATTTTTCCCCTACACGACGGAATCACTGAATTTCGTCTCTAAAGTGAAAAAAAAATTTAAAAAAAATAACATGGGCGCGGAGTCCGCTGGCACAAAGGGTGTGCAGACTCCGCTGGCAGAGAAGGGCGTGGAGTCCGCTGGCACAGAAGGCACGAGGACTCCGCTGGTATACAGGGTGCGTGGACTCCACTGGCATAAAGAGCGTGCGGATTCCGCTGGCATAAAGGGCGCACGGACTCCCTTGGCAGAAAAAGGCGCAAAGTCCGCTGGCACAAAGGCACGCGGACTCCACTGGAAGAGAAGTCGCCCAGGAGAGGCAGGAAGCGAAGAAGAAGGAGAGGCAGAGGGAAGAAGAAGGTGAGGCAGAGAGAAGAAGGAGAGGAAGAGGGTGAAGAAGAAGGACAGGCAGAGGGAAGAAGAAGGTGAGGCAGAGGGAAGAAGAAGAAGAAGAGGCAGAGGGCGAAGAAGAAGGACAGGCAGAGGGAAGAAGAAGGTGAGGCAGAGGGAAGAAAAAGGAGAGGCAGAGGTATGCGTGGAAACTGGGTAGAAGAGAGGAGGGAGAGAGAACATATAAAGAAAGTTTGAAAATTTTGGTTCAAATTTTTCTGAAATTTTTAGCGGAAAATGAGCCGCTAAAAATTTCGGTACTTAGGTGACGAAAAATTATATTTTCGTCGCTTAAGATATTAATAATTTTTTTAAAATAATAATTTCGTCGTCTAAGTAAATTTTTCAGTCGTCTAAATCGATCTTAGACGACGGAATACATTTCCGTCGCCTAAGTGAATAAATTTTATTTTTTATAAAAAATAATAATTATGTCACCTAAATAAATTTTTCCGTCGTCTAAATCAATCTCAGACGACAGAATAAGTTTCCGTCGCCTAAGTGAATATTTTTTTTTAATAAAAATAATTTCGTCGTCTTAGTAAATTTTCCGTCTCCTAAGTTACCACCTAGGCGATGGAATTTTATCGCCTAAGTTCTACTTAGGAGACGAAATTAAAACAAGGAGTAAATACTTGTGACACCCTGTAGTTTACACCTAAAATCAGTTTTGTCCCTCACTTTTTTTTTTAAACTGGTATACCCCTATATTTTAAATTCTCGACTGATTTGCCCTTGTCGTCAAGTGAACCCGTTATGTAGCTGACGTGGCTAACATGTTGACACATGTATGAGACCAAGGTATTGAGATGACAATTTTACCCACAGAGCAATTCCAAACCCATTTTGAATCATCTTCCCTCTCCCTCCCTCTCCACCACTCCAAACCCGACTCCGACCCATCTTCCCTCTCCCTCCCTCTCCACCACCTCGACGCCTTCTCCTTCAACCAAACCCCCTCCCAACTCTTCCACCTCCGCCTTCGCCGCGACTCCTTCCGCTTCAACTCCCTCACCTCCCTCGCCTACAACCGCACCCGACCCGGCCCACCCTCCTCCAGGTTCAGCTCCTCCATCGTCTCCGGCCTCTCCCAAGGCAACGGCGAGTACTTCACCGGCATCGGCGTCGGCTCTCCCCCCAAATACCAATATATATATATATAGGTCATAGCTAGGTGCTTTATGTTCAAATGGATTTGATTAATTCCCATACCAAACACTTGAGCCATTTTCCAGAACACTAGCAAGAAATTGATGCAGGTTTCGTACTGTTCTGGGTATTTCATTCATTGAAAGTGTGAAACAGACCAAACCCAGATCGAGAAGTTGCCAAAATAGGCTGACCACACCATTGATACCCTAACCCTACCAAAAACCATTTGTTTTTATAAAAACCTAGTGTTAAACCTCCCTTGCACTCATTGCCTCTCAAATCCTTGTTCTCATTTTTCTGGCAACTCAAACACAGAAACGATGACTACTTCAGATGCAGATCAAGAACCAAAGCAACTCCATGTTCTACTAGTAGTTATCTTACAAGCTCACATCAATCCCATGCTGAGGTTCGCAAGGTGCTTAGCTTCTAAACGCGTCCACGTCACTCTCGCCGCCACCGAAACCGTCAGAAACCACTTGCTCCACCGCACCAACCTCTCCACCGCCCCAACCAAACACTCCATGATTGAGTTCGAGTTCTTTTCCGACAGCCTCACCGCCGAGTTCGACCGCGACAAAAGCGCCGAGACCTTCGCCGCCCTCCAAGCCGTCAGCGCCAAAAATCTCTCCATACTCATCAACAACTTCTCCACCAAGAAATCGAAACTCTCTTGCATCGTCTTCAACCCATCTTTATTAGGAGTACGAATGTAGTGGAGACACAAGAAGGCGTCTTTTTTACCATGGAGAGCAGCCAAGAAGAGAGGGGTCTCTTTATCTTTGTTGAGAATATCAACCAAAGAACGATCTTTGGCAATGCACTTGCACATTCTCACATTCCCTTGTGCTGCAGCAAAATGAAGAGGAGTATTCCCTCGCAGGTTTTGGAGTTTCAGCTCCTCCAAGGAAACCAGCTTTACTAGATCTTCAACACGTTCCTCTTGGCCATCTAACACTGCTATGTGCAATGCCGTCTCACCTGACTTGGTGATTATTGCCTTGTGTGCCTGCGGGTTTTGACTATATGCCTGAACAACCTCCTCCTCTCCCCCCTCCCCTCCACCCCCTCTCTCTCCCAACCCGAATCCTTTTCAAAAAACATCTGAACCCGACTCCGACCCATCTTCCCTCTCCCTCCCTCTCTACCACCTCGACGCCTTCTCCTTCAACCAAACCCCCTCCCAACTCTTCCACCTCCGCCTCCGCTGCGACTCCTTCCGTTTCAACTCCCTCACCTCCCTCGCCTACAACCGCACCCGACCCGGCCCACCCTCCTCCAGGTTCAGCTCCTCCATCGTCTCCGGCCTCTCCCAAGGCAACGGCGAGTACTTCACCGGCATCGGCGTCGGCTCTCCCCCCAAATACCTCTACATGGTCCTCGACACCGGCTCCGACGTCGTCTAGCTCCAATGTGCCCCTTGTAAACGCTGCTACTCCCAAACCGACCCGGTTTTCGACCCGAGAAAATCCTCCTCCTTCTCCTCCCTCCCTTGATCCTCCCCTCTCTGCCGCCACCTCGACTCACCCGGCTGCAGGGGTATATTGGACATATTATGTCGATGTTGCAGGTTTCTAGCTGAGTTGGAATCGCAAGACCGGTCATCTCAGCAACTTAACAGTCTTCTTTAACGGTCAATTGACGACAAGGGCAAATCAGTCGAGAATTCAAAGTATAAGGGTATACCAGTTTAAAAAAAAAGTGAGGGACAAAACTGATTTTAGGTATAAACTACAGGGTGTCACAAGCATTTACTCCTTAAAACAATTATGTCACCTAAGAGGTTTTTTCCACCGGTGACTACTGCAAGTGGGCAATTCAAGACTTGGAAATTAGTTGTAAGTTGGGGAAAGCTGTAGTGAGACTGAAAGTCTGAAAGTGATCAAAGCTTCAGCCCTACAGAATAATGCTGAAGCAATTAAGATACAGGATGAAAACTCAAGTATGGTAATAATAAGAACGTTCCTCCTTTTTAGTTATTCAGTATGTTGAGAATTTACTTAGATAATAAGAACATTTTATGCCTTCAAAAAAAAGAACATTTTATAACTCCGGGACAACTTGCGCCTAGCCAAGAACAGCAACAGCAGTCGTTACTTGAATTCCAAGTTACGAGCTTGCAGGAAGAAGAAGATGAATCTAACATGCATGAGACTTCTATTGAAATGGCATGGAACAATGATCGTTGCTAGGCTTCAGTAACTTGCTATAAACTGCAGGGCGAGGGTAACAATTAGTAACACAAGCAATAATTAGTGTTAAACTGCGTTGGGTTTAGAGTAAACAAAGTCTCGATTCATTTAGGAATAAGCAACAAACTTGTCAGTTACATTTGTACTTGTCCTTTTCTATTTGGGATCTTCACACTTCAACCATTAGCAAACGGAAGGGATGGAGGTTAAAACTTGTCATTTCTTTTCAACAGACGAGCACAAATGTGAGGACTTTACAAGTGTTGATGGTAGAATTATGGTGGCTTTTAAAAGTTACATGAAAATGCAAAAAAGAAAAAAAGAAAAAAAAAGAAAGCCTTCCATGTGATAACCTGTGCTTGGCTTTACCTTCAAGATATATATATATATATATATATATATATATATATATATATATATATATATATAAGACGCAATGAAAAGGTAGATGTGGTTCCAGTAAGTGTTGCAGTACATCGAGTTGTGAATGGTAAAGATATCAAATTTCTGAGATTTGTAGTTGAATTGACGCTGAAGTCTTCTCCTATATATCTATCTACAATTTTGTAGGCAAGGCTTTGGTTTGGAAATAATTCAGACACACAGACCTATTCTTCTGGGTTGAGATTGACAAGGTCACCGATGCAGTTGACAAAGCCTCCATGAGATGCACATCCGTCAACCAGCTTGACTTGTTTGCCGTGTTTCTGGAACGAGTCACACTCAATCATGCTCAGTGGTCCTGTTACTAAGTGTGGATGTAACCAGCTTTCAAATTAACGTTCATTGATCAAATTCTAGAAAATGACCATGAGAAGTCTCTCACCGCTCTTACATCACAAATCTGTAGTTGACCTCTATTTATTAACATATAGGAGGATAGATCTTCTGTGTTATTAACAAAAAGTTAACTACAGATTTGTGTAATTTCAATCACACATATTACTACACTGTAAAAATTCCATTGCAAAATCATTTTGATTTGCCATCTCTAAAAATGTGAATCACAGTAGTGTACACATGATCACCTAGTGACTAAGGAAAAATCATGATCAATCACTGTTAGATATAAATCCAAGAATGAGAAATATTATTTTAAAATTAAGTTGTTTTGTTTTTTTACAGTGATCACTAGATGACCATGCAAACACTAACGTGTGAATCACTGAATCTGAATCACACTGTCAACCCTTGACAGCTTGTTTGGGATGTAAACCGAGTTCTCGGAGTGATTAACAGTTCCCGTCTTAGATAGATAATCACTAGAATTATCACATTACTTTGAGACATTGTTACATTCCTTCTCAAAGGTATACGCCATCTAATTTCCGGACACACGAGTAGCATATATGGGTACATGTCACCAAGTTCTATAGATCACGGACAAGCAGAAAACAACTGTAATCAGGATTCATAAATTTTTTGCCCAAGTGAAGCTAAGCTTGTATAAAGTAAAAGCAAGAGAGCATCAACAGTGAACATACAAAGCAGAAAGGTACACCAATACTTCTGTCCAAGGTAAATAGAACACGTTTTCTGCCATGTCATGCAACTCAAATGTGTAGGAGTATCAAGACACGATAAAGCCTTCACGACAGAGTTTGCCTGAACTGATCATTAGATACAATACTACGATACAATTTATAGACTACCTCCACGTAGTGCAAGCACCAAATGAAGGACAGAGCCACCCTCAATGTTGTAGTCTTTAGCAGTTTTGTCATCTCCAAGCTGCTTACCGGCATAAATCAGCCTGCAGACATTTCAAACTCATTAGATACGTATCTCTTGAAAGCTGGCCAGTACCACAAACATGTGAAGCTATTACTAAGCCACAAATAATAAACTTTGTGATTCAGCCATAATGCTGCTTAATAAACTTTATTCTAGCAGGTCTCCTTAAGCTATTAAAAACATAAATGCACGAGATATCTCAAAACAGTTGTCAAGTTAATGTGCATATAAAACAATTATATGGCACCCAAAATTAACTGAACGAATCAAAGTTCTACAGAAAACCATGAAGGCCTTTAGGAAGAAAAGAACGAGCCACTGCTCGTACCACTTCCAATAGGTGAAGGATAACCGAAAGCTAACCAATGCATTACTCACTGCCACATTTGAAACAAGAGCTCAGAGCATTGAACAGATCAATCATTTTTTCTTCTTGTTTGATTCATAAAAACTCCACAGGCAGCAAAGCATAAACAATGTTATTTTTCATGAATGAAATAAGGCATGAAATGCAGTTCGAACAAAATAATAATAATAATAATAATAATAAATAGGCATGAAAAATAACTAAACTAAGAGTTCAATTTATTAAAACGCAGTGCATACTGATGCTAGATAAAAGTACAAAACCAGACATAACTCAAGTTCCCGCAACTTATTACTTTTAGAAAGATTAAATATGAGAAGAAAGAGAACAAGTACCTTTGTTGCACTGGAGGAATTCCCTCTTTCTCCTCAACCCTTTCCTTGATTCTGTCAATGGTGTCAGTTGGTTCAATATCAATCTCAATTTCTTTCCCGGTAAGAGTCTTCACCTTAATCATAGTTCCACCCCTCAGCCTTAAAACTAGGTGAAGAGTTGACTCCTTTTGGATGTTGTAATCTGCAAGAGTTCTTCCATCTTCCAATTGCTTACCGGCAAAAATCAATCTCTGTTGATCAGGAGTGATGCCTTCCTTATCCTGAAAATAAGGGCATATTACATGGCTGTATATAAAAGGAAATGCAAAATAAGGCTAATTTCAAAGAAAAAGTAGATATCAGAGGCCAAAATTTCACATTATAAGTCTGCTGCTGTTGTCATGATAACACTAAGGTTTTGCCAACATGAATAGAAATCAGTACACTGTCCGAGTAGCTACTACGCAATACTGATCGTTGATCGAATTATTGAACAGCAACAGAATTGCTGAACAATACAGACCACTATGTGCAATAATTGGACAGTAAAAACAGAATACCAACGACATAAAAGGTTTAACCTTACAATTAGGAATGAAAATCAACAAGGGAAAAGGGAAAATCATTGATTGAAAATCTATTCGATATCCCTTTACCACCAAAAGGCCCAATTTTTGTCAGTAAAAGAAATCAGAGATTTTCAATAACAATGACAATAAACCTGAACAAAAAAATACAGGCCCAAATAGAAAAATTCACAAAACCTAACACTAGCTATCAAATTCTTCCAACACCAACACCAACACCAACTTCTCTTCACAACACCCAGAAATCGTTCAGTCCCAAATGACCAAACAAACAAAAAGCAAAGGCTGAGATAACTACAAACCCATATGATAATAAAAGCTAAGAACAAGATTTATATACAGAAATTACAACCCCAACTTCATCCTAACTGTGTTGTAGGAAATCGTACCAATACAAATTACACATGGAACACAGACAGAGAAACCAATGAGACTAGAGAGAGAAGAGGGTACCTGGATCTTGGCTTTGACATTATCGATTGTGTCGCTGCTCTCAACCTCGAGAGTGATGGTCTTGCCAGTTAGGGTTTTCACGAAAATCTGCATGTTGGCTCTTGTTTTTGGTCTTGGCTCTCTCACAGAAACGGAGCAGAGAAATGAGAAATCTCACTTCGTTGTTAATTATAGGAGTATTCTCTAATTTATATTTATTTTGCACCTGTTTTTTTCAGAAATAATAAAATTCTTTCTTAAATAATGATCGGGGTAGTACAGAAGTGTGGCCCGCGTATAAGATTCCCGAGTTTTGCTGAATGGTTCTCAGTACGGAGCGATTATTCTCAGTACATAATTATATAACTCAGATTTATATACGTCTAATAAGATATGAAAAAAAATAACAAATCATATATATATTCTTTAAAAAGATATGAAATACAAATAAATTTATTTGTGTTGTTATTAAACAAATAAAAACAGTTTTTAATAATTAATGACAATATTTTCTCTGCATGTCATGTGTCATGGTTTAATTTACTAAATTAACCCTACACTAATTAAATATACTTTTAAAAGAGAAAAGTCTCTCATTTTAAGATTTTTCAGTAAATAGAATATAGTAGCAGGTTTTCAATAACTTAGTGTAGTAGCAGGTTTTCAATAACTTAGTGTAGTAGCAGTTAATTTCAGTGGAAATAGTAACAAGGGTTAACATCCTAACATAAGTAGTAGCATGGATTAACATCCAAGTAGTAATAGCAGTTAATTCCAGTAGAAGTAGTAGCATGGGTTAACATTTCAATAGAAGTAATAGCAGGGGTTAACATTTCAATAGAAGTAGTAGCAGAGGTTAACATCCCACTAGAAGTAGTAGCAGAGGTTAACATCCTACTAGAAGTAATAGCAGGTTTTTAATGACTCAGCTAATATAGTAGCATGTTTTGTTGGAAAGCTACACTTCTAACAAATGTAGTAGCAGGGTTTTAGTGGTTCAGCTAGTTTAGTAACAGTTTCAGTAAGTGCAGTAATAGGTTTTCAGTGGCTCAGCTAATGTAGTAGCATGTTTTGCTGGAAAGCTACACTTCCAACAGATGTAGTAGTAGAGTTTTAGTGGTTCAGCTAGCATAGTAGCAGCTTCAGTAAGTGCAGTAATAGGTTTTCTGTGGCTCAGCTAATGTAGTAGCATGTTTTGCTGGAAAGCTACACTTTCAACATATGTAGTAACAGAGTTTTAGTGATTCAACTGGTGTAGTAGCAGCTTCATTAAGTGCAGTAGCAGGTTTTCAGTAGCTCAGCTAATGTAGTAGTAGTATGTTTTGCTAGAAAGCTACACTTCCAATAGATGTAGTAGCAAAGTTTTAGTGGTTCAGTTAATGTAATAGCAGCTTCAGTAAGTCTAATAGCATGTTTTTAATGGCTCACGCAAGAGCAGCACACAACAACAACACACGCAGTAGCAGCACACAACAACAACAACATGCAGTATCAGCACACAATAACACACATCAATGAAGACTAGACAATGAATGTTAACTTTGCTACTGTCTTATCCTCCACTTCTGCTACTGCCTTCTTCTGCTACGAACTGAAAGGCTCTGCTACTGCTCCTGACCCAAAGGCTTTGTTACTGTCTACTGCAAGGCTCTGCTACTGTTGCCGATTATTAGGAAGCTCCTATTGCTTACTAAAACGTACTGCTACTATCTACTACTATTAACCATAGAGCTGCTACTGCCGACTGAGATCCAAATCTACTTTCCTCCCTTACCTTTCTTAGTCTACTTCAACAATGGATTAACACCACCAAAGCACCTCCAATAGCAATAACTTCATTCCTTCACACATTAATTAACCATACAACCATAGCACCCAAATGATTTCAATTATAATTTCCATCAACAATTATAAAACCAAACTGAAAATGAACATCCACCTGTAGATCTATCCTTGCAATCATCGACATCCACAACCTCCAGAACATCGTCGTAACTAAGATCTACAAGCACGCTTATGTCACCCAAAGCTCGATCGAGGATGGATAACTCGAAGCATTGGGCAACAATTCATGGCCTTTGAAGTGGTTGATCTCCTTGAGAAAATGCGATCCCCCGCACCAGATCGATGAAGCATCAACGACATCGTTGATGAGTTGCAAAAGCTCTAATTTACGGTGGTCATCGCCGGTGGCAACTCCATCGAAGGCATATGGAAGAAGAGAGTGGAGAAGAGGCAAGCCATTGATTCTGATTCCGAGTTTTCGAATCAAAACCATGGCTTAGAATTAGAGAGAGAGAGAGAGAGAGAGAGAGAGAGAGAGAGAGAGAGAATCATATCGGGAGGAAGAGAGAATGAATGGTGTGGCATGTCACGTAATTTTGTTGAAAAACTAAGCATTTTGGTAATTTTCCACCTGAAATCCAGGTCATCTCTCTTCCTATCTGTTATTGGGCTTGGACTTATATCCTTATTTGTTTAAATCTTTTAAAATGTGAGTTTTCTATTTTTTGTAACTGTTTGAAGTAGTGGGATGTCATTTTCTATAAAAAATAAAATAAAAAAGTAAATATACCAATCATAGATAAAGATAAAACATTTGGACCAATAAGATTAAAGAGGAACATAAGAGACGTGGTGTTCCGGGTACAACTAATAATAGTTATAGATTTTCTTTTCTTTTTTCCGATTGGGACAGATCTTTAATTAATTGAATTTTGTCACCATTGTTTGATGTTCTAGTGACCGAACATTTCAAAAAGAAAAAGAAAATCAATCTCATCGGCTCATTGCAATAGTTCTTTGAAATTAGGATGAGATTCGTTTTTTTTTAAATAGTTATTATGTCCAATTTCTAATCACAACTCAAAAATTACACCAACTATGTTGTCGATTAAAGAACACATATTCTTCCTTACATATCAATCGAGGAGCTCGGCTTCATTGCAGTCCTGCATGGGGACGATAAGGCCTGTCGGACGATGGGAAATTAGCTCACCGTCGGACACAGAGAGGATAAACATTTTCTGAAAAAGGCGTGTGTAAGCGCGATCCTCCAAAGACCTTTACCCTTGTATTTGGACTCAATTAACATTCCAATAAATGAATTTATTTTCTTGAAGTTTTCAGATAAAAGAAATAAAAAAATTAAAAAAACTCTAACTGTTTTACCGACAATTACAACTGTTCAACTCAAATTCAATTTGTGAACATACATATCTTCTTATTTGAATTCTATAAAAGAGGACATCGAATTCATTTGGATGCACAAGAAAAATAACGATTCTTTCTGACATCTCTACAATCAAAATACTTGAGAGAAGCACAAGTGAAGTTCGCTAGGGTTCGAGGTAATTGTGCAAAGGCCTTGGATCGAGAGTAGTATCATGTAGGGCAGATGTCTACATTCAATTAAGCATTGCACAGGTGTGGGGATGAATTTTTGTCTAAGGACATTGCATTTGCAAGCCTTTCTCACAAGTTTGTTCTTTTCAATTTTGTTTTATATATTAGGATTGATATCTTATTGCAATCCTTGTTAAAGATGCGAATTCGTTTTCAATTCTATCATCTATTTCTCTGTATATTTGCTATAATATCGTTGTTATATATATACTGTGTTGAATCTTGTTCAGTGACGAGGCTTGATGTGCTTTCAATCCCACCCGGGTCTAACAATCTAAGACAAAAAAAATTTCGTACTCTATGATGTGTACGTGACCCGCAAAACGGCAAAAGAGTTATTGGAATATTTGGAGAAAAAATATCTATCACAAGCAGAAAGTGCAAGCAAATTTATCATCGACAAGTTTCTGAACTATTGGATGGTGGATAACAAAAGTGTTCTCAACCAAGTTAAAGAACTACATATCATAATCCGCGAATTGCACACTGAAGGCATGAAATTGGATGAGAAATTCTAAGTGGGTGCGATCATTGAGAAGCTTCCTCCATCATGGAGAGATTTCAAGCAAACCTTGAAGCATCTAACCGAGGAACTCTCGGTGGAGAATCTGATTTTGGAAGCTTCGTGTGGAAGAGGGCAACCGAGTGAATGAGAAGAGTGATGTCTCATCCATGGAAGCCAAGGCTAACATAGTTGAAGGTGATTCATCAAAGCCTACTACTCACAAGAAAAATAAAGCAAAAGACAAGGTTGCATCCATTGCTCCCAAGGCAAAACATTTCAAACCAAAAGGGGGTTGTTGGATATGTGAAAAACCAGGCCATAAAGCACAAGTTTGCCGCCACAAGAAAGAGCTAAACATTTCTGAAAATCGAGGTAACAACCAATCCAATGTGGCTATCGGTAATGAATTTATTGGTATGCTTTTTGAAGTCAATATGGTTAGTGGCACAACTGATTGGTGAGTAGACATGGGTGCCACAAGGCATATATATGTGCTGATAGGGGTCTGTTCTCTACCTATCAAGAGGTTGATGGTGAAAATCTGTTCATGGGGAATGCTTCTACATCTGCTGTGAAAGGGAAAGGCAAAATGATCATTAAGGTTACTTCAGAGAAGCAATTGGCCCTTCTTGATGTGCTCTATGTACTTGATATTCGTAAGAATCTTGTGTCTGGTCCTATTCTAGTGAATAAGGGTTTTAAACTTGTCTTTGAACATGCAAAAGTTGTAATAACTAAGGGTGAACAATATTTAGGGAAGGGTTACCTTGACATAGGCTCTTCAAACTAAGTGTTATGTCTACTGATAGTTATACTACTATTTCTACTATGAATAAAATAAATAAAGCTTCTACCTACTTGCTTTCATTTGATCTATGACATTCACGATTAGGTCATGTAAATTATCGTTCTTTGAAAAGAATGGTGCATTTAGGATTGCTACTGAAGTGCAATCCCAATATAGGTTCAAAACTAGGATACAACCATGTTTCAATCCTCAGCGATACAATGACCAAAAATGTGAAATTTATGTAAAATCAAAATTTGTAAGACAACCTTTCAAATATGTAGAAATGTCAAATGAAGTGATGGGTTTGATACATTTAGACATTTGTGATTTTAAAGCAACACATCTACTCGTGTAGGAAAGACTTATTATATATCTTTTATAGATGATTGTAGCAAATTTTGCCATGTATATTTGATTCATAGCAAAGATGAAGCCTTGAATATGTTCAAACAATACAAGACTGAAGTAGAAAATCAACTTGACAAGAAAATAAAGATCATAAGATCTGAAAGAGGTGGAGAATATGAATCCAATGCTTTTTCGGATTTTTGTTCTTCACATGGAATTATTCATCAAACAACTGCATCTTATACTCTACAACAAAATGGAGTAGCGGGACGTAAAAATAGAATGTTTGGAGAGATGATCAATTCTCTGCTTAATAGTTTTTATGTTCTATATAGTTTGTGGGGGTGATTCTCTACTTGCGGCAAATGACATTTTAAATAGAATTCCTCACAAAATGACGGACAAGTCTCCGTATGAACTATGGAAAGGAAAAATTCCTTCTTATAAACAGTTTAAAGTGGGGGGTTATTTTGCAAAGGTTCGTGTTCATCTTCCAAAGAGAACAAAAGTTGGACCAAAAAATATAGATTATGTATTTATTAGATATGCAACAAATAGTGTTGCTTATAGATTTTTGGTGGTCAAGTCTGAATTTGATGACATACACGTCAATACAATTATAGAAAGTGACAATGTCGAGTTCTATGAACATATTTTTCCATACAAGGAATGAAGAATTGGCACCACAAATAAATGTATATGTGATGTTAGTAATAAGGATCAAACCCCATCTTCTAGTGTTCAACAATATGAACAAGGTTCATCTTCCAAAGTTCAAGAAAATGAAGAACATGAACCTAGAAGAGCTAGTAAGTAAGAGTGCAAGAATTGCTAAGGACTTAGGTCCCGATTTTATTACCTATATGACTAAAGGAGAACCACAAACTTCTAAAGAAGCTATGACATCTCCAGAAGCTCCCTTTTGGAAGGAAGCAATAAATAGTGAAACTGAATCCATTATGAATAATAATACATGGCAGTTGGTTGACTTACCTCCGAGTAGCAAACCAATTGGTTTCAAATGGATTTGCAAGAAGAAATTAAAGCTCGACAGTAGTATATATAGATAAATATAAGGCTCATTTAGTAGCCAAAAGTTATCGTAAAAAAGAAGAGCAAGAATTCTTTGATACATATGCCCCTATTTCAAGGATCACTTGTATAAGGGCAAATTTGGTATTGATATGACTTTGAAAAAAAACTAGTGTTGTTGTACTGCGAAAATAATTAGCTGTGAATTAAAACAGTTTTGTGTTTGGTAAATATTAGTTTCAAAAGTGTTGTTAAGATAAAATTTATTAATTTCTAGTGTTTTTAGTGACAGATGCTTTTAAAAATAACATTTAAGTTGTTTCTAAAAGCTGCTGCCAGTGACCTGTAATTTAAAAAAAAAACAAAAAACTGTTTTTGTTTCATTTACCAAATACTATAAAATCTAAAAGTTCGAATAGAGAAGTTGATTTTTTTTTTAAACGAAGTTGTACCAAACTAGGCCTAAGAATGCTCCTTGCAATAGCTTCTGTTTTCAATTTGGAAATTCACCAAATGGATGTCAAAACCGCATCTCTAAATGGTGAACTAGAAGAAGTGTATATGGAAAAACCGAAGGGCTTTGTAGTTAAAGAACAAGAACACAAGGTTTGTAAACTTGTGAAGTCTTTATATGGGTTGAAACAAAGACCCAAACAATGGCATGAAAAATTTGATAATACATTGTTGTCACATGGTTTTAAAATAAACGAATGTGATAAATATGTATATGTGAAAATTTATCAAAATAATTCATGTGTCATTATCTATTTGTACGTGGATGATATGCTCATCTAGGGTACGAACATTGATTTAATTAACTCCACAAAGAAATTCTTGAGATTATGCTTTGATATGAAAGATATGCGCAAAGCTGATGTAATACTTGGAATCAAGATTCATAGATAGAGATGATAAAGATTATTCCCTTACTCAATCCTACTATGTGGAAAAGGTGTTGAAGAAGTTTGGACACTTTGACAATAGACCTATTACTACTCCTTTTGATCCCAACACTAGATTAGTCAAAAATGAGGGTGAAGGAATCTCTCAACTAAGGTATTCTCAAGTGATTGGGAGCTTATATGTATATCATGAATAATACTAGACCGGACGTTGCATTTTCGGTTAGTAAACTTAGTAGATATACAAGCAATCCTGGAAATGATTATTGGAATGCTTTAGTTAGATTACGAAGATATCTAAAACATACCATTGGTTATGGTCAACATTACAAGAGATATCCAGCCGTGTTGGAAGAATATAGCGATACCAATTGGATTTCCAATAACACCGTCACAAGATCAACTACTGGATATGTATTCACACTCGACAGAGCAGCCGTGTCTTGGCGATCGTCCAAACAAACATGCATTGTACGATCGACAATGGAATCCGAATTTATAGCCTTAGACAAGGCTAGAGAGGAAGCAGAATGACTTCGAAATTTTCTAGAGGATATTCCATTGTGGCCTAAGCCCTTCACCACAATATATATTTATTGTGATAACAAAGCTATGGAAGCTAGAGCGAAAAATAAAATTTACAATTGGAAGTCAAGGTATATAAGGGGAAAACATAATATTATAAGACAATTGTTTCATAATGGAATGATATCCATTGATTATGTGAAGTCAAAAGACGATATAGTGGATCCTTTGACAAAAGGCCTACAAAAGGAGCAAGTTGTTTCTACATCTAAGGGAATGGGTTTAATGCCAATTTAATGGACTAACCAGGTGGAAACCTAACCTAATTGATTGACAATATCCCATAATCTAGCAGGTTCAATAGGCAAACTGGTTGGGAAAGTTCAAGAGTTAGAACACATTATCTTTCCCATTTCTATGATATACCAAGTGTGTTAAATATTACTATTTTTAGCTAGGAGCAATATGTCAAGATATTCTTAATTAGTGTCACCTATATGAGAGTGATGTGGGTCACATTTATGAGAATTAAATGACCACATTCTCTAGAGCTCTCATGAATCTGGATATGCTCAGAACCAAAATAAACACAACTGCAAGAACCGAAATGTGCTAGATTTAGTGGTTGTGACATTTGTTGTCTTGGTTTACTACTAAAGTGAATAGTTCAAGAATAATTTCACTACATTGCAAAGTAAATCCGACAAATGTTCATTATGGAAGGTTCAAGTCCAAAAGACACCTCTCCGGATGCCGATCGAGTCTTATTTTCTCTTTGGTTGCATAAGAGATGTTGGTATCCCAAAATTCTTATTTTCTATTTAAATGTGGGGTATTATAGGAGTTTGAATAGAAAATGTAGGGTATTGTTAGAACTTGTTGGGACAGAGTCCTACGTTGGAGACAAGTCTCCTTGGATTTGGACTTAATTAAGAGCGCATCTTTAGCACTCTCTTTTTTGATTCCTTAGCTATTTTAAAGAGAGTGTTTAGCTTTTCTGGATGTTTTAGGAGCTCTAACAGACTTACCAAACTTGAGCTATTATAACTTTTAGCTATCTCGCTAGCTCTATTCAGCTAGCGAGATAACTCAAATGAGGCTAGCTATAATTTATTACATTCATTTTAAGATATTTTAGGTGATATATCAATACATTTAAACTATTTAATCTTCATTTGAAGAATAATATTAATGTAATGCTAGCTAAAATAGAGAGCATTGATGCATACACATTTCTAAAGTGACTAGCCAAAATAACATTTTAGTTAATTTAACTAAAATTTAACTCAAATATAGTTATCATTGCTAAAGATGCTTTAACATTCCAATAAATTAATTTATTTTCTTAAAGTTTTCAGATAAAAGAAATAAAAAAAACTCTAACCGTTTTACCAATAGTTACAACTATTCAACTCAAATTCAATTTGTGAACATACATATCTTCTTATCTAAACTCTATAAAAGAGGACATCAAATTCATTTGGATACACAAGAAAAACAATGATTCTTTCTGACATCTCTACAATCAAAATACCTAAGAGAAACACAAGTGAAGTTTGCCAGGGTTCAAGATAACTGTGGAAAGGCATTGGATCGACTTTCTGACATCTATACAATCAAAATACTTAGAGAAACACAAGTGAAGTTTGTCAGGAATCAAGGTAACTGTATAAAGGCTTGGATCAAGAGTTGTATCCTGCAAGACAGACGTCTACATTCAATCAAGCAATGCATAGGTGTGGGGGCGAGTTTTTGCCTTAGGACATTGCATTTGCAAGCCTCTCTCACAAGTTTGTTCTTTTCAATTTCGTTTATATATTAGGTTTGATATCTTACTGCAATCCTTGTTAGAGATTCGAATTCGTTTTCAATTCTACCATCTATTTCTCTGTATATTTGCTATATATCGTTGTTATATATATTGTGTGTTGAATCTTGTTCAGCGACGAGGATTGATGTGCTTTTCAATCCCATCTAGGTTTAATATATGGAACATAAGTCATTCTTGTTTTTAGCAAGCCAAAACATGATTTGGAAAAAAACTCTTATTCGGAGATATTTTTCACAAGCAAATGATCGAACGCGGAACCTTTTTGAGCTAAACTTGCATACCTGAGATCATTTGTAGCATCCCGCGTAACAAGACATTGTAATACTTTAGCCCTTTCAGTTACAAATGGCCTCTGATTTAATAAAAAGTAAACATGTCTTCTTAAAAAACAAAACAAAAAAATCTCAAAATTCTCAGAAAAAAAAAAAAAGAAAGAAAGAAAAAGAAACAACCGCTTCTGAGGAGAGGGGAGCATGCAAGATGCAACTCTCCACCCAAATGTCCCTTGTTTGTCTCAACGAAGCAAGTAAGCAACCAACCGACGAAGGAAATTGCGAAACCTCTGCGATCTGTAGACTGCATCTCAATTCCCCTATTATATATAATCCCACTATTATTCCTTCTCACCCCATTTTTCCCCTTTCTCCTGGTAAAGCCCTCCTCCACACTCTAACTCCCATCTCTCTCCTATCTCGTTTATCATTTAATCTGTTGTCACATGCATTTCAAAATCTTCGAACTTACATTTTCACGTTAACCATTTTGTTTAGGCCCTTTGTTTATTTAAACTAAATTTCAGATCATCCTGGAGAAGAAATTTTTAAGCCAAAGTCAGGTAATCCCTCCTCTTTTCTTGGTTTCTCTATGTTTAATGTGAGATAACTACCTCTTTATTGAATTTGAATCGGTGTTTCTTGTTATGAACAGGAAAATATACTATAATCCAGTAATTGTCATTTTTACTTTACCTGTTTCGGTTTCTAAGACAATGGCAATGAAATTCTGGACTCAGGTAATGTAGGATAGACTTTTTGTTCATGATATCAGTGACTATATTATGTATATTCATTTCAGATGATATTTGGTTTGTATATATTGTAGCGTGAGAGCGATTCGGAGGATGAGGAGAGTGATTATGGTGAGGAAATTGAAACCGGAGGAGGTGAGCCTAGCACCAAAATAGCGGACAACAAGTACCTGAAGCACTCATATGACAGCGATAGTGATGATTCAGATGACCAAAAGCGTGTGGTTAGATCAGTGAAGGACAAGCGTTTCAATGAGATGAATGCCACTGTCGACAGGATGAAGAATTCAAAGAACATAAATGATTGGGTCAGCTTGCTGGACTGCTTTGACAAGATCAATAAGCAGCTTGAGAAGTTCATGCGGATCACCGAGTCCGAAAAAGTACCAACACTATACATCAAAGCCCTTGTTTTGTTGGAGGATTTTTTGAGCCAGGCTCTAAAAAATAAGGATGCTAAGAAGAAGATGAGTAGCAGTAATGCCAAGGCCTTGAACTCAATGAAGCAGAAACTGAAGAAGAACAATAAGCAGTATCAAGACTTGATCACCAAGTACAAGGCGAATCCCGAACAGAGCGAAGAGGATGAAGAAGATGAGCAGGAGGAAGATGAGGAAGAAGATTCTGAAATTGAGGATCCTACAGATATTGCAGCGTCGGATGATGGGGAGGATGAAGATGATTCCAAGGATGGTTGGGAAAAGAAAATGAGTAAGGACAAGCTCCTGGATAAGCAATTCATGAAGGACCCCCGTGAGATCACATGGGATACAATTAACAAGAAATTCAAAGAGGTTGTGGCTGCTCGGGGAAGGAAGGGAACCGGAAGGTTTGAGCAAGTTGAACAGCTTACCTTCTTGACAAAGGTTGCTAAGACCCCTGCACAGAAACTTGAGATTCTTTTCAGTCTTGTTTCTGCTCAGTTTGATGTCAACCCTGGTCTAAGTGGGCACATGCCTATACATGTGTGGAAAAGATGTGTGCATAATATGCTCAATATACTTGATATTCTGGCCCAATATCCAAACATTGCTGTGGATGACAAGGTGGAGCCTGATGAGAATGAATCCCAGAAGGGAGCCGATTACAATGGGACAATCAGGGTCTGGGGAAACTTAGTGGCCTTTGTAGAAAGGATAGATACCGAGTTCTTCAAGAGCTTGCAGTGCATTGACCCTCATACCCGTGAATACATTCAAAGACTTCGTGATGAGCCTTTGTTTGTGACTCTTGCTCAAAATGTTCAAGAATATCTAGAAAAAGTTGGAGATTTCAAAGCTTCTGCAAAAGTTGCCCTGAGGCGGGTAGAACACATTTATTATAAGCCTCAAGAAGTTTATGATGCTATGAGAAAACTGGCTGAGCAGATAGAAGGTGGTGATGAAGTTGAAGGCCAGGAGCCTGTAGCAGTGGAGGAAAATCGGGGTCCAGCTACGTTTGTGGTGACCCCTGAGCTTGTACCTCGGAAACCAACTTTTCTGGAGAGTAGTAGGGCCTTGATGGATTTTCTGGTTTCTCTCATATACAAGTATGGAGATGATCGCACTAAAGCTCGCGCAATGCTTTTTGACATTTACCATCATGCTCTTCTGGACAAGTTTCCTACTGCTCGTGACCTGTTGCTAATGAGTCACCTGCAAGATAGTATTCAGCACATGGACATTTCAACCCAAATACTTTTTAATAGGGCCATGGCACAACTTGGTCTCTGCGCATTTCGAAATGGACTAATCACTGAAGGACATAGCTGCCTTTCTGAACTCTATTCAGGTGGACGAGTGAAGGAGTTGCTTGCACAAGGTGTCTCCCAGAGTAGATATCATGAGAAGACTCCAGAACAGGTGCAGCATTTTACTGTACAGCTATTCTCTCTTTTATCTGCATGCGGGCTGCTACTTTCTATAGAATCTGAAGTTGCTATCCACAATGATTGTTCCTGCAGATTTCTAATAAATAATCTTGGAGTATATATGCAACTAGCTGCTATGTAACAACAATGCTATGACAGCACAAAAATATTATCCAATCTTTTAGGATGAATTTACCCAACAATATATATATATATATATATATACCGTATATACAATGCTGATCAGGTAAGGACCTCCTTACCTTAGCTAAGGTACGGATTTTTTTATTTGACCTACTTTTTGATCACATTTTCTCATCTCTTAACCGTTCAGTATCTAGATATATATGGGTAGATCATCTCTACAAATTTTCAGCCAAATTGATAATGGTTAAGACATTCAAAACTGTGATTTAGAGTTAAAAGAACGTACGGTTCAGGATGAACAGATTTGGTTCGTTCATTGATTTAATACATTTTCGATACCTTAATGATAACCAAATTTGCTGAAAATTTACAGAGATGATCTGATCATGTATATCTAAATACTGAACGGCTATGATGAGAAAATATGATTAGAAAATAGGTCAAATTAGGAAAATTCGTACCTTAACTAAGGTAAGGAAGTCCTTATTTGAAAAGGACTGTGTGTGTCTTTATATATATATATATATATATATATATATATATATATGCTTGTCCAAAGAAATTGACGGTCGTTTTAAAAAATATAACATTATTTCATTACTCATAAGAATTATTACTTTTGTTTTGCTCACACTCATTAATCTCCTGATATGTTATGACCTTATAAGTTAATTAATCGGTAATTTGATGGATGTTTTTCAGGCCGGAGCAAGTTCTAAATTTCTCCACCCCTGTCCACTATTTTCCCTATGTTCATGCTATTTTAAGTTTGCTGATGTAATATTCATTGGGTCACAAACTCTGTTATCAAGTTCCATGAATTATCATTTTGCTGTCCTGCAGGTTTTCTGAGAAGTTTGGGGTATTATATGATCTAAGACGATAGAAGTGTTGTCAATCAATCTACCACAACTAGTTTGTCTGCATATGTTAGGATCTGCTATATATCTGTCAATTTGCAATTTGGCTCAATTTTGCCATCTATTTCTGTAACTAAATAATAAGTTTTGACATGAAAATTGGTGTAATAGGTAATTTGAGAGAAATTCTGGACAGATGAAACTGAAGATAGATCATAATTTGTCAGCTTGTTGTAGATAACGGGAATCCAAGATATCCGAAATTATATTTCATTATGCAGACTACTATTGTATTTTTTTTCTTTTTGTGTAAATGTAGAATAACAGCTGCTCTCAAATTAGTTTGCTATCAATCCTTTATTCTGTAGAACTGATTTTGTCATCCTCTGTTGCCCTTACTCTCAGGAAAGGCTGGAGAGAAGACGACAGATGCCCTTCCATATGCACATAAACCCTGAGCTCCTCGAGGCAGTGCATTTGGTATGTGCCATGCTGCTGGAAGTTCCTAACATGGCAGCAAACATCCATGATACAAGGCGCAGAGTGATCAGTAGGACATTCAGACGGTTGCTTGAAATGAATGAGAAGCAAACTTTCACAGGTCCCCCTGAAAATGTGAGGGACCATGTAATGGCAGCAACCAAGGCCCTCCGCAAGGGTGACTTTCAAAAGGCCTTTGATGTTATCAATTCCCTTCATGTCTGGAAGCTCTTCAGGAATCGGGAGACTGTTCTTGAGATGCTTAAGGGTAAGATCAAAGAGGAGGGTCTGAGGACCTACCTTCTGACCTATTCCGGGTCTTATAAGACGTTAAGCATGGAACAACTCACCAAGATGTTTGATCTCTCAGAGGCACAGGTTCATGGCCTTGTTAGCAAGTTGATGATCAACGATGAGCTCCATGCTAGTTGGGACCAGCCGACACGTTGCATTGTCTTCCACAACATTGAGCAAACAAGGTTGCAGGATCTAGCTTTCCAGTTCACTGATAAGCTGTCAATCCTTGCAGAAAGCAATGAAAGGGCAACGGAGTTGAAAATAGGTGGTGGAGGTTTAGATTTGCCTCCAAGGCGTAGAGACAGCCATGACTATGGTGCTGGAAGTACTACAATGAGTGGCAGGTGGCAAGAAAACTTAACTTTTACTCAAGGAAGACAAGGTGGTGCCACTGGACGTACAGGTTACAGATCATTGACCCATGGTCATTCTGCTGGAGGGGGATATCCTAGGGACCGCACAGGCATTGGTCAGTTCCGAGGAATGGGTCAATATACACGGCATCAAGGTGGTGCGCATGGAGGCTCAGGGAGGACTGGCTATCAGTCTGCTTCATCTGGAAGGGGAACTCAGATGGATACATCAACCCGTTTGGTCAGTCTTAACAGGAGTGTTCGTGCTTAAGGGAACATTGTAGCAGACAAGAATGAAATTTTTGTCCATTAGAAAGCCATTCAAGTTTGATTTTTCGAATTCACATATTTAGGCCCTATGTGGGGCACCAAATAAGACTCCTGAGTCCTGAATAGTATTAAATAACACAGAACCAATGTTTACTTTTACTTGTTACTTTTAGCTACTGGCTACACTTATCTGTTTAGGTATTTAGTACACTTGACTCTCTTATATCAAAGAAATTAAGGTGTCACAGTGCTGCACTCACCCCTTGGATCTGTCTTTCTTATTTGTCAGAGCTCAAGCTGTAGTCAGAGGCTTCGACCTCTACTATACGAGGTATCTCTACTCTCTCTATCCTATTGTATGCTCGTGTTTTATTTTTCCTCACATACCTGAAGAATCACTCTTTCTGCCTAGTTTTTCTTCTATGTTTTTACTTAGTCTTCACAGCAAAAATGGATAAAAGCCTGTTATTTTTTTCTCTTATATGCTTCTTAAGGTCTTCATTTTTGTGTTTCTTTTTTCATTCTTTACAGTGATATAGGTTTTTATTTGTTAATAAGGTGTTCAATTTAATTAGGGATCTGATGACTGATGAATGGTAATTTTAGCATTATAAAGGCCATGATATTTCTGAGATCATCAACATGTGTCCAAGATCTGTTGCTTTTTCAGCATATGGATTTAATCTAGAGTCATGAATTTATTGGAGATTTTACAGTAGGTACTGGTTGCCATCAAATTTGATCATCTTACTTTTTATTTGTTAAGAACTAGCCGCGCTCTTGGTTTATTAAATGCAAGGCATTTTGGTTTTGGCAAACCAAA
Organism: Fragaria x ananassa; assembly: GCA_034370585.1. Classification (NCBI taxonomy): domain Eukaryota; kingdom Viridiplantae; phylum Streptophyta; class Magnoliopsida; order Rosales; family Rosaceae; genus Fragaria; species Fragaria x ananassa. The sequence continues at coordinate 13,544,673 of CP139753.1, read as the reverse complement.
GAGAGTTATAGTTCTCTGGGGTTGTAACTGCTAGATATGATGTCTTTGCTCACATCTTTTGGGTTTGGTTCCCCTATTTTTTCCTTTTTTGCCAAAATGTTGTCTCGTTGTAAATTTGGTTTCTTACGTGTTGCTTTTAAACAGCTGAATTCAGTCATTCACCACTGTAGAATTTTTCTCTTTTTAAACCATGCTCCCTTCTGTTAACAATTTAATCAACCAGAACTCCAGAATGGCTATTGAAATTTTAAAAACTTAAGGTGTTTTTTCTTTATTAATACAGATATATGGTAATTAAAGCATATGGTAAATTGGAGATCTTCTTTCTATTATTAGTAATAGATGACCAGCAAGGCCTAATCATACACATATTTTTTGAATTGATCTGAGGTGCTTAACTAACATGAGTTCGGTAAGATATTGGTGATCAGATGTATAGATTGGCAAGGCAAACGTGAAGGCTTGAAAAGGTAAGTTAGGGAATATCAGCCTTTGGAAGAAGAGAAATTTTAGGTTTTGGTTCGAGCTTAATCAGGTTGACATATATAGAGGGCCGGGTATTATGGGATATGTGTCATGTACCAATTGTATTCTGGTTTTGAGAAAATGTAAGATTTGGGAACTGATTCTGATATCTACAAAATAGTTGTCTGCACACCATAGTATCTTGGAGTTCTAACTAGCTAAAACATGATAGTTCGATTGAAAGTGTACATTTTGTGAATAAGCTGTAGTCGTTTTACTATATTCAATGTAAGAGAACTGATATGCTTTTCCACAGATTCTATGATTTCTTTGAGTCAGTTAAGTCACTTGGTTGATATTCAAGTATGTCCTAGGTTGAACTACCGATATTAGAATTTTCTCCAGATGTACAGTTCTGGGTCTTGTGCGTAATTAGATTCTGACAGGTACGTAATACTACTTGTGCTTAAAGTGGGGAGGAAACACTAATTCTCACCTAGTTTTGATGCTGGTACTCATATGAGTAGGGTTTTGGTCAGCTAACAGAGTCCATTATCGAGTCCAGCGAAGAACAGTGAGGTTAAAGAATCCATTTTGGGAAAATATGGACTCTTGTGCCCTGTACATTAGTATAGTCACAGCAGGAAATTTTGGCTTCAGTATATGATGAATATTGGTTTGGACTGGAAATTTTGCCTCATGTATCAAAATGTCTTTTTTTTTTTTCACAATAAATTTTTTTTTTTGTGTGACTGAATGACCACATTAAGTGACAAGCACAAGAGGTCCAAGAGTCCAAGACCAAAGAAGAAAAGGAATTAGTCACCATTATTATCTAGTACAGAACAGAACGAGGGAAAAAAATCCCTAAACAAAACTGAGCTTCAGGCGGCGACTTAAACAAAACGTATATGTGACGAAAAGGTAATTTCTTGGCATCCAAGAAATTCACACCTTAAATACTCCTACGTCCCCCACCAAATTTGCTTAACAAAGCAAAGCGCCTCCATCCCACCGTGTAAGTCTCTCTACACCTCCATGATTCTGTGTTTTTGAGAATACATGTTTGCTTTCCTCATGTCCATTACTGTTAGGATTTATGAAACAAGATTCTAATACGCATGCTGCTGCTTGTGTTGAACAGAGGATATATTCTAAGAGTACTACACCGATTATCGAACCCTTTTTGGCTTGTGATATTTGCTTCAGGTACGACACAATGGCTTCTACTTCGAAATTCTTTTGCCTCCGGGTTAGTATTTTTCAGTTTTGTTTATAACACTTATGGTTTCGGTATTTCGATTGAACGCTAGAATTTAGAAGCATATTATGTGTTGATAAATCTGTTGTTGTATGTCTTTGTAACTTATGGGATGTGTTATTCATGGCGATCAGAGCGACAGCGACAGTGACGATTCAGAAGATGAGCCTGTGCTCACAGATGAGGACCCGGATACCATCGAGAAAGTCAAGAATAAATACGTGATTGAAAGTGACGATGATGATAACTCTGATGGCGAAAAGCGTCTGGTGAAGCCAGGGAAAGCTAAGCGATTCGAGGAGATGTGTGCTACCCTTGACAAGGTAAACAAGGCAAAGAACATAAACGATTGGGTGAGCATGCTGGAGTCTTTTGACAAGATGAATAAGCAGCTTGAGAAGGTGATGCTTGTCAACCGAACTGGAAAGGTACCAACTCTGTACATCAGAGCGCTTGTTTTGTTGGAGGAGTATGTGGGGGAGGCTCTAGCGAATAAGGATGCTAAGAAGAAGATGAGTAGCACCAATGCCAAGGCCTTGAACTCGATGAAACAAAAACTGAAGAAGAACAACAAGGAGTATGAAGATTTGATTCAGAAGTACAAGGAAAATCCTGTAGAAGAAGTGTTTATGGAAGAGGAAGAAGTTGAAACAAATTGTGAAGCTGAAGTTCTTAAACATGAGGAAAACCAAGATAAGAGGGAAAAGGAGGATGGTTGGGAGAGAAAATCTGGTAAGAAGAGTAAGCTTGTCTTGGATAAGCAGCAGTTCATGAGTGACCCTTGTCATGTTACATGGGAAACTGTGAACAAGAAATACAAGGAGGTTGTGGCTGTTAGGGGAAGGAAGGGAATGAGATGGTTTGAGCTAGTTGAGCATCTTATTTTCTTGGCTAAGTTCGCTAAGACTCCTGCACAGAAGCTTGAGATTCTTCTCAGTATTGTTTCTGCTCAATTTGATGCTGGTTTCCATGGTCACATGCCTGCGCATGTGTGGCAAAAATGTGTGCATAATATGCTTGTTATTCTTGATATTCTAGTGCAAAATCCCAGCATTCGTGTTGATGACAAAGTGGAGATTGATGATAATGAATCTCAGAGAGGAGCTGATTATAAGGGGACAATATGGGTCAATGGAAACTTGGCTGGTTTCGTGAAAAGGCTAGATAATGAGTTCTTCAAGAGCTTGCAGAGTCTTGACCCTCACACCACCGAATACATTGACAGACTTAGAGATGAGCCTATGCTTTTCCTTCTTGCTCAGAATTTTCAAGAATATTTGGAGCAAGTTGGAGATTACAAAGCAGCTGCAAAGTTAACCCTAAGGCAGGTTGAACTCCTTCACTACAAGCCTCAAGATGTCTATGATGCCATGAGAAAACTAGCTGAGCAGAGGGAAAGTGCTGATAATGGTGAAGTCCAAGCTGCTACATCTGTATTTCTTGAAACTCCTGAGTTCGTACGTCGGAGACCTGCTTTTGTGGAGAGTAATAGGGCCATGATGGATATTCTTGTCTCCCTCATATACAAATATGGAGATGATCGGACTAAAGCTCGTGCAATGCTTTGTGATATTTTTCATCATGCTCTCAATAACGATTTCTATACTTCCCGTGACTTGCTGCTATAGAGTCACCTGCAAGACAATATTCATCAGATGGACAATTCATCCAAAATCCTTTTCAATAGGGCTATGGCACAGCTTGGTCTGTGTGCATTTCGAAGTGGACTAATTACTGAAGGACATAGCTGCCTTTCTGACCTTTATTCAGGTGGAAAAGTGAAGGAGTTGCTCGGACAAGGCGTCTCCCGAAGTAGATATCAGGAGATGACTCCTGAACAGGTATTGATCTTTTTTTTTCTTCATTTAGTTAATTATTTTTAGTAGTTGCATGTATGGTTTCCATGTGCATACGATCTGAATTCACTATTATTCAATAATGTTTGTTGTTAATGGCTATTGGCTAGTTACATTGTTTATGCACGACTGCATGATGTTTAACACAAAATTATTGTTACAGTAGGATTTACAACTAGTACTTCTGCAACTAGTTTGTGGTAAATATTAACATGTTTTTGTCTTCAATTTATGTATCTTATAGTTAAATCATAACATTTGTAGTTCTTCATTCTGATATATGTATAATATTTCACTCCATTTATGAACTGTATGCAAAAATTGAACAAGATCCTTCGAAACTTTGTAAGCTAGATATTTGTTGTTGTCCAGAGTCCTGATAGTCCTGACACTATGTTATTGTAGATGGATAATATAATCGAAGTTGAATTTGCTAATTTTTTATGTTCCTCTCCATTCCAGGAAAGTCTCCAGAGGCCCTATCATATGCACATCAACCTTGAGCTCCTAGAGGCAGTACATCTGATATGTGCCATGCTGCAGGAAGTGCCTAACATGGCAGCTGTCAACACCAATAAAAAGCGTAGGGTGATTAGTAGGGCATTCCGGTGGTTGCTTGAGAATCAAACATTTATAGGACCTCCCGAAACTGTTAGAGACCATGTAATTGCAGCTACAATGGCCCTCCTTAAAGGTGACTCTCAAAAGGCTTTCGATGTGATCAATTCTCTTCATGTCTGGAAGCTCCATCAGGAATCGTGAAAATGTTCTGGAGATGCTCAATGCTAATATCAAGGAGGCGGCTCTGAGGACGTACCTTTTCGCCTACTCTCCATCCTATAAATCTGTAAGCATTGAGCAAGTGACCAACATGTTTGAACTCTCAGAGGCCAAGGCTCGTAGCATTGTTAGCCAGATGATCATGAACGAAGAGCTCCATGCCCGTTTGGACCAGCCAACAGGTTGCATTGTCTTTCATGACATTGAGCACACCAGGTTGCAGGCTCTAGCTTTCCAGTTCAGTGAGAAGCTGTCATTCCTTGCAGAAAGCAATGAAAGGGCAACAGAGTTAAGGATAGGTGGTGGTGGGTTAGATTTGTCTACAAGGCATAGATACAGCCAAGACTATGGTGCTGGAAGTACTTCAATGAGTGGCAGGTGGCAAGAAAACTTGTCTTTCACCCAAGGAAGACAAGGCGGTACCACTAGGCGTACAGGTTATAGATCATTGACATATGGTCATACACGGTATCACGGAGGCTCACGGAGGATTGGCTATCAGTCTGCTTCATCTGGAAGGGGATCTCAAATGGATACATCAACTCGTTTGGTCAGTCTTAACAGGGGTGTTCGTGCTTAAGGGAGCATTGTAGCATCAGACAAGAACAAAACTTTTCCCATTAAAGCTTGATTTTTTGAATTCACATTTTAGGCCCTATGTGGCGCACCAAATAAGACTCCTGGATAGCAAACACAGAGCTGTTTGCTTTTGCTTGGTTTGATCTTTAGAGTACTTGTTACTCTTGCTTGTTACGTTTAATCATTAGAGTACTTTGTTTGATCTTTTTGTTCTGTTTTGTTATTGTTCGTCATAGAGAGTAACAGTGTTTAAAATTGCTGGTTTTGGAGTATGCAACTACGGTCTTGACCCTACTTTACCAATTTAATTGTGGCATGATTACTGGCTGATCGAGATGTATATCTCAGATATTCAGATGCATCATAAGATTGGGACCGTGGTCGTGTACGGATCTGCGCATTCTATTTGTATTAATCTATTCTTCTTTTGATTTGATTGTAAAGTCATTGGATCTTGCATCTGGATGCTAATTAATTAATTGAACTTCATCTATAAAACTGTGGCAGATGACATACGTACCAATCTGGTTTTAAGTTTATGTCAAGAATATATATGGTATAGTTCAAACTAGATGATACAGTAAAATTTTGATAAATTAATAATTGTTTAAGAAAAATAGATTTCCCAGTGTGTCTTTGTCAAAGTAGAATCAGAATATGATTTAAACTTCAATAAATTAATAATTGTTTAAGAAAAATAGATTTCTTAGTGTGTGTCTTAATCAAAGCAGAATCAGAATATGATTAGATATCAATGTTGTAATAAGAATATATGTATTTTCTTTATATATTGTATCATCTCTATATAGAGGCTTATTCTATAAATGAAATATTCTCTCCAAATTCTCTCTCACTACCAGAAGAAAGGCTTTAGCCGACGAAAAAAAAAAACCAGGCCGACGAAATTTTCCTTCGTCGGCTAATTTAAAATCTTCGTCGGCTAAATAATTTTTTTCGTCGGCTATAGTCTGTGAACTTTACCCGACGAAATTTTCAAAAGTTTAGCCGACGAAATTTTTAAGAGTTTAGCCGACGAAATTTTTAAAAGTTTAGCCGACGAAAAATATAATTTTGTCGGCTAGAGTGTCTTATATTTACAGATTTGGACAACAACTCATCTGGAAAAAAAAAACTATACGTAGAACCTTCAAACACAAAAAAAGTCGTGAAATAAGATATGACCAGAATGGTGAAATACGTCTACGGTTGAAAAATGACGGTATTCCGGTAAAGTCTCGGTGCCGATAGTTGACTTACCCTTATTATTCACTATGCTGCAGATTTGGCGTTTGGTGTCTGATTGACTATTGTGATACCTTTCCGGAAGAGTAACGGCGCTACAAGTCAAACTCATGGCTAATGCCATGATGTACAGGCTTTTTTGGCCATCCGAGTCCGTTTAGGGCTTCAAAATGCAGTTTTCTTATTTTCGATTAGAGTTGACCGTTTCGATCGAGCCCTTAACTTTGTCGAATCCAGTTGAATTTTTTATCATAGATATATTTCATCATAATGATCATATCTGATGGTCGAATTTTGGTTTGTGAATTTTAGTCATCGGAATCACAACGTGTCTACTATTTTCCGTTATTCGGGTTTATGGGGAGCCCTATCGTCAGAAGGTAAATGTCTCAAAATTTTTATATGGGCAGTTGCGTCTCATCTACGTGAGAGTTTTTTGTGTGGAAGGTTTGACCAAACTACGTAATATAGTTTTCGTGTGATAAGTGACGATGGATTATGGTTGACCGTTTCGATCGAGCCCTTAACGTTGTCGGATCCAGTTGAATTTTTTACCATAGACGTATTTCGTCATAATGATCATATCTGACGGTCGAATTTTGGTTTGTGAATTTTAGTCATCGGAATCACAACGTGTCTACTAATGTTGTATAACTTGTTTAGTAGGTTATACAACTTTGTGAACCAACTCTATATAGGAAGCAAAATTATTAAAAATCTCGTGAAATAAGATGTGTTCAGAATGGTGAAATACGGCTATGGTTCAAAAATCACGTAAATCGGGTAAAGTCTCGGAGCCGATAGTAGCGGTCAACCCTATTTACCGTTATTATTTCTTATGGGGAGCCCTATCGTCGAAAGGTAAATGTTTCAAAATTTTTATATAGGTGGTTGCGTCTCATCTACGTGAGAGTTTTTCGTGTGGAAGATTTGACCAAACTACGTAATATAGGGGGAGATATGAGTGTTTTCGTGAATTTATAGACTTTAGCCGACGAAAATATATGAAAAGTCGTCGGCTAAGATGGTTTTTGCCAACGAATAACCTAATATTTCGTCGGCTATAGTTATTTTTTAATTTTTTAATTACATACTATAGCCGACGAATACGTTAGGGTATTCGTCGGCTAAACCCAAAAAATTTTCGGTGGTTATTTTGCGTAAAATTTTTATACGACTTGTTGCGTGTCATCGGTTTAAAACTATTTTCAGTTGGAGGTCCGGCCAAAATACGTAATTTAGACGGTCGAACGACCTTTTCCATGCGTTTAGGGGTTTGACTTACGAGATTGACCGTCCGGATCGAGCCCTTATTCTTTTCGGATCAAGTTGAATTTTTTCCCATACATGTATTTTATCATGATGGTCAGATCTGACGGTTGGATTTCTGTTTCTCAAGTTTGATCATCACAATCACAACATGTCAAATGTATAAAAATACTTTTAGCCGACGAATTTCAAAGGTTTAGCCGACGAATTTATAAAGTTTAGCCGACGAGTTTATAAGGTTTAGCCGACGAATTTCCAAGTTTTAGTCGACGCAAATGGTACCTTTAGCCGACGAAATTTTCAAAGGACTTTAGCCGACGAAAATATATGAAAAGTCGTCGGCTAAAGTCGAAAAATTTTCGAAATTTTCAACCAAAATTTTTTGGCGGTCAACAAAATTTTCAAAGGACTTTAGCCGACAAAAATATATGAAAAGTCGTCGGCTAAAGTCGAAAAATTTTCAAAATTTTCAACCAAAATTTTTTGACGGTCAACCAAAGAGTTTAGCCGACGAAAATAAAGAATTTCGTCGGCTAAAGTTCTTTATATAGCCGAAGATGGTAAGAAGTCTATTATCTGCCGGATTTTCTTCTCGGCCTAGCTCCGCCGTCAAGCCACCGGAGACCGTCACACTTGTCCCAAAAGCTTCGCCGTCGTCTCTACTTCATTGCTGGATAGGTGGTGCATCGAGTGGCGCCGCCGTGAGGGATAAATCGAGCTCCAAAACTCTGCCGGTTCGGATTCGGTGTCGATCGAATTTCTCCTTCCTTAGATCACCATTTGGTGAGTTCTATATATGGATAAGTTGAGTTTGATTAGTACTACATTCCCCTAGAATTTGGTAGCTCGATTCGCTGTGTGTGAAGAGAATCGAAGATTTGAAGTTTTTAGGGTTTAAAATTAGGAATTTTTATATTTTCAGTCGATTGACCTGTTTAGGCTTAGAATTGAGCTTCGACTTCTTCTAGAAAGTTGTTCGAAATGTTGAGAGGAACATTCTGTCAAATTTTGGTCGTGATCGGAGGTGGCCGAAAGTTTCTGCAGTTTTTTTTTCAAAACCCAGCAACTTTAGCTGACGATATTCAAACACTATATTCGTCGGCTATAGTTATTTTTAAATTTTTTTTATAAGGTTTAGCCGACGAATAACCTAATATTTCGTCGGCTATAGTTATTTTTTAATTTTTTTTATAAGGTTTAGCCGACGAATAACCCAATATTTCGTCGGCTATAGTTATTTTTTAATTTTTTTTATAAGGTTTAGCCGACGAATAACCTAATATTTCGTCGGCTATAGTTATTTTTTAATTTTTTTATAAGGTTTAGCCGACGAAATTTTAAATTTTTTTTAATAAGGTTTAGCCGACGAAATATTTTATATTTCGTCGGCTATAGTTATTTTTTATTATTTATTACGCACTTTAGCCGACGAATATTTCGTCGGCTAAAGTCTGGGACTATAGCCGACGACATATTAAAAAAAAATTTCGTCGGCTAAAGTCATCACAGACGGCCTTTTCCCGACGATACTATAGCCGACGAAAGATCGTCGGCTAAGGTCTTAGCCGGTGAATTTTTTTAACAGGCCGACGAAAATTTTTCGTCGGCTAAAGTACTTTTTCTGGTAGTGTCTCTTAGTTTATTTCTCCTAGGGCTGGGCATCTTCGATTCGGATCGGTTTTAGGACGAAACCAAAACCAATCCAAATAATTCGGTTTAAGGTTTATTCCAACCGAAACTGGATTTTAAAACCTTTGACCTGAATATTCGGCCCATCCAAATTTTCAGATCGGTTCAGGTCGGTTTCGGTTTTAATCCATATTTGAAAAACTTTTGACCCATTTAGTATCTTACTGTAAAGATGAACTTCAAGTTTTTAACTTGAGTAACATGCTTAAAGTATAACAAACAATCAAATACACTCCCAATCTTTTTTATACTAACAAAATTTTCCAAGAAATGAGTTGAATGATAAATTGTCTTTTATACGAAGAAATTAAGTGTGGAAGAGTACATTGTAAGTAGAAATGGAATAAACTAATAATAATAGTGTTTCAGGTGTATAAATTATATATATATATACACACATACACACACATTATATAATTCAGGTCGGTTCGGTTATTTTCGGTTTGTTTAAGAGCTTGAACCGGATCCAATCCGAATGTTTAGGTTCGGATCGGTTCACTACTTGTTTTGACCCAAATGTTTCGGTTCGGTTCGGTCGGTTTTTTGCACACATTCGGTTAAATGCCCAGCCTTAATTTCTCCCGCAATAATAATCTCAATTAAAAGTAATAATTTTCTCCGAACCCAACTCAGGACCAGTTCGTATTACTAGGTATCTTGTTAAATGCATAAGATAATAAGTTTTTAAGACTCTCCTTAGGTCCCAACGAATACAAAAAGTAATAATTTATTATCTAATCATTTAAATATATCACAAAAAATATTAATACTTGATGAAATACATAAAATAACAAATAAATAATATTCATAAACAAATTAAGGAAACTCTTAACAATTTTATCTTCACAATCTGGTTATTCCCAAAATTTTCATATATATTAATTTGTATTTTTCTTCTATTATGAAAAATTAAAGATATTCTTAACAATTTAAGGAAACTCTTAACAACAAAACCTTTTATAAAACAATAAATATTCATTTATCGATAATATAATAACCCCTCTAAAGTAATAACTTTCCACGGTCCCGACATTATTCATTTATAGAGGTTTTACAATATATATATATATATATATATATAAATTTACTAGTTGAAATCAACAAGACTTACAAGTTGAAATCAAATATCATTTATTGAAATGAGGATAGTTTACAAACATAATAAATTTATTAGTTGAAATCAACAAGACTTACAGGTTGAAATCAATGCATGAGTGTACTAAGGTAGTTCAAGAACTAAAGGAGAAAGGAGGCTCTGACTAGAGAGAAAGAGAGAAGAGAAAAAAAATGAAGTATGCCTACCACGAAGCTAGAGGCGTCTATAAATAGAAATTACAGAGTGATGAATAGTAAAAAGTGACTATTCATGAATAGTAAAAAGTGACTATTCATAAATAGTAACTTGTCTGGCATGGATTTTACTGTTGATTACTATTCATGAATAGTAACTTGTCTTTAACTGTTGATGAATAGTATTTTGTCTGGCACGAGTGTTACTTCAGACTAGACTTTGACTAAAACTCAGCATTTGGATCTTGACTATTTTAATAATCGGCCCACCTGGTTAGTTGTCTGGGAGAATCTTGGTGACTATGGGCTGAACTTTGGTGACTATGGGCTGATGATGATTCTGATGGTGAGTATTCTTCTTCTTCATCTTCAGCTGATAAGCTGGCTGCCTGTTGTAACAACTGCTTGGCTAATTCTTTTAATTCATCTGCTTTGGATGATGAGGATTGACTGAAAATTGGTTTTTTAGAAATGGGTGTTGGTTGACAAATCTGAGATTTTAATTGAGGAATTGGGGATGTCGGCTTATTAGAAGCCAAAGTTGCTGGACTGGATGGGATAACTGGAAATTCTTCATAAAATTGGGATAAAACTCTTTCAGTTTTGAACTTATCCCACCATTTAACTAAAAGTTGTCTTAAGATCATATGGTCTTCAATGTCAAGTTTTTATTGCCATTTATAAATCCAAGGAATTTTATATTTGGCCATGAAATGGAGAGTGGGGGAAAACCTTTTCTCATATTCGGAGAAGGCCATGACTCAAACTTAGTTCATGACATTCTTCCCCACTCAAGTCGGCGACGTTCTCGTTGTCCTTGCGAGCTCCTCTTGCTCGAACTCGGCAATCTTGTCCTTGAATTGCTACAAAGATTCCTTTTTTCTCCCAACTAGCCTCGGACGTGGGTAGCCCCTTCCATTTGACAAAATATTCGGTATACCTCGGTATCCGCTTCTTTCGCACCTTGCGCTTGGCTTCAATGTTATCCACTTCTTTGTCAAATGAAGTAGTCATATAAGCGAGAGCTCGATGAGACTTACCTTGTTCGGGTGCTTTGGTATCCTTATGATAAGGCTTCAAGTGACTTACGTGAAACACCGGATGAAGCTTGGTGTTAGAAGGTAGTTCCACTAGATATGCCGTTTTGCCACCCTTCTTGAGGATCGGAAAGGGACCTTCATACTTTCTTAGCAAACTCTTGTGAAGTCCCTTGTTCGCCTTGTGTTGTGTTGGAATTACCTTCACAAACACTAGGTCGCCGACTTGGAACTCTATGTGTTGCCTTTTCCGGTCTGCATACTTCTTCATCTTCTTTGAAGCCTTCTCTAGTTGCGAACGAGCGAGCTCATTGGCTTGCTGCCACTCCTTGGCTGTTTTATATGCAGCGGGGCTACTTCCTGTGTAGCTTGTCGCCAACGTGCTTGGAGTCAAGGGTTGTTGTTTGGTTGCTAGCTCGAACGGACTTGCTCCAGTCGACTCGGACCGCTGCAAGTTATAAGAGAATTGGGCAACATCAAGCAACTTTGCCCAATCCTTTTGGTTGGCACTCACGTAATGCCTTAAGTACAACTCTAACAAGGCATTCACGCGCTCCGTTTGCCTATCGGTTTGTGGATGGAAGGCCGTGGAGAAGTTTAGCTTTGCCCCAAGTAACTTGAAGAGTTCCGTCCAAAACCTTCCAGTGAATCGAGCATCTCGATCACTAACTATGCTCCTTGAAACTCCCCAATACTTCACCACATGCTTGAGAAATAAGCATGCCGCTACCTCCGCGGTACACTCCACGGGTGCCGGGATGAAGGTGGCATACTTGGTGAATCAGTCTACCACAACGCATATGGATCCGCAACCATCGAACTTGGGTAGATTGGTGATGAAGTACATGCTTAATCTTTCCCACGGTCTTGATGGAATGGGAAGGGGTTCCAACAACCCTCTCGGATGCTTTTGCTCCACCTTGTCTTGTTGGCACACAAGACAAGTCTTCACATACGAATCCACGTTGTCCCGCATATGTGGTCAATAGTAGGTGTCACTAAGCAATGCCAAAGTGCGATGAGTGCTGGGATGACCCGCCCACTTTGAGTCATGGCATTCCTTCAATATCTCTCTCCTCAAGTTGTCTCATTTCGGAACATAGAGCCGCTTCCCCGTTGTGTACAACAACTCGTCTTCAAGCCAAAATCGTCTTGTCGTTCCACTCTTGACAAGCTCCACCAAGTTCTTGGCTTGAGAGTCATGGGATAGTCCCTCCTTGATTCCTCCCATGAGATTGCTTTGAGGTGTGAGCACGACAGGTTGCTGTTTTTGATATGAATCAACAATCTCTCCTGCATATTTACATGAATGGTATTCTTATCCCTGAGCAGTTTGATGAATTTCTCCGCTCCTTCCAGATCTGCTTTCATTTTGAAGTACTCCAGACATCCGACCACAACATCCTTGTTCGGCATCCACCATGGCTGCGCAGCAGAAACAGCTTTTGTTGCCGATTCAACTGCCTTCTCAAATTGACCTTGATCAAGGTACCCTTTAGCCAAATAATTCCATGCTGTAGGACTAGGTTTCTGATCCTTCAATGTTATCCTGCTCATAATGGCTTCAGCCTTGTCAAGAAAGCCATTCCTGGTATAAGCACCAATTAAAGTATTTGGGATACGGTTATCATAATTTAAATGCTCAGATTCCCACTCTTCAAAGATCTTCTCAGCACTCTCAATGTCATCAAACTTAGAGAGTGAGGTCATTATGCATACATAACCCTTATTGTATACTTTCATCTGCTCCTTGTAACATTTCCATAGTCTCAAAGTATCGTCTTTCTTCCCCAGTACTGCATATTGAGTCATAAGATACTCATATGCTCCCCTCTGTCTTTTAGAACTTGGTATCTGTTCCTCAGATATCTTTAACATTGCTAAAGCCTTGTCCACAGCTCCTGATTTTGTATAACCATTTGCTGCAATAGCATAATCAGCCCAGTCCAAAAGACTCCTCAGATCAGATTGCCGTTCTGCCAGAATCTTGTCAATTCCTTCAAGATCAGAAACAGCTGCAGCTGCGTTGAGTTTGATTCCATACGTGAATTTGTCATACCTGATACCATTCTCTTCCATTTCACTCATCAGACTACTAAATTTCTCCTTGTGTCCAGTCTTGTAATACAAATTGACCAAAACATTGTATGACAGTGACGTCATATATAACCCCAAATCTTTCATCTTCTGCATGGTGGCCTCTGCTTTTTCCAACTGTTTTGCATGGGCATAGCAGTTGAGGAGAGCAAAGTAAACCTCAAGGACTTTCAATTTTTCGGGAGTGTTGTTGAAATAATTCTCGGCTTGTTCTGTACCATGAACTTTTGCAATCAAATCAAGCCGGATGGCTACATCGGCGTGCAAAAGTTCAACATACCTTTTGTCACTCATCCACATAGAAACCTGGGAGTTCAATACAAAGACAAGTTTCAGAAGCTGAGGCCTAATATGTACACGATCTCTTGACACATCAAAACATCAAGATTGATATGAAGTACAGATTACAACCAAACTCTACATCCTAGAACATCATTACGTGCATGTTTCCTGAACCCCATTTAGAGCATTGGTTTGACAAAACAATCATATTGGGGAACTAGGGGGATATGTGCGAACACATTAAACAAAACTAATCAATTTCTTATGACTAAATTATTGTCAGAGCACTTTATTATGATTGTTCTGACTTGAGAATGATTCTCTATAAATTGATATCTGTGGTAAAACAATCATGTATAAAAGCATAAATGAGAATGTGTTGTTTCACATTGTAGAAATATACATTGTTTAAAACAAAAACAAAAAATTATAAGGGTTTGGCCTCCCCACCTGTATCCAATTGGTCTCAAGTTCCAAGCTTAAATTTCTTCAAGAACTAAGCTATACATGCATTCAGACGGTGAAAGTGGCATAACCAAGCTATAATTTTATGAATCATAGCTTATCATCTCCATTATTCTTGTTCCGACTGGTACGAAATCACATAAAATACCAATGCAATCATACATCCAAATATAACAATTACACTACCAGCATCAAGTAAGCAACTCAAATCAGGCATAATTCAAAACACAAGGCAATGAAATTTCACCGAGTCCAAAATAATAGCAAATGAATTGAAAATGAAGATAGCAATACCTCAAGAGCTTGGCGGTAGTCTTTGTGGTACCTGAGCTCTTTGATGATAGTGACGAGGGTATCTTTATCTACGGCTCGGCCTTCTTGGACCCACCGGTCGAGTATGGGTAGAGCAGAGGCCTTTGGATCGTTCCGGGAGATCCGACGGTAGAGGCTGTTCAGCGAGCCTCTCCAGGACTTGCGGTGAGATTTGGGGGCGGCCGTGGAGTAAAAGAGCGAAAAGTGAGAGAGACGGGAGTAGAGGGTGTTGAATAGGGAGCTGAAATGAGAGTGCTTCGTCATCTAATCAGGTGAACAAACTTACGGAGGGGTTTAAGCCTCTGGGTTGGTTGATACAGAAACAACCAAGGGTTTAAACCCTGCGCACTATTTCCTCTGGTTTGGGAAGAAAACGACAACTATGTCCGTCATTTTTCAAGCTAGTCATAAAGTCTCGCATTTGTGAAGGGTTTGGTAACTTAACAGTGATCAAGGCCCGCTCACCTGCGGGAGTCCTTTTACGGGACAGAAAAGGATTGGTCACACATGACCTTTGAATTTAAATAAAACTGATCTGAGGGCTTGAAGAAGCTTAACCCAAATTCATGAATCACACCTGATAACTCACCCTTATTCATTCCTTCCTCTCCTTTCTCTTTCTTTTTCTCTCTAATCTCTAAACCCAGGTGAGGTGCACAGCAACACAACCACCACCACATCTCTGACGAAGAGCAACGACACCGAGAGTAGCTTCAAACTCATTGGAACCCGGCAACTCTCTCACTACCTCAGTTCAATCGGAATCGTTGCTTTGATTATAATAGCCTTATCTCTTATCAATTCACCAACTAAGTATGCACAAAATGATTCAGAGCTTCAGTCTTTATGATTAAAAAGCACAACCAAGCAAAACCCAAATCTGAAATGGAGGCTTTTACCTGAGAGAGAGCCATCAAGTGAGACATGATTGGATCAAGAATGGTTTTTGGGTGATGAAGAGGGAGTTAAATATAGGAGGAGTTGGGGAACCTTAGATCTTGCAAAATCGATTGAGAAGAGGAAATGGGTGTGAGAGTGATCCTTCGGAGTGGTCGAATTTTTTTTTTTTTTTTTTTTTTTTTTGGCAACTGGAGTGGTCGAATTTGGGTTAAGCTTTTTCCAGCCCTCAGATTAGTTTCATTTAAAGCCAAAGGTCATGTGTGACCTGTCCCTTTCTGTCCCGTAAAAAGACTCACGCATATGAACGGGCCTGATATAAATAATCTCTGTAGTTATAAACTTTCGATAGCAAAATTAGAAATTTTTTGGTTTATAATTTAAAAGATTTTTTTTTATTACATTTTTGCATTTCATTTATTTTAATTTTAGGTCTATAAAAGTAAATTCCTTTTACAAATTTTCATTTATAAGTGAATCAAACTTATAAATGTCTTAACAAATTTTAATATGGTAGAAAATTTACATAAATAATCTACTTATAAATAACTATAAACTGAACGGTCAAGATGTAGATATAAGATCGAAAAATGAGGTAAACTAAAAAGTCATCGACTAGTTTTTATTATAGAAGTCCTCATTAGAAGGGCTCCAGACAAGAGAAACAATTATAAACGAAAGCCTCTAGCAACCTAACTCATAAAAGTCAAAGTAAAAAGCTGTGAGTGTAGACATGGGCCGGTAGTTCATTCTGAGAGCTAGCAATACAGGTGGAATGATCAATATCTGCAATCACATCGGCTAGAAAATTCACTTCTCGATTCTTAGCAAGCTTCCTTATATCTTGAACAACCATGTGTAATCTTCATAGAGTCTTAATTTGGTCGTTAAGAGTATCAATGAGGATCTTTGAGTCTTCTTCAATCTTGATCGTCATGAAGCCATGAATACTAGTTGCAACAAGACCTGTTCTTAATCCAAAAGCCTCAGCCAAAAGAACATTAATTTGCCTCAAGGAGTTAGTAAAGAGGAACCTTGATCATCCTATATCAGAAAACCATCGAAATTATTCAGTAATATTCAACCATCGAAATTCTGCCTGACATAATTAGTAGCGGAGCATGCCATTTGATAATTTCGGTAGATATTTTTTTAGGAGTCTGGAACAAAGGTTGATCATAACATTAATCATAAAATAAGGTAGCAGCATATGAAACTTGAATTAGAGCTTTTTGAATCTGTTCAAAGATAAAGATTATTTCTAGCAAGCCAAATTAATGTTAAGGATCTAAATTATTAGTTACAAAAATAATTGGCGCGACGGTGCCATAACAGGAGAGGGGAAGGTTGGTGATCAGCCGCCTTCGATTTGGAATGATGTTGCAAATTAGAGGTTTAGACAAGTTTGAATATAGCTAAAAGCGAGAGAACTAGTGGAGACATATTTTAAAAAATTGCTACTTTTTAACTATTTTAGTTAAAACATGACTAAAAAGTTATAATGCATGTAAGCAAAACCGCTTCCCCTAGTAATTAATGGCAACGACGACAAGCGACATATGAGCATATCTCTATCTCTACAGCTCTAACCAAATTGTGGGCCGTTTAAAATACAATCTAGTCTAGAAAATTATTAATTGCCGTAATTAAATAATTTAAATTGTTATTTTAAAAATAAATATTAATAAAAAACAATTTCAAAAACTGGTAATAATAGGATTTTTACCTATCAAAAATACAAATAACAACATAATATTGTTTGACTTAGTGGCATAATTATCTTTTTGTAAGTGAGAGACCGTGAGTTCGACTCACAGTATTGTAACACATTAATTGTGTATTTGATAAAAAAAATACTTTTAAACAGCTTGAACTATTGAACATGCTAGGCAAAAGGAACCATACCTAAATTGCTCTCGATCCTAAAATAGTAGCTAACACGGCCACCACTTTTTGTAACAAAACAAAAGATGAGGACTGGGTATGAGGCAGCCCTACGGCTGGACTTGTAGACACTGAGAAAACCAAAACCAAAAGATGAGAGCGGTTTTTATATACTTTTATCGGTTTTAATCAATACATAAAGAACTGAAGTCTCTTAAATTTGGTTCTCAATTAATGCTTAAAAACCGAACCGCTCAATCCAAGCCTAACCTATAAGCCGGTAACAGCCGTATCAAAAATGTTTTCTTTTAATTTTTGATTTTCTTTATATGGTTAATAAAGAAACGTTTAGTCGTTTAGACAATAGAGATTACGAATAAATTGACTATAAGACCCTCAAAAACCTAATGAATTACAAAGTCACGCAATATAAAACCTAAAGATCCGCCTCCTAGGGTTTTTGCGTTCTCATCGTCTTCGGCGCAGTCTATCAGTACTCTCGCTCTCTCGTCTGAAACTGCAACTCTGAGGTACTCTCAATCATTTCCTTCTTCTTCAATCTCTGAGGTACCCTATTTTGTTCTCGAATGCTTATTTTGATTCTCTCAAAGAAATTCTCTAACCTTTTGAAGCTTCAATTGCGTTTGCACAGAGCCATGGCAACTGAAGTCGTAGCCGAGCCTATCCAGCAGCTCTACCAGGAGCCTCACAACGATGTCAAGCTCTTCAACAAGTGGACCTTCGATGATATTCAGGTCTTTCTAATCTCTTTACATGTCTATCTCTTTCGATTCGGAACGTTACGATTGCGATTCTCTATGTTTTCAATTTCAGATCTAATTACGTTTTAGGGAGCATGAGTTTTGTTAGGTAGAGGCATTGAAATGATGCTCCGAGTTTCTAGATTTTTACACTTTGGTACTTGGTTTAGAGATTGATAGGGTAGGCTGCCCGATAGTCGTATATAACAGTGTATAAGCTTGTATGTTTTTTTTTTTTTCTATTTTAGACATAAAAGTGATTCTGTTGTGTGCCGTTCACTCGTTTCACTTGCTGATTCGACACTGCTACATAGGTGACTTGTTATTATTTGGTGAGCTTTGTTTGATCTGTTCTTATGTATCATTGTGCAGATTTCCTTTTGTAGTCGATGCCTTTGTTTATATGGAATTAGTATCTTACAGTTGTTATTTCGGCTGGTTTGATAGTTCTTCTATTGATTATGCGACAGTTTTCCTTGAATTTTTTTTTCTAGTATGTTGTGATACTGAACTAATGTGCACTTGTCAGTATTTTGATTATCTCAAGTGCTTATGAAATTTTCTCATCACGTATATAGGTCAGTGACATCTCCCTTGGAGATTACATTGGAGTGACCCAATCCAAGCATGCAATTTATGTGCCTCACACTGCTGGGAGGTATTCAGTCAAGCGTTTCAGGAAAGCTCAGTGCCCTATTGTGGAGAGGCTTACAAACTCTCTCATGATGCACGGGAGAAACAACGGAAAGAAATTGATGGCTGTTAGGATTGTTAGGCACGCAATGGAAATTATCCATTTGCTTACCGACTTGAACCCCATTCAAGTTATTGTTGATGCTGTTGTTAACAGGTAAGAGGGTGCAGATATGCTTATTTTGTTCAATTGTATACTTTCTTCTTTTGCTAATTGATTGATGTTCACGGGAAACCTCTAGCTACATCTAATGTTTCTTCTGTGTGTTTTGGTTCTGTGACTATCAGTGGTCCACGTGAAGATGCCACTCGTATTGGATCTGCTGGAGTTGTTAGGCGTCAGGCTGTGGATATCTCACCTCTGAGACGTGTGAATCAGGCTATCTATCTCCTGACAACTGGTGCTCGTGAGTCTGCTTTCAGGAACATCAAAACTATTGCTGAATGCTTGGCTGATGAGCTTATCAATGCTGCCAAAGGTTCCTCCAACAGGTACAGATGGCTTTGTTTCCTCTTTTATCTTATTGGTTGTTATGGTCTTAAACTGGTTCAATGTATTGTTTCTAACTACTGGTGTGTTTGGGTGTAGTTATGCTATCAAGAAGAAGGATGAGATTGAAAGGGTTGCCAAGGCCAATCGTTAAGGTGCTTTGGAAACTTCTGGTACTGAAGACTACAATTTAAAATCAAAGTGGGTGTTATGTATCAAAGAAGAACAAATTGGGTTTTATTTATCTTTTTGTAATCCGTATGCTAGCTGTTATTTCGGATATGATTATTGCTGTGTTTTGTTTCTGCGAAGATATGATCTAGGCTCTTTTTTCTTTTGTGTTCTTTGCTTTTAGTATGTTATGAACTATGTTTGGAATCCAGAGAAGACAGGTGAACACGCTAGAATTATTTTTTCTGTTTAGCTCCTTTGGCTTCAATGTGTCAAATTAAAGGGGAGGAGTCGAGTATGCTTCTATGTTGATATTCTTCTCCATCACTGATACAGTGATACTCTATCTGAAATCACTTTCTTTGCATGGATAAATACAATTTTACATTATGACCAAAGCAAAAGCATCGCTGGTGAAGAACTGATGACGGGGTTGTTGTAACTTGAGTCTAAATCCACAACCCTTTTGAAAATGTCTTATGTATCAAATCACTACTGATTTCTCACCCCATTCTGTTTTACTATCCCGTATTATGTCTATTATACCTTCTAATCGTCTATTGGTCTCTACCAGATCGAGAAACTAGATTTCAATGAAATTAGCTACTTATGTGATAACACAATAGAATTCACATGATCACCTATTGATCAAAGAAATCATGGTCAATTATCGTTGGATGTAAATCTAAAAGTAAGAAGTATTATTTTCAAGTTAAGTTGTTTTGTTTTCCACTCTTGGATTTATTGAGATTGGTTAAACGAGAAGGGGCGGCCAAATGGCGGAGTTATGCCGGAAAGACCGAAGACGGTGTTGGTCTGAATTTGGGCTCATCTCTGACTCGACTTGTCGTTTTGACCAAGTGACCAACACACCCTTTTTAAGTAGACAAAAAAGACCGGCCAAAATTAAATGAAATTAAAGACCAACGACTTGGATCCTTTAGCTATTTTCTAAGTTTTAGAAATTATTTTTTACCTGAAAATTTCATAGTGAATAACTCAATGCACCGAAAAATAACATGAAAGTACTACGGAACTCGTGTCGATGCGTACTTTAATATCAGAGCCTTAAACAAACAATTTTCACTTTGGTAAAATCGATAAAATAAGACTGAGCACTTCTTATAAAATTTCAGACAACGGTTACTACTCTTCAATACTTAGACGAAAGCTGGGTAAATTTTTATAGCGTCTTACAAGTTTTACAATTTTTGTCATCGATTAGGTCTCAGACAACTTAGTCAACCATATGTATTATTCTACTTCCTTACTGGAAGTTTATAATTTTTCAATCATAGTTGTATATCACTATTTCGATCACATCTTATTTCACAAGATATGTTTCCTATGTATAGTTGGTTCACAATAATGTACACTTGCATATAACCTACTAAACAAGTTTTACTGTTTTAATAGGCACGTAACAATACGAGGCCATAAATATGTGGAAATAAAAATTTCACCGTCTGATGTAGGCATGGTAATTAAATAAGTTTACTGATAAAATATTGGGTGATTTTGATGAGTTAAATCAATATATTTTTCTTTCTCTTGTTCTTGATTCATGAAAAAAGGTTGATATGTTTGTTGATTATTTAGAGGTTGCATGTGAGGAGGATGATCAATATCATATGGTGGAAGTTGTCACAAACAGTGTGAAGACTTTTTTATGTCTTCTTTACAATGTGTATAAAGAAGAGGAAAATGAGGTTGGAGCAGTTGATGGGTCTCAAACATTCAATGATATAGTTAAACTTTCTTTCACGGGTCTTACCGAGTTTGAGAGGAAGTTGAAGAAGAAGGAGTTGAAATAAAAAGCAAAAAAAGCCGAGATCATTAACAATGATGTTGATAGATATGTTAGGATGCAATTGAAGGAGATGATGGAAAGTTTGACTTGTTGGATTTGTAGAGAGTGAATGAGGTTTCTAAATATCTATATTGACCCGCATTGCAAAAGATATTATAGCTATTTCGGTGTCTGCTATATATTCAGAATCTTCTTTTAACACTAGTGGGAGGGCCATTAATCCACATCGATGCTCTTTAAGTCCAAAAATAATGGAAGTCTTCATATGTACACAAAGTTGGTTTAGAGGTGAAACTATTGTTTTGCATCATGTTCACACTAACGAGGAGATTGATATATATGTGAAGAAACAAAAAGAGGTAATAGTTTTTTTATTTTTTATTTTTGAATATTTGATTGAGGGGGTTTTTTTTTTGGGTTTATGTAACAAATATGGTTTTCTTATCTAACTTTTTGTTTTTGGTTTATGTAACAAACCCTAAACCCTATTAATTACTTAGCTCTAGTAATCAACTATTGACCTCAGTACTGACCTCCAATAATTTGTCAAAACACAGAAAAACAAAGATGATAAAGAAGAAGGCAATTCCCAACCAAAACGAAACCAAAAGAAAAATTATTGACCACCAGTAATTTTTTATTGACCTATGTACTGATCCCAATAATTTGTCAAAATATAGAAAAACAAAGAAAATAGAAGAAGAAGAAGAAGATAATTCCTAACCAAAACGAAACTAAAAGAAAAATTACTGACCCCCAGTAATTTTTTATTAACCTATGTACTGAGCCCAATAATCTGTTAAAACACAGAAAAACAAAGAAAATAGAAGAAGACAATTCCCAACCAAAACGAAACCAAAAGAAAAGTTGTTGACCTCTAGTAATTTTCTATTAACCTCTATACTGACCCCAATAATTTGTCAAAACATAGAAAACAGAGAGGGAGAGATAAGGGAGAGAGGACGAAGTCGGATCCGATCCAGAGGACAAGGATCTTGAGGCAGAGATCGGCGAGCTCTGACGACATACTAGAGGATCGCCGGGCTCGGGGACAAGGGAGCCAAGGAGA
Source organism: Fragaria x ananassa (assembly GCA_034370585.1). Lineage (NCBI taxonomy): Eukaryota > Viridiplantae > Streptophyta > Magnoliopsida > Rosales > Rosaceae > Fragaria > Fragaria x ananassa. The sequence goes on along the minus strand of CP139753.1, from coordinate 13,522,274 downwards.
AGCAGGAGACGGTGAAGGTGATCGCCATCGTCAGTGGTGCTCGATCAACAGAGATCTCTGGATGCTCAACGCGGTTGTCATCCTCCTCGTCGGCGGTCGTCGGCCCCCTTGTCGGCGCGTCTTAGAGAGAGAGAGAGAGAGAGAGAGAGAATTTAGATCTGAGGAGAGGTGATAGATATTATGTAAGGGTAAAATAATATTTTACGTAAGATTAATTGAAATGAGCTTTTGACTTTTATTTTTCATTAGATTGAAGTCTAACTTTGTTATTTTTGTGCAAATGAGCATTTTCTCATGAAACAAATATTATTGCGAGCATGAGATGATGCTGCAAGAAGTATTTAATTTTTTTCTCTCCTATTTATTCTGAGTTTGTGTTTTGATGTCTCAACTTTAAACATTGGACTCTATTTGTAATTTGTAGATTTTTAAGTTTTAACTATATGTAAGTATGAAGTATGGACTATAAAGTATGAAGTGTGAACTTTATATTTGTGTTTAAGATGTATGTACTTTAAAGTTTAAACTTTAGATTTTAAAATTATTTTAGTATTTTTGATTGCATGTTTATACATTGGTTTGTCGACTGTCATTATGAACTATTGCCATAAATTATATTGATGTAGTTGAAAAATGCTAAAACCAAGGAGCTTTATGGAGTTGAAGAAAAAACAAAATACGTTCATTTTCGGTCAGGCTTAAATTATTGTCAGAATTTTTCTTTCTACTGTGTAAAAAAAAAAACCGAAAAAAAATAATCAAATCCGGCCGAACTATCGGTTTGGTTCGGTTTACTGTTTCAAAAATTGAAAAATCGAACCAAATTCGGTTTGCTTTCGGTTTTAGCTAAAAATCGAACCGATTTACACCGAACCCACCCCTAGTTGAAGATCAACTGAGCCAGTGTCTTTACATCATTTTGTTCTTTCAATTGTACCAATTTGTTTTGTTACAAAATTTCAACAAAAACACTTTTAAAGGTTCTTTGAAATACTATATGCTACTTAAGGAATAAGGATAAGTGTGTGACTTCCACGTTAATCAGGCAGTTCTATAGTCCTGATGTGATCTGTGGCTACAGAGCCTTGGAAGATCTATGTTGTAAAGAAAAATGATCCAAACAATATCTCACCTTTTAGATAAGGTAATTTCTGGTATCTTAACTTTGAAAAACTTCAGAACGGTATCTCACGTTCGTACTCCGACTAAAGATTGATATCTGATACCGTAAGTTCCGTTAAAAAAATTGACGGTAGATATAATTTTATACTAAAATGACAAATCTACACTCATTTGTTTTTATTTTCGTTATTTCTTTTCAAATAATAAAAGCAAAAAAAATAAAAGTAGAGTGGTGGAGGCTGTTTATGGTGTCGGGCTGAGGCTGAGGCTGAGACTTCTTTTTCATCAGAGGGTCTGAACAATTTGGGCAAAAAGCCGACGGAGAAGTGGGGTGAGGACGCCGACGATCTAAGAGATCGGCCTGGACGGATCAGTGGGTTCAACGCCGGACGGAGTAGTGGACGGAGCAGGGGGCGTCGCCGGAGATCTGGGACTAAGCAACTCACGCCGGCCTGAGCAACGCCGGAGCGGAAAGGGACCGGCAGGCTGGTATGAACGACGTCGGTGGTCTGATTTGAAGTAACCCGACCAAATATTGGTATCTGATACCGTTAATTACGTTAAAAAAATTGATAATTGAAGGATAATTTTGGCTTTTCATATATGAACATTTTTTGTTTTCCCTATTCTCTCTCTCTCTCTCTCTCATTTGGAGATCTCGCATAAGCAATCTAATCTCTAAAGAAAGCAAGATGCAATTGATGTTTAAACAAGTAAAATCTGAAGTACTAGCATCTAGCCGTGCCACTACGATCATGGATTATGGCTCTTAGGTTCTCACCCTTGTTGACCAATGACAATCATCATCAGTTGCCGGCATGTAATTAGAGAGAGAGAAAGAGAGATGGGTTGGCATGGAATTCTGGGTTTTGAGCAAGGGTTCAGGCACCTTTGACCTGAATCAACTGGGTATCTTTCATCTACTATTTGCTTCTTCGTGCATCATAAATTCCTTTCTTAGTAGAACAAGATAGTTTTTGGTTTCATTTATTTAAGGGATCAACTTTGATGAGACAGTAGTACGGTTCAAACTTTGCAACTTCTTTTTTTCCTTGCTGAAATCACTTGAGTAATGAACTGATATCTGATGAAGTAATGAATGTCATGTCATACCTTTTCAATTCTTACTTTCAATCACTCTTCCGTTTTTCAGCTTCTCCCAATCTCCAGAAAGTCCTATGAGATTTAAGACCATATGTTGTTCCCAATGGAGACGCACATAACTGAATCATTTCAAAGTTTTCTCCAGCGTTGTTCCAAATTCAAGGTCCAGATTTCCAATTCAGCCTTAGATACCGTTTTAAAGTTTTTTAAAGTTGAGATACCAAAAGTTAGCTTCTCTAGACCCTGTTTGGATCATTTTCTCATTTTGTAATGTTGGTAGTTTGGTATATCTTTATAGTTTGTTAGAGAAACAACATTATTTAGGGCTACCAATGTGGGAAGAGTAAGTGTGGTGAGAAGCATGGAAATTTGGCCTTTTCCAAGACAGTTGTGCTCAGATGGTGGAAACCAACACCTGGGGTGTGTAAACTCAACATTGATGGGTCAATGAACCCCATAAATGGCCGCATTGGGGGTGATGGGGTGATTAGGAAATCTGATGGAAATTGCTTATATGGCTTCTTCTCCAATTTTGGATTTGGAACCGTTCTTAAAGTAGAGGCTGAAGCTCTATATGTTGGATTGACAATCATCAGTGAACTTCATCTTACTAGTTTGGGGATCGAGACAGATTCTTCTATTCTTGTCCTACTGGTGAAAGATTCAGCCAAACCTGTTGTTTCTCAGCAGCTGCGTCAAACAATTATTAACTGCCAAAATCTTCTAAAGTCTTTTCAGCATTATACTCTTGAGCATGTTTACAGAGAGCAGAACATTGTGGCTGATAAGCTTGCTGCTAAAGATTGTGAGCGAGAAGGCCTGAATAAGTTTGGCTGTCCTCCGGACTTCGTTACTGGTGCGTTGGAGAATGATCTCTGTGGAAAAACCACTCGTAGATAGACGAGAAAGGCGAAAAATGGCAGGAAAAAGACTTGAGGGATGTTACTCTGTAGTTGAGCATAAAGTTAAGCATTATACTGTAGTTGAAAACTGGTTGCATATATTTGGTTGTTTCTGATAAAGACTTGAGGGATGTTACTCTGTAGTTGAGAATAAAGTTGAGCGTTACACTGTAGTTGAAAACTGGTTGCATGTATTTGGTTGTTTCTGATATCACTTGAATGAAACACTCATCTTTAGAGTTGCATGCAGTTTCTAAATCCCACTTTGATTCCTTTGCGTATGTTCTTTGTGCTGATATTATACTTTAAAAAAAAGTTATGATAAGTTAGTTAGCTTAGTGCCTTTCCAATGATATATACATGAACTTTCAATAAAGACCCCAAAAGTATGCTGGTCTATTTTTCACTTATATGTAATTTGACATTGCTGTTTTTCATTTTGATTTATTTCTGCAGATTCTATCTGATATACCTGTAGATGAAACTGACTGAAGCACATTTCTTTGACAAAAAAAAAAAAACACACATTTCATCCAAATTCGAAAAAGGAGTTCCTCTAGTTAAGTGGTTATGGTCTGCTATACCTATCTATTTCCTATTTATGTATATATAAATTGATCAAGTTGATCAAAACTATTAAAGATTAGTCGTATTTCACTATTCTTATCGGTGTATTTTATAAGATTTTTGAAAATTTTGCTTTATCTGTATGGTTAGTTTACAATGATATGGTCTTTTAAAAAAATAATAATAATAATACGTCATAGGAGTAAAAAAAAATGTGTGGGAGAGGTAAGGGGTTCGATCCCCCGCATCTCCAATCTTCTATCTTCTTTTTTGTTTCTGTACGGTGTTTACTGTTTAGCGTGATGTTTAAAGCCTATCCAAGTTTCTCGGCGCAAACAGTGTGTGTCGTGTTCCTATTAAGATGGAGCTCTCCTTTTCTCCTTCCTCCCCTTCTCTTCGGATTCGAGGCACCACCAAATCCTCTTGTTTCCCTTCTTCTATTCGAACTACCAAATCTCAATCCCTCTCTTCTCTCTCACAATGCACTACCAACCTCCGCTCTTTTGGGCTCTACACTTGCTCTAGAACCTTCCTCAACTTCCAGCAGAGGCGAAATTCCATCTGGGTATGCTTCATTTTTCTCTCCCTTTCTTGTTTCCTCGACCCATTTCGGATTGTTAATGAAATCTTTCAAAACGTTTGATATGTATAAGCATTAATTTTTGTACAGTTGGGTATGTTTAATCTGTTTTAGCTGAATCAATCATAGTTTGATATATTCGGGGATTGATCGAAAAGAGAGTAGAGATTATTAGCATTAGCTCTGAAACTTGAAATTTGAATGTTGTGAGATTGATGATACAGCATTTGCCTGTTGTTGAATTTGTTAACCGTCGATGCAGCACAGTCTGTTAGTTGATGAACCTTTTTACTTGCTAAAAACCCAAAACAAATACAATGTGTTCCTTCAATACTTACCGACTCACTGCCCTGGTTGTTGATATAGAATATGAAATGGACATGTATTAGTAGTGCTTGATTACATGGTTGTGGTGGGACTGTATTAGTCTATGAGACTCAAGCTTATGTTTATGCCATTAAAATGAAAGTGAATGCTGCCAGGCCTGCAGTCAAGCTGAAGCTGCTGGATCTGATCCAGTACTTACCAAAGTTTCAGATTTTAAAGATGCTTGTTGGAGATTCCTGAGGCCACATACTATACGTGGAACTGCTCTTGGGTCAATGTGAGTAATTACTCTGTTTGATACTGATTGACACAACCAGTTTTTTTTGTGATTGTGACCTGGTCCACTTGAAGTTAACCAAATTTCTTTTTGGTTTCTTTCACAGCGCTTTGGTGACAAAGGCGTTGATTGAGAACTCCCATTTGATAAAGTGGACTTTGCTGTTTAAGGCATTCTCTGGTCTTTTTGCTCTGCTATGTGGAAATGGCTATATTGTTGGCATCAATCAGATATACGATATCAAAATTGACAAGTATGGTGATACATATTAGTACAAGCCTTTCTGTTACTTACTCAAACTCTAAGTAAATTCTGAGTAAAGAAATGTGAAACTGCCTTGAGCTCAAAGTTAATGGTTGCATAGCACCTAATTAGGGTTTATACACATTTCTTGTAACCTAAAATTTAAGACATCTTTTCTCTTTTCAGATATTGTTGATGCTTGATAGTTGTAGTAATGCATATCACTCATTGATGTAGATATTCTTGATTAGAAGTCTTCATTGGTCTTTAAGAAAAGGAAAAATCTAGCTAGATAAAGTCTTGATCTTTGGTAAATCGTTATGTATAATTTATTTCCATATCAACAGATTTCCCATGGAAATTCTTATATTGTTTGCCTGTGCCTATTTTATTTGCAGGGTGAACAAACCTTATCTACCCATAGCTGCAGGAGATCTCTCCGTCAAATCAGCATGGGTTTTGGTTATATTTTTTGCAATCGCTGGCCTCTTGATTGTCGGATTCAATTTCGGGCCATTCATTACTTCTCTTTACAGTCTTGGTCTTTTCCTTGGCACCATCTATTCTGTTCCTCCATTTAGAATGAAGAGATTTCCTGTTGCGGCATTTCTCATAATTGCCACGGTATTGCTCCTGTTCGCCACTTCGTTCAATAAAATTGTATGTTTGGTTTTTTGTTGTTGATGTTCTTGGCTCCATCACGAGTCAGAAACTTCTCACAATGGCTTCATATTGAATATGCTTTGGACCACATGATTGTCATTTGAACAACTCCAATTCTCAGATAAAGCTGATAATGTTAAGAGATTTATAATTATCAGAATTGATGAAAGCACACTGGTAATAGATAAGGGCATCTGAATTTTTTTTTTTTTTAAATTGCCAAGTAGAAATTAGTACTTTCGGGTTGTAGTTTAAGTTGACCTTCTAACAAGCGACAGAAAAAGGAAGTAGTATATGTTAGAGGCTGTGAATTTGGAAAATGGGTAATTTTAGTATCGTGTTCTAGATTTCCCCTAAAGTGCTCCTATCAATAAATTTTGTAGTAGAATATGTCCATAAAATAGTATGCTTCGAATTTGCAGATGATAATCTTCCTTGATTAGACAATGAATTGACAAAATTCGAGAATTTTCCCTATCGTTGAAGCTTCACATGTTAAAGAAGTAGAGTACTGTTTATAGTTATACAAATCACATAGTATGGTCTTCTCTAATACAATGTCTACAAAGTGACGTGTCTGATTACAAACAGAAAGCCAGGAAAGTAAATGAATTTTAAAAGTATAGACCTGTATGATGGCGCTGTGGTGATGTAAAAACACTGATCGTTTTAGTGTACATGAATATGTGAATATTTTTTATTTGAAAGATAGTTTTCATATATTTCTCTCACAGAGTAATGATAAAGAATTGTTGCCTATTGTAGGTACGGGGTTTCCTTCTTAATTTTGGTGTATATTATGCCACTAGATCTGCCCTTGGACTTCAATTTGAGTGGAGGTATGTTACCAGTTGTGCTATTTTGCTTTAACATGTAGTTTCAGATGAAAACATAGCATGACCTATAAAGCAAATAGTAGTAATGACATGGTAACGCTCTGTGGTCAAGTTGGATAGTTTTGTGCTTTCAAGTTGGCAATTCCTATTTGGAATATCAGTTCTAAATCATAATTCTCTTCTAATCCTCCCAAAAATATACTAGGAAATAAACAGTCAAATTAGCTATTTATACTCCATTCCCATGTAACTATCCAACTGGCCAATAAATGCTATTGTCATTCGAATAATTCAAATGGAATGAGTACGACTCTGCTATTATATGGAATGACTAGTTATGCTAATTACACCTGAATATGGATTTTGAAAATGAACAATAATGAGACCTTTCCGCATATAGAAATGAGCATTACTATATTCCAATCTCGAATTAGGACCATTACTTGCACTGTCCACTTCCGTGTTGAGTGACATCCCTCTCATATTTTAGCTGTGTGTACATATTCATAACTTGAAGATGAAACCCTGCCTGCAGCTCCCCCGTTGCTTTTATCACTACCTTTGTAACATTGTTCGCTCTGGTGATTGCCATTACAAAAGATCTTCCAGACGTAGAGGGGGACCGAAAGTAAGTGTCAAGACCTCTTTATGTCATTGCTGTCATATCTCATTTGATATTGTCCTGTTGAGAGTTGTTAAAATGTCCATGTTCTGGATGTTAATTTGAATGGCACTATTTCCATCTATTTTTTATTGTCACATGAATTAACATGTGTTAAAACTTGGAGACCTCCACCCCAGAGTAGTTATGATTTATGCTGAGTCATTGCTCATCTGATGTCATGTCACTCACTGTAATCCTCAGTCTTCTTAGCATATGCTTATTTCATTATTAATTTCATAATTCCATTATGAATATTGTAGATCTGGAAGCACCACTTTTATAGTTTGAAACCTAAATTCCAGTTGCCGTCCAATATTCATTTGAATTAACAATCATTACAGGTTTCAGATATCAACCTTTGCAACAAAACTTGGAGTTAGAAAAATTGCCTTCCTTGGTTCTGGGCTATTGCTGGTAAATTATGTTGGTTCTATATTGGCAGCAAGTTTCATGCCAGAGGTGAGCATTTCTCTCTTTGAAGTTTACCATTAGATGCTTGCAGTCTGTGTCTAGACTCCTGTCATATAGTGTATAGCTTTGGCTAATTGTGTTTGTCAAGTTCTTAATATATACATATAACTTCTCAAAATATTCAAGTCCAATTGCTTGTTACAGGCATTCAGGCGGAGCTTAATGATACCTACCCATACAATCTTGGCCTTGAGTTTGATTTTTCAGGTTGGTTTCTTGAATTCATAATTTCATAGTTCGTTCAATGGTGGCATGAAATTTGAATGCTCTATATACATGTTTATAAGCTTTTATTTTTCTTTCTTTTTTTATCAATGGGAGTGTCCCTGTTTCTTAAATGCTTGTATATCCCCCTGTGCCTAAAGCTCCTAGACCTAGACTATCAATTTAACGTTCTTTATTTATGCCTAGGATCTTTGACAAGTTCATTTCTTGTGTTACTTTGATCTCTCTATTGAACATTTGATTGGATCTGACTGGTTCATGTTAGACATCTTTCAGTCAGCAAAATTATGACATCTATGGTTAAAAGCTTACACAGACTTATGGTTTTTTATTTATTATTCTTTCAGACCTGGGTGCTCGAGAAAGCAAGTTACACCAAGGTAATGACAATTTTTTGTTGCATGAAATAAAATATAGCAGTTATTGGTCAACTAGTTCTGATTGAGATAGGATATGCTAGGATGATATTTAGATTCCACTAACACTTGCACAGAGTATTGTCTGATACTAAGTTCTCATGCATTCTGCAGGAAGCCATTGCCAACTACTATAGGTTCATATGGAATCTCTTTTATGCAGAGTATATCATTTTTCCTTTCATCTAGACCTAGTCTATTTTCTGTATGAGAAACAGAGCGAGATGGAGGGAGGGAGAGAGAGAGAGATAGAGATGTATAGAGAGCGAGAAAGAAATTCAATCTGGCCAACAGAGTGTAGATATTGCCGTGAGTGTTGGATGTTACATCCATTATGCAATAATTCTTGTATCAAATTCTCATCTGAGATAAGGAAAAGTTACAAGCGATATTGTTTTGAACCTGAAGGCTAAAGTTGTTGTTGTTTTTTTTTTTTTTTGTGAACAAGGATGAAGTTTCTAAACATGGATGGTGGGTTAGTACTATTGCCCTATTTAATTTTGATGTCTGAACTTCGTATGATATAGTTGAGTTTAAGTCTCCTGAGCTTAGGTTGAAGATTTTACATTTCGATCAAAATCCACCTGAGTTAGTCTACTGGCTCTATACCTTGAACATTGTGTTTCCCTTTAGTATTTTTATCTCTTTGCACTGTAGACCTGTAGTCTCTAATCCCAGTAGAAAAACCAAGAAAACTATAATCCTACTTCTGAATACCATTGGTAATTCCAATTAGAAATTGTGAGTCTGAAATGTTGAGACAAATTTAATGGAATAGTGAGATCTCAGTTGACAGGGCAGTCTTTTTTGTTTTGTTTTTTGTATTAAGGGTAAATAAACGAGTATATCAAACCAAGCTAAGCTTCATTCCATTCCACTCGTGACTCATGTCAACCAAACATGAATGGTATGGCTCTAATTTCCCTTCCCTCTTTGGATCTGTTAATTAACACCAAAAAAGGAAAACAGTTTTTGTTAATTAACACCAAAAAAAGGAAAACAGTGTTTTTTTTTATTTTTTACTTTTAGAAATCTCATTTTCATTGCTCCATTATGCCTTGAAATTTTTTCAAATTCCCTTCCATACTCTTACGTCGTTGCTTTGGTTTAATACTATTTTTAATTATTTTTAATTAGACAAACATGTTGGACCTAAAATCATTTTGTCAGATTCCTTTGACTCATTTAGATTTTGTCGGAGCCAAAAACACTTTTGCAGAAAGCCATGCACAGTTGTTATTAGAGGTGGCAAACGGGCCGGGCCGGCCCGGCCCGGCTCATCAAATCGGGTTTCGGGCTGTGTTTGGGCCGGCACAAGACATGCCACTTCTTAACGGGCTCGGGCTTGGGTTGGCCCATTTACTGAAATGTAAGACCCAGCTCGACCCACAACCCAAGCCCATAACGTGGTGGGCCGTGCTCGGGCCGGACCGCCCCGGGCCCATGAACGGGCCGTGTTGGGCCCGTTTCGTGCCGAAAATTGAAAATGGTCGAGGTAAATGTCCTATACTACTGCTTCTACTCTCATAATCTTAACTTCTAATTATACATGATACGATTACAAACCAAAAATAATTTGCACAATCTATCGATCATTTTTTTCTTTGTCAACAAATTAAAAAAATAAGGGATAAATGCTTATTGTTTACAATTAATAAATTTTTAGACAAAAACTTCTTATGAGACTAGGTGAATCCAAATTCATCAAATAAATAATTATTAGTATATAAGTTTATTGTTCACACTCAAAACTAAGTTTATTATTTATAAATATGTTATCTTCATATTAGAAATGGAAAAAAAATTATATTTTATAGTGGGTCGGGCTGTGGGTCTCAAATTATCATGCTCGGGCCGGACCGGGCCTATGAGCTCATTTTTTAGGCCCAGCCTGACCCATTAGAATAATGTGTTTAAGTCGGGTCGAGTCGGGTCAGACCGGGCCGTTTTTAAACATGTTATGCTCGTGCCGTGCTCGTGCTTAACAGTCCTTTGCCACCTCTAGCTGTTATTGAAAGACGTCATTCATTCCCATTATTCAACATCTATCAACAACGCCGTACAATCATCGTACTTAGACGGACCTGTACGGACCTCTCTGCAAACAACAATGACCACTTCCTTTTTAGAGCGCGTATGAAGCACCATCCAATAAGAAGATCCTTCTGAGACTACGTCGGAAGCGCACGGTTTAAGAGCACGTCAGGTTTGCATTAAGCTGACACCAAAGTAAACATGGAGAGGGCGGTGGGAGGGTGGCAAATAGAGGACACACTTTCAATATTGAAGAGATACATTACAATTTATTTTTATTTCTTTTTTCATTATTATTATTATTATTATTTTATTTTATTTTAGTAGAAACATGTAAGCATGATGTAGCAAAGGTTGATCGAGAGACCTAACATGAACTTCCAACTCTTTTTAATTTGTGAAGTCGTCAGATTTGTGTGCCTACATATCGGAATCGACGAGCATTTCAATTAGTAAACACATTGGGTAAGCTGCAAGGAAGAGGACTCTAGACATTAAGTAGACAAATAAATCACGCTCCAATAGAAGCTTGTAAGCTTCACCCCGGCCAGTCATAATTTCAGAGAGCATTCCCAATCCCCATCATGCTTACAAACCACAATGCCTATGCCTCATAAATTCAAAAGGTCGCCTTCCTCATTTTAACGTGAGAGATCGATGAAACAAGTTTCATATCTCAACCATAATTGAATATCTTGCATATATTGATCTTTAGAACGATACTAGAATTTGTGTCCACGTCTGGTGTATGCATGGTTGATTAAGTTAGTGATGACGGAATGAGATATTTATGATAATGATGTAGTGTAGATATAGAGATAGTTGATTCGAACAGTTTGGAGTGTCATCAATTTTTACGACAATTTGTGTCATAGTATATAAGATATTAAAGATATTATCAGACTAAAAAATAAGGAAAATTGATATAGAAATTAATATTAAGCTCGTCACTGTTCATGTGAATAGTGAGGCTTAGGCTTATTCTGTTGTTTCTGATGTCCCAACCTTATTGACTACCCTCGCCTCGCCAGACAATCCCGCCTCGCCTCGCTCCCCTCACTCACTCCGCGTCCTCCTCACCTTGCTCACTCAGTGTCCTCCTCGCCTCGCCTCGCCTCGCGCTCTAACTTACCCCGCGGCCTCACTCACATCGCCTTGCCTCGCTCAGACTCCGCGACCTCACTCATCTTGCCTCGCCTGGCCAAACTCTCCCGTCTCGCCTCACCCCGAGGCCTCACTCGCCTCGCCACGTCTTCTCCTCGCCTCAGTTGTCTCACATCGCCCCGCCTCACCCCAATCATGATGTCCAATAAAAATTTAAAAATACTTAGTTGACGGAGGAGGTGGTGGCGAAGAAAGTTAAGCTTCTTTTTTTTTTTTTTTTTTCTAATGATCCCATTACTGTTTATGTGAAGAGAGACTATCCACCTAGCCCCACCCTCGCGGCCTCACTCACCTCGCCTCGCCTCACCCCGCCTTGCTAGTCTCACCTCCCCACGTCTCCTCCTCGCCTCATCTCGCTCGTCTTGCATCGTCCCGCCTCACTAGCCTCGCCTTACCCTGCGTCCTCCTTACCTCGCATCACCCTGCGGCCTTCACACCTTCTCCTTGCGCAGCCTTTTTTTAGGTCTTTCCTGATAAACAGTGTAGGAACAATGCAACCAGATCACTTAGAAATAATATATTAGAACGATATAAGGTGAAAGTATGGGGTAACGAATAGAATGAGGTTGGGTATAAAATATATTTCACTTTCGTATGTTTTATTGGAAAGCCTATTTTCTGCATGGTGGGACAGCTGCACCAGGACGCCTAAGAGCGCGTGCAAGCTAAACAACGTTAGCTTCGACCGGTCTTGTTTTGTCTTCCTTTCTCCTCTCTCATCTCCCTCAGTTACATCAACCATCTCTCATTCTCCACAAATCCGACTTATCTGAGGCCTAATCTTTCACCGAATTCATCGATCGTCCCCAACTCCCCCATCAAAACATCCACCTCAATCTTGACCACAACTCTCTTGCCAAATTCTGGGTTCTGAGTCTTTTCTTCTTTTTCTTTGCAGAAGAAGATCTGAGTTCGTTCATTCTCTGCTCATTTTGCCATCAGGTCTATGATGGTGGTTCGGCAGAAATTTCCGTCTCGGAGTTGTCCGCCATCGGAGCTACGATTAACTTGGGCCGGCTCAGGTTCGTCCAGTAGTTGTTAGGCGGAGCAGAGAACATCATCGAGGTTTTTGGGTATGCCCGACGGTTGAGCAATGAGGCCGTTAGAGATTTTGGTTTGAGGGTGAGGGTTTTGCGAGAAGGGAAGGGTAGATTGGGAAATAATTGAAGCAGAGGAGATGATTTACCAGTTCTGGGGTTTGATTTTTTTTCTTTTTCCGACGAACATCTGGGAATGGAAGAAGTATGAATGAGAGATCATATGATTACTGTTGCAACACACGTGGACAAGAACATGTTTATTGATTAATTAAACCAATATTGGATTCCACTACCCGAAGAAAGGCTTTAGCCGACGAAAAAAAAAAAACCAGGCCGACGAATTTTTTTTTCATCGGCTAATTTAAACTCTTCGTCGGCTATGGTCAACTTTAGCCGACGAAATTAAAATTTTGTCGGCTAAATAATTTTTTTCGTCGGCTATAGTCTGTGAACTTTAGCCGACGAAATTTTCAAAAGTTTAGCCGACGAAATTTTCAAAAGTTTAGCCGACGAAATTTTTAAGAGTTTAGCCGACGAAATTTTTAAAAGTTTAGCCGACGAAAAATATAATTTCGTCGGCTAAAGTGTCTTATATTTACAGATTTGGACAACAACTCATCTGGAAAAAAAAAATTATACGTAGAACCTTCAAACACAAAAAAGTCGTGAAATAAGATATGACCAGAATGGTGAAATACGTCTACGGTTGAAAAATGACGGTATTCCGGTAAAGTCTCGGTGCCGATAGTTGACTTACCCTTATTATTCACTATGCCGCAGATTTGACGTTTGGTGTCTGATTGACTATTGTGATACCTTTCCAGAAGCGTAACGGCGCTACGAGTCAAACTCATTGTTAATGTCATGGTGTACAGGTTTTTTGGCCATCCGAGTCCGTTTAGGGCTTCAAAATGCAGTTTTCTTATTTTCGATTAGAGTTGACCGTTTCGATCGAGCCCTTAACTTTGTCGAATCTAGTTGAATTTTTAATCATACACATATTTCATCATAATGATCATATCTGACAGTCGAATTTTGGTTTGTGAATTTTAGTCATCGGAATCACAACGTGTCTACTATTTTCCGTTATTCGGGTTTATGGGGAGCCCTATCGTCGGAAGGTAAATGTCTCAAAATTTTTATATGGGCAGTTGCGTCTCATCTACGTGAGAGTTTTTTGTGTGGAAGGTTTGACCAAACTACGTAATATAGAGGGGGGATATGAGCGTTTTAGTGTGATAAGTGACGATGGATTATGGTTGACCGTTTCAATCGAGCCCTTAACGTTGTCGGATCCAGTTGAATTTTTTACCACAGACGTATTTCGTCATAATGATCATATCTGACGGTCGAATTTTGGTTTGTGAATTTTAGTCATCGGAATCACAACGTGTCTACTAATGTTGTATAACTTGTTTAGTAGGTTATACAACTTTGTGAACCAACCGATAGTAGCGGTCAACCCTATTTACCGTTATTATTTCTTATGGGGCCCTATCGTCGAAAGGTAAATGTTTCAAAATTTTTATATAGGTGGTTGCGTCTCATCTACGTGAGAGTTTTTCGTGTGGAAGATTTGACCAAACTACGTAATATAGGGGGAGATATGAGTGTTTTCGTGAATTTATAGACTTTTGCCGACGAATAACCTAATATTTCGTCGGATATAGTTATTTTTTAATTTTTTAATTACATACTATAGCCGACGAATAACCTAATATTTCGTCGGCTATATTATTTTTAATTTTTTAATTACATACTTTTAGCCGACGAATTTCAAAGGTTTAGCCGACGAATTTCAAAGGTTTAGCCGAAAAATTTATAAAGTTTAGCCGATGAGTTTAGAAGGTTTAGCCGACGAATTGGTTTATAGCCGACGAAATTGGTATCTTTAGGCGACGAAATTTTCAAAGGACTTTAGCCGACGAAAAAGTCGTCGGCTAAAGTCGAAAAATTTTCAACCAAAATTTTTTGGCGGTCAACCAAAATTTTCAAAGGACTTTAGCCGATGAAAATATTTGAAAAGTCGTCGGCTAAAGTCGAAAAATTTTCAAAATTTTGAACGAAAATTTTTTGGCGGTAAACCAAAATTTTCAAAAGAGTTTAGCCGACGAAAATAAAGAATTTCGTCGGCTAAAGTTCTTTATATAGCCGAAGATGGATGGTAAGAAGTCTATTATCTGCCAGTTTCTCCTTGGTACGCACCAGTTTCTCCTTGGTACGCATCAGTTTCTCTACTTCTACTATCATTTGTATCTTGGGCCTTTTCCTGCAAATTAATAATCCTAATATTACTTCTGCTGCTTTTACTGTTTTACAGAAGCGGGGCAGAGGAACCGGCAATTGAGACATCTAATTAGCATCACAGAAGCTTCAGTTTTGATCTAGTAAACCATCCGCAGGTTCTCAATGCCGGCCATCCAATACTCAAAACGATGCTTTTGGTGATGTTTGTTACTGCATGATCTTTAGCCCTGTCAGAGTAGAACTCTTCAGCTGATTAGGGAATCAGAGGCACTGTCACCTATGCATTAAAGTTTCTGCAGTTTTTTTTTTCAAAACCCAGCAACTTTAGCCGACAATATTTAAACACTATATTCGTCGGCTATAGTATTTTTAATTTTTTTTATACGGTTTAGCCGACGAATAACCTAATATTTTGTCGGCTATAGTTATTTTTTAATTTTTTTATAAGGTTTAGCCGACGAATTATGGCATGTTTCGTCGGCTATAGTTATTTTTTAATTTTTTTATAAGGTTTAGCCGACGAAATATAAAATATTTCATCGGCTATAGTTATTTTTTTATTATTTATTACGCACTTTAGCCGACGAATAACCTAATATTTCGTCGGGTAAAGTTGTTTTTAAATTTTTTTATAAGGTTTAGCCGACGAAATATTTTATATTTCGTCGGCTATAGTTATTTTTTAATTATTTATTACGCACTTTAGCCGACGAATATTTCGTCGGCTAAAGTCCGGAACTATAGCCGACGACATTTTTTTCGTCGGCCTTTTCCCGACGACACTATAGCCGACGAAGGATCGTCGGCTAAGGTCTTAGCCGACGAATTATTTTAACAGGTTTTCGTCGGCTAAATTACTTGTTCTGGTAGTGTTCTGACATTTGGTTAATTAAGGAACATGGTCTTTGCAATTAAATCAAAGCCATGAGACCACCCAAATGACCAGCAACCTTGTACCACTAATACTAATACTAATACTAATACTAATACTAATACTTATTTAATAAAATCATTTTTAATTAAACAATTGTTTCCTTTTTTGTTGTTGGAACAATTGTTTCCTTAGAGAATGTGTAATTAAAAGAAAAATAATGTAGTTGTAAAATAGTTATTTTTTTTTAAAAGTACACTTAATTCATCATTGTTTCGATACACTGAATCGTATCAAGCGGATGCATATATTTTATAATTTTTACACGGATGGGTAGAGCGTGTTACCATGAACGTATGAATTTTCAAGGAACTTTTTGAGTAACAGGTCTATTTTTTTATGATTTTCGGAATTTCAAAAGTTATAAAATTACTATGATTACTATTAAAAAATATAACTATTACTCGAAAAAATCTATGAAAATTACTACACTCTCCATTTAAAAAATATAACGTTTAGGCCCCGATAAAAACGGTTAACCCTATTTACACTTAGGCGCTTCTAAGGGGGAGCCTAACCACCGCAGGGTCAATTTAACAAAAAAAATTCATGGGATCCTAAATCTCATATATATGAGCTTCTTGTTTGAAAAAGAGAAAAAATATGACCTCGCACGATGTCGGTCAACTACGTTTCGTGTAACAAATAAGATATATTTAAGGTTGACCGATTTGATGAGGGGTTTAATAAATCCGAAATGGGGTGAATTTTTTTCAGTAGACCTATTTAATTATCATGCCAACATTAGATGGTGGGGTTTTTATTTTCACGTATTTATGACCTTAGATCGTCACGTGTCTACTAAAACGGTATAACTTGTTTAGTAAGTTATATTCAAATAAATATTATTGTGAACCAACTATACATAGGAAACAAAATTTTTGAAAATCTTGTGAAATAGGATGTGATTGAAATAGTGAAATACAAGTAGAGATGAAAAATCACAAACTTCCGGTAACATTTAGGCCCCGATAAAAGCGGTCAAGCCTATTTACACTTAGGCGCTTCTAAGGGGGAGCCTAACCACCGGAGGGTCAATTTAACAAAAAAAATTCATAGGATCCTAAATCTCATATATATGAGCTTCTTGTTTGAAAACGAGGAAAAATAGGATCTCGCACGATGTCGGTCAACCGCGTTTCGTGTAAAAATCGAGATATAATTAAGGTTGACCGATTGACAAGAGGCTTAATTAATCCGAAACGGGATGAATTTTTTTCAGTAGACCTATTTAATTACCATGCCAACATCAGACGGTGAGATTTTTATTTTCGCGCATTTATGACCTTGGATTGTCACATGTCTACTAAAGTGGTATAACTTGTTTAGTAAGTTATATTCAAATAAATATTAGTGTGAACCAACTATACAGAGGAAGTAAAATTTTTGAAAATCTGGTGAAATAGGATGTGATCGAAATAGTGAAATACATGTAGAGATGAAAAATCACAAACTTCGAGTAACGTTTAGGCCCTGATAAAAGCGATCAACCCTAGTTACGCTTAAGCGCTCCTAAATGGGAGCCTAACCACCGGAGGGTCAATTTAACAAAAGAAATTCATGGAATCTTAAATCTCATATATATGAGCTTCTTGTTTGAAAACGAGGAAAAATAGGATCGAGCATGATGTCGGTTAACCGCGTTTCGTGTGAAAAACGAGGTATATCTAAGGTTGACCCATTCAATGAGGGGGCCTAATAAATCCCAAACGGGATGGATTTTTTTAGTAGACCTATTTAATTATCATGCCTACATGAGACGCTGAAATTTTTATTTTCACGTAATTATGACTTCGGATCACAGTGTGACTACTAAAACGGTATTATATATTAAAATTAGGCAATTGATTATGGTTTAATAATAAAGAACTTTAACTTACTAATCAATATTAGACAATTAATTGTGGTTTAATACATTAAAATTTTAAAAGTCAAACTCCAAACCAAACCCAAGACCCAAACCTATGTCATCAAATCTTAGACCATTTCTTCTTATACAAACCCAGCCGCCATAGTCTCCGATCTCGGCCACCATGCGACCTGCGACCACCTCCGTCTCCACCTCTACCTCCACCTCCAGAATGGCGACACCTTCTGCGGCCTCTTTCCCCTTAGCTTCTCCCCTATCCACGTCGGGATCGCCGGCCTCTCCGGCACCCAATCTTGTGTCAGAGCTCCAGTGAATCGTTATATGATCAGAAAAGTTGAAGAGAGAGAAAGGATTTAGAGAGAGAAAAGCTTTGTATTCATGTTGATTTATGAGATGAGGTTTCTCTCACCTTCTGCCCCCTCCCCACTCATTTACTAACAGAGGCCAAACGGCCAACTAACGCTTTGATCTACAAATTGATCCACGTGTCGAAACGGACGGCGGAGATCATTGGTGTAGCTGTACCAGTGGTGCATACAATAATTTTCTGTTTTATTGGTTAAGTTCGTTTTCTACTTGTCTCAATGTGGACATGTTTTGACAGTATTTGCTAACTTCCATTATCATCCTCACTCACCTAAAGAATAATACATAAGTTGGAAATCGACATGATAATAGTGGTTAGGTTACACATACATTCAACTGGAATAGTTATGGACCTAGACAATGATCATATCATTGGATTGTTCAAACTGATAACAAAATTTTCAAACGCAGAACCTTCACCTTAAAATTTGATGATGTAGTTTTCTATTGTGGTCAAATAACACGTGTTTGGAGACCATGTAATCCAACTCTTAACATACTCTCCCTCCCTCCCTCCCTCCCTCTCTCTCTCTCTAAAATTTCTCTCTCTAGCTTCTATATATAAATGTTGCAGGAATAGCAAAGTAAAGCTTTGTGGCAAAGAAAGAGAATTGCTAGCCGTATGTAACCATTGAACCTCAACAAAATTAGAGGTTTCTCTGTTCCATCACTTTCTGCCCATCCCCATTTAGCCATTTCATTCTTCTCTGTTTCTCTACCTTTCTTTAGCAGTCTCTTAGTTTCCTGTCTTAAAGCAGATTCCATCTCTGGTTTCATGGTTGTCTCCAATCAAGGTAAGACCTAACACAGTCACTTTTCCATTGTTTTTCTCCTATTTTCGCCTCTTATGACACATTTGATGATGAATGTATACAATTCTGTCTTGCTTTCTCAGTTTGTTGTTTGAATGTTAAAATGAGAGTAATGTAATGCAAATTGATTTAGTGTTTATGAAGAATTGGTGCTTTGCATGTTTTCTTGTACTCCGCTATTATTTTCTACAAATAGACATTGAAGTATAGTTTTCTGCACTATCAAGGTTTCTGGTATATCTAACTGTGATGTATATTCTGGTTCTGGCCTTTGTATCTTCTTACAAAGGTTTCCTTTCTTGCAACCTTTTGCAAATGCACACCATCACATATAATGACTTGTGAGGAACCATGTTAAGATTTTTGTAGAAAAAGTAGGAGACATAGATCTTTGTCCATGTATTCAATGGTAGATTTCCATTCATCAATATTGCTACAAAGTAAAACAACTAGTGACTGACATGTAAATCCTACTAGATTAAGCTTCTGAAGGTGATACTGCATTATGATATATCATAATATCCTAGCAAGTGATCTACATACGAGGGGGAGTGTCAAAAATATAAAACAACTATTGGTTCATATGTTAACAGCTTAAGCTCCAAGGAATAACAGTTATCCAACAAAACTATATACACTACCTTTCATGGACCCCAAGTTTATTGAAATTGTTACAAGTGTTGAATTCTCCACCTTCTTCATTTTTGCAGGTATCGAGACCCGATAGATCTGGTTGATACAGATCTTGGTTATTTCGTTGTAAAAATCATTTGCAGCGAGACCTTTTAGTCTCAGCAAAGAAGAAGTGAGGACTCCTTTGTTTCTAGATAACAATACCTCTCTTTTATTCTTCTTTGCTTTTTTTTATTTTTTCCATTGTAGTCATTAAGATTCAATAGCCTTGGTCCTGAACCAAAGACCACAAGAAGTCTTATGGTTTCAGAAAAGATGATAGATGACAAATCGGTTGGCATTAACGCGAAGGAATTAGGTACGAAGCTGGTTTGTAAAACATCTTCACCAGAAGATATGGAGAACAATGTGTCTGCGGGAGCAATGAGTAGTAAAAACCGATTGGAGAGTTCGAATCAAAATGGTAACTCCTCCAGTGAGAAAGGAACACATAGGTACCAGGCTGCATCAGTAGAAGATATGGAGAACAATTTGTCTGCGAGAGCAACGAGTAATAGTAAAGACCAATTGGAGACATCACATCAAAATGGTAACTCCTCCGGTGACAAAGAAACTACACAGAGGTACCAGGCTGCATCACCAAAAGATATGGAGAACAATTTGTCTGCGAGAGCGACAAGTGATAGAATAAACATATTGGAGGCATCACATCAAATTGGTATTTCCTCCAGTGAGAGAGGAAATACTCAGAGGTATCAGACTGGATCACCAAAAGATATGGAGAACAATTTGTCTGCGAAAGCAACAAGTGAGAGCAAAGACCGAATGGAGACATCGAATCAAACTGGTAGCTCTTCCAGTGAGAAAGGAACTACACATAGGTACCAAGCTGCATTAAAGTTGCAGAAAGTGTACAAGAGTTTCCGGACAAGAAGACAGCTTGCAGATTGTGCAATTCTTGTGGAGCAGAGATGGTATGTGACTATTGAACATTCATCCTACAAGTTTCAGCTTTTCACTAACAAACTTATTATGGTACAAGAGTATACAGTTTATCCATATAATTGAAATTTGTTTAGTCTTTGTGGTTTGAAGTCAACATATGTTTATCTCTTATAGTTTTATTTTAATCTGAATGTCACAATTTTTCATCCAAATAGTCCTTATGGTTTTATTTTAATCTAAATAGTTCTGAAAGTCATAATTTTTCATCCAAATAGTTATTCAGACAATTTTCCAAGTTAAAGGCCATAAGGACTATTTGGATGAAAAATTATGACTTTAAGGACTATTCAGATTAAAATAAAACCATAAGGACTATTTGGATGAAAAATCGTGATTTTAAGAGTTATTCAGATTAAAGTAAAACCATAAGGACTAAACAAATGTCAACTTTAAACTAAAAAGACTATCCATATGTTGATATGTATGGCTCAATTCATCAAAACGAATACTGGAAATCCGAAGCGTCGAGTAACACTATATAAAGTCATGGACAATGCCAATTTGTTCCGAGTTCAACGTTTGAACTCTGAACTTCAACATGATATTTCTGTTTGTCTACTTGTGCTGTACTTATATTTTGGCCACTCACTTTGTAGGTGGAAGGTGCTAGATCTTGCTGAACTCAAGCGGAGCTCTATATCATTTTTCGACATTAAGAAGCCTGAAACAGCTGTTTCTCGTTGGGCAAGAGCAAGAACCAGAGCTGCCAAGGTAAGTGTTATACTTGAGCTTTGTGAATTATAATTCTTTGATCTGTACTGCTCTATATATGATAGTTCTAAATTCATCTGTTGCATATCTTCTGAAGGTGGGAAAGGGTTTGTCTAAGGATAAAAAAGCTCGTAAACTTGCTTTGCAGCATTGGCTGGAGGCAGTAAGTTATATTCCTTATAGAAGTACGTATAATAATACCAATAAATCAAACAACTAATCTGTATGTATAACCCATTCCTTCCTGTTACAGATTGATCCCCGACATCGGTATGGACATAATCTTCACTTCTACTATGCCAAATGGCTCCACTGTGAGAGTAAACAGCCCTTCTTTTATTGGTGAGAATCTGGTACACCATACACAACTATCAGAAATTCTATTTTCTCACAAAGTCACAATCAAGAATATGCCTATTCCGAGACTAAAAAATCTTAATTTTTGAACAATGCAGGCTTGATATAGGGGAGGGACGAGAACTCAACCATGAAGCATGTCCTCGGTCAAAGCTTCAAACACAATGCATCAAGTATCTTGGCCCGGTGAGCCTAAAGTTGTCCAGAAAGGACTCGAGTATCTTATAACCCTAAATCCTTGACACAAGTGACACAACACATTTACTGAGTAGTGATGTTGCTTCATTGTGCAGGTAGAGAGAAAGGCTTACGAAGTTGTAGTAGAGGACGGGAAGGTGATTTACAAGGAGAGTGGAGTGCTTCTTGATACAACAAAAGGCCCCAAAGAATCGAAGTGGATATTTGTCCTAAGTGTGTCCAAGGACTTATATGTTGGACAGAAGAGCAAGGGTACATTTCAACATTCAAGTTTCTTGGCAGGCGGAGCCACATTGTCTGCTGGAAGATTAGTAGTTGATAATGGAATTCTAAAGGTAAGAAAGAGTGAATCTATCAACTATATGCATTCTTTCATTCTTATCGATGTCCTTTAAGCATCACTCGATATCCTTTAAGCATCACACTCATAATTTTCTTTCTGATCTTTGGTTTTTACACAAAAATAGTCAGTTTGGCCTCACAGTGGGCATTATCTCCCAACAGAAGAAAATTTTGATGAATTCATGTCATTCCTTCTGGAAAACAACGTGGATCTCACTAACGTTAAGGTACATCAGGAAAAGTCTGATTATTCATATATATTATGAGATACTATGTTAAATACTCAAAGAAATATTGATGTTTTACTGATATGGGAAAACAAAGCAAATAACTAACGCATGTTTTTGCCATCTTCAAATTTTCAGACTGCATGTGAGGATGATGAAGGAGGCGTTTTAAGCAAAAAGAACAGCATCAGAGTCCGAAACAGCCCACAGAAAGCAGATTCATCTAAAGACACTAAAACAATAAAAGCTGAAGGCACAGTGGAAGAGAGCACTGATTCAAGCAAGGAGAACTCTAACTGTGCAGAACACCCTCCTCTATTGTCAAGATTACCAGAAGGGTTCTGCTCAAAGATAGCCAAACTTGAAATACCAGGAAAAGACGTGATTGAAGATAAAGAACAACCTCCACTAACTTGTCGAGAATATTTTCCAGATTCAAATTCAGGTTCAGACTCAGATTCCGAAGATGGTTATGCAACAGCAGATGAAGAATCAAAACTGAGAGAGGAAGATTTCATGGTGTCGAAACAGAACTTGTTTGATGAAGATGCAAGTGATGAAGAAGAAGAAAAGCCAATATCAAAAGAGAAAATCATGCATAGGATTAGTTCACATAAAGGAATGAATTCGTACCAGTTAGGTCAGCATTTGAGCACAAAATGGAGCACAGGAGCTGGCCCTAGGATCGGTTGCATGAGGGACTATCCTTCAGAGCTTCAATTCCGGGTTCTACAGCAGGCTTACTTGTCTCCAAGGCCAGTAGGAAGAAGTAGTACTCCTCTGATGGTTTGTCCAACTCCTTTAAGTAGAGAATTAAAGAAACCAGTGTCTGGTTGCACTCCCATAGCTCAAAAACCCCAACGACAGTACACCATAGGGTGACTACGTACATTAGATGAGAAAGCAAAATCTGTAATAGACAATGATTTCATAATGACAAAGAGATCGATCAAGCAGTAATAATTGTCACTGTAATACTGGATCAGATTCATTACCTAGCGTATCACTGCCTACGTTATAAAAGGTTTTTTATTCCCTTGTTATGGGAAAATTCTTATCTATCTTGATTTTAAAGAATTTTTTCTCACAAATAAAATAAGAATTTAAAATTCCTATAGATCCTTTAGAGAATTTTTCTATTAACAGATTTTTAAACTTTTTCTGTTTTTTTCTTAACTATACTACCTTCTCTTTCCTCTCTTCTATTCTCTCGTCCTTGTCTCTCTCCCCCCTCACCGGAGGAGATTCAGACGCCATCGGGATTTAGTGTTGGTCGTCGGGAAAGGACGGCAGACGAGGACGACGGTTGGCGGGGCGGTTGGTGATTGAGATCTCGTCGCCGATTGACGGCGGCTTCGATTCGGAGCAGCAAGTCTGTCCGATCAGGCTTCTGATCAGAGGAGAGAGGAACAAAGACGCCTCTCCGGTAAAGAAAGAAGCGGGAGTCACTTCAATTGGAGATGATGATCTTGGATATGACCACCACCACGACGGCGGTGGATCTGACGGGCGTCGCCCTGCAGGTCTGTTGGATTTTATTTTTTTAAAATAAGGTCCTTTTTTCTGTATTCTCTGTGTGGTAATGATAGATGGATGTATTCTCTGTGTGGTTCTTTTTAAATCACCCTTCTACTGTCCTCAATAAACCCTCCTACGCCCCTAGTAGACTCTCCTACTTCCCCTAGTAAACCCTTCTACTGACCCTAGTAAACCCTCTTACTGCCCCAGTAGATCATCCTACTGCCTCCTACTGACCCTAGTAGACTCTTAAACTGCCCTTATTAGTAGACCCTTCTACTGACCTCAGTAGACCCTCCTACTGCCCCTAGTAGACACTCTTACTATCCCCAATAGACATATAGCCTCCAAAAGACCCTTTACTGCTCCCAATATACCCCTTGACAGACCTCATACTGCCCCCAATAGACCCCTACTATCCCTAATAGATCCCCTAGTTTTCGTCAGAGCTCGGTCAATGTTATTGGTTGTGGGAATCCAGTCGTAGAAATTTTATAATAGACTCTTATAATGGTTTATTGTAGTTTATTTAATTCATTAAGGGGACAGTTGTCTTTCTGCTGTTTAAGTTGACTCTTGGGAATTTTAAAATCTGATTTTATTAGTAGGAGTAAAATTCTTAAAATCATGGCTAGCGGGTATTGTCCTATATATTTTCTCTAGGTAATTGAGTAAGTTTATTGGGTATTCAAATTCATATATATATAACAGATGGCTGCTTAGGTAATTTGAGAATCTTTGGTTGGCAAAATATTGTTGCATTGATTTCTGACTAGACTCTTGGTGGCTTTCATTTGCAGGAGCTACTGAAAGCTAGCAGTGTCGATGCCCAGTACTAATACATCACAATGTCCTTGTTATCGATTTTGATGTCCATCCCACCCGAAGAAATATATGGGGTTTGAAACGGTCTATTCCTCGCACTCAAATGTGATGCATGGATATTCCTTCGAGCCACCGAGATTGCAGTGATAGCTACTTACACTGGAAGCAGGTAGATTGATCATAATTCTTAAGTATGTGATACACTTTTGGAAAATGTTATTATGGTAAGTTTCTTCAGCTGTTGACTTGCTTTGCCAGAAGTTTGCATATGACCGAACTTGTAAGATGACAGGTTCCTTTGTTTTATATTGAAAGAATAAAATTCATTTTATGAGTTGAGTGGTGGTTACACTGAATAGGACAGGAGAATATAGATTTGAGTTATGCATCCCAAGTTCTAATTCTAAAAATTGCGTCTAAGTGCTTGGCCTTCTCATCTTTTACTATTTGATGTTCCATATTCAAAATGATTTTGAAACGAGAAATTTTAAATACACACCTCTATTATTTTATATCTCACATCATATTTTATAGGTATGTCTAATATTACAAAAACATCAATTAATTATTAGGGAAAAAAAAGAAAAAAAATTCGTCTTCCTTAAAACCTAACTCTTCTCCACTATTACTACACATCAAAAGAAAAGAAAAAGAAATAAAAACCTCTTCTCTAAAATTCATCACCTGAATTTCGACTACTGTCGTAATCACATGTATTATTTACCAATTCATTTGGTTTTTTTTTTATCAACTTTAGTTTTTATCTTGCAGCATAAAAACTGGAATGCTATTGTACTTCTATTGGTTTCTTAACTTTGAAAAAATTATGTTATTGTACTTTTATTAGTTTCTTAACTTTGAAAAAAATATGTAAGTTCAATATATATTTTTTCTTTAAATTGTAGCCGATTGATGTCATATTGAAGATTTGGAGTTCGAATATAATATTACTCTTTTGATTATAAATTGAAAAATATCAAGAAAAAATTTCTAACACGATAGAAAAAAATTTAACAAAAAATAAAAGAGAATACGTAAAGAGTTGTGAAATAGTAAATATATAATAATATATTAAATAACATATTTTAGATATTGAGGGTATTTTAGGCAGTTTTTGATGTGTATTTAGTATAATATTGAAATGAAAAACTAGATGAGTAATATATTAAGTAAGGGGTGTGTATTAAGAGATTAGATGTGTGTATTTAAAATTACTCTTTCGAAGCAGATAATTTATCCATGTCAAGTATTGATTAAAGAAAAATACTTGCGTCCGAACTAATATGTACGTGTGCGTCCGGACTCTCTCTTATTTACATATATTTGCTAATGTAGATCATAATTGTAACTGTTCAAAAGTTGAATTAACCAATAAAGATCACCTCTGTAAAACAATCAATGTAAACAAAAATTGTTTGCTCAGCCGATTGCATCAAATAAATGGACAATTTTGGTGAAATTTAACAGTCTCATGATCAGTCGCCAACCAACCACCTACCCAAACTCTGCAATTACGCCGCCACAACACACCAACGTCACCCAAGAAGCACAACCTCGTCACCGATCCAAGCACAATAACAACAGGCAAAAACGTTACGTCAAACCTTCATTGTCGGATCTGAAAAGCATGGTATGTCTCTAAAGCATAACCATAACTTTGTCAAGTCACTTGGAAAAGTTGATTTAGCCTCACCTTGGAAACACCTGTCTGGCAGCATATCCGAGTTGATTTTGTAGCCTAGCGTCGTTGCCGACTTTAGGGTTTTGTGAGAGTGTTTTAGAGAGAAAGAGGTTTAGGGCAGGTAAAGTGAAGTGATTGATCGATCTTTGTTTTACTTCTTTGATTATGTTGTAACAAGATTTATGGATTAATTATTTTTAATATCTCTATATGTAGGCCTCATCATTTGGGCCTAGCCCGCCATAAAACCCGCCTTACCTTATAGAGCCGAAGCCCTATCCAGTCCTCCGTTAGGGCGGGTCGGCCCTAGCCCTTTTTAATTAGGGTATGGCAAGGATCAAGCAAATGAAACCCGGTCTTACACTACGACCTTACCTTGTTTAGTCTTTTAGGGCCAAACCCGGCACGGCTCGGCCCTAAAAGCCCGCCATTTAGGCCCTAATAATTATTTATTTTCTATTGTTTTTAATATGTTTCTGATGAAGTATAAACAGTAGAGAGAAAGAGAGATAACAAGAGAATAGAGAAATCATCATCTTATTCATTAATATGAGTCTTTTATATAGAGAATTACACAATACCAATATGGTAAGGATAATGAATACATAGATCTAGTCAAACTACATATCCTAATGACATAAGGCCAATACACATATAAAGAATATCTAGAAAGATGCAGAATATCCTAGAACACTCCCCATTGTGCCGCGCGCCGGTATACCGGTGGTGCTGATATGTTGCCTCGTCAAAAACCTCGTCAAGTAACAAAAATCTTGTGGGAGAAAAACTAAACCTTGATCGTAGGAGAAAAAGAGTACAACGCACCTTTCACATTTGATAGTGATATGTATGTACGTGCTAGACTCCCCCTGAAGTTCACACCTCCCCCTGATTTTTACATCAATCATAGGGCTCTTCCAGATTTTTACTAATCACGGAAATTTCAATAACTTAGCATGTCAATGTTTTTTAACATGTCTTCAAATGTGGCATTGTGCAATGATTAACTAATTAAAAAACATTAGCCACATTTGAAGACATGTTAAAAAGTATTGACATGCTAAGTTATTGAAATTACCGTGATTAGTAAAAATTTTGACCTATGAAACTTGGCAGATTCTGATTTCGCTTTTGATGTGTTTTTCTTATGTAGGGATAAAATAAGCCTCAACTTTTCATACCATTAAGTATTGAAAAAGTAGTTACTGTCATTACATTGGCATTGCGTGGGCGCATAGCTATACTTAGCCTTACAACTTTTCATAGCGAATGAGATGTCAAGTCTTTCGTATTGTGTTAAGTACATTGATGCGTCTTATTATACTTAGATGGAAACTCCATCTCTTAACACATATTTGTCATCTTGCTTTATAAAAAACAACGGATCTCTCTTTAGAGTAAAGATTTTGATTAATCAAGGGAGTATATGTAGGTCTCACTAGTTATAGAGCGCCTAAGCGCATTGATAGAAAATCATCATCAATACAGTCATCGAGTGCCTTATCGAGATCGTGTCTTCCTAAGATCTTTTTCATTCTAACTTTGGATGTTTGATACATATTGAAATCTCTTGTTCAATCAAGAGTCCATGTAAATCCGGAATGAACATGCAAAGGCATAATTCAACATATCCCTTCCAAATCAAGTAGAGTCCATGTGCGTTTCAAAATATTTAGCAAACGCATGCTGCTGTGGTCTGGAGCCACTTGATTCGGATGAATGAAGTCTGTTTAAGACCTTTATGTATATCTCTGATCCTATAGAGATGTTATTATGACCACATTTATAGACTGCAAGTTCAGTTATTCGGAAACTACCAAACTAACAAAGTAGTGGAATTCAATGACATCCATTACGAGAGCATATCTCATTGTAGTCGATCCCAGTGCGTGTTAGTGAGAGACCTTGAGCCATAAGGTGAGTCTAAGCTCTTGTTCTCACTATGTTATCTGATAGGGCTTAGCTTGCGGTGTTGGCATCACCTGCCTAAGGACCTATCTCTTTGTTAATGCTGGATCACATCTTTCCATTAGGCCAATCAACTAAGTTGATATCCATCAACGAATGATGGTTCGATAGTAGACTCATTATCTCACATCCTCATGTACACTAGTGTAATACTTGTAGAGATCTCTAAATGGATTGGATTTGACATTGAGGCGTCCCCCAATGATAATCACAATTCACATTTCATGAGATGAATTTGAGTATCACTGATCAATGGATCAGGATGTGCCAAGCTCGCTTTCTTCCTAGTGCGAGAAAATATCGGACCTAAGGGCATCCCTCCTTTTAAGGAGCCACACGGACTTGTGACACCATTTTTTGCCACTATATGGCGTCACCATATCACCATCTACAGTGATGGCATCAAGACCAACACATTTTGGTCGCACCATGTCCTCTTGTAGGACATCAATCCTTGCAGACATATTTGCAGCATGTGATCTCGTCACTTTAACACTTATTTGGGATCAAGATGAGATTTAATGGGGACAAACCACGACAATTCACGTCGTTCCATTTGAACACTTGTGTTCTTATCTCCCCCTAACGGCGGGAATATTGTCTCATCAAAATGACAATCCGTAATTTAACGGTGAATGAGATCGCCTGACAAGGTTTCTACATAAGCGGATTATAGACAGAGGTTCATATACAACCTAAACTTATTCATCTCAAATAACTCATTATTGTGCGCTGTGGCATTGCGATTTGGCACGTAGAAATAACAACTAGCCGAGCTCAAGGATTATTAGAGATCCGTTTCAATCCTGTCGAGCTTAAGGATTGCAATTTCATGTCAATCCTTGTACACAGTCACGAGCTGTAGTACAAAAATATTAAATGATGGTAGGTCGTAGATGAATAGTAAAACTGCATGAAAATATTGCATAGCCCCAAGATTGGTGCGCATCAATAATGTTCGAGCGACAAGCTAAAGTTGCATAGCCGTAGCCTTGGTGAGATTGTATTACGTGTGAACATGGGGTACATGACATTTCAACTTATATCCTGATAAACTTCTTTAAAAAATGGGTAATGAGCCCGTAGAAGTATAAGCAGCATAAGGCAGTAGATAATAGTGTAACACGTGACCAGTGTGTTAACACTTCAACCAACACCGTAAAACATAAAAAGGTGTCCGCATGTTAGTTGTACGGATCTACATAATTTGATGTAAGAATGAAGTATTCTCTTTTGTGTTATTTAGCGTAGGAGGGTCTCGTTCCTAATTTAGCTATAAAAAAAAAAGGCTTTCAAAATGAGCAATGAGCATTGTAGAGGGCTAATGAGGCATCGTGGAAAGGCCAGTGCACCTCAATTGCTTGAGGAATTGACCGGACGGCCTCCGGGAAGTTGGAGTCATGTTTGGGTGACGTCAATGTCCCCCAGGGTGCCGCCATTTGCAACCATGGCGTCACCATCATGCTTTATGGAGAAGCTAGATTCCAAATATCTTCGTTTTGAGCGGAAGAATAGATGTCTATGAAAATTTCTTAAAATTTAGACCATTATGTCTCTTATAGGATGACCGATTTGGTCAAACCAAATCTCATATGAGTCGGTGTCCCAAATATCATGTTTGGCGACAACATGAGATTCGATATTCGAATCGTGATGACATACAATCCACTAAATTGACTCATGAACTTTTCCAAGATGCGCTTTAGTCCGCATTCATGAGAACGAATACACAAAAGAACTCTTGTTGATTCTCACAATGTGTTTTCAAATGAAAACTATTAGCAGGAATGTCTTTAAAGCTTAACACGGTTTGGTTACCTCTCAATGCATAGAGGGCATCTATGACATTGATCATGGTGCCATAAGAAATCAAGATGCAAGCTAAACCGCGTCCTTAAAGGACCGGTATGATTCAATTATTGTAGTCACAGAAGATTTACAAGGGCACAAAATCCAGATATAGTTGCCGGTTCCTTAGAATGTTGTGAGTAGTTCCACTATCTGTGAGGCACTCAATGTCTCTATGAGACAACCATACAAAATAGAGTAGATATGAGAGTAAATAGTTCAACTTAAATCATTTAGAAGGATTGAAAGAATCCACATGAATATAAACTAACTCAGAAGACCTAGAGGATTCGATCATGATGATGATTGTCCGGTTTTGATAAGTCTTCAACGTCTTTTGCAAGATGACAATTGGTTTAATAGCGTAAGGGGATCCAAAATCAAAAGTTTTTGGTAACTCCAAGTCAGTATGACTAGACATGTCCATGGAGGGTCGGTAGTGCGAGGCACACTTGAAACCATTATCTCCTTAATTTCAGACAATTCTAAGATATCACACTGAGCTTGGATGAGCGTAGTTGAATAATTGATTATGGAAAATCCGTTATAGGGTAGAAAACTTCACCAGAAACACGTTGGCGATCCTCCTTGAGGATGCAAGGCCGTGCGTCATCTTCATTTGGAAGAGACCAAAACGGCACAATCTAACCATGTAGATTGTAAATATGCCATGCTTCTAAGGACGATGTAAAAATGTAAATCTTGTTTGTAAATCAATATGAACCATAAGAAGAGAATAGTTTTATAACTTCGAAAAAATTCTCAAAGCATTCATTATTGCTAATGTGAGTACATCGAGGTCCCAAATAGATGAAGGATGTTGATACAACACCTTATTACATATAGCTTGGAAAGAAAATCAATGTCTAGCCAATGACGTCAAAGTCGTGGGGCTAGAGCAGGATCTGAATCTTTGAAATCCGCTATCATGAGGATGACGTTATTGTCCTCATATTGATTTTCCGTACATTTTTGTATGCATTCACAATTTAAAGGATAGCTTGACAACTCTTGAACTAGTTATCCAGAGATCCACAACGGTTGCATTGTCATAAGCTGGCATGAGTAGTTATGACAGATTGATGTCTAAACCGGGAGTGTCGCCATTAGGGCCGGTGACACCTCCCACTCTTTTCTAGACATCGGCACAGCGTTTTCTACCGTTTCCGTGACCTATATTGTTGTCTCCACATTAGGAGACAATCCCAAATACGTTTATCGCATTAGCTTATGTACAATTCCCATTTGCAATTGTATGATCAAAATCAAGTCTCGTTGGTAATTCCAATCCAACTTGGAGGACCTAGAGAACTTGATGACGATCAAATCCGCTAAAGATTATGGATCATGATGCCACAAAAGATCATCGACAATATGTAGTCAATTAAGGTGGTAAGTAATCCACTTGACTAATAACTCAACAAGTAGAGTTATATAAACGTTTCAAGAAACGCTCTATGAGTGCATTCCACAGTACTTTGTGATCATTACTTTTTTGCACAGATTGTCATTGAAGGCTTTTGTCGATGTGGCACATTAAAGACTTTGAGCGAATGAGATGTGAAATCTTGGCATCTAAACTTGTTAGCCTGGGGGTCAAAACATGTGGTTTAATCATTTCCAATGAAAGGTTCCACAAATACGTACCTAGCGAAGTTTCGCCTTAGGCATCGAATACGTCAAAACTCAAAGGAGCAGAATGTTACATTGCTCTTACATACAAAACCAAGCTGTTATGAGACTCGATAGAGGTCACAAACGATGCTTTTAATAGTTTGTCTTTCGGATTGATCATACACAATCTGGAAAAGCCGTGAATTGATCAAACACAATTCGAAAAAAGGCCTCGGATTGATTAAACACAATCCAGAGAAAAGGTCGGGGTTGATCATACGCAACCCTGACAAGGAAACAAGAGTGATCAAATAACACACTCTTGACCTGCGGATAAAATTCTGGGATTTTGGTACCTGCACGCACGAAATCTCAAGCATAGAATGAAGATGGAGAAGGGAGGAAAAGACTTTATCCTCCCCGAGTTATTAAACTTGGAAAAGTTTAGGATTTTAAAACATATCTTTCAAATTCAAAACTTTAAACGCTTCAAGAAGTCGAAAATTGTAGTCGGAGAAACCCAAAAATCGTCGGCGGGTGGCGGCTAAGGGAATGGCAGCCGGTGATGTCGGACGGCGGCGGCGGCGGTCAGATAGAGGAGCCGAAATTTTTTTTTAGGGTTTTGAAAAACAAAATGGTGGGCTATTAGTTCTAGGGTTAGAATAAAATGCATGATAACATGATGAAGTATAAACAGTAGAGACAAAGAGAGATAGCAAGAGAATAGAGAAATCATCATCTTATTCATTGATAGAAGCCTTTTATATAGGAAATTACACAATACTAATATGGTAAGGATAATGAATACATAGATCCAGTCAAACTACATATCCTAATGACATAAGGCCAAGACACACATAAAGAATATCTAGAAAGATGCAGAATATCTTAGAACAATTTCTTATTTTTTATACAATACAACTAATCTTGTAAGTTTTATATCTTTAATTTGTATTTTATTTTGTTAAATAACGATTGATTTTTAGTGATTTAGAGAGATAGTTAATGAAATATATGAATATAACTACTTAGATTAATAATTCTAGATGTCTTAAGTTAAATATAATGTATATGTATGTTAAATATGACTAAAAATAGAGTTTTGTGCCACACATATCCCTTGAAGCAATATTTGAGAAAAAAAAATTAAAACTTATGAATTTATTTCATTAAACAAAATAACTTCAAATTCAGCCCATTCGACCCTATTCAAAAGCCGGCCCTATTAGCCCTAACGAAATGAGCTTTAAAGGTGGGCAATGACTTGCATATTTGAACCCCGACCTGACCCTATCCGGCCCTAAATTTTGTTGACCAAGTCAAAGCCTTACCCGACCCTACCATAAACTCTAAAATTTTAGATAGTACCAACCCTAGTCCGGTCCATGATGAGGCCTATCTATATGTAGCGATTCTTAAAAAGAAAAGAAAAGAAAATTAATTCAATTCCTGAGCTCTTAAAAAAAAATAGAAAGTTCATTGCCAAAAAAAAAAAGTTGGCTGTTGGGCCGTGGAGACGACCGACCTATGGTAACAATATAAAACTATAAGAGCATGTCCACCCCTAAGCCAAAAGCCTGACCTGGGCCTTCAGCCAGCTCAAAAGATGACCTAGAAAAAAAAAACCCAAGTTCACCCATGAAAAAAATGATGACCCAGCCTTCATTGGGTTAAGACCTAGGTCAGACCCATGACCCAGGCAAAAGAAAATGAAGGCCCGGGCCTTCCGCGCCACATCAGCCCAAAACGTGGGCCACACGGACGTCAGGGCACAGACGAACAGACAGAGGCGAGTGGAGCATGCGCGCGTCAGAGCATGGACGAATGGGTGAAGGGCGTCATGGACACATTCTTGTCTCCACCTCCACTTGCCAAAAACTGGGCCATGCATAATCGATCTGGGCCTTTGCTTTTAATTAAATAATCTAAGGGTTTTAATTACTACAACAATTATTTATACAAGCTAAATCTAATTATGTTTTATATACTAATTGATAACCTAATAAACAAAAAAAAACTATTGGGTAAAAATAATATTCTAGGTTTGGAATATACTTTTATTTACATTATATTTATGTTCTAATTATTCTAATTAATTCCAATAAACTGCAAATGCAACGTGGCTACCTATAATCAAAATTTATTTATTACATTTTGTATAATTTCAATAAGTTATTTATAATTTTATTAATATATAAAATCATTATTCACATTCAAAATACCTAATATAAAATTCAATAAACAGTCATTGCCACGTAGCGACCCAGAAATAGAAATCGTGGGTGGAAACTGCAGCCCAAAATCACTGCCACGTGGCGACCCAGGTCTCGCCCATGACCCAGGCCTTCCCAACGAAGACCCAGCGGGTGGACATGCTCTAAATACACAAGACCTACCGACCTAGGGTTTCTAAAAGAAAATAAAGAAATCCAGAAAGAAAACAAAAGCCAGAAGAAGCCAAAATAAACAGTAATGGAGGTGCCGCACAAGGAGGTGAGGTCGGTAGACCACTGCACACTGGCTCCAGATTAGTGAATGGCTTCAACCCTCTCACATAACTGATGCATATGATAATGGACGGAGGATCTGGGTTCCATGATCATGTGCCAGGAAATTTATTCTCCCACGGATATGGTTCCTTGCATCATGCATTTGTTCAATCAGGCCAGGCCAGGCATCTGACTATTCGAGTTTCGCATCAACTTCACAGCATTTTTGACAGCAATGGGCAGATTTTTTTGTTTACGGGCCACATATATATCATCAACCCGCAGTACATCTTCCGTCAACCTTAATCTTTCGAGATATCTGAACGCGATATGGACAATTCCTCCAACAGCAGGACCATTTGCATTTCTTTCAGGTAACCTAACATAAATTGTAAACCGAAAACAAAAAATCGAGCTGTTAGTACATAGTCAAAACATTTGGCCATGCCGAGAATATGACACAACCACCCGGTTGCCGGAGATCATTCCGGACAAGATAGCACCAGAGAGCCCTTAATGGGTATCCAAAGAGTGAAGGTCCAGCAGCAATACACATGCCAAACCCACTCTCTAGCAGCTAAACACCTAAAAGAGGGGGTGCCGCAGAGGACTGCAAACAGTCCCACATCAGAGATTGAGGCCATAGCGCCCAACATTAGCCTATAAAACAGACGCGAACTCCCAAAAGAGGTAAGTCCATAATCCACTTTTATACTCTTGTACTATACAAGTAGCGATCGAATGCTGACTTAAGTATCGAAGAATGTGCTAGAAGGAGGGTTTGAGCCTCCGACCTTGTGGTTAACAGCCACAAGCTCTAACCAACTAAGCTACCCCAGCTAGGCTACCAGATTTTAAACTTCTTTTAGGACTTCATCGTTACGCAACCCCGGCTGTCCTTCTTCGTGCATCAACCCTTATGCTAACAAGCATTAAACTCCTCGCAATTGAGGAACTCTTGCCCCAGTAAACGAAACAGAACCCTCGTCCCCAATATCTGCCTCAGCATATTGGGGGTGACTTGCCCCGGGGCGACATGCAGACACGCCAGTGTGTACTGCACAAACGGGGGCAGCGGGAACATCAACCCGCATCTAAGCTGATACTCGTATACCAGAGTGAAATTGCTCGGCGGGTCCCAAAATTTCACACCTTTGCCAAATGGCCGCAACAAGACCTCGTCGGGAATACTCCAATTTTGCCTAAGTGTTTTAATCTCTGACGAGGTCATACTCTCGCCAGAAGGTTCCCAGAACAAATCGTCCTCCTTCCGAGATCTCACCATGCTAAACTCTTCTACCTCCTGCAAGAGAGGGTCAGACGAGGACAAGTGAGACCTTGCATCCGTAACAGGAATGCCCTCCCCTAAGTCAACTGCAACTTCTGCCATAAGATTATCCAACTCCTCCTCCCACCGGTGCAAGATGTCCGAACCAGAATCAGAATCAGGCGAGCTAGAGATAGCCACAATCTCCTGGCTTGACACCCACACCGGATCTGCCATACCCTACATCCTCACGTGTTAGACTCTCGCTACCTTAACCCTAACCAACCCGACAGCAAACCAACCAATCCCTTACTCTAGAACTCCTACCAACATGTAAAAATGCGAATAATCCCTATCGACTCCAGATAACCAAAAGCAAAACCCAGCAACAAAACAAAAAAAAACTGACAAGTTTATACCTTGAAACAAGGGATTCGCGTAGTGGCAGTGAAACTGGTTGCAAACAGCCGAGCGCTCGCACCCAATCGATCGAGGATGAAATTGGATGTTCCCCAGATTTGATTTCACAGCCCAACCAAAACCCTCAGCAGAAATTTGCGAATCGCTCTTTCAGCTCTAAACTCCCTGATTTCGAAACACAAACTCCCTTCTCCAGTTTCCTCCAGGACTATTTATAGACGTCCCACCCATACCCTACCAATCTATACGGTTAGGGAACAGTCACATCGACCACGATCGTGCGAGCATTTATGACGCCCCCACGACCCCGCACACACGCATTAACTACGCTCATGTTTCAAAAAAAAAAAACAACACGAACCATTACGCCAACAGTGCGAACCGTTACACCACCCACGCGAACCGTTACGCCCAACGCAAACTGTTACAACCTTACCACTCGGCGTGAATGACCACGTGCCCCTCATAAACTGACCATTTATGACACACGTGCGACATGGCGAGACAGTCCGCCTCAGATTCTCGGAACTTTCCCCAACCACTTCGCGACCCTGGCGTGGGGAGTTGGGGACTCGACACCATGCCTCCAGCACCCAGGTAAGATACATTCTCGGCATAACTGAGGAATAACTCCCCACCCAAGAGCTCTCTCAGACTGGGGACTTAGAGACTTGTTAGTACATAGCCAAAACACTCGGTCATGCGGAGAATATGGCACAACCACCTGGTCGCCAGAGATCATTCTGGGCAAGACAACATTGGCAAGCCCTTCGTGGGCATCTAAAAAGTGAAGATCCAGCAGCAATACACATGCCAGACCCACTCTCTAGTAGCTAAACACCGGGACACTGTGAAGCAGATCTGTTTGAATAGTGGATTGGAAGGAAGTCAGGGTGTGACCAATTTAACCCTCAAAATATGACGGAAAACAAAACTCTTTAACGGTTACAGTAACGGATGTATGAAAGTGTAGTTAGATTTCAAAGTTCATGTACAATTTTGATATTTTAGAAACTTTATATATATATTTTAGGGGTAATCGATTTTTCGTGTACCGTTCTTAAAATTTTCCATATATATGCACGTTAGATTATGAAGAGCATTTACGCTGTCATTTGTTGATCCACTTTCACCTCTTATAAATTAAATTGTTAGTCTCTTAACTAGTTCACTGCATTTGCTAGCTATAGCTCCATCGTTCTTATTATAACTGTCGAGGTGCAACAATCTATCTGGATCAGAGTTCAACAATTAATGACCAGGATTTCAATGGTTACATTAGGTGTTGATAATGGTGGTTTCTTCGTATGGTTGCCCGTCTAGCGGGGTAGCTTATTCGGTCGGAGTGGGAGACCCGGTGTGTTAGTCCATCCCTCCCCGACCGGATTATTACACCAACTGGTCCAGTTCTCATTTCTTCAAGATCCGCGACACTCTAGGTATGCATATATTATTTTGATGCAGCTCATCATGTACACCGTTTAGTTGTAAGCGTACAAAATTAAAAGATGGATGGTTTTACATTATGATCGATTAAACTGTGCTGAATGTGGGGATTGCAGTTTTTAACTTTGAAGGGGGGCTTTCGAATGTGGTGCAAGTCATAAAGCAAGACTACGAGAGCTGCACAACTTACAAGACCTTTAAAATCTTAAACAATGGTCCTGCAAATTTCACAATTGTTGGATAAAGGTGTCTTGTACTTCATTACTAACGTCTCCAACTATTGTAGTCTTGGGCAGAAGATTTCCATTTCTATTCACGAGTGCGCCTGCCCTGTAAATGAACGACTGAGTGCCCCTTCAGTTTCTCCTCCTCCTGCTGCAGTTCCTCCATCTTCGGTTAGTCGGAATACGTCTCAGCCTCCTGCAGCACAAGTTATGACCCCGTCCCCTTTAGGGTACAATGTCTCCTCTCCTGAGACTTTTCCTGCTGTGAAATCTGCAGCATCAATGCTGCAAAAAGGAATGGTGCTTTGTGCTCTTTATGCAATCTTATTTTGGCTCGGTGGCGTTTGGTGTTTGGTCATCTAATTAAGAAACACCATTGATGTTTTCTAGACATACATTTTCAAATTCCAATAGAATAGCTGCTAGCTAGAGTGAGTGATCTAGATTAATTTTCAGTTATAGATTATGGATTATTATTTCATTAAGATGAAGGTTTGGTTGAAATGATATTCATCTTTGCTATATATACCCATTCCCTTTATTTTTATTTGGCGTGAACTGAGCTTTTTGAGACTAATTTAAGTTGGGTGCGTTTATTGTCATCTCACAAACCATTTTATTTACCCAAAGTTCTCTTCACACCCCACTTATATATTTTTAATTTTAAATCTACTTTGTTCACCCATTTACAATACTTAAAATATCATTTTCTCATTTTTGGTTTGTTCACCCTAAATTCTTTTTTCACCCTATATATATATATATATATATATATATATATATATATATATATATATTTTCAATTTCAGATTTGTTTTGTTCACCCTCCATTCGACTTTTCTCACCCCGCCTATATATATATATTTTAATTTTAAATTTACTGTATTTACTGATTTGCAATACACACAATATCAACATATTCCAATAACCATTGAACTCAAAAAACAAAATGAAATTGAAGAAAACCATAAGATTAATATCATTTGGGTAAGTGAAATCATAAACTGAACAATAAAAATCACATTAAAGTATAAATCTCAATTAAAGAACAAGAAAAAACTCTTAAACTTAATAACTCATTGATATCCGTCAATATCAAGATGCACAATGTTTGTAAACTCTACTTGAAAAAAGCTTTGACGCAGATGAAAAAAAAATCGAATATATATAAGTGAGCAACTATACATGAAAATTTACATACAAAATCGATATGAGAAATAATGAGTAAAATGATAGAAGAAGCAGCAACAAAGAGAAAAAAAAAGAGAGGAAAAAAAATACAAACAGTACGTTTTGCTCATCTTTAGTTGAATGCTAATGTCTTCTTTAGACTTTATAGAAATATTAAATATGATAAATTCTGGGTTAATATTTATGAAGTACGTGTTTATTTATAAAAAAAATGTAATTTGTAACAACTTATTGTCCCTTACTGTAATTTTACAGTAATGTATATTAGTCATTCAATAAATCAACATGTGGGATGAGCAAAATAGTTTATGAGGTGGCAATTTACACACCTTTTGAGTTTCATAATTCTTATTCTTTATTGTTCTGATTTAATGATTCCACTATTTTGTTGATTGACAAAAATTGTTATAATTTGCTTATTCAGTTTTGATTCACTTAAGTAGTATGTTTTTGAAATTACTCTTGAAAATGTTTTTAGTTATTCTCTCATTTTAACAAATAGGAACAAAGTGTTCATTTTCACCTCATTTTACGCTCTATGCTTTCTGTCAACTCATACTATTTCTAAAGTTTTGGTTTTAGTAAAATTTGCCTTGCGTTTGCGTTTCTTTAAGACATGAGTTAAACTTTTTAGCTTGTGTTTCTAAAAATTCGTGGCACTGTAATTAGGGCTTTACAATTAATATTTTGATTCAGAAAAAATGAAAAAGAAAAAGACCTAGCTGCTCTGCTCATATGAATGCATACAATCACAAAGACAGAGATGTTTCAGCTCCCTTCTTATTCTTTCCTACCTTGATTAATTAACATGGTTAAATCTAAACAGTCAACTTATTTGAATGGTGTAGATTTTATGAACTTCACCTAAAGTAAGTAACCTTACCTAGAAAGTGTGAGCAGTTTCTGCAAGAGCACAAGTTGAACGAAACCTGAGCGCTTAAACCCTCAGGAACCCCAATTTGGCCGACTGGATGATGAGGCACTCTCATTTCAGCTCCCTACTGATCAAAACTCTCCGAAACGTGGTAGCTCATGTTTTGCTCTACTCAACGGCGACCCCCAAATCTCATCAGAAGGTTGGGCAAATGTCGCGGAACCTGAACCGCCTCTTCGGTCGGATCAGCAGGAGCGGTTATAATGCCTCCGTTTCACCTATCCTCGACGGGTGGGTCCGAGGAGGCCAAGCCATTGATAGATTTGACCTCGTCACTATCATTAGGGAGTTGAGGCACCACAAAAACTACTCCCGAGCTCTTCAGGTATTTCTAATTTCAAGTTTTTCATTATTTCTAATTTCAAGTAATTGATAATGGTTTAGTTTATGTATCGCTCAGTTGTGGAAGAAATTTAAGTTATATATATTCTAAACAAAGCTATATTTCTAAAATGTGAGAGAACACATTCTCTCTTATGCTTATGTTAGGCATGATTGTTTCACACCACAAATATGAATCTAAAGTGAAATATATAAGTCAGAATAATCATAATGGAAGCCATCCGAGTATAATCTAGTCATAAGAAATTAATTAGTTTTCCCCTAGTCCCCTAGTATGATTGTTTTGTCAAACCAATGCTCTAAATGGGTTCATACAACATGAATGTAATCATGTTCCAGGCTGTAGAATATGGATGTAATTTATTTTTTTAAAAAAATTACATAATAACACATGACCAAATTTAAAAACACAAAAACTCTATTTTTAATATTTTCTGTATAAATTAGGACATAAGCTAAAACTTAAATTAATGGTATCATATCTGATCTAGACTTTCATAGGCAAAATAACTAATTAAAATACCTCTTTTTAAAATAAATTTAAGCAAAATGATACGGCAGTAGCACGTCTCATGTTGACATGGGAGTAACACGTCTCTCATCGACACGGCAGTAGCACGTCTCTTGTTGATACGGCAGTAGCACGTTTCCGGTCGACACGGCAGTAGCACTTTCCTACATGGCAGAAGCATACCAGGACAAGTACTTTAGCCGACGAAAAATTTTCGTCGGCTTGTTAAAAAAATTTGTCAACTAAGACCTTAGCCGACGAGCCTTCGTCGGCTATAGTGTCGTCGGGAAAGGGTCGTCGGTGATGGCTTTAGCCGACGACTCTAAAGACCGTCGTCGGCTATTGTCCGACTTTAGCCGACGAAATATTTTTTGTCGGCTATTGTTCCAGACTTTAGCCGACGAACTATTTTTTGTCGGCTATTGTTCCAGACTTTAGCCGACGACGTCCTGTGTCGTCGTCTATACTCTCAGACTTAAGCCGACGGAACAGAGATATTCGTTGGCTTAAGTATATAATTAAAATATTTAAAAATAACTATAGCCGACGACATAAAGTCTGTTTCGTCGGCTTTAGTAGTGTTTAGCCGACGAAACATGCCATAATTCGTTGGCTAAACCCTTTGGAAAAAAAAAATTATAGCCGACGAATTGTGGCATGTTTCGTCGGCTATAACGCCATTCCAGTAAAAAAAAAATACACGAAATTCTTAAATTACCATTCCAAGCAAGCTGCAAAATACACCAAAACAATTCCATATATATAACCAACAAGAAGCACATAAAACTATATAAGGTATCAACTACACAAAATCTAGATGCTCTAAATCAATATCCCAATCTCGGGCCTGCTGGTGAGGAGATTGCGGCGGCAGAGGTAACTCTATAGGCGCAGGCATGGGCGGAGGTGGAAGTCCCTGTTGCTGGGCAGCTGTAAAATCCTGGAAGTACTGGAACATCTGCTGCTGCTGGGCCTGCTGGGCGGCATGTAGGGCTCTAGTAAAGGCTCTATATTCGGCGATCTGAGCGGCAGCCTGAGCAGCATGAGCGGCAGCATGAGCAGCATGAGCGGCAGCCTGAGCGGCTTGCTGTTCCCGTAGTCTCTCAACTTCTGACTCTAGCTGAGTCGTCATGCTGTTGGTCGAGACTGCCTTTCGTTGAAATCCTGGAGTGGTCTTCAGGACCCCCTGGCCCTTCTTTCCTAGACCCCGGCAGTAGAAGTTGTTTTCTCGCGGTGGGAAGGCTGTGCCCATGATCCTCGCCCCAACCCTCGGATCTGAAGTGTCGATCCGAGAAATGGCTTCGGATATCTCTTCCTCCTACGTGTCCGGCCATGTCTCCCTCACTATAGCACTCATCACCTCGTCACTAGCCTCCCTCACCTTTGCCTAATTGGATAGGAAAAAAATTATTAATTCACATTTTGACATATATATAAGTAAAATTAAAAATTCCGTAAAAAGGAAAGAGTACTTACTATATCCTCCTGGGAGTCAGGATATGCCCTCTCGTACGTATAGACGTACTGGTTGACCTCTGGATGTTCCCTGGCCGCCTCGTCCATGAAGACAGCGAACGGTCTAGAACCGGCATGATGCTTCCTTGTGTTGCGTTGCCGGTTCTGAGCGTTCACCCGGGAAACCGCCTTCAAAGAAAAAAGTAAACTATTAGTAAAATATTTTAAAACGCACGTACTTAATGATAAATTAACTAACTAATTTATTTAAATACCTGTTTACGAGGGTTGTTGAATTTTGATGTCAAAAGCCAACGCCACTCGTACTCTCTGTACTGGAACTCAGCAGGGGTAGCAGAACGTGCGTTCCCGTGCATAGTCCAATGGGTCCGCAACTCGTTCTTCCACTCCTTGTACCTACAGATACAACAAAAATATTAGAAATATTATTAATATGACATATAGTTTTATTTTTTTCATTAATTTCCCAACGTACCTTCCCCCATGCACAAAGTTCGCCCAGCTGCTCTTCAAGGGCTCGGGAACCTCAAACCACGTCTGCATTTAACCGTTTATTAGTTTAGTTTTTCCAGAAATCTACAATGTAATACATAATATTATTAAGTCATTTTATAAACTGACCGACATCGCGTTGTGGACCATGTCCTTAACCTCCTGCGGGACCTCGCCCCAGTCTGACCACAACATAGGGACTCTATCCCTAATGAGCGCTCCCACGCGGCCGGAGTACGTCCTCGCCCACCCGCCCGATACTACGTCGCCATCCCCGTCAGTACCGATGACAATCCTCCCTGAGGTACCGACGATCTTCTCGAGAGTCTTCCCTGTGACGGGGCCTCTCTTCTTTTTTACCGGCTTCGCTCCGACGATGCCTATCACATGATAAACCAAATTGATTATTAAAATCGGAGAATTATAAGAAAACACATCATTCATCTTTCATTACCTGAGGGCGAGGAGGCGGACGCGACGGATTCCGCCTCCGATGATGATTCCCTCGCGGAAATAAGTGGCGTATCAAAAGGCACGAATCGGTACGCCGCTGATGGAGCCACTGGCGGGGGCAGTGGATAAATCGGCGTCCCTGAGTCATCGACTACAGGTATGGCCGGTATCATCTGCGGAAGGAATAGGTGAGGCGGCGGCATCTGTACCCCAGATGATCCACTATCCGAAGAAGTAGGAGCTGGAGTGGGCGCCCGGTGTATCTCAGGCATACGGGGTGCAGACACCTCCGTCTGAGGCTGAGCAAATAACTGCCTCGAGGAATGAGGGAAGCCCCGCTGCCTCGATGAAGGGGGCACCTCCGGCTGCCTCTGCGCCGTCTGCAGAAGGCTCGCATGTCTAGCTGTCATGAGGCCCTGAAACGACGTCTGAGGGTTACTAGAGGTTCCCTCAGACGATACAAACCTTTGGCCCTTCGAACCCTTCGTCGATCTAATATTACCGCTCATCTTATTTAAAATATTAATTTGAATCAAGGCCACAAAATCAAAAAATGCAAACTCATTTAAAAAATGTAAAAAATATATACACTTCCTAAATACTAATTTTCACTTCCTAAATTTTACACATATACACTTCCTAAATATACACTTCATAAATAAAAATATACACTTCAAAATACAAACAAATATATACATTTCCTAAATACTAAATACAAATATACACTTATTAAATAACAATATACACTTCCTAAATACAAATATACACTTCCTAACAACACCACAACATTGCAATTAACCGGAAAATAAAAGCAAACACAAAATAAAATTACTAAAGCTAAAAAACGTACTCGAGGAGGAGGAGGGAGGACCGAAGCAGCAGCAGGAGGAGGAGGCCGGAGCAGCAGGAGGAGGAGGCCGGAGCAGGAGGAGGAGGCCACAGGAGGAGGAGGAGGCCGGGCGGAGAGGGAGAGGGAGGGGGAGAGGGAGCGGAGGCCGAGACCGGGAGAGAGAGAGGGAGAGGAGGCGGAGGCCGGGCGGAGAGGGAGAGGGAGCGGAGGCCGGGCGGAGAGGGAGAGGGAGCGGAGGCGGAGAGGGAGAGGGAGCGAAGGAGGAGGAGGAGGCCGGGCGGAGAGGGAGAGGGAGCGGAGGCCGAGACCGGGAGAGTGAGCGAAGGCGGAGGAGGGGAAATTCGGAGAGGGAGAGGAAAAGGAGGCTAGGGTTTACAACCAGTCGAGCGGGGTTATACCCGAACACTTTAGCCGACGAAACAATTATTTCGTCGGCTAAAGGTAATAATTTCGTCAGCTAACATAACACTTGAGCCGACGAAATAATTATTTCGTCGGCTATAACCTTTTAAATTCGTCGGCTTTATAACTTTTTATACATTCGTCAAACTGTGACTGCTGCTCGTGATGATCAAAGTTTAGAAAGAAAATCTGACGGTCAGATCTGACCATCATAATAAAATACATGTATGGGAAAAAATTCAACATGATCCGACAAGGTTAAGGGCTCGATCCGGACGGTCAATCCGTTAAGTCAAACCCCTAAACGCACAGAAAAGGTCATTGGACTGTCTAAATTACGTATTTTGGCCGGACCTTCAACTGAAAATATTTTCAAATCGATGAGACACAATAAGTCGTATAAAAATTTTACGCAAAATAACCACCGAAGATAGGGCTACCCATAGGGAGAAAGAATGGAAAATTG
This sequence comes from Fragaria x ananassa, assembly GCA_034370585.1. Taxonomy (NCBI): domain Eukaryota; kingdom Viridiplantae; phylum Streptophyta; class Magnoliopsida; order Rosales; family Rosaceae; genus Fragaria; species Fragaria x ananassa. Next base: position 13,477,523 of record CP139753.1, on the reverse strand, counting down.
CATTGACCGCAACTATCGGCACCGAGACATGACCGGAATACCGTGATTTTTCAACCGTAGACGTATTTCACCATTCTGGTCATGTCTTATTTCACGACTTTTTTACGTTTGAAGGTTCTACGTATAATTTGTTTTTGAAACGGAACATTTACTTAACACTTGGTAAACAAGTTATACAACATTAGTACGCATGTTGTGATTGTGATGATCAAACTTGAGAAAAGGAAATCCGACGGTCAGATCTGACCATCATGATAAAATACATGTATGGGAAAAAATTCAACTTGATCTGACAAGGTTAAGTGCTCGATCCGGACGGTCAATCCCGTAAGTCAAACCCCTAAATGCACGGAAAAGGTCGTTGGACCGTCTAAATTTCGTATTTTGGCCGAACCTTCAACTGAAAATATTTTCAAATCGATGAGAAACAATAAGTCGTATAAAAATTTTACGCAAAATAACCACCGAAGATAGGGCTATAGTATGTAACAGAAAAAGTTTTCGGTTTAGTCGACGAAATACCCTAATATTTCGTCGGCTATAGGTTCTTTTAGCCGACGACTTTTCATAAATTTTCGTCGGCTAAAGTCCTTTGAAAATTTTGGTTGACCGCCAAAAAATTTTGGTTGAAAATTTTTCGACTTTAGCCGACGACGTTTCATATATTTTCGTCGGCTAAAGTCCTTTGAAAATTTCGTCGGCTAAAGATACCAATTTCGTCGGCTATACACCAATTCGTCGGCTAAACCTTCTAAACTCGTCGGCTAAACTTTATAAATTCGTCGGCTAAACCTTTGAAATTCGTCGGCTAAACTTTTGAATTTCGTCGGCTAAAAGTATTTTTATACATTTGGCATGTTGTGATTGTGATGATCAAACTTGAGAAACAGAAATCCAACCGTCAGATCTGACCATCATGATAAAATACATGTATGGGAAAAAATTCAACTTGATTCGAAAAGAATAAGGGCTCGATCCGGACGGTCAATCTCGTAAGTCAAACCCCTAAACGCACGGAAAATGTCGTTCGACCGTCTAAATTACGTATTTTGGCCGGACCTCCAACTGAAAATAGTTTTAAACCGATGACACGCAACAACTCGTATAAAAATTTTACGCAAAATAACCACCGAATATAGGGCTACTCATAGGGGAAAAAATGAAAAATTGCATTGACCGCAACTATCGGCACCGAATATTTACCGGAATAGTGTGATTTTTCAACCGTGGATGTATTTCAACATTCTCGTCATATCTTATTTCATGACTTTTTGGCGTTTGAAGGTTTTACGTATAGTTTGTTTTTGAAACGGAACATTTACATAACACTTGGTAAACAAGTTATACAACATTAGTATGCATGTTGTGATTGTGATGATCAAACTTGAGAAATAGAAATCCGACCGTCAGATCTGACCATCATGATAAAATACATGTATGGGAAAAAATTCAACTTGATCCGAAAAGAATAAGGGCTCGACCCGGACGGTTAATCTCGTAAGTCAAACCCCTAAACGCACGGAAAAGGTCGTTCGACCGTCTAAATTACGTATTTTGGCCGGAGCTCCAACTGAAAATAGTTTTAAACCGATGACACGCAACAAGTCGTATAAAAATTTTACGCAAAATAACCACCGAATATAGGGCTATAGTAGGTAATAGAAAAATTTTAGGGTTTAGCCGACGAATACGTTAGGGTATTCGTCGGCTATAGTATGTAATTAAAAAATTAAAAAATAACTATAGCCGACGAAATATTAGGTTATTCGTCGGCAAAAACCATCTGAGCCGACGAATTATAGTGTATTTCGTCGGCTAAATGAAAAAATACATTAAAAAAACAGACGATATTAGTAAACCATACTAACTTCCTGTCATCTTTAGCCGACGAAATTATATTTTCGTCGGCTATAGTCTCACAGTTAGCCGACGAAATTAAAATTTCGTCGGTTTAAGAAAGTTTAAGAAAATAAATTCTTTAGGCGACGAAATTTTAATTTCGTCGGCTAAAGATGACTATAGCCGACGAAAATGTAATTTAGCCGATGATTCGTCGGCCTGGTTTTTTTTTTTCGGCTAAAGTCTTTCTTCTTGTAGTGGCATCTTTCTATACGGCAGTAGCACGTCTCTTGTCGACATGGTTGTAGCACATTCCTACACGGTTGTAGCACGTCTCTTGTTGACACGGCAATAGCACGTCTCTGGTCGACATGTCAGTAACACGTCTCATTTCAACAGGGCACTGGCAAGTCTCTTGTTGACACAACAGTAGCAAGTCTCCCGTCGACACAACAATATCACGTCTTCGGTCGAGACTGCAGTATCACGTCTCCAGTCTACACGGCGGTAGCACGTCTCCGGTCGACACGGCAGTAACACGTTTTATTTCGACACGGCAGTAGCAAGTCTCTCGTCAACACAACACGGCAGTAGCACGTCTCATGTCGACACGGCGGTAGCTCGTCTCCGGTCGACACAACAGTAACACATCTCCGGTCGACACGGCAGTAGTACGTCTCGGTCGACAAGGCAGTAACACGTCTCTCGTTGACACGGCAGTAGTACGTCCATAGTAGAAATAAAATATGTAGTGAATTGTAGCTTAGTAAAATATGTAGTGGCAGATGAAATGTGGATATTAGTTTGTCCTAATTTGTTAATTTTTGTCCATAAATATATAAGATAATGTGTAAATAATATATTTGTTAGTAACTAATATGTAGTTTATTATTGTATTTGTTTTTTTTAAGGTGAACTTGCTCCATACATAATAAGATAATTAAGAAAGAGACTTCAATTTATTTAATGTTACACTGACACTCATATGAGCGTTAGGAGCACATTCAGCTAGAAATTAGACCATCCCCTAAATTGAAAGACTTCAACACAGATAATATTATATCACATTCCAACTTTGGGTACCGAAAACCCCTCTCATTTCTTTCCACTCTTGTTGAGGCCAGCACCTCCAAAAGAACCCTTCTGTGATGCCTTGACTCTAAGCTCCTTCAGTGCCTTTTCCTCATCCTTCTTCTTCTGAAGCTTAGCCAAATCATCCTCGTCGTACTCCTTCTTCTCAGCCTTGGGTTGCTTCAAAGGCTTTGCCTTTCCACCTTGCTTGGACGACATGGCTGCGATCTAGGGAGGAAGGCTTGGTCGGAAATCGATAGCTAGAAGAAAGAAGAAGACCGAACCCTATTTGCAGCAGACGAGAGATATTATTACTATTGTTTCTTTCTTGATGTCTTGATGTTTGAAGAGATTGTGTGTATATTAGGCCTCAGCTTCTGAAACTAGTCTATGTTTTGAACTCCCAGGTGTCCATGTGGATAAGTGACAAAATGAATGTTCAACTTTCACCCTCTGATGTAACCATCCGCCTTGACTTAATTGCAAAAGTTCATGGAATAGCACAAGCTGAGAATTATTTTAACAACACACGAAAAATTGAAAGTCCATGAGGTTTACTGTGCTCTCCTCAACTGCTATGCCCATGCAAAACAGTTGGCAAAAGCAGAGGCCACCATGCAGAAGATGAGAGATTTGGGGGTCTTTAAGACGACATTGTCATACAATGTTTTGCTCAATTTGTATTATAAGACTGGAAACAAGGAGAAATTTGACAGTCTGATGAGTGAAATGGAAGAGAATGGCGTCAGATTCGACAAATTCACGTATGGAATCAGACTCAGTGCAGCTGCAGCTGCTTCTGATCTCGAGGGAATTGACAAGATTCTGGCAGAATGGCAATCTGATCTGAGGAGTCTTTTGGACTGGGCTGATTATTCTATTGCAGCAAATGGTTATACAAAATCAGGAGCCGTGGACAAGGCTTTAGAAATGTTGAAGAGATCTGAGGAACAGATACCAAGTTCTAAAAGACAGAGGGGAGCTTATGAGTATCTTATGACTCAATATGCAGTACTGGGGAAGAAAGACGAGACTTTGAGACTATGGGAACGTTACAAGGAGCAGATGAAAATAAACAATTATGGTTATTTATGCATAATGACCTCACTCTCAAAGCTTGATGACAATGAAACTGCTGAGAAGATCTTCGAAGAGTGGGAATCTGAGCATGCAATGTATGATCTCCGTATCCCAAATACCTTAATTGGTGCTTATACCAGGAATGGCTTTCTTGACAAGGCTGAAGCCATTATGAGCAGGATATCGTTGAAGGATCAGAAACCTAATCATACAACATGGAATTATTTGGCTAAAGGGTACCTTGATGAAGGTCAAATTGACAAGGCTCTTGAATCGGCAACAAAAGCTGTTTCTGCTGCGCCACCAGGGTGGATGCCGAAACAAGGTCACAAGGATGTTGTGGTCACATGTCTGGAGTACTTAAGAAATAAAGCAGATTTGGAAGGAGCCGAGGAATTCATAAAACTCCTTGGCGATAAGAACATTTTCATGTAAATATGCAGGAAAGGTTGTCGAGTCATATCAAAAATGAGAATTCGACTGCTGTAGTAGGTGAAATGGTATGGGATTGTCCAAAGGGGGATGAAGAAACAAGTGAACTTGCAGAGGTGGAATCTGGGCAGTAGTAGCCTTTTAGGCCTTTTAGCCTTCTTGAAAGTGCCCTAATGTAGGTCTTCTGTGATAGAAATCAGCTGCCTTCTTCTCACTCAACAGAGCAGAATTAAGTTTTGCTCGTATCGTCCTCAGTATTATTTGTTGTCTCACCTGATCACCACTTTCACGGTAGATGTTTAAAAGTTATAAAGGGTCCCTGATGTGAGGTGATGCTCAGAATTGGTGTTTTCTAACCCTTAAACTGTATTGGAATATAGATAGCCGGTGCCCGGTATCTGAAGTCTTGTTTGTAAGAATGGTTTGAAGTGTTGAGGACTTGCTTCAAACTTTGGGTAGAAATTCCAAGGTTTCAATCCTCTCTGAATTAAATCATATCGTGGACTATTAACTGGGTGATGCCGTCTCCTCTTTACTTATTCCTGAACAGAATAGGAATATGATCAAATGGAATCTAACAGTAAATTCTGTGATTCTGAATAATGCTTGGAAGTTGGAACACTCAACTACTTAATCAATTAGTCCCTCAGGATATTGTGGTTCAGATTGTAGCAATACCTTTGCCAGTTTATGCAACTGATGATACTTTAATTTTGGGGACCTTCTCCTTTTGGAGTTTTTACTCATAATAAGAGTGAGTGAGGGCTACTTGGATAGTCAACTCTTCTCAAATGCCACATTCTCAATCTGGTTTATTAAGGTTTGGAAGTTATTTCCACCTCCAAAATAGTAAAAAACATTTTCTGGATCATTTGTGGCCAGAACTGCTGATAGGAGCTCTCTTTGTGCAGCTGCTATGATTTCACTACTAGAAAAATGTACTTTAGCGACGAAAACAAACAAGCAAAACAATTTTCGTCGCTTAAGTGACAAAAAAATGTGTTTAGTCACTTAGGGGATCACTTAGGTGACAAAATCAGTGTCCGTCGTCAAAGTAATCACTTATATGACTTTTGTCGCTTAAGTAATTACATAAACGATAAAAAATGTTTTACTTAAGCGATAAAATTTTACCATGTAAAAAATATATAAATAAAAACAGAAAAAATTTAGGCGATGAAACCAAACACTTTCGTCGCCCAAGTGTCAATGCAAATTTTTTTTTTCAAAGAGCAAGAGTATATAAATTGACATTTTTTTTCATATTTTTTTGCTAAGCTAATAGAGTAAATAATTTTGAGATTGTGAGCGTCGATTGTTTTAAAAATAGAGCTTTGAAAAATCGTTAATTAACGTTTTCATTTTTAAGAATTTTGGTTCTATAGTTGACTGACGTGATCAAAGCCTTACCGAACTTCAAACTAGTCAATATTTTTTCTACATACATATATTCTTATATTAATTATATCTAACGGTCGTTTTCTTCAAATTCAATTCGCTACTATACTTGTTTCATGAACTTAAAGATACGAAATTTATATTATACCACTTTAGTCCACAATATTTTTTGCTATTAAAAAAAATTAAAGCAATAATAAAGCACATGTTAATAAGCTAAAAAACTCTTAACACGATTTGTATAAATATTTATTTCATCCCATTAATGTTAATATTTAAGACTAATTAAGTTAATTTTTGAAAGTCAACACTCAATTTAAATTTTGTTCCAATAATATTCTATGATAGAAAGATTTAAAGGATATAAATGTATGATGATTGCATTTAATGTTATTTTTAATATGTTATTAAAACATGTGATTTCCTACTTTGCCGTAAATTACAAATTTTATCAGTTAACCTTTTAAATTTTAAATTTAAAAAATGATTTTAAGCACTTAAGTAACGAAATTTAAAGATTTCGTTGCATAAGACTAAATATTTAGACGGTCAAATCTTCTGCTAAAAATTTAGAAAATTTTCAAACTGTTCTAGGATATTCTGTATATTTCTAGATATTCTTTATATGTGTCTTGGCCTTATGCCAATATGATATGTAGTTTGACTAGATCTATGTATTCATTTTTCTTACCTAATTGGTATTGTGTAATTCTTTATATAAAGGGCTCATGTCAATGAATAATATATCATCTTTCATGATTCTCTTGCTATCTCTTTGTCTATACACTTTATCCTTCATCACGTTATCATGCACTTTGTTCTAACCCTAGAGCCAATAGCCCACCATTTTGTTTTCCAAAATCCTAAAATCGGGCAGCCTTGTTTTTCCGGATTTCCGACTAAAATTCCTACTGCCCTCCGCCGGAATTTTATATCCCCAGAAAGCTCTCTCCATCTTGGATCCAATGCCGCGGATCTCACCTTGAGAACCGGCTGGAAAGTCTCTGAACCGGCAGCTGGAATATTCCAGACCGCCGCCACTGCCGACCACCGGTTCACCATCTTTCCTTGCTCCGATCAACCTGAATTTTTGACGACAGAAGCTTCCTCATCCAGAGTTTTTCCTCCTTTCAAATTTTCAGCCCCAAATTCGAAGTAGAAGTAGGCGAAACGTTGTTTCTCCTCCCGACAACCTCTAGAAACTAAAGATTTCAAGATTGCTTGTCTTCCAAGGAAAGCCAAAAAGGTTCCCAACCCTCGGTCGAAGCCTACAATCGACTCAAACTCATCAGAGCTCCTATAAACGTATTTTATTTGGTAAACTAGCAAGTAAGCTTTAATATTACAGTTATTTACTTTGGAATAACTCGGGGGGATAAAATTTTTTCTCCCTTCTCCATCTCTATTCTATGTTTGGGATTTTGTGCGTGTAGGTACCAAAAATCCCGAAATTTTATTCGTGGGTCAAGAGTGTGTTTGATCACTCTTGTTTCCTTGTCTAGATTGTGTATGATCAACCCCGACCTATCACCGGATTGTGTTTGATCAATCCGAGGCCTTTTTTCGAATTGTGTTTGATCAATTCGTGGTTTTTTCGGATTGTGTATGATCAATCCGAAGGACAAACCATTAAAAGCATTGTTTGTGTTAGTACATAGTAGAACATCAGTCATACTCGCCTAAGAAGATGTGTGTCGCCACATAAAATAGGCTTGGGCCTTAGCTAAGCCCAAGAAACATACACTATCCCTTTAAGGCATAATGGTAATACACCTTCTAATAAGGGCAAAATGGTATTTTTAGAATGCATCCACCATATCCCTATAAATACCACTCTTCACCCCTCATTTGCTCTCTCCATCTTCACCTCATTCTCACCTTATTTCTACTCACACTGACTTAGGCATTGGAGGGTAGAAGGCCGGAACACCCGATCTTCCCTTTGACGCTGTTCATTCATGATTGACAGGTTATGGGAGCTTGAAGATAACATTCCTGCATCTGTGTGATCTCCCCCCTCAGAGGAGGGCTTGAACCTCCGACCTTGTGGTTAACAGCCACAAGTGGAAACCCTCATATATCTCACCATGAGCATATCCATAATCTGCCCAGATTTCCCTCTGGAAATTTTCTTTTTCCAATCGCCAACCTCCTCCTTTTCTCGAGCTTCTCCATGCCCGCGTACAAGGAGCTCACCCCATTAATTTTCGCTCCATGATAGTCCTTCTGGCTTGGTTTTAGAGAAATCCCGAGGAGAGAGAAAGTAGATCTGACTTTTTCTCTCTCCTTCGCTTGAGCGTGCCACAACAAGGTAGCTCACCTTCCCAGCCATCATACTCACTATCTTCCAATGAATCCAGCGTGGCCTCCCCGACCTCCGGCCAAGGCCCACGCGCCAGTGAGCAACGCCCAGAAAAACTGATCTGGACACCCAGCTTCCCTCAACCGAAGCAGGGATATGCTCTCGGTCTCGCGACCCCAATCTCGGCACCCTCCCCTCGGGACATGCCTTTGCCTTTGGCACCCACTTGATACTTCTCTCCAGGAGACGCCCACCCATGTCTCGGTGCCTCTCTCCCGAGACCCCCGCGGACTCCCCTGATCTCGCCAGAGTCACCGCGGACTCCGCTGATTTCGCCAGACCCTCGCGGACTCCGCTGGTCTCGCCAGCCCCTCGCGGACTCCCCTGACCTCGCCAATCACCGCGGACTCCGCTGGTCTCGCTAGCCCCTCGCGGACTCACATTGTCGCGGACTCTCCTGGTCTCGCCAGCCCATCGCGGACTCCCCTGACCTCGCCAGTCACCGCGGACTCCGCTGGTCTCGCTAGCCCCTCGCGGACTCCCCGTGTTAAGCCAGTCCTCGCAGACTCCGCTGGTTTCTCCAGACCCTCGCGGACTCCGCTGGTCTCGCCAGCCCCTCGCGGACTCCCCGGGTCAAGCCAGTCCTCGCGGACTCTCCTGGTCTCGCCAGCCCCTCGCGGCCTCCCCTGACCTCGCCAGTCACCGCGAACTAAGCTTGTCACAAACATTTCCTTCTTTGTAGCCTTAACATGGTTAACTGTGATTACTTGATCTATGCATTTTTATGTATATAGAAAGTGAGATAGAGGAAAATATGACCTATTTCTTTGTCACTTAAGAATGGTGTGCCCTGTATTTAATTTTTTAAAACCCACTACTTAAGTAAATTGTGATTTTCAACCCTCAAGGACCACTCTCACAGATATATCATATTATACTCTGGTCACTATTTATGTCCCATAGCGTGAGGAGTTTCAGTGTGTGTGGAAGTCCTGATGTACGCCATCTGTCTTGATCTTTGGTTGTACACGTACACGTCAGTGTGGCTAAGGCTATATGGAATACGACTCTGTTCTTGATGTCATATGCTTTAGTAGTATATTATGTATGCTGATATTATTCTTGGGTTTTATGTCTTAAACATTGATCCCTGATCTAGAATAAACTATTTTGAGTTTGTTGTCAGAAAAACAAGGCACTTAATTCCCTATATCTATTGACCGAAAAAAATTCCTCATATATATGTGGCAAAAGCGATATTGGATTTGCTGCGTCGGAATATATAGCCCTCTTGCCAAAAAAAAATAAAAAAATTAGATCGAGTCATTGTTTAAGCACTCATTACACTAGCTAAACCTTTTGATTATGTCAAATATAATGTTAGCACTTAACAAAAATAATGGTCAAAAGCTATTTATTTCCTTTTGTTTCAAGTCAACTGATCTACGTTTCTAAGTCGACTTGTTTCCCGCTTTTATCCCTGTCAGCCTTTGATGTTGCAGCCTTCAGTATTTGCAAATATATATTCAGTAATTGAATTTGATGATGCAGGCAACACAAGACAGTCACATGTTTCCTGGGAGGGGTAGGACACTGGGGTCTGGTGCAGGTCTGGCTGTTTCTGATGTTAATTCAGAATCAAACTTACAGGCTTGACTGTTAGATAGCGACCCAGAACATCTATCTGATGCAGGACCGCAGTTATCTGATGCAAGGTACTAGGAGAACTCAATGTTTATAACATAACACACTGTTCCCATTCATGGATAATGTGTTCAGAATCTGGTGAATATTTTATATATGTTATACCTAGAGTCTAGAGATGTGAATTTTACCCTCACTTTTCATGATATTTTCAGGCGAACGATAAATAATACGGTGGCAGCTGGAGCTGAGATTCCTGTTCACCATCAGGTCTTTATTTTCAGTTGAGGTATTCTTCCATGCATATGGATTAAAAAAAACATCTTGGTTGGATGCAGGACTATGTGGCTTCTGAAGACGAAATACAAAAGCTTGTATCGATGGGTTTTGAAAGGGTAAAGAATTTATCCTCTACTTTTCCTTATTGAATATAGTATGCATTGTTCCAAAACTGCCTCAATTCATATATGCAGAGTAGGATCCAAAGTAACATATGGGATAGGTTGCAAAGTTTCTGTATCCATGTGTTAAAGCACAATTTATATTATTGGATGTTAATGCCTTGGAGTCGGTTACAGACACAGGTTGAAGTTGCACTTGCAGCTGCAGATGGCGATATTAATGTGGCAGTCGAAATTCTGAGTCAACAGGTCTGTCTCTCAAGCGTACTTATTTCCCATGAGTTTTCACAATGACATTTCCTGTTTCACTTATGAGGACTGGGACTTATCTGCAGGGTTAAAATGCAAGCAAAGTGACTAACTTTCGACTTCCCAAAGACCTGAACCTCAATTGACTTGTTTGACTTGCCCAGTTCCGCTATCACCTCTATGTGAAGTTCCAAACCTTGTATGCTGCTGTATATTGTTTGAGAGCAGCTAGGATTATTGGCTGGGGGAGAAGAGTTTCTGAATGGGAGAATTTACACTAACATTTGGTAAAAGAAAAGGTACAGAAATTGTCTATGAAACATGTTCCAAAAAAGAAAAAAAAATATTGATTTCAGACATACCGTATATGCTTGTGCTGCTATGAACTGCCCGAAATACGGATGCTAGTGATGAACAATGTCTATATAGTGCTCCAAACACTTAGCAAGGTGAAATCTACACACCAGAGTTTGAAATTCACACATCATAATCACATAGTAACTTAAATTTTGTCTTTGTCCTAAGATAAGTGACCATAATCATAGTAACTTAAATTTTGAAAATGAGGTGTGTAGATTTCATATCTCTTAACATTTTGATGACATATTTACCATTGCCCATCTTATTGAAGACCATTAAGCCAAGACTGCACCGAAATTTACCAAATGCTTTGACGGGTGTGGGTATTCTAAATTTTATCGGCTCATCAGAAAGTCACACATACCGCAAACTGTTAACTAAATTGCCATACTATATAGCTCTCACATTCCAAATCGACAAGTAACATTATTATGTACATTCGCATTCCATATAAACCATTCAAGTTCCTTTTGAGTCTGAAATTATATTAATAAACTTATTAGAAGGAACATACATATATAACCACAAGCTGAAACACTGCAATTAATTTACACACTTTCCACTACTTTGGTACTAGAGTTGGCACTTCAAATGATACTGAAGCCAACATGGCGACCTACTTCTTAGATGCAGAGCCCTTTGGTCCGGTTCCCCTTGGTGGCTTCACGATCACGACTGGACATGCTGCATGATGTGCGCAATAGTCGCTCACACTTCCTAGGAATGCCCTGAAGCACCCAATCACATATTTATCACCAGTTAATGGGAATATTTTCGACTACCTAATCTCGAAATGAGGTGTATGTTCTCACCTCTTAACCATGCCCAGGCCACGACTACCTACAACAAGAAGATCTACATGCATCTGCTCTGTGGCTTGACAAATCACGTCCTTTGGATCTCCAGTCCAAATCAGAGCTTCTGCTTTGATCTGCACAATTGCTTAGACATTTATATGCAATGTTGTTTATCAAATAGACCAAACTGCATATATAGCCAACAACTCCTATCTAATTACAAATTCAAACATGTACTGGTTCGGGAAAATAATAGCACTAAGTGTAGGATTAATTGGAGGCCTACACTAGTCATACACTGTTTATGATTAATGGTCTCTATAATCAGAATTCCAAGCTAGAAAGATATTGAACTGCAGATCGATTCTCATCTGAATCCCTGACTCATTTCTCCAACCTCATTCCCTATTTGAGCTATGGCGCCCCCATTGATACACAAATTTCATCACCAATATTATAGATATACATTAGCTCAATGGAAAATCGAACTAAAACTACTAGAATTAGCTCTATATATCATTATATCAATGTTAACAACTACTATAATTAATCTCAGAACTAAAACTTTACATTTCCAAACACAAAAACTCATCAGAAGTTAGAGGCATACCATCCTGTCCTTGCAAATCTGCAAAGCGCGGGAGAGAATGGCAGCAGAGCTCTCCTCCTGAGCTTTCTTCACCGACTCCACCACCGAGGCAGAAGCATAATAGGTTGCTCCGCCAGGTCCAGCAGGGTACACAAAGTGCTGAAACGGCTGCGTGACGTGGACCACCGTCACCAACCCGGCCTCCCCCTCGCCGCCTTCCACCGTATTCGGTGGGTTGATAAAGAGGTGGTCAAGCGCCCAGGTGAGAGCATAGAAGCTCGAGTCACTTTCATCGATGGCCACCATCACCCTCATCTTCGTTCTTCTCAGTCCCTCAGCCCCACCGTGTACTAATGGGGTAGTCTGCTCTGTGGTACCGCTACCTGTGTCGCATGTGGTCTCCATTGGAGATTGGTGTGGTCGAACAGGTAGGTTTCGGTGGTATATAAATGGGGTGAGTTTGTGACAAATGGATTCTGGGTTTGTTTTTCTGAGGGCTTCTTCACGTGGTTTTCAGGGTTTTGAAGATAGAGATGATGATTCTTGCTTTTGGGTTTAGACATGGTAGCTACGTGGTGGTGTTTTGAAGAAACTTGGCAACGGCTGGTTTGTGTGCGTGGCAATCATGCAGGTGGCAATCAAATAAGGAGACTGCTGGACTGGACGACCAGGTTTACAAGATGTTGTCGACTGGCCGGACAAAATAAATTGGAAAAAATTGAGTATAGTAGCTTATATAACTTTAGGTTAAAAACAATTTAGTCTCTCTTTTGAAAAATCTATCTTTTTAATCCTTGAACTTCTAATTTTTATCACATAGGTCCAAATTTTAGAATTTGCTTTAATAATGATGTCTCGAACTGACGTGACACAGACAGAATGACTCACTTTTTAAATTATAAATTCAAATTAAGGGTAAAGTCGATATTTATGTTTAAAGTAGTTTCTATTTATTTTTTTTTCAATTTTGTTATTGTGTTCTTATCTCTTCCCCCGGTTCTCAATTGTCTTCTTCAACACCACACAAGACCCAATTAGTCTAATCTGCCATAGAAATCTTAACAGGAGCAGCAACATCCTTGAAGGCCACATGCCCTAATTCTTCCTCACCTTCCTCAACCCTTTAGTTCTCAATTAGACCCACTTCTAAGCTTACATATCTCTCAATCTGATAAATTGAGTTCCTTTATAAGCTAATCAACACCACCACATGTCCACATTAATCCCGACATGCATCAACTGACCAACTCCTCCAATCTTTCCTTATCCGACCACCTAGTCCTTATTGCCACCCCAATCATCCACAATACTTTCAACACAATTGACTTGTTCCTCAATTTGAGTACTCTTGGTCGAAAACGTCGTCGCTTTGGTCCTTTTGATGTGATCTTTGTGTAACTTGAAGACCGGGTTGGAGAAGAGAGGGATACAACAGAGCTTGACGGTACCGACCATGGATCGAAAGCGGGAATGAGATGGAAATTAAAATTTAAGACGTAATTCTTGGTGTATTAGGTTTGAGAAAATGGGATCAGAGTGAAAATGAGAATGAGATGGAGATGAGATAAGTTATAGATTTGATAAAGCAAAGACTAAGAGAGGATAGACAGAGAAAAGAAAATAAGGAAACAAAAAAAAAACATATTAAAAATTCTATTAATTTTTTTTATCCAATTTGCCCTTTTTTGGGTTTATAATTTAAAAATGGGTCATTGTGTCTGTGTCACGCCAACTCGTGACGTCATGATTGAAGCAAATTCTAAAATTTGGACCTAAGTGATAGAAATTAGAAGTTTAAGGACTAAAAAGATGGATTTTCAGAAAGAGGAACCAAGCTGATTTTAACCCTAAAATTTAGGGTACTAAACTGAATTTTTTTCAAATAAATTCTCATCATCCACTTCTCATAGAAAAAAATTCCACAATTGAGATCAATGAAATAAATGTCATCCAAAATAAAACTCTACAAATTTATCATGTTTTTGTTCATATTTGACTACGTCAATTCTTATTGATCCATAATAAAAATTAAGAAGTATTAATTTCAGTTTACCTACATGAGGTTTGAGATTGACATAATGTTAGTCCCTATAGTTTCAATTCAGTCAGTAATACCCTTATACTTTTCAATTTCATCAGCCGTGTCCAATTTCTTAAGCTCCATCCAAATTGAACGTTGAATTTGACATTAGAGACCCAATGAAAACACTAGATTGGTCATTTCAATAAAAAATATCAGATTTATTTGTCTTCAAATCATCATCTAACCTCTTGTAGTGGTTCCCCAACATTGGATTTAATATCCAATTTGGACACAACTGATGAAATTGGAAACGATAGGGGTGTTACTGATTAAATTGGAATTAAAAGGATTAACATGATGTCGATTGTAAACCTAAAGGAGGTAAATTGAAATTAATCTAATTAAGAAACACTATGGATCATGGAATTGTTGTAGTGTTAGTGGTGCGATTGGATTTGCTTCAGATTTTTAGACATATCAGACTATTGCATTGAAGTTGGGCTAAGCGACTACACATCACAGAATTAGAGGTTGAAGGAGATCTGTTGCTACTTATCAAGTTGGCCGGTTAGGCGATAGTTTAATATTCCTTGGAGACTATATATCCACATTGGCTTCCAGTTTTATAACCATTTCTTTTGTGTAATTTTGTACTTCCGACTCATACTACAACGTACATGGTGCAATTTCTATTAAAGGAAAGGATCCTAAGAGCATTTTTAACACTCTCTACTTTAACTCTTTAACTATTTTAGAGAGCGTGTTTAGCTTTTTTGGATGTTTTAGGAGCTTCAGCAGACTAGCCAAACTTGAACTATTATGACTTTTAGTTATCTCGCTAACTATATTTAGGTGGCGAGATGACTCAGATAAGGCTAGCTATAATTTAATACATTCCTTGTAAGATATTTTATATAATATATAAATATATTTAAACTATTTAATTTCGATTTGAAGAATAATATTGATGTAATGCTAGCTAAAATAAAGAGCATTGATACAACCACATTTCTAAAGTGGCTAGCCAAAATGACATTTTAGTTAATTTGACTAAAATTTAACTTAAATATTTCTAGCATTGCTAAAGATGCTGTAAGTAATTAGGATTATGAAGTCCTAGTGATTCTGTTTGTATATATCATTAGGATTAGATCTTTATTTATCTTAATTGATCCTAGAATGATGGATCTAGATGACTAGTTATGTCTATATATTGTAACAAACTTCTGTGTGAATATGCAAGAAAGAAAATTCTTCTACCATATCAATTTGTTTTATGGTATCAAAGCGGGTTACCCACATCTACATGTGAAGTCCAATGACCACACACACTCCATGTCACTCAAATGTTGTCCACGTGTTAGGTTTAAAGATTCGCCACATGTGCGGGGGCGTGTTGAAATATAAATCTCACATCGGGAATATAGGACCTTGCCTGTGGGTTAATAAGGGTTTGGGCCACTCCACCCACTGCCAATTGGTTTTGGATGTGAACCTCAGACTACTTTATCATGGTATCAGAGCGAAAACTCTTGAGACCTAATCAAAACCCTAGTTCCCTGTGATCACAATGACAGGAGAAGAAGACACCAACTCCAACATAAATACCAAAATCATTCATCAACAAACACCTTCGACCTTTGTTGTCCAAAGAACCCCAGAACCATGAGAGAACTCAAACCACCCTCTTTAGGTCCATCACTCGGATAAGCCTGGAGCAGTGCTTGTTTCACAACCATTGATGGAAGATAATTACATAACATGGGTTCAATCCATGACTATGGCTCTCACCATTAAGAACAAGAAATGGTTCATTGATGGAACCCTCACCAGGCCTCTCGTCAACCCTGACGCAAAATCAATGGGATCGCTGCAACATCTCGGTAAAAACTTGGCTACTGGCATCCATGTCCAAACCAATCTCGGACAATGTTGTTCATTGCATATTAGCAAGAGGTATGTGGCTTGAATTGCAAGAAAGGTTCTCTTATACTAATATTGTTTCCTTATACAACATAGAGAATGAGATACATGATTGTGAGCAAGGCACGACTTCTGTCACATCTTTCTTCACAAAGCTCAAAGGACTCTAGGATGCGAATGATGCCTTATGTTCATTCCTTCCTTGCAGTTGTGAGGCCGCTGCTGCAATGAAGGACTATTTGGAAACTCAGAAAACCATGAAGTTTTTGATGAGACTCGGGGAAAGCTTCACAGCCATCCGCAGTAACATCATCGGAATGGATCTTCTACCAAGCTTGAACAGGGCTTATGCAATGGCTCTAAGACATGAGAAGCAAGCAAAAGTGGCAGCAGGAAATATCACAGCACCTCTAGAGGCTACTGCCTTCGCTATTCAAAGGTATGAGCAAGAAGTAGCAAACCCTAACCCTAATGCCAGTGAAGAAAACAAATGCGCCAAGTGTAACAAAGACAACCATCTTACCAAGAATTGTCGTACACATCTCAAGTGTACCTATTGCAATTAGAAAGGCCACACCTTTGAGTATTGTCGACGAAGGAAGGCTGTAATGAAGGAAGGACAAACTCGTTCCACAAGTAACCATGTCTCAGCCTTCGGTGAATACAGTGAAGGCAATCCTGCTCTCCCGCTTTCACAGGAAGAATGTGACTGGCTGCTTGGTCTCTTGGCTAAAGCCAAATCTGCCACATCCAATGTTGTTGGTAACGTGACTTAATATGAAGAATTGTTTAGTAAGGTTGCATCCTTTTCAAAATGGTAACCAAGAAACAATATGGATTGTTGATAGTGGTGCAAGCGATCACATAGCTTGCGATACACGTCTATTTACGTCCATTAAACCTGTTTACAATCATATGGTTAAGCTACCTTCTGGTTCCTCAGTACATGTTACACATATGGGCACCGTGACGTTCTCACCTTAATTTGTGCTTTAAAATGTGTTATATGTTCCATCGTTTTATTTGAATTTGATCTCGGTTAGCAAGCTTGCATGGGATTCATTTTGCGTGACCATATTTCCAAGACAAGTGTGCTTTATACAGGACCTACGATCGGGGAAGACGATTAGGACGGGAACTGAGAAGGAAGGGATTTACTGCCTCAATCAACATTGGAAAGGAACATGCAATGTAGTCTAGACTCAATCACCAACCTTGTGGCACCAATGACTTGGACACCCTTCTAGCAAAGTATTTTCATTATTTCCCTTTCTTTCAAACACAAAATGTGAAATATTCAGTTTGTCCTTTGGCTAAACAAACTAGACAATCTTTCCCTTTAAGTACAACTTATAGTCTGTTAGTACATAGCCAAAATGTTTGGCCAAGCCGAGAATATGACACAATTACCCGGTCGTCGGAGCTCATTCTGGGCAAGACAACACCAGCGAGCCCTTCACGGGTATCCAAAGAGTGAAGGTCCGGCAGCAATCCACCTGCCAGACGCACTCTCTGGCGGCAAAACACCCCCAAAAGGGGAGGCGCCGCAAAGGACCACAGACAATTCCACATTGGGACTATGGCCACAACGCCTAACATTGGCCTATAAAACAGGCACAAACTCCCAAAAAAGGTAAGTCCATAAAAACTCCTTTCACTCTCACATACTCTATAAGTAGTAACTGAACGCTAACTTAAGCATCGGAGAGTCGAAGACTGGGCCACCCTAGTCCCGACTCCTGACGCATTGCTGCTTGTGTAGGTGCAAGACCTGGACTCAAGGATTCGACCTCCCGACCCGTGACCTCAGGACAGGTAGAAACAATTGGCGCTAGAAAGAGGGGCCCCTCTTATGGAACTCCCATTTAACTCGAAACAATGGTGGAAATCGTAGATGACACCAATGACCCTGGCACTCAGATAGAGAAAGAACTTTTCCAACCTGGAGATGCATCCCTTCCCCAAACCAGCAATGCAGCCTCCATTAGCCATCCCGACCCCGCCACCGACGCTGATACATTATAGGTTGCTCCGGCAAGTCCGAGAGGGTACACAATGTGCTGAAACGGCTGAGTGACATGGACCAACGTCACCGTCCCCGCCTCCGCCTCGCTGCCTTCCACCGTGCTCGGTGCGTTGATAAAGAGATGGTCAAGCGCCCAGGTGAGCAAGTAAGAGCTCCAGTCTCTTTCGTCGACGGCCACCATCACCCTCGTCTTCGTCTGCACCGTAGTGCTGGTCTCCATTAGAGATTGATGCGGTCGAGCAGGTTGGTGTCTGCGGGTGTATATATATTGAAATGGAGTGAGTTTTTATTACAAATGGATTCTGGGTTTGATTGATCTGAGGGATAGCTCCTTCTCCTGGCCATGGTTGTGAGGGTAATTGGGGAGGTATGGATGACATGGTAGCTACGTGGTGGTGCCTTGACGAAATTTGGCAACATCTGGTGCCGGTTTGTATGCGTGGCAATCATGCAGGTACAAATTTCCAATTTCTCATGCATGACTATTTTTTTTTTTTGAAAAATAAACTTTATATCAAAACTCAATACCAAATGCCACATCATTATCTTAAACCTATTATTTTCCAACATGTATATTTATTAAACTATTTGATTTTAAAAAGAATTCAAAAACAAAAATCACAAAATTTATTTTTATAAAAAAAAACTGACTTCGAGGAACTGTAGACGAAATAAAAGGAAGAGAACCATCGAGGGAGAAAGGCACCAAAAAGTCTTCGATGAGTTGTTCAGGTTAAGAAAGATTGGATAATCCAAGTTGTCACACAAATTTGTTGTACTTGATTGCTTAATTTTTTTACTGATACAGAATGTTGTTTTGGTTGCAGCACGTACCGAAATTCATGCAGTGGTTGAAGTACTTATTGTTTATGTGGTACGGCTTCAGGCTTCTACTGAAAGTGCAGTATTCAAGAGACGAATTATACGATTGCGAGAGCATAGGAGTGTGTAGACCTCAACAAAGTTCACCAACATTTGAAATGGTGGAGTTGGATTGTGGTATGAAAGAAATCTGGATTCTGTTGGCAATGGCTATATGTTACAGACTATGTTCTTACTTTTGCCTTCAGAAGAGAATTAGTGTAAGCAATGTGTGAATGTAAATTCCATTTAAGTATGAGAGGTCTTTATGTATGACAATTAGTCTTCTAGGAAAATTGTCTTCTGATACTCTAGGTTAATCTCATCATGTATTTTATTCAAATAAGGAAACTACTTATTGTTATTATTATTATTATATTTTTAGGTTATTTATTAATATTAAGAAAACTAAATAAACTGAAAATTTTTAATTGAATGTGATGATGTGGTAGATGTCACGTAATTTGGTATTAGATTTTGATATAACTTTTTGGTGGACGTAGCATAACTCTTTTTTTTTTTTTGAGAAAATGCCCATTAGCTCAAAGAGAAATTTTGATAAATAACCTCTTTTAGGCCATTGAATTGATTTTTGATCATGTTTTTGCAAACTATTGAAAAATAATCATATAAAAGAATCAAAAGTCTCAAATACCCTTATTTAAATTCTCTTATTTTATCGAACCTCTATCATTCGTTCATTCAAGATCAAATTCAAAAACTAAAACACACAAATATATTCTTTTCATTTCCTCTGTATAGGCTTTTGTTATGATCTCTCGTTTAATCATTATTGTCCAAGACTCTATCTAGTTGAAAGTGTAACATGTATATTTGATTTCATTGTCTAGTATATGGCTTAACTTGTAATTGTTGGAAAAAAAAAAATCAATAGTTCATATACAAAGTCTGAAAATCAACATGTATGCTATGAATTTCCAATTGCTAAATTGGTTCCTTGTGCAAAAAGTAATATTGGCACCTCATGCATAGATTGTACAGAACCTAAGATTTATGCTATCAATGTCTTCTCTTCATTTTTTTAGTGAAAGGAATTTCATCAAACAGTTAGAAGGTATAAGACTTCACCACTAGATTCCATTATTACTAGATCATAAAGAAGAGTGATCAAGCACTCAAGAGCTTATTAGTCAATGCTAACATCAGTTATCTCTCTCATCTGAGGGAGAAAAACAAAAATAGCTTCATATCTTTCATGTACAAGCTTCATGAAGCATGTTCATCATTTGTATCATTAGAAAGCCCTCCAATAAGAGTGACATGTCTCTACATTTCTAGCCAATATACTACACTTTTGCCAAACTCAAACTTTTCAGCCATTTAACTTTCTCCAGAGGGACGCGAAACGACATCATCATGATCTAGAAAAAAAACTCGTTGTTTGTAACCCCATATGCTAATTAATGTCTTATTGCTAACTAATGTCAATCAATTCTTTGGTATCAATGAGCATAAGCTTTTATAATATATCACTTTAATTAATTACTTTATCAAGTTAACCACGTTATGCAACAAATTGGTCTTGGATGATTTTTTTTTTCAGGGATACGAAGAGAGGAAAGCACAAAACAAATGGAGAAGATCGAGCAATTTACAGATAATGGGAATTGAGAATGTTTAAACAAAAAAAATTACACAAATTTAAATGAGGGAAATTGGGATTTTTGATCCATTTATATGGTCATTTTTCAATAGTTTGTAAAAGCATGGTCAAAAATCAACTCAAAGGCCTAAAAGATGTCATTTATCAAAATTTCTCTAGCTCTAATTTTGAAGATTTTTTCCCACTAACAAAATCAGAATCTAAAATTCTCATCCTAAACCCTATAAACTCTTAGTTATCTATTCCCACTAACAAAAATTTTAACTTTTAGTGGTTTTTCTCTAACCAAATTACCCTTGCCTATTATCTCTATCTCTATTCTCCGACCTCTATCTCTCCTCTCCTAGATTTGTTTCATCTCTCTCTCTCTCTCTCACACCTCCATCACCTGTGTCTCCTTCTGAATTCATCTTCAACAGCACCGCTACTATCTCCGCCCTCGTCTGAGCAATTCAGAAACCAGCTAAATCTATCGGCACCCTCCGTCTCCTCCCTTCACCGCAATCTTGACACCATCGCTCCCGACGAGATCTACAACCTTGTTGCCCAGTCCCACGTTGACGTCTCCTTCGAGATCCCTGACTACACTGCTGACGTCGTCGCCGTTGGCGCCTTCGACCTCCTTCAAGTCATCGCCATCGGCGACTTCCGCCCCCCTCTCTCTCTCTCTCTCTCTCTCTCTCTCTCTCTCTCGTCAAAACATCATCGACGACCTCTCTCTCTTAGATCTGGGTCCTAGAAGCAGACGGCCCACGCGTCCCCCTCCTCCGACAATTCAAAGAAGTGAGTTTGCGAACTCGAAATCGATTTGAAGAATCTTTATTGTTTATGTGTAAACTTGGGAAAAAATTTAGTTGATTTCATACGAGATGAGCTTGATCGGGTATGGTTTAAGTTTGATTTGTGTTTTAGCTTATGAAAAATGTGGTAGTCGAGCAGATTTACCGCCGTTACCTAGCTCCCGAAGTTGCCTGAGCCGATTTGAGCGTCGACGATGTTGTCCGTTTGTTGTGTCGTCGCTCTTGTTATTGGAGGAGGAGGCCACGATGGTGATGGTGAAGGAAGTGGAGGTTTATCAAAATGAAATGTCAGGTTTTGTTGACTTTCTTAAGCTGCAAATGTGAATTCAAATGCATTGAAGGAAAATATTAAATTACTATCGACTTCGCAAAGAAGTAGAATAACCTTTGGCTCATAAATTATGGTAATATCGTTGTAAATACATAACGTGATTGATAGTCTACCTTTTCAATTTTGACCAACCTAACTGTGCATTAAAACCAGGCAAAATCAGTGCGCAAGTCTCTCTAATATCTAGGGTCCTTGTGTACAATAGAAAGTTGAATCACCTAGTTTGATTATTATATATCATTTTAGAGTGTAATTAGCATTAAATTGGGGAAATTAATGTCATTTATCTTAAGGGATTATGTTATTATGGGACGAAAGAAATATGTCCTCTTAATGCCAATCCTTTTTCAATAATACATCATTATGATATATAGTAATGAGGTACTGAGAGCAATAAAGTTGTTAAGGGTAATAGAGGGTCTACTGAGGGCAATAAAATGTCTACTGAGGGACGGTATGAGGGTCTATCGTCTCTTAAGAGACCTCATATTGCCTCTAATTGACCCTCTACTGCTCTAAATAGATCCCCCGAAACATTCCCTACTGCCCCTGCACCCAATAGACCCCCTACTGCCCCTAATATACACTTTATCGTCGGAGTCTGGTCAACGACCACATGAATCCGGTCAACAGTTGCCGGAGTATATTCAACAGTCATCGGAGTCCGGTCAAAGGTCGTCGGAGCTCGGTCAACAACCCTGGAGCCCGGTTAACGTCATTGACCGTGGAAATCTGGTCATAGAATTTTTATTTTATAATAGACTCTTATAATGGTCTGCTGTAGTTTATTTAATTCATTAAGAGTATAATTGTCTTAGGAATTTAAAAATCTGATTTTGTCAGTGGGAATAAAATTCTTAAAATTAAGGTTAGTGGGAATTAACCACTTTTTTGTTACATCATGCATGACTATTTCAATCATACCTAGTGTATTTTGAGAAAAATACCTAGTGTATTTTTTTTTCTCAAAAAAAAAAATCATACCTACCTAGTGTATTTTCTTCTAAAAAGTCATACATAATATTTTAGACCAAAAAAATTATACATAGTATTTACAACTGGGTAGGACGGCACAGTTAACCCGGTTTAATTTTGGGAGACAATAAAATGTGGCCTTGGCACCAAATAATCTATCACTTAGTAAAGAGTTATCTTTACTAAGTATTGAGAGTGTGAGTTGAGAGGTGTGTACAAGGGTTCAAGGATTCATGTCTGGGTTATAAACTTGAGCGAAACACCTTGTATTTTGTTTTCACTATTCTCAACAGTAAAGAAATATCAGATCACGCCCGTGGACGTAACTCAATGAGTAAGGGAACCACGTTAATTCTTGTGTGGTTGAGTGTGTTTGTTTTTCCATATTATAGTTGCATTCTCGATATCGTATCTCGTTGACCAATCCGCTGCGTGAAACCCAACAAGTGGTATTAGAGCTTGGGTTTTGTCCTAGGTATTATCTGTTATGGCTTCGAGGGTATCAAGGTACGATGTCAAGAAATTTGATGGGAAAAATAACTTTAGCATGTGGCAAGTTGAGGTTAAAGACATCCTAGTCAAGGATGGTCTATCAGAAGCTTTAGATGGAAAACCCTAGACGATGAAGGAGAATGAGTGGATAAACTTTGATCAGCAAGCTTGTTCCACAATCTGGTTGTGCTTGTCAAAAGAAATCAAGCATAATGTCATGACGGAAAAGTCCGCAAAGGAGATTTGGGAAAAGCATGAAAACCTTTACTTAGAGAAGTCGCTCACAAATCAAATCAATCTCAAGAAGCAATTATGCAGGTTTACTATGGATGAAGGTACAACTTTGCAAGACCATCTCAATGAGTTTAACCAAATGTTCTCGGAATTGTTTAACTTGGAGGTGAATATGAGTGAAGAAGATAAAGTCTCAATTCTTCTAGCATCACTTCCCGAGAAGTATGATCACTTGGTGACAACGATGTTATATAGGAAATAGAGTATAGTTTTCGATGAAGTTATGTCAAAAGTTCTCTCTAATGAAAATAGGAGAAAGATTGTAGATAGTAACTATGAGGACTCTAGAATATTTTCTGTTAGAGGAAGGAGAGAAAATCGAGATCAAGGTCGGAAGAGCTCTAAGTCCAACTCAGAGAATCACAAAGACAAGGAGTGCTACTATTGTCACGTAAAAGGGCACATTACGATGCATTGCCCAACTCAGAGAATCACAAAGACAAGGAGCGCTACTATTGTCACGTAAAAGGGCACATTGCGATGCATTGCCCAAAGCTGAAGAAGAAGAAAGATGAAGGAAATGAAAAAAATGAAGATTCTCATCAAAAAGTTTCAGCAACATTCAATTCAGATTATGGTGATTGTGTTATCATGGCAGCCTCTTATTATAGTATGTTGCCTGATAACGATTGGGTCCTTGACTCTAGTTATTTCTTTCATGTGTATCATAACAGGGATATGTTCATCAATTATAAAAAGGTGAACAATGGTATTATTTTTACTGCGGAAGGAAAAGCTTTCAAGGTGGAAGACATTGGAGTAGTGAAGGTATTGGTTCAAGCATTTGTGCTCTTTCGTAGAATCACTTCCTATCTGTTACGGTTAGTGGTTTAGAGTTGAGAAGCTTTGCAATGAGGAAGGATTATTGTACATGCCTTTGAGGACATGTGATTCGATCAGAGAGATTGATCACTTTGGTGCTTGCAATCGCAAGTGAGGCAACAAAAGATTTTGTGACTTTGTCGATGGACGAGGTCTCAAATATCTTGCTCGAGTTTAGGATGGAGGATGATGATGGCGAAAACATATTTAAGGTTTTGGATGATAAAGGGAAACTGAGTTTTGGAGATGCGAAAACCATGAGGTTGATATGCAGAGAGATCGACGAATGACCAAATTAGGGTTTGGTGGTTGTTCTCGACGAACGACCATTTAAAGATCTTGTTGATATTGTTGAAAAATAAAATAAAATAGAAAGGTTTACTCATTTCATTAGTATCCTCTTTATATAGAAGTGAGATTATAATGGTAATTACAACATACATAATGACAATAATGACTAATTCAGCTATTACATCCGTTGATTATTAACTTTCTAATTTACTACTGTCAGTTACTTTGACGAATGCACATTTAAAGTATTTTTTCTTCAACATAATTAAGTTATTAACCCACCATTTCTACAATCTTCTTGCCTTCATCATCTACAGGGCGACTAGAGATGGGAAACACATCATCTTGGGGATATTTTCTTAAAACAAATTTTTGCTTAAACTCTTATGTAGTTTTCTGCTTAGAAAGAACAAAATTTAGTAATTATCCACATAAATCACTAACTACCAAGCTACGAATGCAAAGACATACCGCCACCAATGTCTTCATTGTTTGGTGGAGTTGCAATAACTCATTTGCAATAGAGAGTACAACATACATTTTATTTGTTAGATATATATATATATATATATATATATATATATATATATATAGAGAGAGAGAGAGAGAGAGAGAGAGAAAGTTATGTATTCTAATTGTGTATAGCTAAAGGGGAGGAATAGAGGAGTAAGATCAAAATATAATTCTAAGCGGCCAACCACCTTCAAATTGGCCAAAATCGAGGTGGCCAACCCCTTCCAAGGCCTAGGTGCCAAATTTTAGAACCCTGGTTGAAGATGAATGAAGTACAAAATAGAATTGACATATAAATGTACTTGACGATAACAATTTGGGAGGATGGAGTCAAACTTGAAATCATTGCCAATACTTTGTAAAAATATAGATACTTCGCTGCTAGACCAAACAATAGTTAGCAATGTATTACATAAAATCAAACTACTCACAGTAAACAATATACCAAAAAAATATTTACAAATCAAAAATTAAAGATAGTTTTTATAAAAATAAAGTTTGTAACCATTTTACAATTAATGATTTAAGGTGTAAAACTATACCTCTCTGATAAATTCGATTGGTAATTTTTAATCATAATCAAACTCTTCACTTCTAGCATTATCTTCGTCTTCATCTTGATGTGCCCATTGACGTCTAAGAAAGTTTCTCCATTCTCTATCGGTGATTTGAAAACGAGAGATGATAACTATTGATAATAACATTATCAAACATCAATCAACTTCATTTTATAGGCATAGAGGAAATTCTAGAACAAGCGGTTTTCAAAAATACAATGGGCACAAATGGTATTCGGTTTTCAATTTCTTTTCCACCTGTGAATATGATCAATTTGGCAAGTACATAAATTTGGTCTTAGCTTTACGTCTTACTCGTGGTTAGAAATTATAATAAGGTATCATTAATAAATAAAAATATAATTAGGTATCATTAATAAATAATAATATCGAAGAACTCTCTCGGTCAAGATAGAAGAATTCAAAATTTCGGCATATTACATTTATATGAACAAATTAGACTGCGTAAAGTAGAGCTACCAAAAATTCAACCAAAAAACACTTATCATGGAGAGCATTCAGAAGTATGCTACCTAGGAATATATGCGCGTTGCACTCTTTTTCTTCTTTAACCAAGGTTATTTTTGTCCTATTGAGTTTTTGTTACATGTTAACGAAGCACCTATAACCGCGTCTAATTTCATTATTCATTGGTGGACATCTTAGAATGAGTGTTATAGATATTATTATTTATGTGATTGTCCACGTAATTACTCATTAGTTTTTTTTTTTGTGAGAAATGAATAATTTATTAATCAAGGGATGAACCCAATAACAAAGCATACAAACGCGACCCAACTAGTCGAACCACCAACTCCGGTCGGTCCACCTACCACGATGAGGCATCGCCTAAATCCCCCGGTTGTCGAAGCCTAGATTTGTCCTCCTACAGTGCCAAGACGTCCTATGCAGCAACATCTTGAGGGGGACGAGAATCAAATCTGCTTGATCCCATCCTCTAAGCCAAGAACACTTCCACATCGTTGCCATCTCATTCGGCCGCACTCTTCATGCGCCTGCTTGGACAATGACCATTGCCAGCGTCACGACGCACCCGGACGAGCGGAAGTGAAGACGAAAGGAAATCTAGGTTTGCTCATGCATGAGTCGCGTTTTGGGAAAAATGGAAAAGGGGTAAAAACTAGAAAAATAAAATTGTAAGAAAAATATACAATGACTAAGAATAAGATTTTTTACTCATTACTTATATAGTTATATGCTCTGATATAAACTACCTCTATACACGGAGAATAATGAAAATGAACGAGAACACTTTTACTTTCTTCATTTTTCTCTACTTTTTTTTTTATCATTTAAACAATTCACATACTACAACGAGTCTTTTGTTTTGTGACTTAAACTCACAATCTTCCACATATAAGACGAGACTTATGTCAGTAAATCAAATGATATTCTGTCACTTTTCTCTACTTTATAACAATTATTAATAAAATGAAATATATAATGAGAAAAAACAGATCATCAAATATTAAGGCTGTCAATGGGTCGTGTCGTGTCAGGTTCGTGTCGGGTCAAGGAATTTCATGTGTCACAAGATAAAAACTCAAACCCAACCCATTTAATAATCGTGTTAAAAATCTAAACCCAAACTCAACCCGTTTGTTAAACGGGTACTTGTTTCCAACCCGTTTAACCCATTTAATAATCGTGTTAAAAATCTAAACCCAAACTCAACCCGTTTGTTAAACGGGTTACCTGTTTCCAACCCGTTTAACCCATTTAATATATAGGTCGTGTTGTGTCGGGTTCGTGTCGGGTCAAAGAATTTCATGTGTCACAAGATACAAACCCAAACCCAACCCATTTAATAATCGTGTTAAAAATCTAAACCCAAACTCAACCCGATTGTTAAACGGGTTACCTGTTTCCAACTCGTTTACCCCATTTAATATACAAAATAACCCATGACAACTGTGACCCATTTAATAATAATAAAAAAAAACATCACTTGATTATATTCATTAAAAATTTCTTCACAAAAGCATAATTTTATAACTCATGAATAATCAAATACAAATTTTCAATATAAAGTCAAACACTCCCGATCTGAAATTGAAAGACATAATCCATAATTAAATTTGAAGTTTAACTTTGAAAATAAAAGCCTCAAATCCTAACTTCCAAGTTCCAAGAATCCAAGTCTTCATTTTATTTAGTTTCATTTTATTCAGCATAAAAGGCAAAGCAACTAATCACCACCTACAATCGAAAACAAATTCAAGTCAGTAGACTAGTATCAAACTCATAAGCAAACATTAGAATACATAACTGAAAATCTACTTCCTCACAATCAAATAAACGATAACAAAAATAAAATCACTTACGTACCAAGAAGAGAAAGTCACTTTCTAATATGTTTCAGCTTTATTTCTCTTAGCTCGAATGAGCAGCAACAGTGGAATACCGCATATCTGCTATATGACGTTTCAGATTCCCTGTACCATACCTGCTAGAGCACAAGTAGGTAACACCGCATCTTAGGCATTTAGCCCTTTGCTTCTTATCCGGACCTAATGGAAGAACTTCAAATTTAGACCATACATTTGAGGTGAGTTTTCTTCGCCTCTTACCACATTTTGGAGATGCAATATTTGTTTCTTGGCAATCTTGCATCGCATTCTCATTGGTCTCGGCAATATTACATTGAGCGTCTTGAGTATTGTCATGAATAACATCCATCTATCATACATAATACAATATATTAGTAACTAAAAAACTACAAGCAGAACAATGTTTTCTCTTAATTGTGAGTAAGGCTGAATATATAACAAATGTATAGATTTCATATAGTTTATATAAATAATGGTATCAAACAATAACCATAAGAAGTTCATGAGAATTTGGTAAAAAATTGTTTCACACTAGCACGTGGACTATATGCAAACTCAATTGAGATTTATAATAAGCAATAAGCATCACGTGAAACAAAACAAGAGAATAAGGATAGAGTGGGAGACACTAAATTGATAACAACCATGTCTCTCATCGCAAAAGTTGATCAAGCAAAACTAAGAATCAGTCAAATAATTCTCATATATAAAATTGTCATTGACGTGATCAAAATACATTTGCAAAGAGTTGATGAGCTGCGAACACATAGAGCTAATGAGATGTTGACGTGTCGCGTAACTGAGGTCAAACAACTTCAGTTTAATTACCCTGCAATCGTAGTAATATGGACAAGTAGGGATGGTTCTAGCCAGGGAAACCAAAGGGCGATCGAAAGAAGAGAAACCAAACAACTTCTAAACAAGTATTCACATATATACATCGAAATATTGGGGGTTTAAGATTGATTAATTCTAACGAATAACCTACTGAAAATTAAACCTAAGATTATTATATACAAGTGATCATCATACTCATGCAAAACATAACACGAAAAACAATCTAGAACACATAGCAACTTCATGCAAGGCCGGGCAGCAACGTTCAAATTGTCCTTGACACTAACCAACTCCGATTCTAATTAGAGCCCTTGTGGTTATCTAATTGTTAAGACTCCTCAGGTATTTAGAACCATCTTTGCGCTTGATCCTAAACATGAATGCTAACTCATTTAAAAACACGTTGCGTAGAGATTAAACAAGAAAACACTTTAGCACATGAATCAATCAGAAACATGATCTAAGGCATGACGTCACTCATCCTATTAGTATGCAAATTATCAGGATTAAATCCGCCCTAAGTTAATAACAAAGACCGAGCCAACTTTGCATATGAATCGATCCAAAATTATTATGGTAGATGAAACCGCACCTTAAAGACAACCATGGCCTAGGCAGCCTCAAGGATTAATTTAGATGCATGAATTCATGACAATTAATCAATTAGAAATCAAAAACACATAAGAAAATGCTACTGCCCCAAAACCTAAATCACGAAATCATCATATATTCAAGAAGTTACAAATCAAAACATAGAACAATCAAAGATCACAAAGAAATCCGAAAACCATGTTTGATAAATAAAACCAAAATCAAAAAGTATATTACAATATAGTTTGAAACTAAACAGAAAATAATACAAGAAGCCATGAGAAAATCACACTTTTACAACCTTTGAAGATTCAGCAAGTGTGGGGAAAATCGGTGGAAGGATGGAGTGATTCTTATGGTTTGTGGTGGATGAATCGGCTAAGTAATTTTCTGTATAGGGTTTGGTAGAGTTTCGGCTATGTAATTGCAAGGGTAGAGATGATCACCTTCTGCCCTTGAAGTCATGCTTTATATAGAAGAAAGACCTTAGAGAGGCCGGCCACACAAGTGAAAACCGAGTTGGTTTAGGTTTCCCTAGTTTTTTTTTTCTCAATTCCGCCCAATGACCTCTGTCTGATGATTTCGTCATAACTCCCTCTAGAAAATATATATTGAGGTGATTTCAATTGATTTAGAAACTAGACTCATGTAGCTCTCTATCCATATCTAGCACGTTTTCTGATTAATTGTGAGCTGTCCTGGAGAGCCCGTTGAAGTTGTGAGACGTGCACAAGAATTTTTCGGAAATTAATCAGGAATTTCAAGACTTGGATATTCCTTGATATTCTGCCGAATTCAGATCTTCTTCTCTATATTGGACTTGGTTTGGACCTCTCCTTTCATGGACTAGGCTTCATGGATCAGCTGTTTTGCTTCCCGAGGTCCATCAGGAACACTTCTCTCGACAGGTAGTAGGTTACTCTGTTCTAGCAGTCTAACATTCCGGCAATGATTCCGGCATAACTCCAATTCTCCTAATTCTTTCTCCCATGAACTCTTCTACATGTCACCTAAGTATCAGAGAGTTAACTCAATTTGTGACAATGTGAAAGCTTTACAGAATCATAAGAATATCTCTAAGGCTCCACAAATCAGCTTTTGACAAATTTCTATATCATTCCTCTATGTTTAACACGTTTTACACACAACTCTACCAAAAACTTTCGACTCTACATTATGACTCTATTCTACGACAATAAGAGATAATCAAAGTACAAATGGAGGAAATAACACATTAAGAATGTCACATTTTATGCTCATATCAGCTGTGAACCTTAGGGTTTGTGTATTGATACAAGACTGAAACAAGAGAATTAACAGTGTTTTGGTAACCCTAGAGTAAAGTGAAGAAAGACGTATTTACACATGTAATATTACTTTTAAATAGGTCGTGTACGCGGGTTATATATTATATAACCCAACCTATCTAATAAACGTGTTATTTGAGTTCATTTTGTGTTGGCGGGTTAACCCGCGGTTGACTCATTTATTAAATAGGTCATGACGAGTTGACCCATTTTTTAATTACGTGCGTTCTACCCATTTTATTTCGTGCGGGTTTCGAGTAATGTCAGAATTGACAGACCTATCAAATATAGTACTGGGCGTTGATATTGGTCCTAGTCAAACGGTTTGACTCAAGCCCAGTTCATCCCAGAGGAACCGGTCCATAACCCGAATGGCAAAGGCGTTTTGGTATTTCACTCAAAATGCAAAACCCTGACTCCTTTCCTTCATATTTATACGCTCACTTCCTCAGTTCCTCTTCTTTTCTTCTCTCTACTGCCGCGGCGAGACCTTCTCATTTTCTCTCTCTTTTCTGAAGCATCAGAGTCGCACCCTTTTCAGGATCGGAGGTACCCACTTTACCCCCAACTTCTTTTCCATTGACGTTTATGTTTACTCAAACTCTAGCGATCCCGTTTGTGCTTCTTCGTATTCAATCTAATTTTGTGAACTTAAATTTGTAAAATTTAAGACGATCGTGAAAAGGGTTTCTTGGTAGTTCATGAAATCTGGCTCGCTTTTCTGTTTATGATAAACGACTTGTTAGATTAAGAAAGGAACCTCTGGTTTTATTCATGCTATATGGGTTAATTGAGTCCAAATGAAGCCTTTAGCTAAATGGTCTACATGTTTGTGGTTATGTTTTGGTTTTCAATTGTTGATTTTGATTATTAATTTTATCAGTTTTATGAGTAGTGGCCTTTTGTAGCTTGTTGTGTTCTCTGTATGAAAACAGATAAACAGTTGGTTGGTTGGATGATGTTTTTTTTGAAAGGAGGTTGGATGTTGTTTTTGATTAGCTAAGGTGCTATTTCTTGATAAGAGATATAATTAATGTAATGCGGAACTCTGCCGCGACACATCCACACTTGTATTTTATAGCAGAATTCTATGTATTTCAGTGATTTCTTATTTGAAGATAATGTTTACTAAGGTACCCAGTAGAGTGCAGGCCTGCTTTACTGGTTTTAACTGGTCTTCAATTTGTCATGGTAGTACTCGTAGAATAGGTTTTTTTTTTTGGTTTTGTGCGTCTTTTGGTACCCATTGTTGCCTTATGTTTCACGTGCTTGCACAGATTTGTATTTACTTTGCGTGCGTATATACTGCTGGTACAATTCAAGGATGAAAAGTTGTACATGTAGACATGCTTTGCATCTGAAAGCTGCTTCTAGAAGCAATGAATTTTTAGATGACATTGGAATTTATTTTCTAACTTTTCCTTAATTGTTTGGTGTAGAATGGAATCCACAGTGAAGCATGCTCTTGTGGTGAAGGTCATGGGCCGGACTGGGTCTAGGGGACAGGTTACTCAAGTGAGAGTCAAGTTCTTGGATGATCAGAATCGTTTCATCATGAGGAATGTCAAGGGACCAGTGAGGGAGGGAGATATCCTTACCTTGCTTGAGTCTGAGAGGGAAGCCAGAAGGTTGCGGTGATTTTATGTTGGTCTCCTACCTCTGTTTTGTTGAAGTGCACACAACTGTTATTTCTGTTGGTCTATGGCAGTTGTGCTGATGTTGGTGTTACTTTATGATGTTTCTTGCCGTTAGTAGCAACGCCCGAGACTTATTTTGTCATGAATTTCTGTCTGATTAATACTTGAATTATCCTATTTTATATCGATGACTATTTCAGCTAATGTTAAGCTTGGAGGCGCATCAGTCTTTTTATAAGTTGCATTATACAGTCATCTCCTATCGCACTTGCTTCTCTTCCTATTATTTAGATTACTTTACATTTTAGTGAGGCTTCCTGAGCTATAGCTTGTATCTATACTCGTCAAGGTGTCATGTTTGGGCATTCAAGAGTATGGTGCTTCTATGTCTTGGGAGGACTGTAGTTTGTCATAGAATTCACATAGATGTTGAGGCGAAATACTGTGTGTTGCAGAATGATGATTAAACTAGTATCCTGGACAAGCCCTTGAGGCATGATTCTGAGTTGCTTGTCTAGCACGTTGGTGACATTAGTTAGGCTATCATAACACGGCCAAAGTATACAAGGACTTCTGGTTGAAGATTCACTGTCGTTCAGATAGAGAAACTAATATGACTGGTTCACTTGCAATTATGTAAGCGTCTACATGTTTTACCAAACTTCTACAACAAAATCATTCATCTAGCCCTTCCTTGTCAATCATACATTTGTGGCACAAACAAGAAATTAAAAACATCATAGAAGACTCATGGAGATTTCATTCAAGTCAGAGACATAACCTTCGACTAAACAGATTATCAAAAGATTGCGTGCTCCTTCCCTTTCGGTTAGAGCTTGCGTTTCCTGCAGACTTGTCCAAAGCCATTATCCCCATGAGCTCAGACCCAAGCATGAACCCAGATCCAGGCCCAAGTGTCCGGATCCGAGCCCCAGCATGAGTAGTGCTCTCCAACAAAAATGGTCGCTCCCGCCTCCATGCTAAAATCTCTATTATACTCTCACTTCCCTGCTAGCAGCACTTACGACTCGGTTGCATACTTCACAATGACTTGGAAAACAATATACAAAATGGTAACAGAAGGCTAATAAAAATCCTAATTTGCTTCAAGTATGCAGTGATCCATTCCTTCCGACCTATGTTGCACGGACACGGCGACACGACAAGACACGGTGCGACACGCCAAGACGACAAAACTCACAAACTGAATATCCGACACGGTTTGGATATGACAAATAAAATTATATATTTATTATTTTTAATAAATAAAAATATACTAAAATATAAAATAAGTTCATTACATTACTAAAATAATGTTCTAAATTCAATTCATTGCATAATCATAAGAAATAACATTAAAGAGAGTCAAATGCAAATGATAGAAGTGCATAATTAACAATATTAGAAGTATCAGACCTCTAACTTAAAACATAACATTAAAGAAAATCAAATTTGCAGTAGGTTGCTGTCACCCCAACTCGAGTAAAGGTCTAAACTCGAGTTAAGACGTGAGTCGCACTTTAATTACAGACAGTTTAATATCCATAATTAAAATGAGACCGATATCATTACATGACATAGAAAACATAACCTTCAAATCTTTATTGAAAAATTACAACCTTATAAGAAGGTACTTAAAACACACATGTTTAAAACATTACAAACAAACAACAAACAAACAAGAATAACATTTCTTTTCGAAACGTCTATTCTTTATTCAAGCCCTATTTACAAACGAAAACTTAGAATCCTTAATTTACAATATATTATACTTGCGGTCTCAAGGTCCACACCTGCAATAGGTTTGATTAAGGGATGAGCTACGCTCAATAGGGCTAGTTAAATTGCTAAACACATATAACATTAACTTCAAACAAAAGCAAACAAACATGGCATATCAGAAATATATAAATGCAATATGAACTTGACTCTTATTTACGCTCAAATTAATATTTTACTGGATAGTAAATGTCTATGTGAATATTAATTAAATTCTTGTCAATGTCATACCGGCGAGCCAAAGTTTCTTTAAGTTTACAAATAATGGTCCGCCAGTAAGACCACACGAGCTGAATTACAAAGTCTGCGCGCGGAATGACTTCGCGCGGAGTACAGATCTCGGGCGCTTAGTAGACTTCAGGCAAAACACATAACTCGCGCGGAATGACTTAGCGCGGAGTAAGGGGCTCTCGCGCTTTGCGCGGAACACATAGCTCGCGTGCGGAATGCCTTGATGAGCTACGCTCAATAGGGCTAGTTAAATTGCTAAACACATATAACATTAACTTCAAACAAAAGCAAACAAACATGGCATATCAGAAATATATAAATGCAATATGAACTTGACTCTTATTTACGCTCAAATTAATATTTTACTGGACAGTAAATGTCTATGTGAATATTAATTAAATTCTTGTCAATGTCATACCGGCGAGCCAAAGTTTCTTTAAGTTTACAAATAATGGTCCGCCAGCAAGACCACACGAGCTGAATTACAAAGTCTGCGCGCGGAATGACTTCGCGCGGAGTACAGATCTCGGGCGCTTAGTAGACTTCAGGCAAAACACATAACTCGTGCGGAATGACTTAGCGCGGAGTAGGGAGCTCGCGCGCTTTGCGCGGAACACATAGCTCGCGTGCGGAATGCCTTCGCGAGCCAGCAAGACCACGCGAGCTGAATTACAAAATCTGCATGCGGAATGACTCCGCTTGGAGTACAGATCTCGTGCGCTTAGTAGACTTTAGGCAAAACACATAACTCGCGTGGAATGACTTCGCGCCGAGTAGGGAGCTCGTGCGCTTTGCGCGGAACACATGGCTCGCGCGCGGAATGCCTTCGCGAGAAATTACTTATGGACATTTCGCTTAGGCGAAGCGGAATATTTATAGGCAAGCTGGCGAACTGGTTCGCTAGTCCGCGTGAGAGACTTCGCGAGGAAGACACATACGGAGTCCGCGCGTGCCACATTAATCGTTGAAGACTTTTACCAGTCTTTGACATGCTTCGGGCCAATCTTTGTGACCATTTTAATATAAAAAGTCCTACTAAGGCCTGCAAGCTAGAAAGGTCAGCGCGAGATTAGTTTTCTACAAGGAGTGTGACACCCCGCGGGATAAGATTGCTCCTAATTCTAGTTCGCATAGGAGTCTATAATTGAGCAACACAGTGGCAGTGTCCTATGCGGAGTGTGCGAACTAGACATGTGTCACAAGAAGTTTGGTCCGCGCGGGTGGAACAGTGCCCTTCTGCTATTATGTTGCAGAATCCGACTTGGTTTCTATGATTTTCTTCTGCTGCAAGTCGAGCTCCACTATATAAAAGGCTCTAGGGTTTACAACACAATCTCTCTCTATAATTAAACGAACACAATACAAAACCTTTCAACCTAGTTTAAACCTCCAGTGCTCCCAGGAGCTTTGCATCTGCTTCCCCGTTGAAGCTGCAAACCCTTTACAACACACAATCTCTCTCAACAAACAATACAAACAAACTGCAACCCAATTCCTTTCGAGCTACCTCGAAAATCTAACCCTAAGCGCGCCGCCGCCTTAGGTTCAGAGCCCTCTTGGACTCGTCACCCATGATCCCTCGGATCTCCCTATTGTGGCTTTGCTCGCGATATACCGTGAGTATCGACCGCCTTGTGCTCGTAAATTCCTCATCTGAGGTGACACCTGGAAACCCCCCCCCCCCCCCGCCTGATCAAGAAGTCAAGATCTCGCACTCATTCATACAGCTCTTTCCTCGTCCTCGAGGTGGCACGCCCGCAACACCACTCATCTCTTTGTTCGCTAATCTACCTCTCTACTCCATACATAGAGGATCGTGGCCAAAACAACTCTCACCCCACACCTCACTTGACCCTCGAATATAATTTCTCCATTTGTTAATCGTCTTGTTATACTCATGATCTCCAAACCCGAAACCCGATTAGATCGTTTTATCGATGTCCACCATCGAAGAGTTCTGCATTCCCCAGTTTGTGCACTTATGGGCTGACATGGATTCATGGACAACCCATGAGGAAACTCAAGTACACAAATGGTTTCCTAATAACAAAGTTCCATATATTCCTAACACTCATTCTTCTTTTAATCTCCAACCTCACTCTTTCCCATGACAACATGTAATATAATTTCAAAATAGAATCACATGCTTTCCAATATAAACATGTCATAATCATTTCAAAAGTTCAATATCATTCAACATTTAATTCAATACATGTCAAACAACTCAATGTCAAACCAATCAACATCAATCAACCCCATACAAAATAATCCAATATCACAAATACATCCAATGTCACCAACAATTCAATATCAAACAAACCATGTAATAGCATAAATAACAATAACACAAACACCTTATCAAACCCTACCTTGATTTGCACAACACAAACTCGAGCTCCAACGTCATTTCTCACATTTGTGGATTGACAAGATCATCTCCGGAACCTTACCCAAAAAGGTAAAGTACATACAAAGAATGATGAGCAAGAGTTAGTAACTATATATGTTATAAGTAGTATACAAAAATAAGAAAACTCTACTACTTTACTATGAAACAGAATTTAAATAACACTTAAAAGCTATTTAAAGAGCTACTGAAAAGTAACTAAATCAGCTGCTGGAGAAACTGATTCAAAACTAAGTTTCTATTTCAGCTTGTGTTAAAAACAGTGTGCAAGATGCTGTCTTTGACTTCAATTTCCACATACTCTACTCCAACCAAAATTATTGAACCCAAGCCTATTTTAAAGATGGTATTACAGGTTTTAAATACATAGGCTTAAGTTTTGAAAACAAAGTCCTGGATAGAAAGTTACGGTCTTGCAAAGTTGGAACAAAATCTAAAAATCCAGAAATTTCAGTTTTTGGCTGAGCATGTAGCTGACTTTGGCAAGATATTTGACACACCAAATGGTAACCAAATCCTTTGAAACTTAACATTCACAAATAAAGGTATACAAGGTTTACAAAGCTACTTTCGGATTTCAAAACAAAGATCTGAGTTGAGATATAACATGCTGCAAAGTTGGCCCAAAAATAAGTTTTTCTGCAAAATTTTCTGGAAATTGTTAGCTACAACGAATCTTGATTTTACAAGTTTGAAATCGACTTTTGGATCAATAAATGAAGTTCTAAAGCTTCAAAACAAATAGAAAAAGGTTTCCAAAACTCCAAAACATTCTTAAACGCAACAAATATGAATCAAGAAGACCCAAAATCTGCTTTGGACACCCAAACTGTTCTTGAGCAACAATTATATTCAGCAACAACTACAACAATTCGAATTTAAGTCATATATCTAATCAAGTCTGAGACTTCAATACCCAAGCTTTAATCAAACAACACAGCCATAATCATAGACTAAGAATCGAAAATTAGAGTAAATAGAATTGATAGAATCTAAGAACACAAGAATATATGCAAGAACAAATAAACCTCAAGCAAAATACTGAATCAACCTTTGTATAACTGAAAAGGATCCTTTCTCTCCAAGACATTCGTTTTCTTTCCTGCCCCAAAACCTTTTCCTCACGCAGTAGTTTTAGTCGATCCCTAGCCGACTCCCTCATTCTGAAACCAATCAGAATAAGCCTACACCTAAACCTACTCTATAGCCTTGCCAACTCCACTTTATGAGTGTCTATATTCGTGACAGCCAGCTCCCTGCTTGTTTGGTTTGAAAAGATTCAATTTGTAAAACAACACCTAAAATATCTACATTGCGTTCTAATGGAAACGCAGTTTTTTTTTTGAAACAAAAATTAAAATACCCAAAATCTTAATAAAACTAAAATTAATACTAATAAACAAAATAAGCTACTTCAGCATGTTATAGTTGCTGACAAAATTGGGCAGTAGTTTGCTTTTAAAAATGGATAAAAGATTTATTTAGGTTATGGTTCCTTTTTTTTCAATTAAAAAAATTGATAAATGATGATGTGGCGTGTCGGAATTGATGTAGCGAGTCGGTCAACGTGTCCGAAAAGTCAACATTTTCCGACACGTCACACGCTACATAGCGTGTCGGACACGTATATTGCCGTGTCGAGCGCCGTGTTAGCGTGTCGGAGTATCCGAACACTCCACCCTCCATGTGACATAGCTTATAGTAAATGTATCCTTCATAATATAGGGTATCTAAAGAGCATCTCATATACTTGCTTGGCATAAGGACAATCACCACGTGGCGTGTCAGACACGTATCTTGCCGTGTCGGCGTGTCGGAGTATTCGACACTCCGATACTCCACCCTCTGTGCGACATAGCTTATAGTAAATGTATCCTTCATAATATAGGGTATCTAACGAGTATCTCATATACTTGCTTGGCATAAGGACAATCACCAAACAAAAACACTGAAATTCTTGTTTATCAGTACAAAAAGCGCAATAAAGACTAATGACACTATTCTTTGAATCTCCCAGTTCCCTGAATGACAAACCAAAGTACACTCTTTTCCTTTTGGGGGAGTAAAGATCACAAATCTTCTTTCATCTAATATCATAAGAGGCCGTGCTCTCTGCAAGGAAACCCTAGTAGATGTATGGTTCCAAATATATTTGCCTTCACTATGGTCAATGCATATATATGATTGTTCATAGTACCGTCAACAACAGTATTGATGGTATTATTGTTGATTAAGTAATGTATTCCATACTGAAATGACAAAATAAACCTACAATACAGGGCCACTGCTGCAACGTCAGCAACCCACGGAGAGTTTAACTTAACCATACAATGAGGTTTGAAGTTATTAACGTGTATGTGATAATATACTTGTAGTTAAAATTGTAATGTTAAGTTCTATATATTACAAATTCTACAAATTATTATTGAGTCTTATTGTCAAAGGTAACTAACGTACCTTTGCTAAAGCCCTCACCTCCATGGCTCCTTTTTCTTTTTCTTGCACATTTTATATCAAATGCTAGCAGACACAATTTCAAGTTTTTTTATATTAGAAAATACAATAAAAAAACAAGATTACAAAGCAAAACCTATGCTACAACCACCACCGTATTGATTAAAGCGAAAGGCAGAGTAGATTGAGGTTGGAAGCTGGGAGGACTAGCACATTACATCATGGACATTATGTCCTAAAAGAGTTAAAGAGTCTGCAATGAAATTCACTTCTCTCCAGACACAATTTCAAGTTACATTTATAAAGTAATAGATAGTTTTTAAGGGGTATTTTGACAACTTAGCCAATTATCTTTTGGTTTCTAATTTACATCGCAAATCTAGCACACTCTATTGCTCATAGGTTCCACGCCACTTAGTTATGCATTGGTTCTTGAAGCATAAGCAACATGTTTAAAGATGAGTTTGATTTGGGCTTAGCGTTTCAATCTACATCACTTTTAAAGTAAAGGAAGATCAATTCACTTCGTTTCATCAAAATGATTCATTGTTTGTATCAAATCCCTCGCCTAATCCACACTTATCTAAAAGATTTTTCACACCGCTACTTTATTTAATCAGATCACCTTCGACCAATATGTTTTTTGTGAAACAAATACGGAAATTATATTTTCGTCCTTCTGTTATGTGTCTTGCCCTAATACACGTAGGATTAGTTAATCTGGTTTCCTTCTTAGAATAGATTACAGTTGATAGATCTTCTAGATCCTTCGAGAGACTCTATGTAATGCCCATAAATAGGTCTTTCTATCAATGAATGAGTAGACCGTTATTCTCGTTATCTTTTCTCCTTCAACACGTTATCAGCACTGTGCTCTAACCCGAGCTTGATAACGAAACCCTAAAAACCTGAAGAAAAAAAAACCTTAAAATTTCATGTTGCCGTACCACTATCAACTTTGACTTGGGCACCCCAGAAATTTGCTCTGGGCACCCAACCTACCTCACCGGCGTACACCATCGAGCACCAGCGACCTCCTGCCTCGCTGCTGCTACCAGACGCGTGCCTCCTCCACCCCAAATTACGGCAGCAACTTCGACATGAGCAACCCAGCACAGCCCGACATTCCCCTTGCGCAGCAACTCTAGCCCAGCCCAGGCGCCGTCGCTCCAGTCTCCATCGGCGGTTGTCCCCAATGCAGTCGTCCGGAAGCAGCTCAACCCAGCAGCCTTGCGCGACGCTCCGACCTCGATCCAAACCCGTTCCTTCGATCCCAACGACCGAATCTGCTCGTCCCAGATTCGAGGATCCGACCCGCTCCGTCTTTCCAAATTGAATGTACGGGGCAAAACGGTAAATTTGCCCCTCTAGGTAAAAAGTTTTTACCCCATGAGTAAAAAAAAAGTTTGTTTACAGTAGTAACTATTTAATTAGTTTTACTGTTTATATTATATGGTGAATATAACTAACCATATGTTTTTCTTTTTCATGAAATTTTTGGCGCGACGGATCGCGATGGATTTGCGAGAGTAATTTCGCAGCATGGAAGTAAGCATGAAAATTACAAAGGCAACTTCTCTTACACTGCAAACTAACACGTAAACTTTTATAAAAGTTGCCGCTTTTGAATTTTAATTTCATAGCCAGGCTTCGTAGCCTTCTTCTACATCTCACATTTCTTTATAATGTGGGACGATATTGAGGGATTGGGACCCCTCATATCAAAGTTGAAATTTGTGACGGTTTGACAAGTCACGTTATTAAGAAGAAATATTGTCGTGGTTAATAAAGGGACAAACATCGATTTGTGACTGAAATTGTCATAGTTAATATCGATTTGTGACGGAATTTGTCACGGTTGAGTTACCATAAACCTTGGTCTTGACCTAATTCATCACTTGGAATTAATTATCGTATATCGATAATAGTTAATCTTCCATATTGTTGTTTAAATATTTGACCGAAACATAAGCTCTGAATTTGACATAAAAAAAAAGTGACGAATTTCATGTCACGAGTTTTGAAAAAAGGGAAAGGCAATGCCTCGAAACTTATATGTCATAAAAAAAATTGGGCCAGTAAATGAAAGAAAAATCTTGTTATTGATGTGGTTCTACATCTGTTCATTAATTGCAATGAAAACAATATTATGGTCAATGTATACAAAATATATGGAGTTCTTGCAACAAGAAACTCACGATATAGAAGAAGATGAAAACATTATTCTCATAGTTACTGATTTTAAAAGTAAATAGTACATTGCGAAAAATATGAAGCGCACGACTTTGGTTTAATAGTCTACATGACTACAAATCTGTTTATTTTTTCAAGTTTTGTGAAGGCATACAGCTCACATATTTGACTAAAGTTACTTAGTCGTTATGTTTTGAATTAAATTTATGGTAAATACCTCATTTTCATTGTTGGCATATATATTCAAATTTTGTCTGGCACATATGGTTCGATCTACATAAGCTATATGTTAATGCAATATATCGCATTACAATATGACACTACATTGGACTACAAAAGATCACCAATTACTATAAGGTGATGTTTATAAAGGCTAAAATCGCACCAAGTATGGCGCAATGCATACTTGGGCATCATAATTAAACCAAGTGTGACGCAATGCACACTTGGTATATCATGATGTTGCACAATCCACATCGGTTTTGGATCAAAAGAGAATATGTAATGTCAAGTGTAACACAATGCACACTTATACAATTGCAAAGACATTACAAACAAGAGTAGTGTTCTACATCTTGAGCGGATTCATATTTGTAAAAAGAAAATTGCGTTACGCTAAATGTCAACCAAAATTGGATGTTGAAAAATCTTTTTCTTTCTCTACAAGATCCAATATAGGATTCCAATACCTTTTTTCAATTTCTATCGAAATTGTTACCATATTTCGGTTTTTATGTCTTGACATAAGACTGTTGTCTCTACATCGGTCTCTATATTCTTGTATACGCATGTGTCGTAGAGAGATTGAGTGTTTAACTTATTGCAATATTGCAAGAAATAGACAACTATTCATGAATTTAGTTCTTTATAATTTTGTTGTGACTACGATGACTATATCATCAGAATTAATCAAAGAGCGGATTAATACTCAAGTTTCAATGCTTAATGGCATTCTGATTCAAGTCACATATGCTCTTTATACATATATAAGAAAGCAATCGAACCGTGCTATAATTTAATGATATTCATGCCAACGTTTATCACCTAGAAACACATTGTGAGAATTGATGAGAATTTCTTATGTATCATTATAATGAATGTGCAACATTCATGAGTCATTATGATTCGGTTAATTGAATCGGTTGTTGTCACTGTTGTCACCACTGAGTGAGAATTGAGATATTGACTCATGTAGGTTTTAACATAAATCGTCTGGGACAATTTTGGACGTGTTTCGATGATCCGTATACTAAAGAGTAAAGACTCTCACAAACATCATTTCTTTTGAGCAAGGTAACCATTTAGATCAAAAATCACCAAAATACCACTTGGTGGAACTATGAGCAATGCTCACGGCCTATGCATGACATTAAAGCCATTCACGTTATCCTCCTATACAATGGAGACACTACTCATGCTTTCACATTGGCTATGTTCATTACTTGTGTTTTGACCACGATCCTCAGCGCGCGGAGTAGAGATGAATAACGAACAAAGAAAAGGGGGAGTGTTGCGAGTGTGCCACCTCGCGGACGAGGAAAAGGTTGATTGCGAGATCTTGATTTCTTGATCAGGCAGAAGGGGTTTCCAGGTGCCACCTCAGATGAGGAATTTACGAGCACAAGGCGATCGGTACTCACGGCGGCGCGAGCAGAGCAACTATAGGGAAATCAAAGGTGATCGGGGGTGAGTCCAAGAAGAACTCTGAGAAAACCTAGGCTATGGTGCGCTTAGGGTTAGAGTTTCGAGTAGCTCAAAAGATAACTAATTTACAGTTTGTTTATATTTGTTAAGAGATTTGATTGTGTTGAGAGAGTTTAGAGAGTTCGCTTCAACGGGGAAGCGGAAACAAAGTTCCGGGGAGCGTTGGAAATTTGACTGGGTCGAGGGTTTCAACTAGGTTGAAAGGTTTTGTTTTGTTTGTTGAATTGTGAGTGAGTGTGTAAGAGTGAGCTTCGAGCCCCCTTATATAGTAGTTCGACTTGCGGGGGAAGAAAGATGATTAGAATTAAAATTGGACTCTGCAACACAAGGGCACTGTTCCACCCGCGCGGTCCAACCTTCTTGTGACACATGTCCAGTTCGCACATTTCCAGTTAGTATAAGACACTGCTTCAGGCGCGCCGCTTAACTGTAGAGTCCTATGCAGACTGAAATTAGGAGCAATCTTATCCCGCGGGGTGCCACAGTCCATGTAGAAAACTAATCTCGCGCAGGCCGCGGACTCAAACCATCTCGCGGACCTTTCTAGCTCGCGGGTTTTATTAGGGTTTCTTATATTAAAAGGGCCACAGGGATTGGCCCGAAGCATGTCAAAGACTTGCAC
Source organism: Fragaria x ananassa (assembly GCA_034370585.1). NCBI lineage: Eukaryota > Viridiplantae > Streptophyta > Magnoliopsida > Rosales > Rosaceae > Fragaria > Fragaria x ananassa. Next base: position 13,433,716 of record CP139753.1, on the reverse strand, counting down.
AAAGTCTTCAATGATTAATGTGTGCGCGCGGACTCTGCATGTGGCTTCCTCGCGAAGTCTCTCACGCGAGCTAGCGAACCAGTTCGCCAGCTCGCCTAGATGTATTCCGCCTCGCCTAAGCGAAGTCAACTAGTAATTCCGCGCAAGTCACTCCGCGCGCGAGCTATGTGTTGTGCCTGAAGTCTAAGCGCGTGAGATCTGTAGTCCGCGCGGAGTCATTCCGCGTGCAAACCTTGTAATTCATCTCACGTGGTCTTGCTGACAGGCAATTATTTGTAAACTTAAAGAAACTTGGGCTCGCCGGTATGACATAGACCAAGAATTTAATTAATATTCACATAGACATTTATTGTCCAGTAAAATATTAATTTGGGCATAAACAACTTGTTTTGTAAAGCCTATTCTTTAGCGAAGATTAGGAGCGACACCCTCCTATGCTAAAGACAATAAAATGTAGAGACTAGCATATAAAAAAGATGTTAAGTCATTGTTCACTAAGTAAGACATTAATTACAATGTCTATGAATGATTTTATAAGAATGATACATAAGATGTTGGCTTAATGGCTTCTCATTGTTCACTTTGAGGCATAATAATGTTATGGTGATGTTTACAATGATTTAACTCAAGCCATGACAATTAGCTGTTATGAGGAACCTTAACAATGATTAAAAAGTTGAAAACACCTAGAATTTCTGGTTTTTCAGCTTGCGGACTAGTTATTGTGAGATCCGGTTCAACAACTTTTGAACCGGTTCTTGAGGTTCTGTTTGTGGCCACAGATTCCTAACATCCAAACATACCTATGTACAAAATTTTGTAGTATTTGGAGAAGTGGAATGTGGTGAACTGCTCAATATAAGTGTTCACGGATGTCAAGCGACTCCGACGGACGGTTCGACAGGTTTTATGCTGGTTCCGTCGTTGAGGCTGACAGTTTTACAATCCTAACTTCTATTTTTACCTGCTTACAAAATTTGGTAGTGTTTGGAGCATTGGAAAATTTTGAACCGTTAAAGGAAGTGTAAAACAAAGGTCCGGTGATACTGGTGGTCGGTTCAATCGGTTTCTTTTTGACCTGTCCTGGCGGTGAGGCCAACGGTTTTTTTTAGACTTGTAAGACCAACAACTATGAGTTGTAGCAGGGTCATAGTTTTACTTATTCATCTTTACCCACCATCATTCAAATCTTTATGTTACGGTTGTAATGGTATGCATATTTGTTAACGGATTGAGTTAATGCTCTATAATCTATATCGTTCATATGTTGTCTGTGCCAAAATGCGCTTCCACAAGCGCACAATGATGAGTTATTTGATGAATATTGTCTTTGAATAAGACATGAGCTTCCGACTATAGTCCGCTTATATAAGGACCTTGATAGACAATCTCTTTTATGTCACTTTGATGAGCTAGTCTTCATGTCGTTAGGGGGAGATAAGAACAAGAATGTTCAAGTAGAATGACTTAGAATTGTCGTGGTTTGTCCCTACTGTGTCTCATCAAGTTCCCTAAAGTGACGAGATCACATATACATGCTGCAAACATGCCTGCAAGGATTGATGTCGGGATAATGACATGTTGATGTCCGGATAAGAGGACATGTTGATGTCCGGATAAGAGGACATGTCGTCACCTATAGATGATGGCATGGTGATACCATAAATGTGGTAGATGATGTCGCTAGGCCGTGGCTCCCACGGTTTAGGAGGAGGCCACTTGGTTCGATACATACTCGCCAAAGAAGAATGCGAGTTTGACACAACTTGATCATTTGATCAATGATACTCATCCGTCTGTTACTTTTGGATTATGGTTATCATTGGGGCACGTCTCAATGTCAATACAAATCCATATAGAGATCTCTACACTTAGAAATTACACCGGTGTACATGATGACGTGGTTTAATGAGTTTAATATCGAACCATACTTCGTTGAGAAAATACCAACGTTGTAGATTAGCCTAAATGGAAAGATGTGATCCAATTTAAATAAAGAGATAGTGCCTTGGTTAGGTGACACTGACACCCCAAGTGTAAACTCTATCAATTATGTTTTTGTTAGAAAATGTAGTGAGAAAAAGAGTTTAGACTCACCTTCTGGCGAAATATCTCTCACAAATGCCTTGGAATCGACTACGATGATATATACTCTGGTAATGAATGTCATTGCACTCCACTACCTTGTCAGTTTGGTAGTTTCCAAAAAACTGAACAAGCAGCTTGTGGTCACAACTTATCTTTTTCGAGAACTAAGAGATGTACATAAAGATCTTGAATAGATCGGTTTTCACCCAAATCAAGTGGCTCCTGACCACAGAGCGCGTTTGCAAGGTATTTGCTAAGTATTTACTTGATTAGGGAAGAGATATGAAGAATTATGTCAATTTACGTGTAAATTCTGGATGAATCGTGATAAACTCTTGTTAAACTAAGAGATGCCACTGATCCAAAATTAAGAATGAAAGGATCTTGGGAATACTTTGTCTCGAAAGTGAGGACTGTTATTGATGATGCTTATTCATTTGTCGGCCTAAGGCAAGCTAAATGACGATGAAGTTATGCCTGTATGTATCACTTGATTGGTCGAAATGTTGAGAATACCTGTTTCATCCATATGACGAAGAAGTCTTAGGAGAAATCCTCCATCTAAGTACGGTAACAAATTTAAGTATTTGTTACAATATTCTCAACTCGACATCTCATTTACTATAAACTTGTAAGGCTAAGTTCTCCTTAGTCTTTCAACTCTCTTGCTAGCGGTCGAGCAACTTCGCTCCCTCTTAGTTGAGTGTAAAGAAATATCAAGGTAGTGGCCGGATGCGCCCACGTAACGCCAATGTAATGACAGTGATTCCTTATATGAAAGGTTGTGGCTTATTCATCCATACATAAAGACACATTAACAATGAAATCAGAATCTACCCAGTTTCATAGGTCAACTTCCACGAGACCTATAAGATAACCCACTTGTTGGAAAATGGTGAAATTGGTACCATTGGAAAGGTCTGTGTGTCCACTTTCCAGGGACACCAACCATTTGATCATATATATATCATATTGAGTGAATTATGGCTATTTTCGTAAAGTAAGACGGATCTGTCTGAGAATCTGCTTTGGTAAAACAATTAACTTCGACAGAGCTTTGTGATCAGCTCAAGATGAACTAGGTTATGGACCTTGTATGGTTGGAAAGCTACGTGTGTCTAATTTCAAGAACTTTATACGGTTCGTCTATACTTATTGTATTGAAGACGTTATGACTGTTTAAATACACGAAGGTCATGCCATGAGTGAATATGATTTTCAACGTGAACTTATGTTATGAGTTGTTAGGCAACCTTCTCTTTCAAAATCAAAGTAATGCTAAACATAACAAGTCTGATCTAAGAATGTTGTGGTTGGATTTAATAACTAAATCGTTGCCCAAGTTTACTTTTGAAGTATGTGAAGTGCATTGGCTTGTACCGTTTATCTGTACTCCGAGATTGAGTTACCAATCAGGGGAAGTTGTTGTGTAGATACAATTAAGAATATTATCTTTAATTGTAGTTGGTGCGTTGCGTTCTTTTTCCCTTCGTCCAAGTTTTTTTGTTTAACCACGAGATTTTTGTTTTACTTGGTAAAGTTTTTACCGATGCAACATTATAAGCACCGTGACGTATTAGGGACGCAACTCAAGGGAGAGTGTTTAAGGAAATTATATTTCCGTTCTTTTGTTATGTGTCTTACCCTAATACACGTAGGATTGGTTAATCCGGTTTCCTTATTAGAATAGATTACAGTTGATAGATCTTCTAGATCTTTCGAGAGACTCTATGTAATGTCTATAAATAGACCTTTATATCAATAAATGAGTAGACCGTTATTCTTATTATCTTTTATCTTTCAACATAAAACAGATTTTTCTGCAAACTTAAACAAGTTTTATTCACATAATTGTATTCGGTTACTTAGTAATTGTAATTCCTTAACAAATGTTCATTTTGATGCTTTGTACAAGACCCCTAGAAGATCTTTCACTTTAATGCACTCTTTTCAAAAACAAAAAAAAGAAAAAAAAAAAGAAGACTAGCACTAGGTTCGGTGGTGTAGAGCGTAGACGTGGTGCAGCTTTCCAAAGAACAATCGCAAAGCCTCGTACGAGGAAGTATTATACTACGTCATTTCCTGAGCGTACACGCACGACGCATGTGACCTCCTCAGACCGACACGTGTATTTCGACCCCACCCAACCCATCCGTCATACCTGTCAGCCTCTCACTGGTTCTTCCTCACTCTCAAGATCTCATTGTCTAAAACGCACACTCTCACCCCCTGAATTCCCCATACTACCCCGGCGCTTCACCGACTTCCCCATTATACCCTTCACCGAAAATTGCACTCAGCGCGGCTTGGTTCCGAGCCAGTTTGTTTCGGGAGTGCAACCCCTTCTCTCCTTTGCAAACATACCCTGCTTTGGCTTTCCCCTTCTCTCTAAATCTCTCTCTTCTTTCTCTCTCTCTCTCACAGTTATTCACTGTTTCGATTCGACTCTCAGATTTGTGGATCGGTCCATTGCTCGGCATCCATGACTATGATGACTCCTCCACCTGTAGATGTAAGCATCAAACTCTTCCTCTACATTTATACACCTTTCAATTTCATCTCTGTATTTGATCGCTTAGGGTTTCAGTTCTTCTCGTTCGGTCTCGATTTCTCCTTCAATTTTGTGATTCGCTGACTTGTGGAGTATCGATTCGCTAGGTTGTGATGATTGAGTAGTAGGACAGGGTTAGGTTTTTTGTTGTTGTTGCTCTGATCAGAGCTCTGACTCTTTCTCTGTGCTCGCAGCAAGAGGACGAAGAGATGCTGGTGCCGTCTACGGATGTGGTCGTCGAAGGTCCTCAGCCCATGGAAGGTTTGTGTTTTCAACACTAACACCATTTTTTACTGTTTCGATTTTGTTTAATTTGTGTTCAGAGAGTTGGATTGAAGCTTTGTGTGTTGCGTAGTTGATCTAGATAATTCAGGTTTCGGCTAATTTGGTGTAGTTTGGGTGATTAGAGTGAAAGTGAATAGAATATATTTTGATTGTTAGGGTTTTGGTTTTGTTGTTTTCTGATTTTTGTGGTGTTTGATGTGTTTGTAGTAGCTCAAGTGGAGCCGGCTAGTACAGTTGATAATCAGCCTGTGGAGGAGCCTCCAACCATGAAATTCACTTGGACAATTGAGAACTTTTCTAGATTGAACACCAAAAAGCACTACTCTGACATGTTCATCGTCGGTGGTTATAAATGGTATTGCTTCCCTTGGCGGTCGTGTGTTTTGCGCTTCTGAAGTTGGCTTAAATTGTATCTCGGTGATTGCTTCTTCATCTTCTTCTTTTGGTTGAATTGCTTTGGTTTGTTTCATCAGGCGGATACTGATTTTCCCTAAAGGAAACAATGTGGACTACTTGTCAATGTATTTGGATGTGGCGGATTCGCAGGCGCTGCCTTATGGTTGGAGTAGATATGCGCAGTTCAGCTTGGCAATAGTGAATCAGATTCACAACAAGTACTCAATTAGAAAGGGTATATCTCTCTGTTGTACTTATTTGATATTGGTATTTAAGCATTTTGTTTTTCCTTAGTGTCATTTAGAAGTTTTTCAGTGAGAAATTACTCTTGAAATGGACATACTTGAGGTAATATATTACTTGATAGATTGCTTTCTTGACCCTCCCTCTCCCTCTTCTTGCTTAGTTGTTTTCCTGGAAGTTCTTTTCTTGTTCTTAATATATCACGCCCATAAAGTGAATGGCTAAAGGAACAAAAGATGAATTTTCTCAGTCCATGTCTCTCTTCCTCTTTCCCTCCCTTTTTAAAACCGTGGCCTGCTGTTAGCATTGCTGCCTGGCTATCTGACAATTGTGGCAATTGCTTTTTGGGAGTTTGGAAGATTTAAGAGAAGTGACTGACAAAGAAATTAATGAGGCGTACAGATGAAATAAATACATTAAAAATACTTGAAGGGTAAACTTGAACAGCTTATGTTTTCTAGTGCTTGGTCCTTGTTTACATTCTTATATAGTTTTGCACATTACTTATTATCCCTATTGTTGCCAAGCATGTACTCATTTGATGGTGAAAATTTATATTTCAGCTTTGTTCAGAAACAAAAGTGTTTCATTCATTATAATATGTAGGCTTCGGATGTAAATGGGCTGTCTAGTGGTTTAAAGGAATATGACATTGCAAGAAAGGAAATATCTTAATTCCTTTTCATTTGTTTTTTGTTTTCCCTAGTAGTGGGGTGCGTTGTTGTTCTATTGTTTGTATAAGGGATAACATTAAGCTTTGACATGTTACTTTTGTTTCCTTCCAGAACAGGGTAAATTGATCCAATAAAGAAATATGATCACAGCCATTCATGATTGTTTTGTGTAATTTGCCATAATCTATATGGTCTCGAACTTTATTGCAAGACAAGAGATTACTCCATATACAAGTATCTAGGGGTCAAATCAAGATAATTACAGTTCAAAAAGTTTTTTTTTTCTTATGTTTATGTGCAATTAAAACGTCTTGTGCACACTAGTAGCATGCATGTATCATATACTTTGGGTTAAGTAGCTCATAGCAAAGCAAAAGATGACTCCTTTTGTTTAGAGGTCAATTAGCTTCATTGTTTGGGCTGAAAAGTGATGTCAAATAGTGATCAGTATTTAGTGTAAACAGAAAGATTTTGTTTTAGCTGTGGTGCTATTGCCACACTAAGGTCTTATTCTCACCCGCCAAATTTTGAAACTTATTTGCCCACTATTGTCGTCACCCTCTGTTATTCTTACAACCCATTTTCTTTTTGCTGAACACCTAACTGTATCCATAATTTTTATGAAACTGGTTGCAAATATAACTCCCAGTACCCAGAAGAAATTAAAACTAGGAATGTAAGCTAGTTACCCAAATTGAAGTACCATCCACCATCACTGCAAATGGAAGTACATTGCAAATACACTAGAAATCCTTGAATCACCTTAATTACTGTCTTTTACATAGTTTGAATCTTTTTTTAATGAATGGATTAGAATGTAGAAGCAATATGAGTTCGAGTTTGGTTCATATCAAGTATCCAATTCACACATCACTAAATGTGTCAATCAGAACAGATTAATGTTGTGTTTTTAGGACAATTGTTGGTGTGGGATGGGATTGTTAATTTTTACCTATTATAACAGCAATCAACTCTATCCTAGATTTCTAATCTTGGTTTATTAAATGATGATGCAGATACACAGCACCAATTCAATGCACGAGAAAGTGATTGGGGATTCACATCATTCATGCCTCTCGGTGATCTTTATGACCCCGGTAGGGGTTACCTGGTGAATGATACAGTCGTTGTTGAAGCCGAGGTTGTTGTCCGTAAAGTCCTTGATTACTGGTCGTATGACTCGAAAAAGGAAACCGGTTATGTTGGGCTCAAGAATCAGGGAGCAACTTGTTATATGAATTCACTTCTCCAGACTTTATACCATATACCTTACTTCAGAAAGGTTGTAATTCGATCTTCTGTTTTCATTTTAATTGTCTTGTCAGTTTTATATGGAACTGCTTATCTCAATTTTGGACTTATTTATCAGGCTGTGTATCATATGCCAACAACTGAGAATGACATGCCCTCAGGAAGCATTCCTTTGGCTCTTCAAAGTTTATTCTATAAGCTTCAATACAATGAAAGCAGTGTTGCAACTAAAGAACTAACCAAGTCTTTTGGATGGGATACATATGATTCATTTATGCAACATGATGTGCAGGAACTCAATAGAGTTCTATGTGAAAAGCTTGAGGACAAAATGAAGGTATTGGAAGTCCTTTGTGTTTGCTCTGGGATTAAATTTGCTGTTTCATTTTATTAAGAATTCTGCTGGTTCAGGGAACTGTGGTGGAGGGTACAATACAGCAGTTATTTGAAGGACATCACATGAATTACATTGAATGCATAAATGTGGACTACAAATCTACAAGAAAGGAGTCATTTTATGGTATTTATTTCTAAGCACAAATTTCAATTTTTTAAGAGTTGGAAATATGTTGTAAATGTCAGTGCATGCCACTGATTTCTACTTAATTTTTCTGTAGATCTCCAGCTTGATGTAAAAGGATGTCGTGATGTTTACGCTTCTTTTGATAAGTATGTGGAAGTTGAACGTCTTGAGGGTGACAATAAGTACCATGCTGAAGAACATGGTTTGCAGGTTAGTTACTGAATGTCTGTGCTGTTGTGATCAAAGTTCTGGGTACCCTTTTCGGTGTTGAGATGTTCTTTATTTTATTGTTAACATTATTACTACCATTATTAATAATTGTTTTTTTAATGTTTACTTGCAAAATTTAGTGTTTTTACATTTGTCTGCTAGTTTGATTTCGTTGTCAAGGCATTCGTGTGTTCTTGTGGATTTTATGTTTTAAATCTTGATTAGATGCTGCCCTTGAATTTTATGATCCATTCAAGTACTTTCTTAAGTGTGTTCTTGCTTTTTCTTCCTTTTAATAATGGCATCTTGAAGATTTGATTTTCAAGGAATATTTTGGACTTGATGTTTTCTTTTTTTCAGGATGCTAAGAAGGGTGTCCTGTTTATTGACTTCCCTCCAGTTCTTCAGCTTCAGCTAAAGCGATTTGAGTATGATTTTATGAGGGACACTATGGTAAAGGTATGCATCTGAAGTTAACTTTATACATCAGCTTCATATGTCTTACAACTGATGAGAGGAAATCTTTTGAACAAGCAACTGTAGCCTTTACAAATAAATGATAACAAAATTCACGCTTTTCTCTATTATGATTGTATTTCTTTATTGTTATGGTCTATTGATGTTGAGGTCATTGCATTTTTCTGTGTGCAGATAAATGATCGTTATGAATTTCCTCTTCAACTTGACCTTGATAGGGAGAACGGCAAATATTTGTCACCTGAATCAGATAAGAGTGTGCGGAACCTCTACACTCTTCATAGGTATTTATTATTTCTGTACTGTTGTATGATCTATGCTACTTCTTCAACGTACCTGATATCAGTACAAGTGAACTTAGTTGTTCTGTGTTATGTGTCTTCAGCATTTCAAGTGACTACCTTTCTCAGTAGGTTTAAAATTACATTTACAACTTCTAAATTATGCAAGACCTACAGTTTACATGCTGGCACGTCTGCCGCTACCTATGATGCACGGAGACAGGATACTCTTGGATTTGCTAGACGTGTTTTTGTAATTAAAAGGGATACGATAAATGAGACTTTTTCACCCATAAAAACATAAAAAAGACAGAAAAAAGGTCAAAAACTTAGCTAGATCATGTCTACTCTTATCAATCCTCCTTCTGTGTTATTATCTGTGTTCTCCTCCTTACCAGAAAAAGGATAAAGTCTTGTATTTTGTTAATGTTTTATCTTATTATTTTCTAGTTATATATAAATTAATTAACAAGGACATTTAATTGTCGTATCCTTACATGTATCCTAAAACGTTTAAGATTTTGCGTTTCTACGTACATGTATCCTAAAACATAGAAGATTTTGCGTTTCTACGTATCGTACCATATTCCCGTACCCATATCCGTAGTGGTGCTCCTCTGTATGCTACTTTTTAGACATTATTTTACAACACTCAAGTTCCAAGCTCCAGACTTTGTGTCCCAACTGCAAGGGAATCGATGAGTGCTCGCTAGACCTTGTATGCTCCATGCACAAGGCATGCTTCTTTTCACATTTAATTATAAATAATGCCCAGCATGTTATGTACAGGTTACCTTACAGATGGATCACCTTTTCTGTTTGAGTGTTTCTGCTGTTGCATTCATCAAACAGAGGGTCTCAAAATTATTGTAATGTTATGAAATTTTCTGTGATCTATGGCGATTCATGATGTGTAGATGTGAACATCTTTGTCAAATTGTTCATGGTTTCTATCCAGCATTGTTGGAATAGGTTAGGTAGAGACAAAAGTCATAGGTCTAAGACTGCTTCTCATCAATTCTTGCTTGGTGTTTTTTCATGCTGTGTTGAAGCTCTGAGATATATACTTCTTAATTGCTTCTATTGTAATATTTACTTTTTCCTTTCTACAGTGTCCTGGTTCATAGTGGTGGCGTGCATGGAGGACATTACTATGCTTTCATCAGGCCAACCCTTACTGATCAGTGGTATGGTTCTATGAAGTTCAAGGAATTATTTTTCGTGGTATCTTAATTTCAGATGCTTTTCCTGTAATGTGGCAACAGAAATTACACCTTATGTTTTTCAAATGCTTTCGCGTGAGAATTTAGAGAGCATTCTGATTCTTTCAGTACAAATATTTGGGATATGGTCTTCAAACATTATTTTTTAATCTCATCAAAGTAATCCTTCCCCATGAAAACACCTTACATGCAGTGAATTGTGAGCACTTGGAGACATTTAATTCTTTTATTACAGTTATAGGATTGTTGAGATATGTTCTTGACATTTAGGAGAAAGGAATGATCCTTAGATCTTTAAATATTTTCACCTCTTTTTATTTTTGTTGAACAATATACAAAGTAATGCATTTACCATATTTTTTTTTTCCTGAATATGGGTGGTCTTGGCCATGGTAATGGTTATCACCTAAAAAACTCTACATGTAGTGTTAAGATGGCTATGAATGTTTCTGTGCATGCATTTTTCATATATTTGTAGTTGGTTCATAGAATTTAATTTTTTCCTCTGTTATTTTAGGTATAAGTTTGATGATGAACGTGTGACAAAAGAGGATGTGAAGAGGGCATTAGAAGAACAGTATGGTGGCGAGGAAGAGGTATTTTCTTTTGCTTTCAGCTACTTTGAGATCCTTAATTCTTTTCAGTGTATTAGTTGTGAACAAATCTTTTGTCGTGTTCTATGTCAAACAGATGCTGCAGACTAATCCTGGTTTTAATAATACTCCTTTCAAGTTCACAAAATACTCGAATGCGTACATGCTTGTGTATATTCGGGATAGTGACAAGGACAAAATAATATGTGATGTGGATGAGAAGGACATAGCTGAACATCTAAGGGTAAAATGCTTGTCTTTTACTTGATTAATGTTGTATCAGGAATAAGTGTTCAACTAATAGACAAACTGACCTGAAGAAAAATGAGATCAAACTCACTTTTTTTGTTTCACTTCAGGTAAGGTTGAAGAAAGAACAAGAGGAGAAGGAGGACAAGAAGAGATATAAAGCACAGGCCCATCTTTATACTATTATCAAGGTAAAGACTCCTTGTCTACCTCATTACTTGTTCAGATGTGCTACTGTACGTCAAATGACTAATTTTGGAGGTCATGAATAGGTTGCTCGAGACGAGGACCTGGCAGAACAAATCGGAAGGGACATATATTTTGACCTTGTGGACCATGACAAAGTTCGTAGTTTTCGAATCCAGAAACAGACAGCTTTTAACCTTTTCAAGGTACAGTACTCCTTGCATGTGGTCATTTTATTGGAAATTGTTGGTTAATCAATATTGCACATTCAGTTTTGTGTTATATCATTATAATTATTGCTAATAATAATTGCTATTATTACTATTATTCTTTGATTCTCGGAGTTTGTTCTGGGGTTGATAATATTATTATGCCTAGAATGTAAACTGTGTAGATTGAAGTTATGATTATTATTATGAAGTTTCTGATCTGAAATGGTTCACAGGAGGAAGTTGCGAAAGAGTTGGGAATACCAGTGCAATTTCAGCGATTCTGGATTTGGGCAAAGCGGCAAAACCACACATATCGGCCCAACCGACCATTGACACCCCAGGAAGAATTACAAACAGTAAGTCCTGTGATAATGAGGCAGTGCTCCTAGGCTGTCTACTCTCTCTGTCTCTCTCTCTTGATTGTGTGTGTACTTGATGTCTGATTTCTTAAAATCAAGTGATCTTACTTTAATTCTTTCATGATGGTTGTGAGAGACTTTTGAGTATTGAAATCAGATTATGATTGTATTGTTTTTCTCTGAACCTTCAGTTCTGCTGGTCAGAGTTTGGTACATGTGCCTTACACTAGCTAATAATGATGTCTATTTGCCATTAATAGGTTGGACAATTGAGGGAGGCATCAAATAAAACACACAATGCAGAGCTCAAGTTGTTTCTGGAAGTAGAGCTTGGGCAGGTAATTATGTGTTACTCTGTTATCATTATGACCTGTGGGTTTGAGGCTTGGTTACAACTCAAATCGCTTTATGTAGGGGATTCTTATGATGTTATATTGTGTTTGTCCTCTTTCAGGAGCAAGTTCCTATCCCTCCACCAGATAAAACCAAGGATGATATTCTGCTTTTCTTTAAGCTCTATGAACCTGAGAAACGAGAATTACGGTACTTCTGTTTCCTTCTTTCTGGGCTGATATTTTCTGTATTAAATTAGACGTTGCTCACTTCTACTTCATCTTCTGTATCCAGGTTTGTTGGTCGGCTTTTTGTGAAGAGTTCTACCAAGCCAATAGAAATAATAGCAAAAATTAATCAAATGGCTGGTTTTGCTCCTGATGAAGAAATAGAACTCTATGAGGTTTGTTGGACATAGATTCATTAGTATCACCTGTGTCATAACTTGCACATGTAGAAAGATCGGTATACATATAAGTGTATAACGTATGTTTGTAGGTTTGCTACGTTTTGATGCACTCTGCTGGATAGCGGTTCTAAAATATAATATTCAATATCTGTTCTGTTGCTACTTTCAGGAAATAAAGTTTGAGCCTTGTATCATGTGTGAACATCTTGACAAGAGGACCTCATTTCGATTAAGTCAGGTGACTGTTGCTGTATTGATGCACTTTGATACTGTAATTAAGTGCTTGCTATGGTAATTAATTCTTTTTATGCTTTTGTGTTTCAGATTGAAGATGGTGACATTATATGCTTTCAAAAACCTACTCCACTAGAAAGTGAAGAATGTAAATATCCTGATGTCCCTTCATTTTTGGAATATGTACACAACCGTCAGGTACCGATTGTTATATATTGTTGCGTGCTTAGTCTGTTCCGTGTTAAAGTTCTATAATGAATTGAATTGATACCTTACAGATTGTTCATTTTCGCTCTTTGGAGAAACCAAAAGAAGATGATTTTTCTTTAGAATTGTAAGTATTTCCATTTGTGACAATGTCACTTATGGTTTGATATCTATCTATTTGGTGTCGATCTGTACTGAGACTAAACATCATTGTTTCTAGGTCTAAGCTACACACTTATGATGATGTGGTGGAGAAGGTGGCTTCCCAAATTGGTTTGGACGATCCTACAAAAATCAGACTCACTGCGCATAACTGCTATTCTCAGCAACCTAAACCCCAACCCATCAAATATCGAGGAGTAGAGCATTTAACAGATATGCTAGTCCACTATAATCAAGTGGGTGACATTTATTGAGCTTCCTCCTTTGTTTAACTCGCCCTCATAAGTTTCACACATTTGTGCTGCTAATTTCAATTCTTGTTTCCATTTGCAGAGTTCTGATATTTTGTATTATGAAGTCTTGGACATCCCCCTGCCAGAATTACAAGGCCTTAAAAATCTGAAAGTTGCATTTCATCATGCTACAAAAGATGAGGTCTGTGTGAAATATCTGGTTTGCATACCCTGCTTACACCATAATTACATTAGTGGTGCACATCATAACATTTTGTAATTTGTGTACAGGTGGTGATTCACAATATAAGATTGCCCAAGCAGAGCACCGTTGGGGATGTGATTAATGTACTAAAAACGAAGGTAAAGTTCTGTTTGTTTTAGTTTTCTTATATTTCAACATCATGTGGCTTTTAGTGTTATTTATGTTTGAATGTGGGTACTAAGGCTTTCATGGATCATTCATGATGTTCCAACTTCATTGATTTATTCATTCTTTTTAAGATATTGTTTGTGTGGATCAGTGTGGTCCCTTTGACATGCTTAGTTGGGGGCTGTTCAGCTTGATATGTCTGTAGTAATCTTGTTGTCATATGTTCTATATAGTCCTTTACAAAGAGCAGTCCCTTTCTCTGGTGTACTTTATGCCGTTTAAAGTGCAATAAGAGGTTTTACTTATGAGCATCGAGTGTTGAAGAAATTATTTCAAAAATCCGCTCCTCACTTTCTTACTCAATGTTTGGTGTATGGTGTACCTGTAAACAGGTAGAGCTATCTCAACCAAATGCAGAACTTCGGCTTCTTGAGGTGTTCTATCACAAGATCTACAAGGTATTAAATTCTTTAAACGGGAAATGCATATCTTGGTCAAATTCCACAAGTGCTGATTATATATAATTTTTGTTTTCCATATCATACACATAATCTATCAGACTTATTTATTTATTTATTTTAATTCAAGCATCCTTCATCTGCTTTCCCTTTTTCAGATCTTCCCGCACAGTGAAAAAATTGAGAATATAAATGACCAGTACTGGACATTGCGTGCAGAGGAGGCAAGTCTCTCTCCCTCTCATTGTGATTTTCTGCCAAAAGAATATGCTTGCGAATGGATTGGATTGGTATTCTGTATGCCATTGTACTTCGTAGCTGAATTTCTTATTTCTTTTGTATCAGATTCCAGAAGAAGAGAAAAACTTGGGTGCTAATGATCGCTTGATTCATGTTTACCACTTCACGAAAGAGACCGCACAGAACCAAATGGTAATTCAATTTTATATGTTTTCTGCCCCAAGTGAATCAATGAGTACTGTTGTGATTGAAGATGGAAAATACCTGCACTTAAATGTATGTTTTTCTTAGCATCTTCTTTCTACATTTCAACAGCAGGTACAGAATTTCGGGGAACCTTTCTTCTTGGTTATTCATGAAGGTGAAACTTTAGCTGAAGTGAAAGCCCGCATACAAAAGAAATTGCAGGTCCCTGATGAGGAGTTCGCAAAGGTACTTGACCAACACGTAATTTATTGGAGTACAGTACATGAAATTATCATTCCTTGCCTCATAATCCATTTTGTTTTGTTTTACAGTGGAAGTTTGCATTCTTGTCATTGGGTCGTCCCGAGTACCTGCAGGACACTGATGTAGTTTCTAGTCGTTTTCAGGTATGGTGTAATGTCATTTTGTATTGTCTGGTTTTCTCTGTAGAAAAGCTGAGGGTTAAAATCCCAACTGTGTTATTGGTATTGAGAACTTAATCCCATTATTTTGATTCCGTTTCTCCAGAGAAGAGATGTTTATGGTGCTTGGGAGCAGTACCTGGGGTTGGAGCATGCTGATACTGCTCCAAAGAGATCATATGCAGTAAATCAGGTAAGGGCTGTTGTACTACTTAAATATTGTATCATTGGTTTCCAACTGTGGACTCGGCAAAAAGATGGGGATGATTGGAAAGGCCCACTCATACCCTATAAACTCAAGATATGCTTGTGCTAGTTTAGGCTATGATATAAGTGTGATATATCCCGCTTCTCAACATTGTTACCCCAAAATTCTGCAGAACCGTCACACATATGAGAAGCCAGTTAAGATATACAACTAAGAAAGCTGTTGATCCTTGACCATTGCATCAGTTTGTACTAGGCATCCTTTGCTGCAACAGAGGCAGTTTGGAAATAACCAGGATGAAAGCTGAGTGGTACAGCTAAAGAAACAATGAAGCTCACATAGAGGTGACTTGGTAGGATTTTTCAATATTTTTGTGGGCCCAAATATTTTTTTTCATGTGGGTGGGGAAAGGGAGGTATAATCCCTTAGGATGTGTAGTATTGCTAGTACTCCCTGCCTGAGTTCTGCTGTCTGTTATTTTCCTTTATATATTTCTCCTTGGTGAAGGCAGCTCCTTTCTTCCGGAAGGTTGATTGCTTTCCATTATACAGCTCCATAGAAATTTAGCAGTACATAAGATTTTTGAGGGCATGTATATCGCGGGTACAGTCAGCTGCATTTTGGATTGCTTGGTTATAATATTTATTTCTGTATCTCCATTACTTTTAGCTTGGTGGAAATGAGTTGTAAGAGCTTGTAATACATGGTTGAGTGATGCACAATTCTGGCCTTTGAATTGGTAAGGCACATAATTTCACATTGTAGTAATTTTTATTTTTTATTTTTTATTTTGTAGCCCTCTACCTTTTCTACATGTAGGACTGTAGGACGTGCCTTTTTTATTTTATTTTATTTATTGTTATTCTATATATTCTCCTCAAATGACTTGGTACTTATTTTCATGCTGGTTTAGATGTTTGAATTTAGTATTTTGGATAAATGAGGGTTAATGGTTTCACGTTTCTTGTTCACCCCCAAAATGAAACGTTTAATGAACTTCCTAGATAGAAGCCAAACGATTGTTGAGATGATAATTTGACCAGGTTCTTCTGATTGTGTTTAAAGATCTGGAGTAATGCCTTTTGGCTAGTTTACAGATGTAATAAAAAAGGAGATGGGACATTGTGAGGCCCAAATCCTTGTACTGATGTTTTGTTGAAAGCTTTTTAATACAAGCTGCCAAACCGTAAGGAAAAGGTGTTTCCCAATGATATGAAGAGGCCTCGAAAGAAAATTATCCATGATATGGGGAGAAAGTGTGAAGTAGGGTTGGGTTAGAATCGTATTTGATCGACATGATTCTAAAGCTTCTAAGACCTAGTTTGGTATAACTTCATTTAAAAAAAAAAATCAGTTTTTATCTGAATTTTTAGACTTTATAGTGTTTAGTAAATAAAAAATAAAAAAATCAGTTTTTATCTGAACTTTTAGACTTTATAGTGTTTAGTAAATAAATGAAAACAATTTTTTTTATGAAAAAATTACAGGTCATTGACAGTAACTTTTTAAAGTAACTTGAAAGTTACTTTTAAAAGCAGTTGTTACTAAAAACACTAGAAATTAATATATTTTATCTTGACAACACTTTTAAAACTAATATTTATCAATCACAAAATTATTTTAGTTCTTCGCAGTACAACATTAGTAAGTTTTTTTTTAAAGTTATAGTAATACCAAACTAGTCTTAACCCTTCTCACCAAAAAAAAAAAAAAACTAGTCTTAACCCTAGTTGATTCGATCAGATTGGTTGTTGTCTGTCCCACAATGGAGTAACCCGACTTCCATGGCTCAGGTTTTTGTTGAAAAAAAAAAAAACATATATAAGACGACCTTAATTTGTTCTATTTTTTCTTAGAATGGCACATATTATGAACTTCAGTTTTTTTTTTTTTAATTTTTATTGAATGACATATTTCTCTCTAGGTACAAACAACATCCATACCATGCCCCAACCTTAGTAAAAAGTAAATAAAAATGACCATTTGCACAAAAACAGTTAAACCAGAGGGTCTAAAAGTGTTCTTGCATTGCAAGTAATGGGAATGGCTATTATTCATGTATCCAAGGTCTATAATTCTGTTCTTATTAGGTCCCTGCTCTATCACCCTGTAAGCAATTCATATGTTCTGCCACATGGGATTGCAGGTGGAGATTGATCACCTCTCACAGAGGTGATCGAGATGCTCATAGATAGGTTAGTTCGTTGCACTAAGATGTCACAAGCCTCGAGCCCCCGAAAGATTGACTTGTGTGTGGAAACTTATATATGTAGCTCACAATGTCATATCACCCTCTGTTTCCATGATTCATCCCAGTTCATTCTCTTTTTCAATTACTGCATCAGCAACCAGTTGCTTTACCCTAGTCATATCCTATCCATCGTCAACCAAAACTTCTGAAACTTTCAAGGGAATTCTATGTCAAAATTGAGAAATCCAGCGAGAGCACTAAACTAATTTTAGTGCTTCAGAACTGTAATCAGTCCACCGCTATGTACTACTGGAGCAAACTCGTTATATTTTAAGAAATTGTGAATGTAATATATTTCTGTATTGATTATCTTCAAATGATACAACAACTTTTATATACAAGGAGAATATAGAGCTATTCTAGGAAAGCTATAAAATGCAATCAACTATCAACTAATTACACATAGTCACGATCCATGAGTTACTCCAATATGATTGCTATAATAACTCCATGATCCATCAATTACTCTAGAATAACCGCTGGAATCATTCCATTGATACAAGAGATCATGTACCTGATTTCTTCCTTTAATACTTCCCCTCAAGTTTGAGTGTGGATATCGATAACACTCAACTTGCTAAGATGTGCATGGAAGGCAGGTGCATGTAACGGCTTAGTAAACATATCAGCTATTTGATTCCCAGTAGGTACATAAGCCGTTTTGAGTTCTCCCTTTTGAATTCTTTCTTGAACAGTGGCAATCCAACTCAATATACTTTGATCTCTCATGATAAACCAGATTCGCTGCTATGTGTAAAGCAGCGTGATTATCACAGAATAATACTGTTGGTTGAGGATGAATCACATGCAAGTCAGTCAACAAGTATCTAAGCCAAGAAAGCTCACAAGCAGATGCAGCCATCGAACGGTATTCAGCTTCAGTTGAGGATCTAGAAACAGTGACTTGTTTCTTACTTTTCCATGAGATGAGTGATTGTGCAAGAAATATGCAAAAACTTGTCACAGAGCGACGTGTGAGTGGACATCTAGCCCAATTTGCATCGCAGTACCCAATCAAACGAAGTGAATTCTGTGTTGAAAAGATTAACCCTTGGCCAGGAACAGATTTAGATAAGGAAGATGACGAAGGGCTGCCTTACGATGATGTAACTTTGGTTCTTGCATGAATTGACTGAGTGTATTAACTGTGTTGAGTAAAAATATGCACGAAGCTTAAATGTCACCCAACATAATTTCACTCATATTTATTAACAGAATAGAGTTTTAATTATGTCTGGTTCGACCCATTCAAGATAGAACGCGTCTTTTAATTACAATCCTTTGTTACAAGAGAACACCATTTGATTCCGTTTATCAAGAGACCATTGTAGGTTTATTTGTTTTTACGACTACACCAACATTTGGGAATGGGTTGCCTACGTACCTTGGAGGGGATCAAGTCACTCGTAGTTCAAGCTTTATGGTTTTTGGTGTTTCGACGAAGTAAATGAAGTGTTGAAAAGTCTGGTTATGATTTTAGGAATTTGGTTTGGAAAGAACCAAGGATTTGTTTTTTGTTTGTTTTTAGATATGGTTGTATCTAGATTTAAATCCAGACTGCTTACATACCCTGTGAAGGGATCAAACCAATGTAGTTCGAAAAGTTTGGTTATGGATTTGATTTTTTGGTGCTTTAGGAATTTGACCGGAGTCATTTGGATTGGACGAATTTGACTGGTGGTGTTAGAGATTCTGCTTGGAATGATGATTGCATCTAGTGGGTCGCTAGATTGCCTACGTAGCCCTTTGTGGGATCAAACCGACTGTAGTTCATTAAAGAATTTGGGTTTTGCGGCTTAGTGCCAACTTTTGACTTTGACATATATATTTTTAAATCCGTCAACTGTATTTCTTGTGAACACCTTATTTGGTAGAGTGTCTGTTGATTTGATTTGGGCACCCGAAACGGATGATGCAACAGTGTGACCAAGAGACTTGAATTGTCTTGGCCACAGACCTTAGTAGGGGCATAGGTGATTCCTGCAAATCCAATCTCTACGTGTATGCGGACTCCACGTGCGTGCAGACCTCGCGTGCATGCGGACTCCGCGTCTTGCTTCTTCGCGAAGTCTCATGCGTGGAGTCATCTCGCCTTGCTTGGCCTTCCAATTCTACGCGAAGTCATCTCGCCTCACCTTAGGGCTTCTACTTCTACGTGAAGTCATCTTGTTCTACGCGAAGTCACCTGGCCTCGCCTTAGGGCTTTTGCTTCGACGCGAAGTCATCTTGCCTCGCCTTAGGGCTTTAGCTTCCACACAAAGTCATCTTGCCTCGCCTTAGGGCTTTAGCTTCTAAGCGAAGTCATCTCGCCTTGCTTTAGGGCTTAGGGCTTTTACTTCTGCGCGAAGCATTTTTTTTAATTTCCATGCGAAGTGTTGTCTTGGTTCCATGTGAAGTCCTCTTCGTATGCAAACTCTGCTATCCAGTTCGCATAATAATGCTCAACAAGAACTTGTTGTCGAGGCCAAAAAGAACTTGTAGCCTTGATGAGATCGTGTGAACCACATAACTCCTCAGAGACGTCTTTCCTAGTTCGAATAAGCTTGACACCATCTCGATGATTATCATCTTGAGGATAGAAACTTGTTTGCAGATGAAAATCGAATGCGATTGGGAGTCGGACTTGAAGAAACTGCTCCTCTATAAATGCGATTGGGAGTCGGACTTGAAGAAACTGCTTTTCAAACTGCTCCACTTTGATCGAGAGCGCGTATTGAATACTCAAGCTTACTTCGATATGCTCAGAGATTCTCCAAGACGTCAAGGGTAAGTTCATGTTCTTCAAACTCGCGTTGCTTGGAATGTTTGTTCTATTCCCCTTGTGTGGCTTGTTATGCGAGGTGCAAGGCCATATATTTTTTGTAACAAGAGGAGGGGCCGAGTGGCCATAGTCTTCTTTTGGTGACGACCTCATAAAGTCATCTCACCTCGCCTTAAAGCTTCTGCTTCTATACGAAGTCGTCTCGCCGCACCTTAGGGCTTTGAAGTTTGAACGGCATTGTGGCCTTGCTCGGGAAGGAAGAGATGACTCGCTGAAGACATGCTTTCGGGGCTTCCGGCAGAGCAAGGGATGAGACAGAAAGATAAAGATGTTGTAAAAGAAATAAAGAGAGTTAGAATGAGAACTCCACCTTTTTGTTGGCTCGCCGTTTCTTTTCTTCTCTTCTATACTTTTTCTTCTACTCTTTTGCTTTCTTTGCCTGTTCTCTCTCTCTCTCTCTCTCCCCGTCTTCCTCCCCCATTTATGAAGGCTTTGGCCTCTTTATATAGTGTTTGGTTATGATGATTAAGTTACAGTCGAACTTTTGGTGCTCGTACTATGTTCCTATTTAAAGACCTGTTTACAAGAGTTATAATTGAACTCAAAAACTTTGTGCATGTGACACAAGAAAAATATTATTATTTTTTTTTCTGTAATTTTTTTTTTTTGGTATCAACAGACTGCAAATGTGATATCTGGTCTGGTGATTGTCAAATAAATTAGTTTCCCAATCAAATGTCGAAATCTGGTTGGATCTTTGAGAGCATCACTTCCCTTTGTCGTTAATACCAAGTCAGGCTCCATAGGTACTGTTGCAGGCTTCACTCCCAACAATCCGACTTCCTCCAAAATGTCTAATGTGTATTTCCACTGACATATTGTAATCCCTGCCTTGGAACGTGCAACTTCTATGCCCAAAAAATATTTCAAAGGTCCAAGGTCTTTAATTTTGAAACGGCTATCAAGGAATTGCTTGAGATTTAAAATGGCATCTTCATCGTTTCCTGTGATAATCATGTCATCCACATAACGCAACACCACAGTAATTGAATTGCCACGAACCTGAGTGAACAACGAATAGTCAGCACGAGACTGTTGGAAGCCAAATTCTTGAATAGAGGATGAGAACCTTTGAAACCAGCTGCGGGGTGCTTGTTTAAGGCCTTGTAAGGACTTGTGAAGTCGACAAACTAACTTCTCCCCCTGTCGACGATAACCAGGTGGTGGCATCATATACACCTCCTCAGTGAGTTCTCCATGTAAGAACGCATTTTGGACGTCCATCTGGTGTAAGGGCCAGTGCCGAACAACAGCAACAACCAACAAACAACGTATAGTAATGAATTTGTCCTTGTAATCGATCCCTTCTCTCTGATAGAATCCCTTGGCAACAAGCCGCACCTTGTATCGTTCAATTGTGCCGTCAGAATTGTACTTGATCTTGAAGACCCATTTACAGCCGATTGGACGCTGACCTTGACACAAAGGGAGCAGTGAACATGTTCTATTATCTTCAAGAGCCTGAATCTCATTATTCATCGCTGTAACCCGTTGAGGATCATGGCTGGCCTGTTCATAAGTAGCTGGTTCCACTAATTGAGATTTAACAAATGATCGATGGCCAGAGGACAAACCAGAGTAAGAGATGTACCTCTGCAAGGGATAACAAGTGTCGGACGTGGTGGAGAGACCGACGGCTGGGCCAAGCAAAACGGCATGATTGGTGTGGTAGTCATTGAGGTATGGTGGTGGTTTGCGGGTTCGATCAGATCGACGTAATACCTCAGGTGGTGGAGTTGCAGGTGGTGGTGATGTCTGAGTGTCGGGGATGGGATTTTGGGTTTACTCAACAGGCCAATTGGGCGAAGAGGATGGCGGTTCCGGTACGGTGGGTGGTTCTGGATTGGTGGAGGCCGAGATCGGAGGTCGGCGGTGATATGTTTGAAGAGCTCGGGAAGGATTGATGGATGGTGGTGGTGAGAGGTCAGCGGTGACAGAAGCGGGGTCGAGTGGTGGAGGTCGGGGCGACGCCGGCGATGGGAGCCAATCGGTGAGGGCTGAGATGTCTCCGGCGAGATTTTCTGGGTTCACTGAGGTTGGATCCAGCAGTGTGGCCGGCGGAGTGTGAGGCGCCGATGAGGGCGACGCCGGCGACGGAGTAGGTTGGGTGGGTCTAGTGTCCCAATTTGTTGTCGCTGGTAAGGAGAGAAGGAGTTGGTGTTATGTGGATGGGTTGAGGGGAATGGGCCTGTTGGTTAGGCTGAAGGTGTTGGGTTGGGTTGATTTTAAGAATTGGATAATCCTCCTCTTGGTCCTCTTTAAAAAGTGCAGAACAAAGAAAAATGTTTTCATGAAAGACAACATCTCGAGAGGTGAAAAAATTCTTTTTCTCAAAATCATACAGTCGATAGCCTTTTTGTCCAAGAGGATACCCAAGAAAGATGCAACGATGTGCACGTTTGTCAAATTTGTGTTTGGGGTTGAGGTTGGTGGCATAGCAAAAGCTAACGAAAACTTGAAGATGAGAGTAAGTAGGTGAAGTCCCATGTAAGAGCTCGTATGGTGATTTGTGGGAAAGAAGAGGTGTAGGGAGTCAGTTTATAAGATAACAAGCAGTAGCAATGCTTTCTCCCCAAAACTTTCAAGGTAAATTGGCTTGAAAACGAAGAGCTCGACCCACATTTAAAGGATGGCGATGTTTGTGTTCAACAACTCCATTTTGTTAAGGAGTGTAGACGCAAGTATGTTTAAAAATTGTACCACGTTCGTCAAGAAAGGAATGTAGTGAAATAAATTTATTTCCATTATCAGAACGAAAGATTTTGATGTCACAATTGAATTGAGTTTTGACCCAAGAAAAGAAAGATTTGATCATTGGTTGTGTGTCAGACTTAAATCACATGAGATTGACCCAAGTAAAACGAGAAAAGTCATCAACAATGGTGAAAAAATAAAAACACCAAAATGGGTGTGAGTTTTATGTGGACCCTAAATGTCATAATGAATCAAATCAAAAGGTGCAACCGTTTTTATTAAACTTGAAGGAAAACTTAAACGAGATTGCTTTGCTAGAGGACAAATGTCACATACATGTTGGGATGAAACATAATTTCGGGAATAGTTTGGGACAACAAATGGAGGGGTGATGATGATGGGTGCCTAAGCCGTTGATGCCAAAGGTCTGAGGTACGAGTAACATAGTGGGCTAGGTGAGGGTTTTGTCTTGATGTGAGATAGTAGAGTCCGTTAAAATGCTTGCCCAGTCCAATTGTCCTCTTCGTATCCACGTCCTGCACAATACAAAAATCAGGATAAAAAATCACAATGCATTTCAAAGCCCGAGTCAATTTACTCATAAATATCAAATTTACTCGAAATTTAGGCACACATGAAGAACACCATCAAGGTTCAAATCAGTTGACAACTTAATAGTTCCAATACTCTCAATGGCAGCTTTCCCTCCATTAGATAGTCAAACAAGATCATGAGATGCTGTAATTTTGTTCTGAATAGGTGATAGATAAGAAACATGATCTGTTGCTCCACTGTCCATGATCCAACACAATGTCGAATGAGAATCATTGTGTGTAATGTTGCAAGTAGGTGTGACTATGCGTCTGTATGATGCAGGTATGTCGTATTTGTTCGTGTGTCTTTGGAGAGTGTGTCCTTATGTGTTGTCCATAACGTTTGTTCGGTAATGTTCTAGTGTTTGATGTGTTTGCGGAAGATAGGTGAGTCTCTAGAGTCACAAAGATCGGTGCTCTGATATCATAAGAAATTGTGAATGTAATATATTTCTGTATTGATTATCTTCAAATGATACAACAACTTTTATATACAAGGAGAATATAGAGCTATTCTAGGAAAACTATAAAAATGCAATCAACTATCAACTAATTACACATAGTCACGATCCATGAGTTACTCCAATATGATTGCTAGAATAACTCCATGATCCATCAATTACTCTAGAATAACCGCTGGAATCATTCCATTGATACAAGAGATCATGTACCTGATTTCTTCCTTTAATATACTTGGGCTATTTCACCAAGAAAAACAAAACTACAGTCTAAGAAGGCAAACTACGTACAAACAGCAGAGACACGTATACGAACAGCGAACTGCAAAGGACTCTGGAATTCTTTGTAAACTACTATTTTAGATTTTAAACAAATGTTCAAGATATTCTTCATCAAGTGAAAGCAAACAACCGAATAAAGTTGTTGCACCTGACCCTTAGAAACCAAGGTCTCATCAAAGCCGTACTAGGAATCTCCAACAACTGCAATTATTTGAATCTGTCAAAGCAGAGAATATATGTTTTAGAATTTTAAGCAGAAGTCTGATTTTGGCTTTGGTCCTGTATTATGCATTCATTCTAAAGGCCAATTTAATTTCTTTAGTTTCGGTATAGTACGTACCTCAGAAAAAGCTTTATATATACACAGCTCATAGATTCATCTCATTCACATTCAAGTTTAGCAGTTACTAAATCATACACAGCTTCACATTGCCCATTTCACCACTTGATGAAGTTGCAGCAGAAGCAAAAGATGTCTGGGTTCAAAAGCCCTCTTAAGGGTATGATTGCACTCGTCACCGGTGGAACTAGAGGCATTGGGTTAGCTATACATTATCACTCCATTTGCAAATCATTCAAATATTTATGCCATCTCATATGTCATCTTATTTGGTATGTTTTTGGGAACCATGCAATTATGCATTAATAGGTATGCCATTGTAGAAGAATTAGCAGGACTTGGAGCAACAGTGCATACCAGTGCTCGTAACAAGGCACTAATCGATGAAAGGGTTCGAGAGTGGAAAAATAAGGGTTTTACAATGAGTGGTTCAGTTTGAGACCTCACATCTAAATCTCAAAGGGAGGAGCTCATAAAGACTGTCTCATCTGCTTTCGATGGCAAACTTAGTATCCTTGTAAGTTCATAACTTTGTATATTATTTTTTTGGTCTGTGTCATTTTCGAGTACATAATAACTTAATAAGGCTCAGCATATAAAGATGCACGGTTTTGAGTATTGTGACCCTGTATGCCAACTTAGTGTAAAATTTAGTTTTCAAGGTTCTTTTATGGTGATGTATACAGGTAAACAATGCTGCAATAGTCACACTCAGAGGAACTACAGATTATAGTTTAGAAGATTTCTCAAGTATGATGAGCAGTAATGTTGAGTCTCCCTACCATCTTTGTCAACTAGCACATCCTCTTCTCAAGGCATCAGGAAATGGAAGCATTATTTTTGTTTCCTCTATTGCTGGTGTAATAGCTCTGCCTAAACTGTCTGCCTATGCAGCAACTAAAGGTATTTGAGTCAAGTATTTTGTCCTTCAACAAAAAATTTGGGATCATATTGTCCTACTACTTACAAGGCTTACTTGGTATTTTACAGGAGCAATCATTCAGATTTCAAAGAACTTGGCATGTGAATGGGCAAAGGATAAAATTCGAACAAACACTGTAACACCATGGGCTGTCAACACTGGGGCAGCAGCAGTTGAACCGGTAAATATATATGTTGTCCACTTTTATTGTTGGAGAGGAAAGATCCCACATCAGAAAATGGACAAATAAAATACAACTTATAAGTGGATGGATCATATCCAATTGTACCGAGGCCTTTTGTGGTTAAAACCCAACACCTTAAAGGTGGTTAAGTTGGGATAATATCGGTACAATAGTGATCCATGGGCCATGCTTGTCCCTGTTCTAGTTGGTATCAGAGCGGGTGCCTCTTCAATTACGTCTCCCAGCGTAACGGGAGAAAATCTCCCAGCATAATGAGCCCAGATTTGGGTTCATCGAATTGCCATAGAAAAAATTCCGATTGGCCCATACCATACCAAGTGCTTGCAATGGGCTTTGGACTGAAGCATTACCGATTTCCGATGTGAGAATTGGACTGAATGAATTCCACGTGCAGACCTAAAAATTAGGTTGCACGTGAGGGGGAGTGTTGGAGAGGAAAGATCCCACATCAGAAAATGGACAAATAAAATACAACTTATAAGTGGATGGATCATATCCAATTGTACCGAGGCCTTTTGTGGTTAAAACCCAACACCTTAAAGGTGGTTAAGTTGGGATAATATCGGTACAATAGTGATCCATGGGCCATGCTTGTCCCTGTTCTAGTTGGTATCAGAGCGGGTCCCTCTTCAATTACGTCTCCCAGCGTAACGGGAGAAAATCTCCCAGCATAATGAGCCCAGATTTGGGTTCATCGAATTGCCATCGGAAAAATTCCGATTGGCCCATACCATACCAAGTGCCTGCAATGGGCCTTGGACTGAAGCATTACCGATTTCCGATGTGGGAATTGGACTGAATGAATTCCACGTGCAGACCTAAAAATTAGGTTGCACGTGAGGGGGAGTGTTGGAGAGGAAAGATCCCACATCAGAAAATGGACAAATAAAATACAACTTATAAGTGGATGGATCATATCCAATTGTACCGAGGCCTTTTGTGGTTAAAACCCAACACCTTAAAGGTGGTTAAGTTGGGATAATATCAGTACAATAGTGATCCATGGGCCATGCTTGTCCCTGTTCTAGTTGGTATCAGAGCGGGTCCCTCTTCAATTACGTCTCCTAGCGTAACGGGAGAAAATCTCCCAGCATAATGAGCCCAGATTTGGGTTCATCGAATTGCCATCGGAAAAATTCCGATTGGCCCATACCATACCAAGTGCCTGCAATGGGCCTTGGACTGAAGCATTACCGATTTCCGATGTGGGAATTGGACTGAATGAATTCCACGTGCAGACCTAAAAATTAGGTTGCACGTGAGGGGGAGTGTTGGAGAGGAAAGATCCCACATCAGAAAATGGACAAATAAAATATAACTTGTAAGTGGATGAATCATATCCAATTGTACCGAGACCTTTTGTGGTTAAAACCCAACACTTTAAAGGTGGTTAAGTTGGGATAATATTGGTACAATAGTGATCCATGGGCCATGTTTGTCCCTGTTCTAGTTTTATGTGCTTAGTTTATGACCGAGTCTAATAGGAATCAGGGTTAAGGGTGTTTCTAACATTCTAAACTTCACTTTGTAATTTTATCAGGATGAGCAACTTGATGATTTCAGAAGGCCCTATCTTAGAAACACCCATTCGTCGCCTTGCAGACCCTAATGAAATTTCATCTCTAGTGACATTTCTTCGCCTCCCAGCTGCTTCTTATATCAATGGACAAGTTGTTAGCATTGATGGAGGATTTACAGTTAGTGGTTTCTAGCAACCTCATACGTGTAGTTACCAACCTATTCTTTCTTTGTGTGCCTTCGGGAACTCTCGTTAGCTCTCTCTCGTTGTTATGAAAATATTAAATTGTTCTTAAAAAAGTATATTAGAATCCTAATTGACCAGATAAGATGCTTACAGTTAGACAACTAGGTGCAGAATCACATAAAAGGCCATGACGAGTCAGCTAGCTTTGATGCCAAAAGCTAACCTCGTTTACATGAATAAACAGGTCTATCATGCAATTCATCCCCCATCGAGTTATATAAATGCATGGCCCCTATATGCATTTGCTACGCAGCAACATTTTTCAGACAATCTTGTTCTTCATCCTCAATCTTCTTTCACTTGTAATCAAAGAAGAATTCCTTTATTGATAACAAGTAAAAATAAGGTTGAAAATTACGAAGACAAATTTCTTTAGTTATTTCTTCTTAATTATATGCATTATCTCTAACTACATGAATAAACAAGGTTTATAATGCGATTCATACCAATCGGGTTATATAAATGCATGCATAGCCCCTATTGCATTAGCTAAGAAGCAACATTTTTCGAACAACCTTGTTCTTCATCTTCAATCTTCTTTCACTTGCAATCGAAAGAGAATTCCTTCATTGATAAGTGAAAAGAAGATTGAAAATTAAGCAACAAAATTCTTTAGTTATTTCTTTCTAAATAATATGCTATCTCTAACCAGTTCGTTTCACGAAAATTACTTTAAAAAAAAAAAATTGCAGTCAGATGAACTTGTGGAAGTTTCCTTTTGCTATACTAGCCAATAGAAATGATATATTGCCCTGCCCACCGATGCACTTCCTTGCAATACGGCTAGGACTACTGTAGCGTCTAATCCCATCTGCTCCCCTAATGGGTATGGAACTAGTTGTATTACATTTGCATCACTTTGCTTATAACATGGAGCTCCCTTAATAAATTTTCTCAATGCCACTAAAATTCAGACGGAAATAGAGTTATTGTCTGAGTGGAATATTGAGATACTAAGGATGAAAACTGATACCATGCATTATTTATATGAGGTTCATCATTCAAGTGAGATTACATGTAGGCAAACACATTTACAACATATGATGTATCATTAATGCGACAAATCATTGCATAACCTGTAAATAGCACTGCTTGTTCAAAAAATGTTGCTGGTGAAGTTTTTCTGCATTGGATTATATCCATCTATAAAACTCGGTAGGATATCACACCATCTACTGTCTCAACAACTAATTGGTTCATTCGTACAAAGCAGCAGCAAATAAGATCTAGCTTTAGGCCCTATATCAATAAACAACACCACATCATTTCCTGAATCTTAATTTAATCCGACAAGATATATTTGTTTTCGACCAAATAAAAAAAACAGATATATTTGTTAGATCAGCAGACAAAACATACTGATAATGTTTGGCATTTATATATACACAAGAATCCAGTTGCTATGAGCAGCAGTAGTCCATATAGTGCATATTTCGGCAGCTAAATGTTTTAAACAAGAGATTGACATATGTGATGAAGCATGGATGTCACTGTCAGCACACACAGAACTGCCGTGGTTCTTAGCAACTGGTAAGAAGTTAACAGAAATAACTTACCCAAATCCAAGGATGAAATTTCATCTTGGTGGAAGAAATTTCCTCCACTTGTTTTCTGTTTCAGGCCCGAGCTGATCTTCTCTACAGCAGCAAGCAGGTCCTGAGAGTCCAGGTAGTCCAGTTAGTCAAAATATTACATAAGGGTCCCTACTCATGAAATCCACACAACACAGGGCACCATCCATACTCGTATCTGATCTACAATAATTAATGCCCTTTATTAGTCACCTCTCATCTTAAAAGATGGAAGAACAGTCTGAATACAACATCCTCTAATTTGGATACCAGATTGATGAAATCAACAAAAGTGAGCTTTCTCTAGTGGTCTGCTACACGAGGGGTTGATCAAATTGGAATCAGTGAGACCATCTTGAAAGCAAAGCACAACTAACTTCCACTGATTATCATGAGTCAGCATTTTATGCTAGAATTCTGCTAACTAATATTATGTTGGGAAATTATAATTGACTTGGCTAGAGGTGACAGGGACTCTTTTTATTAGAACTAAAGTTAGTACACATGAATTCCAGGGAATTGCAATAACCAAAAGTCAGTCTACGGTAGATACATCTACAGTTTATCTGATGGATGACTCAGCTACCCACCTGACAGAGAATCATTACCATTGCCCAAGCAATTCAATATATTGTCCTAATAAATGGTACTGAATTTCCATTCTCTTTTCAGAACAGTATAATGCATGATCTATTGTGAGAAAGATCTCCCTAGGTCCTAGCTAGAAATATATCCTTATGTGATTCCAAAAGCAGGTACAAGAGCAGTTCCTTTATCACTATGCATATGAGTAAAAAATATTATCTTCCACTGAAGATGAACATTTCTTCAATTTGCAAACACAATCCGTTCACGAGAATCATCTTATTCACAAAACAGTTACAAGAAACATGAAGCATAAGATTATACCTCCCAAGGCGCTAGACTTTTCATGTAGGAAGGAAGACACTCGTAATCATCCCTGCAAACCTTCACAAGTTGCAAAGGAGCTAGAGTTATCATTTGTTTATCCTCTGCTTCCCCTACATTCATTTCACAAAGAAACGACCAATATTACCGTAGGCAATCATTATATTTCAGTCACATACACAGAAAAGAGTTCCAAACAGCATAAAAATAACAGTATTAGATACCAGAATCCGAGAGTGATCCATCTCCAGATGCTCCCGAGCTGTCCTTGGAAGGAAAAGATACATCTTGATCCTCGTTTCTAGCATTAGCTGCACAAGAGCCACAAAAGTACAAAATTAGCAAACAATAAAACCCGAACATTTTTGGGGTTTCAGTACTTCACCTTGGAATGCTAGAGTGGAAAGCGAAGCATCCGAAAGCCCAAGCTTCTTCAGACTTAATGACTCGTCCAATCTAAATTTAAAAAAAGAAGAAAAAAACTCATTAAGGAAACAAACACATCACCACTCTCTTTTCAATTTCAATTTCCGAAATTTCAATTCTCAGATAAAAGGATACAAATCGTCGTCGTCCTCAGGCGCATCCGATGCATCCTGTTCAGTAATCGGCGTTGATACATCGTCATCCTCATCGATTTCAATTTCTACAAACGAAAAATTCACAAAAATTAATAAAAAAATTGTAGAAAATCAAAAACAAAATTAGAGTGAGAGAGAGAGAAGAGAGTACCGGGGACATAACCGAAGGGCTGGAGGCGGTCTTGGAGGTGGAGGAGGCGGATTTTGTTGTCCTTGAAGACCTCGTTGCAGTGACCGAGAAGCTCCTCGAAGGAGACGGTGTCGAACGACATCGTTTCGAGGAGGTTGAGGTGGGCGCTGGCGGCGGAGACGCGGCGGTTGAGGGAGTGGATGAAGGTGGAGGAGGCGGTGGCGAGAGGGATGGGGCGGCGGTCGATGGAGGTCTTGAGGGCGTCGCAGCTGCTCTGGAGGTGGTTGCAGAAGGAGGCCATGGAATTGCAGTAGCTTCGAATCGAGTCATCCATTTCTTCTTTCACACACTCTCTCTCTCTCTCACTCTGAATCAGGTCTTGAGGAAAATAAAGATTTTCGTTTTCCTCTTTCTTTTTTTGGCTCCTTCCCGATCCACTTAAAAATTGAATGAGCGGGAACATTTTATTACTAATATTAATATAGATGTGAATATATGTTAGCATCTTGCGCCTGTAGCTCAGTGGATAGAGCGTCTGTTTCCTAAGCAGAAGGTCATAGGTTCGACCCCTATCTGGCGCGCTAAGTTTCATTTTTTTGGCAATTTAAAGTCTCAATTATGTTCTTTTCAGTAATTTAAAGTTTCGTTTAAAACCCTATGCCCAACATCCACGATTTTTTTAACCAGATCCCATACAATATAACGATATGTTCTTTTTAGTAATCTAAAGTCTCGATTTAAACCTTTTTTTTTTCTTTTTTTTTTTTTTTAAGAATGACGCTAAATCATTTTATTGATTATGAAATTGTTGGAGAACAACATAAATATAACACATTTGAAGGGCAACATAAATGAAGATCTATGCAAAATAATATATATGA
The DNA here is from genome assembly GCA_034370585.1 of Fragaria x ananassa. Classification (NCBI taxonomy): domain Eukaryota; kingdom Viridiplantae; phylum Streptophyta; class Magnoliopsida; order Rosales; family Rosaceae; genus Fragaria; species Fragaria x ananassa. Next base: position 13,402,047 of record CP139753.1, on the reverse strand, counting down.
CATAAGTCGTCTTAATATTGTAAACTTTAAAATAGGCACTACAATCAATAACTCGAAACTGTCAGAATCACCCCAACTTATTGAAAGATCCAGAACAAACCAAACTACTCCAAGGGATTACCTAGAGCTACCAGAACTAGAGGAGTCGAAAGCAAGCACTACAAGAAAATCGGTCCTAGCTGACGGAACGAATTCGTCGCCTAAGACACAATATCGGTCGCCTAGGATCCTGGGCGACGAATTATTCATCGTCTAAGTTTCGTCGCCTAAGTGGCGTGAGGTAGACACTTAGGCGACAAAAATTAACTAAGTCGTCAACTAAGAATGCTCCTACCCGACGGATGTTTTGCTACCTCTTTCGACGGAATGAGTTTGTCGGAATGTTTCTTAGACGATGAACATGGAATTTTTCTTACCCGACGGAAAATTCGTCGGTAAGTATGTGTACCGACGAATCTTGCTCCATTTTTAGGCGACAGAATATTCGTCGGTAAAGATCTAAACCGACGAGTTCGTTTCAGTTCTTAGTCAATGGATATGTTTGTATTCGTCGGTTAGGTGTTTTATCTTAGGCGACGGAATGTTATGTTTTCGTCGCCTAAGTCATTTTTTTTTACTGTAAAGAAAATGTTATTTTTGTGTAAATTACCTTATTTACTGTTTTAAAAAATTACATATCAGTAACAATAATCAAACACATACAGATACATATATACCGGAAGCATTGGATTTGGAAAACATATTCATATATTGATCATGATAACTAGCTAGATAGATAAACATTGTTCATATATACAAAATAATTAATGAACTATGTAGAAAATTGTTCATACACTCTAGCTAAACTAGTACAAAATCAATAATGTCAATTTGCATTCTCGTCTACTCTTATGTCGCCTAGATCATCATTGTTTTGTGGGGAAGCATGTGGAGGAGGAAAAACAACTAGAGGAGGAAACTGTGGAGGAGGAGGATGAGGAAATTGTGGAGGAGGAGGAGGAGGTGGCATACCTAGGCGCTCATATATGACTGTAATTTGGGACTACATAGCGTTATACATAGACTCCTCACGATGGGCACGTTGTTCGGCCTCTTGGAATTGTTGTTGGGCACACTCCTCTGATTCCTTTAGTCTCCGCTCATAGCGCTCCTGCAGCTTTAGGAGTTGCTGCTCATCAACTCTAGGAGGACGACTACGTGAAGTGGAACCATTTGAAGAATGACTCAAGTCTCGCTCGCATGCTCGTCCCATCCCTCTGATCTCCTTTCCTTTCCGAGTTTTGAGCACCGTACCCAACACCTCAATTTTTTGCGATTGAACACTCTCCACAATCTCCTTCTCCGTCCCGTCAGGGTGTTGTTCCTTAAATACATCATTTTGCCTATTGACCTCATCAACCATGTCATTCTGTATTTAAAATACATCAATTAATAAACTTGACATTATGTAGAAACACAAACCAATAATCAAATATATCTATTTACAAATAGCTCATTTTATGTATACCTAATAAACTTGACATTTTGCATAATAAATTCACATATAGCTCATTTTATGTGTACCTAATAAACTTAACATTTTGCATAATAAACTTCATAAGTGCATGCATTAAACAATAAAATAGTAAAAGAAAAAACACTTACATAATGTTTAGTCGTAACTTTATCACTGGCCCTGACATAGGTGTTCTCAAAACCTTTGATAATTAGAAGTTCCTCTGTCACGCCCCGACCCTTAATTTTTACCTTAATTACTAGCACGATGGTAATAAGAATTTTACCGTCTTCGTCAGTAAGTGTTTAATTTAATTGGTCCCCAGAGTGGTGTTAGGGGACAATTATTTGGAAGGATTTATTCAAAGGAAGAAATTGTGACGTCGGTAAAAATAATAAATTTTGCTAGTAAAATGTATTTTTTTATTGGGGTATTATTTTTGGGGTGTTGAATTTTGGATTGGGTATATGAGAGGTTGGACCCGGCTGGGCCGAGCCCAACCCATTTCTCTCCCTCTCTCTTCCGCGCGTCTCTCTCTCTCTCTCTCACTCTCTCTCTCTCTCTCTCTCTCTCTCTCTCTCTTTCTCCCCGACCCGTTCTCTGCCAGGAAACGTCCGCCGTCCGGCCGCCCCAGACCGCTGCGCCGGTCCCAATCGGTCGGCCTCCGACCCAGCTTCGTTTCTAGACCGACGATAGGCTCCCTAGCACTGCCGATCGGGAGGAAAGCTTGCCGAGAAGTCCGACTGCCCAAAGGCTTCCATCGCCGGAACTCCTTCCTCCGGCAGCCAAGCCATAGCCGGCGAGCCTTGGCTCAAAAGAAAGCCCTCTTCCCATGCAACAATCCCTCCAAAGGGCTCCCTCCATCTCGAGCTAGGTAAGGAGAAATCGGTAATGGAAATTCTAAGGTTTTTTGTGTGTTTTCGTTTGATTGGCATAGTTAGGCTTAAAATTGGTGTTTGTGGTAGTTAGGAAAATTATTGATGAGGTTGAGAGGAAGGTGCTGTCAATTTTTGGTGGGCATTGAAGGTCGTCGGAGCTGGCCGCCGGCCGCCGCCGCTGGGAAAAAATGTTTTTTGTAGGGAATTTTATAAGGAGTTTATTGGAATGAGTTTTATAATTTTTGGAGGAGTTTTGGATAAGTTTGAGAATTTTTGAAGTTTGATATTTTTAGCGGATTATTAAGTTAAAATCCGGCCACATGATTATTTAAGGTTAGAAAGGTGGAAGGTGTTTAGAGGATGTCGGTTTAAAGTTTGTGGAGGTTTTTGGTTGGTAGTGAATTAAAGATTTTGGGCGATAGGCTTGGTTGAGCACGCTGAGCTCCTTTTTAATTTCGCATATTTTTCTTTAAGCGTCGGTGTGTTAATTAAAGATTTATTTATGTTTTTGGAACATGACGCGAGGAAGCTCGAGCTGACGAGGTCTCCGACCGACATTAGCCTGAGGCCTAATTTGTGAGTGGACGACCGACATTAAATGCTAGCTAGCTATACGTGATTTTCCCCCATACTGAGGTACAATTCCAGTATGGAGTGACGTGAGCGTTAGACGCTAGAGTCGTAGCCTTGTACAACTTTCTATTCTTTGAATTCATTCATAGAATTCGTACAAGGAATCAACACTTATATATACCACTCGGACGTTTCCCCCATACTGAGGTACAATTCCAGTATAAGGTGACGTGAGCGTTACCCCATACTTGTAAGACTTTCTATTCTTTGAATTCATTCATAGAATTTGTACAAGGAATCAGCACGTATATATACCACTTGGACGTTTCCCCAATACTGAGGTACAATTCCAGTATGGGGTGACGTGAGCGTTAGATGCCAGCGTCGTAGTCTTGTATGCTTATCTATTTTTCGAGCTTATTCATAGATATCGTACAAGAGATAGTCGAGTGTGAATACATACTGATATATATATATATATATATATATATAATATTCTAGCCTGAGAGACCATTTTTCCTAAAGTTTGGGAGTCTAGCGAGGCTAGACACCAGTTTAGAATTTTCGAGTTAAGCTTTTAAGCTATCGATTGTAAAGCCTTTTCTTTGAAAGTATTTTTGGGGAAATATTTATATGTTGTCGGAATTGCTTTTGTCCACTTACTCTAACGTTTTTTGAATATTTTCCCCTAGGCTTTTTGTTTTTTAAAATGCCCAGTCTGCAACGTTCGCGTGAGGCCTAGAAGGCGACGTCGAGACATAGTGATCCATCTATCCGCTACATTTCGACAGTAGGTTACCTGTTTAATCTACTAGGAGATTGTTAGCTTCCGCTGTGTTTTAATTTTTTTAGTAGCTCTGAATACTGTTGGGATTTCTGTATAACTTATTCTGGCTACTTTTGGGTTGTAGCGGAGAATGTTAATTTATTTTGGTTATTTAAGTGGTTCTATTATGTTCTTTCGAGTTAGGGTTGTCCATTTTCCAGGGAGGTTTGTCGAGTCCTTCGGTAAATTTTCCTTGGAGGTGGTCCCCATAGGACTCACCTTGGGTTTCAGGGAGAAATTCGAGACGGGTCTTGACAGTTGGTATCAGAGCTCTAGGTTTCGTTTTCTGTCCCATATTCACTATCGTATTTGCCTAAGTAGCCATAGTGTCTATAGAGAGATGATCCGACCGCGGCGGATTCATCAACAGTTTATGCTTTGGATACTATGTGTTATTGGGTATGTGTGATAGTTCCATTAGTCTTGTTTATAGACTACTAAATGTCTTCCTCCTCAGGTACTATGTCTCCTAGGCGCCGACTCCGTGTGGCTACCTCGTCCAATGCCAATGAGGGTGAGGATGTGAGAGGATTAGTCGATTTTATTGGGGAGATGTTGAGAGGTGCTTTGGATAAGGTTCAGCATCCTCGATCTGTGAGGAAGAGAGATGTTTTTGATGCAGGGGAAGTAGAGTTCAAGGGTGCCAAGGGACCCCTTGATGCTTATTCTTGGGTGGACAAGATGGAAAGGGCTTTCGAGAGCACAGAACTGCCAAAAGAAAAGAAAGTGAAGATGACAGTGTCTTTTCTGGACGATTCGGCTCATCATTTGTGGACTCTCGCTAGGAGGAATAATGATAGTGCTCAGACCATGACTTGGGAGCAGTTCAAGGCGCTCTTCTTGGGTCAGTATTTCAACCACTCTCATCGTAGCAGAATTCAGTCAGATTTTCTGAGCATGGCGAAGAGAGACGATGAGGGAGTCATTGAGTTTGAGCAGAGGTTCACCACTCTGAGCTACCATGTGCCATATCTGGTTTCTGATGAGAGCCAGAGGACCATGATTGATATGTTTATTAGGGCACTTGGCGGAGTCTTTGCAGATAAGATGGTCGGTTTTATCTATCAGACATTCCTTGATGCAGTTGGGGCAGCTATGGCCATTGAGACCAGGGGAACTTATAGTGCTCGGCCTCGAGATTTCAGTGGTCCCAGTCAGGGTCCATCTAAGAAGGTTGCCTTATCATCAGCTTCTGGATCTTCAGCGGGTAGTGGTAGTAGTGGAGGATCAGGTTCTGGTCCTCAAAGTAGATTTAGAGGACGTTTCAGGAGACCCTCCAGCAGCCAGTTGGGTAGGCAGCAGGCCGGTCAGTTTAGAGCTGGTAGTAGTTCCTAGGGAGGATCATCTGGTGGTCAGACTTTTGCCTTGATAATTTCAGGAGAGAATGTCCTTTGTTGGCATAGAGGACCATCCCTTCTCATCCAGTTTGATCAGCCTTCAGCTAGAGGCTCCAGTAGTGGTTCTCGCAGTGGTTCTTAGCAGGGGAGTGGTCAGCTCAGCGTGGACGTCCCATGACTCGCGCTAGACTTCATGCTAAGACCCAACATGAGGCATAGTTAGGAATGTTGTAGAGGAGGTTGAGAGGAAGATGCTGCCAAATTTTGATGAGCATCGGAGGTCGCCGGAGTTGGTCGTCGGCCGCCGGCGAGAAAATGTTTTTGGTGGGGAAAAATGTGAGGAGTTTAATGGAATAAGTTTTAGAATTTTTGGAGGAGTTTTGGATAGGTTTGAGAATTGTTGAAGTTTGGTATTTTTGGCGGATTATTAAGTTAGAATCCGGCCATTGATTTTTATTTGGTGAAAGGTGTTTTTGAGGATGTCGGTAAAATTTGTGGAGTTTTGAGGTTAGCAGTGGATTCAAGATTTTGGAGTGTTAGGCTTGGTTGAGCGCGCGAAACATATTTAATTTATGCATGTTTTGCGTTAAGCGTCGGTGTTTTATTTAAGGTTTTATTTATTTAGAACAGGACGTGAGGAGACTCGAGCGGAAGAGACCTCTGACCGACATCAGGCTTAGGCCTAACCTGTGGGTTGACCTTTGTTTTATTTAATGTGTTCGAAATGCTTTATCGTTTTGAATGATTTTCTGTTGTTGGATATTTCCCGAAATTGAGAATTTTGGTGATTATACTCTTATATGAGAATAGCATGTATATGATTAAATGCTAGCTAGCTATAGGTGATTTCCCCCCATACCGAGGTACAATTCCGGTATGGGGTGACGTGAGCGTTAGACGCGAGCGTCGTAGCCCTGTGCGACTTTCTATTTTCGTATTCATTCATAGATTTCGTACAAGGAGTAAGCACGTATATATACCACTCGGGTGCTTCCCCCAGCCTGAGGCACAATTCTAGTGTGGGGTGACGTGAGCGTTAGACGCAAGCGTAGTAGCTTTGTATGGTATCTATTTTTCATGTCTTTCATAGATATCGTACAAAGAGTTAGGCGAGTGTACATACATACAAAAATATATAATATCCTAGCCTGAGAGGCAATTTCTTAAAGTTTGGGAGTCTGACTAGGCTAGACCCCAGTTCAGAATCTTTCCAGTGGAGCTTTTGTTTTTGCCGCTGAAGAAGCGTTTTCTTTGAAAGCATTTTTGGGGAAATATTTTTTGTTGTCGGAATCGTTTTGTTCACTCACTCTGACGTGTTGAATATTTTCCCCTGGGCTCTTCGTTTTTAAAAATGCCTAGTCTGTAGAGTTCGTGTGAGGTCTAGCAGGAGACGTCGAGGCATAGTCACCCATCTATCCGCTACATTTCACCAGTAGGTTACATGTTTAATCTTCTAGTGGTTTGTTAGCTTTCGTTGTGTATTATTTTATTTTTAGTAGCCCTGAATACTTTTGGAATTCTTCTGTGTAATTTAATTTTTAGTAAAAAAGTGGTTCTTAAATTCTTAAGTTAGGGTTGTCCATTTTCGAGGGAGGTTTGCCGAGTCTTCGGTAAATTTTCCTTAGAGGTGGTCCTCGCAGGACTCATCTCGGGTTTCGGGGTGAAATTCGGGGCGGGTCTTGACAGTTGATATCAGAGCTCTAGGTTTCATTTTCTGTCTCCTATTCACTATCGTATTTGGGTAAGTAGCCATAGTGTCTATAGAGTGATGATCCGACCGCGGCGGATTCATCAGCAGTTTTCTACTTTTGATACTATGTGTTATTAGGTATGTGTGGTAGTTCTGTTAGTCTTGTTTATAGACTACTAAAATCTTCCTCCTCAGGTACTATGCCTCCTAGACGCCGACCCCGTGTGGCTACCTCGACCAACGCCAATGAGAGGAAGTGAGAGGTTTAGCGGATTCTATTGGGGCCATGTTGAGAGGTGTTCTGGATAGGGTTCAGCCCCCTCTATCTGTGAATAAGAGAGATGTTACTGATGCAGTGGCAGTAGAGTTTAAGGGTGTCAAGGGACCCCTTGATGCTTACTCTTGGGTGGACAAGATGGAGATGGCTTTCGAGAGCACAAAACTGCCAGAAGAAAAGAAAGTGAAGATGGCAGTTTCTTTTCTGGACGATTCAGCTATCATTGGTGGACTCTCGCCAGGAGAAATAATGATGGTGCTCAAACTATGACTTGGGAGCAGTTTAAGGCGCTCTTCTTGTGTCAATATTTCAACCACTCTCATCGTAGTAGGATCCAGTCAGACTTTCTAAATATGAAGAAGAGAAACGATGAGTGAGTCATTGAGTTTGAGCAGAGGTTCACCACTTTGAGCTACCATGTGCCCCATTTGATTCCTGATGAGAGGACCAGGATTGGTATGTTTGTTGACGCGCTTGGAGGAGTGTTTGCAGACAAGATGGTCGGTGTTGTCTATCTGACATTCCTTGATGCAGTTGGGGCAGCTATGGCAATTGAGACCAGGGGGACTTATAGTGCTCGGCCTCGAGATTTCAGTGGTCCCAGTCAAGGTCCATCTAAGAAGGCTGATTCATCGTCCGCTTCTGGATCTTCAGCGGGCAATGGCAGTAGTGGGGGATCGGGTTATGGTCCTCGGATCAGGAATAAAGGGCATTTCAGGAGATCCTCTAGGAGCCAGTTGGGTAGGCAGCAGGCCGGTCAATTTAGTGCTGGTGGTAGTTCCCAAGGGGGATCATCTGGTGGTCAGACTTTTTCTTTTGGTCAGCTGCAGTCATCTGGATGCTTTGAGTATGGTGGAGTTTGATGTAATCTTGGGGATGGACTTCTTAGAGTCTTATAGAGCTATGGTAGATTGTTTCCGAAAGGAAGTAGTGCTTCGAAGTCTGGTGGGTTTTGAGGTTCTTTTTCAGGGGGAAAGAGATGTGATTTCGAGTTGCCTGATATCAGCAGTGGCCGCTAGGAAATTGTTAAATAAAGGTTGTCAGACATTCTTAGCTCATGTTATGGATGCAAGTATAGGAGTGTTAGAAGTGGGAGATATTCCTGTAGTAAGAGAGTTTCCGGTCGTGTTTCCCGAGGATTTGTCTGGTTTGCCTCCTGTAAAGGAAATAGACTTTTCTATCAAGTTGCTTCCTGGAACTATGCCTATCTCTCAGGCACCTTACAGAATGGCTCCAGCGGAATTGAAAGAGTTGAAGACTCAATTGCAGGAGTTGGTAGATAAGGGTTTTATTCGGCCTAGCATGTCTCCATGGGGTGCTCCGGTGTTGTTTGTTAAGAAGAAGGACGGCACCATGAGACTATGCATTGATTATAGGAAGCTGAATCAAGTCACAGTGAAGAATAAGTACCCGTTGCCTCGCACTGATGATTTGTTTGATCAGTTGAGAGGTGCCTCGGTGTTCTCGAAAGTTGATTTGAGGTCTGGTTATCATCAGTTGCGGATTCGGGATAGTGACGTAGCCAAGACTGCCTTTCGATCACGCTATGGTCATTATGAGTTTGTGGTGATGCCTTTTAGACTTACTAATGCACCCGCGGCGTTCATGGATCTCATGAATAGGTTGTTTAATCCATATCTTGACCGCTTTGTGATCGTGTTCATAGATGATATTTTGGTGTACTCGAAAAGTGAGAAGGAGCATGTCAAACATCTAAGATTGATATTGAGGACTTTGAGGAATGCTCAGTTGTTTGCCAAGTTCAGCAAGTGTGAGTTTTGGCTGGATAAAGTGGGATTTCTAGGTCATATAGTTTCAGCTGAATGTGTTAGTGTGGATTCCCAGAAGGTGGAAGGGTGTCCAATTGGAAAAGACCCACAACTGTGATTGAAATTCGTAGTTTCTTGGGGTTAGCAGGTTATTATCGGCGTTTTGTGCAAGACTTTTCAGAGATTGCAGCTCTACTATCTGGATTAACCAAGAAGGGAGTGAAGTTTGAGTGGTCAGATCAGTGTGAGCAAAGTTTTCAAGAATTAAAGAACTGCTTGACTAGTGCTCCGATGTTGGCACTTCCGGATGATAGCGGGGAGTATGTGGTGTTTTGTGATGCTTCTAGACGAGGTCTAGGTGGGGTTTTAATGCAGCATGATCAAGTGATTGCCTAAGCTTCTAGGCAATTGAAGCCGCATGAGGTGAATTATCTCACTCATGATTTAGAGCTTGCAGCTGTGGTTTTTACTCTCAAGTTGTGGAGACACTATCTTTATGGAGTCAAGTGTCAGATTTTTACCGATCACAAGAGTCTTCGGTATGTGTTCACACAAAGGGAGTTGAATATGAGGTAAAGAAGGTGGATGGATTTGATCAGTGATTATGATTGCACTATAGAGTATCATCCAAGAAAGGCTAATGTGGAAGTTGATGCTCTTAGTCGCAATCCCTCCGTGTCTTTGTTTCACTTAAGGATGGTTCGAGTTCCACTTCTTTGTGAGTTGCGAGCTACATGGGTGGATTTAGCGGTGGATGTAGTGGGTGCTTTGGTAGCTAGTTTCTATGTAAGGCCAGTTTTGGTTGATAAAGTGCGAGAGGCACAGTATAATGATCATTCCATAGTTCGGTTGATAGAAAGAGCAGCGGACGGAGTTGCAAAGAATTTTTCAGTAAGAAGAGATGGGTCGTTGTTGTTCAAAAGTAGGCTTTGTGTGCCAAAGAGGAACAAAGAGTTAAATATTGAGTTAATGGAGGAAGCTCATAGTTCCGCTTATTCTGCTCACCCGGGGAGTACAAAGATGTATCGGACTCTGAAGGATTATTATTGGTGGTCAAACATGAAGAGGGAAATTGCAGCTTTTGTCAGTAGGTGTCTGATTTGTCAGTAGGTGAAAGCTGAAAGTCAGAAACTTTCAGGGTTGCTTGAGCCGTTGCCTATTCCAGTGTGGAAGTAGGACCACATCACCATGGATTTTGTCTTCAGTTTACCTCGTACCCGTGAAGGGCATGACGGTATTTGGGTGATAGTGGATATACTCACTAAATCTGCTCATTTCTTGCCGGTGGGAAATAAGTATTCGCTGGATAAATTGGCTGAGCTGTATGTGAATGAGATTGTCAGACTTCATGGCGTACCTAAATCCATAATGTCAGATCGGGATTCTAGATTTGTTTCTAAAATTTGGGGAGCTCTTTAGGCAGCTTTAGGTACCCGACTACACTTCAGCACTGCTTTTCATCCTCAGACTGATGGGCAATCAGAGAGGACTATCCAAACTTTGGAGGATATGCTGAGAACTTGTGCCTTGCAGTTTAAGTGGAGTTGGGATAAGAACCTTTCTTTGATGGAGTTTGCCTATAACAATAGCTCCCATTCGAGTATCGGTATGACTCCCTTTGAGGCACTTTATGGGAAGCAGTGTCGTATGCCATTATGTTGGAATGAAGTTGGAGAAAGAGAGCTTTGTGGTCCTGAGATTATCCATGACACAAATGAGAAGATCAAGGTGGTCAGAGATAGACTCAAGGCTGCTCAGAGTAGGCAAAAGAGTTATGCAGATGTCCGCAAGAAGGACCTTGAGTTTCAAGTAGGTGATTGGGTATTCCTAAAACTATCTCCTTGGAAAGGGGTACTACGTTTTGGCAAGCGTGGGAAGCTTAGTCCGAGGTATATTGGGCCTTATGAGATATTAGAGCGAGTTGGCTCTCTTGCCTATCAGTTAGTTTTGCCTCCGGAGTTGTCTAGGATACATAATGTGTTCCATGTATCCATGCTTCGCAAGTATATTGCCGATCCTTCTCATGTGCTGGAAGAGTAGCCGATTAGTTTGCAGAAAGATTTGTCCTATGAAGAGGAGTCGGTTGAGATTCTAGACCGAAAGGAGCAAGTGCTTAGGAGCAAGTCAATTCCGCTCGTCAAAGTGCTTTGGAGAAGCCACCAAGTAGAGGAAGCTACTTGGGAGTCAGAGGAGCAAATGAGGCAGCAGTATCCTTATCTCTTTGAGTAGCGAGTTTGTAAATTTCGAGGACGAAATTTTTATAAGTAGGGAAGAATTGTCACGTCCCGACCCATAATTTTTACCTTTATTACTAGCATAGTGGTAATAAAAATTTTACCGTGTTCGCCATTAAGTGTAAAATATAATTGACCCACACAGAGATGTAGGGGACGATTATTTTGTGGGATTATTCTAATGAAGAAATTTTGACGACGGTAAAAAATGATAATTTTTGCTAGTAAAAGGTAATTTTATTGGGGTATTATTTTTGGGGTGTTAAATTTTGGTTTTGGGTTTTTTAAGTGTGGGTTGGATCCGGTTTGGGCTAAGCCCATTTTCTTTCTTCTCCCTCCCGTTTCTCTCTCTCTCTCCTCCCGCTTTCTCTCTTTCCTTCCCTGACTGCCGGATTTTCTCCACCGTGCAAGTCGCAGTCTGGCCACCCAGGGACCGCCGGACTGGTCCCGTTCGGACCCTCGCCTCTTCCTCTCTCTTCCTGGGCTAGTGCCCGCGTGCGGAACGCCACCGACCTGGAGAAAAGACCGCCGAAGGTTCCGACTGCCCCAATTTTTTTTTCGCCGGAACTCTTTTCTTCGGCCGCCATAGCCGGCGAGCCTTGGCTCAAAAGGAAGCCCTCCTCCCGTGCTTCAATCCCTCCAAAGGGCTCCCTCCATCTCGAGCTAGGTAAGGAGAAATCAGAAATGGAAATTTTAGGGCTTTATTGTGTGTTTGTGTTCGATTGACATGGTTAGGCTTAGAATTGGAGTTTGTGATAGTTAGGAATGTTGTAGAGGAGGTTAAGAGGAAGATGCTGCCAAATTTTGGTGAGCATCGAAGGTCGCCGGAGTTGGTCGCCGGCCGCCGCCGGAGAGAAAATGTTTTTGGTGGGGAAAAATGTGAGAAGTTTAATGGAATAAGTTTTAGAATTTTTGGAGGAGTTTTGGATAGGTTTGAGAATTGTTGAAGTTTGGTATTTTTAGCGGATTATTAAGTTAGAATCCGGCCATTGATTTTTATTTGGTGGAAGGTGTTTTTGAGGATGTCGGTAAAATTTGTGGAGTTTTGAGGTTAGCAGTTGTTTCTACCTGTCACGTCCCGAGCCGGGAAGTGGTCGCGGGGCGGAACGAAGTAGAATTCCTGAGAGGCTTTCACTCGGTACCTGCACAAATAACAGCGTCACGGGGTCGGGATTGGGGTGGCCCAGTCTTCGACTCTCCGATGCTTAAGTGAGCTATGTGCACTTGTACGGGTAGAGGAATGAAAGTAAGGGAGAGAGTATGAATATGAGATGTAAGTGTGTACCTTGAGCTTGTTTTATAGGCTAAGGTTGTGTACCTTGAGCTTGTTTCCAATGTGGGACTCTTTGCCCTCCTTTGGAGTGCCTCCTCTTTTGGGGGTGTTTTACCGCTAGAGTGACTTTGGCAAGCGGTTTGTTACCGGCCCTTCCTTCCTTGGATGTCTGTGAAGGGCCCACCAGGGCTATCTAGACCGGGTAATTGTACCGTATTCTCGGCTTAGCCAAGTATTTTGGCTATGTACTAACAAGTCCCCAGTCCGAGAGAGCTCTTGGGTGAGGAGTTATTCTAGAGATGCCGAGGATAGGTTTTACCCGGGAGTAGGAGGCATGGTGCCGAGTCCCCAAGTCCCCACGCGAGAGTCGCGAGGTGACGGGGGTGATGTTCCGGAAACCTGTTGGCAAGAAGACAAGTTTAATATTGCTTTAGCGAGTCAGTCCGCGCTTGGTTGGGGACTGTCGCGAGGTGGCCAGTCAATCCGCGCTTGATTGGGGACTGAGGCTATGTGGCGAGTCAGTCCGCGCTTGATTGGGGACTGTCGCGAAGTGGCCAGTCAGTCCGCGCTTGATTGGGGACCGAGGCTATGTGGCGAGGCAGTCCGCGCTTGATTGGGGACTGTCGCGAAGTGGCCAGTCAGTCCGCGCTTGATTGGGGACTGAGGCTATGTGGCGAGGCAGTCCGCGCTTGATTGGGGGCTGTCGCGAAGTGGCCAGTCAGTCTGCGCTTGATTGGGGACTGAGGCTATGTGGCGAGGCAGTCCCCGCTTGATTGGGGACTGTCACTAGGTGGCGTTGCGGTCCGCTGCGTGGCGAGTCAGTCCACGCTTGATTGGAGAGACTCGCTACTGAGCGTTGCGGGCCGTTGCCTTGATCTCTGAGAGGGGATCATCCAGATGCAGGGGGGCCGCTGCATGGCGAGTCAGTCTGCGCTAGATTGGGGAGACTCGCTACTGAGCGTTGTGGGCCGTTGCTTTGATCTCTGGGAGGGGATCAACCAGATGCAGGGGCTTCCTCCCGTAACCTGTCAATTAAAGAGATAAGTGTCAGAGGGTTTAGGGTTTTAGGGGATCGACAAACCTCAGATTTAGGAAGCGTCCCATTTCACCCTCGATCGAGTGGGCGCGAGCGCTTGGCTGTTTGCAACCAGCTTCATTGCTACCACGCGGATCCACTGTTTCATGGTTTGAATTGGTGGCGTTCTTTGTCTTTGGATTTATCGGGGGTGAATGAGGCGGTTCATATATCTGTGATGTTGGTAGGAAGCTTAAAGTAAGAGTTGTGTTGTCGGGCTGGCTAGGGTTAAGGGGTGGCCCGCGGGCCACGTTAGCCGCGTGGTGGGCCGTTATGGGGCGAATAGGTGGCGTTGTGCGGAAATGAAGTGTAGCATGTTTACATGGCAAAGCACTTCATGGCATTTAGAATGAGCCGCTAATGGGCGAAGTGTACATTGTTGGTGCCGCTACTGGGCTAACATACATGATGCAATTAACTGGGATAGAGATGGAGGTGGCGAGCGTTCCAGGGGCGGGGCAGCACGCGACCATCACAATCTCGGAGATAGAATGTGGCGGGTCCCGGAGCGTCAACTATCTCGAGTGGGCCTTCCCACTTCGCCTTGAGACCAGTAGGGTGGGGAATGACCTCTTTCATGACCCGACTTCTAGCGCCAATTGTTTCTACCTGTCACGTCCCGAGCCGGGAAGTGGTCGCGGGGCGGAACGAAGTTGAATTCCTGAGAGGCTTTCACTCGGTACCTGCACAAATAACAGCGTCACTGGGTCGGGACTGGGGTGGCCCAGTCTTCGACTCTCCGATGCTTAAGTGAGCTATGTGCACTTGTACGGGTAGAGGAATGAAAGTAAGGGAGAGAGTATGAATCTGAGATGTAAGTGTGTACTTTGAGCTTTTTTTATAGGCTTAGCTTGTGTACCTTGAGCTTGTTTCCAATGTGGTACTCTTTGCCCTCTTTTGGAGTGCCTCCTCTTTTGGGGGTGTTTTGCCGCTAGAGTGACTTTGGCAAGCGGTTTGTTACCGGCCCTTCCTTCCTTGGATGTCTGTAAAAGGCCCACCAGGGCTATCTCTACCGGGTAATTGTACCGTATTCTCGGCTTAGCCAAGTATTTTGGCTATGTACTAACAGCAGTGGATTCAAGATTTTGGAGTGTTAGGCTTGGTTGAGCGCGCGAAGCATATTTGATTTATGCATGTTTTGCGTTAAGCGTCGGTGTTTTATTTAAGGTTTTATTTATTTGGAACAGGACGTGAGGAGACTCGAGCAGAAGAGACCTCCGACCGACAATAGGCTTAGGCCTAACCTGTGAGTTGACCTTTGTTTTATTTAATGTGTTCGAAATGCTTTATCGTTTTGAATGATTTTCTGTTGTTGGATATTTCCCGAAATTGAGAATTTCGGTGATTATACTCTTATATGAGAATAGTATGTATATGATTAAATGCTAGCTAGCTATACGTGATTTCCCCTCATACCGAGGTACAATTCCGGTATGGGGTGACGTGAGCGTTAGACGCGAGCGTCGTAGCCCTGTGTGACTTTCTATTTTCATATTCATTCATAGATTTCGTACAAGGAGTAAGCACGTATATATACCACTCGAGCGCTTACCCCAGCCTGAGGTACAATTCCAGTGTGGGGTGACGTGAGCGTTAGACGCAAGCGTAGTAGCTTTGTATGATATTTATTTTTCAAGTCTTTCATAGATATCGTACAAAGAGTTAGGCGAGTGTACATACATACAAAAATATATAATATCCTAGCTTGAGAGGAAATTTCTTAAAGTTTGGGAGTCTGGCCAGGCTAGACCCCAGTTCAGAATCTTTCCAGTTGAGCTTTTGTTTTTGTCGCTGAAGAAGCGTTTTCTTTGAAAGCATTTTTGGGGAAATATTTTTTGTTGTCAAAATCGTTTTGTCCACTCACTCTGACGTGTTGAATATTTTCCCCTGGGCTCTTCGTTTTTAAAAATGCCCAGTCTGCAGAGTTCGCGTGAGGTCTAGCAGGAGACGTCGAGGCATAGTCACCCATCTATCCGCTACATTTCACCAGTAGGTTACATGTTTAATCTACTAGGGGTTTGTTAGCTTTCTCTGTGTATTATTTTATTTTTAGTAGCTCTGAATACTTTTGGAATTCTTCTGTGTAATTTATTTTCTAGCTACTTTTGGGTTGTAGCGGAGGATTTATTTTGGAGTAAAAAGGTGGTTCTTAAATTCTTAAGTAAGAGTTGTCCATTTTCGAGGGAGGTTTGCTGAGTCTTCGGTAAATTTTCCTTTGAGGTGGTCCCCGCAGGACTCATCTCGGGTTTCGGGATGAAATTCAGGACGGGTCTTGATATTCAGTCTCCACACAGGGTCCTCTCGTCTTTGCTTGTTTGTTCTCTTCCCCTTGTATGGCTTGTTATGCGAAGTGCAAGGCCATATATTTGTTGTAACAAGAGGAGGGGGCGAGGTCATCTTGTCTTATGCGAGGTCATCCCGCCCCCCTGCTTAGGGCTTCCGCTTGGATGCGAGGTCACCTCGCCTTCCCTTAGGGCTTCTGTTTTGATACGAAGTCACCTCGCCCTTGCTTTTGGGGTTCAGTCCCCACGCGTTGCCTCGCCTGCTTGGACGCGAAATCACCTCGCCTCGCCTTAGGACTTCTATTTGTACGCGAGGTCACTTCGCCGCGCCTTAGTGCTTCTGCTTGGACGCGAAGTGGCCTTGCTCGGGAAGGAAGAGATAGTTCGCATGCAAGGGACGAGACAGAAAGATACCGATGCTGCAAAAGAAATAAAGAGGGTTAGAATGAGGGCTAGAATGAGGGCTCCACCTTCTTGCTGGCTCGTCGCTTCTTTTCCTCTCTTCTTCTACTTTTTGCTTCGCTTGTTCTCTTCTCCTTCTTCTGCCTCCGCATGCTTCTGCTTCTGGTTCCGCCTGCCTCTGCTTCCCTCTTCGCATGTCTCCCCCCTCCTTTTCTTTTGGAGGCTTTGACCTCTTTATATAGAGTGTTTGACTAGGAAGATTGATTTGCAATTGGACTTTGATGCCCGAATTGTATTCCTATCCGAACACTTTTTTTTGCGAGAGTTACAATTGAACTCAAAAGGTTTTGTGCATGTAGCACAAGAAAAGGATTATTATTATTATTATTATTATTATTATTATTATTATTTTGTAATCCTTTTCTTTTTTCTTTTTTTCTGTGTCAATAGTGCTCCCTCAAACTTTGTGCGTGGAACTTGTTTTTCGCGCGCAAAGCTTGACCTGTTGTTGCTTGCTTTGAACATATCTGCGTACCATAATCTCAGATATTGGACGTATACAGTTGAGTCTTTTATGAAGCAGCTCTTGACAAAAGGGTGCATGGTGTTGATCTTTTGTTGGCCTTCAATCCATAAGGCAGTTGAGTAGAATTTTTCTTGTCGCTGTTCATACGTGTGAAAAAAAATTACCACACAATTGGGCATTTTGAGGTCTTCCCACTTTGCTGCCAATGAATTTTTCTTGTAGTTACTGAGGTCTCCATCCATAGTTTGACATGTCAGTAGGAGTAGTGAACAATACGTCATGGCAAAACGTTTTGAGCTTCACCTTTTTGCTGCCATCGTCATTTTGTTTATGCAATTCAGATGCCTAGCGCTTGCCGCATGTTCTTGTCCAATGCTTTGGAGCTGAAATAAGATATTTGTTTGCTTTTTGGCAGTGACATGTACGCTGTTTAATTAAGACTTCATCTTTGTTTCAGAATGCCACAAATGAACTCATTTCTACTAGCTTTATTTTTATTGCGTATGCAGAAAGTTGTAAGGAGAACCACACAGTTTGTGCATTTAAACTTCTCCTATACATTTGCGGTCAGTGAGATTTCTTTTTGTTGTTGAGATCTCTTTTTTTTTTTTTGGTTTTCATTCTAGTATGCATTTGTGCAATCCCATTGTTATGTGTACATGTATACAAGGAATACTTCTTAGCGGGCAGGACATTTGAGCCCTGCCTATCTTGCTGTCAGTATTCTTCTCCCTTTTTTTTTATTGTGGACTTGTAATACAAAATACATAATGCTTTTGTGGGCTGTTGGCTGCTCTGCTTGATGAAATGAATGCTTGGGCTGTCATCTGAGCTTGCATACCTTAGTGTATGCTCAACTTTTGATACCATTATCTAACGATAATGGATTTGTCAAACCATCCTCTTTTACATGATTGATTTAGGATGATTTTTTTGGTTAGGTGGCTGCATCTAGCTTTTTGGGACTAGACTACCTACGTACCCCTTTTGGGGGATCAAGCCATCATAGTTCGGGAGGTTTGTGCTCTGACTTTTGCTTGGACCACCCTCCCGGCTGTTCAGTCCAACGAGTTTTTTTTTGCTTGAACGACCCATTTATGGGTTTCTTGTTCAACATACATCATCATTTTTTCATATGTCTTTTGATAGACAAATTTAGTTTTCACTTTGCTGGCGATGACTCCACCTCAATTTTCTTGCTATCGACCATGTCTTGTATTATGTTCTTCAAAACAAAACAATCGCTTGTTGGATGACAGAATTTGGGATTCTTGGTCTTGTTGACTTCACTTGGACGTTTTAGCTTAGGAAGTTCAATGACATTTTCTTTGTAGAGCACACTGAAAATTTCTTCTACGTCCTCATCAGCGAAAGAATATTTGACTTTCTTTCTTTTTTTGAGGGTAAGTTCTCTTGACCTTTCTTTTCCCTTGTGTGTATTTGACTTGGTGTCAATTTCGACAAAGGTTGACAGTGATTCGTCTGTGTTGTCAACTTTGTGATCTTCGAAGGATGCCCTTTGTGTCATGATTTTCTTACGGGCGACTTGTCTCTCGACAATACTAGCTTTTGAGACTAGTGCTTCAAATGTCTGAGGTTCTGCAGTGTTGACAAATGTAGCTATCTCTGGTAATAAATTGTTTGAGCACTTTTGTACTGCAGAAAGCTCCATTAATTTTTTCGAGCATTAGAGGTTTAGGTTCATCCATCTAGAAATGAATTCATTGCTGCTTTCATCTGGCTTTTGTTTTGTATCAGCCAAGTCGATAATTGAGACTTTCTTTTTGGAGGTGACAAATTGTGCCAGAAATGCTTTTTGTAAATCGTCTCATGTGACGATAGAGCTTGGTTATAGTTGATTATACCAAGCAAAAGCTGCTCCTTTGAGGGACTGAACAAACTGTCTCACCAGAAATGCATCTGACTGTGATGTTTCCGCGCATGCTGAGAAGAAATGAGCCAAATGTTCATGTGGAGAGCCATCTATTCCGTTGAACTTGTCAAAATTTGGCTTTTCATATTCCTTAGGGAATGGTATTGTATTGTAGTGGGAAGGATAGGGCTTGAGGTACCCGAAAACTGGGGGATTTAAAGACAGTTGTAATTCTCTAATTCCGTCAGCTATCATAGTCTTGATGTCTTGCAGCGATACTGATTTTGAATCAATCTCTTTGGGTTCCTCGTCTCCCTTTTTCTCTCACTACCAGAAAATGGGTCTTGGGCGACGAAACAAAAAAAACCGGGCGACAATTTTTTTTTTCGTCGCCTAAGAGGGAACTTAGGCGACGATTTTTTTTTTCGTCGCCTAAGGAAAAAAAATCGTCGCCTAAGTTTCCTCTTAGGCGACGAAAAAAAAAATCGTCGCCTAAAAATAAATTTCGTCGACCAAGATAGAAACTAGGGCGACGAAACAATATTTCGTCGCCTAAGATATTTATATCGTCGCCTAAGTTTTTTATCCTTAGGCGACGACACTCAAATATTTCGTCGCCCAAGAGTTTTTAATTCTTAGGCGACGAAACTCAAATATTTCGTCGCCCAAGATTCTTCTATATATTGAGAGGCCGGGATAGAAGAATGAGAACTTTGAAAATTTGAAACATAAATTTCTCTAGTTCTTCAAATCGTTCGGTGTTGTGGAAATCTGTCCATACATAGTTTGTGGAGCTACTCCCAGGTACGTACATATGCATATATATACACATATATATATGCATATATATATTGATTTTCAGTTTTATTTGAGTTGAATTAATGATATATATATATATATGCATAGAGTTTGTTCCAAGCTGAGTAAGGGGCCGTTCTGTCATAGATATGGTTCACAGGTTTGTTTAACTGGATCTCAAGATCACAAACTGACCACTCTTCTCGGTGAAGGGGTCGATAGGGGTTCGCCTCCGTGATCACAAACGAGTCCTGCCTGGTTCCTGTAGGGGGTTCGCCCTCCGTGACATTGACACTTGCCTTCTGAAACCACGGAATCCGCTCGAACTAGATATATATAATTAATAATTAGTATGTTGTATTACATTAATATATATATATATATATAAAAGATATGTTCATTAAATATTGATATATATGTGTTATTTTCAGGATATGGATAAGAGTTGGATTTCTCTTCCAAGATATCACAGAAAATATGCTGAAGGAGTTTGGGATTTTATGCAATATGCGCAGGCCAATGCTGACGGGAGTGGCATGTTCTATTGCCCGTGCAAGATGTGTAAGTGTCGCAGTGATATGCATCGATTTCCGTTTGATACAGTATGGGACCACCTGAAGAGTAACGGATTCTGGGAACGTTACACATGTTGGATATATCACGGTGAAACCTCATCACGCCCGCATGATCATGGACAGTTTTATGAGACGAGTAGTACATCCAACGATCCAACAACGGCCTTCATCAACGACATGTTTCCTCATGACAGCGGTGTATGCCCTGAACGACAGCACATTCCGCAGGCGCCGATGCAGGCCGTCCCTAGAGGTGTCAACACTGCCGGTATAGCCAAGTACAACAAACTTATTGCTTTCCAACAGACCCCTCTGTGCCCAGGTCATGAGAAGACCGTTCTTCAGTGTGTGATAGAGGTGATGCATATCAAGGTTGACACAAAATCGACCGTGACGGCTGTTGATAGGTATCTACAGTACGCTGCTTCGCTCCTGCCCGACGGTCATCATCATCCCACCACGCATCATAAGGTCCGTCGTATCTTGAGAGATCTCGGGCTTTCCTACATCAAGATCCATGCATGCAGATATGATTGCGTTCTATTCTGGGGTAAAGATGCAGACGGTAATGACCTTGAAGGCCTTCATCGTTGAGCGGTTGTATGTGGGACCGACAGGTATAAGCGGACTCCCGCAGGCAAGGCCCATAGGGAGAGGTACCTCTATTTAATAATTTATTAAATTTTATTTTTTTAATAATATATTTAATATTTTTTTTGTATATGTAGGTTCAAGGAGTGGAAGCACGACCTCCGGTTACACTGGAAGCTGTACGGGAGCGACCGTTCGGGTACCCCGAAGGAGTTCGAGTATCGGGAGTACGAGTGGCGGTGGCTTCTTGTCACGCAGTTCAACGACCCTCACAAACAGGTAATTCGTAAACAAATTTGAATTAATTTAATTAGTGAATTAATTATAATTGTATGTTTTTAAATATTTACTAACGATAATTTTTTTTTGAAGCACCTCGCCCGGGTGAACGCTGAGAACCGGCAACAGAACACAACCAACCATCGTGCCGGTTCGAGGCCGTTTTCGGCCATCATGGACGACGTGCGGCGAGAGCGGCCAGAGGAGAACCCCTATGTGGGGACCTTTCAGAGGGCATATCCTCATTCTGAGGAGGATCTTGTAAGTTCCTTATATTTTCTAATTTTTAATTTTAATTACATTTTATTAAATGTATATTAATATATTTTTATAATATATCCAATTAGGCGAGGGTGAGGGAGGCGGAGCAAGAGGTCATGAGAGGCATGGTGAACGACACATGGCCGGGCACGGCAGAGGATGACATGTCAGAGGCCATGTCCAGGATCGACACTTCAGATCCTACCGTTGGGGCGCGGATTATGGTCACTGCCTTCGCGCAGCGTTCCAACACCTACTACTGCCGGGGTATGGGAGACGCTGGAAAGGGGATCCTGAAGACGACGCCAGAATTTCAGCGCAAGGGAGCCGCCGGAGCCTCAAGCAGCAACAGTCGGCTACAGGATCAGTTCGCAAGTCTACAGTCTGAGCTGGAAGCCCAAAGAGCGAGGGAGTCTGAGCTGGAAGCCCAAAGAGCGAGGGAGATGGCGGCGATGGCGGAATCATATGCGGCTTCCACGGCTGCGCATATGGAGCGGGTGAATGAAGTCACCAATGCCAACCAGGCGGCTATGGGACAGTGGATGACTGCCTGCATCGCTGCACATGCGGCCGGACTTGATTTTCCGCCCATGCCTACGCCTATACCATTACCTCAGTGGCCCCACCCTCAGTGGCCCCAGCCTCAGCAGCAGCCTCCTCAGCCTGACCAGCCGCCGCCTCAGCCTCAGGACCTTCCGAACGGGAATGATGAGTTAGATTTCGAGTTTCTCGATCCATAGGCAGATGAACTGAATTTTTGTAATAAATTATTTATAAATTTATAAATTTGTGTTATTTTTAATTAAATTTTAGTATTAGAAAAATTTAAAGAAATGCCGAAAAAAAAAATTCCAGCAAAAATTAAAAAAACATTATTTATATATTTAAAAAAAATATTTAATTATTTTAAAAAAAAATTTAAATATATCTTAGGCGACGAAATTTCTAAATCGTCGGTCAAGGACTTACCATCTTAGGCGACGAAAAAAAAATATCGTCGCCTAAGATGTAGTGATCTTAGGCGACGAAATATTTATTTTCGTCGCCCAAGGTTATAAGATCTTAAGCGACGAAAAAAATTTTCGTCGGCCAGGGTGTTAAATCTTGGGCGACGAATATTTTTGGGCGACAAGAAGTATATTTTAGGCGACGAAATTCGTATCGTCGCCTAAGAATTACTCTTAGGCGACGACGGAATGAATTTTCGTCGCCCAAGTTCTTGACCGACGCACTTCTGGCGACGACGTCTTGGCCGACGACATGTCGTCGCCTAAGTACTTAGGCGACGAAATTTTTTAACAGGGCGACGATTTTTTTTCGTCGCCCAAGATCTATTTTCTGGTAGTGTCTTTCTCCTTTTCCTTTGTAAGGAAGGCAAACTTTGCTACCAGTTCAACAATTTCAGTATCTTTCTCAGCTAGTTGTTTAGCTACTTTGGCCTCGGCATCAACACGCTTCTTGGCTTGTACTTCTTTTTCAGCTTGTAATAAAAGCGCTCATACTTCAGCTTCAGCTAGTCTTCGTTGCAACTGCTTTATTTGTTCCTCTAATGTTGACGTGTTAGTCATCATAACTGACATGGTTTCAGATTTTATGTCCATATTTTGCTTGAACCATTCTGAGGTTCCCATCGGCCATGTATAAGATCTTGGTTTGACTTGGTTCTCAAGAGATGCTTTTTGTTGTGTCTGAGCTTGAAATGCCCCCACCATTTTTTGGGTTTGAATTGCTCCCAATCGCATAGCAGCATCTTTCTCTTCCCTGTACGAATTGTGAGAGGTTGAAATGAACTTCACTGTTTGAGGTCGGCTGGAAGTCATATTGGTTGTCGATGCTTGTTGTAGGGGTTTGAGGTTATGGGCTTCATGCCTTTTTAGAACCTCTCCTTTTTCCCATGGTGAGTGTCACCATTATATTTTCCATGGAATTTATACCGATTTGAGTATCCACGTGTGGTGATGTCGTAGTGATCAAGTTGATGGAAATTGAGCCAATCATAATTTGAGTGATAACAACGGCTTGATTAGTCTTGACAGCTGAAGCCTTGATGACTTTTGAAGCTGTTGATGTGTTTTGAGTGGCTACAATGGATTTGACTTTTTTAGTAGCTTCTCTTGATTGAGCCTTGGTGGCGTTTCTCCTTTGAATTCTTGCCGCTCTCTTCCTTGCATTTCTGAGAGCATTCTTTGAAGGTGATCTCTTCAATTGAGACTTGTTAATCATTCCAGAGGTATTGTTTATTTTATCATCATGGTCAGGCCCCAAACTGTTGCTTGAAATGGAAGCTTGATCAATGACGAATGAGACACAACGACCAGCTTGTCTTGCATGTCCACCCTTTGGTTGAGTGCTTTCAAGCTTACGGTCATGGACTATTCCTTGTGGTGTCATCTTATTTCCCTTGAGACAAACAAGTAACAAATTTGAAAAGTTTCTTAGTAAATGGAGATGAAAAAGAAAATGGATCCCCAACGGAGTCGCCAAAAACTATGTAGGGCAAAAATTGTAAATAAATATATACCCAACATAACTTCACTCTTATCTTATTAATTAAGATAGAGCTTTTAATTATGTCTGGTTCGACCCATTCAAGACAGAACGTGTCTTTTAATTACAATCCCTTATTACAAGAGAACACCCTTTGATTCTGTTTATTAAGAGACCATTTTAGGTTTGTTTGTTTTTGCGACTGCACCCACATTTGGGAATGGGTTGCCTATGTACCCCGGAGGTAGTTCAAGAGTTCCAACAAGTGAATGACTCGTTGGAGGGCTTTGATTTTGGAGTGAGAGTAGTGTTTGGATTTGTGTCTGAAGGCATTTGAGCTTAGGAGCGAGATTCTGGCTTCATGCGATCCGGAAATTTATTTGGATTGACGGTTGCATCTAGATTTAAATTCAGACTGTCTACATACCCTGTGAAAGGATCAAACCAATGTAGTTCGAACATTTGGGATTTAAATGGGTGAATGACCCATTTATTTTGAATTTGTGTTTGAGATATTTGTAAGGGTTTAAAGCCCGTGAATTTGGTTTTAAGAATTTGACTGGAGTAATTTGGACTGGCCGAATTTAACTGTTGGTGTCAAGGATTTTGTTTAGAATTTTGGTTCCATCTAGTGGGTTGCTAGATTGCCTACGTACCTCCTTGAGGATTGAGGGATCAAACCGACCGTAGTTCATTGGGGTTTGTAGGCTTTGTGGTTTAGTGCCAGCTTTGAGTTTGACAGATGTATTTTGGAATCCGTCAACTGTATTTCTTGTGGATACCCAATTTGGTAAAGCGTCCATTAATTTGAGTTGTGCATCCGAAGTAGGTGACACATGTGTCACCAAGAGGCTTGAATTGCATTAGCCCTAATTCTTGATAGTGGCATAGGTGATCTGCAAATCCAGTCTCCGCGTGTAAGCGGACCCCTTTCATGCGGACTCCGCGCGTATGCTTGTGAGCGAACTCCGCATGTATGCTTCCTCTTCTGCATGGAGGGATCTCGCCTCGCCTGTGACGTCATCTCGTCTAGCCTGGACTTCAATTTCGCCACCCAGACTTCCAATTTTGTGCAAGGCCATTTTGTCTGGATTTCCACCTTTACGTGACATCATCTCGCCACCCGGACTTCCCATTTTGTGCGAGGCCATGTCTGGATTTCTGCTCTGACACGGGATCACCTCGCCTCGCCTTAAGGCTTCTATCTTGACGTGAAAGTCATCTCGCCTTAGCTTGAGAGCTTCTGCTTTGACGTGAGGTCATCTCGCCTTAGAGATTTAGAGCTTCAGTCTCCGTGCGGGGTCATCTCGCCTTTGCTTGTTTGTTCTCTTCCCCTTGTATGACTTGTTAGGTGAAGTGCAAGGCCATATATTTGTTGTAACAAGAGGAGGGGGCGAGGTCATCTTGTCTTATGCGAGGTCGTCCCGCCCCCCTGCTTAGGGCTTCCGCTTGGATGCGAGGTCACCTCGCCTCGCCTTAGGGCTTCTGTTTTGATACGAAGTCACCTCGCCCTTGCTTTTGGGCTTCATCCCCCACACGTTGCCTCTCCTGCTTGGACGCGAAATCACCTCACCTCGCCTTAGGACTTCTACTTGTACGCGAGGTCACTTCGCCGCGCCTTAGTGCTTCTACTTGGACGCGAAGTGACCTTGCTTGGGAAGGAAGAGATAGTTCGCATGCTTTTGGGGCTTCCGGCGGAGCAAGGGACGAGACAGAAAGATACCGATGCTGCAAAAGAAATAAAGAGGGTTAGAATGAGGGCTCCACCTTCTTGCTAGCTCGCCGTTTCTTTCCTCTCTTCTTTTACTTTTTGCTTCGCTTGTTCTCTTCTCCTTCTTCTGCCTCCGCCTGCCTTTGCTTCCCTCTTCGTATGTCTCCCCCCCCCCCCCTTTTCTTTTCGAGGCTTTGACCTCTTTATATAGAGTGCTTGTCTAGGAAGATTGATTTGCAATTAGACTTTGATGACTGAATTGTATTCCTATCCGAACACCTTTTTTTGCGAGAGTTACAATTGAACTCAAAAGCGCATGTAGCACAAGAAAATGATTATTATTATTATTATTATTATTATTTGTAATCCTTTTCTTCTTCTTTTTTTTTTCGGTATCAACACCGGTATATATGTATTTGTATGTGTTTGATTATTATTACTGATATGTAATTTTTTGAAACAGTGAATAAGGTAATTTACACAAAAACAACATTTTTTTACAGTAAAAAAGATAACTTAGGTGATGGAAACATAACATTCAGTCGCCTAAGATAAAACACCTACCCGACGAATACAAACATATTTGTCGACTAATAACTGATTAGAATTCGTCGGTTTAAAGCTTTACCGACGAATATTCCGTCGCCTAAGAACATAGCAGGATTCGTCAGTACACATAATTACCGACGACTTTTTCGTCGGCTAAGAAAATTTTTGTGTTAGTCGTGTAAGAAAACGTCCGACAAAATAGTTCCGTCGAAAAGGATTTCTATCGACGAAACGGTTTGTTGATAAGGTAGGAAAACATCTGTTGGGTAAGAGCACTCTTAGTCGACGACTTACTTCATTTCCGTCGCCTAAGTGTCTACCTCACGCCACTTAGGCGACGGAATTTAGACGACAAACAATTCGTCAGTAAAGATCCTAGGCGACGAATAATAGGTCTTAGGCGACGAGTTATTTTCGTCGGCTAGGACGATATTTCCTGTAGTGTATGCAATTCTCTATGTTAGAATGATAGTTGATATATATGTGTGTTTATTAAGTAATCAATTATGGTATTTTTGTTAGTTACTTGACATTTAGATGATATTTGTAGACTTATGTGGACTTTAAATACATTAAAAATTTGTTTATGCCTTATCGACATTGTTAGGTCAAAATAAGTGTGACTTTGGGTATCCATTTCTTTTGATCAAAATAATTAAATCGGTTTCACACCGAAACCGACCCGCACCACACCGAAAAATAATGTAACCGAAATAATCGGTCCAACCTTTTTGAAATGCAGTTGCGGTTTAAAATATTACAAAATCTAAAAAAACGGTTTAGTTGTGGTTTGAACCTCAAACCGATCTGAACCAAACCGCCCCCACCCCTAATGCTATGGGTCTGGGATGAGTTTACAAAGTTTCAAATGTTTAATCATATTCAAGGGTAAATATAGAGCTATTGTGTAAGTTAAGGGTTAACCTATATTGTCTAATAATGAGGTTACCAAAACTTTCTTTACCAGTACAATAAATTCAATGATCTAGAATGTTTGAAAATTTGATGCATGTATGGAAAATGTGAATGATCTTTAATAAATTCCTTCATAACATTTAACCTAGAAAACCAGTCGCTCAAAGGAAACTTGTAACATTGATTAATTGAATACAAGTGTAGAATAACCAATTAGAGATGTAGATTTAATCTTGTGTATGCATTTGCGTACACATGTGACCAGGTTAAGTTTTGGGGTCCGATCCAAGGGACGTAATTTTTTACATACATTTTGACACCGGTTTTGAGCCATTATACTTGACGGTTTAGATTTATTGTCTAAATAGTGTCATCAAAACACAAAGTGACGTGGATATTACATGACATTACATGTTTGATATTTTCAATCTAAAATTAAACTTTTTTTGATATCAAGGTTGAAACCTGGGAAATCAAAGTCAACAAATTCTAAACAAAGAAAAAAGAGGAAGAAGAATAGAAGAACAAGGACTATTGTACACGATCAATGAAAAGAGAAATAGCAGAAGAACCTAAATAAGGACGCCAAACGCCAGAAAGAATATCATCTTCATCTTCTCTCTAACTTCAAGCTTTCATCCTACTTTCAACCTCCAAGCTCTCATCTTCATTGCTAATTGAAACTAAACAATTCCAGATATAAGTGAAGCCATTTCAAAATTATACCAGATTCATATTCATAATGAATTTGACATCAGTATTATATAATCCTAGGTGTGATGAGGGGGCAGCTGTGACAAACTGATCGAAATGCCAACAGGATCGAGGGTGAAGACACCAATTCCTTTTGACATTTGGCATCGATCATTGTGTTTAGGATTTAGGTTTTTTGCCTTCAGTCCTTGTTCCATTATTCTTCTTCTTCTTCCTTTTTTTTTTTTTTTCTCATTTAAGTTTTTTTTTATTATACTGATTATAATTTTTAGAAAAACTTAATTTTAGATAGAAATATGTAATGCCATGTAATTTCCACATTACTTAGTGTTGTGATGACATCATTTAATAATAAATCTGAACCGTTAAACATTTTAAAATCTAAACTGGTGTCAAAATTTGTGTAAAAAATTGCGTCCCTTGAACTGAACTCCAAGTTCTGATGTGAGCATTGGTTTCTTAACTGAATCCAATGTAAGACTTGAATCCCAATTTCCTTAAAGTTGATTTGCCTTTGGAATAAAATCGGTTAATTAGCATTTACTTTTCATCAGGGTGAAAAAAGGGCTTGACGAAAGTATTGGCAATAAGATTAGCATCTCTAACTCTATACTCGACTGAACTAATCAAATTAAAGTAGGAGGCCAAAAATCAACGTAATGTCCAAGGCACATAGCAATAATCTATGTTGATATTGTCGATATCAATGCAGCTAGAGAATAGTTCTGTTTCTACAATTGCAGTCTCCGTTTTGTAATCTATACCTAAAGCTGAATAGGGTGGTGATGAATCATGTCAAGGTGGGTGAGAGGCCAGAGAATTAGGCATTTGAAGCATCCAAATCTTCCTATCAGCTGAAATATTCTTGGCATAAAGACGAAGCCTACTCTCCAATTTGGGTATGCTAAGATGTAAAGTAAGAATCAGACATGTATCAACCATATTGTCACCCATTCATAACATAACAAATCCTGATATGATCAAACTAACATTTTCAGCACTTGTTAAACACAAAAGATGTGTATGCCAAACAAGTCAGGCCAACACTAGAATGATAACTTCAGCACCACCAAGAAGTTTTATGTTGGATAAGTTCGTACTTGAAATTATATGAGACAATGTCCAGAAGGACAAGCATATGAAATTGGAGTAAATTAAGATGAGAGAATGATGCAGGATGTGAGATCGCATTCAAATGATAAGAGCTGTGTGCTTGTAGGCCACCATCGATCCAGAAAGGCTACATTGAGTTTGTTTTGGCAAATATGCTACACTTAAGTTTATCAAATTACAGCTAGCACGAGTCCTACATTCTTTCCCCGAGTGAAGAGCACTGAGTCCTACATTATGAGTAGCATCATTCCTTGGCTAGCAATCAGATTGTGACACTTTGCTTGTATATAAAACCTAGTTCATCTCTATCCACCCCTCTTACCAACAATTAGAGAACTGAGAACACACAGAAGGTAAAAGAAGAAAGGCATATCACACCGAGACAGACATGACCTGCTCACATCTTAAAAAGACATCTGAAGTCCATACTCCACGGACAATCAATTAGGTACAATATTAGAAGAACTGTGCTACATCTAATTCAGATACTAGATACAGAATACAGTATCTTTTGAAGGTTTGTCTCCTTCTGCTTTTTCTATTCATCTGTGTCTTTGCATGTAAAGTACTAATTCATCAATGGCTGCAACAACGTCTGTGTGTTTTGAGTGATCAGTTCATATACCGACAATGGCATTGTAAGTACCATATACCGCAAAAAGTAATCCACACAGTAAAATGAAGAAATCCAAGGCTTTCTGCCAGAACTGTAGAGAAGAACCCAATAATTTTAAATGAAATGTGGCTGGCAATACAAATGATATCAGTGCACATACTGTACTTCCCACAAGTGAGGCAAACACTGCAAATCCGGGCACACATGAGGCGAAGACAGCCAACACCATCACCACCATTGCTCGACTCATGTATATTCCCAATTTTCCCATTCTTGTAGATGAAACTTTTGTTATGTTTCCCTCTATGATCTCATTTATTGGGTGGAGCATGATTGGGAATGTAAATACTAAACCCAAGCACAAGCCAATCTGTGTCCAAACAAAGAAAAGTTCAGCAAAACTAGGACCTATTATCTATCTTACTACAGGCTTTTACAGTACAATTAAGAAGGAACATGTGGTTGTAACAAAATTAAATGGAAACAAATTGGTGTACTAACAGTATGGTAATATACATTACTGAAAAAGTTATACCTTGATTAGTTCACTACAAACTGATATTACACATCAAGCAAATTCATAACCTTATATAACTACATGGTGCTGAACAAGAAACTTTGGTCGTCGTGCACAAAATAGACGCCAGAAAAATTAGCAAATGATTAAGCTTTCTACAGTATAGGAATAATTGAAGTGACCAAATGGAAGTGTCTAGAGAGGAGAAAATAAGTGCAATAAATCCATCCTTAGATTTTAAACATTATGTAACAGATATAATATGAAATACACATAGGTACTGCAACTTTTTAGTGATATCTTCTTAGATATATATGGTATGCTGGTGAACTAATCAATCTGCTTACCAAAAGGTAATCTACCATAGGGAAATTCTACCATAATACTCTAATATCAATACAATGACAGAGAAGTGAAGAAATGTAAGTCCAACAAAAGTACAAAGAGTGCTTTTTATTATTAAATTTTAGAATATGTTCTAGGACATAATATAGTTGTTAAGCACACCTCCGACCCAGATTTTGCCTTCAAGAGACTTTGCATTCCCAGGGACAGAGCGTAAGCAAGTCAAAGTGCAAGTACGGAGTTAGCATATAAATCATTGTTTGAAAAAAGGAAGGCTGAAGGTTAGAGTATTACCTGAACGGCTATGGAAGACCAATTTTGAGGGAGATTGAGAGAGATAATCTCTTTTGTTTGATCACCGTAAGCCATGTATCCAAAGAATCCAAACAAAGCATAGACAATGCTTATCCCTGTGAAAGCCTGAGCAAGCAATTTCGGGAATTGGGTTTTATCTTTCATAGAGGCTTCCAAAGCCAATGTCATCCCGAACCCCTCAAAACAAAACACTGCAACACCTCCTGCAAATGGCAATCCTCCTATATTTGATGTGATCGCTGTCCTATCCCTAAAAGAAAACTCACCCTCTACTGCTTGCTGTATGTCTTCCTTTACCACAATTGCCATAGCCAACAAATTGCAGACGGCAGCAAAGATACTGAAGGGAGCTAAAGCATTTAGACTACCTATCCAAGATAACCCAATTTCCACCGGCACTAGCAAAAATATGCAAGAATTAACCGAGATTCCATGGCCATTGAACATAGACGAAACATTTTGGCCGACAAACACAAGATAAGCCACAGAGCCCCCGCACTGAGCAATCAAAATAAAGGATTCGGTCAGAATACGACCTTTCCTTCCCATACATTCATACCCCAAATCACCATAAGACTTTTTAACCACTGAATCTTCTTCCGATGCATATTTCTCCCTGCATTGCACCTATTCATTTCACCATATTACACACACAAAAAGAAAATTAAACTTGGGCACAAACCAAAATATGTATTGTCATAAAGAAGAAAACAAGACATAATTCTGTTTCACCTAAGTAAAAACAAAAGTCGGCTATGTTCTACTAGAAAATTAATCCCTTGGCAAAGCATTTGTACTGCAATTAGGACGATTGATCATGTTATATAGTTTCATCAAGTTGTAGAAACAGAACGCACCACTTAATCTAGCACTATCACAGTATCATCATAACTGAGAAATCACAACTTCTAATGAAAAAAATGAACAAAAGAGAGAAGCAAAGCAACTAAAATGAACTTACAAGGAGGAGCATGCAGTAGTAGGTGGAGATGCCAGTGACAATGACGCCGAGCGAGCCAGCAAGCCAACCAGCGATTCTCATAGCATACGGAAGGCCCAGAACTCCGGTCCCAACAACCGAGACGATTATGTTTCCGAGCGTCTGACCCCTCGAAGCCCCCACGGCCTTTTCCAGCAGAGGAACCCCCGCCGCGCTTTGTTTACCGCCTGCCATTGATTTGAGTATTCCCCTGACACTGAAAATGATTGAGACCCAGAATTTTATATAGGAGACCAGATATGCTTCTGTGAGATATATAGTATCTTTGATTCGGGATCGACCACTCGACCAGAATAAGAGGGGACTCTTATACTTATCCAGATTAGAAGGGGGTAGATTTTCGGGGTTGATTCCTGCTTCTATGCTTTGTTATTTGGGTATAAAATCTGAAGCAAGTCATGATTATGGCATGGAGGAGTTGTCTGATTGGGAAACAAACAGAAAGTTGGGATGGTACAGTCCAAGTCAAGTACTTGGGTAACATGAGTCATGAGCCACCGCCAGTTTGGAGGTTATGTCTCATCTGCACGTGGCACCATCTCCGGCGTACGATAAACAAACAAGACAAGACTGTTGGCAAGACGTAACAGCTTCCTCCTCATGGTCTCTCATTATTATCTGCATCTGTCTGTATATATAAAGCGGATATGTGTGATTACTGTTCACTTGAACAGTGACGCGACGACCTTGCCTCTTTGTTTTCTTTGTTATTTCAGTTTTACCCTTCGGTGCTGTCTTCCCCTGCCACCTGTTACGGTTTAATCCCTCAGTTCGCCGTCTCAATTCAATCCCAATTCAAATCTGCCATCGTTTCCTTTTATTCTTCTTAGTCCGATAACAAATTTCAAAGTTGCGCTAATATCCTTGGCTCTTTATCTTTCTATCTCTGCAAACAGACCTTCACAGAAAAGCCAATTCGTCTCTCCTTCGTCGTCGCATTTGCAAGTGAATGCTAAAATGTTTTGTTCTTTTTTAAAGGTTTGTTCTGTTCAATCTGTAATCCAGTTGCACTTGATTAGGTGTGTATTAGGTGGTTGTTATTTTTGGTGGGTGTGTTGAAGTTTGTTCTTTGATCCATTTGTTGAGTGTGGTTTTGTTATTCTTTAATCCCTCATGTGGTTGTTTTTCAATGTTTTCTCCTAACTTTTTTTTTTTCCTTTGTGAATTCTCCACAAACCTTTGTTCAATTCGTGAATTCTCCACAAACCTTTGTTCAATTCTTTACTGTTCATCCATTTTCAGAAGTCACATTTCATATATCAATCACACATCAGTTATATGTTCTCTTTTGTTACAAGAAAAGCCAAAATACTCAATCAATATGCGAGGTAGCTGTGTTGTACAATCGTGTTCTTCCTCGGTTCTATTGGATACAAAATTATAGGTAGTTCATAAAAGTGAACATGGATCCCTAGCATTTAAAGACTCGAGCTACAGCAACGGTTTGTACAATGTCTATACAAAAAGCAGGTTTTTAGGTATGCCTTGATGTTGTTCGACCAAAGTCCTGGACCATATCCATATTTGGTTTTTTTGGTATGCTCTCATTTTTGGGTGTGCCCATACTGGGCAGGATAGTAGAGAAGTCATTTCAGCTTTAAGATAAAACCACACGCGCGGAGTGCGGGTTTGAAAGTTAGTTCCTTGAAAACAAAGATTGGTTGTAGTAAACAACCATCTTTATCCCATTCTTTACCGTAAAAAAAGGACCATATTTTGCCAATAACTTCATAAACAATTAAAATGCTGCTACTAAATAATATAAGTGTTTAGACAATTTGATTTCAAGAATGTGATACGGTATATTTAATGTATAGTGTTTATGTTGTGAGTCACGGTACCAAAACGGCTTAGTTGGTATATTGGTGAGGAGGATGAATCAGTTAACAGACTTCTCAGTAAATTGGTCGTAACTATCAATGGATCGTGCCAAGAGTCGAATGAACCAATTCAAGGCCTCATCACTCATGTCGCCCTTCAGCCTGGTACACAGATGTCCAACCTTGTCACACCTTCCAAGAAACCATGGTACAAGGTTGAGCTTGAAGGGCAACATTAACAACGTGTTCTCGAGCGGCTTGTTCCTTGAGCAAAAAAAAAATCACGTTTCATCAGATAGTACGCTGTTGTGATATCAGTTTGTCAAACATTGTCATCAATTTGGGCTATTTCTGAAAAGGTAGAGGTAAAATATATGCGTCTTGGAATTTCCGTAGAATCTGAATCGTCAGTGACGGCAGGCGTGATCTCAACCATAATAAAAGGTCTTAAATTCGACTCTCAACGAAAAGATTAATTGTTTCAGATGTGAGTCACGATTTCAAAACAACTTGGCGTGTTAGTAGGGCATTTATGAATATTTTTTTTTTCTTTCTTTCTTTCTTTTTGCACTTAAACGCTGCGGTTTACGCTTGGCCCCTTTATAATCAACGAGAACGAGAGGCAGAAGTGTTAGGGTAACTTGGCTTTTTCCCCGAAGCAGAAGTCGGCCACCGCAAGCACTGTAGCAGCAAACACAGTTTTCTTGCCGCTGAATCCAGTAGCCTCTATCTAGTAACGAGGGTTAGTCTTCTAACTATTTCAGTTCCACATTTCTCTGATTTTGATGAATATTTAGGTCCAAGATTTTCTGGGTTTGTTTTCATATAAACGTAATGGCAGATAATCGTTTCCTCTTTGTGATTTGGTATACCTCTTGTGTTTGAACTGATATGACCAAAGATTGAATCTTTGTCAATGTAATGACATTTCCTATCAAGGTCTAAAAAATCGATAATATCGGCGAAATATCGCCGATATTTTCGTTTTTTAATGATCGCGATATATCTTTCACTTCTCCCTTCATTCTCGTTGAAAAATGCTGAAATATCACGATATTTTAGAAATTTCACGGTATTTTGGATTAATGCGATTTTTTAGACCTTGGTAAATAGCATAATCCTGTAATCACCGACCGCATTGAATCCTTAGCGGCCCAGAGCAAGTAAAACAAACGTTATAGCATGCACATGCAGTGCAGGAGACACTAAACCATCCTCCTTCCACACATTGACCAATCGATGCAACACATAATCCAATACTTGAAGCATTGAACGGTTCCAACCTCACTCACACACAAACCACTCCATACAAATGTGTCACACACGATTACACCTCCAAGCTCAATTAAACATCATAGTCCGGAAGCAGTCCTAAGCTGTAAGATTTGACAGTCTTATTAGGGACAAGACCAATTGAAACAGCAAACAGATCAGGTTGGCATGTAAGTCAATATATGCAAAACTACAAAGATGAGGTATCATTTAATGATTACTCTTCACAATATACTGAAGACTCTACACAAAGAAACGATGAAGATAATGAAAATTATGTACCTCATAGGTCTTCTATGTGGCTCTAAACCACTCATGTAATTCCATGTTGTATCATATGTATATAAGGCGTGATGGCCTAGCCTCCTTTTGGGTATCCAGCCATCAAAAAAAATTAGATGCATAAACTTTACAGTAAAAATTTAAGAATTATCATTGGTTCAGCACTTCAGCACGTAGTTATTCACCTTAAATAACTAAAACTCACTATGATTAATGTTTATTCAAGATTTTTTTGTCAATTATAATAGATAATTGAGATAACAAACATCTCTCAAAGTTTCATTTAAAATTTCCATGTTTTTTTACTAATTTCCGTCAATTTTCTCATTTTTTTTCTGCAATCGATATTTCCTCGAAATTTCCATCGAAATATCCTTTTTTTGGACCGTCGAAATTTCCACGATCGGCGAAATTTTAGTTCTTGCTTGTAGATGACTGGGATTCCGGGATTTAGCAGCCTTGCACCTAAAACAAAGAATGTCATAGTTGCTGGGGGCTTGACATCTTTTGTCTTTGGTGTGTACTTCTACACCATGAGAGCTGTTGGAGGTACAGATGAACTACAAGTGGCTATAGATAAGTTTGAGGGAGACAAAGTCCAGAAATAGGCTGAAGGAAGCATGCCCTCAAAGGTTTGATTTATAATCAGTTTGTAATAATGTAGCTGAGAACAAGGTAAAAGTGTGTGAAAGACAAAATTGCAGCCCTTTATTTACATTTTTTAAATGAATATGTGATATGTTCTTGGTAATTAAGTTTGGTTGTGATATGTGAGTTGCCATCGATCCAGAAACGCAACATTGATTGAGTTGTTTTTGGTTAACGTGCTACAATTGTGTATATCAAGTTACAGCTAATTTGAGTCATTACATTCTTCACCCGAGTGAATAGCACCACACACCTCAGCTGGAGCAATTAGATCATGCTACTCTCCTTGTTTATAAAGCTTAGTTGATCACTCACCTCTTTAGATCCACCCCTTACGTTTCAAACACAGCTGAGAAGATAAAATATAAAGCATTTGATGGTTTAGGGGTGGATCGAGATGGAGAGATGAGTGATTAAGCAAGGTCTAAGAAAAATTATTGAAGTCCATAATTCTATAACCACGGCAGTAACAATCTAATAGGTACAACATCACAACAACTGTGCTACATTATCTTATGTAGATACCAGATACAAAATACAGCATCTTTCTATGATCTGTGTTGCTTGTACAGTACTTGTTTACCAATGTCTGTGACCAAGTTTGTGTGTTTTGACTTTCGAGTGATAGGTTCAAAATACCGATTACGGCATTGTAAGTACCATATGTGGCAAGTGATATAATCCACACTGAATTGATGAAATCCAAGGTTTTCTGCCAGAACTGTAGGGAAGAACCAAACAGGCAAACAATGTCAAATGAAATGTGGCTGGAAAGACGGAAGATATCAGTGTGCAACTGCGCATACCGTACAAGTGAGGTAAATACTGCAAATCCCGGCACGCATGAAGCCAAGACTGCCAATACCATCACACCGTTGCTCGACTCGTATACTCCCAATTTTCCCATCACTGTAGATGAATCTTCTGTTAAGTGTCCCTCTGTGATCTTGTTTATTGGTTGGAGATTCACTGGGATTACAGATACTGAACCCAAGCAAAAGACAATCTGTTACCAGACAAAGAGAAGTTCAGGAAAACTATGACAATACGTAAGAATCTCTCTTTCTACAAACCTGAACCCTCTCCATGCGTAATTTTGCAATGAAAAAAATATGGACGGGTGTGGTCTGCAAAGAATGGGTGCCAATTATACCCCATATCTTTTCGAAGCATTTGTAGAGAAGAACATACGGTTTAATTCTTTCTTCATTTTTTCGAAGCATGATTGAGAATGAACCTATGGTTTTAAGAGAATCTCCGGTTTGAGGAAGATCGAGTGTTAATGTCTCCGGTTTGAGTATGGAGATTTATTTACTGTCGTCGAAAGATGTTAACAGTAGAAAAACTAAGGTACTAGAAAAGAAATTACATCACTCGACTCTTTGCACTTCTAGTTCTAGTTTAATGGATGCAAAAAAAATTATGATCTAGGTGGCACTAGCACTACCCAACTTTTCATAAAACACACTTCAGGTAGCATTCTTAATACTCGTTCACTATGGATAGTGGCTTGTCTAATAAAACTAACTAGTACCTGAACCTATTCATTTCTTCTATGTAGAGGAATGCACCTTTCTATTTATACCTTACTGATCAAGGAAAACAGATCTCTGAAGCTTCCTCTCAAGATTCCAAGCAACTTTCCCTGATCAAGGAAAACATGTTGTAATCTTCTTGTGCTGCACGATGGCTTTTGAGGTTATAGATACTGGCAAGCATAATCTGATACTGGTAAGTAGCCATCTGATCTGGGTAATAATGTAGTTCCCAAGTCACGCCTCATTGACTGGGAAAAAGTTGGATTGTATTCAGCAGTGGAGAAGCTCTCCTAGTTCTAGCAAGCCAACAACTTTAGGGGCAACAGGTTTAATCTTCTCTTTCTCATGAACCGAAGCCGTTTTGGGAAGTGTGTCGGTGGGAAGTTGTGATCCACTTTCTACTGTGTCTCTGGCCAGGAATTGCAGCTGACTAGGTCCTGGGTTGAGAGTGGTAATGTAGTAGCAATAGGCAGCAGAGGCACCAAAATGTTGACTCTCTGCGTTTTGTCCAAATCGTTGTCGGTAGATTGTAGTGTCAATAAAACCTCTCGGGGTATTTTTCTTGTGCAAAGGGATTTGCCACCAGATGTCTTTGCCTTTCCTTTGCCATCAGCTGACAATCTGTTTGTGAAATTAACACTTTCATCAGATCAAAACCAATGCGCTCATTCCTAAAGGCCAAAGCAAAGCAGACAAATGGGACACATGCCATAAGTATTGCTGATGCAGAACATAACAAATCGAAGTACTTCACTGTCTTCACATACAGTTTGAATGGAGTATATGCTTTACAATTCCCTCCATATCTTAAGCATTCAGCAATCAACTGCAATACGATTATTTACCACGAAACAAGTACAGAAGTAAATTTGACGTCTATTCATGTCCCTATAGTATATGAACTAAAGAGTATATATTAGCTTCTGTAATATGATTCTACAGCTAGTATTGAGGAATTTAAACTCATTGCTAATAGTTTGGAAATAGATATCTTAAAAAGAAGAATCAAATACAGTTTGTATAATAGTAGGTAGAGGAGAAGTGCTAAACTCAACAAAACATTTTCTTGTTCCACTAGCATAACAGGACAGGACGGAAGACTTAATTATCTCTTGTTGGGAAAGGAAAGCTTAAATTTAAGAGAGCCTCTAATTAATCAAAGAAAACAGAATACATAAGGATAATCAAGTCTGGCTCAATCCAAAGTTCCAAACAATCTAACAAGTGACTGAAGAATCTTGCACACACAAATAGCCTAACAACAAGAAAATTGAGCAATCTTAAAATGACGAGAATTACCAGTTGACATAGCTGAAGCAGGAGATGATAGAGAAGCACATGATAGGTTGGTGCCAATTAGAACCCAGCTAAAAGCTTGTGGCTTCTGGGGTGGGACTTCATGAATCTCAGATCAAAGTGGTTTACCTTTCAAATTTGCCATCAAATACTCACCTTGTTGGGTAAGAGAAACATTCTGATTTAGATGGTCCAGAGCCTCTATTTCCTCTTGATTAAAAAGGGCAGGAAACACTAATCAATAAGTAAATAAAAAGGGCAGGAAGGATCAAGAGGACAAAATAACTGAACCCCATCTCTAGTTTCAAGTCTTCCTCTGGGATTAAGCCAAGCAAACATCTGAACTTCAGGTGAGAGCTTCAAGTTCCACATCTTCTCCAAGAAGCTAGGCACAAGGGCGGGTTTTATGGGAGGACACAATTGTAGGTCCAAAAACTAATTGAGTAACCATTTCCCACTATCTATCTGATTCCTCAAGTCAAAATATGTCTACATATCCATTATAGCATTCGTGGCTGCAAAAGATATGAAGTTTTGAACAACTAATTTTGTAGGTTAAGATTTTCCAGCTGAGTTTAGCCATAGCAGCATTATTAAAGTAACTAGATGGATTTAGTTAACAAATAGTCCGTCCACCCAATAGGAGGGCACTTGTTCATAATTAGAAACTTCAGGGTATTTGCAACTATAGGAGGACATTACAAACAAGACAGTACATGAATCAGCAGATAAGATAGATTTCAATGTACACCTAGCATACCGGATCAAGATAATTTCTTTTCCACTAACTCCTTAGCAAATTGAGCATGTACAGAGATGTTAGTAGTTTCAAGTTTCCACAACATTATACTGTCCAGAGGCAGGCACCATATAATTATAGTCACAAGGAAGATTAAACGTGCTGTTCTACTAAAGAAAAAGTACATATGAATTTCAAGCCGTCAGCCGTCAGGATAGACATATTAAGCTTATTGCATCTAAAAACAAGTTCCATTCTTAACAAGGGAGTATAACGATTTATTTACTTGTGATATTCTTTATTATTATAACCGATGCTAACATTAAATTTGAAAAAGAATGAATTACAAGAAAAAGGAAATTACTTCACTTAAGCTGAAACTTTGAGTATAAATCTTCTAGTTCTAACTTCATGAATGTACAGAATTGAACTATCTATTTGACACTACCCAATCATGATATTCTTTATTATTATAACAGATGTTAACATTAAATTTGAAAAAGAATGAATTACAAGAACAGGAAATTACTTCACTTAAGCTGAAACTTTGAGCACAAATCTTCTAGTTCTAACTTCATGAATGTACAGAATTGAACTATCTATTTGACACTACACAATCATGTAGCATTTTCAATACCCGATCATTGTGGATAGAGGCTAATCCACAAAAGTAGTAATCATGTACCTGAACCAGTTTGGCCATTCTGTGCTGTAGAGGCCTGCACCTTTCATATTCACTATTTGATCCAAGAAATATAAAACTGCTGCCAGTGCACATTGCTGACACTTTCTTTTCATAAAATGCAAAAATTATAAACTGCACACAACTTGGACCAACAGCATGAAGGGGATTTCTCTCCTGGGCGCGTCTGATCAGCTTGTATATCCAGGTAAATGATTTCGGAGTGCCTAAATAATAGGATGGTTGGCAAAAGCATTCTATTGCATGCATCAATTTCCTTCTTGGCCCAACTGCATTTGCACCCATATCTTTGAGCTTTTTCATGTTCAAATTCACCAAATGGAATTTACTGAAACCTTTCCTCTGAAATATCTTAACAAACTGCTCCAGTCCCAATGATGCTAACCACCTGCTTAAGCCACCAGCATTCTGAAGTTTCCTTGCAAGATTCCAAGCTCTCAGCCTTTGATTCACCAACAGTCCCTGATCCAGGAAAACATGTTGTAATTTTCTTTGCTGCATCATGG
The DNA here is from genome assembly GCA_034370585.1 of Fragaria x ananassa. Taxonomy (NCBI): domain Eukaryota; kingdom Viridiplantae; phylum Streptophyta; class Magnoliopsida; order Rosales; family Rosaceae; genus Fragaria; species Fragaria x ananassa. The sequence continues at coordinate 13,361,947 of CP139753.1, read as the reverse complement.
CTTTTGAGGTTATAGATACCCCTAGTGCTCTCTGATACTGTGAAGTAGCCATCTGATCTGGAATTCGTGAATTTGTTCTAATGTCTTGCCTCATCGACTGGGAAAAGGTTGGAACGTATTCAGCAGCAGGAGAAGCTTTCTTAGCAAGTTCCACGACCTTCTTACGGGCAACATATTTAATCTTCTTTTTCTCATGAACTGAAGCCATTTTGGGATGTGTATTGATAGGAAGCTGTGATTCACTTTCTGCTGTTTCTCTAGCCACAAGTTGCAGCTGACTTGGCTCTGGGCTTGGAAGTGGTGGTTTATTAGCACCAGGCAGTACAGGCAAAAAAATGTTAACTCTCTGCTTTTTGACTATGACCCAACTATCTTGCGGATCCGGATCATTGTCGGAGTTTAAAGTGTCAATAAGACCACTTTGAGTACTTCTCTTGTGCAAGGGATTTCCCACCAGTTCTATTTGCCTTTTCTTCGCCATTAATAGACAATCTGCTAATGAAATTAACAAGTTCATTGGATCAAGAACAATGAGCTCCTTTTTAAATGCAAATGCAAGCAGACAAATAGCGCAACAAGTATCGTATTAAGCAGAACATAACAAAACAGAACAACTTCATATACTGTTTGAATAGGGAGCTGGATTTATAGTTCCCCTTTATATCTTTAGCATTCAAGATTAGAACTACATTTCTCAACAAACCTCTCATCCAAGAAAGCATATTTGACAAATTCGCAAAATAGATCTCATAATAAGTCCTAACATCTGAAGCAAGCAATCGAAACCAAACAGAGAGAGAGAACCCAATATGAAATTAAAACTAAAAAGATTCAAGAACGCACCCTGGAATCAGATATGGGAGACAAAGTAGTTGCCGCGAATTGAACTCGGTGCCTTTGTAGATGTAGTTGTCGTACGGACCTTCGCGAATAGTCGATTACTGATCAAATAAACTGACTAATTTGGAGATAGAACTTTTTGATGGGGAAGAGAAAGAGAGAAGGAGGAGATTCGTCTGGGTACATGAAATTGCAAATAATTATGGTCTGGGTTTCTTTGGATGAGAAAGATTTCTTGTAATTGAGATGGAGGGGTGTTACTTCGAAACCGAAAACCGAAAAAAACCGCACCGAAAACCAAACTGTAACCGAAAAAACCGCACCGAAAATAAAAAAACCGAACCGAACCGGAGCTGTTCGGTTCGGTTTTCGGTTTCGGGTCAGTGAAAACCGAACTGAACCGTTTGAACCGAAGTCAACGGTCAAACTGTAAAACGGGCATTGCATCAGTTACTTGTCTATGTTGTTGCAGATTCATGGCTTCTCTAGACACGGTTCCCACCTTTGAGCTCATTTTCATTTAGTTTCCCAAGCAAAACTACTCACTCTGTGATTTTGAAGCCACAGACACAGTGGCTACCATCAAGGTAAAATATAATAGTGAGTATGCTTACCATACAAATCATCTGGGCCCTCAACACACATTTAAGTACCAGGGCAGATTATTGACCATCCATGATGATCTTAAGAAGTTGCTAAGGAATTCTCTCTTTTATGTGGTTGATTGCACTAATGATGTCAACTGTTCCAAAACGCCTTCAATGGATAATGAGGAGCTGCTCTCTCCCTGCATATCAAACAATACTGATGATGACCATTTTGAGTTGTGTGCTGTGGATAGTGAGGATAGTGAGGAGCTGCTCCCTACCCTAAAATCATACAACAGTGATGTTGACTATTCCGAGTTGTCTGCTATGGATATCGATAAAGACGGAAAGAAAATGTTAAGAGTGCTGTGTGCAAATTTTTCACTCATTTCAGGAAATCTAACCAGAAATCATACACACAAGACAAAGAAGACGAGAAGCAGCAGAATTGCCACCTCTATTACATGCAGTTGTTGGACTTCCTTTGTCCATTTGCTTTTGCTTCATTTGACAATCCACAATAACTGCTCTTTTAAGTTGCCACAGATGGATACCGAAAAAGACCGAGAGGAAACCTATGATGTTTTAGTCAAGTTCTTCACTGATTTCAGGATGTCGGCTTTTGCAGAATCCAGCAAAACAATATCTCTATCAGCAGACTATCCCCCTTGCTGTTGTTGGACTTCTTTGGTGCATTCCATGTTGCTTCACTTGGCAATCGACAATGATAAGTCATTGAAAGGTTTCAGAAGCTGCTCTCTGATTGATTTGTTAGTCTCATCATCCCACGCCTAGAACAACTAGTTCCAACATAATCTTCGCAGTGTAGCCTTTGGAAAATGTGATTTTTTGTGTTGTCTTGATATGGTTTGTTTCTGGTACAAGTTTCAGCTGCCAATTAATGTGGGAGTATTTTGACAATCTAATTAACATAGATTTTTGTTCTTGTTGTTCGTTTCTGCGCCTCTATGAAATTAATCAATGTTATCAAATCACGCTGATGTTTTGTAAATGATTCTTAGTCACTGTGCCATAGAAAAAAGAAAGAAAACGGAGGCGGGTCAGGCGAAATTTCCGGTTTGCAATTTCATATCTTGAGGGAGTTTTTACAGCTGGGATATAGTGTCCTTCTGTCAGATGTTGATATTGTGTACTTGCAAAACCCTATATAGAAGTATGCATTGTCGAATATGAATCCCAATATATTAAGAACTCTATATTAAAATTACCAAAAATATATATATTTAAAAAAAAAACGAAAAAAACCGAACCGAACCGAACCGTTCGATTCAGTTCGGTTTCCGGTTTGTAATTTCAAAAAAAAAACCGAACTGAACCGAACCGATTTTTTAATTCGGTTTGGTTTCTGGTTTTAGGTGAAAACCGAACCGAACAAAACCGATAACACCCCTATGGAGGAGAGGAGAGGAGAGCAGAGGAGAGCAGAGGAGAAGAACGAAAGTGTTAGGACCAATACCAAAGGCCTTGTCCTAATTTGGTACGGCTTACAGAACCATATGTGGATTATATTCAATCTCTTTCCATAATTGATGGCAGTAGCACAATGGTCAAGACTTCTTTAAATGACTACATTTTATCTGTTAGAGTCTAAGACTCTTTTGTTGTATTCTGTGCAGCAGATCACAATTCCTTTATATTGTATTTTCAGCCTTTAAGGCAAATGAGATAAATTATGCAACTTTAGACTCTCTTTTTTTCTCTCCATTTTCTCTTGTTTAAACTCTCTGGAGCCGGTTGGCTCTATCATCTGGTACTAGAGCCGGTATGGCCCCAGCAAGAAATGTACAAACCTCTATTCCCTCCACCACCCCTACAACCTTCGCCTTGGTTCCAACATCAAGTGGAAGCCAGAGAGTGATGCTATCGTGTTTCTACTGCTGACTCTGATGCTACTGTTCCTTACCGCAAAAAACGAAGAGCACCGCAAGTTCAACAAAACCTCCATCAATCCACATAGCCTGATCTCGTTCCTTAACGCTCCCTCACAACCTCCATTTTCAGATGTCTAATTTCTCTCTTTTGAACTCCTCCTCTTTCTCCTGAATCACAAAATCATCAACTCCAATTGCCCAATCGCTCTCTAATCCCATAGATCTGATCTAATCTCCCTAGTTCGGTAAGATTTCACAACAAAAATTGAAACAAATTCTCATTACTTACCATCGAAGACACTCTGTTTCTGGAAACTTCCTCTATGGAAGCCGATTTCCAATCTTTCACATCAAAATGAAGCTCGGGATGGTTGGCGTCGAGGACGTCATCCAAGCTTCAGAGTCATTGTCTTCGAGACGTCAGCGAGGCGTGATTGTCGTTGTCGAGGCTTCGGTGGTCGGAGTTGTCGTCGAGGCTTCGGCGTCAGAGTTATCATTGAGGTTTCATTGTCATCGTCGAGGCTTCGACATCTTCATCGAGGCAGTGTTGTCGTCTTCAAGGCTTCGACGTCTAGGCTTCAAAGGCGGCATCTTTGTGGTTTGTGATTCTAAGAGAGAGAGAGAGAGAGAGAGCGACAGATCTGGGAAGAGAGATAGAAGGAGATTTGTGGCATATTTGTAATTCTATTATGAAAATGGATATTTTGGTCTTTTTAGAGTTAAAATTCGGGTTATGCCTGCTATTATTAGTGTTGGGCCCTGGGCTGTTGTCCTAATTTGTATAAAAAAATATCAAAAATGGGTTTTTTGTGTATTGAAATTTGGTAATGTGTTTGTATGTAATTTTCTCTAATTAGATAAGCTTTTATGTGGGTGAGTGGGTAAACATAATTGAGTACCCAATCAAGTATCAACTATATAGAAGTCAAGACAGAATTACGTTTCCTCAAGAACACAAGTAGACCAAGGATCAATCCTCTGTGAAAATTGAAATTCGTCATTAAGATGGGAACGTTAACTATGGCGATCTCAACCTCAAAACATCAAATTCGATTTTGGGTCTATGCAATCTAAAACCCCAATATGCTTCCTCGTCGTACTTTCCCCCTCGAAAGGGGCGAAAGGTGAGATTCATCAGTGTGCTTTTAGTTCTATAATCCAGTATCTTTTGTCTAATTCTATTCATCTCTCGTGTTGGGTTTACATTAGAATGGCTTGTTTCAAATCGGAATCGCACGATTCTAAATTGGAATAGTGAGCTTCTGACGTGCTTCCAAACTCTCTTTTCTCGGAAGCGCGCTTTTAGCCACTTTCGTGTGATTCCGAGTCGTTTCCACTTCAGAAGCAGGAAATGTGAGCTGGACGACGCTTCCATGCTTCCTAGCAAACAACGTCCCTGCTGGCTTGAAACGAGAGCACGCGTGTTACTCGACCGCCGTCTTGTTCTCGAAACCCATTAAATAATACATTTTTACTACGTGATATATTTAGGAGAAATTTTATTCACACATTCCCGAACACTAAATGCATATCTCTCTTTTTTGAAAGTTTTTTAATTACACCTTTACCCTCATAACTAATTTGAGACAAAGAAAAAAAAATTGTCCAAACCTTAAACCTTAAACCCAGAAGATGAAGGTTTCTTTGATTTTGCTATTCTCATTTGTGTGTCCAGCATAATCATAATCTTAAAAGTCTATATACATAGAGGTGAATGTATAACATTGCAACTATAAAATTATTGGATCATATGTAATAACAAACGAAGATGCAAGTTAACTATTAGGGTGGCCTCCAAACCAAATTACTGAATGTCTGAATCACCTAAGAAATAATTTTAATATTAAAACTTAAAACATAGTTGACACGAGGTTGACTGTATTGTTGTTTTGAAACTTAGGGTTTCTTCTTTTCATAGCCCTGACAACAAATGTTATGTTGGTGCTAGAAGGTTGAAATCTCTTCAAGAAATTCAAATTATCATCTTTATACACTCTTTTGTCATCTTTTTTTATTTTCAATTATTGATATATGATTATACGTAATGTGGTATGAGATTACGATGACGAACCGTGTTGGAGACTCGAGAAAGACGATATTGGATTGAAATAAAATAAGGGTACAGTGGGTAATTTATGAGAAAAGATATTTACCAAAAAAATTAGGATGTGTATCAAGTGATGTAAGATTTATGAATAAAATTTTTCTAAATAATATATTTAGGCATCCACCGAGTATATTTAGCAAAAGCGTCAACGAATATATACCCGGTGAAATACGAGAGTATCTTTAGTACACAGCGTGTATCTTCACATACATACATGGATTATCAGGATTAGAAGAAATAATATAGAAACATGGTGGTCAAACATATAAATTGTTATAAACGGTTAAGATTGTGTCGTGTAAATATACGTCGTGCATACAAGAATTTTCATTGAAATACTTGAATATACTAAAACTCTGTTAGGGTCAAAAGGGCACACGCGACACATGTCGTATTTAGGGTGATAGCTGTCGCTGGCATACGCCTAGAATTTCCGAGAAAAGCGCGGGGTCTCACCTGGGAAACAGGTCTTAAAGCTTTCCGACGACTCCGTCACAGCGGTGCCCCCACCACTCGAACCCTTGACGCTTTGCTTTACTCTCTTCATATTCTTCAGCTCTTACACAGCACTCCCCATATTATTCTCTCTCTGTCTTATCCTCTCGGGGCTTTATTTATTTGATTCAGTTTCTCAAACACTTTCTCAGCGTTTGCGGCGGCCGGAACTAGGTTTAGGTTTTTTATTTCATCGAAAATATTTGATTGATTTGAGGGGAGAGGAACAATGAAATTCGGAGAGGCGTTCATGGAATACCTGCATAACGAAAGAGAGAGGTACAGTGTCCTGGAGAAATGCTGGCATGTCGAGTATAAGCGCTTCAAGAAGGTCCTCAAGACTTGTCAGACTTGCAAGGATGAAGATGAGGCTGCTGCTGTTGCTTCTTCTCGTCAGAAAAATCAAAATCAGATTTCCTGTCAATGTCAATCTTGCCCTGGTAATTATTTGATTTTTACCCTTTTGTCCCCATTTTTTCATTTTTACTTTTTGAATATTCCTTGTTGTGTTTTCTTTTTCATAAATGGCTGAAGTTTGTAGAATCTCTCTGATATGGCAATGGAAATTTGTCTCTCTTACCACAACTGTGGTTCACTTCTGGAGTTTGCAGATTTCAATGTGCTGTTATAGTTCCTTTTGATATATAGTTTTGCCATATTAACTCATGTTATTGGACAATTGAGTAGTGCTGGCTGGATTACAACAGATAAGACACTTGCTTCCAATATCTGAAAAAAAAAAAATGTGGGATGCTTGCCTCGTAATGATTTTCTAGTAAATCCCTACTGCAGTTTAGCTTATTCATCTTATTTGTTAGAATTGATGTGGACGCTTTAGAATAATTGGTTGTCTAAGTCATCAAGATTCAAAATTTGTGTGAAAGATAGATTATTCTTCATTACATGGAACGACTGCAGGTTTATATTACCAGTGATTATTTAAAGTAGACTAGTCGATCTCATCTAGTTTCAGTGCCCATCTTGTAGTGTGTGATCAGACAATCTTCACAGAGTTAATGAAGGAAGCTTCAGACATAGCTGTATGTTTTAATTTGAGAGCAAGACATCTACTCCATCTCCATGTTTCTAGTGGAATACAAAGATACTTGCTGCGGTTTCGACAATGTTTCAAGTATGATCAACAAGCCATGGTTGAAGAAGGGCGGATGCTGATTGAGTATGCTACAATGAACGCAGTTGCTATCAGAAAAATCCTTAAGAAATATGATAAGGTATGCAGCTGCCTGGTCAATTTTATCATCCTCGCTACCTCAGTTGATATGATTATGTATGTAGCACCGACTTTTCATTTGCTTTCAAATCTTCTATTCTAGGTACATTGCTCCGAGAATGGCAAGCATTTCAAATCTAACGGGCTGAACATGTTGAGCTTTTGCAATCACCTTGGCTAATAGAATTAGGTGCTTTTTATTTGAATCTTGAGGGATCGGTTGGCGGAGAGTTTAATGAGCTTTCTAGTCAGTTCTCTTGTGATCTTTATGCAACACCGCCTATAATGGCTTTGATTCTTCCTGACTCTCTAAAAATTGAATATGATCTGACTTGTGCTATATGCTTGGTAAGGAAAACCTTTCAGTTCAACTATAAAGGGCAAAAATCATTCTTACATAGACGATCTTATATGTGTTTGATCTTGCAGGAGACTGTATTCAATCCATATGCTTTGAGTTGTGGTCATCTTTTCTGCAAGTCTTGTGCTTGCTCAGCCGCTTCTGTGTACATTTTCCAAGGCCCAAAAACTGCGGACTCATGTTCAAAATGCCCAATATGCAGAGAGGTTTGTTCCTAGTATTTGAGAAGGATGTTCATAATCATTCCGTTTTCTGTTTCAATTTCCTAAACCATTGACATTTAATGGTTCTGTCAGAATTTTGTTAAAATTGTTATTCATATCAGGAACATGTATTGGCCCTCATCCTTGACTTAGTGCCTCCATTTCAAGTCATATATTAAGCATCAAAAACTCTCTTCACAAGTGTATCTGTACTATTTAGGCAAGGTGCAAGGTCTAATAGCATATTTTATGAACTAAAACTATGCCACAACTTTTCCTTTGAGTGAAGATTATGTTTTTGCATTAATTCTTATCTTTCATTAGCAGAATATGAATGGATTAGAACTGCAAGGTTTTTTAAGTTTTGATCTTTCAGATAACTTTGATTGCTAGACACTGAACATATATGTTTATTGTAAGCTTGATAGCTCTAGATCACCAAGTTTATGTTAGTGGGTCATCATAGATATACATTGACAAAGATACCACAAGTAGTTCACAATATTTTTCCATCACAAAAAATAAAAAAAATACAGACATATGTTCATGTTTTAGAAGCAATATATAAGGTTCATTGTTTTTATTTATTGCTCAAAAGGTTGAAAATTTCCGATCCTATACTGTTTGATCTGTTTTTATGGTTCTCTAATGCAGACTGGAGTATATGCTAAAGCAGTGCATATGTTAGAACTAGACCTGCACCTGAAAACAAGGTGAGTAAATTGAAGTCATCCATGCATTCTGCTTTAAGTCGTCAAAGTTGATCTTTTCTGACTGGAAAATCTTATCAGGTGCAAAGGCTATTGGAAAGAGAGGTATAATGCAGAACGTACAGAAACGGTGAAGCAAACTAAGGATTTTTGGGATTTACAAGCCAAATACGCACTGTACTGATTGATTGAGGTGTTCTAATCTTAAACCAACAAAGATATGAAAGCTGCAACTGTATGGCTTGTTTGGAAGATCATTCTTTGACGTCAGTCCACTATGAATTCAGTTTTTGCACCAAAGTTTCTGTATCCCTTTTTAGTTTGAAGATTGTTTGTTTACCTGTTAGAGCAAGTCCATCCCCTGGGCCTTCGTTGGGAAGGCCTGGGTCATGGGCGAGACCTGGGTCGCCACGTGGCAGTGATTTTCGGTTGCAGTTTCCACCCACGATTTCTGTTTCTGGGTCGCCACGTGGCAGTGACTGTTTATTGAATTTTATATTAGGTATTTTGAATGTGAATAATGATTTTATATATTAATAAAATTATGATTAGATAAACAAATGACATATTGAAATTAAATATTTATTTCATGACTTAAAATGACATGCCAAGCCTAGAAAAAAATAAAATAAAATAATTTAAAAATAACACAAACATAACATAAAACAAAACAAAAAAACCGCAATCTAGATATCCATGTTGCCTTGTATTTCCCATAAATGCTCGATAAGATCTTCTTGAAGGTTTGAGTGATCGTACTGATTTCTAATTTCATTGTACCGCTCCATGAAACCTTCAAAAGTATGAGCATCTCTACCAACTTCCTTAAAATCTTGCCCAGTAGGTCCATCCCAAACTTCTGCTATCCTTGGCCTCATATTGTTGTCCTCTTCTTCGCCAGACTCTAAATCCTCATCGGTATCTTCATGGCGTTCGTCCTCAACTATCATGTTGTGTAAGATAACACAAGCCAACATGATATATTGGAGATCCATGATGAGCCACTGCTGCAATAACCGCGGCGCTTGTCGCCAAGTCATCTTCATCATCTTCTTCTTGCGACTTGCGGATCATTTCCCACAAATTATCTATTGTGGTCAAAGAAAGAGAGGAATTATGAGATGGTAGAGATGAAAAATTATATAGAACTATGGATCACAATTTTTTGTGTGGGGTGAAAAAATTATAGGAGGGTGATCTGTATTTATAGGATTTGTATAAATTTTTTTATATTTTTTTTCCTTACCGTTGGGAGCTTTTTTACCGTTGGGAGCTTCTAACCGTTGGGGTTGCAACGGTCAATTAACCTGAGCCGTCGATTTGCTTTTTTGAAATGAACCAATGGTCTAGATCAAAGGACCGTTGCTTTTGTATTCCCCGGAACGAGCCCAACAGCTGACGCGTGGCCCAGGCGCGCAGCCCAACCCCTGCTACGCGACAAAAACTCGTTGGACACGCGTAAGGCGCGCAGCCATTCGTCCGTGCGCCGAACGCGCTGGTCTTCTCGCGTGCCCCAGCTCCACTTTTGCTCTTCACGTGGCTGTCGTCAGCCTTGCGTCATGCAGGGACCAGCAGTTGGGCTGAGCTGAAGAAAGAAGGCCCGGGTCTTTATTTTTCTTTGCCTGGGTCATGGGTCTGACCCAGGTTTTAACCCAATGAAGGCTGGGTCTTAAATATTTTTAGGGGTGGACTTACTTTTTTCTTGCTAGGTCTTCCTCTGATGTGGAGGAAGGCCTGGGTCAGGCTTTTGCTGTTGGGGTGGACATGCTCTTAGTTTTTAAGTTAGAGGAAAATAGTTGGGGCATGAACATTAATACAAGTTAAATGAAATAATTTTAGAAGAGAAAGGTCTTCAAATCCTTGTGTATATAAGCCAAAATGCAAAAAAAAAAAAAATGAAGAGAAGAGAAGGATCATCAATATACTAGTTTGTTTTTGCCATTTTTATTAATAAAAAATATATTACGACCTCATTATAACTACCTACTTAATTAATTAAGAGAGACTTTTCCATGAGGTTTGGTTCAGTTGGTAGCAGACTGTTCCTGCAAGTTGGGCGAATGCTACAACGATACTCCTGATAGTAAGGAGATCACTGGTTCGATCATCCGCTTGTGAAAAACATTCCACAAGGATAGGTCTTACCCGCGTGCTCTCGGTCCCGGAATGATAGCCCCACCCGACCACCATTTTAAGTAAGTAGCTAAGAGAGACTTTTCCTCTATACCCAACACGGAGGAAAAATGTATTTGTTTGAATCGTATAATCTGTCATAAAACTTTGGATAAGATTCAGAAATATACCGTCTACAAATTTCCCAATCATAAGTTGGAAGTAGGCCTCCGATAACATCAAACAGACTCTTGAACTCCATTCCCCATGATGGCCATGTCTTCCTGGTTCTCTCGCCTACGCCACTCCTCCAAGTCCTTACTCACCATCTCCACTCCCCATTTCCTCCGATCATCCTCCACCAACCTCCTTAAAACTTCAACAACAACAACAAACTCCGGCAGCTTCAAAACCCCATTTCCGTTCTGGTCGCTCCCAATCGCAGTCGCAGTCTCAGCTGCTGCTGGATCACTCGCTCTCTATCCCCAATCAAATCTCCCGCGCTGCGAACCTCCCAATGCCAATTCTCGGTAACTCCCAATCACACTGCTCTCGTTTACTTTTCTTTTGTTACGTTTGATTTTTTTTTATCTATGGTCATTTTTGTATTTTGATCAAATTCAGCACCGAGTTTGTGGTTAAAGGCTCGCACAAGCAAGTCCCGCAGGAACTTGTGAATGAATTGAAGGCTTTTTGTAAGGTATTCTACTCATCCAATTTGGTAATCCATTGTTTGTTTTTAGTTGTATGGGTTTGAATGGAGAGTGTTTGGTTGGATAGGATAACATGACAATGGATTATGAGGAGAGGTATAACCATGGCAAACCACTAAACAGCTTTCACAAAGCTGTCAACATTCCTGACCTTGTTGTTTTCGCTCGGTGAGGATTGCTCTTCAATTCACCTTTTTGTGCAAATTCCTGTTCTTTTTTGCAGGAAAGTAATCCTTCTATGTTATGTCGAGTATGCATTTGACATTTTCTTGACTAAATGTGTTATGATTGATGATTTTCAGGTCAGAAGAGGAAGTTTGTAAGATAGTTAAGTTATGCGACAAGCACAAGGTCTGATAATGCTTTCGGTGCTATTTAACCTACTCAGTCATAGTTTAGTTAATGTTTGTAGCTTGCTTATCCAATATTTTTTATGTTATCATATCTCATATGAACTTTGAGAAATGAAAATTGTCTGAAGAAACCCGCATCTGCTCGTATTTGTTTTGCGTGCTTAACTTCACTTGTGTTGGATGGTTGAGTTGGCATATAAGTACTAAGCTGGTCTTTTGTTTGTTTGTAAAAAGGTCCCTATTGTACCTTATGGTGGAGCTACATCAATCGAGGGTCACACCTTGTCTCCCCATGGAGGTGTTTGCATTGACATGTCATCGATGAAGGTATATGCATTGGATGCTTTTAGTAAAACAAGATTGTTAAAGATTTCTAGTTATTAAAATATATGACTCTCATCACTTGCTAGTATGGTCTACATTCAGACCTGGTTCTCAGAATAAGCAAACCTAGTTACGTATCCATAACTTGAGGTTGAATAAGCAATCTACAAAGTTGTGAAATGATTGGCAACTACATCTTTCAAGTTGTTGCTCCTACAAAATTTCATAAATTACTATATGATTATTTTTTTTAAACAATCAACAGTACAAATATCGAAGGTCGAAGAATAATGTCTGCTTGACACATTTGTCACCGATTTCAGTCAAACGAAGAGTCAGCAGCAATATTTTCTTGACTAGTTTAAAATGAACGAGCTCAAAGACATGTTTTTGGCTCTTTTGCCATTGATATGTTTCCTAAAACTTTCAAATTGTAGAATGTTAAAGCTTTGCATGTTGAGGACATGGATATCGTTGTTGAACCCGGCATTGGATGGATGGAGCTTAATGAATACCTGGAGCCTTATGGTTTATTCTTTCCCCTGGATCCAGGTTTGCTATTTTTTACCCTACCCCATTAAGATTATAGTTGTTATCAAATACTGTTATATATGCCTGGGATAGATGAGTTGTCTTCAAGATTGTTTGATACACTAGTTGAAGAATTTTGAAATGCATTTTGTATGAAACAGTTGCATTACTGTATGAATGAAAATGCACTTGTTAAATCACTCGCTGGTAATTCTGGTTTATCTCTATGCATATGTGATTTGGTGCTCTTTTGGTTCACAACTGATATGATTAAATGTTCACTTTTGGTATTGTGGCTGAATTTGTATTTTAAAACTATGCTAAAATATAGTTTCCGTCCTTGGTATTAATTATTTTTAAACAGAAAAATGGAGCCTTAATATCTATCTGCCTCTTATTTTCTGTTCATAGAGAACTAATAAGTAATGTATGGTTCAGTTGGAGTTACATATATTTTAGATTGATGCTGGAACAAGTAGGTTGTCAATGTTTGGTCTCAACATAATTGAGCTCCATGCTGGTATAATGTGGGCTTACTATAAATTTTTTCCTTACAATTACATAAGATCATCTTATGGGATAGATCTTTTCCTCTTCCTTTAACCTCAATTCCCAAAGAAAGTGTGTGCATTTTGGTGGAGTACCGGACCTGACAATTAAGTGCTATATTTTTATTTCCTCTTACACTGTTCTTTCTTACCCATTTTTTTCCCTTCAACAGTTTTTTTATTTACATCTTGTATCTCATTTTGTTGACAAACAGGACCTGGTGCAACAATTGGAGGAATGTGTGCTACACGTTGCTCTGGTTCGTTAGCTGTCAGGTAGTTGCTCTGCTCATATAATTACTAATTTGCATTTAGTGAATGCAATATCATTAGAATCATTTCATGTGAGTTTGCTTGCTTATTATTACCTACAAATAAAAATATTAACTTACAATTTACTTTTACCCCATTTCAGTGCTAATTCTGAAACTGTTAATGAGGTTCTCAACCTCGGCATCTAAGATTCTAAACCCTTGCTTAAGAGGAACCCTTTAACCAATTCATTTAAGCACATAGGTCTTGACATAGCTCTATCCATTCTTGTGCTAATGTTGTGTGGTATAATATTTACTGGGCTGTGCATATTAGATAACTGGCAGATAAGTTATGTCGTTGCTTTACCACAAAGACTTGATTGGTAAGAGATCTCATCATACCATGAATGAGATTTGGGAAAGTGTAGGAGATGAATGGCAGATTTTTTTTTTCATACATGTATCAATACCAGTGGCCATTATAAGCATATTTGATCTACTAATTTCTTTTTTGGCTTTCTTTTTCACTATCCTCACTAATATGCGGAGTTTTCTCTTCTAGATTACTTGCATGTCTGGTGTTTTGATTGTATTCCATTAACTTGTAGTATACAACATCCCTTCCATTTTGAATCTATATGTATATATTTAGAGATTGGTTGTAGTTTTCACTATGATTGCTCAATTAATTATAGTCTATCAACAGTATTTGGATAACCTGCACGTGTGTTTGATCTAGTTTAATATTTGATTTAACGATTTTGTTTTTAGCATGTAGATATGGAACCATGCGTGATAATGTCATCAGTCTCAAGGTCTGTTAATTATCTTTATTGATGTTGTCTCAAACATGCCTTCGAAACTAAGTTCTTTATGTTGTGTTTTGGCTCGTTGATATGATTTGGAAATTAAGGATTCAGCAGGAAAATCTTAGTCTAGAAAGGAAAGAGGATTTTCTATAAGTTTTAGGAAAGTAATCTTTCAAGATCTGTTAGGATTTTGTCTGCTAGGTTTAGGAGTCCTAAAAAATCTTATTGTATCAGCAACCCCTATAATAGGGAGTCGCAGGGGGATTCTCTAAGGGTGAGACAGAAAACCTAGAGAGTCAAGAGTGATAGAGAGATAAGAGATCTAGCAGGGAGTTGGGGATTAGCATAAAGATTTCAATAAGTACTTGTAATCAAGTTGTTATTCTCCATAGTGCTAGTGATTCTCTCAAGAGAGATCACAAAGTGGACGTAGGCTAATTATAGCTGAACCACTATAATTCCGCTGTGTTTGTTTCTGTGCTCATTTTGCTTATATCGTAAAGTCTGAGTAAAGATCCTAGGGACTTAACCACTATAAGTGGCATCAGAGCCTGGTCTCAGGGTACTTTGCGATGGTGAAAAGCAAAGGGATGGTCGAAGCAGGAGATGTGAAAGTGTCCATCAAACCCTTTGATGGCAAGGATGATTTCACGCTTTGGCAGAGGAAGATGAAGAACGTCCTGATTCAGCAAGAGACCGACGAGCTGCGTTGCACGGAAGCGTCCACCCACCCACGTTTCGCGCTTCGGAAGCGGAAGCGTGGCGGAAGCGTGGCGGAAGCGCTCGGAAGCGTCTGGAAGCGCGATTCCGGGAAAAGAGGTTTTTGGAAGCGCAGTGGAAGCTTGCGTTTCCGATATGGAAGCGCATGACTTCGATGGAAAGGGAGGAAACTGAAACTGGAGGGGGGAGAGAGAGAGAGAGAGAGAGATCTTGAAAACAGACTGAGAATACGCACGAAGCTCCCGGCTTTGGCTTTCGAAACTCCGGTCCCTATGTCAGAGAATACAATGCAGACGACGACGGGTGGTGATTGGGTGCGGGGCGAAGCAGACGAAGACGGGCGGTGATCGGGTGAAGAAGAGGGAGACGGAGAGGCTGATGGTGAAGAAGTTGGCGAAGAGGAAGTCGCGGAGGAGCAGTCCACGTCGGGGCTTACAGGTTTGCTTCAATTTGGAGGAGGCGGTGGTTTTTGTGAGAGAGAGAGAGAGGGAGGAGGCTGTGATTTTTGAGAGAGAGAGAGAGAGATAGTGGTTTTAGTGGGAGAGAGAGGTGAAAAATCATTCTATATTCAGTTATTTTCTTCTTGGGGTTTATTGATTTTTTAGGTTTTTTGTTTTATGTACTTATTCAATTATAATCATCTTTAGTAATATTTATCTATTTTTAAATATATATATATATATATATATTATTTATTTTAACGTTTCCAAAACGCTTCCACGTTTCCAAATTTTGTAAAATTACGTTTCCGCGCTTCCGGACGCTTCCGCTTCCGCGTCCCCGCTTCCGTTTCCGTGCTACGTAGCCGACGAGGCTATTGGAACAAAGCCTACAAGCATGTCTGACGCAGAATGGACGAAGAAGAACAAGAAAGCAAAGAGCTGTATTGAGTTGTATCTTGCTGATAATGTCTTACTTCACATTGGAGAGACAATGACTGCAAAGGAAGCATGGGAAAAGCTTGAAAGCGTCTACAGGGGTAAAAGCATCGGCAACAAGCTACTCTTGAAGGAATAGCTCTTTGGCCTCAGGATGGAGGAAGGGGATGATCTTAATGATCATATATGCAAGTTCCAGAACTGCATAGCAAACTTGGAGAAGGTCGGAGCGAAGATGGATGACGAAGACACGGCTGTTATGCTACTGCATTCGCTGCCACCTTCATTCAAGCACTTCAAAACCACCATGATATTCAAGGAGTCGATCACACTCTCTAAAGTGTGTGAGAACCTGGAATCTTACATTAGATTGGAGAGAGAAGAAGATAGTTCTCAAGCACGGGGACTCTATGTCAGAGGCAAGGAGAGAGGAAGGTCAAGGAATAGAGGTGGTGGATTTCAAGGAAGGGCCAGGTCTAAATCCAAGGGAAAAGGCAAAGAAAAGAAAGATGGTTGCTTCATATGTGGTTCACCCGACCACTGGAAAAGGAATTGCAAACAATGGAAGGAGAAGAAGGCGCAGATGTCAGGAGAAAGCTCCCAGTCAGCCAATGTCGTCATTGGATACAATGATGAGGATGGAGAACTCCTTGCAATCTCAACCAGCTCCGGCGCGCCTAAACATTGGACATTGGATACGGCCTGCACGTTTCATATGTGTGCACACAGAGATTGGTTCAACACATATAAGGAGAGGAACACCGGATCAGTTTTGATGGGAAATGATTCACCAAGCAGAATTATGGGAATCGGAACAGTAAGGATCAGAATGCATGATGGCATTGTCAGAACGCTGGGAAACGTTAGACATATCCCAGGTTTGAGCAGAAATCTGATTTCATTAAGTACCATGGATAGGGCTGGATTTTGGCATAAAGGTCAGAATGGAGTGCTCAAAGTAGGAAAGGGACAAATGGTCTACATGAAGGGTGCAATACAACCAGATAACATGTATAAACTCACAGGTTCTACAGCAGAAGGTGGAGCAGCAGTTTGTACGGAAGAAGACAAGACTGAGCTTTGGCATAGAAGGCTAGGGCACATGAGTCAAAGAGGGTTGCAAGAATTACACAAGAAGGAACAATTAGATGGTGTAATGAGTGCAGCTTTAGAATTTTGCAAGTATTGCACACTTGGGAAGAAGACCAGAGTGTCATTCAATTTGAGCAGCAGCGAGAACAAATCCAAAGGAGTACTGGGCTATATTCACACTGATGTCTGGGGGCCATCAGCAACAATATCAAAGGGTGGAGCCAGATACTTCGTGTCCTTCATAGATGATTTCTCAAGGAAGGTTTGGATTTTCTTTATGAAGACTAAAAATGAGGTTTTCACCAAGTTCAAGGAATGGAAAGCTGAAGTAGAAAATCAGATGGGCAGAAAAATCAAGTGTTTGAGGAGCGACAATGGAGGTGAATATAGAGATAAGAAGTTCTTACAGCTGTACAAAGATGAAGGCATCACAAGGCACTTTACTGTTAAGAAGACTCCCCAACAAAACGGTGTTGCAGAGAGGATGAACAGAACTCTCATGGAAAAAGAAAGGAGCATGAGATTTCATGCAGGGTTGCCTGAAGAGTTTTGGGCAGAAGCGGCTAATCATGCATGTTATTTGATTAACCGATCACCTTCTAGGGCTATTAATTTCAAGTGTGCAGAGGAGGTATGGTTTGGAAAACCGGTTGATTATTCCAACTTAAGGGTGTTTGGTTGCAGTGCTTATGCACATATTCCCAAAGACGAAAGAACCAAGCTGGAACCTAAGTCTCTTGAATGCTTGTTCATCGGCTTCGAGAAAGGAGTAAAAGGTTATAAGTTGTGGGATATAGTCAATGAGAAGAAGGTGATCAGCAGAGACGTTGTCTTTGATGAAAAGACCATGCCATTAAATGAAGAAGCTAATAGCAAGAAGGGGCAGATGGCTGTTGATGAAGGAGAAGCAATCAGTATTTCATTAGCTAAACCATCAGTTGCAGATTCCGAAGCTCATGTGGAGCAAATTGAGCAAGGGAATGATGAAGTAGCTATTGAGGAACCAGAGCATCAACAACAGCCAACCGTTATGGCTCAGGTGGAGCAATCTCCACAAAGAGGACAGAATTCTCCTATCCCACAAGCACCTGAGTCATTCAAAAGAAGCATAGCACTTGACAAACCCAAAAGGAATCGAAAACCAATTCAGCGTTTTGGATTTGAACCGGAAGAAGATGTGAGTCGTGCTCTGAGTATAAGTCAAGGAGATCCAACAACATACGAAGACGCCATAGAAAGCGTGGAAAGTGCAGGTTGGATTGGTGCTATGACTGAAGAGATGGAATCTTTGCATAAGAATTCCGTGTGGGAGCTGGTTCCTAAACCCAAAGAAAGAAAACTTGTTGGCTGCAAGTGGGTGTTTAGGAAGAAAGAAGGAATACATGAAGATGATGCCATAACTTACAAAGCACGTTTGGTGGCAAAAGGGTATTCGCAGAAAGGAGTGGATTATGACGAGATTTTCTCTCCAGTCGTCAAACACACTTCAATCAGATTGTTGTTGTCTATAGCAGCTCAGTATGATATGGAGATTGAGCAGATGGATGTGAAGACTGCTTTTCTTCATGGAGACCTCGAAGAAGACATTTATATGTCGCAGCCAGAGGGTTTTGTTGAAACAGGAAAAGAGAATCTGGTTTGTCGCTTGAGGAAGTCTCTATATGGGCTCAAGCAATCACCAAGGCAGTGGTACAAGCGTTTCGACACATACATGCTGAAAATAGGCTACACAAGATGTCTATATGACTGCTGCGTCTACTACCATGTATTCGAAGATGGGGAATTCATTCTACTACTTTTGTATGTAGATGACATGCTAATTGCATGCAGGGAGATGTCGAAAATTCAAGAACTTAAGAAGAAGTTAGGAGCTGAATTCGACATGAAGGATTTAGGAGCTGCACAGAAGATCCTTGGGATTGAAATAAAGAGGGATAGAAACGAAGGAAAAATATGGCTGTCACAAGAAAAGTACATCATGAAGGTACTTGAACGCTTCAACATGGATGGAGCCAAGTTTGTTTCTACCTCATTAGCTGCACACTTTAAGTTGAGTGCACAGCAAAGGCCATCAAATCAGAAAGAAATTGATGTGATGAAGAATGTTCCATATGCAAGTGCAGTAGGGTGTCTCATGTATGCAATGATATGCACAAGACCAGATTTAGCTCAAGCATTGAGCGTCGTCTCCAAGTATATGTCAAATCCGGGTAAACACCATTGGGAAGCAGTAAAGTGGATTTTAAGGTACTTGAAGAGGACTAAGCAGCTTGGAATTATGTTTGAGAGAAAAAAGGGAGAAGCATGTGTTGCTGGTTTTGTAGACTCTGATTTTGCAGGAGACTTAGATAAAAGGAGGTCCACAACAGGTTATGTTTTCACCTGTGGAGGAGGACCTGTGAGCTGGAAGGCGACTCTTCAAGCAGTCACAGCTCTATCTACTACAGAGGCAGAGTATATGGCATTAACAGAGGCTTCAAAGGAGGCTATTTGGTTGAATGGGCTGGCAAGTCAGTTTGGGATTCACCAAGAAGGCGTGGTAGTGAAGTGTGACAGCCAAAGTGCCATTCACTTGGCAAAGAATCAGGTGTTTCATGCAAGAACGAAGCACATTGATGTTCGCTATCACAGAATCAGAGATTGGGTAGAAGCTGGAGATATCATTGTGGAGAAGGTTCACACAAATGACAATGCAGCAGATTGTTTAACCAAGCCCGTTTCTGCAGAGAAGTTCAAGCATTGCTTGGACTTGCTCAGTGTCACAGCTTGCTGAGTTGTGGTGGAGCACCTCCTCACTTGAGGTGCGTTAAGGCAAGAAGAGTCTTGCCAAGGTGAAGGTTCTTGGAGGTTTTGTTCAGGGTTACTTCAAGAAGATTCAAGATATCCTGAAGGGAGCAGCAATCATTTGGTATCAACTCACCAAGGTGGAGATTGTTGTGTTTTGGCTCGTTGATATGATTTGGAAATTAAGGATTCAGCAGGAAAATCTTAGTCTAGAAAGGAAAGAGGATTTTCTATAAGTTTTAGGAAAGTAATCTTTCAAGATCTGTTAGGATTTTGTCTGCTAGGTTTAGGAGTCCTAAAAAATCTTATTGTATCAGCAACCCCTATAATAGGGAGTCGCAGGGGGATTCTCTAAGGGTGAGACAGAAAACCTAGAGAGTCAAGAGTGATAGAGAGATAAGAGATCTAGCAGGGAGTTGGGGATTAGCATAGGGATTTCAATAAGTACTTGTAATCAAGTTGTTATTCTCCATAGTGCTAGTGATTCTCTCAAGAGAGGTCACAAAGTGGACGTAGGCTAATTATAGCTGAACCACTATAATTCCGCTGTGTTTGTTTCTGTGCTCATTTTGCTTATATCGTAAAGTCTGAGTAAAGATCCTAGGGACTTAACCACTATACTTTATTCTGCAGGCAGTTCTTGCAAATGGAGAGGTAGTGAAGACCGCATCTCGTGCTCGAAAGAGTGCTGCAGGGTTTGGTTCTTTGCATATTTTTTGGATGTGGTATATCTCCTTAGTGTTTTTGCCAACTCTGGCATGTTGTGAACAATATATAGTTTGCATGCCATAGGTATGATTTGACACGCCTGATGATTGGAAGTGAAGGAACTCTGGGTGTAATTACTGAAGTAACTCTACGACTGCAGAAAATTCCCAAATATTCAGTGGTATGTTGTTAAATTTTCTGTTATAACTACATTGTATCCTGTCCTGTATTGTTCATTTAATACAGTTATGTTTATATATATAGGTATTACTCTTGTATATGCATTCTGTTATTTACATGATAGAAATTGCAGGTTGCTATGTGTAATTTCCCTTCAATTAAGGATGCTGCAGATGTTGCTATTGCTACTATGCTGTCTGGAATACAAGTAAGGGTTTGCTAATTGCTTATTCACATTTCAAGTTCTCCACATTCCTTCATTATAATCATTAATTATTAGGTGTCAAGGGTTGAGCTACTGGATGAGGTTCAAGTGAGGGCTATCAATATTGCTAATGGGAAAAATTTGCCAGAAACTCCAACTTTGATGTTTGAATTTATAGGCACAGGTCAGATAAGACCCCTCTTCTCTTTCCCCTGGAATGTCATATATTCATTTTTTACTGTATATCATTTTCCAAAAAGAACATTTGAAACATTGAGTTAAATGGCTGGAATATTATTCTTTCTTGTTCAATCTATATGACAAAAATCATATATCTACAAACGGGTTGACACCAGTTCGAAAACTATGGACGAATCTGCACTTTATGCGCAAATGTCTGACTGACGTAACCTAAAGTCCAGCCTATATATCATTTTCGTCAACAACTAATAAAGGCAGAGGTGTTGAAGTAATCTTTAGCCTGATATATCTGCAATGTTACTGAAATCGGGACAATGTCAGTAGAATATTAACAGTATTTATGTTATCGGACCAAAAGCAAGGAAAAATCCTTAGTTCTGGACAAATAGAGCACAAACTTTCCAACTTCTAAAGGTAGAAGAGGATTTTATTTCAATATGAGCACAGCTTGTTGTTAGGACCGAAGTCCATGAAGGAATAAATTGCAGTGAATTTGAAAATGAAATAAACTAAAATTCATTCATATTCATTGATAAGATATTACAATGGATGCTCATTACCTTATATGGTCGTCTCTACAACCAACCCTAGAAACCCGTTTACAATATGACCCGACCCGAGCCCAATAAGTAGCCCATTCAGGTAAATCAACACACTAGCCCAAAGTGATATATAGGTATAGCATAATGGTCCTAACATCCCTCCTCCCTTAGAATAAGGCATGTCCTCAGGCCTTAGGTGTTTTAAGGATCAGAAATTCAGCCCTTGACACTTCAGCATAAACCATCTGCATCTCTTGTCCTATATGCATCAGCAAATTCCCGTCTCCGGAAGCACGAAACAAAAGCACTTGAGCAGTCTTTTGTGTAGGAACAGAAAGAGTATGTCTGGTGGCATTTTGAACACATAAGACTAGTGTTGTGGATACCCCCATCACAAGCTCAGCAAAGCAAGGTGTTGTAACCATATATATCACTACAGTTGTATATCTGCTAGCATAATCTCCAAGGATGACAGAAACTATAGTGACATGCAACACCAAAGTCCCCAGACTGGCCATAGCAAACACAAGTTTGTAAAGTAAGGGCAAGATCCCAAGACAATCCGCTTTATGTCCAACTCGAGGCACAAGCAACATAAACTTGATTTCATCCCTGTCTGTGCAACAACCACATGTAGAGATAGTCCGCGCAAAAACTTGTTTCATGTAGTCAGCAATTGTAGGCTGCGGGAAGCCCCATGAGGAAGAATAGACCATGCTTAACTCGGAAGTGATGTTTCTCAAGACAAACAGAAATTCATAAGAAGCAACCGGGTAGTTTGCCCATGTATAAGTGGTGTGAGATTGTGGAGACATCACCTTTATGAGCAGCCAAAACAAGGGAGAGTGATGCATGAGTGAATATGAGTTGGTAAGGGACACGTCTGCACCACAATGACCAACAAGTCTGACACCAATGTCACCAGTTGGAATGATGTCACATGCATCAGCAATCATGAGCTCTCTCATAAAAAGGGCATCACCAATTAACATTTGAGCTGTGATCAAATTCATCCCATGCAAGTTAAGTTCCCAAACCTGTAAACATAATCTTGTTGTAGCAAGCCAAATCCAAGTTGTAGGTATCTCTTTCTTTGCCATGTAAAGTCCCAAAGATTCCAATATTTGAGAGGGAAAAAATTCCTCTGCAAGTTGCAGATACATAAACACTGAAGCAACACAGAAGATGGCAAAATGGGAAATGGCATGCACTGCTACTTTCTTATATTTCAAGTGCACCAACTTTGTGGCAGGGATAACACGTTTCAAGACGACTGAGGTAACTCTGAACACCATAGCTAGCAATAGCAGCAATATGAGCTTCAAAGCAAACAAACGTGTAACTCTCATAAAGGATGGTGAGTTGGGAAATACACGATTCTTAGCAGGACCTCGCTCATGTAGATTAAGCAAGAACAACCAAGCTTGAAAGTTGAGCTGCACAACTGAATTAACATCCCCAGCATACATTAAAATAATTGGAGTAGAAGAGACCGTATGGTGTATTTTCTTCTCCTTATGAGAGTATCGAACAACCAATGGAACCAAAAATCCCTGATAAGAAGCGACTGTATGGTGTTCACAAGCATAGAACTCAGAAAGATTATTCCCCAACTGCTGATTATCATAGCTGACTTCATTTGCAGAATTAAAATTATCTGAAGTGAAGGTTGTGTCGCTGATTTGTACCAACAAAGTTGTTCCATGCAAAACCATTTTGTTGATGATGCTGACAGAAGTTGTTCCAGTAACATGTGAAATAAACATTGTAGGCACTAGGAGAGATGGTGCATGGTCCATATATAGAATGGACAAAAAGTCTAGCTCGTGCTCGTGCTTTTGTGACCTCAAATCATGCGGGAATGAATACACTTGAAGAAGTATAGGGAGAATATCATTGTGGGGATGCAACTGATGTAAAGCTTTGGTGCCCTTTGTTTGAATTTCCACAACCGCAAGTGCCATTGCCAGCTTGTTAGAAGACTTGGCATCTTCAAAATTCAAGTCATGATTTGCTATTAAGATATCCATCTTGCTAGCAAAATGAGTATCATAGTAGATACCACAAATGACTAGCACAAGACCAGGCACACATTCAGTGGTCACATTCAAATGTGGAATGTGGTGTATGAGGCTCAACTTTCTGGGATGCACCACTGCTTGAAGTCTGCTCAAAGCGCCTTTTCGTTTCACATAAGCAGCTCCAATTAAGGGTATAAGGGAGTGGTCTTGGTTGGTCCATGTACTGACAAGGACAATGATCACCATGAATGGAACAATAGCAATAGAGGAGGTATGCAATAGTAGAAATAACCCCATGTGTACTGCCAAAACTCTATTATAAGATCCAAGTACTCCAGTCAAAATCTCATATACTAGAAGAGTGTCCGCAGCAACAACACATATGGAGGTGGTCATATAAGTGGGCAATAATTTTGGCAATTCATCTGCACCTAACATCTGTGCAGCACTCCATTGAATATTCTCAAACCGCGCAGAAAGAGGCAAACTCCTCTTCCAATAGCAATAATCATCGGCCAACAGCTCAAAAGTAATAATCTCAAAATTCATGTACCTTTCAAACTCGAGCAAAAGTGTCGTTAGCGCATGAACTTGGATATGAGTTTTACCTGATGTAACGAGGAACTCGCCACTAGCAGTAGCCTTGATTAAGTCCTCGGACTGTAGGACCTTGATAAGCCAATCCAAAAGAATCTGAACTCCATGCAGTAGCCGAAGAACAAACTCCATTTTGGTCACTTCCAACATGTGAGACGCCAGAATGACTTCAGAAACATTCAAACTGAGCTTGTGCTTCGAGAGCTGCTCTGTGGGCGTAGTCCCAATTGTCATTGTTTCCCACAAACAACCAGCTTGACCAAAAGGATCAACCAGACAAGCATAGTGTTGTACACCAGGGACAAAGGAGTAGGCTTTGAGCATGTTTTCTAAATGCTTTCTCCCATCCTCTACTATAACTGAGTGCCTACAAGCAGTCGAAACCCCTAGAAGAGTGAAATTGTTTGCTGTAATAACCTTAGCTTCCATCAGTGAGAAAAGCATGAGAGCATCAACCATATAACCTTGATGAGCACAAGGCTCTAATATAGATGTCCAGGACAAAACACTATTAGAAGGCAATTTCTGAAAGACGTCCTTCAAAGTAATCATACAAGATGCATTAGATACAAGAAGCATATTGAGGAGGTGAGTAGCTGGTACTACACAGACCTTCCCCCTCGTTGGATTCACTGGTTTACTAAAACCTTCATGCCCAGATTGCTGTAAAGCACTGGTGAAGAAAGTTGTGATCACGTCATGTGAGCCAAGCAGCTTAAATTTTCCACCACGTGTGGTTGACACCGAAATAGACCGCTTAACAACAAAAACGTCAAACTCAATCATCTTGCTAGAGTAGCCTTCATAAACATTTTCAGCAACACTCACAACAATCGCACAAAGAGAATCATGTTCAGTATGAACTGTTACTCTTCCAGCAGGTGTTTCATAGATATCTAGGTTACCTTCCATTCCCGAAGTGAGAGACCAGAAGGTGGTAGACAGCAGAGTTCCAAACTGTAGCATCAGATCGCTCAGAACGGAAACAGAGAGGTTGGGTTGGATTTTGTTGGGGACCAAAACTTCGCTATTTAGGCTGGGTAAGGTGAGACTGAGCTCATCAGCGACGGTGACAGAGAGAGATTGGCGAAGCTTCTCGGGCTCGTCGACGAGGGCAGAGGGGAGCCTGGAGTAGGGGTCCTCGTCGTGCTCTGAAGCATCGAAATTTAGTGTCGAAGAAGATGGGTTCGTTGCCGGTGGTTCCCACGTATCGGCCGGATTTGGTGTACCCACACAAAGCTGACGAATTTCCTCCATAATCTCAGAGAAGAGATAACCGTTTTGTGCCTTGATGGCCCAAAGACCTTTTTTGCAGTTCACCTGGGTCCCGGGGGCTTTACCCACAGTAGAGAGAAGATCTGGCTTTCGGGTGGCTTTGAAAAGTCGCCTTGTTGCTCCCATAGAGACTCGGCGGCGGAGAACTCTAAGCTGCTTGCGTTGGAGATAAATGGGTTGGGTAGGGTGGGCTAGTGGAGGGTGGGTTAGTGGACATGGCTTCTCATACTGGGTCTGGTTGGTTGCAGTATTCCAGTAATAGACTGAGCCTGTGGAACCATCTATCAAACCCCTCCAAGGACTGGGAAGCGTCGGGTCCTCAGGAGCATACTGTGGACCGTTGAATGAAGCAGCTGAAGCAGTCGGAACCGTAGTGCGGAGTTCCCGAATCAGACGGCGACTCTGTTGAAAGCTTTCCTGAATCTTCTGCATATTCTCCCTGAAGTCGTTGGATGCTTCATTCATACCTTGTTGAAAAACAGCGAAAGCATTGATACAGCTTTGCACTGCGGCATGATTGGGAATGAAAGCAGGTGACTGAAACGGTGGGATTGGATGAGACGAAAAGTGTGGTGGTGGCGACAGCGGTGGGTTAACGAGGGTGGGTGAGGGTGGGACAAAAATGGTCGGAGTTTGCAGGTTCCACATCGGAACCGGCTCCTGGATACCAGTTGTTAGGACCGAAGTCCATGAAGGAATAAATTGCAGTGAATTTGAAAATGAAATAAACTAAAATTCATTCATATTCATTGATAAGATATTACAATGGATGCTCATTACCTTATATGGTCGTCTCTACAACCAACCCTAGAAACCCGTTTACAATATGACCCGACCCGAGCCCAATAAGTAGCCCATTCAGGTAAATCAACACACTAGCCCAAAGTGATATATAGGTATAGCATAATGGTCCTAACACTTGTTGACCCCTCCTGATGAAGGTTGGAAGATGAGTATTATGCTGAGAAACCAATTACTGGTAATGGAAATTATATTTTCTTTTGGACCATAGGCTTTATTATGTTGACTGCCCTCCATTTCCCTGAAGAAGATGAATGTGCATTTGCCAAAGCTGTTAAGATGCCCCTGTTTCTTTCTTATACCCATTGTGATTCATGTTATTCTTTGCTTTCTACAGAGGCATATTCACGTGAACAAACCCAAATAGTTCAGAGGATTGTGTCTGAACACAATGGCTCAGACTTTGTTTTTGCAGAAGACCCCGATGCTAAAAAGGAACTTTGGAAGGTACCAATACTTTAATGTTCTACACTTTTGAATTCTTTTCCTCTGTTAAGGATTAGTGGTTGGTAACAAATCTCATTATGTTTGGGATTCTTTATGGTGATTTACATATTTTCTTTCAATTATAGAATTGACATAGAATATCACACTTCCACAGTTAGTACTTCTATCACTTTACTGAGTCTATTCTGCAATTGAGGGAAGTGCAAAGAAAATCTAGCAATTAACTCTTCTTCTTATTTTCTTTTTTTTGTGTGTGGCCTTTTCGCCTTGCTATCGACTACTTGAATTTGTAGCCATTTTCTCTTCCATCCATAAAGTTTTGCTTCTAACTACTACCATACTTCGAGCTGTAACTCTATCAAAATTCCCACTTCTTTTGTCTTGCAATTTCAACATAGTTGGTTGAGTTCTTTACTGCCAGAGGGTTGAGCCGACTAGTCCTTGTTGTCTATCTCTAGATTTATTATTATTTCTTTGTTGCATGCAGATCAGGAAGGAGGCACTCTGGGCATGCTTTGCAATGGAACCTGATTTTGAAGCAATGATTTCGGTTAGTTGATATAATGATATCACCTTGATTGTTATTCTGGAATTTATGTCCATTTATTAGTCTTTAGACATAGTCGAGTACTGTGCTAAATGAGCGTAGAAGTTTCCCACACCCATATTTTTAGTTTCTTTCTTATGTCAATCAATTTTAAGAGACCTACATCTGTATGATGTTGAGCTCATGTGTTTGGAGGCATGTTTGTGTGCTGGGGAGGTGGTTAAACACAAGTAGTTTTTGAATTTTTTTGTTCATTTTTGTTCAGTCAAAAAGCACTTATCAGCAGATGTTTTTGAAAATGTTGTTGGGTCAGTAGAAAGGAAGGATTTCTAATCATCTCCTTTCTTTCACACAAGCTGGTGGATCCTGTAATAAATTAACTCAATTTATCATTTGAGAAACTGAAGGGTTTCAACCGTTTCCTATGTTTACTGATTTTCTTTAATTAACACAGTGCATTATTGTAAATCCAATCTATAGTTTGGGGATTTTAAAGTTACACTTTCTTGTGGCTGCTTCCTAAAATTCTAGAGGGTGCATTGCTCTATGTTTTCGCCTTACTGTTTTTATTGTGCAGGATGTTTGTGTACCTCTGTCATGCCTTGCAGAATTGATATCTAGGTCCAAGCAAGAACTGGATGCATCAGAACTGGTTTGGTAATGTCCTATCAATCTTATAATATTCAGAAAGCGAAGTTATGATGAAAGACAAATTGTATTGCTAGTAGCCTGGAAACTTTAATGGGGTAGCCTTTGTAGTAATTTTTGTTGGTTTTCCTAACTGCAGCATGGTTATTGCTCATGCTGGTGATGGGAACTTCCACACAGTGATTCTTTTCGATCCCAACAAAGAAGAACATCGCCGAGAAGCAGAAAGGTTGAACCATTTTATGGTTCATACTGCCTTGTCAATGGAAGGTAAAGACTAAAGACTATTCCGGAGCATATTTTGAAATTTCTTTGTTCCCAGAGTCGATGAATGATTGTGGTGACATGGAGTATGGCTGGTATCAATGAATTAACGTTATTGTTATTATTATTTGGAGTCACTTTCAACCCATTGTGTGTTGTGGTTTATAATGCCATTAAGTTTCTGAATGTAGCATCCTACTTGTGGTGTTGTCTCAAATTGGTTAAATTTTTTTAGTTTTCTTCTATCAAAATAGTATTCTAACACTATAGACAAGTTATGGTGCTAAAAGTTGGTCTGTGAATACCATGCAGGAACATGTACCGGGGAACATGGTGTTGGCACAGGAAAAATGAAGGTATGTACTATATTAACTTTGGATTGCGAGCCATTTAATGTAGAATAGGCATGGTGCTTTGGCCGTGGAGCCAAAGCATATGTATACTACAATGTTTATTAAACTTGGTAATTGCCCCCTTGCTGGACAGAGTAAAACCATTAATAAGTAATTCACAGGATATAGTAAAACTATTTATAAGTAGTAAACTATGTGGAATTTGACGATCAGCACATGACTAGGTATTTCTTTATGCTACTAAGCTTAGCTTGACTTGAGTGACTTCAATTATTCACTTTTTCTGGTCAGTATCTTGAAGAGGAACTAGGAGCAGAGGCTCTGAAGACCATGAAAAGAATAAAAGTAGCACTGGATCCCAACAACATTATGAATCCAGGAAAGCTCATTCCTTCTCATGTTTGTTTCTAAGCGCTTACTCTCTTTATGCAAGTTTCTCATCCATGTGTGCACCCCTGTTGTATCACTCAGCCGGTGGCTGTTGTAACTAAGAAACACTGTCGTCTATATCAATCTTAGACGACAAAATACGTTTCCGTCGCCTAAGTGAATAATTTTTAATTTATTTTATAAAAATGATTTAGTCGTCTTAGTACATTTTCCGTCTCCTAAGTTTTACTTAGGAGACGAAATTAAAACAATTTCGTCACCTAAGAGGTTTTTTCCACTAGTGTCAGCAGCCTCGTTATATGCTTAGATCCCGATCCAACATCCATCACCCACGATAATGCCTACCACAATCCGGTCACCGGCGCAATGCGATTACGTTCATGACACTATTAATTTTTCATCCAAAATTGAAGTTACACAAACCAGTGTGCCGTCCATTCAAATGTACAGGTAATTTGGTGAAGAAGGTGAAAAAGATTTTGAGGATATTATGTGTATTTCTTCTTCCTCTAGGCTCCAGCTCCATGCATATTAAGCTTTTTTTTTCTCTTCAAATTGTTTTGTACATGGATATTATTCATAATTCCACAGTTAAAAATGGGTCGAAATGTGGAAGTTTGATTTACACCAGACTCGTTATAGTATCTGAGTTGCTTAATTGATTAAAAAAAATATGGAAATTGGACCAAGAATTGTAGCCAAGTGTCAACCTATTGCTCTAAAAAGAAAAAGAAAAAAAAAACTACTTGGTTAAGAATTATGATGAGACGCTATGATCTTGACAAAGAAAATATCTCGGCCCTTACTTTCTCTCTTCCTTGCCTTAGTAGTTGCAAGCGGCGGTGGATACTAGGATGGTGAGGGCGTGGATCTTGATGAGGACAGCCCGGGCTGGCTTCAAGCATCGAGAGGGTCTCGGCTACGTACTCCCCTCTTGCTTCCCTTCTACTCTGGTTACGGCGGCGAGGTTAGCTTATCTAAGTTCAGGTACGATTGATGGTTGTCTTGGCATTGTGTGTTGGGGCATCGAGTTAGATCTGAAACAACAATGGTGTACGTTTGGGCTCTTCGGTGAAGTCAAGAGACAGCCTCGGTTGGTTGTTGGAGGATGTTGGCAGCAAACCAAGCGTTGCTAACGGTAAATCAGAGGACATGGTGTATGATCCGATGGCTGTGATGGGTTGCTTATGCGGTGATAGAAGGTTGAGGTCCGTCAGTGGCGGGCAAGAGATTGATGATGATGATGGTGATTCCTTGTCGGTGGCAGTGGTTACAGCGGCGGCAAATTGGCAAGATCTGGGGAATCATAGCGACATTGGGCTAGGGTTTCCATGTGATGAGACTAGTATAGGGTGGACTTGGTTACTCTCAACCCACCTGAAAATTTAGGATGGTTTCAGGCCAATAGAATAAATCAGGGTTAGGGCATGCCCAACCCTGTTGGTAATGGTCTTTTTGATGTTTTATTTTGTTTTAGTTTATGTTTGGTTGAACTCCATGGTAGTTTCTTTTAGGTTGCCTTAGAGCTATATCTAGCATGACTTCATTCTCTCGGCTCTTACGGGTAGGTCATATTGTAATTACCATTTTACAGTTTGGTATTAAAGGCGTTCATGTTTCAAAAATAAATAAATAAAGAATTATGATGAGACATTTTCAGAAAAATAACAAAATGTTGCCTCTGCTCAGTCACTCCGTCAGTCCTCTCTCTCGATTTGGTCGCGCATTTGCTAAACGACGATGATTACAAATGAACAGTTTGATTACCCCAAGTGCTAACATAATTGCACACCAAAGAGAAAAGTACATGAAAAATGACTTTGACCTTGATTCTGAGACACTAGCTACTCTGACTTGGTCTCGTTTCTGCTTTTGATTAATTCATTCCAAGTCTAATTATTAAACAAATGAAATAGAAACTTGTTTCTAATGATCTCTAGATCGAGAGACAGCCGGCAAACATACTGAATCAGCGCAATATTCAATAACAGAGAGACCAATTCAATCATCATATATACGCCTTGAAATATATATATATATATATGCAGCTAGACAAAATACTAGCTCATTAGCCTTTCCCTAACCAACGCCATTTAAATATTGCACCCCTTTCATCGTTTTCTTCCTTAATCCTAGTATAAATCTCTCTTCATCTGCTAAACCTCTTTTCACTCCACAATAGCCATCAAATAATCAGATTGCTTGTACTTGTGTAGTCGTGTTCAAAAATCACATTACGTTCTATTCGATATTCATACTTGTTATTAAGATCATGAAGTTCTACTGCAGCGTCGAAAATCGTGGTGATGAACCAACGAACTGTATTGTAAGGCCGCATACACAGTTGCAGGGTCCGAGGCCTGCAGCTCTTACAGTGAGCAAGAATTCGAAGAAGATGATGGTGAACAAGAAGAAGCAGAACCCGAGTCCGGTTATAGTGTATCTGATATCGCCCAAGATTATTCATGTACAACCAGAGGAGTTCATGGCTCTGGTGCAACGCCTTACCGGGAATCATGAATCATCTCGTAGGGTTAATAATATCGTTGCTAATTCCCAGTCCTGCTCTGCTTCTAGTAATTCTGGTTTGAGCCAAGGAGATCAGTATTTCATGGAGATCAGCCAACAGAAGCTGATCAGCGATAGGACAGACTATGTTGATGTGCCTTTTGGAATACCTACTACAACAACGAATTCCAACTTTACTGAAATATTCTAGCTATTTATATATACTATATACATATATATTGCCTGTATGTGTTCAAAATAATGTAGAATATAGATTGCTTAATATCAATTTATGCTCATTAATTGGTTAGTTAGATTCACGAGCTTGGCATATATTACGGATTACGTTACTAAGGATTGCATATTTATATGCTTATAAATATCATCAATAATCTCAGAAGCTTGTTGGGTTGTGCTAAAATTTCCAGATATTCGGCTGTCTGGGCAGTGTTTGGTCGTTCAATCTTGTGAAATATTACTTTGAATTCGACTAAAATGTGTAGGATTCTATTTTCGAATTGTCAAGCTTTTAAAACTGCAAGTTAAGCTTCTCCAATTAAGGGCTTATTTTTTGCTAGAGGGTGTGCGTTTAGCTTCTCAGAATGCTTTATAACCCTTTGATTATAGAATCAGATTGTCAAGTACTAGTGGACGCCTTGAGGAGTGATGATCTTGACTGGTCCGACCTGGGGTTCCTCATTTTGATCTTCGTGAAGCTTTGTTGTTGTTGCCATCGGTGAGAGTTGTATATGTTAATTAGGAGGACTGCTAATAAATCGAGCAGCTCTTCTATCAGATCAGGAAAGCCATCCATTCTGCTATATACTTCACTGGTTTACTTCCTCCAAGCGTGGATGTATAAGCTTATTTCATCTGAATGTAATGATTATTAAATCGATGAAGGCATTCATTTTTTGCAGATAAAAATGTAAAAAGAAGAAGAAATAAAAGAAACAAAACTACGTTTTCGTTGTGCAACTCTGACATATTAAACACCACTCTATGTCATATTTATAAAGAAGTTATCGGTGAGATGTAACATGGTTGATTACGTAGCTTAACCGAAAACATTGAGGTCATAAGTTCAAACCTCATAAATATATGTCGTTTGAGAATATTGAAAAAATTCAGACGACATAAGACATTCATTTTGTCGTTTGAAGCCTTTTATGACGCAGTGCACTCTCCCTCCATCTTCGGCACTAGCAAGGAACCCCGCCCATCTCCAGAGTAGATCCGAATTGTGCAACCCATATCGGATCTAATTGACCCGATCCGAGCATAGGGAATCCTAGCCACGCCGCCACATTGTAATCATCGTCCGGCGACCTGGAAGGGGAAATATAAAACTTAAGGCTTGAAGAACAAAATCACCGTCTGCGTATGCCCTTTGCTAGTTGGTCCGCCTAGTTGTGTACATGTTTATTGTATAGGCTCATGATGATATTATTTCAAGTCTTGTAATAAG
Source organism: Fragaria x ananassa (assembly GCA_034370585.1). Taxonomy (NCBI): domain Eukaryota; kingdom Viridiplantae; phylum Streptophyta; class Magnoliopsida; order Rosales; family Rosaceae; genus Fragaria; species Fragaria x ananassa. The sequence continues at coordinate 13,329,248 of CP139753.1, read as the reverse complement.
GGGTTTAGGCTACATGTCCCAATTGTATTCGATAATTTCATTAATTAAGGCTTAAGGGCAGCTAAGCACTAGCTCTTTGTTTAAAAAACAAGAAGTACAATGGAGATGTAGAGAGCGTAGGAGGTGTAATTTGGAGGTACAAATAGTAACACTATTTATTTTAAGTTTACTAGTTATGAGATTTTTTTTAATCAAATAAAATATATTATTTCAATAGGTGTACTCATGTTAAGATGACAATTACATATCCACCCGCTACCACTATGGATAGATAAGGCTTCGTAACCATAAGACCTTACAATGATATGTAGGATAGACCATTCATATACAACGACTCTATGTCACGCCCCACCAAATTAACGGGAGTTTCCTTGAGTATTTTGATGCAAGCATGGCTCAATGACGTTTTGGAGAGCACATAAGCATTCTAGAAGCATCCGGAATATTATATAAGGTCTTGGAAGCTTCCGGAATATTGAGGAAGGTCTTGGAAGCTTCCAGAAGGATCATGAGGCATTCAGACAACTCCAGAACTCTTTAGAACCCTAGAGAGACTCAAGGCTCAAGACTACTCTGGAAGTCTCTATAATACTCAAGGTAACACTTAGAGTTATATAAAAAACTTTAGAAATCTCTATACTTGTAAATATCTTAGAATTGTCTAGAAACTTAGGCAAATGGGGAAGATGCCTATAAATAGGGAGACACTCCTCCCATTTGAGACATAGAGAGTTGGATAGCATTCAAGCTCACTTGCAAAACTTTGTAAAGTTCTATCAAGCTTAATACAAGTTCTCTTTTTCAAAGTTTTTCTCCCTTTGTTCGGGTGTTTTAGCACGTTTGCGTGAGTAAGGCTGACTTAGCATAAGGGAAGTGCTAAGGCCGCACAAGCTTAGGAAAAAGGAAGCTCGTGACAATTGGTATCAGAGCAGAAGTTCGATCGGAACCTCGCTCGACATAATGGTAAAGCACGGTGCTACCAAAGGTGTATCAGGATCCAACCCTTCCGAGATAGTTATGCAAAGGAGAAGTCGTGAAGAGCATGTCGAACCTGACACTACAAGACGGGAACGATCTAAGGACATGATCTCTGCTTTCGACTCACGTTTATCTCAAGTGGAGGAGGGCGTGAGTGGCATGGAGGCCCATGTGGATGATCTTGGCCAACATGTAGAAGGCTTAGAGGCGGAGGATGCTGCCATCCACACTGTGATTAAGCGTGTGGTGCTCCAGCTAGAGGAGTCCTTGCGGGGCGAGATGATGAAGATTCACGAGGAGTTCATAGGGGAACTCGCCAAAATGCATCAAGTCCACGAGAAGGAGTTGAATGACACGCTTGCATGCATTGAGGAGATGCATGTGGACTTGACCCTATGCAAGCGCGCATTAGCTACGAGAGCCGGCACCAGCAGTATTGTGAAGGCTAAGTGCATCTAGGTGGCAAAGCCTAAGAGTTTCAGAGGATCGTGCAACGCTCGTGAAGTGAATAACTTCTTATGGGGGCTAGACCAATACTTTGGAGCCATAGGCATCACCGAGGAGAACGCCAAGATTAGGACCTCGGTTCTCTGCCTCATCGATACTGCCATGTTATGGTGGAGGAGAAGGCGAGAAGATGTCGAAAAAAAGTACGTGCACCATTACTACCTTTGATGACTTTACAATAGAGCTTAAAAGACAATTTTATCCAGAGAATGCTGAGGATGAGACAAGAGCTCGCTTGCGAAGGCTCAAGCACTCAGGGTCTATTCGGGATTATATTAAGGATTTTACCAACTTAGTGCTTGAGATTCCCGATTTACCCGACAAGGATGCTCTCGTCAATTTTATGGACAGTCTCCTATCATGAGCTAAGACCGAGCTAAGACGTCGTGAAGTGCAAGACTTTGCTACCGCCATAGCTGTGGCCGAAAGCCTAATCGACTACACTAGCCAAAAGGAGTCCACTGACAAGCCGAAGGAAAAGAAGAACAGTTATGCTAAAGGTGGGGGAGATAAAGGTCAACGTAAAGACAAGCCCCGTCAAGACAACTACTCTACAAGGAGCAAGGATAAGGGCAAACAAAAGGAGACAAGGAGCTCGGGTAAGCCCAACAATAACAAATGTTTCATTTGCGATGGTCCGTATTGGGCTAGAGATTGCCCATAAAAAAGAGCTCTAAGCGCACTCTTAGGAAGTCATCAAAGCGAGACAGAAGCTAGGGGTGACAATGGTGGTGCACACGTGGGGTCTATGCAGCTGCTGAATGTGATCTGATCCACACCTAAGGTCTAAGCCAAATGTTTACTCTACGTCGACGTCATTATAGGTGGGAAGCCAACAACGACAATGCTCGACACATGTGCAACTCATAACTTCATCGCAATTGAGGAGTCCCGAAGGTTGGGACTTAAGGGGAACAATGGAGGGGGCTCCATCAAGGCGATCAACTCACCAGCTTGACCCATTCATGGCGTAGTCCGAGGAGTCAAGACCAGCGTGGAAGCATGGTGTGGAAACTTAGACTTCTCCATTGTTCTAATGGATAGCTTCAAAGTTGTCCTAGGGTTGGAATTCCATGATCAAGTCAAGGCAATCCTAGTGCCATTCACCAACAGCTTGTGTATCACAGAAGGCGACAAAGCTTGTGTAGTGCCAACAACTAGAGATATTAAACAAGACTTGAAGGTTTGTCAGCGTTACAATTCAAGAAAGGCATCAAGAGGGAAGAGGAGAGCTACTTGGCCATCCTTAGCGAGTTCAACGATGATGAGCCAAGACCCCAAGATGTCATGCCTAAGGAGGTAACAACAGTTCTTGAGGAGTTCAAATATGTTTCACCAGCCGAGTTGCCCAATAAACTACCCCCAAGGAAAGAAATAGACCATGAGATAGAGCTGGAACCAGGTACCAAACCACTCGCCATGAGTGCTTATTGCATGGCGCCTCCCAAGTTAGCAGAGCTAAGAAGTCGACTGAAGGAGCATTTAGACGCTGGATTCATTAGACCTTCTAAGGCCCCATTTGGTGCCCCGGTATTGTTTCAGAAGAAGAAGGATGAATCTCTACGCATGTGCATTGACTATCAGGCGCTCAACAAAATCACGGTAAAGAACAAATACCCAATTCCTCTTATTGCCGATCTATTCGATCAGTTGGGTCATGCACGTTACTTCTCAAAGTTAAACGTCCTTCATTCGGAATATTATCAAGTGTGCATAGCTGAAGGAGACAAACCGAAGACCACATGTGTCACAAGGTACAGTTCTTATGAGTTTTTGGTTATGCCCTTTGGTCTAACTAATGCACCGGTAACTTTCTACACCTTCATGAACAAGTTATTCCACCCCTCCCTTGATCGGTTCGTGGTCGTCTACTTGGACGACATAATGGTGTATAGCAAAACCTTAGAGGAGCATCTAGAGCACTTGAGGGAAGTGTTCAAGATGCTACGGGAGAATGAGCTATATATCAAAAAGGAGAAGTGTTGTTCTTGGGACACAAGATCAGGGACGACAAGCTAATGATGAAGGATTGCAAGGTGCATGCCATCCAAGAATGGGAGCCACCGACCAAGGTACATGAGTTGACGTCTTTTCTTGGGTTAGTGAACTACTATCGCTACTTCATTAAGGGCTATTCGGCGAGGGCCGCTTTATTAACCTGCATTCTAAAAAAAAACAAGGCATGAGATTGGACAACGAGGTGTCAAGAGACCTTTGAAGACTTGAACAAAGCTTACCCGACCACACCAAGGCGATCTGTGAGGAGCCTGTACTTAGCTTACCCGACCACACCAAGCCATATAAGGTACACACTGATGCTTCTGACTTTGCTATTGGTGGTGTACTCATGCAAGATGGGCATCCGATTGATATTAAGAGTCGGAAGCTCAACGAAATGGAGCGACACTACACGATGCAATAGAAGGAGATGACTGCCATCATCCATTGTCTTAGAGTGTGGCGACACTATTTGCTTGGGACAAAGTTCGTCATCATGACCGACAATGTTGCAACAAGCTACTTTCAGACAAAAAAAGAAGAAGCTAAGTCCGAAGCAAGCTAGATGGCAAGACTTCCTAGCCGAATTTGATTATGTCATGGAGTTTAAGCCGGGAAGGGTGAACGTGGTAGCCGATGCCTTAAGCCGAAAGGCAAAGTTTGCAAGCATCTCCCAAGCCACTAGCCCTCTATTGAGCAAGATAAAGGAAGAAATCAAGGCGGATCCATAAGCTCAAAGCATCATTGCCTTAATAAGGGAAGACAAAACATGGAGGTTTTGGTTAGATGAAGACCTTCTCTACACCAAGGGCCGCCGCATATATGTACCAAAGTGGGGCAACTTAAGGAATGAGCTAATTAAGGAATGTCATGATTCCTTATGGGTTGGCCACCCTGGTATTAGGCGCACACTTGCCCTCTTAAAGTCCACTTACTACTGGCCAAGGATGGGAAACGAGATTGAAGAGTACGTGAGGACATGTCTTATTTGTCAACAAGACAAGGTGGTACAACAGCAGCCGGAGGGCTTGCTTGACCCCTTACCCATTTTCGAGAGATCATGAGAAAGCGTCTCTATGGATTTCATCACTTGTCTACCAAAGTCTGAAGGGTTTGGAAGCATCATAGTCGTGATGGATAGATTCAGCAAGTATGCAACCTTCATGGCTGCATCAGCCGACTGCACCGTGGAGGAAACATTGAGGCCATTCCTACGCAACGTAGTCAAACTTTGGGGAGTGCTAAAGAACATTGTTAGCGACCGAGACCCACGCTTCACTAGGAGATTTTGGACGGAGCTGTTCAAGATGCTCGGGTTAGACTTGAAATTTTTGACAAGCTTCCATCCACAAAGCGATGGCCAAACAGAGCGCGTCAATGCTCTTTTGGAGTTATACTTGCGGCACTATGTGAGTGTCAACTAAAAGGATTGTGCCAAGCTTCTTGACGTTGCATAATTTTCCTATAACTTGCAACAAAGTGAGGCCACCAACAACAGTCTTTTTAAAATCGTCTTGGAACCCTTCTATCCCTTGCCACTCACTACAAAGGGAAGAGTCTAGCCGCGTTCAAGTTTGTCAAGTTATGGCATGAGCAAATGGAGTTACCTCGAGCGGTTTTACACAAGGCTGTTACAAGGATGAAGAAGTGGGCGGACAAGAAGAGGAAACATATGAAGTTCAAGGAAGGCGACATTGTACTTGTAAAACTCTTGCCACAACAATTCAAGTCCCTTAGGAATGTGCATAAGGGCTTGGTATACAAGTACGAAGGGTCGTTTGAGGTTATCAAACGTATCGGCAATGTTTCATATAAACTTCACCTCCCGCCCAAGTTGAAGATTCATCTGGTCTTCCATGTGAGCATGTTAAAGCCTTTTCATGAAGACAAGGAAGACCCATCAAGGGGAGTTTCACATCGGGCACCAACATCGGTTGTCACTTCTTTCGACAAAGAAGTAGATGAGATATTCACGGACCGAGTCATCCGTCGTCAAGGCATGCCAAGTTATAAAGAATACCTCATCAATTGGAGAGGTCTACCCGATACAGAAGCTAGCTGGGAGTCTGAGGACACACTATGGCAATTCAAGGACAAGATCCAGTGCTACAATAATGAAGGCATGATGAGGGCATCACATGCTTAGGTGGGGGAGAATGTCACGCCCCACCAAATTACCAAGGAGTTTCCTTGAACATTTTGATGCAAGCATGATTCAATAACGTTTTGGAGAGCACATGAGAATTCTAGAAGCATCTGAAATATTATGGAGGTCTTGGAAGCTTCTGAAATATTGAGGAAGGTCTTGGAAGCTTCCGGAAGGATCGGGAGGCATTCGGACAACTCCGGAACTCTCTAGAACCTTAGAGAGGCTCTAGGACACTCCGCAACTCTCTAAAATCCTAGAGAGACTCAAGGCTCAAGACTACTCCGGAAGTCTCTAGAATACTCAAGGTAACACTTAGAGTTATATAGAAAACTCTAGAAGTCTCTATACTTGTAAATATCCTAGATTGTCTAGAAACTTAGACAAATGGGGATGATGCCTATAAATAGAGAGACACCCCTCCCATTTGAGACATAAAGAGTTGGATAACATTCAAGCTCACTTGCAAAGCTTTGTAAAGTTCTCTAAAGTTTAATACAAGTTCTCTCTTTCAAAGTTCTTCTCCTTTTGTTCGGGTGTTTTAGCCAAAACGTTTGTGTGAGTAAGACTGATTTAACATAAAGGAAATGTTAGGGACGCATGAGAAGCTTATGTGACATCTAGCTCACTTATTGAAAAACAAGCCTATTCCTATGAACAATAGTATAATTTAAAAAATAAAATTACAGTCTACCTAAAATTACAATCTACACATAGTCATGTCCCAGTGCTAATGAGCCCAAGCCTAAACCTATCAACCTACCTAATTTCCGGCTATTCACATTGGTCATCATGACAAGCATCCCAGCAACAAGATTCCAAGAACTTGCAATTAGTTGCGTACCTCCACGATCATATGGGAAGGGACGACAAGCTGCATCCATGGTCGCCAACGATAGTGTAGCTTCAATATCAATCTGTCATGCCCATTGTGCAAGCTTGATCTCGGCTAATCCACCATACATTTGGGTTACCAAGGGAGGCACCAAGGTGGGTTGTGAAATATGGCGTCTTTCCTTCGTAAAGGGAGACCATGGTCGAAGGTTCAGGGACCCAAAAGGATCTTTGCTTGCGGTTGCCGCTAAGGGGACGGCTTGAGGCCGAGAGGATTTGGCTTACTGTTTGCGGCAATTGCCGTGAATAGAGCCCAAGGCCATGGCGGCTAGGGCGTGGGAGGAGAAGAAGAGATGGGAGACGTATGTCGGCGAAGCATCTTTAAGAAACCTAATGTATATTCATGTGTAACATGTGTGGACGAATCGTTTACTAGTTATTATGAGATTAGGTTAATTTATGGTTGAAATAACTTTGTTTCCGTAATTATTTTGTCTTTTTTGTGTGCTTAATTCATTTGATGGTGGTCACTACTTATCCGTTCTATATATATAGTGATGGGAGATTTGAATAATATTGAACATGTGAAAAATAATTTAAGCTTGCTCTCAATTATTTTGTTATTGGAAAGTCCTAAATTCGACCTAGCTCAGTTTGTATTTTTGGAATTTTGGATCACCAAAAAAATGGTTTAAGCTTAACACGTATCAACTGGTAAATGAGGATAATAGATCGAGGAGACTTAGGGGAGACCAAAGTGATGTATATGTGAAACGAGAAAGGAAAATGATTAATGATTAATATTAGATTGAATATGCTACTCCTTTATCTCTCTCATTCTCAACAAGTACGTATGGATCTGTAGCGACCATCACGATCTCTCGTTACTCAACATGCAGAACGTGGATATTGTGTCCCTTCAGTTTTAGACATGCCCAAATTCCAGAATCGCAGCATCTGATTCTTTTCGATTGTTTCTCATCCTTCTTCACGATTCTGCTACCCTGCATTTCCCGCACGCTCTTGTTCTTCATCTTCTTCAATTTTCGATTCCCACGCCTTATTAATTTCTGTGGTTTCCATCTATTTCTCTCGTTGCGATTCGTGTTGGGCTCGAATAATTTTTTTTGGGAAGTTTGGAGACGTATGCTGTCGGGAGCAAAGAATCAAATCAAGCTAGGGTTTATTGATCAGGTCCCTGATCTGACCGCAGAGGTAGGGACTTGACTGGTTAATGGCATTCGGGAAGATTGATTAGGGTGTTGAAATGGATTCAAGGACCTGAGATTGGTGTTTGTTTTTTATTTGATGGGGAACAGATGTGTAGGACCAAATCTTGGTAATGGTTTCATGCAATCCGTTACGGCTGCCATTTGGAAAACCCGGCCACCGGAGGACCGCCTCCCTCCTCCTCCTAACGAAGAAGGCAGTAGCAAAAATGGCTCAAATTCGAATCCTGATCCCTCATCCAAAGGTGAAACTCAGGCTCCTCCTCCTAAACCTCCTCCTGATGAGGCTCCTCCAGTCCACAACAGTCCCCCTGAGCCTGTGAAAATTAGTGATGATCAGCCTCCGAAAGCGGAACCAGCGCCGGCGAATGATGAGGCCACAAAGGACCATGAGGCCGAGAAAGCTAAGAAAGCTGCTCATATGAAGAGGGTTTCTTCTGTTGGACTGCAAATAGACTCGGTGTTGGGAAGGAAGACTAGCAATATAAAGGATCTTTATACTTTGGGGAGAAAGCTTGGACAAGGCCAATTTGGGACTACCTTCCTTTGTGTGGAGAAGGGAACCCACAAGGATTTTGCTTGTAAGTCAATTGCAAAGAGGAAGCTGACTACACAAGAGGATGTGGAAGATGTCAGGAGGGAAATCCAGATAATGCATCACTTGGCAGGACACCCAAATGTGATACAAATCGTTGGTGCTTATGAAGACGCCGTGGCGGTTCATGTTGTAATGGAACTTTGCGCAGGTGGTGAACTATTCGATAGGATCATACAAAGAGGGCATTATACAGAGAGGAAAGCAGCTCGACTTGCAAAGATTATAGTTGGTGTTGTTGAAGCATGCCATTCGTTGGGTGTCATGCATCGAGACTTGAAGCCGGAAAACTTTTTATTTGTCGATCAAGAAGAGGAAGCGCCACTAATGACAATTGATTTTGGGCTCTCAGTGTTCTTTAGGCCAGGTATGTTCATCCTTAATACAACTTATATTCATAATTTCATATACAGCATCCATGCGAAACTGGTCATTTGATGCTAACTTTGTTACTTTGGCCCTGTTATCACTAATATAGTCAGTTCATAGAGCCATGGCTCTATTTTCTTAATACAAGAAACACGTGTATATCTTTTCAATCAAACTACAGATGGGATGGGCTATGTTTTTGGGACTATGCAACTATGCAAGACCCAAGATGAGGATCTATTCAGAGGGAAAAGGAGGTCTGTAAATAAGGATACTGGAGAGGTAAAGTTGTGAAAGGCAGCAGGCTGGCTAGCGTAATTATCCTAGTGTTAACTGTTGATCAATATGGGGTCTATTGGAACTTTGCAAGCAGTCATGAGAGGGAATGAGGGATCTACTATTTCAATGATTCGAGAGGGAACAGACGGCATTATAAAATACTATACAAATAAGCTTAAATGAATTGTGAAGCATATAAGGTGAAAGATTTTGGTATTAACTCATATGAATCCATTGTCTGTAATGAATTTAAATTGATTATGTTACCTTTTAGGTTAGAGCTAGCTTCCTTTCTCTTTCTGTTTGCAGTTAAAATTTCAAGAGCCTACAAGTTTGGGCATAGGCTGATTTATTAATGCTTTCTTAATACCATGATTTCGATCTCTTATGTATTTGAAATTTTTGAAGGTTTTGAATATGTCTGGCAAAACAAAGGGTTACCTAAATATGGAACGAAAAACTAATAATGATACTATTGCGACACTTAAGCTAAGTGGTGAAGCTGAAACTATAGTATCTGGAGCAGACTAGCTAAGAAATTTGTTGGCCGTCTTCAATAAGTATTAAATGATAGTCCTCTGTGCTTGCATTCTATTATGAAGAGAAAAATAGATGCAACTGAAATATGACAGTTTTAGTCAAGAGACAATTCCTTTAGGAAAGGCAGATAGTTTGTGATCTACATCAGGATTCTTTTGCATAATGTGTACTGCCCTGTATGTTAAAATTTGCATTAACTATCTGTTCAGAATATTATGTTTGCCTAAAGCTGCCATTCACATTGTTTAGCAGTCGTCATTGCTTATTGGAAGTTATTTGATGTTTCTTATGTTATCAATTTTCATGGTTACATTCTATGCTTTCAGTAGCTGAATTATAAGAAAAACCCATTCTTTCAGGAGAAACATTCACTGATGTTGTTGGAAGCCCATATTATGTCGCCCCGGAAGTACTACGGAAGAACTATGGTCAAGCATGTGATGTTTGGAGTGCTGGTGTAATAATCTATATTCTACTGAGTGGAGTGCCCCCATTCTGGGATGGTGAGAATATCATGATCCTTATGACTTTGTTGTATTGATCATTTGATACTTGTTAAAAGTTTAGCCATAAAGCACCTAGATCTAATTTGTAGTTTGTTTATGATGTTTGCAATCAGAAACGGAGCAAGGAATATTTGAGCAGGTTTTAAAAGGCGAACTCGATTTCATATCAGAACCGTGGCCCAACATATCTGAAAGTGCCAAGGATTTGGTCAGGAGAATGCTTACAAGGGATCCCAAAAAGCGGATAACAGCTCATGAAGTGCTTCGTGAGTACAGACTTCTCTGCAATTGGATTCTTGTTGAAATTAAGAAAATCATAATTTGTCGTTTCAATGCTCAATTATTTCTGTGGAGATGTTTGTCTTGTGAATTCACAATATATAGCAAGGTGGTACTGTGATAAACAATCTTATATGAACAACTCAAAGTCTGTGTCTAAGGGTTAAAAGTGGTAATAAATTTACTGGCAGTAGTAATCAAATGCAGCATAAGCAGGAGCATTATCATTCTTTTGCAAGCCTGATTGGATTATCATCTCAAACATCTCATAGAACATTACCAATGACTTGAAAAGGCAGAGTATTGGATGCATTTCATTGGAGACGTTCATTGCAGACATTTCTTAATAGGTGTAGTAGGCAAATATTCATGGTAGCTCAAGTGGAAAATTTATCAAGTAGACAAGCATCTTTTTCCTTTTGCAGGCCACCCTTGGGTTCAGGTAGATGGTGTTGCTCCTGATAAACCTCTTGACTCTGCTGTCTTAACTCGTTTAAAGCAATTCTCGGCCATGAACAAGCTCAAGAAAATTGCCATCAGAGTAAGTATTACTCATCCTTAAACTGTGGTAGATGTCAGATGTCATGTTTGCATACTTGGGACATTGCCTTTTAATTGTTCTGCAACAGCAACTTTCATTAAAGTATGATCAAGTATAAGAACACAGGTTTCAGTGGTTAATGTCAAATCATTGTTGCAAATTTTAACGTGAACATCTTTGTTTAAAATATCTATAAAAGCTCTTGTTTACAAAAAAACTTGGGAATGAATTTGTGTTTGCTTGTTTCATGAGTTGTATTTAATAATTGGATAACAGAAAAAAAAGTCTTACCTGTTAATGCATGATAGTTGTGATGACGGATTCTTTTCTTTGGGTATGACTTCCCTGTTTGTGTCTGTTCTGCAGGTAATTGCAGAAAGCCTGTCTGAAGAGGAAATAGCAGGCCTGAAGGAAATGTTCAAGATGATAGACGCAGACAATAGTGGGCACATCACCCTTGAGGAGCTGAAGACTGGTTTGGAAAAAGTGGGTGCTGATCTCAAGGATTCTGAAATCACTTGGTTAATGCAATCGGTAAGCCCTCATTTTGGATCTATGAGAAATTGATCCATGTAGCGTAGGTTATGGATCAAAGCCAAATTTCTTTGCATTCTTTAAAGTTTAAACCAGCTTTCTGGCGTAGTTTATACTTTCGTTTTATCCTGATAGTTGGTAGCTAAATTTTCTTGCTGTGTGACTTTGTCTATTACGATTTCCCTTATTCTTATTATTTCTTCTTTGCTTTTTGGTTTTATTGTTAATCTTTGTCTGGTTTACACTTGGCTGTACATGTGTAAGTAATGAGGCCAGAAGAGGTTCAGGAATGAATGAACTTCATTATAATTAACCAGTTGTGGAACGAGTAAAACTCACATTCTCGAAAAACATATAGTTTTTCCTTGTCCTGACTCTTGATTGCTAATGGCTTGAGGGCTAAGATCCAGCTACATCTTCATAACAATTGTTATTTGTTTTTGGTCTTTTGGTCGTTTACAGTATGCATACACACTTCTCGATATTTGTGAGTGTCAATAGTACCTAAATATATGTATATTCGTAGTCATACTAACTCAGGAAATTCACATAAGGATGACTGCTGTTGATAAATATGCTGTATGAAATAAGTTTAGATCAACTAATGTACAGAGGACTGATGGCTGTATGAACAAGGGGATGCAAGTATAGATAAAATTCTAGTTTGTGTTTGATTTCCATAGTATAACATGACCATTTAAGTCGTGTCAATTACATGATCACCTGCTGTAGGTAAAATTCAGTTTTCAGATTGATAAATGGCTTTTCTTTTATTGAAACTTTTTAGGCGGATGTAGACAACAGTGGTACCATAGACTATGGTGAGTTCATAGCGGCAATGCTCCACCTGAACAAGGTCCAGAAGGAAGATCACCTGTTTGCAGCATTTTCATACTTCGACAAAGATGGAAGTGGGTACATTACTCGAGATGAGCTGCAACAGGCCTGCGAGAATTTTGGTTTACAAGATGTGCAATTAGACGATATAATAGGTGAAGTCGACCAGGATAATGTAATAATCTCAAACTGACTTCCCTGCTAACCTGTTTGATATTCTTCACTGTTTCTCCCCATAAAACTGTTGCAGGTACGAAATTGTTCCAAATAATTCGTGTTTGATTGACTCGTGTTCATTTGCAGGATGGGCGCATTGATTACAGTGAGTTCGTGGCTATGATGGAAGACACTGGTTTTGGCAAGGGATTACAAACGAGCATGAGCAGTAGGCATATTAGTAGCTGATCCTGTTTTGCTTAATCAACAATCTATATAGTCAGCATGTACTAATATTACTTTGGTCTTTCAGAAATTAGAAGGATTAGTGATGAATATTGTTGTAGAGATCAGCCAGGTTTCAGGGATCTGAAGAGATCAGTTAGTGACTTGTTTCTCTAGTGCTTTCGTAATTGTACTTACGGTTTAGTTTCTTTTCAATGTATTTCACTTGGTAAAAGATTGCAAAATTTTATTATTTTCTGAAGCTATATATTATCATTGTACATGCCTTATTTCTTCATTTCCCAAACTTTCATCTTACAAGTAGGATACTGTCCTGTTCGTTTCTTTTAAGAAGGAATGAAAAGTTCTATTTAAGATCGAATTGAACGTTCCTCTTAAAGATCAACCAAAATAAGAGTTGATTCATTTTAACGGTAAGTAAATATTATAGAAGAATATTGAACGGTAAATAATGGGCCTATACTAATTAACATCCACCCTAAACCTAAACCCAATATGAATTGATTCATGTGCAAGAAGGCTAGCTGTATATACCTTGCATGGTTCTGTAAAGTTGACAATCATCTTCAAAGAGAATCAAGTTTCGGTTTATGTTTTGTCCAAGCAAACCAATGCATTAATATGTATATGCTGCTGCTAAATGGCCAAGCCAGTGCTAACTAATACTGTGAGGCATGCGTTTCATGCATACTGAAAATCAGAGGAGCCTTTCAGTATCATCACCAGATATACTATCTTCAAAGCACTTGGCAAGGCCAAATAGGGATATATAGCTAGGTTCCTGAAGTTGGGAAAAAAAAAAAAAAAAAAAAAAACTTAAAACCAATAAGGAGCTGAAAGTTGAACTGAATCAAGCCCTATTACATCTGCAGCTGGTTTGTTTTCGCTTTGATGCTTCCGGTTTCTCAGACGACATTGACAGAACATTGACGGACCAAAACAACACGATTACGGCAATGGTTATGACGTTGGAGGGCCAGTTTATGGGTTATGTACGGATAACCCTACCAAATAATGTTAATTAGAACCCTAATCCTGTTTGAACCAAATTACTAAATGCGCCTTTGATAATCTTCCAAAGATGATGTGAAATGTGAATGATTGATATTAGATCATGGAATTATCATACTCAATATATATATACCTAAAAATGTTCCTTTTAACTTTTCCAAGCATAGATCGATCAAGACATGTTTTCTATCCATGGAAAAAAAAAAAAAAAAACCTAATGTTGTCCCAGAGCACATGATACCTAACAGACACCATCTTTTTGCTCTTACGCGTTTCACTTTTGGAGGTTTCTATAATCTTTATCACACCAACCTTCAATTCATCTCTCACTTTCAAGCCGACGATGGAGCGCAAGGAAAAGCTTCAAGTAGTCCCTAGTCCCTACCATTGACTCATATTTTCCTGCTGTCGATTTCACCTTTGCATTATATGGACCACTGTAAACGTCTATTTTTCTTCTTCTTCTTTTTCAGTTCACCCCAGCTTGTTCCTCTCTCAAAATAAAACAGACAGGAACTTACAGGCTGGTTGATGAAGATGTAGTCCCAGATATATGATAGCCTTGTGCTTGATTGCTGCTTCGATCAGACCCTCGTGGACACCATGCAATGCATATATATCATGCTAGCTAGCTCGGTGTACGTGTATCGTACGTGATAGCGGGCTAGCTTAACTTCTATCTTGTTCACAAATCAGATATTTTGACGACTTACTATTTTCATAACATATATTATTATTACTTGTCGACTAATGTTGTAACTATTTTTATTTTTATTTTATAACTTTTAAGACTCACAATACAACTTAAGAACTAATATTACTAATTTAATGACTCATTTTACATCTTTAGAATAAATTTGATACATATATTAACACATTGTATAACTTTCCGTATGCATGTCCAAATTATCTCTGTTTTTCCTTGTTGTCAATATAGCTGGATTAGTTGCCCAATTCTGCTTAGCTGGTCGTTGAATCTATATATTGACGTGTTAGTCTATCATTTGTCGAGTGAAAATATTTCCTCTAAATTTTGGTGTTTGTCGTGATGATTGTAATCGATTATTGAGCACTGTTATGATTACAGTCAATTTATGTTTTACATGCACTTCAGTGCTCACTAGCTAATGCACGTCATATACTATACCATGACCAAGTAGCTAGATGCCGGGCTTGGAATCAATCATATATATGTATTAACAAATTGTAAGTTGTGGGTGTTCTTGGTTTATTGGCTTTCATATCAGTCATGCACAGTGGTATTGCTGCCCCCTAGGGTACGTGGAGTAGGCTCAAACAAGATTAGTGGGATTGTGAGAACAAAGATTTGTCTACCTCATAATTAACCAATACTTAGGCTGGCCGGCCCATCGATCTAATTAGTGGGAGGGTAAAGCGAGGCTAAAGCATGCAAATGATGGAAAATAAAACCTAAAACCTTCTCAAAACCTTTTGCTGAAGTTGTAAGTGAATGAATTGAGGTGCATGTGTCGAAATTGAGTGCATTTGAGTTTATAGCAAGTGTGTCAATTTTTATAGTCAATAACCAAGAGTAGACACTAGCTAGTGCCATTGCCACTTCTATACCCAATTCACTCATAGCCATTGCTTTTGCCCATTCTCACCTTTAATTTCTTCCCTCCCACTAGTGTTGATTATTGCATTCGATCTAGTTATTCTACTGAGTAATAATGGAGCTTTGTACAAATTTATGATGACAATAACCTGATTTCAGTCCCAAAGAAAGGCTAGCTACTTCCTTATTGTAGAGTTTTTCAACCCGACTATATGTACAAAATACTATAAGTTCAAAAAACAGTGAATTTAGACTTTTATCTCCAACTTCTCCATTGATACAAGAACAAAATATATCCATATTTACTTCATATGAGTTAGTAAGAAACAAATACGACTTAGGCTAAGCTTAAGGTTGCATAGGGTATGCTGAAAATTAAGTATGTAAATGAAGCTAAATTGGGGGATAGAAGGTTGGTAAACGTGAAGAAACAAACCTATTGTAGTTGAGGTTCAGTGTTTATGCGTTTATAAGTGATTGAACGTATTTGCTTTACTTTATAAGAAGTTAAGAACTTGTTATATCCAAAGATGCCTGCAACTCATGATTCTTCGACAATCAGAAAGAAAAGGAAAATGAATTCCGAGTAGTTTTCTTCTATCCAAAATCCCTTTTGTGCTGGCTTTGTTTCATGCAGAAGTGCCTTAAACTAGCAAAAACTTTCTGTGCCTTGATGTTGAACTTCATAATTCTTTTCTTTCTTGTTCTTCGTCTTTGCATCATGCGCATTGCACCTGATCGCGAGCCGAAAGGACCAAAAAGATTTTCTTGCGATGTACGTGATCCGAGTCAACGTGTCACTGCATTTGCGGTTAGTCCCGTTCCCGGTCCAACACGTGGTTAGTCGTATAATGAGACCCTAACTGCCAAAAATTGCAAGCTAATACCAACAGAATTAAACCATGACCGATGCTTCAGACTGCAGCTAAGGTTCCTAAGATCGCAGTCACGTCTTTCTCACATGGCTTTCCCTGTCCAGGAGGGCACCGCCCATGCCCTTTGGGTCTGTCTGGCTGGCTGCTAAGATAGCTTAGCTTATTAGCTACTCATGTAAATATAAATATATATAAGCTTAAGGATCTGTATCTATAATCCGACGAAGTATTCCTTTATCAGATATCATTATCAGATCTATTAGAATTGAGGGGGATCCGTTCATGTATCTTGATGAGGTTTTCCAGGAGGAGTCATAGTCTCCGATAAGTCAAACATACGGCACAGCTGCATGAGTTTGAATATTATGATGATGAGCTTACTTAAATTTGGACCAAGGGTTTAGGGTTTTAAGCTGTTAAGTAAAAGAATCGCTCAATTCGAACGATGTGAAGATCCGAACGTAAAATTCACAAGCTTCTTCTCTTCACTAAACATCAATCTGGAAATCCACAACAAACAGGTTACCTCCTGTTTATATAGAAACCCTAAAACAGTTATCACCCTAGCTAATTAATAAGTTTGATTTTCAGGACGTGGGAATGAAATTAAAGAGATCGGTTGCGATGAGGCAAGGATATATATGATGGACCAAATTAAGGAGCTGGAGGGTGACCAACCATGGAATAAGCAGCACCTCTGGCCTCAATCCTTATCACCAGTACTTAGTCCAGGCCAACACCAAAAATGTCTTTTCGAGGGGCCACTCTGTCCATCTTCATCACAGCCATAAACCAATCGTCCATTTTCATCAAGACAGAAGCCATCGATTGGAAATTACTGCCCTACTTATATATCTCCGATCCTTCGTTCTTACAAACAGAACTATATATATCATTTGCTTTCAATCACTACAGGAAAATAGCTCTTAGCCGATGGAATCCAAACATCTCCGTCGGTTAAGTCCTACTTGGTAGACAGAAATATAACCGTCGTATATGATAACATAACCGTCGCCTAAAATCTACCTAAGCGACGGAAAACGACAGTTGGGAACTTCCGTCGGCTAAGACATTCCTAGCCAACGAATCTTTTCCGTCGGTAAGTTTGCGTCGGCTTAGTAAATCTTAGGCGACGAAATTCACCTTCGGACACTGTCCATCGACTAAGATTTTCCTACGCGACGACAAACTTCCGTCGGTAGAAACTTTTTTAGGCGATGAGAATATTTCCGTCGGCGTAGTACGTCTTGAGCGACAAATAATTTTCCGTCGGTGTAGTACGTCTCTTGGGAGACGAATGTTTGTTCTTAGTCGATGGACCAGTCTGTTGGCTAAGAAATTGAATTATTACTTGACACACCGCAGAACGAATATATTTTTGTCTACGCCTTTTGTCTTAGGCGACATAATATTTCGTCGGCGGAGCAGGTCTTCAGCGACGAATACTGTTCCGTCGGTATAGTGTGTCTTGGGAGATGAATCAGATCCCTTAGCCGACGGATTGTTCCATTGACTAAAATATTGAATTATTATCTGACACACCGCAAAACGAATATATTTTTTTCGATGCTATTTGTCTTAGCCGACGGACTAAACACATCATTTATACACTTCCTGCCCAGAAGAAACATACTCCCCCCCCCTCCGCAGAAGAAACATACTGAAGAGTCGCCCCCCTCCTAATTGGTATGCATGTAACTACTTTAATTCAGCCATTTTTTTCATTTATACATATTTTCTGGCAACTTTACCGGTGCTCTAATTACTGTATTCCTTGATGCATGCATATATATATATATATATATATATATATGTATATTTGATAGTGTATATACATCTTAAATATATGTTTGTACGTACGTACGTACATATATATATGTTTTTGTGTACGTGTTCGTGTATATATATATATATATATATATATATATATATAATATGTTTGTCACGCCCCGACTCTTAATTTTTACCTTATTTACTAGCATGGTGGTAATAAGACTTTTACTGTCATCGTCAATAAGTGTTTAATTTAATTGGTCCCCAAAGTGGTGTTAGAGGACGATTATTTGGAAGGATTTATTCGGAAGAAGAAAATGTGACGTCGGTAAAAATGGTAATTTTTGCTAGTAAAAGGTAATTTTTATTGAGGTATTATTTTCGGGGTGTTGAATTTTGGATTTGGGTATATTTAGTGGTGTTGGTCCAGGTTGGGCCGAGCCCATTTTCTTTTCCTCTCTCCTTTCTCTCTCCTCCCTCCCAATTCCTTCCCCTGAGCTCCCCACTGTCGAAACTTTCCGGCGTCCGTTCGCCGCCGTCCGGCCTCCCCAGACCGCTGCGCCAGTTCCAATCGATTGGTCTCCTTCCCAGCTTCCATTCTAGACCGGTGGCAGCCTCCCTAGCACTGCCGTGAAGGAGAAATCAACCCCGAAAGTTCCGATTGCCGTGGGGGTTTTCTCGCCGGAACTCCCTCCTCCGGCCGCCATAGCCGGCGAGCCTAGGCTCAAAAGAAAGCTCTCCTCCCGTGCAGCAATCCCTCCAAATGGCTCCCTCCATCTCGAGCTAGGTAAGAAGAAATCGGTGAGGGAAATTTCTAGGGCTTTTTGTGTATTTCTGTTCGATTGGCCTAGTTAGGATTGGAATTGTGTTTTGTGCTAGTTAAGAAAGTTGTAGAGGAGGTTGAGAGGAAGGTGTTGTTAAATTTTGGTGGGCATTGGAGGTCGCCGGAGTTGGCCGCCGGTTGCCTGGAAAAATGTTTTTTGTAGGGAATTTTATGAGGAGTTTAAAGGAATGAGTTTCATAATTTTTGGAGGAGTTTTGGATAGGTTTGGGAATTTTTGAAGTTTGGTATTTTTGGCGGATTATTAAGTTAAAATCCGGCCACGTGATAATTTAAGGTTAGAAAGGTGGAAGGTGTTAGAGGTTGTCGGTTAAGATTTTGTGGAGGTTTTTTTGGTTGGTAGTGAAATTAAGAATTTGGGCGATAGACTTGGTTGAGCGTGCGGGGCTCCTTTTTAATTTCGTCTATTTTCCTTAAGCGTCGGTGTGCTAATTAAGGATTTAATCATGTTTTGGAACAAGACGTGAGGAGGCTCGAGCTGATGAGGCCTCCGATCGACATCAAACTTAGACCTATTCTGTGAGTGGACCTTTGTTTTAAAAGCTTTTCGTTGAATAATTTTCATGTTGTTGGAAATTTCCCGAAATTGAGAATTTCGGTGATTATACTCATATATAGAGGATTATGAGAATAGTATGTATATGATTAAATGCTAGCTAGCTATACGTGATCCTCCCTCATACTGAGGTACAATTCCAGTATGGGATGACGTGAGTGTTAGACGTCAGCGTCGTAGCCTTGTACGACTTTCTATTCTTTTAATTCATTCATAGAATTCGTACGAGGAATTAGCACGTATATATATACCACTCGGACGATTCTCCTATACTGAGGCACAATTCCAGTATGGGGTGACGTGAGTGTTAGACGCCAGCGTCGTAGTATTGTACGCTTATCTATTTTTCGAGCTTATTCATAGATATCGTACAAGAGATAGTCGAGTGTGAATACATACTGATATAGATGATATTATAGCCTGAGAGGCATTCTTTCTTAAAGTTTGGGAGTCTAGCGAGGCTAGACACCAGTTCAGAATTTCTGAGTAAAGCATTTTCTTGAAAGTATTTTTAGGGAAATATTTATTTGTTGTCAGACTTGCTTTTGTCCACTCACTCTGACTTTTTTGAATATTTTCCTCTGGGCTCTTCGTTTTTTTTATTGCCCAGTCTGCAGAGTTCGCGTGAGGTTTGAAAGGCGAAGTCGAGGCATAATGACCTATTTATCCGCTACATTTCGTCAGTAGGTTACCTGTTTAATCTACTAGGAGATTGTTAGCTTCCGCTGTATTTTTAAATTTTAGTAGCTCTGAATACTGTTGGGATTTTTTTTAATTTATTTTAGCTACTTTTGGGTTGTAGCGAAGTTTATTAATTTGTTTTGGTTAATTAAGTGGTTCGTTTCTGTTCTTCTGAGTTAGGGTTGTCCATTTTCAAGGGAGGTATGCCGAGTCCTTCGGTAAATTTTCCTTGGAGGTGGTCCCTGTATGACTCACCTCGGGTTTCAGGGTGAAATTCGGGGCGGATCCTGACAATGTTAATTTGTATGTATAATTTGTGTGAATTAATACGTATAATATGTTTGTATAATTAATATATGTGTGTATAATATGTGTGTATAATATTAAGTTTTTGTGTGTGTGTGTGTATAGACACACACACACACAAAAATATATCTTTAGCTTTTGTGTGTATATATGATTAATAATTATTATGTGAATGATATGTTTATCAATTCAAATTTTTGTTTTCATGGAAATCATTTGTGTATTCAAATAATGATAAAAAATAAAATGATGAATTATGTAATTAAGAATTATAATATTCTTATACAAGTTACGGGGACCTTGCTATGATAAACATCTTAAACAATGCATTCCCGTTCGTCGCCTAAGAATATCAGGAAAATTGTGTTTATGACAACGTCCATGACATCTCCCCTAATGTCTCCCACGTTGACTACAACAATGATTATGATAAGTACAACATGCTTGTACGGGAACTACAAACCCCATTGTATTCTGCAGTGAGCATACTGTGTTGGGTACCTCATGAAGTAAATGAGGATCGAAATCAAGCGGGGAAAGACTAACGTATGTTTTGATGAAGATATGGCCCTTATGAAGAAAGTGCTTCCCAAAGGTAACAGTTCTCCAGCTGAATTTGACCAGGTAAAAAACATGTTGGCTGACCTCGGTCTTGAAGTCCAGAAGATAGACGTTTGCGTCAATAACTGCATGTTGTATTACAAAGAAAAAGAGGTGGAAGATGAGTGCCCACACTGCTACGAACCAAGGTATAAAGCAGCTTCCACTTCATCTAAACAAAAGAATCGGCCCATTCCTAGGAAGGTTCTTAGTTACTTCCCGTTGGGTCCTCGTCTGCAGCGTCTGTACATGTCTTCACATACGGCCAAGCATATGAGATGGCACCAGGCAGGGCACCAAGGAGAGGAGAGGAGAGGATAGATCCGGATAATCTCACACATCCCACAGACAAGGAGGTTTGGAAGCACTTTGACTGTTCTTTTCCTGAATTTGCTGGAGACTGTCGAAATGTCAGTCTCGGACTTGCAGACGGGTTTAATCCTACTGGAAACATGAATTTGTCTTACAGCATTTGACATGTGATAGTATTTCTGTACAATCTACCTCCCAACATGTGTATGAGGAAGAAGTACAATTTTCTTACACTTATGGTTCCAAGGTCGTATTCTCCAGGAAAATGCTTGGATGTGTACATGAGACCATTAATTGACGAGCTATGGGAAAATAGATTCCCTACTTTTGACAAGCATGGTCAAACTTCATTCATGATGAAAGTAGCTGTTATTTGGACCATCAGTGATTATCCAGCGTACGGGATGTTGTCTAGCCAACAAACTAAGGGGTATAAGGCTTGCCCGGTATGCTTAGATGATATCAATTCTAGTCGCCATGCCGATAAAATGTGTTTCTTAGGATCTCGTAGGTGGCTTGACAAGGATCACGAGTAGCGGTGGGATGCTTAGGCATTTGATGAGACTGAAGAGCATAATCTGAAACCCTTAGGGAGGTCTGGTGAGTAGATTTTGGAGAGGCTTAACCAGCACTGGTTCAGATATTTGAGCACCAGTAAAGATGTAACCGATTTGAATCCTCCCACGCCTGATGAGTTTAAGTATTGGATGTACAAAAGTGTATTATTTGAATTGCCTCATTGATCGACTTTGAAAATCAGACACAACTTAGACATTATGCACATAGAGAAGAATATTTGTGACAGCGTTCTTGGAACAATTATGAATCTCAAAGATAAGAATAAGGACACCCCCAAAGCCTGTGTTGATCTTATGAAAATGAGTATACGCTTTAAGCTATGGCTAGTAGAGAACAAAAGAACAAAAAAAGTCATAATGCCTCAAGTAGGCTACACAG
This sequence comes from Fragaria x ananassa, assembly GCA_034370585.1. Taxonomy (NCBI): domain Eukaryota; kingdom Viridiplantae; phylum Streptophyta; class Magnoliopsida; order Rosales; family Rosaceae; genus Fragaria; species Fragaria x ananassa. The sequence goes on along the minus strand of CP139753.1, from coordinate 13,307,186 downwards.
TCCATCCTCAGAAAAAGGTGGAAGTGTTTCAGTGGCTTCATAAAGTTAAGTATTCTCATGGTTTTGCATGGAATATCGTTCGATGTGTTAAGACGGGGTAAAATAAGATTACTGGGTTGAAGCCTCATGACTGTCATGTTTGGCTGCAACGTCTTCTTCCTGTGGTCATTAGACCGTATTTGCAGAGTGATGTAGCTGACACGTTAGTGGCTTTGTCAAAGTTCTTTCAGAGGATATACGCTAAAGAGCTTAACAAGTCTGATGTTCAGTCATTGCAAGAAGACATTGTGTACATCATGTGCTAGCTGGAGATGATTTTTCCCCCAACTTTCTTTGACATCATGATTCACCTCATGATCCACCTTCCCGAACAAGTGTTGTTTACTGGTCCGGTACAGTATACCTGGTGCTATCCAAATGAGAGGTATGCACTCATATTTATTCTAATTAATCATCCTTTCAAATTAAGTAATTTTTTTTTGTAAGAGAATAAATATATGTTTTGCAGGCAACTGGGGGATTTCAAGAAGAAGAACAAAAACAAATGTTTTCCTGAAGGGTCAATCACAGTGGCATACATTCAGGCTGAGTGCGTAACTTACTGCAGTACATATCTCAATGATGAAGACAGAGTGGGGGAATCATCTGGAGCGGGTAGTAGCCAACAATTCAATCTATCAGTTGTTTCCAACGATGTTCAACCATATGGCAGATTAAGTAATTCTGAAAGATTAAGTAATTCTGAAAGATTAAGTAATGCTGAGATCAAAAAGGCTCATTGGTCTGTCCTTCAACATTGCGACGAAGCCGAGCGGTACTTTCAGTCCCATTTGAAAAGGCAGGATGGTAACAAAGTCATACATAAGAGAGATTTTCCTAATTACTTCCCTATTTGGGTACCTTTCTATCGATCTCTATATATGATATTACATAAATTTAATATATGTCGCTTTTTGATTTTACATAATGTAACAAAGTTACTCTTAAAATTGTTACAGATGATGGACATTCTACAACATTTTCCTGATTCTTACAACCCGGATTTGCACTTGTTGGCTGGAGGACCCCAAAGACACAGAGTTCGTGCTGGATGTTATTTTGTGAACGGTGTTAAGTTTGTAACGTCATAACGAGATGAAGGACATTTCACCAAAAACAATGGAGTAATGATTGAGGGTCTGGGTTTCAACTACTACGAGGTTCTTGTCAGTGTCATCGAACTAATCTACGACAAGGGTATGCCAGTCGTGTTGTTCAAGTGCAAATGGTTCAATACTGACCCAACCAGACGAAGGAGTACAGTTCTGGATCATGGCTTGTTATCAGTGGACTCAAATAATGTATGATATTATAATGAGCCGTTTATTCTTGTCACCATGGCGAAACAAGTGTTTTATCTTGATGATCCGGCTATGAGTGAGGGTTGGAAAGTGGTGCAGGTGATGTCACATAAGAATATTTGGAGTGCAGTTACATTGGGAGGGGATGATGAGAGTGGACCAACAACTGATCAACCGAATGAACCATATCAAAAGGAATCTCCACATGTAGTCCCTAATACTTCGGATATTCATGTCAACAACCAACATGTTCCGGCTATCATATGTTACATTCTAGTTACACCATCTGAAATGAACTCGCGACAACGCAACCCCACTCATGATGACGACGGGTTCATAGATGGCTAAGACATAGAGGAGGATCAATATTCTGACCAGACTGAGGAGGATGATGATTCAGACGACTCAGATTATCATGAGTACAATTAATGTACTTGTTCAATATTATTATTGAGGATTTCGATCGGTCTAATCTACTTATATTAATTAATTTGGCATAATTAAGTTCGGATATGTATTTTTAAATTAACTTGAGTTTAGTTTGATAAGTTATATGAAATTACTCAGATGTATATACAATAAAATATGTAATTTTTTTAAAAAACTACTTACTCGACGGAACATGTAAATTTTGTCGCCTTAGAAAAAGTTAGGTGACGGATGGTCTACTTTCCGTCGCGTAGGATCGCCTCACTCGCCTTGCCCGCCTCGTCCTCTCCTCGCATCACACGCCTCGCTCGCCTCCTATCTCGCCTCACCACTAAATTTTTGAAAACTACTTAGTCGACGAAAAATGAATATTTCGTCGCTTTAGACATTCTTCAGTGACGGAAAATAGAATTTTCGTCGCATTAGAAAACTTAGGCGACGAAAAGTTTACTTTTCGTCGCGTAGGATCACCTCACTCGTCTTGCCTCGCCTCGCCCGCTTCGTCCTCACCTTGTATCACTTGCCTTGCCCACCTCCTATCTCGCCTCGCATCACTAGCCTTTCCTTGCCCCTAAATTTTTGGAAAACTACTTAGTCGACTGAAAATGAAGAGTTCGTCGTTTTAGTAGTCCTTAGGCGACATAATATTCACTTTCCATCGCTTAGTATCCCCGAAATATTAGGCAAATAAAATTTATTTTTTATGTAGGCGACATAATATTATATTTCTGTCGGTTTGGAATTCTAAAGCGACTGCAATTTAGTAATTCATCGGGTTAGGTTTTCCAAGGAGACGGATATCTGATATTTCCGTCGCGTAGGACGCTAAAATATTGGGCAGGTATATTTTGCGCCTTTTTTTTTTTTGCCTAAATTGAATTTTGTTAGGCGGCATATTTTCGTCTTAGCCAACAAAAATATTTCCATCGATTAAGACTTAGGCGATGGAAATTGAAGTAGTCGTCGCCTTAGGTAGTCTATGGATTATGTCGGTTAAATGAAAATGGATACCAGTATCACTCCAGTCTGACACAACACAACTAATCCGCCTCCTCCTAATCTACTCACACTCGCTACGCCCGAACCCTAAAACCCGACTGTGGTCCAACCAACGTTGCGCGACCGCCGTAGACCCCATTGGAGACCCCCGCCATCCACTGATTGACAACCGCATCGACCCGATCGCATCCGCATCGACACCACTCTTGGTCTCCTCCACTCATCGCCACTGCATCACCGCCGCTTTGAGTTCGTCGCTGCTCCCATCGTCGGTCTCCGACCTCGCTCAAAAGGAAGCCCAATTTTCACTCCTAAGTTCGAAGCCGAAGCCTTGTCTGGAAAAAAAGTAATATTTTCCGCAATACCAGACTGTGTTGATTTGAATTTTTATCAGTGAATTTTTTTAGTACTGCTACTACTGGGAAAGATACAAGTATTCTTGAATGTATGCATTCATAATTGACTAAATACATGATGTATGCATTCATCCTGATTGAAATTAGTTTGAATTGATGTCTTGTGAACGGTGTTTCTGTGATTGTAAATGGAGCTGGAACTATAAGTACATGTGTATGTTGTATATTCATGATGGAAGCTGTTGGCATTGTAGTGCAGCTAGTCTTGGAATTACATATACATGTTGTTTTCCCTGTTCTAGTTTTTTGATAGTGTAGCAAACATGATGAGTTTGAATTTGTGGTCTGCTCATCTATGGATAACTTTTTCATAATCTTTCGAATTACTCACTCATTTATTAACAACTAACAATTTTGTGTTATTCATGTGCAAGACCATGTTTTTTGGGAAGAGGAAGGACCGAGTCACTAAGGCCAGTGCCTTGATGGACTCTATATGGCAGAGCGTCGGCTCAGCGGGTAGTAGCAGTCAGCCTACTCCCATGCCAGCTGGGACAGTACCACAATGGGCTCCCCTTTTGATCGTGCGTCCCCCTTCCATTGATAGTAGTTCAACGGGATCTCCATCATCTACGCCGGCGCCCGAATCTGCAAGACGCATCGTCGGCAGCACTCGGTTGAAAGTTAGAAGCCCAACAAGTAAATTAATTATACTTGTATTAGAAATAAATCAGTAGCAATAAGCAGGGGTGCCTGCATGCGCGCCCCAGGGTGCCAGCAACGCTTCCCAGGGTGCCTGCATGCGCGCCCCAGGGTTCCTACAGGCGCGCCCCACATGATATCGGTTTCGCCATATGTAGTCTGATGGGAATGAGGGCAATGATGTTTTATAACCTTGATCAGGAGGAGTAGTGGAAGGTATGGAATACAATGTCGGTAAGTAACACTGAAAACAGTTTGAAAAGTAAATTTACTTAAATACATAAGTTTATTTTATTTTTCAGTGCTTAACATGAAATTCTTTTTTATTTGTTACTTAGCCGAAGTACGAGTGGGATGAAAATGATGAGCCAATGTTCAATTGGATACTGAAGAGGGCACATGAGAGGTACAAGGACTGGAAGTACCAGTGCCACAAAGCTTATATGAGGGAAGAGGCCTCTGGGATGCCTTAAGATTTCATTGGGAGAGAGGACCAGTGGGAGTTTCTATGCTCTCACTTCAAGTCAGATGAGTTCAAGGTGATTTTTTAAATTACCCCATTGTTTTTTTAAATTACCTTCATTGTTTCTCTTGTATTTTACTAATCTATTTAATATTTTTTTGTGTATTAGAGACTCTCATTGGCAAACAAGCGGAACCGTGGGGAGAAGACTATGAACCACCACACGAGGTCTTCTCCTATCATCTACACAATGGAGGAACTCAGAATACAAGAGGAGAAACTTCCAACTATCAAAGGTTTTGAGAAGACCTATGTCACGGTCGGTGATGAAGTTACGACCAAACATTATGTAAGTGTCTTTCTTTTTACTATTTTTATTGTTTGATGCATGCACTTATGAAGTTTATTATGCAAAATGTCAAGTTTATTAGGTACATATAAAATGAGCTATATATGAATTTATTATGTAAAATGTCAAGTTTATTATGTAAATAGTTATATTTGGTTATTGGTTCTTATTTCTACATAATGTCAAGTTTATTAATTGATGTATTTTAAATGCAGAATGACATGGTTGATGAGGTCAATAGGCGAAATGATGTATTTAAGGAACAACACCCTGACGCGACAGAGGAGAAGATTGTGGAGAGTGTTCAGTCGCAACAAATTGAGGTGTTGGGTACGGTGCTCAAAACTCAGAAATGAAAGGAGATCAGAGGGATGAGACGAGCAGGCGAGCGAGTCTTGAGTCATTCTTCAAATGGTTCCACTTCACGTAGTCATCCTCCTAGAGTTGATGAGTAGCAACTCCTAGAGCTGCAGGAGCGCTATAAGCGGAGACTAAAGAAATCATAGGAGCCTGCCCAACAGCAATTCCAACAATTCCAAGAGGAGCAAGAACAATTCCAAGAGACTGAACAGCATGCCCTGCGTGCAGAGTCTATGTATAGCGCTATGCAATCTTAGGTTGCCGCCAAATATGAGCGCCTAAGTATGCCACCTCCTCCTCCTCTAGTTGTTTTTTCTCCTCCACATGTTTCCCCACAACACAATGATGATCTAGGCGACATAGGAGTAGACGAGAATGCCAATTGGCATTATTGATTTTGTACTAGTTTAGTTAGAGTGTATGAACAATTTTCTACATATTTCATTAATTATTTTGTATATATAAACAATGTTTGTCCATCTAGCTAGTTGTCATGATCAATATATGAATATGTTTTCCAAATCCAATGCTTCCGGTATATATGTATATGTATGTATTTGATTGAAATTACTGATATGTAATTTTTTAAAACAGTAAATAAGGTAATTTACACAAAAATAACATTTTCTTTACAGTAAAAAAAAATGACTTAGGCGATGGAAACAGAACATTCCGTCGCCTAAGATAAAACACCTAACCGATGGATACAAACGGTATCCGTCGACTAAGAACTGATACGAACTCGTCGGTTTAGAGCTTTACCGACGAATATTTCATCGCCTAAGAACGAAGTAAGATTTGTCGGTACATATACTTACCGACGGATTTTCCGTCGGCTAAGAGAAATCCCGTATTCGTTGTCTAAGAAACATTCCGACAAACTTATTCCATCGACAGAGATCCCTATCGACGAATCTGTTTGTCGATGAGGTAGCAAAACATCCGTCGGGTAGGAGCATTCTTAGTTGACGACTTAGTTAATTTCTATCGCCTAAGTATCTACCTCACACCACTTAAGCTACTGAACTTAAACGACAGAATATTCGTCATCCAAGATCCTAGGCGACGAATATTGTGTCTTAGGCGACGAATTATTTCCATTGGCTAAGACCGATTTTCCTGTAGTGAATGTTAGGGTTCTCTATGCAAATCACATTTTTCATTGTTGTTTGAACTTGAAAAAGTAGCTATCTCGAAATAGCAGGGATGAGGCTTTATCGATCCTTGTTGTTTGTGGATAGTATATTTAATTATGGAAAACTTCTTTGGACTTCAATGTAATATATAATTTATAGACTAAATTCAGTTTATCCCTTAAATTGCTAGCTAAAATTGGTTTGGTCATTTAATTTTTTATTTTTTTATTTTTTAAATCAAGTTGATCTTTGTACTATCAAACGACATCATCTAAGTCCAAAATATGAATACGACTTCAAATATTGATGAATTTATTGACAAGCATATACAAGCACAAAAATATTATACTAAGAAATTTATCAATAAGCATTTACTTAATTGATCAAAAAAAAAAGTATATACAAGCACAATATTTAAAATAACCATCCAAAATTTTTGCGGTAATTGCGATTCAGTGTCGTGATATACAATAGGAATACAAATTATAAATGAATTAGGAATCCCTAATAGGCTAGGTGAGATTAAGGAACAAATCTCATATATAAAATTAGGTTGATATCGGCATCAAGATCAACACCAACAATATACGTTCAAAGATTTCAGCAGACTTTGCTTACTAACATAAGGTCCTCAACATGGCTTACTGAAGATGGTTAATTTGTTGATGGACTTGTACACATGGAGCGAGACATTGTGGATGCAGTTTCTGGAGGATCATTTATGGACAAATACAACGAGGATAGAATTGAATGAAGCTTATAACAACAATTTTGAAAATATAACTCAACATTAATGTTGTACATTCAATACATAATCTGCTATAAGCTTCATTCCATGCATCCTCCTTGGATTTGTTTAGAAATGATCCTCCAGCTACTACTACATCCAAAATGTACGTCTTGTTCCATGGTTACGTATAAGTCCATCATAGAAAGCCGTCAACAGACTATCTTCAGTCAGATCATGTTGAGGACACTGAAGTCTAAAAACTCTCAAGTACTCGGAATAAGATTCCAGTCATTCCTTACTGAATTCCTGTGAATGTACGTTGTGCATGATATTCCATGAAGTTAAACCATTCGGAAGCTCCTATACAACGTACCATGTCATAATTAAGCCTATACAAATTAAGGAAAACCCGGCCTTCATCTTCATGATAATATCACCTGGATTCTCCGGCTACTATGCTTGAGCAGCAAAAAGGCCTCAGTTTACCTCAAACCTGGTAACGAAAATTAAGGAGAATAACGAAGCAAATAGCAAATCATGTGAATTGACCATGAAATTTTGATGGAATGGGAGCATTGTAAGTGAGAGAATATTGCTTGAAGAGGAAGTAAGTGCTTGTGAAACCTAGCCTTAATTTGTAGCTAGTGTAATATTGAGCATTATGGCGTACGTTCTTGGACCATATATATATATGGAGGAGCATTTAGACGACCACCTCTTTAGCCTGACCTGATCAAAACGGCAAAATATTAACTACATAAAAGCTTGCTAGCAAGCTAGGGTGGGGTGGCACTGCATGATGCACATAAACCCCATTTGTGAGGCTCCATTCATATAGCCCTGCAATTCTTACGCTAATAATTTGCATTGATTTGTTTTAAGTGAATTACCTAAAACATATTTCAGCCAATGTTAAGGAACAATCATTGTATTCTTACAACAACAATAATTACTAAAGAAATACCAGCCACAGGAGCTGGTTTTTAAAACTCATCATATCAACCTAGCTATAAGGAAAATCTTTTCTATTTTCCTAGCCTACACGCACATAAAAACACCTAGCAAAGAGAGTTTCGTATTAGAAAAAAAAAAAACCCTCTCTATTAGGGTTGGCTCCTTGCAGTTCTTCCTAAACCCTAAACCGAACTATCTCACGAAGTTATAAGTTGGCGAACAACCGAAACCCTGGGTCCTTCTTCAACCCCAGGATGTCATGAGGTGCCAAACAACTCCGTTGATAAGAGCTCTCTCTTAAAACATATGGTGATATGGTTATGTAGAGGGCTCGATCGCAACGCAAGTCGATCAGAAGACAACATTTCGTCTCCTACGTGTACTCTTATGATATATTGACATAGGGAGTCCGATTGGATTGAACTGCCCCCATCTACATTATGAATCAAAGACCAGAATCTCTGATGCATATCGAGACAAAGAGTTGGCTACATTATTATTGATCGATTGTGTCTTCTACGTAATTGGCCACAGAGAGTATCAAATTCGGACATGATGAGAACCTTCAAGTTACTTCCAGTGCATAAGTGATGATATAATCTGATAACTGCCATTATACAATATTCAGGTGTGTGTGCTTCCATCTTAAAATCTTACGTACGAACTCGATCAATGCATGGTTGCCGGAAAAATTTGACTGTAATTGTTGAGATATTTACATCAATAAACTCAAAATCTGACTCCAGTAGTTGAATCCCATCGTTGTTCGTCATTGTTCTAGCAGTCCGTCCTGTTACTTGAATCTTTCCACTAAACTTCGAGAAAAAATTATGCATTTGTTCAGATCAACGAGATGAACTTTGTACGTACTAATTAACTGGAGAGTGAATTCATTTTTATTTTAAAACTTTTTTTTAATTATTTTTTATACCCTACAAACGCACTTATAATAAGCTAGGTCTTAATATCATCATCGATCATCTAGACATGCGTACGTACTCATGACGTACGTACTGAATATCGATATCAATGCATACTGTACTTACTGAAATGAATTCCAATCGAAATGGAAGAAACATGCGTGCAGTGTTTTTGAGCAAAACACCGAAATAGAAAATTAGGGTTCCCTCTGAAACAGGTAACTGAGACTAAACCAGGACCTCATATATCAATCAGAGGCCCTCCCAAATTCTTGCAAGCAAAATTGATGGCTTCTGTCGCAATAGACTACTTGATTAGGCGGCACATACAATCATATCATATAATCAGTCCACCACTTGAGGTTAAACTTCATCAATTTGTAATGCTTTTTGTTAATTGATCGATCGCTCACTGCAAGCAAGCAAAGCTCGATCAAACAGTGATCTCTCATCCATGCATATGATATATATCCCACACAGAAAAACAAAATCAGCAAAATTCCACATAGTACAGCAGAAATTAACCAAATCGTCCGAACACGTGTACGACAGTGATGCGTCAGTGGGAGTAAATATGAGCATGATTGATGATACTGCTCCATCCATTAATATTTTGGTGAATTATGTGCAGTTGGAGGGGTTGTTGGGTCATTTAGATTCTTCCTTCCTTGATTGCTTTGATCCTTATATAAGGAGTGGGATGCAACCCACAAGTTGAGACCATGCATATTACAATTTCCAAGTTCCAAACACATCAACAGTATCTCTCTCTCATCCTCTCCTAGCCATAACCTTATCTTCTACTTCCCTCCTTTCCCCCCTCTTAAGGTATGGATCTACTGGATTATACTTCATCTAGCTTTTTTCTACCTTCAATCATTTGATTTCAGTAATTCTTGCCTCACTACTGTGTTTAGTATACTATGATGCAAACCCAACTACACTACTCTCCCATTATCTGCTGCATTTGGATCATGCATTTCATTTCTTACTTTCTTTCAATTTTCTCAAGTGTTTAATGATGTCAGCCATTCCAACTATCCTTTGCTTGATTCTGTAATCATCATCAAGTCTCTAATAGTAGTGTCTTTCATATATAAGCTACTTAAGCAGTAAGCACATTGTAGAAGATGATTAGATGAGGTTTCTAGCTTCCACCATCCTCTTTTTTTAGTTCTCTCCATTTTCTTATAAACTAATTAAAGCTCCCAGTAAGTGTTCTTATTCAATTTCTGGTAAGATATGGTACTGATCTGATTGCCTTTCCATTTTGTGGTGTGGATTCCTTTGCAACTGTACTCCATTCAATCTATTTGTTAGCTTCTGCACCTACCCATCGAAAACATATACAAAAGGGTACACAAATAATGTGAAAAGGTCGGGCTTTATATTGCATGCACATGAACTTCATTTTTACATTTTCTTTTTTGTTGAAGATGGAAAAACTAAATTCATCCGGGTTGGCAAGAACCAAGTCCGATCAACTGGTGGAGACGGTGGCAGCTGCGTTCAAGTCACCAACTTCAAGTGAAGCCGCTGCTGTGGCGGCAGAGGGCGGCAGCGGAAGTCTCTCAAGGAAGTCAAGCAGGCGCATGATGGGAGCTTCGCCAGGGCGTGGCAGCGGCAGTGCCAAAGGTAGCACACACATAAGGAAGACTAGGAGTGCTCAAATGAAGTTTGATCTGGATGAAGTCGGAAGTGGCGCCGCTTTAAGCCGTGCCTCCAGCGCTAGCTTGGGGTTCTCATTCTCCTTCACCGGCTTTACTGTCCCCGCTGATGAAATTGCCGACTCGAAGCCTTTCAGCGACGACGATGATATTCGTAAGTACTTGCTTGTTGAGCACTTGAGCATAGAACAGTTGCTACAACATGCCACTGGAAGAAAAACACAACTACTAAAAAACATAAACTGAAGAAATATATGCCACTACAAGAGAAGACATGCCAATTTTAATCATGTTAATTAGTTTCACTTAATAGTGTTTGCATATGGATGCACATGTTTTTGTTTCTGTTTCTGCTTTTGTTCATGTTTTAATTTTTTCTTTCTTTTTTGTTTTGTTTGTATTGATGATATGTCATGTTGCTCTCCACTCCCAAACTTTTTGTTTCTCTTCATGTGAGTCCTTTTTAGAAGAGTAAGAGAGGATTTTAAATGTATTTACCTCACCTTTCCATTTTGTAATAGCTGTTAGATTATTTTAAGCATGTAGATTTGGTGAAATTCACGGTGCAGTACTGCAGAGGAGCTCAATCCCTTTAACTATATAACTGACTAGCTTGAATAAACCAGAATTTGTATGAAAATATTTTGTGTTTTGTCCTTTAGGTCAGAAAGTTATTTCATCGATCAGTTTTGCTTGTTGCTTTTATCAAATGTAAGAGTTGGTTTTTTATTTTGAATATTTTTGGTTTAAAAACATGACTTTTCTGACAGCAAATTTTATTATTTTATTTTATTTTTTATTTTTTGCTCTGAGAGAATTGAATTTTCTTTCGTATTTGGGTGATTTTTCATGAAGTTTATTAGCTACGATGGAGACAAAGTGGAGTGCTTTCTAGTAACGTACATGATTGGTAATGGTACCTAATCTCTGGGCATGAAGGGCCAAAGTTGCCCACATCTTTGATAGCATCTACTCGTTGTACAAAGTCGTAAACAGAGAAATGGCAGTTCAAGCCTTTAAAAAAGTGAAACATTGCTCTCCAATGACTGGGATATGTGAAGAAATTGGACCTCAATGCTCCCAATAGAAGGGAAAAAACCTTTGGCTCCTTTCACCAATCGATTATGAAGATTTTTTTTTTCTTCTTTCCCCTTTTTGATTATGAAGTTTGAAAGGGAAACAAAAACCATCTTGAATGTTTCTGGTTTTCAATTTTTTTTAATTTTTTTTAAAATTGTTGGATTGGAACTAAATTTTTACTTAACACTGTTTACATACATAACGGTATTTCTTCACCAATTGGTAAACTGAATAAGTGAATAACCACCGGGGAAACGGTGGGGTGGAAAGCACTGCCTTCTCTAACCAAGAGGTCTGGTGTTCGAATCCCCATTAAGGCCTTGGTGGCCAGCCGGCGGTGGCCCGTGCTAGGCAAGTGTGCCTGGTGTGTGGTGTTCGCTTTCATGCCCCGTGGCGATGCAGGGATTAGTCCGGCTGTGCTGGGATACCCTGCATGGGTGTGTGTGTTACCTAATCTAACAAAGGCTAACCCCCAATCAAAAAAAAAAACTGAATAAGTGAATTATGGCACAGTTCTAGACTGGGTGTGACATTTAATTTCCACCTACCAGTGGCTTTTTTTGGTCCTCTTTCTGAAGATCTGTCCTCCTTTTTCCCTGGTTAAGAGGTTAGGGATGATGTTGATGTGGGCACCATCAATTAAGTTACATCTGTTTTGATTCACATCATATACTCCCAATCAGTATGCATGTGTTGACTCATATGGTTCACTAGAGGAATATAGCAATATACTAGTCTTAATAAGGGTCCAAATTATAGGTGACATGAATCTAATCCTGAAGATTTAATGATGTGATTACCTAGTTCTTTGGAATTTAGAATTTAGAAGTTCTAAACCAACCAAGTCTTTTCTTAACAGTGAAAAGATGATAAACGTGATGATAATATTTTTGATTTTTGAAAATGAAAAACAAATGACATACTGTAGAATTACATAAGGTATCAAAAGGTGGATGATTACCTCCCTGTAATACTGTTGAACTATTGCTCAGTCATGAGAACTGTTTGTTTTTTTTTTGGGTAAAAAAGAACTGTTTGTTTTGATCTCTTTATATTTGTACTACTGATAGTAAAATGAGTGTCTTTAACCAAGAGATATCAATTTCAATGCATGCTGCAGCTGAAGATCTTGAAGCCGGCAACCGAAAAGCAAAGTTTCAAACCGAACCCACCATGCCGATTTACCTCAAGGTTTTACTCCATTACAAGTACTACATACAAGTTACCTAGTTGCTATGTATGCTTTTCTTGTCCTTGATTCCCAAAAGCCATTGAAACTCTGCATAATCTACCGGTGTTCAAACCTGTGTTGGTCACTCTCTCTAGAGCGAAAAATTGATGTGGTACTTACTATCTATTTGGGCAGGAAGGGATGGAGATTGAGATGTAGACATCAAGGGCGGTCCATAGAACATGGCTAGCAATATTAGCATGGTCAGGTTTAGTCTTGTACAGAGTTATCATTCTATATGACCTGTATGTACAAGACTTGCCCTTCATTCCAAGCCAAAAGGTTGCTGCATATGTAACATGTTCATATAACAAAATCACATCTTAAGGTCACAAAACTAGATTAGAAACTTACAATCAGGCTAGGAGGCTGTCTTCACTAGTCCATGAGACACTTAGTAGAGGCTAAACCAACCCATAAAAAAACACCAAAAGCATCAAAAGGAAAGAAGGCTATGGACACTCTGATATATCTTCCTGATAAGTTACTGTCTTTCTTCATTTTGCAATAAATTCTAAGAAGTATGAGTATCTGCAATCTATCAAATGAGGGCTAATTCTTGCTTTGGTTTATTTCAGTTCACAGATGTGACATACAAGGTCATTCTCAAAGGAATGAGGACAAATGAAGAGAAGGACATCTTGAATGGGATCACTGGTTCAGTAAACCCAGGCGAAGTTCTCGCCCTGATGGGACCATCAGGAAGTGGAAAGACCACACTCCTTAATCTGCTTGGAGGCAGGACAGCCAAAGGCAACATCGGTGGTTCAATTAACTACAATGACCAAATATATTCCAAGAACCTAAAGAGCAGGTATGCATTTTAAACTAAGTTTTGTACGTTGACCATAATGAATAGCATAAATGAGGAGAAATAGCAACTGTGTGGACAGGAATTATAAGCACAAAGGCTTTGGTTAGTCTTCTGCGACCAAAATGGTTTTCCATTGGAAACCTGCTTGTACTGTTCACGAACCGTGCTACCTCAAAGAACAAGTGCAATAAAATCAATAACGTAAAGTGAATATGTGAATCGAATGACACGAAATATATGACAGGATAGGATTCGTGACTCAGGATGATGTTCTATTTCCTCACCTGACAGTGAGAGAAACATTAACATATGCAGCCCTCCTACGGCTGCCAAAGACATTGACAAAAGAGCAGAAGGAAAAACGAGCAGTTGATGTCATCTATGAGCTAGGCTTAGAGAGGTAAGTTCTCACTCTACTTGCTACTGTAGGGTAATGCCTATAAGCATATTAGAAACAGATATGATGAAATAATATAAAAGCATTGGTCATCTTACTGAACTTGAAAGCTAAACAGCACAATTTCTTCATATCCACAGGTGCCAAGACACTATGATTGGTGGCACCTTTGTCCGTGGGGTATCAGGTGGAGAGAGGAAGAGAGTTTGCATTGGCAATGAGATCATAATCAACCCTTCGCTTCTGTTTCTTGATGAACCAACCTCTGGCTTGGATTCAACAACTGCACTCAGAATTGTTCAGATGTTACAAGACATAGCAGAGGTATGTTAGAAACTTAGAATTGACATTGTAGGAGCCACTCCTCATTACACTTCAATATGCTACTTGTGATTAACCAAAAGTAAAAACTTTAACATTACAAATGTAATTTTTCGAAATGATTGAAACATGGAAAATTTAAAATGCCAATATCCTACAAAATAACCAAGTAAATTGTATATCAGATAGATCAATAGATTAGTATTATGCAACAAGACATTGCATACAATACAAGTAGTGAATTGCTTTCTTATGGCAGGCTGGAAAAACAGTGGTGACAACAATCCACCAACCATCTAGTAGACTCTTCCACAAATTTGACAAGTTGATTCTTCTTGGGAAAGGAAGCTTGCTCTACTTTGGAAAAGCATCAGAAGCAATGGTTTATTTCTCTTCAATAGGATGTTCTCCACTTATTGCCATGAACCCATCAGAGTTCTTGCTAGACCTTGCAAATGGAAACATTAACGATGTTTCTGTACCATCAGAGTTGGAGGACAAAGTGCAAATGGAAAACTCAGAAGCTGATACAAGAAATGGAAAGCCATCCCCAGCGGTTGTGCATGAGGTATAACCTGATCTTCTAAGTTTCTATAACATATGAACTCAAAAGGAAAAACTATCCATTGTCCACATATTAGCGCTGGGTACTGACTACTGACTTAACTCATGTAGTATGTACTGAGACACATACCATGTAATTAAGAACACAGAAAGAATTCCAAAATTAAATTTCTATCTAAATAAATAGTTTCACACAATTGCTACGTGTAATGCAACATCAAAAGTACTCAACTAATGTTTCTATTTGATTGCAGTATCTTGTCGAAGCCTATGAAACACGTGTGGCAGACGAGGAGAAGAAGAAGCTTATGGTTCCTATTCCCCTTGATGATGAACTGAAGTTGAAGATCTCTTTTTCAAAACGAGAATGGGGAGCGAGCTGGTGGGAACAATTTTCTATCTTATTCTGCAGAGGAATTAAAGAACGGAAGCATGACTATTTCAGCTGGTTGAGAATCACCCAAGTTCTTTCTACTGCAGTTATTTTGGGTTTACTATGGTGGCAGTCAGATAGCAACACTACCAAAGGACTGGAAGATCAGGTAAATCTTTGTTCTCTCGGAGCAGCATACATTCTTTTTCCCACAAAAAGTACTATAACTTAACTTTCCACCAAAAGAAACATCACTGTCGTAAACTTCTAATAGAATACAAATATTCAAATCAAAATTTCAAAACAGATAAAACAAAAGCATTGTCATGAAGAGAGCATCACATTAGATTTCTTCAAACAGGGAGAGGGGAGGTGATTCTGCTGAACATTTCTCATTAGATAAATGTTACAAGCATAATCAGAAAACTTGCTTTTATTGAATATAGAATCAGCTCAAAACCTCTTAAACTTTACTTAAAATTTCAGGCAGGGCTACTTTTCTTCATTGCTGTCTTCTGGGGATTTTTCCCCGTCTTCACGGCAATCTTCACGTTTCCTCAAGAAAGAGCCATGCTGACCAAGGAACGAGCAGCTGACATGTACAGATTAAGTGCATATTTTGTGGCTAGGACAACAAGTGACCTTCCACTTGACCTATTGTTACCTGTACTCTTCCTAGTCGTTGTATATTTCATGGCAGGCTTAAGGCTCAGTGCTGAAACCTTTTTCCTAAGCATGCTTACAGTTTTCCTATGCATTGTGGCAGCCCAGGTATGCTTTCTTTCATCTACTGGTTGAGAAAATAATGCAGAATAAAAATAATTATATTTAACTAATTACAAATGCATACAAAACAGGGACTTGGTTTAGCTATAGGAGCTACGTTGATGGACTTAAAGAGGGCTACAACTCTGGCTTCAGTAACTGTGATGACATTCATGCTGGCTGGGGGGTTCTTCGTGAAAGTAAGCATCCAAGTCTTTCGAGAGTTTAATATGATTTGACTCTAAGATACACCATATACAGAGATAGAAAATAATACATGTTTGAGTGAAGTTAAACAAGAAATATTTAACACAACACCTAAACTATTATGTTTGCAGAAAGTTCCGGTGTTCATATCTTGGATCCGCTATATGTCTTTCAACTACCACACATACAATCTTCTTCTGAAGGTGCAGTTTGAAGATATTAGACCCACCATTAATGGGTCGAGCACTGATTGTAGTTTAACAGCAGTTGGTGCTCTTGTAGCCATGGTTTTTGGATACCGATTATTGGCATACCTTTCTTTGAGGAGAATGAAGCTTCAAGTTGGAGCTTAAATGTGATAAAGAACTCCCCAAGGAAGCCTAGATCTGGACATACTATGTTCCCCGTCCTTTTCTCCTTCCTTAGAAGCTATCTATGAAACATGAGTCTCTAACTGAGGAAATTAAGCTAGTGGAGGCCATTGATCTGGAACTTCTAAGAACGTATGAAGTGTGTCTCACTTAGTAGGTTAAAGTCCGATAGGTTTTTTATCTGAGGTGTAAGCCAACCGAATACAGGTAGAATTTCAGAGTTGTTTTTGGTGAACTTATCTAGAGTAACAAGTGAGTTCAGATAAGAATGTACTTTGTGTATAATGTTCAATTGACAAGAACTCGTATTATACTATCTAATTCAAGAATGAACTTTTCAGACTAGATGGCAAAGGTACAAAATGAAGGAAAATGTTCTGTATAATGAAAAGCATCTCATAGAGTTATTGTTGCATATATATATATATATATATATATATATATATATATATATATCTTTCTTAATAAGTAATAATATATAAATGAAAAGAAATATTAGCTACTAAACTAGTAAACATAGCAGGAGAAGATTGCAGATAATAGAGCTCACAGCATAGTTTCTTTAAAGCAATGTGTATAAACTTCATCTTAATCATGTAAGAACTACAGAAGGTAATTTGACTGCGCCAAAGTTGATAACATGGCTACTGTCATAAAACAATCACTAGGCTTCAAAGAAAAAGAATAAGAAAATGAAAGAAGTATATATATATATATATATATATATATATATATGAGGGAAAGCACACACATTGAACCTTCCCAAATTTGCTATATAACAGTGATACTTACAAGTAACAAGCAAGATATGCCTACACTTCCATCCATCAATAAGCCCCAATCTGCTGCTCATTGTTGCATCTTTACCAGCAACCCAAGCAATATAATGCTTCTCCACGAAAATTGTCAAGCTTCACTCCACATATTATCCTGCAAGACAAAGTCTCATGCTAATGTCCTAAACCACCCAAGTAGTCTAAGAAGGGCAGCATCCAGTACTGGAGACTTCTTCTCAAGGCCTGCAAATGAATAGCAAGTCAAAAGACTTATACTGGTTCTGTGTATTTGAATCAAACTAAACTTCATAGAAAAAAAAAACGGAAAACAAAAATACTTATCAGCTTTAATTTCTTTTAACAAAAAAGAAACAGCCACCCTAATGAAATGCAACAGCCTCTGACCAGAGAGGAGGAGAAGACCATAGGACTCATGCTTCTTTATAGTTCAAAAAGACCAGACCAGACCAGACCGGAAGCGCCCAATTGAAATAAAGTGAAGAGATGGGGTAAAATAGGATCACTACAATTGTAGAGACTCTACAATTGTAACTGAGAAAGTGACAATTATATAGCCTCAACCCAGAATGACGTTATGGAGATAAATGTTCACACGTTGTACCATGATACTCTATGTTTAGTTATAAACTTGTATCACATGTTGAGAAAACTCATTTACAAACAAGATATACACATCCCACATATATATTCTTCTAGAGTGAAAAACGGGGACTACCATGTGACCAACTTCTTTGTAATCTTAAAATAAAGAAATGCGTTAAATTGCAATTCAGACTCTTTAAGTTTACAAGATTTCACAATGTACCTTATTGTTAACGAAATCCCAATTCATACCCAAATTTAACAAAAGTCACATACCCTTTAAAAAGGAAAATATAAAAACTATATGAATGAGAGCGACATGAACTTCCACAAAAGAAATCTCACGAAACCATTCAAATTGGGGTGAAAAGTTACTTGTTAATTTGAGAAGGAAAGAAAAGACTTTTTAAACAATGAGATGCAATAAGTATATACCAGGGGTGTAAATAATATCATCACTGAATAGATTAAAAAGGTTGATTGTTTGTGGTATCAGTTCTAGTGTTGCTTATGCTATGAATTCAAACTACTTTGCATCTAAACTCTTACAATGAACTCAAAAGTAGTGAAACTTTAAGTAGAAGACAAGTTGAAAAAGTGATATGATTTCATATAGAACTTAGCCTTGAGAATACCTATATCAGCAGCCACTCGATGAGCACACATTACTCCTGAGAATGATACAGCTATAACACCTTGCCCAGGAAAGCAGCTATCACCAACACAGTAAAGACCACCTATGGCCTGCGTTTTTCATCATCGCATGCCTCAGTTTGTGTAGTGCGCTAAAGAATTCATAACTACTAAACCATTCGTTTTGAAATGTAACTGAACTTACTGTTGTATTGAATGGCATTCCTAATAAACCCTTAGGAGTTCTGCGTGGTAACGGTCCATAAGTACCCTGTTCACGAGCCAGGTACCGCCTGTGTGTCTTTGGCGTTCCCACCTGACATGATTGGAGAAACTTTTAATGAACATATCAAATTTTTAAAACTAGAAAATTGACTGATAGAAGGGAATACAATTAGCTTCTGCAAGTCCATACACAGCAGGTCACGGAAGTTAATGCCTGAGGACGAAAATTTTGAATAAAATAAACACATCCTCAAGGGCCCCAATACCAATGCTTCCATCTGGACCATTTTATAATTATTTTTCACAGGTTGTGAACATGAGATTATTGATTGGCTTCCTGCCTCCCAGAATCATGTACATGCACTCTTATAATCTTATAATAAGCCATAGAACAACTCGCTAAGTGGAGAAGAAATGACCAACAGTCAAAATATGAAACTATCAGGGTCCTCTATAAATATTAAAACCTATTTTTCATTTAGGAAATGCTGTTGATTACGATAGAGTTTCAGACTAGCAAAAATCCTCAAAAAATCAAGAAAATAGAATGCACTACCATAGAAGTTAACATTTAACAGAGATAGAACCTCAGATATCTTAACACCCAATTAATGAATCTCAGATTTCCTGACAAAAGAGGTTATCTTTTTCACTTTGTATACAATTCAACAGCCAAAAAGAGTTAGCTCTCAAACCATTATAGGCTTTCTCTCTTGTCTCCCTTCTATTTACTTACTATAGTTCATCTATGGGCAATTCTGTTTTGTTGCTGAATATTTGCAGGGAAGTGTTGGTAAATCCAGAGTCTCTAACAATCAAACTATGACGAGCATCTGCCCCACTCACTGATAGGAGCATAAAATGCGACATTCTTAATGTGTTATTACCTCCATTTGTACTTTGATTATCTCTTATTGTCGTAGAATAGAGTCATAATGTAGAGTCGAAAGTTTTTGGTAGAGTTGTGTGTAAAACGTGTTAAACATAGAGGAACGATGTAGAAATTTGTCAAAAGCCGATTTGTGGAGCCTTAGATGTTCTTATGATTCTGTAAAGCTTTTACATTGTCACAAATTGATTTAACTCTATGATATTTAGGTGACATGAAGAAGAGCTCATGGGAGAAAGAATCAAGAGAAGTGTTCCTGATGGACCTCGGGAAGCAAAGCAGCTGATCCATGAAGCCTAGTCCATGAAGGAGAGGTCCAAACCAAGTCCAATATGAAGAAGAAGATCTAAATTCGGCAGAATATCAAGGAATGTCCAAGTCTTGATTCCTAATTAATTCGGGGAAATTCCTGTGCACATATCACAACTTCAACGGGCTCTCCAGGACAGCTCACAATGAAGCAGAAAACGTACTAGATATGGATAGAGAGCTACATGAGTCTAGTTTCCAAATCAATTGAAATCACCTCAATATCTATTTTCTAGAGGGAGTTATGACGAAATCATCAGACAGAGGTCATTGGGCCGAATTGAGAAAAACTAGTGAAACCTAAACCAACTCGGTTTTCACTTGTGTGGCCGGCCTCTCTAGGGTTTTTCTTCTATATAAAGCATGACTTCAAGGGCAGAAGGATGATCACTACTCTTGCAATTACATAGCCGAAACTCTACCAAACCCTATACAGAAAAGTACTTAGCCGATTCATCCACCACAAACCACAAGAATCACTCCATCCTTCCACCGATTTCCCCCACACTTGCCGAATCTTTAAAGGTTGTAAAAGTGTGATTTTCTCATGGCTTCTTGTATTATTTTCTGTTTAGTTTCGAACTCTATTGTAATATACTTTTCGATTTTGGTTTTATTTATCAAACATGGTTTTCAGATTTCTTTGTGATCTTTGATTGTTTAATGTTTTGATTTGTAACTTCTTGAATATATGATGATTTCGTGATTTTGGTTTTGGGGGCAGTAGCAGTTTCTTATGTGTTTTTGATTTCTAATTGATTAATTGTCATGAATTCATGCATCTAAACCAATCCTTGAGGCTGCCTCGGCCATGGTTGTCCTTAAGGTGCGGTTTCATCTACCATAATAATTTTGGATCGATTCATACGCAAAGTTGTCTTGGTCCTTGTTATTAACTTAGGGCGGATTTAATTTTGATAATTTGCATGCTAATAGGATGAGTGACGCCATGCCTTAGATCATGTTTCCGATTGATTCATGTGCTAAAGTGTTTTCTTGTTTAATCTCTACGCAAAGTGTTTTTAAATGAGTTAGCATTCATGTTTAGGATTAAGCGCAAAGGTTCTAAATACTTGAGGAGTCTTAACAATTAGATAACCGCAAATGCTCTAATTAGAATCGGAATTGGTTAGAGTTAATGACAATTTGAACGTTGCTGCCCGGCCTTGCATGAAGTTGTTATGTGTTCTAGATGGTTTTTCGTGTTACGTGTTGCATGAGTATGTTGATCACTTGTATATAATAATCTTAGGTTTAATTTTCAATAGGTTACTCGTTAGAATTAATCAATCTTAAACCCCAAATATTTTGTGTATATTTGTGAATACTTGTTTATAAGTTGTTTGATTTCTCTTCTTTAGATCACCCTTTGGTAATAAAATTGAAGTTGTTTGACCCCGGTTAGGCGACACGTCACTCACCATCAAGGGACTATTTTCACAAGGAAACTGTGATTTGTGATGATACCCCCACCAACACTTTGTGGCCCAGGCTGGAATGTGGGGGCTCCTACCGAACCCTAACACCAGACCAAATTGGAGCAAAACCCTGGTCTTATCCATTCAACTTTTGCTTGATTTCAACACTTTCACTATTCCAGTTGCAATTTTAATTCGAAGTTTCTGTCATATCAGCCTTAGAAAAGAAGCTATAAACCAACTATGGAAAATCTTGGAATTATTGGCCAGTTTAAATATTTATAGTTAATGATTACTTGTATAGCTATTGCTAGTGATTACTGGGGGCCTTGGGGGTATCTTTTACTTTGTATACATAGTTAAATGAATCTAAGTACTCCAACAATCAAGCCTCTTGAACCATTTCCTAATCTGTCCCTCTATCTTATGTCACAGTAGAAACAACCTTAACCCTATCTTCATGAACCTGAAAGGCTTCTGTTTTCTAAGAAGTGCTAGGTAGAGCATTACCTCCTTAAAAACGATGGATGACTTGAGCCCTGGAAATAGTTTGTTTTCTAATCTGCTAATGATTTCATCTGCCACAAGCTCCTTCTTTGCTTCATAGTCCTTTCGAGAGAGTCCCTAATTTAGACATCAGCACCTCATAAGCAATTCAGTTTTACAAACAATGATACTATGAGGGGTTAGGGAAGAGGGTGGGAAAAGGAATAAAGATCAACCATGGTTTTAATTTCCCAAAAATATAAATACCTCCCAGTCCTCAATGGAAGATGTTGTAAATATGTGAAGAATATGACGCCCTTCTGGGCATAACGATTGATCAAGAATAGTTGGAATGCTTAGAAATATACTTCCGTATGGCTCCTCTAACCTTGTCCAATCATCCTGGAAGAGAAGGACAAAAAAGATGCATGATAACAAGGAACACATGAATTTACATATATACAGAAAAGTTTCAAGAAAATGATCAACTAAAAGCAAACAAGATCACACCTCAAGCACAAAATGGTGGCAGTCTGTGTCTGGTGGCAGAACATCAGATTTCACCCCCATGTGTATGGAAAGAAAAGATGGGGCCTTGACATAAACTTTCTGAAAATTTTCCTCTTCCTTTGGAAGGTCTTCTTCCTTCAACAGCTTTCCTGAAAATAAAGACTTCCTTTAGAAGAGAAAAGATAAAATCAAATAGCACAACAAACAGCAGAAGATAAGATCACACTAAAAAATTCTCAAACTCTTGGCCATACTAACCAAAGGTATCCCATCTTGTAGCATTCGATATTATGGTTTTGGCAAAAAATTCCCTCTTGTCTGAAAGCCTTACTCCTACCTACATGTAACATAAACAAAATCAATTATTCTTTTTACAAATATGAAGTACATACCATGACCGAGCATATACATCTTATCAGTCACTCGCCCATGACTAAATTTGAACTCACAGCTTTGCCTTGATCAAGTATGATGCCAGTAACATTGGCCTTGTAAAGTATCTCACTGCCCTGCTCCACCAGACCTTTGGCCAAGGACTTTGCAATTCCCCCTACGCCACCAACAGGGTAGTTAATTCCACCATAATGCCTGTCACACATCACCTGTTGAAAACACAAAAATGAGGAAACAAGAAGAAAATACACAAGATAAAGCACACAAATCTGCTATAAAAACTAACCATGCTCGCATTTATCATTGGTGTCTGCAAAGCCTTGACTGTGCTCACAATAAAACACTGTAGATGCAAAGTTAAAAATTCTATGAGATTGAGGGGAAGCCATTTTTGGACCACCACAGTGCCTAAAGGAAAACTTGTAAATAAGAAGTTCAATAGGATCAAACAACTTCATTTCACCTCCGCATCAATGAAAGACAACAGTTGGGGATCCTGAATGTACTTACGAGCTATGTCCCCGGAATTTTGAGGCAAATAATAGGCTGCAATGAATAAAAATCATGTCAACATTAGTGAATATACATCAGATCTTAATAGTACGAACAAAAGGAATTTGATCTGATTAAGTAACTGCAACAGATTCTATTTATGACTGATATCTAAATACATTTTATGTGTAAATAATTAACATTATTTAGAACAGCCATCTTGCAGTCAATTCTTCTGCATCCCCATATAGGAGAAATTAAGCTTTATAATTGGGTAAACTGTCGTTTGAACATCAATATATTTGCCAGATAACTGCAACCATTAGGTGAATCAGGTTTGAATCACATGAATTTATCTTTACAAAACTCATGAACAACGTATATCCAAAAGAAAAACAAATCAAAGGCTAAATATATCTGCATGATGACTCTAATTAGGTAATCAAAATTTAAAGCTATGTGGTAAAACCATATAGCATTATATATACCTAGTGTCAAGCATTCAAGAGGCTTCTGAAAGAACTGTCCAAAAAGGTAGATAGGCTCCTCGAGTGACTTCAGTTCCAAAGAGTTCAAGGCATTGAAAACCTATCCATATGCAGACAATCTAGTTAATCTACTATTGAAAGTTTTGAACCATAAATAGGAGGAAAACCCAAAGGAAGTCCAAAAAAAACAAAAACAAATGAAGACAGAAGAAAAGGCAAGGAACAAGACCTTCCAACATTCACCAAAGAATTTTAGGATCCCTTTCTTTTCATGGGGAAATTTAGCAGTAAGTTCTGAAATAAATTCACTGTATTCTCTGTGTACTCGAACAGAAAGATTATCGGGTAGATGGTAATGGACAGTAGTTGGATCAGGTATCACCTGCATCTCACAACCCACTGCTGCCAGTGCTTGTGTTATCAAGTTTAGATTGCCCTGCCCACATATAGGAGGAAAGACACGATGAAAATTGCCAATTCAGTAACTTAATGTACAATGTGAAAGATAGCAAAACCACCAAAATTTCAGCTTAACAAAACCTGCCAACATCTGCAGCATCTGATAACTAAGAGCTTAGCAATACAAAATGGTAAGAAGATGGAATGTATGTACTAACAAAAATGATTACCTAATCTCATTACAATTATCGAAAATCCACTTTTATTGTTAAAATATCTAACTCATACTTCACAGCTAAACCCAAATGTCAAATCTAACTAACATTACAGATGTGTAATGATCATCTTGAACTCAAATAGCTACAAGTGAACCACATTGGATGTAATGAAATATCCAAACTCAACACAGGAACTAACCTTATCGCTGAAACCGAACATGACAGAAGACCCAACATCAAAAGTATAACCGTCTCTCTCATAGTACCCAGAACTCCCACCAGGAATCACATACTTCTCCAAAACCAAAACCTTGGCACCCTTCACAGCCAACTGTGTGGCTGCAACCAACCCTCCAATCCCTGACCCTATAACAATGGCATCATAGCCACTCTTCCCACCTGCCTTTCCATCACTCTCCACCACTTCATCCACACTCAATTTTGAACTGGACCTCACTACAAAGCTCCAATCTTTCGAATTCGAATATCTCAACCCACTCCCTCGATTCAATTTCCTTCCGGGTCTCAAGCAGTCTTTGATACTGCAACACCCTGAAGTGGAATTTGTAGGCTTTTGACTTCTGGGTCTGGTTTTACCCAAGTGGGCACTGTGAACATGGCCAGGTAACTGAGAAAGGTGCATGGCAGGAGCGGAAGTGAAGCTTAGTGAGTTGGGAAAGTGCATGTTTGATTTGGAAGCAGTGCTTTTGAACTGTGTAGAAGAGGAAGAGGTTGTTGGTGGTGTACTTGGTTTAATTAAACTGGTGAGAGTTGATTATGATTCCACTTCCTGATTCCTCGAGAAAATGAGACAATGCGTTTTTGTTTTTTAGGTAAACGAGAGGCGGCAAGCTTTTTTATTTCTGTAATTCCGCCTTACATGCACATGGAGAAGGCATTCTCTTCTCTTCTTGCAGCTAAAAGTAAGGATTACTGAGCAGCTTTTTTTCATCAAGGTAGGATATAGGAAATATGAAGGTAAAAGAGCATTAAGAAAGTAATGAATGTTGTGGAATGATTTTAATTGACCATTCTTTGTGACAGGCTAGGGTTGTTTTGTGTTTCATAGAGGTTATATGTTGGTTTTTTATTTTGGTTGGTTGCTTACTAGCTAGTAGTGTTTTAGTATTTCTCTTCACACAAGTGCAACAATAAGTGCAGACTTTTTTTTTTTGAGGGAAAATGGAGTCATGTTCCGTTCATTTCAATTCTACAACCGTACAAGGTTAAGCTAGGAAAATGTCCGAGGACATAACCATATACAATACGTTGCCCAAGAAATAAATTCTGCAAACAAAAAAAACCTACAAATTTAAACAAAAAAGCTAATGTTCAAGTGAACTTATTAAAACCTTGAAAGCAAATAACCTTCACCATCAAACCGAAGTACACCAGCTTTATGGATCAAGGCCTAGAGATCATTTCGGTGTACCTTTCCAACACAAAGGGGAGGTAGATCCTTCAAGATGATGGCGTAAGGGTCTGTCCCATTTTGAAATAGGACTACTCCCTGCCACTTTCATCTGCAGAGAGTGACTCTTGTGTTGCCATGCAGTTCGGAGCTACACCTTGGAGTAGCCTCTTCTTGTTCCTGCTACCTCGAGGTCTTTATCTCTTCTTCGGTATCTTCCCTGAAGTGACCGTCACATCAACCAACTCACCAAGATCAAATACCGGAGGCATCACGGCTAAACCAGGTTGTTTCCCCGTCTCGCACCTATGCCATTTGCGCACATCCAAAGCCCGATTCTCATCGGGTTCAAACCCAGCCAATTCCAGCCCAGCAGATACAAACCCCAAAGAGTGCCCTTTTCCCACTGAGTTTAGCCTAGAAAGCCCCAGGCCCGGCCCACCATCCAAGTCAGCGGTCAACCCTAGTTTGAAACTAGGGTTTCCGCCGATTTTTGCAGAGGGGATCTGATGCCCAGTGCTACCGAGCTCTCTTCTTCCACGACAACAAGCTCCATCCCGGGATCTGGTAAAGCATCTCCATCAGCCACCAATTCTTCCTTCAGCAGCGGCGTCAAGCCCCTATCACAAGCAACCCCACCATGGCCGAAATAGCCACATGTCATGGCACTTTTCCAGTTTAAACCCTAGTTCGACAGTGAAGTCCGGCGAGTACTCAAAGATCTGGCCAGCTAGGATTCGTTGCCGAACGTCTAACAACACACGGATCCTCTGTATCTTCTCCTTCCGCTGCAACGACAACAGATCAGGTCGCACAAAAGACCCGAGATCGTTACCAATACGCCTCAGGGTTTGTTCGGTCCTCATCCCCATCCTCAAACCAATCACATCAACCCATACCTCCAACTGATTCAGAGAAACCGATTCTAAGGGGTTAAGACCATTATAATCTGCTAGAACGATCATGGATCGATACAGTACCACGGTCCGCCACCAAGAATTTGGTGTTTCTCCTTCTCGTTTTTAAAATGAAAAACGAAGATGCCGAGCTCCTCCTCCCAGATCATAATCCTCTCCTTCAAACTCCAAATTACGGCGACCGCCGCGGAGAACAAAGGGATCGCCACAGGTTTTCCATGTAGCAGCCTCCCACACAGATAAAAGAAAGGGTCGCAACCCCCTATCAAGCTTGCAGGCTCCTCTCTCTCAGCCCCTGATCGACGACTAGAACTCGCCGCCGCCATCTCAAAGCAAATTTCGATCGAGATCGCCGCCGCTAGAAAACCTTAGCAAAGCAACCAAGCCGACTTTTTTTGTTTCTTATGTTTTCCCTTATTTGTATTGCTGCTTTGTTGTATTTAGCTCGGGAGATTGATTTGATAAAATGACTATTCTAGGCTTGTAGCATTTGAAGTTGTTAAGAAATGGAGGAATCAAAGCCAAGATTGTAGAATTGTAATCTCCAGCACAGTTGTTATTTCAAACAAAAAAACAAAAACAAAAAACATAATGGTGGAATTCTGTTTTTGTCGCACTGGGTATGAAAGGTAATGAATGGCGGCACTAAATAAGAAAGTTGATTTGAAAACAGAATTCCACGATTTCCCATTCACCTTCGAAGACTCGCTAGAATCATGGAGCGGCAACCGGGTGGTTGGAAAGCAGAGGTGCTCGAGTCCCATGGACTCTTCAAGTAATGACCCCGACCATCAAAGATCCAAGCCAAAGCGGTCCACGGGTGGCAAAACCTTAAGGCTAATCGCTGCCAGGAAGAGAGAGCTCTCGCTCTCATATGCAAGTTCATCATAATTGATTACATGGGATTAAATCATCAAATCTTGTTACTTTAAATTTAGCGAAAAATATTACTTCATTGCTGGACATGAGACTAGAAATATGAGCCACCTTTTTTTCGGTTACAAGCGAGGGAACAAGAAAGAAAACTTGATTTTAGAGCAAGACCCTAGAAATATGAGCCACCTTTGGGACTTTGTACTCTGGTAAAATACATGATTAGTCATAATCAGTTTACTGATTTTTTTATGGATTTCATTATTTATATTATAGTAAATTGATTATATCTTAGAACTATTTTCTTTAAGGAAATGAGTCAAGCTCTGATCTTTCAAAACGATCTCGTTTTGTCAAGTTAAGGATTGGGTACCCCATAATACAATGTGAGGCTCAAGTGGCTGCAAATAGCCAATAACCTATACTACCAACAACTGCTTAATATAATCGTATTATTCACTAGCCAAAGAACCTGAATCTAAACAGTCAACAACTGAGTGCAGTTAACATTATTGGAAGTGAGAAAATGCGACAAAAAAAAAAAACTTTCATAACCTCATTACATCAAAAAACAAGAACTCATTTACTAAATATCTTAACGCTTAAGACTCATTGGTGTATGTCGCAATGATTAAATATAGTCTAGTAGTTCCAATCAACAAACATAACATGGTTGGAGAACAACCACATACCACTAAGGAACAACCACCTACATATCTTAGGGTGTACTTATACTCTCGATGGTAGGTGGAGGCTTAGGTTTGTTCCGGTGTCCACGATGACGCCTCTTTTTCTTGGACACTTTCTCCACCATAAGCACAGGACCTTCATCACTCCATCAGACTGTCCTCAAAAGACTCAATATCAAAGCAGAGTAGCTTCCCGCTCACTTTCCGATCACCTTCCCGAAATTTGCGCACCCCCAAAACCTCAACCAAAATTCTGAGAGAAAACCATTTATTTTCAGCCCAATAGCAACCAAGAGAAGCTCAGCCGACCTAGCCACAATGGACATTTGAGTCAAACTCGTCTCAGGCCTAACCACCTCAGACCCAATCTTTTCAATCTAACCAACCTCAGGCCCAAACTTTCTTGGCCCGGTCAACCTTCCATTCAAACCAACATATGTTCCCATTGAAATGGATGAAAACCCTAACAATGTTGTCGTCACTTACTACAGAAAATATCGTCTTAGCTGACAGAAAAAAATAATTCCTTCGTCGACGGAAATTCAAACGTCGTATAGGACACCGCAATCGTCGCCTAAGATTTATTTAAGCGACAGAAAGAAATGGTCGACGATATCTGTCAACTGAGGTATTTCTAGCCGACGAAACCTCATTTGTCATCTAAATTTTGTTGACTTAGTAGATCCTAGGTGACGAATCATTTCCAGAACAATCAAATCGAAACACACCATCCTCGATAATAGGCTCGAAAATCATCTCTCCTGAAGTGACATCTGCACTGACTGGCGTCCCTTCATCACCAGCCATTTTCGATCTCAAACTTCTAGTAACCAAATTAGTAGACTTCTTTCTGCAAGCAAAAATCTGCATCATAAATATGATCTATAAACTTCCATTTCGTAACAGAATCAGAAGTTCCATTAGATTGCTGTTGATTTTGAACAATCAATTACAGAAACGATTCGAAATCCTAAAACCGCAAAGAAACAAAGTCTTGTTTCCAAACGGAATTTGAATCAAACAGAAATGGAAGCAGTGGCGTAACGAACCTGATGAAGGCGAACGGAGAAGGAGACTTCATCTTCTTCTTCTTCTTCTTCAACCTGAGCAACAAAATCGGAGTTGCATGGGGGGCACTGGGAGGGTTGGTATTAGAAAAGGAAGTGCGATGAAGATGAAGATGGTTAGTTGCGAGCGTGAAACTGGAGGGTCGGAGGAGTGGTGAGTGGAGGCGCAGGCTGTTTGGGTTTTTATTTGATGGTTCAACGGTGTAATTTGTTAAGATTTTCAAGGGTACCCAACGTCATTACACAATGTTCATTTAATCTCCGAAAGAAGCGGGTCGCTGGCTTATAAGGAGAAGGAGAGGGCTGGTAGCTTCTCCTTTTTTCTGAAAACTCACTTTCTACTTTTAAAAAAAAGTAACTATAAGTAACTTACCAAACACCAAAATCGGTGTGCTTATAAGCCCCCCTCCAAACGCAACCTTAATCTGGTTCTTTGCGTTGCATCGACTTCGGGTTGACGCGGTCGAATGTGCACAATTAATTCCCAAGAAGGGTGAGTGCTCGTTCATTCCTCATGGTCATCTTCAGACCCTTTACCACCACCCAAACTGCCATCTCATGGATATCTACTGCCTCGAAAGGGTTGACGCCGTCGCGTGCCACCATCACTAAATACCACTGCCCATCATTCAGAACGCGGTTCTTGACCGCCTCACCCTTCAACTAGAACACAAATATTCCAGCCTTCTCTTCTCGGATCAAGATCGGCTCCTTTATCCGCCACCCATAGGGACGGAACCATGGTGGGTTTCTTTGAAGAAAGAAAACGCCCGCACAGGTAACAAAAGGGTCTTGGATAGTCTCGCTGCCCCGACTAGCCTCACGGGCTCGATCGCACACTCCTACAGCGGCAGTCTTGATGACACCGTCGCCTTCTCGGCCCTTTTCTTGGCTAAAAAAAGCTTAGCAGAGAAGATAGAAAATACATAAAGTTTTGAAAAGGATATATAAAAGAAAAAGAAAAAGAAAACACCTTAGCGGTCTTAATGGAATGAACTTGTCTGACCATGGCAGGTCAGATGGAGCTGACCACAGCTAATAGGTAGGAAACACGTGGCCATTTGTTAGCAATTGGGGACCAAACAAGGGGTCAGTATGTGTGATTCGTTTATCTGTTTTAATAACGATTAAAACGCCATGTGTCGTCTTTCTATTGGCTGTGGTTAACTCTATCTGACCTGATATGATAGTTTTTACTAATGGGTTCTGATGGGTAAACACGCGAACCTGATAACAAGTTGAGTCCGTTAAGACCGCCAACCCGTTAAGACTTGCCCGTTAATCAACCGAACCGGCTCATTTGCCGGGCCTATTAGAGAGTTCGGTTGAGCTCGATTCGTGACGATGATAGATGGCTCGATCTAGGTTTTGAGGGAGCATATGCTTCCACAGTATCTCCGTCACATATTCGTTACCCTTCAAACCACCATTTCTCTTTTCCTAATATTATAAAATGGACTAATTTCAATTTACCTCATTAATTTTAGATCAAATAACATGTTAGTTCATTTTTTTAATTTCATCAAAAACACCTCTCGACTTCCAAGTCCAAACTTCCGATTTCTATATGATTTCCTGTCATGTGATGACGTGGTATTAAGAAGAAAACCAAATTTGAAATCACTAAGCTCACAGAAAAAGAGAAAAATAGACAAATTGCATTCAATCCCACCAAAATCACTAAGGTTAGGAGGTTGTGATGAAAATGGAGATGTGTATCGATATGGGGAAAAATGGTCGGAAATGTTACTTTCGGAATTTGACTTTCTTCTTGATATCAAGTCATCACTTGACAGAAGAATTAGATGGAGATTGAAGGTTTGGACATACGCGGCTGATGAAAATTGAAAGTCGAAAAGTGTTTTTAATAAAATTGAAAGAAGAAAGACTAACATGATATCGACATAAGGTAAATTGAAATTAGTTCATATAAAATTAACGGTTCTTCTCGTGACAGCAGGTTCCTCTGACAATCACAACCGCCCCTTGATACGCATCCACGTGTCCAAGGACACACTTGATGTAATTTTTGGCTTACATCCCACAAAAGAACCGCCAACGAATTTGGATCCAATTCCCTTTTCCATTATCGCTTCGTTCGGTTTATGCCTACCTTTTCAATCACTCGCAACTACTTCATCGCCCAAAACCTAATCCCCAATTCTCACTCACTTCGAATCCGAATCGCTATTCTCAAGTTTACAGGTGATTATTGTTCATTGCTTCGTCGGATACGTTTTGTTTCGCTTCAATTTATGCTTTCCTTAATTGTCCAACTCTATGATTCTACTCTATGCGTGTAGCAACTGAAATCTAATCGATGATTTGAGCTTTTGAATTTCTCTTGTCATTAATCGGACCTCAATAATCCCTAAAAGCTACACTCCGATTTGAAGTTCTTAAGAAATTGGCTAAAGAATTTGATAAATTTACTATTTTCTTGTTCAGTGTTATAGAACTTTGAATTTGATTTAGGAATGATTATATTTAGGAGATTTTGAATTTCGAGTACAGTATATATATATTTTTAATTTAAACTGAAAATGAGGTTTTTTGTGTGGATATAGGATAATCATGGATCGGCTCAAAGCTCCGGCACGGTTAATGATAGTTTCGGATCTTGATCATACAATGGTAGGATTTCGAAGCGGTTGTGACATTTTCGGTCTTGCTTTTATTCGTTTTTTCTGAAGTGGTTTTGTTGTGAATATATTTGTAGGTTGATCATCATGACAAGGAGAACCTTTCGCTTCTCCGGTTTAATTCCCTGTGGGAAGCCAATTATCGTCACGACTCTCTGCTAGTCTTTTCCACTGGGAGGTCGCCAACACTGTACAAAGAATTGAGGAAAGAGAAACCTATGCTGACTCCGGATATAACTATAATGTCTGTGGGAACTGAGATAACTTACGGTAATGATATGGTTCCGGATGATGGATGGGTTGAGGTTCTAAATCAGAAGTGGGATAAGAACATAGTCAAAGAGGAGTCAAGCAAGTTTTCTGAACTTAAGCTTCAGGTAGAGTTTATAGATTATGAAAATTGATCAGTGCCTTAGTTTCCGATGCAATTAATATTCTAATTGGAGTTTATACTTTTCTAACGAACTGATGTCAATAAAGAAATAGCTTGTATTTGAAATCTCTGGATGATTGAACTTAATGGGAAATGCAGGCAGAAACAGAACAGCGAGCCCACAAGGTTAGCTTTTATGTGGAGAAAGACAAGGCTCAGACAGTGACAAAGGCTCTTTCAGAGGCTTTGAAGCAGCGCGGGGTAAGATACCATTGTTTAGAGTGTTTTACCTGTTTAAATGTGGGAAACTCTTTTTTCTGGTGTATAGCATGCTGTTGCTTTTGTTATTGACCTTGTGTTGCTCCATTTTTGAACAGTTGGATGTTAAGATAATCTATAGTGGAGGTATAGATTTGGATATATTACCACAAGGTGCTGGAAAAGGACAAGCTCTTGCATATTTGCTTCAGAAATTTAAGACCGAGGGACATCCACCTGTTAACACTCTTGTTTGTGGTGACTCTGGAAATGATGCTGAGCTTTTTAGTATCCCTGAAGTATATGGAGTCATGGTACATAGTTGCTCTCTTCAGAACATTTTTATTTAGTTTTGTTGGTGTTTTTCATCTCTATCCTCATTTATAATAAGGGGTTTGTCATCCTTTGTTGGCATGAATAAATTATTGCCAACCATGCAGGTTAAGAATGCACAAGAAGAACTGTTGCAGTGGCGTGCTGAAAATGCTAAGGATAACAAAAATATTATTCATGCGACAGAGAGATGTGCAGCTGGCATCATTCAAGCCGTCGGTCACTTTAGTTTAGGTCCAAATTTGCCCCCAAGAGATCTTACAGATATTTCGGACTGCGTGGTGGAAAATGTGAACCCTGGTCATAATATAGTGGAGTTTTTCTTATTCTATGAGAAATGGCAACGTGCAGAAATTGAGAATTCTGAGATTTATCTAGCCGGTGTGAAAGCCAATTGTGTATGTTTCTTATCCTCGTAAGATCACACGATCTTATATTATTTTGTTTTAGGTTGTCAGAAGAATTATCATCTTTTTGATGTTAGATTTTGACATTGTTTAGAAATGCTTCTGATTATTATTTTGGTAACTCAATAGTTTATGTTATTATTATACCGATGTGAAGTTTTCTGGGATCACATGAGTAGCATGCTACATGTTTACAAGGTTCAATATTGAACTTTTGTTATTTAGTTTTTAACAAAGAGGTGGAACTGAAAAATAAAGAACAAAATTTAGGAGTTTTATGTTTGAACAATGTGCAAAGGTTTCTACAAATATGCTATTGAAACTGCTCAATTTTCTTCAATGCATATTGCATTCTCAAAGCTATAGCGTTTTTATGAGTGGAACCTGTGAAACAGTGTATAATTTGGTTCCTGTAGAATGTTGTGGTAATTTATTATATGGTTCATATAGACTGAGCAGACTGTTTCTCTGTATTTTGTAGAATTAAAGGGGTCATGGATATTACTTATTTATAATTGTTCCAGATAATAGGGTCTTTTTGCATCTGAACCATCTTATCAGGTACTAATCGATAATTATGTTTTCAGTGTCCATCTGCTACATATGTCCATCCTACTGGCAACGAGCAAACTCTTCATAACTGCATAAATGCTCTGAGAGGCTGCTACGGAGACAAACAGGGAAAAAATTATCGAGTTTGGGTAGATCAGGTTTTACCAACGCAAATCGATTCAAAGACATGGCTAGTGAAGTTCGATATGTGGGTATTATCTGGTGAGTCTCTCACATGAGTTTGTGCAACTCAACATGTTCGATACATTGATGATGTGTTGGTTTTACCGTCTAATGAGATTGCTAGTTTGCAATTCTGGCTCGTCTGGGCACTCATGGAGAAACTGAAAAATTATTGGTAGAAATAACACCTTTAGGATTGTTAGTTGTTGAGAGAAATTATTACTAAATGCATTACATAATCTGAGTAGCAGAATAAGATTACAGAAGCTAAGTTGGGTTGGCCACATAAGTATATTTTTGTTCACATCTTAAAAAGCTTGATATGCCGTGGCCTGCCAGTGGTTGTTTCACATAGTTGCGTTGCTACTAGCTGTTTTTTTTTTTTTTTTTTTTGCAGAACAGTATAGAGTTCTTTATATAATGTTTACTTTGAGATTTAGAAGAGTAGATTTGTACTGCTGATATGATGGCTAATCTGTTTTTCTGATGTCGAGTCATTTTGCCATAGGAAACGCAAAAGTATTTTGAATTCTTTGATTTGTTATAGGACTTCTGTTTTCATTTAATGAGCTTTCTAGCTATCCCAAAAGTTTCCCTTGTCGTTCTCTAGAGCTGTTTTGAATTCTATTTAGAAGCATTTATATTCTGTGTAATTCCTTCTTTATGATTTTAGATTTTCATGGCGCGTTATTTGGTAGGGTAATCATACACAGTAGGGAAAGTGTTAAATGTTTCATGAACAGTTAGGTTTTCTCCTTCAAGTTCTGTCAGTTTTCTACTGTTCTTTTAACTTTGGGCCTCATTGTAGGTGAGGAACAATACGCAGCAAGGTCGACTGTTATATTTTCTTCAAAGGTGAGATAGGAAATTGCTATTAGCTTCTGTTCTCCGATAGTTGCAATATAACAATTCCTAACATGGTGCATTGAATTTCAGGGTGAGAAGCCCTCAGATCAGCTCACTTGGATTCGTGGGCATCAGACATGGATTAAAGGATATGAACCAAAACAAGTTGCACCATTTTTCGGTTAAAATATGTGAATGGCTTCATTTCAAAGGTGTTACTAAAGTGCCCTACAATCTCCTCTATGAAAATAATCGTGTTTGACGGGTTTGTGCATCTTTAATTTTCAAGTTTTGATTATTCACATGTAATCATCAAATACATGAAGATGGCTTAGTCCATGATTTGTTCAGTATACAATAATTGTAAGGATCATACTCGCGGTATGTAATCTAGTCTTAGTCTTGATAAACACCATTCGAACTTGAATGTATGACATGGACAAGCTACGTTGATGAGAAAGTACTCCTTGTACATATGCATATTGCCATGGGTCATAGTTTGTTTTTTTGTTTTTGGTCAAATGGTAGCTTGTTGAGCCAGGTTCATATTTGGTTCATACCTACTTTTTAATTTCTGTTGCTAGAAATGTTTTGATACAAGGAAGAACGAGCTAAAGTTGAATGGTTGTAGAACTGAAAGTGACGTTCTGTTATGGTTTGAATCCACCCTCCGGCAAAAACCTTTACATTTTTTCTTTTCCTCTTCAGATTAAAACATGTGTGCAGCGTGTATGCTTAGGGCCTTTGCTATGGTGTATGACTATGTAATATCCTGGCAGTGACTGAGTGAAGTCGCGAATATCTCTATTGATATTCATCCCCTCAATCTCTACCAATACTTTTTTGGAGATGAGTATGCATTTTCCTCAGCTGCTCTACTTAGTAAACCCTAAACGAAAATAGGTATGGTTTGCCAAATTTTTTCGAGAATTTTGAGTAGAACAAAGTTGTGATACACAGAAAATCACTGCACTCTCCAAGTCCCGAACCAAGTACGTTCACAGATCACAAACACACACAAATGATGAAATGCACATTCCCGAAACCCTTTCTCTAACAAACACAAAGATGGTAACACACTGTAATCACTTACCCATGATCCAAAATTCCAAATAAGTGCATCATGTGCCATTGGTGCACAAAACTAATCACCACACGTAACACACTCCTCAAACCCTATTCTCCACGTGGCAACTCCAAGCTGCACACCCACGACACGTATGAGATCAAACATAAAACATATTCAAATTCAAAAACCCTTATCCACCATTCAAATCCAAAATTCCAATCCTTCCGCCACACTCTCTCGTTTTCTCTTTCTCCTGTCTTTATATATTGGGCTGTTTCAGATCTCTGATCTCATAGACTGAGAGAGAGAGAGAGAGAGAGAGAGAGAGATCAATAGTAAGAAGCATATATGGGGCTGAGGATCGTTTACGGAGTTCTGTTCCTGTCATTTTCATGTGCAGCCATCAAGCTCCTCCACCTTATGCTCCACCCTGTATTCTACTTCACCACCTGAGAAACTTTTTCGATTCTGCAGCAGGTGAAATGGGTTAGTCAGAAACGTATACTTAGAGTTCTTTTGGGATATATACGCAATAGGGTTTCGTTTAATTCTCTTATTGTGAGTGTTCGCTGTTGTAAAGATATGTATTGTAATGATTGAATGCTGGTCATGGTGATATGTTAAGTGGGGTTGAATTTGTGTGGTTGTTGATTTGGTTTTGGTGTATTGCTGTGGGATTCAATGTGCAACACTGTTTTCCAGAGTTTTTGTTCTAATTGCTTACTGTTTTTTTACGTTTTCATATATTCTTTTTCATGTGGATTCTGGTGCTTGAACTTTCTGAAATGGTGGGTGTGGATTATGAGGCATGAATCTTATGATCGTTAGGGTATAATTCATTGACGCCAGTATATGCAATCTTGACGGATCGGTTTGCTCTCGACCATTGCTGACCCATACGCAGAAAATTTGTGTTTGGATAAAATAATTTTAATTTCTATAGAAATTTTAAAACCATGAGAATTACAATTCTATCAATTTAAATTTCAGAAATTAAGAATTCTAATATTTGGACCTACTTCTATTAGAATTTAAAATGTAATCAAATCAAAAAGTCGTAGATATTCAAATGGTTGGCTTGTAATTCTAGATATACAAATATCCTACGATTCATCCACTCACCTTCTGGATGTCAATTATCTCTTATACATGTACAAAAGAGAAGAATTTAAAATGTAATCAAATCAAAATAAGCAAGTTCTAGATATACAAATATCCTACGATTCATCCACTCACCTTCTAGATGTCAATCATCTCTTATACATGTACAAAAGAGAAGAATTTAAAATGTAATCAAATCAAAATAAGCAAGTCCTAGATATTCAAATGGTTGGCTTGTAATCCTAGATATACAAATATCCTACGATTCATCCACTCATCTTCTAGATGTCAATCATCTCTTATACATGTACAAAAGAGAAAAGAAGCAGACACTCACACATTGGCATGTAGCAATCACAGTAATAAAAAATGTATCCAAATTAAACTAAACCAATTTGTAAGAAAAACCCAAAGTTATGTTTAAACAATACTCATAGTCATAAATACAAAAAAGAAAAGAAAAGAGGAAATATGTTTCAACTGCCAACAAGCTATGAAGTCCTATGCAGATCTATCTGAAATAAACATCATCACCGTGTCTTTCTTCATTTCCATTGGGACTTCCTTCAACATGAGAAATTTTTTGTCATTCTCTATGAACCAAGCACATGCTTTTATTTGTTTTTCTCTTGAAAGATTTGGTATTGCCATGATCTCTGTCCATACATTTTTTGGGGCAAGACTTTTTGTATATAGTAGTGTAGTCGGTAGTCAGTAAACTACCTTCCCTGCCCATAGACCAGTCATGAAACTTGTAGACTGACATCCGGGTTACCTCACCTTGGTGAAAGATCATCAGTACCACATCGAGAAGGTGCTCCTCCAAGCTCCACAAGAAGGCACCATGATAAGATAAATGTATAGTTAGTCCCACATCGGAAACATGTAAAAAGAAGGAACTTTCCTTAGCTATAAAATGAAGGCTTCCCATATGTAAAAAGGAGCTCTCTCTCTCTCGGAGAATGGTAACCACTCCATCCCAGAGAACTCTTGTAACACCCAAAGGCCTATTAGCCCAAATAGTGGAATCTTAAGTGGACGTAGCCATGCCCTCTGATGACATGGTGAACCACTATAAATATTATCTTTGTGTGTATGTCTATGTTCTACCGTGCTTCTACATAGCCTACAGATTCTTGCAGAAACAATTGGCGTCGTCTGTGGGAACCATTACAAAAAGTCTTGTTGCTCTACCATTGGGTTAATGTAGGGAGGTCAGCCTAAAGTAACTAGTATGCAGGCCAAGGGATCCAGTAGGCAGGCCCTATCCGTAAGGTGGCAATGCATGACCCGCCAGGGATATCTTTACCACTAGGTCCTCACCAAGGGCCCGACTACAACGGCTTCAAGCAGCACCTGGAAATAATTAATCAGGATCCTAGAGAAATAGTTAATGTGGGGATCAACCATGCATCACTGGTGTCCCGTTGGAAACTTTACAGAAATCTATTTCCAATTCATCGCTTTCAAATTCTCCCAACGCCCAGCATGAAAGGGAAATGCAGAGCTGTCAAATTCATGATATGAGCACAAGGAAGGCAAGCTGCATCCTATTTGTCTGATCTCGCCGGTAGGTCCGCTCTGCCGGTATTATGTCATCTTCAGAGTGCATTCATGATCATTCTCGATACAAACCGGCACCCGATCAACCTGGCAAATCCCCTAGAGAAGCTTTCGGGTGGGACCCGATTATCTCTCCGGAAACAAATCACCAACCGGAAACAATTCGCCGGGCTCTAGCAGGCTTCAGCGGCCTACATATCGTTGTATCCATTTGTTGAGTTCAGTATCCGGGAGCATCCTTCGGCTCGAAGGGCAGAGCGAATCATCAGAATCCACTGGTTTTTGGAAGAAGAGTTATCAGGGTCTACTTGGTGACGTCATACATTGCGCGCAAAGCGAACTAGCTCGCCTGGTGATACCACTCTCCCCTGGAAGCGAACTCAGCTTTCCTGGTGATGCCACCCCGGGCGAAGCGAACTCAGCTCGCTTGGTGATGCCACTCCGCGCGAAGCGAACTCAGCTCGCCTGGTGATGCCACTCTCCGCGCGAAGCGAACTCAAATCGCTTGGTGATGCCACTCTCCCCGGGAAGTGAACTCAGCTCGCCTGGTGATGCCACGGGGGACGTGTAATCGATAATCGATAATCTATCATGGATCGGTGAGACCAATCGTGATCACGACGCCAGAGCTCACCGGAGACCAATCCAGAGGAGTTCACTCTGTACACCCAGCACCCTACTCTGGCCACCTGTAAGGCGCCTTCAGAAAGCTTGTAGATGATATCCTTATCTGTAATCCTACCGATGGCACCCACTTTGCTTACGGTGCCAGGGAGTCGAGAATGCAGCTCTAAACGAAGTCATGCCCAGGAACGCGTATGAGGCAGAAGAAAAGGAAAAGATAGGCCCCCAGAGAGTTGCTATAGGCACCGAGAAGTTGATTTGTGCACCATGCTGTAGAGCGCAAGCCACCGGGATCATCTGGACAGGCCTCCAACCTCCTACTCCTGAATGAGTTACTCACCAGGCCTCTATGAATTTGACAACCTGCTGATTTGACAAGTGGGCCAGGTTGGGACAGTCCATAGATCTGACGACCGGAGTTCAAGCAAGAAATAACTGTCACCTGTCGGTTTCATCAATGAGCGGGAGCTAGAACACGAAATGTAGCTTTGAATTTCTCGCCTTGGTCAGCATGCTCGACAGCCCTGTTATCTTATTGGTAGATATCTCCAGGAGAACCTCTACTTTCTTAGAATGATCACCCCGGGAGCCAGTTGCCGGTTGCAGCTAGCTGGTTAAGCACTACCCAAGAATGGATGCGCGGAACGGGAGGAAGCATGCAAACTTCGCCTCTTGGTCCTCCCCAGAGTCTCAGTGCGCGAAGCCATCTCGCGCTCGCCCCAAGTGCATACGGACTCCGCCACTTGGTCCTTCGCGAGGTATCTCTTGAGCGAAGCCATCTTGCCTTGTGGACTGTTTCTACAGACTTCTTGATTCCATGCGAAGTCCTCATGTGAACTCTACTATGCGATCTCGCTGGCGGGTCATCACTCAAAAACTCATTATGTTGAGCATGTTTCGTTGTTGAACCAAATTATGACATCAACACCTATCTTGGTCCGGAACCCGAAAACAACTCTTCGGTATAAAAATGAAATCTCGTTATCGGGAGCATAACGATACATCTCTATCAGGAGGTCGCGTCATCCTCCCGGCAGGCAACAACTGCGAGGAAGGAATCATCGGCTCCCGATGGTTAGGGTCTGGGAATAGGAATGCATGAACTTAACTAGTGATGATCACAATCCTGTAGATGAGAGCAACAGGACAATCATCTGCTCTCGGACGATACGTATTTCGGCTCCCCAACTACTGGCCACCTGCTATGGACACCCATCTTATTATGTCTAGAAGAAGTCATTCCCGGAAGCAATTTAATCTCCCTGTGAAACTCGGTCCCCATGTGTTTCAAATGTTCAAGTAGTCTATGATTAAAGCTTCATCTCCATCATGCTGTTGGATTCGCTCTTAAGGGCAGAAGGATATCAGAATTCCAAGCTTCCCTATGGGTGATCATCTCCGGGAGCCTCCATCAAGCATTGTCTTTTGGTCTCGACCCCCCATCTTCGTACTATGGCCACCCAGAGAGCCTGGAATGAATGGCACCAAGACTAAAAAAAAACACTATGGACACCCGGAGCTATTTATCTGGAAATAGGCAGACCCCGACCGTATTGGCAATAAAGATTCATCGTTCGGAAGTAGTACGGGCATGAATCAACACCTTCTATGTGCACCCATTCGGCAGCTCTTTCCACATATAGCCTTCATTTAATTGCCTTATAAGAAAATACATGCTTCACGTACAATTATATCATGGTACGAACTATGTAACATGCAGTCTATGATCACTATTGTCCATTCAAATGTACGTAGATACTCCTGCTTCCCGGACATTGAATAGGGAGTTCCAAGTCTTTATGATAGGGACGCTGTGAGAAAAGATAGCAGGAAAATTGTAAGTCCCGGATAAGTTCAACCGGGAGGAAGCATGCAACAACTGCTTAGGAAAATCTCGATTCCTGGATAAGAACTAACGGGAGAAAGCATGCAACAACCGTTTCATGAGATTCTTATACCCGAGCAAGAACCAACGGGAAACATACATAAACTAAAATGCATGAACATACCCCGAGAATGTATCATCGGGAAGCATGCGCGAAACAACTAACGCCATGGAAACTGTAAGTCCCTTGTACAGCTCCCGTAGAGTGGGAGTTGGGCAGTTCATATCATTCCCTTCACACGGAGAATACTGGCTTGATAACACATGCGGGGATAATACCCCGCGCTCGAGCAGAAACACATGATATGTAAAGGTTTGCTACCTTCGTCCCACATTGGAAATAAGACTTGTTCAACATACGTCTTGAGTACGGACTTGGGGGGACGGAGCTCGCCCAAGTGTCAGCCCTCCTAGGCGAGGCGGACACCTCTTCTCGCGTGAACTCATTTTGCACGGAGCGGACTCCTCAGCTCACGTGGTCATTGTGCGCAGAGAGAACACAACTCGCGTGAAAGTATTGCACGCGGAGCGAACTCCACAGCTCACGTGTAGGCAATGTACGCGAAGCGAACTCCTCAGCTCGCGCGTGGTCCCAACACGCGGAGCGAACTGTACAGCTCGCGTGGTAGTCCTGGCACGCAGAGCACACATGTCAGCTCTCGTGTTTAGTCTTTATGGCGGGAGGCAAACACCTCAGTTCGCGTGTAGCATATGAGCATGCATGCTGGTCAGTAGGTTTTGGCATTCGTCCGAGAGAGAGGCATAAGTCAATGAGATCCTCAGTAAGACCAGGCGGGATTATGTTACTGAAATCCCCAGAAAGACCAAGCGGGATAGGCATGAAACTATCTTCCCTTTAAAAACGGAGCAAGTGACTTGATAAACCACGGACGGCGTTAACACCCCGTCACTCGAGTAGTAACACCGGATATGGAAAGGGCTCGCTACCCTTGTCCATGAAAGTATAACACTTGGCGCGAGGTGGACTCCTCAGCTCGCCCAAGTGTCAGCCCTTCTAGACGAGGCGAACTGCACAGCTCGCGTGTAGGCATTGTACGCGGAGCGAACTCACCTCGCCCGAGTGTCAACCTTTCTAGGCGAGGCGGAGCAGAACCCTAAGCTCGCGTGTAAGTATTGTACGCGGAGCAGACTTGGGGGGACTGGGATCGGGTGCCCGTTGATAACTAACTGATCTATGGGCATTTTATATGTTAAGTCCCGTCCAGATTATGATTGTTATAATCTCATTGGTTTGTGAAAATTCATAATATTCTAATTGTAAGTCAACCTGCATATATGAGTATGCGTGCGGGTCAGTAGATTTTGGCATTCCACCGAGAGAGTGGCATTGAACATTCAGTATTACACAATTGCATGAACCATTTTGCTTTTTGATGAGAAAATCACAAGATATGAACAGAAATGTATGACTACGTACAATGCATAAAATAGACTTCGATCAGCCAAACTTGAAGCGAAGTTATATGCTTGCAATAGTTCTATATTTCTTAAAATACTAGAAATGAACCGCAGGTATAACTAGCTTACCTGATTCTATTGTTCCATCTCCAGATGAAGAAATTTAAGGAAATTAAAGAGCTACGCACCTTCAATCTGTGTGCCTGCTCACATGTACCCGCTACAGATTTTTTAGGTTTTTCCTATCTTCTCCAAAAACAAAAGGCTTTTCTTTTCTGCGATGGGTAAATTGTAGTAATATCTTTTCCTAGTTTGTTTAGCAAAGACTTTAGTCTCAACTTTAGTAGCTAGGAATACGTTTGGATCTGGGAAACAAATTATCTATATAAAGAGGTCTTGGTCTCAATATTCTTCACAGTTTATTCTCAAAATAGTTTGTGTTTGAAACATTGGCAATTGAGATCAATTCCAGACGTGATTTTCAAATATGTCACAAGAAAGCAACAAGTGGACGATGGCTGGAGATAAGAAGCAAGACAGTTTCTATGAACATCGTTCATGTGAAGACCGTGTTAGAGAGATTTTCAAATTATAAAAGGAGAGTTATGAAACAGTGTATGTACAACCAAGAGACATGTATGTAATGAAAAGACATATCAGTTGCTATTGTATATGATTGTTGGCAATTGTAAATAACTCTTGCTGAAGAGTTATAAAACAAAATGAAAAGGTATGTCAATATTCTGGAAAGGCATGACTATTCCTATATATAGGAATATGTTCTTCTGTATATGATGAGATCAGAAAAACCTGTTTCTCTCTCTTCAAACCTCCATCTATATTTTCTTAACACCAGCAAAATCTAGAAACTATAAGACTGTAAAATATAGTTTCTAGCAACCTTGAGTTTCTTGTAAACCTTTAATCGAGTGT
This sequence comes from Fragaria x ananassa, assembly GCA_034370585.1. NCBI lineage: Eukaryota > Viridiplantae > Streptophyta > Magnoliopsida > Rosales > Rosaceae > Fragaria > Fragaria x ananassa. Next base: position 13,263,674 of record CP139753.1, on the reverse strand, counting down.
AAGGTTGATCTTCGTGAGGCTTATTTGATCAAACCCCTTTGCACACTAGTTGTGGGGCAAATAAAGTCTAAAGGAGAGCGTAAATACTTAAGTGCCTTTGAAGCAGTTTTTCCTTCATCAACCATAACCACAAAACAACTACCTCAACAATCTTTAGACTTTACTTTCTGCTATGACATCATTGAAGGAGTTTACTGCAAATTTTGTGAAACTTGATCGCTTTGACGGAGCAAATTTCAGACGTTGGCAAAAGAAATTGCACTTCCTACTATCAAGTTTGAAGGTCGTCTACGTGCTTGCTACTCCAAAACCTGTAGAAACAGAAGATGATACCCTTGCTGCACAACGTGAAAGACTGAAGTAGGAACAAGATGATTATGTCTGCAAGGGCCATATATGCAATTCCATGTCTGATGCCTTATTTGATATCTACCATGAAATGGCTACTGCAAAGGAAATATGGGACGCATTGGAGGCTAAGTATATCTCACATGATGTTACAAGTAAGAAATTTCTAGTCCAAAAGTTCTTCAATTATAAGATGACTGATGATAGATCAATTGTTGAACAATTCCATGAGATTATGCATATACACAATCAGTTTAATCAATTCAAAATGCATATGGATGATTCTATAATTGTATCTGCAATTATGGATAAACTTCCACCATCTTGGAAGGAATGCAAGAAGAGCCTCAAACATAAGAAAGAGGACATGTCCATAGAGCAGTTGGGGACTCATCTTCGCATAGAAGAAGAATGCAGATTTCGAGAGAAAACTGATGATTCTGATTTCTCTTCCAAAGTTCATATGGTTGATGAAGGGCCTAAACATTCAAAAATCAGCCATGAAAATAATAAGAGAACGGGCAACTTTCCCAAGAAAGGCTTCCAAAGTCAGAATGTAAAGAAGACAAAAGGAGGATGCTTCTTTTGTGACAAGTCTGGTCACTACAAGAAAGATTGTCGTTATCTCAAGAACAAACAAGGAACTACCAATGAAAAGTATGTGGCAATGATTTTCGAAATCAATATGATGGAGGATATTGAAGCTTGGTGGATAGACTCTGGTGCTACAAAGCATGTCTGCAAGAACAAAGATATGTTCAAAACATATGAACCAAGTGGAGATGACAACGTACTATACATGAGAAACTCTTCTACCTCTTCTATCAAAGGAAAAGGGACAATTAAATTAGAGTTCACATCAAGAAAAGTTCTTACTCTTACTGATGCCTACCATGTTCCAAAAGTTAGAAAGAATTTGGTTTCTGCTAGTCTTTTGAACAATTCTGGGTTCAAGCTTGTCATGGAATCGAACAAGTTTATTCTGACCAAGGGTGGTACCTTTGTAGGAAAACGGTATATGTATGATGGAATGTTCAAACTCAATATTAATAAAGTATCTACTATTTCTGTTTACATGCTTGATTCTTTATCTTTATGGCATAATAGATTAGGACATGTTAATACTAGGAAACTAGATAATATGACAAATATGGGTTTAAACCCAAAACTTGTGAATGATATGCATGATAAATGTGTTACTTGCTTGCAAACAAAACTAACTAGAAAGTCTTTTCCAAATAAGGTAGAAAGCACCTCTACTTTGCTGCAAATTATTCATAGTGATGTTTGTGATATACATAGTACACCTACTAGAGGAGGAAAGAAATACCTTGTGACTTTCATAGATGATTTCAATAGATTCTGTTATGTCTATCTTATGCACTCTAAAGATCAAGTTCTAGATAAATTTCAGATTTATAAAAATGAAGTAGAAAATTTATGTGACAGCAAAATAAAATATCTATGATCGGATAGAGGAGGAGAATATCATTTTCCTTCATATTGTGAATCAGTAGGTATTGTACATAAAACTTCAATAGCCTATACTCCACAGCAAAATGGAGTTGCCGAAAGGAAAAATAGAACCCTTATGGAGATGGTAAATGCAATGCTTCAGAACTCTAATTTAACCAAGGATTATTAGGGAGAAGTTTTGCTTACTGCTTGTTATATCTTAAATAGGGTGCCTAATAAAGCTTTAAAGGTCACACCTTATGAATTATGGTTCAAAAGAAAGCCTAACTTAAACTACTTCAAAGTTTGGGGCTGTAGAGCCATAGTTAGGTTACCTAAACCAAAGATAAAGAAGTTGGGACAGAAGGCAATTAAATGCATATTTTTAGGATATGCAGAACATAGCAAGGATATAGATTCCTTGTTATAGAACCAAATGATTCTATATATGTTAATATTGTAATAGAGTCAAGAGATGCCGAATTCTATGAAAATAAGTTCACTTCTTTATCTAGAAATGACAATGAAAAGGTGGAGGTTCAGCCAAGAAACAATGATAGTGAATCATTGTTATCTGGGAGAACTAGACTCCATAGTGAGTCTGATGAACCTATTGAAATTCGAAGGAGCAAAAGAAGAAGGATAGAAAAATCATTTGGACCAGATTTTGTTGTGTACCTAGTAGAAGGTACAAGAGACTCACACAAGAGGCAAACAATGGTTTCTCCTAGTATAGAATCTGATCCTCTTACATACGAGGAAGTAATGAAATCACAAGATGCTTCTTTTTAGAAGGAAACTATTGATGATGAAATGGATTCTATCATTGGAAACAAGACCTGGAAATTGGTTGATCTACCTCCTGGTTCAAAACCAATAGGATGTAAGTGGATATTCAAAAAGAAAATGAAAGTAGATGGAACCATTGATAAGTTTAAAGCAAGGTTAGTGGCCAAAGGGTTTACACAAAAGGAAGGCATAGATTACTTTGATACCTATGCTCCGGTTGCTAGAATTTCGACCATAAGGGTGCTTATAGCTCTAGCTTCTATCTATAAGTTCCATATACATCAAATGGATGTGAAAACCGTTTTCTTAAACGGTGAATTAGAATAGGAGATTTATATGCATCAACATGAGGGGTATGTCATGCCTGGACAAGAGCAGAAAGTGTGCAAGCTAGTTAAATCATTATATGGTTTGAAACAAGCACCTAAACAATGGCATGAAAAGTTTGACAAAGTTATAATCTCCAATGGATTTAGAATTCATGAATCTGATAAGTGTGTATACAGCAAGTTCCAAAATAATAAGGGTGTAATTATTTGCTTATATATGGATGACATGCTTATATTTAGAACTAACATAGAAAGTATAGAATCAACTAAGAGATTTTTATCTTCTAGTTTTGATATGAAAGACATGGGAGAAGCTGATGTTATCCTCAGTATAAGAATTAAAAGATGTAATGATGGTTTGATGTTAACTCAATCACATTACATAGAAAAGATACTGAGAAAGTTCAATCATTTTGATACAAAATCAGTTTCTACACCATATGATCCTAACATAAAGTTGTATCTAAATAGTGGTAGAGCTATTGATAAGTTAGAATACTCTAAAGTAATTGGATGTCTAATGTATACCATGTCTTGTACTAGACCCGATATAGCTTTTGCCGTAGGCAAGCTTAGCAGGTATACTAATAATCCTAGTCAATTACATTGGAACGCAATTTTCAGATTATTGAAGTATTTGAAAGGTACCATTAATTATGGAATACGATACAGTGGGTATCCTGCAGTTTTAGGAGGATACACTGATGCTAGTTGGATAGCATATGATGAAGATCATAAGTCCACAACTGGCTGGATCTTCTCTCTTGGTGGAGGAGCCATTTCGTGGGGTTCAAAGAAACAATCATGTATTGCAGATGCCACCATGGCAGCAGAATTTATAGCTTTGGCTTCATGTAGTAAAGAAGCAGAGTGGCTGCGAAACTTATTGATAGAGATACCAATATGGCCTAAACCAATGCCTCCGATCTTTATTCATTGTGATAGCCAAGCAACATTATCAAAGGCCTATTGTCAAACATATAATGGCAAATCAAGGCATATTGGCTTGAGACACAGCTCTGTGAGGCAACTAATAACTGATGGTGTAATAACTATTGATTTTGTAAGGTCATGTCATAATTTGGCTGATCCATTAACAAAAGCACTTGCAAGGGATTTGGTGTGGAAAACATCAAAGGGGATGGGGTTAAAGTCCATTTCTAATAATCACCAATGATGGAAACTCAACTCAACACTTGAAACATCAAGTTCTTGAGTTCAATGAGCAAAGTACATCATATGTAGTGATTGCAAGCACTAATATAAATCGATTCTATATTTTTATACATATATATATGATATCCATCCAAGGTGTAAAAGTGCTTGGTACCTATAATGAATGGTGAAGGTTGAGTTTATAAAACTCTTAATAGGCATGATGGAAAGTACTTTAGCTATAGGGGTACTACATGCTTACCTATATGAGTGTCGAAGGTGGTGCCGTCTTCTATGCAACTTGGACTAGTTTCTAGAGCACTCATGAAAAGGATACAAGACACAAGGCCAATCCACGTGTCGGTTTGTAAAACACTCGAAAGAAGTAGAAGACTAATGTGTGAGATATGTCTGGTTAAGTCACAATAGAATCGCAAGTTCAAAGCAAAGCTACTTCGCCATTCTGATTTAACTTTGATGTATTTTCACTAAGCTAAAGTTCAAGTCCACAAGACACCTAAGTTTATGCATTGAGTTTTCCAAGTTATCTGCTCAAGGATTTTCCAAAATTTTTTTGAAACTTATTTATGTATTATATATACTTTTATATTTTGAAAATGGTGGAGGATTGTTAGAGAGATTTTCAAATTATAAAAGGAGAGCTATAAAACAGTGTATGTACAACCAAGAGACATGTATGTAATGAAAAGACATATCAGTTGCTATTATATATGACTGTTGGCAATTGTAAATAACTCTTGCTGAAGAGTTATAAAACAAAATGAAAAGGTATGTCAATATTCTGGAAAGGCATAACTATTCCTATATATAGGAATAAGTTCTTCTGTATATGATGAGATCAGAAAAACCTGTTTCTCTCTCTTCAAACCTCCATCTATATTTTCTTAACACCAGCAAAATCTAGAAACTATAAGACTGCAGATATAGTTTCTAGCAACCTTGAGTTTCTTGTAAACCTTTAATCGAGTGTAAGGTTGATCTTCGTGAGTACAAAACGATGAACAACAATAGCAAGTGCTAGGCTTCATTGTATCCTAAAGGCTTATTTGATCAAACCCCTTTGCACACTAGTTGTGGGGCAAATAAAGTCTAAAGGAAAACGTAAATACTTACGTGCCTTTGAAGCATTTTTTCCTTCATCAGCCATAACCACAAAACAATTACCTCAACAGACCGTACCGTCCGTACGTGTCCACCAGCTCCAAAAAAGAACCAACTTCCTTCAAGGTAAAATGACTCGTTTGGAGGGAAAAACTTGAATTCAGATTTCAACCAAGAAGATCAAAGGATGTAGATAGACGATATGCCGATATGGTATTAGAAAATAACAATTTGTTTCGTTTTGCTTTGAGATTTTGATATTTTTATGTTCACATATATATTTCTCTCGCTATGTTTATTCAAGTGGACGATGGCTAGAGATAAGAAGCAAGACAGTTCCTATGAAGATCGTTCATATATGTGAAGACCGTACCGTCCGTACGTGTCCACCAGCTCCAAAAAAGAACCAACTTTCTTCAAGGTAAAATGACTCGTTTGGAGGGAAAAACTTGAATTCGGATTTCAACCAAGAAGATCAAAGGAGTAGATAAACGATATGCCGATATGGTATTAGGAAATAACAATTTTTTTCGTTTTGCTTTGAGATTTTGATATTTTTATGTTCACATATTTCTCTCGTTATGTTTATGTAGTGACAGGTTTGTGTTTAGTCATGGAAGAATTAATCTACTACAAAATATTTTTTTCAGAATGTTAACCTTAGATTTTAATCAATATTGCTGTTAGTTTTGAGAAATTTACGTTTCAGTTTACATCTTTAACGCTAAGAAAAAGAGATTGAGAAGATTTCTTGCCCATTTCATTTGGATATTGGGGATTTCTTCTCTTTAATTAATGGAAGATAAACTTTTTATTATTTTATTTACATATAATGCTTATTCGATTCAAAATCTCTCACTTGGTCCAGCAACATGACCAGCCTCTCCATTATCATCGATCAATTAGATTCTGTAGATATTCGAGTTAAATTTGTCTTTGATCAGCAAGAGGCATTCCTGTATGTGATCGTCCAAAAAGTTTGCATGGCTAGCTCGTGAAACCATATCATCTTGAACCGTTTATATAAAAAGTGTCAAGTTTTGTATTAAAAAAAATAAATAAATAAATAAAAAGAAAGAAGAGAAGGACCTCTCTCTTGCCGATATATTGGAATTCTCGAGATCTATGTCATTGGATCGGTGTGATGAACTATTTCAGCAGTAATGACCAAATCAACCCAACATCCTAACGTAATTAAAGCTATCTAGCTACTTAGCTAGCAAACAAAAGCATAAAAACAAAAAGCCAACACATATAACGGTTTCAGTTCGGACGCATTCTCATTTTTTATTGATTTAATGTTGTTTCGATACATTATTTAAAAAAATATATATAATTTTGATATTTTAATGATTACTAAATTAGATGAAAATTTATAAAGATAATCATGTCATATGTAGTTAGATATTGATCGGTTATAATATAAAAAATGAGAGTCAAATAAATATTTTCACACTATATTGAAACTGATACATATATTTATGAGAAAAATGCACCAACAGTGTCTGAACTCTTGGAGGACTGTCAATATGGTACCCGAACTTTTAAATGTATCAAAGTGATACCTGGACTTGTATTTTTGTACCAACGTCGTACCTGTCGTCATTTTCCGTCATAGCTCTGTTAGTTCATGTCACATGTGACGCACGTGACTGAAAAAAAGAGTAAATGACTGAGCTACCCCCGCCACCATCACCACGCACAACCCCATGTGCAAGACCAAAAAGAGCACGCAGGCAATTGAGCCATCCCGGAGCCCCCACAAGCCCCGAACCTCCACGTCCTTCTCCTCCTCCCGCTCCAACCCTAACGACACCTCCGAGATCTCCTCCTCCACCAACAACTTCCTCAGCCACCGCCTCTCCTCCTCCTCCACCTCCACCTCCACCTCTTGGCGCTGCACCCTCCGCGGCAAAGACGCCGTCGTCTTCCAGCGCAAGTCCCGCACCCCGATCGACCTCCCTGACCTACAGCAGAGCCTCTCCCTCATCTCCCGCTCCCACCACACCAGCCTCATCAAGCTCCTCGGCGCGTCTCTCTCAGGCAGCTACGTCTACCTCGTCTACGAGTTCGTCGACGGCGCCAACCTCGCTGACTGCCTCCGCAACCCTAACAATCCGAGCTTCACAGTCCTCTCCTCCTCCCGCTCCAACCCTAACGACACCTCCGAGATCTCCTCCTCCACCAACAACTTCCTCAGCCACCGCCTCTCCTCCGCCTCCACCTCCACCTCCACCTCTTGGGGTTGCACCCTCCGCGGCAAAGACGCCGTCGTCTTCCAGCGCAAGTCCCGCACCCCGATCGACCTCCCTGACCTACAGCAGAGCCTCTCCCTCATCTCCCGCTCCCACCACACCAGCCTCATCAAGCTCCTCGGCGCGTCTCTCTCAGGCAGCTACGTCTACCTCGTCTACGAGTTCGTCGACGGCGCCAACCTCGCTGACTGCCTCCGCAACCCTAACAATCCGAGCTTCACAGTCCTCTCCTCCTGGCTCTCCCGCCTTCAGATCGCCACCGACCTAGCTCACGGCCTCGACTACATCCACCGCTGCTCCGGCCTTGGCTCCGGTTTAGTCCACAACCACATCAAGAGCTCAAGCATCATTGTCACTTCGACTACACTAAACGCGAAGATCTGCCACTTCGGCACGGCGGAGCTTACAGGAGAGAGCAGAGCCAGGTCGAAGAAGGTGGAAGGAACAAGAGGGTATATGGCGCCGGAGTTTCAGCTCAGTGGAGTGGTGATGCAGAAATTTGACGTGTATGCTTTTGGGGTGGTGATGTTGGAGCTGATGTCAGGGGATGAGCCGTTGAAGTATAAGATGGAGGCGGAGGAAGGCGGGTATAAGAGAATGAGTTTGATAGAGAAGGCGAGGGAGGCAGTGAAATGTGGTGGTGGAGTGAGGAGGTGGGTGGATAGGCGGCTGAAGGACTCGTTTCCGATGGAGGTGGCGGAGAAGATGGTGCAGGTGGCGCTGGAGTGTGTGGAGGATGGGTGGAGAAAAAGTCATTTATGTCCTTAATTTCCAACTCACATGACCCGCACGTGTTTATCAATGACGGAGCTGTGACGGAAAATGACGACAGGTACGACGTTGGTACAAAAATACAGGTCCAGGTATCACTTTGATACATTTAAAAGTTCGGGTACCATATTGACAGTCCTCCAAGAGTTCAGACACTGTTGGTGCATTTTTCTCTATATTTATATATATGAACTTTTCAATCTTAGAATATAAGACAGATATATATACTTATTTTACAACACGGTATACTTATTATTGTAAAATTATACCATGTTATTAATTAGTCGAATCAACCTAATTAGTTAGATTAAGATTCATATGTGTTCTGTTAAATTAACTGATAAATAGAAACTTTAAATAGATTCTAATTGATAATGCATTGATTTGGATCTTGCTGAAAATTGGAGTGATTGACAATGACAAGTGTTATATCTAGGTTACCAACTACCAACCACTACAACAATAGTAAATCCAATGATTACACGTGTTTAGATTTTATCTTAAATCTCGTATCCTGCTTAAAAAGTGGATTACCAAAACAAGATCAAAAATATATACTAGTAACCGAATCAAAACAACTTACTCGGAAAGATCCGAAATGGTGATAGATTTGCGGTTTATAGCCCCATGAATCCAGATTTGAAAAGCAGGGCTGTTACTTGGTTACCATTTATGTGTGAGGCACAGGATAACACAGGACAAATTAGCTTAGCCTTCATTGTTTTTAAAGACATCAAATTCCTAATCAAGCATGGTCATTCTTGAAGTTTCCTTGTATGCATCGTCCATCTAGAACCCTCCTCCACACTATATATACAGTTCTCACCAACCCTCATTCCACACCAGCTTCCCATTTTCCTTTTGAACAATGCGCTCGTTTCGCTTTTTTTCCATTCAGAAAAGATGTTCCTAGCTTTTCGTTCAAATTGAAGAACCTGCAGGGTTTCATATCCTTTCTGGGATAAAGGGGGGCGGGGGGGGGGGGGGGGGGGGGGGGAGAAATGGAGAACTCCATTGGTGTAGGATTCATGGCGGTTTTCGCTGTTTCAGGGAGCGTTGTTCTTCTCGCCCATCAATTCAACAAGCGTCTGCTCTCTCATTTCATGAAGGATATTGAGTTTGAATTGGGTGGCTTGCTGTATAACCATCACCATGATCACCACAAGAAATTGGGTGGTTAGTCAACTTGTTCTTCCTCTATTATTTATTTGCCATTTTAGACTTTTTCCGCGTCCATTGATTACTGTTTTGCTTTGAATTGTAAAACAAAAATGGTTGATAATTCAAACAAAAGATTGTATTAATTAGTAGTCATACAAATAACTGTCATTTTAGACTTTTTCCGCGTCCATTGATTACTGTTTTGCTTTGAATTGTAAAACAAAAATGGTTGATAATTCAAACAAAAGATTGTATTAATTAGTAGTCATACAAATAACTGTCATTTTCAAGTCTACCAGTTCGGGATGAATTGCATTGTGAATAAAATGCATATGTATTGAGTTTTTTCTTCTTCGATGAATCAAAACAATTGTAATATATCGGATAGAGTTTATGAAATCACGATGTCTCGAAGATTTGCAATTGAAATGTTCAATTAGGTTGGTCTATAACCCTATTGAATATAAACTGAGTTGATTTGTAAAGAATGCATAAAATTGATCTGATTATGATTGACTAGGGCATGAGAAGATCCAACAATGCAAGAAGACGGTTCGATTTGCTGATGATGTTGCAGAACCATCGTCAAACAACAAAGAGTATCGCAAGAGGCGGATGACGAAGCATACCAATGATGGTCATGGTGACAAACTTGAGAGCACCATGCCACTCAACAGGCAAGCTCTTTACAAAGGGATCATTGAGTTCAAGTCCCTCAAGGGTCAGCATGTATATTGACTTAAATAAATACAAACTTATTTCAGGTTGTTGTTAAGAAATAGAAAAAAAAAAAAAAAAAAAAAAAAAAAAAAAAAACTTACCTGCTGTTGTATACCAACAGGTCTCTTAGATTCACTGATCATGCGTATGTGAGAGACTTGTTGTTTACAACTAGGTCGATAATCAGTGTTTTCTACAGCATTTCCTTTGTAGATACATCGAGTCTTTCGTTTTGTTAACTGATCCGTGGAAAGAATCAATGCGAGATGTCAGGACAAATTTAGGGTAGGAAGGTCGTCTATATCATCTTTATCGCAACAATTTCATCATGCGGTACTCGTATGAATGGTATGATAAAGAGATGTATATGCACTCCCCAGGCATGTCGATGACTTTCCTAACTTGTATGAATGTGAAAGGTTTTCAGATAATGCGGGTAGTTTTTGTGAATGAAAGGGAATTTTGCCCTTTTTGGTTGTTGATAATTTGACCAAATGCTGGCCTCCTGGGAATCACCTAACAATGATTTCTTTGAAGATTGGACATGTGCTGCAGGATGCAGTATTTGGGTTTTTTTTTTCTCCTATGTAATGTGTCTGTACATATTCGAATTGACATGAAGAGTTTGCAAATGTTCAATTTTGTAGCTGTTATCTTCATTAAAAATTTACAACCAAGGATAATCCTTGGGCTAAACGCCTGATTGGTTTGGACAAAAATGCAGGTGTTGGACTTGAGTATCCAACCTTGCACCAAATTAGTATTCAATCCTGCATTTCGATCCAAACCAAGTACCCAACTGGTTCTTTTCCCTTTTTGTAGTATGTGATCGTGTTCTTCATGTATGATTAGGATCCATTTTTTGTCGAGGTTGAGGTCCCAAGCGGGTGGAGGAGGCCCACGCCCAAAACCCTATATTCACAGTCAGGCCCGTACCTGAGATTTTGAGGCCTGAGTCGAACTCTCGAAGTTGGGCCCTTAATTTATTTATTTTTAATACAAAATAGCATATAACATCTAAAAGTATTTAATTTATAATTAATAATATATGTTTATATAATTCAGTCAATTGCATTTGGGCCCCTCATCACGTGTAATTCTTCTTATTTTAGAATATTTATCTTTAATTCATGTCAGATGTCTTCAGTTTTCATTAAGTTTTTACCTCTTTTTCATACTTGTCTGATTAATTGCATAGCCAAAAAACTATAAAAACTTTTTTTTTTGGACAACTTTAAAAAAAATTTTTTAGACCCCTTAGATTTTTGAGCCCTAAGTCACAAGACTCTTCTGTCTCTATTCAAATCCGGGCCTGTTCGCAGTTTTGGGAGTTTGATCGGATCTTCATCTTTCTTTATCTTCTCGCTTTATTTACCACATTTGGTTAAAAGCTGCATACTGTCTACGTAATCATATTATACTGTCTACGTAATCATATTTGTCCCTTTCTCTGTTTTTAAAACATTTAATTCACTAAAATGGACGACATTATTTCATATTTCGATTAACAAAATAAGGACCGAGTGAGGTACACTTCAAGATGGAGAGAAATTGATCCCTTCACCCTGACTATCAGGAGGTGATTGAGTTGGCAATCATCCAGGGATAGAGCCAAAGCAACGGTTGGTAGTGTACAAGCCTAATCAAGTTTTTTAGAGTTAAAAAAAATCCTAGGTATATTATGTTTTTTTATTTTTTATATACGTATTTTTGTTTAGTCAAGCCCACCTAACTTTCTAACTAGCTGTGCATCTTCTTTTTTTTTTTTTATATGTGATTACGTCTTTATTTTTCAATTCCTTAGTTCCTTAGTTCATCAATCTCTTTTTTTTCTAGTTTTCTAGTCTTCTCCTCCTTAAATCTAAAAAAATCCAAATTTTTGGGAAAAATTTTGTTGAGTTTTCAAATTTGTCTATGATTTTTAGAAATTTCTCCTAGTTTCATTGACGCATGTTTTTTTCTGCAAACTTATTAACGTCTACTTGAGTTCTTATATTTTCTATGGTTGTTTTTGAAATTTTTTTTTTACCTTCAGTCAAATTTGAAGCTCATCTCATGTTTCTAGATCCGCCACTGCAATCATCCATGCAAAGGCTAAGGACAAGACATTTGGGCACACTTCCAGTTTGGACTGCCAACCCTACCACTGCACCCAAGGCCCTCGAAAAAGACACGAAAAAGCGAGATCGCTCCCGCTCTCACTCCAAATCTTCAGTGCTCACGCTCATTGAGACACTTTCATGGCAAGCAAACCAAGGCAAATGATCGCAATAATTCATTTCACTTAGATCGCCACAACAACTATAGGGGTCCAACGCACAGGTTCAAAGTCTATTCAATTATCAACACAACATACACTGACATCTACGAACGGTACAAAGATCAAATTCCTCCTCCTCCTAGCAAGTATCCCAAGCCCAAGGCAGAAAAACAGGAAAATGGTGCAAATATCACAAGGAGTTTGGACACCACATCAATGATTGTTGCGCTTTCCAAAATGTCTGTCTGTGAATAGTTGTTCCGCAATGGCAAACTCCAGAACTGCCTTCCTAAGGCATCTGAGGGCAACCCCCTGTTTGCGGCCACATCAAGAAGGTCATACAACACCATAACTGGTCATAATCGTTCCCCAGCCCTATCGCATCTATCTTCCATCGAGATAGGTCATAATCATCACAAAATTGTCAAATAAAAGACAACTTGTCTACCCTAGCCCTATCTCAGTTATGCAGGTTGTAAAGGATCATTTCTTCCGGTTGCTTTGTGTTATGCTAATTCAATGAAATAAAAAGGGGAATTATTCAAACCATTGTCTTATTTTCCTTCGTGAAAGTCTACAGTTTCAATTAATTTATATTTCATTCATTGAATCAAACGCGAACAAAACACAAGCTATACAACACATGCAAAACTACGAGCACCTGAAAGCTCAAAAGGTTTATTCAAGGCTACAAAAGCCTAAGCTTAAAAACACCTTAAAATTCAAAAACCTACGATTATAGGCTATGAATGCCTTCAACATGAGTCATTATATTCCCATTCAGTTTACATGGATCTTTCCTACAAACTATGCTACACTAAATGCCTTAAACTTACAATAACTAGATGTCATATGCTAATTAGCTTGAGTCTCCCAAACTCGATTCGCTATCGCTACTTGAGGAATCAGAGTCTGAGCTAGAACCACTCTTCGATTCCTCATAGGCCGACACATTATACTTCTCATCCAACGCTCGCTGCACTTCTAGATCATTCACGCTCAGTATTCCTTGTTGCTTCAAGATCTGATATTGGCGACGCTTAGAGAAACACTCAAGCTTCTCAAACACTTCAGCCGATGGCCCATCTTGTGGTCGCTGACGTTCAACATTATTTAAGTAAATTGCTATCACCGATAGAATGACGTCTTCCATACTCTCATTATTTTTTTATAGACGAAACAAAGTCCGAGAGCACAGGGGCCTTACTTTTCATTATTTTCTATGTCATTTCGGAGCAAACAAACATGAATTAATGTTTATGGGTAATGATGATCGAATATGACATAATGTTTTTCTATGTTTAAGAAATAACACCCGTGACACTATTTTCAGTAGATTAATGAGATATAGGTCGGTAGAATAGTCTCGTAAGCGAACAAGTTAACAGAAGCATCAGACTATTAAAAGAAGTATAACCGGAGGTATTAATGTCACACCCTAGTTTTTAAGTTATTTTATCGTTATTTAATTCAGTATTATTTTAATATTTTACTGTATTAAATAACCGTTTACTGTTAAGGACCATAAAGTTGACTTTTTCTTCCGTTTAGAATTTAGGAAAACTTTCTTCATGAAAGTGGTAGAGGACGTTAATACGAGTTCGTAGACATGCTACGTGTTTAAATCAGAGTTAGCATGTAAAAGTTATCCTGTAAAATGAAATCTTTTGTGTTGGTAAAAAAAGGGGTAAATTTTTAGTGGGTATATTTTATTTTGGGTTGGGGTTTTAAGCGGACCAGGTATGGGGGAAAAATCAACCCCGTTTTATCTCTCTCTTCTCTCTCTCTCTCTCTCCTTCCCGCGAACTCACCCGACCCGCCGGAGAACCACCCACGCTAGTCGTCGTCCGGCCGCCAGGGACCGCCGGACCGGTCCCATTCGGACCCTCGCCACCTCCTCTCTCTCTCCCTGGGCCGGAGATCATGCATGGGTCGCCGTTGAACGGGAGAAATCCGCTTCCTCACAGCCGACTGTCTCTTCGCCAGAGCTCCGTCCTCCGGCCACCAAAGGCCGAGATTTTTGGCTCATCTTGTAGCCCTCATCAAGGTGAGTAATCCCTCGAAAGTAATCGGTCTAATTCGATCTTGTTAGGGTGAAATGTATAATTGAAGTTCTATGGCACAATTTAAGGTTTTGCTCCGGTTATCCTAGTTGTGCTTAGAATTGGATTTTGTGCTAGTTAAGGAAGTTGTTGTACGGGTTGAGATGAGTGTTGTTGTACGGATAATTATTTTGGAATTTGGGTTTGGTTATTATTGATGACTTTGAAGTTTTTAAATGATCACCGAAAATGAGATTTTCGGTAGTTCTCCTTTATAATTTAATTGTTTATTGAGACATAATGATTTTGACTTGGAGAATATTTTTAGCGAGTATTTTCAAGTGGAAATATTATTAATTATGGTTTATATTTGGTATTGAAATCTCGCTTATGTTTATAAATTTGTGAATATTTTGACGTGTGAAACACGTAATTGAGTTTTAAATACAAATTCGTATGATGATTTTCAAGTACGGTTGGAAACCGTACCATTCGTATGATTTTGGGAAAGTTTAGTAGATTTATGAGATTTCATATGTTTTAGTCACCATATTATGGGGTCACTTATATTGTTTATTGCTAGCTAACTATTATTAGCGGCTACTCACCATAGGTGAGTAGTGCGTTTAGCGTAGGACGCTTTTATAGTCTGGGAGGCAACCGATCGGTATTTATATTTATATGTTAGATAGCCATTATTAGCGGCTACTCACCATAGGTGAGTAGAGCGCTTAGCGTGAGACGCTATTATAGCTTGGGAGACATCGACCCGAGCCTGGGTGGCTCCTATTTTTCATGGTGATAACTTTTCCCCATAACCAGTAGGGCTGGTTTATCTCTCATTTTTTTAGATTTCGATTTTATTTAACCAGCGGGGCTGGTTTTTGTATTATTAATGGAAGTTGGATTTAAAGTTTTTGAGATATTCAAAGTTGCGTGCAACCAAGTTTTAAAAATTGAAATGTGGGAAAGTATATATATAAGTTATATGGTTGTTAAATTATTTAATTTATTTTTATCCACTCACTCTAACGTTTTTAAATTACTTTCCCCTGGGCCATTTGGTTTTTAATGCCCAGCATGCAGGATAAGATCAAATGAGGTCGAACGTACATGGAGTCGAGGCATAGTCAGAGGCTGCTTCCGCTTATTCCTTATTCTCTGTTTTCGTTTCATTTTAGATATGCTCTGGTAACCATTGGATGATTTATAATAGAAGTGTCTATCTGGAATTTTTCAAGTAAGGGTTATCTATTTTCAAGGTAGATTATACCTAACTTTGGATAAATTTACCTTAGAGGTGGATCCCGTAGGATTTACTTCGGGTTTCAGGGTGAAATCCGGGGTGGGTCCTGACATTGATTTGATTTAGTTTAATTTCTTAATAATCACCAATTTGGTTCAAAATTAGTCTAAGTGTGTTGGGGAAAATTGTAAATACATATATACTCAACAAAATTTCACTCTATCTCATTAATTAAGATAAAGTTTTAATTATGTCTGGTTCGACCTATTCAGAATAAAGTAAATTCCTTAATTATA
Source organism: Fragaria x ananassa (assembly GCA_034370585.1). Lineage (NCBI taxonomy): Eukaryota > Viridiplantae > Streptophyta > Magnoliopsida > Rosales > Rosaceae > Fragaria > Fragaria x ananassa. Next base: position 13,247,725 of record CP139753.1, on the reverse strand, counting down.
ACTCTTGTTTTCAAGGGAAGACCATCTGATTCTAATTACAAAGTAACAACTGGGGAATGTGTGTGTTTGAGGGGGATTGCGCTTGGAAAGAACCAAGGATTTAATTTAAAACGTGGTTGTATACAGATTTAAATCCAGACTGCCTACATACCCTGTGAAGGGATCAAACTATTGTAGTTCGAATATTTGGGATTTAAATGGGTGGGTGAACCATTTATTTTGAATTTGTGTTTGGGATATTTGTGAGGGTTTAAAACCCTTGAATTTGGTTTGGGTATTTGATATTTGTGGTACTTTAAGAATTTGACCGGAGTCATTTGGACTGGACGAATTTGACTGGTGGTGTCAGAGATTCTGTTTGGAATGATGGTTGCATCTAGTGGAACGCTAGATTGCCTACGTACCCCCTTGTGGGATCAAACTGACCGTAGTTCATTAATTTTGAGTTTTGCGGTTTTGTACCGACTTTAGAGTTTGACAAATATATTTTTGAATCTGTTAACTGTATTTCTTGTGGACACTCAATTTGGTAGAGTGTTTGTTGATTTGATTTAGGCACTAGAAACGGATGATACATCAGTGTAACTAAGAGGCTTGAATGGTCTTAGCCACATTCCTTAGTAGGGACGTGGGTGATTCCTGCAAATCCAATCTCCGTGTGCGGACTTCGTGTGCATGCGGACTCCGCGTCTTGCTTCTTCGCAAAGTCTCATACGCGGAGCCATCTCACCTCACCTGGATTTCCACTTCTACGCGAAGCCATCTCGCCTCTCCTGGACTTCCACTTTTGCACGAAGCCATCTCGTTTCGCTTGGACTTCCATTTTTGCGTGAAGTCATCGTGGGATAAAGAGATAATGGAGGTCGGTGTATAAAATCTCCATGTAGCTGGCAGGCCTTGCATGATCGCGCGTAATTTATTGTGTATTGTACCATTGATGGCTAGTAATAGCCTATTCTCTTCAATTGAGCTGCCAATTTTGGACCAGCTTGGTGGGCTTCGCATGTACCAGCATGGGCTTCTTTAAGAGCTTCAACTCCCTCTTCTTTTGAAAGACATCTCAAGAGTATTCCATCTAAGGACATCATATACAGAGTGTTACTAAAATATGTGTATCGAGGTGCCGTCCGCCTGACGTAGACTCTTTTCTTTGGATCTGTAGGTAGCATGCATGTCTGACAATACTTGATCATGTCCATTCGCCAATCAGATTAGTCTTCAGCTTTGAACACTGAGACCACATGTACTTTATTGACGGCCTTCATTCGTTCAAGTGATGTATGTAGCAATCGATGTTCCCCAACTGTAATCTGGATGTCCCTTTCATTAGGTTGGATTAAAAAAGCCACCAAGTTAGCCAATGCATCTGCTTTATCATTCTCTGATCTGGGAATGTGGCTAAAATTTATGTTTTGAAATCGTCCCATAAGGTACTTGACCCGTTGGTGGTATGGGACGAGGTTCTCATTTTTGACCGCATACTCGTCATTCACTTGTCTGATCATTAGTTGGGAGTCACCAAATGCTTGTAAGGAGTCAATCCTCATTTCCAAGGCAATCTCGAGGCCAATCATGAGTGCTTCATATTCTGCAATATTGTTTAAACATAAAGCCATTAGAGAGAATGAGTAAGGGATTATACCGCCAAAAGGCGTGATGAACACGATGTCAGCTCCAGCTCCTTGTTTTCTAGCTGCTCCGTCAAAGTACAACTGCCATGAAGGAGTCTCAGTTGAGAAGACATTTTCGTCTGGCAAGTCTTCGGGTAATTCATGATCATCTGGTACTGGGTGTGCTGCCAAGAAGTCTGCAAGTGCCTACCCTTTTACTACCTTTTGGGGTACATACTTTATTTCAAACTCTGAGAAAATCAGAGACCATTTAGCAAGTCTACCCGAGGACATGGGCTTTGTCATCAAATACTTTAATGGATCAGCTCTAGATATCAAGGTGACACTATGAGCAAGCAGATAATGCCGTAATTTTTGAACGGCAAAGACTAAAGCCAAGCAAATCTTCTCTATTGGCACGTAATTGTGTTCAACTCCCACCAATGTTTGACTTAAATAGTAGAGAGCGTTTTCTTTCCCCTCCTCATTATTTTGTGCTAGCAATGCCCCCAAGGAGTGTTCAAGAGCTGCTATGTAGAGGATTAAAGATCTCCCTCTTATAGGCACCATTAGGACTAGTGGGTTGAGCAAATATTCCTTGATGCTATCAAATGCATTTTGACATGCTTGATCCCAGACTAAAGGTATGTCTTTCTTCATCAGTCTTGAAAATGGTTGACACCTTCCAGAAAGATTTTATATAAACCTTCTTATATAAGCGAGTCTCCCTTGCAATCCTCTCAACTCTCGAAGGACTTTTAGTGCCGACATTTCCCTAATCGCCTTGATTTTGGTAGGGTCGACCTCGATTCCTCGGTACCTAACAACAAAGCCAAGGAATTTTCCAGACGTGACCCCAAAGGCACATTTCAACCGGTTCATCTTCAACTAATATTTTCAATGCCTTTCAAAAACCCTCCTCAAATCGGCTAGATGGTGTTGCCTTTTTCTTGTTTTGACCACCAAGTCATCGACATAACATTCAACGGTGTTATGTACCATATCGGTGAAGATGTCAGTCATTGCTTTTTTATAAGTTGCACTTGCATTTTTCAAGCCGAATGGCATTATTGTGTAGCAGTATACTCCTTTTGGTGTACGAAAGGCTGTAAGCTCCTCATCCTCGGGTGCCATCTTGATTTGATTATAACCTGAGAAACCATCCATGAAGGACAAAACACTGTATCATGTTGTGGTGTCAACCAATAACTCTGTGATTGGAAGTGGGAACTCATCTTTTGGACAAGCATCATTGAGATCCCTATAGTCGACACAAATATAAATTTGTATGTTCTTCTTTTTAACAGGTAAGATACTAGCAAGCCATGTGGGGTATTTAACTTCTCGAATGAAAACGACATCGATGAGTTTGTCGACCTCATATTCGATTTGAACAGCAAGTTCTGAGCGGAAGCGTCGGGGAGCTTGTTTCACCTAGGGTTTTTCTTTTGAGACTGCAAGCTTATGAAGTGCTAAATTAGGGTCCAAGACAGGCATGTCTTGATAACCCCATGCAAACACATCTTTATATTCTTCTAGAAGATTCTTATAGTGTTGAAGTTCTTCTGAAGTCAAAAGAGCACTCACAAATATGGGTTTTGAGTCTTCACTGGTGCCTAAATTTATTTCTTGGAGTTCATCAACTGTCACTTGTCCTCCGTCTTCTATCTGGGGTGGGGCAGGTTGAGCACTATAGATGAATTCGTATTCTTTTTCGTCTTCAACTTGATCTTCTTCGATGGAAATGCAATTTGTTAACGCAGATTCCTCTGTGCTCTTATCCACCTGTTTAGCCATCAGTACCATTTGTTGTTTAACCTTGAGTTTCCACTTTCTGTTCTTTTGTGGTTTGGGATGAATTTCGGCCAATTGTTGAAACACTGAAACTCGAGGTTAGGGATCTTTTGCAAGACGTTGAAACACATAAACACAAGGCAGATCTTCTTGTGTCATGTCTTCATCACAAAACATAGTCTTCTCAAGATCCATAAGGACTCCTGACTCAGAGGAATCTGACTCAAGAACCTTTACCTTAAGCATACCATTTACCTGCTTAACTATGACTTTTAGGGGAGTGGCTTTCTACTCTTAAGGTTAATCTTTAAAGGAACCGATGATGCTAGCTTCAGATTCCTGTTTTTGAAGGAAACAACCCACTTATGCCTACTATGTCCACTATCGAGTATTGTAGAGATCACAATATCACTCTTTGGGATAGATTGGTCAATTTTACGAAGAGGTCGTGCATAGCTCGTCATGAGCGTCTCCATTGTGTCCTTAATAGGCATTATTGCTTTTTGCCCAGGTTCTCGTTGGTCTCTTTTCACATACTTGAAGACCATCTTTGGCTTTGATACTTCTGAGCTTGGAGCCTTTTCTTTTGAGGACAATGCCGAGGGAGTTACTTTGACCCGGAGTTTTGATGGCTTAAGCACTTCCAATTTTCTTTCTTCTAGCATGGGTTTGGGAGTTTCTTTCACCCCAGGGAAATCCGTTGACTTGTAGAATTTAGCATCTGAATAGTTTACCTCTTCGCCCTTAAAAGGATCGGTATCTGCCACGACCATTTTGACCTATCCATTTTCCAACCATTTAAAGCATCGGTGCAGCGTGAAAGGGACGACACCATAATTATGAAGCCATGGGTGCCCTAAAAATACATTGTAGGAGGTAGGAGCATCAATCACATGAAACAAAGAGCTTGAGAGCAGTTCCCCAATCTCCATTTGTAAGACAATCGTACCCCTTGCTTTTTGACCAGCTTGGTTAAAACCTTGGATGGTGAGCATGGACGGGGTGAGTTGCTTAGCATTCATTCCCATGATGTGAAGCGTTTTGAGGGGTAACAAACTCACAACTAAGCCATAGTCAAGTAAAATTCTATTGATCCTCATATTACCCACAAGCCCTGTGATGTAGAGAGGTCTATTATGGTGTTCTCCTTTTAACAGCAAATCCTCTTCCAGAAACGAGATGCAAATCTTGCAATGGGGACAAACTCTTGTGGTAGTTGTATCAACTTCAATAATGTCTTCTTTATACAACTCCGGACTCAGCCACGCCTTAATCAATGCTTCTCTTAACTCCTTTGACATGCATAAAATCTCATACATGCTTATAAGTGAAGGGATACGTTTCAGGAGTGATAACACATCATATTTGCTCTTTTGGCGAGCTTCTTTAATCTTCTGAGGAGATTACTTTGATGTAGTTTTTACCCTATCAATCACCTTCTTTGTGTCTTCTTTTACCCTAAACTTCATGGGCAGTGATCTTCCATCCTTTTGAACATGTGCTAGGACAACCAAGCCAGAGCGTAGCTAAACTTCATGTGCACTTTCATCATATGCATCTGAATTTGGTGGCGAAACGATATTGATGGTTACCATGCAACATTGAAGTGTGTCCTCATCGTCCTTTCTTTGAGTGCGGACTCCGCGTCCTTTTCAAAAAAACTTTTGGGTAAGGAATTCTGCAAGGGTAATTGGAGTTCTCGGCGACTGCTTGTACTCCTCCATGTTTTGGTCTTGAGTTTTCCTTGCGGCTCTCCCTTTCTTCTTATATTTTGAAGATGACCCCCGACGGTATTTGTTTGTTGAGGAAGGAGGAAGGGCCTTCACAATAGAGGGGCGAAGTTGTCTTGCATTGTTTTCTACTATGCTCCATTCTTCATCTGAATCTTCCAACCCATCTGAATCTTCCCATACATCAAAACTTGGTGTTGTCATGAGCTCATATAAGGATGGAATGTTAGGGTTTTCAGGACGAGGCATGTCTGGATATGCTTCGACAATTGTAACCTCATCGTCGACCTTAAACGTGACCATCTGGATATGGCACCATCTGGTATAGACAAACCAGTTGTGGTTACATTTGCGGTTGTTGTCACGATCTCATTTTTGTTAATCATATCATGAAATATGTCCTTAAGAACATAGCGATCCTTCAATGTATGACTTACTATGCGGTGATATCGACAATATTTAGGATCATTAGTTTTGTTCATTTCAGCAGGTCTCTTCAATTCAGGAAGTTTAATACTTTCAGATGCAATGAGCTCATTGAAAATCACCTCAACATCATCATCAAATGAATAAGTGATATTTTTTCTTTCACCGAGTGTGAGTTTACAAGGTCGATCATTCTTCACTCTATTGTTGTCATTGTTACTTTTGACATTGTCATTTTTCTTTTGATTACTTTGGACAATGTCATTTTTCCTTTCATTTCTGATGAAGGTCGCCATTGTTCCCCTTTCTTGACAACCGACTTCTTGGAATCATTCTTCTTATCCGTAATTTGAATCTTTGCAGACAGCTTTTGGTGAGCAACTTGCCTTTCGACATTGCTTGCCTTGGAGACCAGTGCATCAAAAGTTTGGGGTTCTGCTATGTCAACATATGTCGCGATCTTTAGGAGGAGGTTATTAGCACACATTTGAATAGTAGAGGTCTCAGATAACTTGTCAGGACATTGGAGATTGAGACTTCTTCATCTTGTGATGAATTCGGTGGAAGTTTCTCCCAATTTTTGTCTTGTGTCTGCCAGGTCAATAATTGAAACATTCTTTTTCGAGCTGACAAACTGTGCCAAAAATGCTCTTTACATATCCCATGTCTGAATGGAACCTGGCTCTAGCTGAGTGTACCACATAAACGCATCACCTTTGAGGGATTGTACAAATCGTCTGACCAAAAATGCATCAATTTGTGAAGTCTCGCCACAAGCTGAATAAAAGTGAGCTAAATGCTCCTAGGGGGGAGCTATTTACTCCATCAAACTTGTCAAACGTTGGCCTTTGATATCCCTTAGGGAAAGGTATCGCATCATAGTGGTCTGGATATGGCTTGCGGTATCCAAGGACTGGTGTAGACAAAGATAGCTAGAAGTCTTTGATCCCTTCAACGATCATGTTTAGCAAATGAAGGTTCAGGACGTCTATTTTCCATGAGTGTAGCACATTTTGCTACAAGCTCAGCAACCTCAGCCTCTTTTTCAGCCAATCTCCTCCTCGACTCGTTCTCAATATTTGTTATCCTCTTAGCTTCTATTTCTCTTTCTATTTGCCTTTGTAGAGCATCACGTTCAAATTGAGCTAACTTCTTTGTCAGTTCCTCCATCTGCTGTTTTAACTACTCTTCTAGGCTTGACGAGCTTGCCATGAGAACTTGAACATTGTCCGAATCGGAATCAGAACTCTTGCTAGACCTAGCGACTGATTGAGGTATCAATGCATGTAAGGAACCTTCAGTTGGGGTCGAGGTCTCATATAAGGGATTACCCTTCCACGAGACAAATAAAGGATTATCCTTCAGAGACGAATATCTCTCTTCTAACATAGAACTTGCTGACGACGCATCGAGCATCATCCTTCTAGCCATATTACGGGTAATTGATCCCGTGTAGGAATCATCTCCATAGACAGGATATTCTCTAGTCTTGGATCGCCTTCGCCTCCCTGGACCTCATGTTGGTGCATCAAGAGCTTTTGAGATTTCCTCTGCTAGCTTCTTTGGGTCAAGTTCTTGACTAGCTTGAGATGTTGTTTGCTGTGATTGTAGAGCTTTGTGAGCCCTCGAGGGGAAGTTAAGGTTCATGCTCAACCTCTTTGTTATCTTCTTCACCTCCCTTGGTGGAAGTCACCATCACAGTTTCTATTGACTCGTATGGTACCAACCATAATATAGGCTTGCATGGGAGTCTTCACCTCCCTTGAAGGGACCTTTACTCCCTCCTTATCAGGTTTTGGCTGAGCAATCTCTGTCAGGTTGGCTTCCATTGCCTTAGCTTGGGCGTTTCTCTTCCTCTGAGCTCATGCAATTCGCTTCCTCATTTGTCAAAGCATTTTTGGAAGCAACTTTGAAAGTCTGAGTCTTCACGGTACTTACGCCTAGCTTGTCTTGTTTTGCTTCAAGCTTCGCCTTTGTACAAATGACAGGAACATGGCCAATCACGAATGACATCCGATGACCAGTTCGGTTCGAGTGAGCAGCAGTTGCTGAGAGCTTGTGGAAGAAAACGGTTACTTGTGGTGCCATTGATTTATTTTTTCCTGAAAAAACACACACAACAAGTTAGTAACTTCATAAAAGAGATGAAAAGGAAAATGAGTCCCCAGCAGAGTCGCCAAAAACTATGTTGGGCAAAAATTGTACATACATATATACCCAACAAAATTTCACTTTATCTCATTAATTAAGATAGAGTTTTAATTATGTCTGGTTCGACCCATTCAGAATAAAGTAAATTCTATAATTACAACCCTTGTTTTCAAGTGAAGACCCTTTGATTCTAATTACAAAGTAACACCTAGGGAACGTGTGTGTTTGAGGGGGATTGCGCTTGGAACCAAGGATTTGATTTAAAACGTGGTTGTATCCAGATTTAAATTCAGACTGCCTACATATCCTGTGAAGGGATCAAACCATTATAGTTTGAATATTTGGGATTTAAATGGGTGGGTGACCCATTTATTTTGAATTTGTGTTTGAGATATTTGTGAGGGTTTAAAACCCTTGAATTTGGTTTGGGTATTTGATATTTGTGGTACTTTAAGAATTTGACCGAAGTCATTTGGACTGGACGAATTTGATTGATGGTGTTAGGGATTATGTTTGGAATGATGGTTGCATCTAGTGGGACGCAAGATTGCCTGCATACCCCTTTGTGGGATTAAACCGACCGTAGTTCATTAATTTTGAGTTTTATGGTTTTGTACCGACATTGGAGTTGACAGATATATTTTTGAATCCGTCAACTGTATTTCTTGTGGATATCCAATTTGGTAGAGTGTTTGTTGACTTTATTTGGGAACCCGAAACGGATGATGCATCGGTGTGATCGAGAGGCTTGAATGGTCTTGGCCATAGTCCTTAGTAGGGGCGTAGGTGGTTCATGCAAATCCAATCTCCGCGTGTATGCGGACCTCGCGTGCATGCGGACTCCGCGTCTTGCTTCTTCACAAAGACTCCTGCGCGGAGCCATCTTGCCTAGCCTGGACTTCCACTTCTACGTGAACCCATCTCGCTTTGTAGGATCAAACCGACCGTAGTTCATTAATTTTGAGTTTTGAGGTTTAGTACTGACATTGGAGTTTGACAGATATATTTTTGAATTTGTCAACCGTATTTCTTGTGGACACCTAATTTGGTAGAGTGTTTGTTGAATTGATTTGGGCACCCAAAACAGATGATGCATCAGTGTGACCGAGAGGCTTGAATGGTCTTGGCCATAATCCTTAGTAGGGGCGTAGGTGATTCCTGCAAATCCAATCTCCGAGTGTATGCGGACCTCACGTGCATGCGGACTCCGCGTCTTTCTTCTTCGCGAAGTCTCCTGCGCAGAGTCATCTCACCTCGCCTAGACTTCCACTTCTACGTGAAGCCATCTTACCTCGCCCGGACTTCCACTTTTGTGCGAAGCCATCTCGTCTCGCCTGGACTTCCACTTCTACGCGAAGTCATCTCGCCTCGCCTTAGGGCTTCTGCTTCGACGCGAAGCCATATCGCCTCGCTTTAGGGCTTTAGCTTCCACGCGAAGTCATCTCGCCTTGCTTTAGGGCTTAGGGCTTCTACTTCTGCACGAAACCATTACACCTCACCTGCGCGGAGCCATTGTTTTTGATTTCATGCAAAGTGTTGTCTTGGTACCATGCGAACTCTACTATCCAACTCACATGATAATGCTTAACAGGAATTTGTTGTCTTGGCCAAAAAGGACTTGTAGCCTTGGTAAGATTGATGAGATCGTGTGAACCACATAACTCCTCAGAGACGTCTTTCCCAGTTCATATCAGCTTGACACCATCTCAATGATTATCATCTTGAGGATAGAAACCTGTTTGTAGATGAAAATCAAATGCGATTGGGAGTCAGACTTGAGGAAACTGCTCCTCTATAAATGGAGATATGTCGCCTCTATTTCTATACACCACTTTGATCGAGAGCGCGTATTGAATACTCAACCTTGCTCAGAGATTCTCCAAAGGTAAGTTCATGTTCTTCAAACTCGCGTTGCTTGGAATGTTTGTTCTCTTCCCCTTGTGTGGCTTGTTATGTGAGGTGCAAGGTCATATATTTTTTGTAACAAGAGGAGGGGCCGAGCGGCCATAGTCTTCTTTTGGTGACGACCTCACGAGGTCATCTCGCCTCGCCTTAAGGCCTCTGCTTTTATGCGAAGTCGTCTCGCCGTGCCTTAGGGAGAGATAGCTCGCTGAAGACATGCTTTCGGGGCTTCCGGAGGAGGAAGGGATGAGACAGAAAGATAAAGATGCTGCAAAAGAAATAGAGAGTTAGAATGAGAGCTCCACCTTCTTGTTGCCTCGCCGCTCTTTGTCTGCTTCTTGCTTCGCTTCTCTGCTTTCTTCGCATGTTCTCTTCTTGTTCTCCTACGGTTTGCTCTGTCTTTCTGTCTCTCTGTCTTTTGAGGCTTTGTCCTCTATATATAGAGTGTTTCGTTAGGATGATTGAGTTGCAATTGGACTTTGATGTCTGTATTATGTTCCTATCCAGACACTTGTTTGCAAGAGTTACAATTGAACTCAAAAGCTTTGTGCATGTAGCACAAGAAAAGTATTATTATTATTTATTTTTTCCGTAATCCTTTTTTTATGGTATCAACAAAGTGATCTACTTAGGGCTAGTTTGGTATTGCTGTGAGTTTAAAAAAAATGCTGATATTGTACTGCGAAAAAAAATCACATGTGAATTAAAACAATTTTGTGTTTGATAAATATTAGTTTCAAAAGTTCTACCAAGATAAAATTTATTAATTTCTAGTGTTTTTAATGACAGCTGCTTCTAATTTCTAGTCAATTAATTTATTAACTTATAAAAGCTGTTGCCAGTGACCTGTACTTTTCAAAAAAAATTCGTTTTTGTTTCATTTACCAAACACTATAAAATCTAAAAGTTCGGATAGAAATCAATTTTTTTTTTTAAAACTAAACTAGGCCTTATATAGACCTAACAATTAAACGGTTAAGATGAACAAATGTGATTTTTTTTTTTGAATGGAAAAGAGGCAGTAGCCCCAAAAATTTCATTAATAAACTTAGGCCAGAATGGCATCAAACCACTATTACATTAGACAATTAGCTCACTTATTCAAGTGAGCTTAACAGAGGTTTAAACTAGATACAAAACAAGATACCAAAGAAACATAAAAACTAGAGCCAAGGTGCTCAATTGCGATACTCCAAGGCTCATGAATCTATCTAGCTACAGCTAGCTTCCTCAGTCTGCCAATCTATCAAAACACTGCGATTTAAGCAACAGTCAATTTGAAATTAGGCCTAATAACCCAATTCCAAATCTGACTTTTGATGGGTTTGAGACAAGACCCAGGCCCAATAACCCGAGTCTATTCCCAAACACCAACAGATTTGCATCATCGCTTGTGATCGCACTGAAAGCGACCAAGACGGCTTCGACCTTGTCCCCGCCTGCCTCATCATCAAATCTTCTAGTTGTAGAAGTAGAGATGCAGAACTCTCATCAAATCTAGAAACCAATTCAAATGCTATAAGCCCACAAAATTGAAGCCTACACCCCAATATTAGCCCAGACCAAGGCCCACTGGCCCAAGTCCACATCCAAACCCTAGGAGGGTGGTGCTGCATTCCTCCGGCAAACCTCTTCTCCAGCGGCAACCAAATTTGACCCCCTCTAATACTTGTACAAGTCGTCCAAGGCAGCTTCTTCTCTAGATCTAACTGCACAGCCCAAAAAAACACCGCCTCGCGGCTCTCTCTGAACCTGATCACAACCATAAGGTTCATCTTTGCCTGCATATGGCTGCCATCGTCAAAACCCGATAAGAAAGGGGTTTCTCACCCTTAGTCTTCACAACCAGCAACCCTTTCAACATCCGAGGATCTTGGATTAGTTGGGTTGAGATCTGGGCAGCTTTGTCGGAGCAGCCATCGACTCTCCAAGCCTTAGTCACCACATCCCTCCTCTTAAATGGGCGATGCACGAGATTAGGAACCTCCGCCGCCTTGGATGCAAAACCATGGTTTTGCCTTTCGAAAGAGAAAGAGCTCAACAATACGCGGAGCATGTTTTTCTCGTAATATTTGATCAAAAAAGATAAAATAACATGTCAAGAATAGATGAAAAAATGTGATTGAAAAATGGGTGTAATAAACTATTAATAAAAAAAATCTTAAACTAATCTTCTTTTTTTTTGACTAGTAACCAACTTTATTCAAGCTGCAAATATTACACAAAGGTACAAAGCCTCCCAAGGGTTACAGAGAAAGCCCAACAGAGACAACCAAGTACAAAAAAACAGAGATCTACAACACTCGACACGGAGGAAGATGTCACCGTACCATCGCAAGGAAGCAGCCGAACAACCAAATCGAAAGCGTAGAAAAAAGACCCATGCAAATTCCAAAATTCCAACCATCAAATTCCCAAAAATTAAAACAGCCATCACCTCGACTATAACAGACCAAACCAGCCAAGAAAACATCGCGACCATGGCAAAGAGGATAGGTGAAATCCCGTGAAGGAAAGAAACAGGCACCAGGAAGTACATAGCTTCTTGAAGCATCACCCTATGCAATAATATGAGCAAACCTCATTTTTAAAAACACATGTAAGAACAAATGCACAACAATTCGATCTCTAAAAGAGAGGGACGAATTGGGACCGATCGGATTCAAAAGAATCCGACAGGGGAGGATCGTCGATCATGGCAGAAGAGAACTCATCAAGAAAGAGGCGATGAAAGTTGTAATAAACGGAGAATCAATGCTCCGGAACCATCAAAACTAACAAGGCCCAAGACAGAGACAAGGTCCGAGAGGCGCCACCTGAAACGGCGGGAAGAGTAAAGAAAAAAAAGCCAAAAAGCATACAAACAACCCTTAAGAAGAGGGAAAATTAGAGTTTCATCTCTCCCCCAATTCCCAAGCCATAGATCCAGATAGGTGATCTAGATCGGGCAAGAGAGAGGAGGAGAGGAAGAAACCCAGATGGGTGGGTTTGGAAGAGAGAAGACAGAGAAGATGGAGAAAATTTTTTAGAGAGAGAAAAGAAAGGATGGTGCTAATTAAAGAAGCAACTTTCCTCAATTAATCTTCAACTAAATGATTTTCATTAGAACCTCCCATATATGTAATCTTCAGGTTCTTCAGGTAACTTTCTCAATTTCTCTCACTCTCGCTCTCGCTCTCGTTGGGTATGCAGCATACATCTCATTTCCTTAACAAAGAAAAAGGAAAGATCATGAAAGTGGCTACAAGATGAAACGCCATATCATAACAAAGTAAAGCTTGCTCACGCAACTCTTGTGACTCACCATATCTCCCACTAAAATGACTAAACAAGTGAGTGACATTACATTTCCAAGTGTCAACGTGGCTAAAACTTGTTGATCCTTTGGATTTCTTCCATTAATAGACCAGAAATATTTGTTAATTAAGGTCATGTCAATATTTGTTTAAATTATATGATGAAGACATGAAGTCAGATGTGATTATGAATTAATTAAATTTCAATTGTAAACAAATTGATATATGCTCTTATTTTGAAGGTTTCCTCTGGGTGATATACTCTTATTTTTGAAGGTTTCCTCTACCTATTTGTGAACATAAAATTTACCATCTTAATTGACAACTTAACGTTTTTTGGGAAAATTTCCTCTAATTATAAATTTAAGGATTTTTTTATTAATAAAATCATATCATAAAATTCTCATCAACTCATACTCTTTATAGTCTTATTCCCCGTTAGCCAAAATTTCAGTTTTTGTCTTATTTTTATTATCTAATTATCTAAAATACCTCTCTCTCTCTCTCTCTCTCTCTCTCTCTCTCTCCTTCATCACTCCGAGCCCGATCCATGCTCCACCGACCTTACGCCGCTGACGTCTCCGATTTGCTCCTTGTCAACCCTCTCGTCACCAACTTAGATCCCTTCCTCCTCAACCTCAAAGCCACCGAGCCCACTGTCTCGCTCTCCAAGCCCAAAGAAGGCATCTTAACCGTTCGATCTCGACGACGCCAGAGATCCGCTCCTCGCCGACACCGGTGAATGCATCTTGTCGTCCTCCTCCTTCGAATTTGAAACACTCCTCAGCTGCTACTTATACACCTCTTACTCTACCAATGCCTGGGTCAACTTCGCCACCTCAGTCTCCAGGGATGCCGCCTTGGCAATGGCCACCTCTTCGGCCTTCACTTGATCATCTTTTTTCGGCATAGCCTCCTTCGGCTCAGCCACTTCCTTCCTGGCCACAGCAACTTGGTCTCGGAAGGCAGCCACATCCTGCTCTAGTTGCTCAAGATGCTGTGAGAGGGCACGGTTGTTCTCTTCTGCCTCACTCAGTTGCTGATATTTAGCCTCAGCATCCTCCTGTAAGTGGGTAACAATCCTCTCACTTGCAACATACATAAGCAACGTCGCCTGTAGACAAAAGCCAAAAGCATAAGCGAAAACCCAAGGCACGAAGAGGAGCAAATTGAACATTATGTGCACTTACCTGAGGCAACTTCTCCCTGGCAAAAGCCACGCCAGCCAAAGGATCCACCTCCTCCAAAGCATGGATGTCGCGGGAACGGTGACGCATGTCATACGCTATCTGGGCTAGGTAAGGCTGCACCTCTCCGGTCTCCTCTAGCACTTGAGTGATCACGGCCAGGCTCCCTGAGCTCCCGGAACGCCCCTTCTTGCGGGATTTCTTAGGTTGACCTTCACGTGACAACTTGACCCTTTCTTTCCTCTTCCGGGTCCTCGTCACGACAACCTCTTCTGACTCTTGCCCATTGGGTTCCACCTCCTCCACCACAAGGTCTTCACCACCTGTTTGGGGCTCACTCACATTCTCCCAAGACATATCCTTCACTCCTACTAGCTCAGGGACAAGCTCTTCCACCACCGGAACCTGCTCATGATAGTCCTCGTGGTTGCCACCCTCAGTCTCCATTTCCTCGCTATTCACCTCTTGGTCACCCAAGCCTATTGCTTCTGCCACCAAGGGAGACACATAAGCATAGTCCTCATTCGCCAGATTCAACCTCAAAAAGTTATCCTCACACTTATCAAGCTCCACCTCTTTCCCTTCGCCAGTCTCCAAGTCGATGTCGTACCGCTTGGCATGGTCAGCCTTGGCACGCAACCCTTTCATTACGTCCTCATCTGACACCTTGTTATACGGACCTTCCTTCTTCCGCAACCCACCGTCCCGAGGCATCTTCACTGCACCAAACAAAAGATGAGGGTTAAGCAGAGACTAGAAAGCATAAAATGGAAAAACATTCAAAACAAAAATACAAACCCGGGACCCGGGCATAACCGAAATGACTATATATGTTAGGGCGACATATCCGGTACGAGCTCCTAAACTTGAATGCCCATAGCACCAGGCGTATCGGACGCTCCATCAACTCAGTTAACGTACTCTTAGGGCACTACACAAAGCTAGCAGTCAGTAGGGGAAGAACAGTACAAACAGTAAGAAAATACATGACACAAAACACGGTACCTATTTTTTGGAAAGCCCCGGGTACCCGGAAGGGATGTCCATGCCACTCCTGCCACTGCCCCCCAATGAGGAAGCACTTATGTCGCTAGCTCTCATGCATAGAAATGGGCAAGTCTTCCACCAAGATCTTGAACTTCCCCCGGGACTTCAACGTCACGCAACCCCGGTTGCCTTTCTTCGCACAATACACCATGTGCCAACAAGCGTTGAACTCCTCAAAATTAGGGAATTATTGCCCCAGTAAACGAAATAGTACCCCCATCCCCAATATTTGCCTCAACATATTAGAGGTGACTTGCCCCGGGGCGACATGCAAACACGCCAAAGTGTACTATAAAAAAGGGGGTAGAGGGAATATCAACTCGCATCTCAGCTGGTACTCATATACCAAAGTGAAGTTGTCCGGAGGATCCCAAAATTTAACGCCCTTGCCAAGAGGCCGCAACAAGACCTCATTGGGAATACCCTAATTCTGCCTAAGTGCTTTTAACTCTAACAACGTCATACTCTCGCTAGGAGGATCCCAAAACAAATCGTCCACCTCCTGAGATCTCGTCATGCTAAACTCTTCTACCTCCTGCAATAGAGAGTTAGATGAGGACACGTGAGACCCTGCATCCGTAACAGAATTACCCTCCCCTAAATCAAGAGCAACCTCCGCCATAAGATTATCCAACTCTTCCTCCCACCGGTGCAAGTGTCTGAATCAGGATCAGGCGAGCTAAAGACAACCACAATCTCCTCGTTGGACACCCATACCGGATCTTTCATACCTTACATCCTCACATGTTAGACTCTCGCTGCCTTAACCCTAACTAACCCAACAGCAAACCAACCAATCCCTTACTCTAGACTCTCCTAACAAAATCACAAATGATACGAAAACCACAGCACAATCTCTACCGATTCGAAACAAAACAAAAGCATAACCCAGAATAGGAACTGACAAGGTCATACCTCAAAAACTTGGATATGTGTAGTGACAGTGAAGCTGGTTGCAAACAGCCGAGTGCACGTACCCAATCGATCAAGGATGAAATTGGACGTTCCCCAGGTTCGCTTTCATAGATCGGCGAAGCACCTCTCCAAAAATTTGCGAACCACTCTTTTAGCCATAGTCCCTCTATTTTCGAAATACGAACTCCTTCCTTCTGTTTCCTCCAGGACTATTTATAGGCATCCTAATTAACCAAGACCATCCACATCTTCCACATCTCCATGGTCAGGGAGAAGCCACATTGACCACGATCATTACGTGCGTTACAACGTGCCCACAATCCCACGAACGCGCGTTAATTACACAAGTGTTAAAGCCTTAATGACGTCATAAATGACCATGTGTCTCTCATAAACCGGTTATTTATGACATCTGTGAGATATGATGAAAGGATTGTATCGAGTTCTCGGAACGAAACCCCAGCCACCTCGCAACCCTCGCGTTGGGACTTGGGGACTCGACACCATGCCTTCAACTCCCAAATCAGACACATTCTCGGCACAACTTGAGAATAACTCCCCACCCAAGAGCTTTCTCAGACTGGTGACTTGTTAATACATAGCCAAGAACACTTGGCAATGCTGAGAATATGGCACAACCACCCGGTCGCCGGAGGCCATTACGGGCAAGACAACACTGACGAGACCTCCATGAGCATGCAAAGAATGAAGGTCCAGCAACAAATCACTTACTGGAATCACTTACTGGAACCACTTCATAGCTACTAAACACCCCCGAAAGGGGAGGTATCGAACAGGACCACAAACAGTCCCACATTGAGGACTAACGACATAGCTCCCAGTACTAACCTATAAAACAAGCATGAATTCCCAAAAGAGGTAGGTTCGATATTCCCTCCATATTCTCGTATTATATAAGTAGCGATTGAACGCTAACTTAAGCATCAGAGAGTCGAAGACTAGGCCACCTCAGTCTTGACTCGTAACGCGTTGTTGCTTGTGCAGTTATAGGACCTAGGGGCCAAGGATTCGACCTCCCGTCCTGTGATCTCGGGAGAGGTAGAAACAAACTCGGTTCACTAGATTTCACACACGAAATGTTGAAAGTAATGTTTACCAAATATGAAACTTTTTTTATTTCACACTTGAGTATTTTCACACTCGATAGAATATTAAAGAAATTGTGCAATGTGTTAATGTGTAATATGCATACAATTATTGTAAAGTTTTCAAGTGAGTCTCGAAAATAGTAATATTTGTCCTCAATGTAGTAACATGAGTTTTTAACGTGTACGTTAATAAATATTTACTACTTCAGCACATAAGTGGTGAATTGTGTTTATATATATAGGATTATTTATTTGTTAGCCTTGGTGGTATGTTGGTAAGTAACAGTTATAACATTATGAAGTTCAATGAGTGTTTGATTCTCAAGAATAAGGTGGGTTGTGCCAAAAGAAAATATCAATATTAATTAGATGTTTTGGCAGCACCGGTACCTAAACTCTTGTGGCACGGTTAAAGTAATACACATACTTACAAAACTATTAATATGGTACCAAAACTTCAATTTCATTACCGTTGAAAGGCCTAGCTAGGGGCATTTTCCGTCACCGCGCCGTCTATTTCCTGACGTGTCAGACATGTGATACTTTAAAGAATGGGCAAAACTATCTTTCTATATCAAGTAATTAAAAATTTCAGTTTTAAAAAAAAAATCTAGGTTTTTTTTTTTTTAATTTTGGGTTTTTCATATGAACATTCTTAACAAAAACAAAAACAAAACAAAACAAAAAAAAATCTCAAACACACATCCGTGGAATTCTTCTCCTCTCCTCTTGTCTCTGAATCCAATTTCTTTTCCTTAGCCAAGTTGAATCCAACTGAAACTTCTCACTCTTCCCTCTTCTCCAAACCCTACCCTCCTTCGCTTCAAATTCAAACCCCAATCATCTCTACAGTACCCAAACCTCACTCCTCCTAAACCCCAACTGCCTCACCGGCAGCCAATGCGCCGCCGCGAACCCGACCTAGTCACACCATTGCGACGCCACCGTGCGCTTGGCGATGGTCATCCTTCTCTGCACCGCTTGCACGCTCTTCTTAGAGGTGCTCTACATCATCCTCGGCTCCCGAAAGCGAGTGCAGCCCAGGTTCTTCGGTGGGGCACACGAGCCCAACCCGGAAGAGACTCACTGAGGTTCTGGGAATGGAGGTTGATTTCTATGATGGGTGAGTTTGAGCAGTGGGGAGTACTTTGATTTTGGAACCAAGAAAGGTTGAAGCTTTGGACTGATTTGAAGATTTTGGAGACTTGTTCTTGATTTATACTATTGCATGTTGATGTAGATGTAGATTTCATTGTTGCAAAGAATAAGCAGAAACCTAAAGAATATGAATCTCATGATTGTGAAACATAAGTTTTTTTTGTTTTTTAATATTTTATTTCTGAAGCTGTATTGGTGAAGGTGTTGTTTGATGGGTCATTTTTGTCATTGTTTATTTTTTTTATGGGTCATATGCTAGATACATCAGCAAATAGACGATGCAGTGACGGAAAATTGTCTCGGGTCTTTTGACGATATCGAAAATGAAATTCGGGTACCATATTTATAGTTTTATAAGTGTAGGTCTTACTTTAACTGTGCCACACGAGTTTGGTCTTGAAATTTTCTATATTAATTAACACATCAAATTTTGCATAGGCATCCAAAAATAGGATGACGTATCTTGATTAAAAGAGCAAAATCGAGACCGTAAAACAGTTGAAAGAAGAATCGTAGAGACGCAAGAGGTTGGTGGAACAGTGCAAAGGCTCGACACGGCAAGGCCAACGCAGGTCACATCAGGAGATGGCATTAACATGAGGCTTTGTCTACTACTCTAATCTCCATCACAAAGACACAAACATCTCAAAATCAACACGTCAGATTCAGACTTGATGAGTCGGTTTAGAGTTTAGCCAAAACACAAGAAAAATAAAATAAAAATCAAGAAGAAGAAGAAAGAAGAAGGCCGACGACTGTGTCTGTGTGCCGAGTACGTACGCCGAATTCAACTCAAAACTCCCTTTGTTTCTAACTTTCTATCATTTCTTTATTTTCTAATTACGCACGCTGCCGTATGGCAAATGTTAACGAGCAAAATGTGTGGTGTTTTGGTAGGAGAATGGATTGCACTCGAGGGGGAAGACCGTTTTCTTAGATTTCTTTCTTTAACTAGATCAATCATTTCATGATTGCACTCCCCCCATAAGGAGTTTTTTAGGGATATTCATATCAAATCTTGAGCAACGATTGGTCAACACTGAAAAATACGATAGGACAATGGGAAATAGAATTGAATACTAGAGTACCATATTCACAAGCATCAACTCATCTGCTGTTTTGTTTTCTCGAATTTTCCCTCAAACACATAATCGTTTAGTACGCTCATATTAGTGTTCCTAATTACACTAATTACCTCTCTCTTCCCCTTTTCCATGTCGCAATTACTGGCTGAATCTCTCAGTTGTCTTGATTTCATCCGCTGCTAATCCTCCTCAAGTTTGATCAGGGGTGTCGTCTCTCACTTACCTTGCTCTTCTCAAGTAAATGAATCTTTTGGATTACCACACTAAAGTGTATTGATCAAAGAATATCCAAGCTAGCTATTTCAGAAAACTGAAATTTGCGCCTCTTTTTTTTTTAATCTACACTCCTTTATTTTTTTTTTAGTTAAAACATTTATAAATAGACAAAACACATGTTACTCTGAAACAAAACTAAATTTACTATAAAAAAATAAAGAGTGTGAGTTGTAAAATGAGAAATGCAAATTTCGATTCCTTATTTTATGGTATGTCAAGTTCGTGCACGGTCAATGTTGTTATCGCGTCGCAAGTAGATTTTAGTCACAAGATACAAACTCGAACTCAATCTATTTGTTACCGTGTCTAAAATTTAAACATAAACCATTTAATAAATAAGTTATATTTTGTTAGACACTGTAACTCAATTGTAAATTGATCAAGAGAGATATGAGATAGCTACTGTTAGTACATAGTACAACATCAGTCATACTCGCTTAAGAAGACGCGTGCCGCCACATAAAACGGGCTTGGGCCTTAGCTGAGCCCAAGAAACCTACACTATCCTTTGAGGGCATAATGGTAATACACCCTCTAAGTAAGGGTAAAGTGATATTTTTAGGGTGCATCCATCTTATCCCTATAAATACCACTCTTCCCCCTCATTCTCTCTCTCTCCATCTTCACTCCCTTATCACCTTATTTCTGCTCACTGACTTAGGCATCGGAGGGTCGAAGGCCGGAGCACCCGGTCTTCCCTCTGACGCTGTCCACTCCTTGATTGACAGTAGGGCTACCACTCGGTCGGTTTGAATCGGTAATGGGCGTTACCAACTTCAAAACCAAAGCTTTCGGTAATGAAATATGACTTTCAATTACCAAACCAAAAACTTCGGTATGAGATAAATCTTACCAACTTCGGATGTCGGTTTTTCGGTATTACCAAACTTCACAACAAATATATTTTTAAAATATAACAAAACAATACAAAACTATAAAATTTAAATATCACTTGAGTTTCTAGAGTCTGATAATACATATGCAAAAGATAATCATTTCAGTACACATTATCGAGTATGGTTTAATTTTCTACCGAAATAGTCAGGATGTAAATGTTTCCAAATTTTTATATGAACAAGTTATGTGTCATCTATGTGAAAGTATGTGTGTGGAAGAGTCGACCAAAATAAGTCACATAAGGGCAGTAAAAGCTTTTTCGTGTAATAAGTGACGTTAAATTATGGTTGACCGCTTTGATCAAGACCCGAGCATTATTGAGTACAATTGAATTTTCTATCATAATTGTATTATACTATAATGATCACATCAGACGGTCGAATTTTAATTTTGTGAATTGTAATCATTGGAACCACAACATGTCTGGTAATGTGGTATAACTTATTTAGTAAGTTATATGCATATGTACATCTTTGTGAACCAACTACAAAGAGAAAGCAAAATTTTCAAAAACCTTGTGAACTATGATGTGATCAATATAGTGAAATATGACTATGATAGAAAAATTAGGTATTTTTGATAATGTTTTGGCCTTGATCAAGGCGGCTAACCCTATTTACGCTTGTGCTTCCTATGGGGAGCCCTATCATCAAGAGAGGTAAAAACATTCCTAAATTTTTACATGGGCGGTTACATGTCATCTAAGTGGGTTTGTCTATGTATGTGTGTGATGAATCGACTAAGACGGGTAGGTAAGAGCGTTTTTATATAACAAGTAACATTGAATTAAAGTTGATCGCTTTAATTGAGACCCGAATGCTACCAAGTATAGTTGAATTTTTCTATTTATTGTCTTATTTTTTACTAAATGGTATATACAATTGAAAACGTGAGATAAGATTATTAGTCTGTGTGTTTTTAGAAATATAAGTCTTTAAATAATTAGAATTTCGGTAAATTCGGTATTTACCAAAAACCAAACCAACTTTTTCGGTATTTCTCGGTTTCGGTTTTTTTGATTTCGATTACCAAAATTCGGTTTACCAAATCATAAATTTTCGGTCGGTTTTCGATCGGTTTGGTATTTACCAAACCAAGTGGCAGCCCTAATTGACAGGTTATGGGAGCTTGAAGACAACTCCTGTATTTGGGTGATCCCCCCCCTCAGAGAGCACGCCAGAACAATTGGCGCTAGAAGGAGGGTGTCCTCAAGTGGAAACCCTCACGTCGCTCACCATGGCCATCATCTGCCCAGAAATCTCGAGAAGAGAGAAAGTAGATCTGACTTTCTCTCTCTCCTTCGCTTGGGCATGCCACAGCAAGGTAGCTCACTTTCCCAGCCATCACTGTCTTCCAATGAATCCAGCGTGGCCACCCCAACCTCCGGCCAAGGCCCACGCGCCGGTGAGCAGCACCCAGAAAAACTGATCTGGACACCCAACTTCCCTCAACCGAAGTGGGAATATGCTCTCGGTCTCGCGACCCCAATCTCGGCACCCTCCCCCCAGGACATGCCTTCGCCTTTGACACCCAGTTGATACTTCTCTCCAGGGGACGCCCTCCCGTGTCTCAGTGCCTCTCTCCCGAGACCTCCGCGGACTCCGCTGGTCTCGCCAGTCAGCGTGGACTTCGCTGGTCTCGCCAATCCTCGCGGACTCACATTGTCGCGGACCCCTCGCGGACTCCGCTGATCTCGCCAGCCCCTCGCGGACTCCGCAAGTCTCGCCAGTCCTCGCGGACTCACATTGTCACGGACTCCGCTGATCTCGCCAGCCCCTCGCGGCTTCCCCTAGTCTCAGCCCTCGTGTGGGGACGTCCCTGGTAGATCCCCTGGCTGACGGAACATTGCTCTCCATCCCGACCTCCCGGGACTCCTCTATCCCGACAGAAGGGTACCAAAAAAAAAACTCAGCAACCCAACAGCCTGCCCCTGGCACCTCCCCTTCCTGAGACTGAGTTACACGTCCTCCACAATCAACCAAAGGTTGAATGCAGAGCTCACAAGCAGCCACATATATTCTGGGCTACATGCATTTATATATCTATGACTCTGGGCTCTAACTGAATACTTCTCTCCGAGACCGCTTGAGTAGCCCTCCGCCCAGAATTGATCTGGACACCTAAAACCTCCACGGCCTCCCGGGACGCCTCTCTCCCGGTCAAAGGATACAAATTCTAGATGCCCATCAGAGTAGCAAGGCCAGTCGCGGCAGCCACACTGTCCCGACAGGATTCACCTTCGAAACCCGGAACCAAGAATTCGCCCTCCCGACACGGAGTCTAGTCCTGACACGTGATATTGTCCCGACCCTGGATCCCGTGAAGGGAAACAAGTGGCTCCATCCAGAGCTCCGGGAGCCCTTCCCACATGGCCCCCCGAGTTCCTGAGGCCCCTCCCGTGCTTACCTTACTCTCGAAACATGCCAACACAAGTGATCGGCTTGACAACCCTCTCCCGGGGACCCCTCCTTGTCTCAGAGCCTCTCCCGATGCCATTCATCTCTTCCTCCCTCCCGGGACCATCAATTTCTCACCGCGGACACCGCTTGTCACGTCAGTCTCCGCGGACTCCTCTTGTCTCGCCATTCCTCGCGGACTCCACTGGTCTCGCCAGAGTCCCCGTGCAACTCCAATTTTTCTACAATGACTATAGCGGCTCTACACGACTCCAGATAAGTGTCACTTCACACTATTCAATTGAGTTATTATCATACAAATAACATGCCTCATGCATCATAATATATTCTCATGTACATGCTAAACACACATACTTGTAAACCATGTGCAAACCATATGACACTTGCTTCACATGATTACAAGCCAAACATTGATGTACATCTATCTATATCAATATCAGGCTACACACACAGCATGTGTAAACAGCCAGCATTTAAACATGCATTCTCTAGCTACACACATAATTAGCGCGACCTGCCCCGCCACCCCTTAACCCTAACCAGCCCGACAACAAATCTCTCACCCTATAATTCCTACCAACATCACAAACATGTGAACAATCCTACTCATCCCAAATAACCCAAAACAACAACACCACCACATACAAATCTAAAGACAAAGAAAGCGACAAATTTATACCTTGAAACAGCGGATCCGCGTGGTGGCAGTGAAGCTGGTTGCAAACAGCCGAGCGCTCGCACCCACTCGATTGAGGATGAAATTAGACGTTTCCCGGTCTGAAATTTGTAGAATTGCCGAAACCCTAAAACACAAATTGCGGCTCGCCCAATTTTCAGTTTCGAAAGCACGAACTCCCCCCTCCAGCTATCCCCAACCCTATATATAGACATTCCCCCAGACCCCGCCAAATTGTCTCGCCATTAGAGCAGCGGCCCGCCACGTCATGAGCGCGAGAGTCTCGCCACCTAGCGCGAATTTACTCGCCTAGTAGCGGCCCGCCACCCGAGAGTCTCGCCACCTAGCGGGAACTTACTCGCCCATCAGCGGCCCGCCACGCCATGAGAGCGAGAGTCGCCACCTAGCGCGAACTTACTCGCCTAGCAGCGGCCCGCCACCCGAGAGTCTCACCACCTAACGCGAACTTACTCACCCATTAACGGCCCGCCACACCATTAGCGTGAGAGTCACCACCTAGTGCGAACTTACTCGCCCAACAGCGGCCCACCACCCGAGAGTCTCGCCACCTAGCGCGAACTTACTCGCCCATCAGCGGCTCGTCACGCCATGAGCGCGAGAGTCTCACCACCTAGCACGAATTTACTCGCCTAGCAGCGGCCCGCCACCAGAGAGTCTCGCCACCTAGAGCGAACTTACTCGCCCATCAACGGTCCGCCACGCCAAAAGCGCGAGAGTCTCGCCACCTAACGCGAACTTACTCGCCTAGCAGCGGCCCGCCATGCCAACAACGCGAAAGTCTCGCCAACTAGCGCGAACTTACTCGCCCAGCAGCGGCCCGCCACGCCATGAGAGCGAGAGTCTCACCAACTAGCGTGAACTTACTCGCCCAGCAACGGCCCACCACGCCATGAACGCGAGAGTCGCCAACTAGCGCGAACTTACTCGCCCAGCAGCGGCCCGCCACGCCAACAGAACTGCTCGGTAGCGGTACGCAACGCCATTAGTACGTTTCCTCTCGCCATTTAGAGCAAACTGCGTCACCCCGTAGCGGCACACAACGTCATTTAGCGTGTTTCCTCTCGCCCTTAGCGCGAACTCACCATCTAGCGCGAACTCGCCATCTAGCGCGAACGGACCCACTCACTAGCGGCCTGCCACGCCCTTAGCGTGGTTCATTCCACTCAATATGAACTCAGTCCTCATTTCGGTGTCTCGCCACCATAATCTCTCCCGGCACTAGGGGACTTAGGCAATAGCCTTATAGGCCGGCATTTACGACGCCTCATGAAGTGCCGTCGATAAACTTTAGCACCACCTGCCGTGCCCCATCGGCATCTTGGCTACGCTCCTTAGCATGCCTTTTGACAGCTCTACACAAGCCTTATCGGCAACATCATTATGCCCTAACGGCACCCATCGTCATGCCTCAGCGGCACTCCTCCCCACACCTTGACGGCACACTTGCCTCGATGGCGAAATGGTGAACTACGTTTGGTTTGATCCCATAAACGGGTACGTAGGCACTCTAGCACTCACCTAGAGGTAACCACAAAATATGTCACCGCAATCTCCCCCTCGAACGTATGCTGGAATAACCCAACTAGCTCGAGCATATAGCTAGTACATATCAAAGGCTACTAAAACGCCAAGGCATACAAACATGCCGGTACCCGTGGCCCTCGTGAGATGGTCGCCAGCGGTACCTCAACTTCGACCCCTGATCGCCCTGCCATCTCCAAACACTACATGGGAGCAACAACCCGGTGTCTCAATCATATATAACCATACACGGCATACCCCACTCAGAGGGAGCCGGTACATCCCCTCCCTTGCATGGGGACTTGGGGGACTGGGGACTGGTTATGTCGCCACTAGTAAGAGACTCATACTCCCAATTTTGTATCAGATAAAGTCCCCCACCCAAGAGAGTCTCTTGACCGTGGACTTGGGAACTTGTTAGTACATAGTACAACATCAGTCATACTCGCCTAAGAAGATGCGTGCCGCCACATAAAACGGGCTTAGGCCTTAGCTGAGCCCAAGAAACCTACACTATCCCTTGAGGGCATAATGGTAATACACCCTCTAAGTAAGGGTAAAGTGGTATTTTTAGGGTGCATCCACCATATCCCTATAAATACCACTCTTCCTTCTCATTCTCTCTCTCTCCATCTTCACTCCCTTATCACCTTATTTATGCTCACTGACTTAGGCATCAGAGTGTCGAAGGCCGGAGCACCCGGTCTTCCCTCTGACGCTGTCCACTCCTTGATTGACAGGTTATGGGAGCTTGAAGACAACTCCTGTATCTGAGTGATCCCCCCCCTCAGATTCACGCCAGAACAGCTACATTTCACATTAGAGAGAGAACTGGGAGCTTCTCACTAAAAGTCCACAACTTTCTCATCTTCTAGCAACTTTTCTTCTTTGATCTTCCTACCCATGTGGTGATTCCTCATTTTTAGTGGTATTTATCACCCTATGTGGTGATCTTTTCGTCATTTGCTTCTGATTTTGGTCATATTGTATATTGAATTTGTTTTCATATCTTGGATTTGAAACTCTAAGATATTAATCTCAAGATATGTTCTTAAGATGATTTACAGACTTTGGTCTTCCTTTGTTTCTCAAGATCTTCAAACCACGAACATAGCTCTTTTTTCTTCTCTACCATGCCATGTCATACTCTTTTGCAACCAGCGTTACAGGATGGTTGAGATTTTTTTTTTTTGGTTGTGGTTACTTTTTATGAGATATTCTCGTAATCAGTCAACTAGATAATGTATGGTGGCTCCAGCCATATCCTCATCTCTGCAGGACACTCATGGTTCTCTATCCACACTTACAACTTCTGTCAGAGTTTCGACAACAGGTGTTCCCCAACGGTTACAAGAAAAAAAAACTTTTGTTTAGGGTTTAAATCTTTTGGACAGCTTTAGCCTTTTATATTTTAGGCTATATTTAGTGTAGCTTTTGTCTTACTCTTTTCTTGATTATTTAAGATTTTGACTGTGAGTGACTTGTTTTTGTGCTGGCCCATAGCTTTGTTTGGGTATTTATTGTATTTTAATTTTTTTTTTTATAAAAACCTTTTAGCATTTATAGATATGTTTTATGACCCAAAAAAATTGTAAATGGGTGGTGTAGGGTTCATGTATGGTCAATGTTGTTACTTTATCTATTGTATCTGTTGGTGTGGGAATGAGACTAATGAAATCACTACCACAAAAAGTGTTTGTCCTAGTGTCTTGTAACATCATGACTCACTTGTATGTTGTATGCCAAGTGCCTCTTTAGCAAAAGACAAAGACAAAACCAATATTAATTTATAAACCCTACCCTTTTATAAAATCCCCAAAACTCCCTAATTATAAAAATATCCTTCTCCCCTCACATTGTTTTGATTCTTCTCTTCTTCTCTGAGCTGCCTCGGGTTTGTTTGTCACTGTCATTTCAAAATAAATACACCTCTCCATCCGTTACACACCTTTCTTTCTTCTTCAGAATCCCTCTCTCTCTAGAATCCATCATTATCTTAACTAATTCCAAAACCCAGTTTTGTAGGATCCTAAACAAAGCAAACAACCCCTCCTTCTCTTCCTTATTCCCCCCCCCCCCCTGAAATCAAATTAAGCAAACCAATCTTGCACCACCGCAAGTCGCTGAGCTCCATCCATTTTCACCTATACAGCTCCTTCCTTACCTGCCACTCCAGCTCGGCACAATCACATACACACTACCCCTTAGCCCCTTCTTCTTTTCTTTTTCTTCCTTCCATGGAGGAGGCCCCAATTTCAATCTCTCCTCCTACTCCGTGACCCTCTTCCCTGCTGAAGGGTCTCCGGGGATCCCTGAGCAAGGAATTGAAATCCGGTCCTCCTCCTTTGCCTTGTTCAGGATCCAGACCAGGCAAAAAACCCAAGACTTCGCTTTTCCTCTTTCTTCTTCTTCTTTAATATTCTGATTTTGATTCACGAGTTTTTGGGATATTCAAGAATCTCCGGCGGTTTTCAATCCAATCTTTAAAACCCATATCGGAATTTGCTCATTTTCCGTCGAAAACGGCCCCACTCAGGCACCCATGTCGTCATCTTCCCGGCACCTCTTCCTCCGGCAAGGCTCCTGGAGCCGGCGGCGGCCTCTGCTCAAGACCCACGTCACCGACTGCAAGGACCGGTTGGCCGAAGTGGCCGGCGGGACCGCCGCCGAGTGCGCCGCCGTGTGCTGCTGCTGCCCTTGCGGGCTGGTCAATCTCCTCGTGCTCGTAATCTACAAGGTTCCGGCGGGGCTCTGCCGCCGCGTGCTGAGAAAGAAGCGACGGCAGAGACTCATCAAGAAAGGGCTGCTCCAGCCGAGCCACCTGCATTGCACGTGCGGCTGCGACGGCCGGGAGCTGCAGTTCCACCCGGTCGGGTTCGAGTCGCTGACGTCGGAGTTCAAGAAGTATATGATGGAGGACGACGAGTCGTCTGACCAGGATGTGATTCAGCTCGAGAAGGAGATGTGGGATCGGTTTTACGGCACCGGGTTTTGGAGAAGCCCAACTCAGAGAGAAAATCCCTCCATGTCCAACTCCTCCTCCGACTCATCTGACTCCAAAGTCGTCGTCACCGGTACATAATTACCCCAAATTGTTACCTATTCCCAAGTTAAATAGCTATTTTTCGATTGGTTTCCTATGTTCACCTGGAATCAGAATGTTCTACAGCAGTGGTGTTTACTATGTTTTGTTTTTTTGGGTTCGTTTTGGTTTTTGCCAAAAAGGGTCTCTTGTTCTGGAATCAGTGTATATAGGAGGGAGCTAAGGAAATGGTTTTCGGGTTGAATTAGGAATTGGTCATGAAAATTGTTGATAGAGGTTGATTGACTTTGGGGCTATGAGAGTGTTGAAGGTTTCAAAGATTATACTGCAATGGGATTCTTTTGCCGACCTCTTCTTCTTCTTGCTTTCATTCTCAACCTTTTATTTTCTGAACTGTGTTCTTGTTCTTGGTGATGATGATGATGCTCAGATGCCAAGTGACTATGGGAAATCAGTTTAGGAAAGTATTGTTTATGTGGGAAAGGTGATTCATTTGAGGGAGAAGTGTGTAGGCGCTGAATAATGGCGAGTGATAATATATTGAATTGGTTCGTATTGGATTTTCAATCATTGGAATTAGATTTGAGATTAAAGATGGTATTGACCACTAATATGGACATAATCTATTGGAACTGAGTTTTAGTTTGTTTTTTTTTTTTTACCAAAAGTGAATCTGTGTGTTTGGAGATTGACAAAAGGGCCGATCATTCTAGAAAGTATAAATCGGTTAGAGCAATTGTATGCTTATGAATAGAATTTAGCTAAACCGAAGGAAAAAAAAAATTGGCAAACCATGTCAATGTTTATAGAGGTAAAGATAGATATTTAGTCATGCAGCATCTTAGATTTTGGGTTCGGCATCTTAGATTTAGTCAATGTAAGCATTGGATTTGACAAGCTTAACATCAATTGGAAAGCTTCATATATTGCCCGTGAAGTGAAGTATGTATGGCCTTTGAGCTCACACATGTTCTGATATTATGATGAATAATTAGGCATATCCAATCTTAATCTAAGTGGCAATAAGCCAAGAGGTTCAAGTCCTCATAAACTTTAACAACACTACGATCCACATCCACACTTGATATGACTCCTAAATAGTCTTTGAGGTAGCTTCATGAAATCCTTTGACTAATACTTCGTATTTCACAAGGTTTTTTCAGATGGTCACATTTAGAGTACTGGATTTCAAACTCGGATACTACAGCGTTGCTCTTTAATAATGTACATTCAGTTTGTCTGAATGTTTCATTTTGTAATTTTATTTTTTGTATAAAAAAAAAAAGAAGATTTTTGTAAGAAAATCATTCACTCTAAGATGTTCCAACTTTGGCAGAAGAACATCTTACAGTCACTCTTGAATTTATTTGCAGGCCAGTAATAATTTAACTTTCGGTCACCTTCGGCGTTGGTCGGTCAAAATTGTTAATTGTAAATTCTTGCAGGGAATCAACTTTCGGTCAAGCACTGACAGTAGACCCGTGAAAACATTTTACCGTTTTCAGTTTGGAGCCAAACCATGGGCTCCGGTTTCTGAAGAACTGTCACACCATTTCTTTTACCTTGACTGGAAATTTCGTGTCCCCAAATGAGCCATGCCAAGGAGGAGGACAGTGGGTTCATTATGACTATGACTCACTGTTCAGTCTCCATGTTCCCGACTCAGGTGGTTTCAAAATCTCCGATCTGAACTGGGAACCAGTGCAGTAATGCGAGCGTGTAGACTGTCACTGTTTCTGCACATTGCCCTCCACTCTTGTTTTTGTCACTGTCCTAAAAAACAAGGGCAGGGTCACCCCCCTCCTCCGAGGTTTTATTTACAACTTTCATGGAAATATGGTAAGAAAAACTGAGCGAAGAGGTCTGGTTGTTCTGCAGTGACGTGTTGCTTTCTTGGTCCACAGTAAATTCTAGAAGCTCTACTCTGGTACTAGTAAATTCTAGATGCAAGGCCAGTTGGTGAGGGCATTGTGCATTAAGAACCGCTTTGTAGTTTCTATTCAAGGTATAGAGATGTCATTGTTCATGAGTGTCCAAGGTACACAAATTAAGGCTTATTTCATTTCAAATGCTCCATCGTTTTCTCTCTAAAATGTGGATGGCAAATTGGCAATGTGGCACGGCCGGCCCCTTGGAAACCATTGATCAAACCAAATTCATGTAGAGAGATCGTTGTTCTTACTAAACCGAGGGTTGGTCCGGATTGAATGACTCCATAAATAATCATACTATTGCAACAAGAATTGTCATTCATGTTACTACTTAATTCTCTCTCGGTCTATATCACGATAATAGTTATAATTATTTAGCCCTTTAGGGTTAGCAATTGTGAGAGATAATATAGGCGTACAACAACAGTAAGAAAGGATTAAAACCCTAAGTGGGTGATAATGATTGGAACTTAAGCAATGTTTTTCATTGGTAAACAAGAGTCAAAAGAGGCACTTGAAGGATCGATGAAGGGTTGTTGGTGTAAAGGTGCAGCCTCAAGTTTTTCTTTCTTTCTCACTCAACCAGTCATCACTTTCGTGGTCCAATGAGGCACTAGATCACGTATTTAAATGCAAACAAAATCTATCTCAAATTCTCAATCCCCGTCTAATCAGTTGCTGCGAAGTTCATCCATATATGGCTCCGCTAACATAGCGTAGTAACCTATGAATCGTTTGGTTACTTCGAACAATACATGGATTATGGATAATTGATACATGTGCATATGATTATATGAAAAATAACCCTAATTGATATTGTGGAAAAAAATTTAAACATTTCTCTCAAAATATTCTCTCTACTACTGATGGCACTTCAACCCAATTACCGGAAAAGGTTATGTTGTCCTAATTGATACCTTAACACTTGATGTTGTCCTAGTTGTTCCATCACTAGCTTTTAATCTCTTGTTTGTTTGTCAAATTATTTCACCTTTTTGCATTTTACATGTATTTTCATGTTCTATACATCTTTCTATGTATAACAGGTCATTATGACTTGACGAATTCTTAGTTATGATGTTAGAACGAAAAAGTTATATTACATGGATCTAACAAAGACTAAAGAAAAACTTAAGCAATTTTTTTTGGACAAAAAAACTTAAGCATTTTCTGGACAAGCTAATCGAGTCAATAGAGTCTAGAATACTACAGAGCTTGTGTGGCTATGGCGTTGTCGTTTGGTCATTTAAACTTCTGTTATCTCAAGTAGTTACGTACAATATTAGTTGTTTTCAGTTGTTAGCTTTTTCGGTTTCCATTGTGACATTTTTGACCTAGTCAAGAGCCCACTGATTTTCAAATTCATCAAGTCTTAATAGAATACTTGTTCATTTTATGAAGATCGACTCTGATGTTTGAGGTTCTACAAAAATTTCTCTCTATGACGTATGAGTCGAGTTTCTCTAACAAGAATGATATGTGCTCTATGTTTAAAAAATTTCGTAAGATAGTGTTTACTCAATACCAGCAGTGCATTCAAGTTTGTTGGACATGAAATTCAGCACCAGAGTTCAAATTCATATACTCCTGCGAGTGAGTCATCATCGCTTTTCTTGACCAGATAGAGCATTATTTGTAATAGAAAACTCTTGATTCTGATTATAGTTGCAATGTTTATCTGGTTTTGCAATTCATCTTTGTAGTTTTGTTTGTTATATTTTGATGGATGACATAACAATAACAACAGTGATCAGGGGCATCCATAAGGTGGAGAAATGACGTTGGGAACGATTAAAGCATGGACTTGATACCACATTCAAGGCAAATAATTGTCAACAAGGTGCAAGTATGATTGAAAAATAAGAAAATAAGGAAATGTTGAATTATTCTTAGGTAGGCACGTGATACTGTGATAGTGAAACAACTCAATAGAAATGCGACAAAATTTATGTAAACACCACAGTAATCAATGTTTTTTAAATACACTAACCATATTACTTTTTGCAAGTCATTTTAGTCGTCCACTGTATGGCCACGTGACGCGTCTGTCTTATATAAGAGTGTCTCAAAAATAAGGAAATAAGATATACATTGTTTATTATTATATATTTTTTAAAATATTTATGATCGAGATCACACGGTTTCTTTAAAAAAAAATTAAGTCTAGAGACTAATCTATGTCAAAAGATCATGGTCGATGACTAATCTGTGTCAGGAGATTATGTCAGAACACTTCCTTCTCCTTTCCCACCAATAATAAATTAGGATTTAACTTCAATCAGCGTCGACAAGTTTCAAACCAGGGTATGGGGTTCCCAATCTAGGTTCTTACCAACTCGATCACTTGTGATAATTTACATTGTTTACTATTACTTGGAACAAATAACATTTCAAAATTGTGTTTTCTATTTTTTTTAATAATGAAATGAAATTATTAAAAAATTGTCGTGGATGCTCTTAGTTCTTTTCCATAAACGACTAGTTTATAGAAAAGAAAAATCTCCACATGCATTTAACAGAATTGCTTCAATTAGAGTTGCTACAGAGCCAAAACTGTCACATCCCGATTTTTAAGTTAATTTGCCGGTATTTACTGTTGGTGTTACTTTGACCTTTTACTAATTTGAATATGTTGATACCCAAAAAATCAATATTCATGCTTAATGCATATTACAAGCCCAATAACAAAATACACATGCGAATTACATTCGGAAATGCAAAAGTTATGTATTTAATCGAAGTCATGCCACGCATGTGGACCCAAGCCACAATCATGCTCTTGGGGCTTGCAGATGTGGGTGTGATGTGGAAGGTTACGGAAACGTAAAATGTTCATTTGTTGATTTGACGTCGTTGGTGATTTCGGTCTTGGGCCAGAAATCCAAGCCCAATGACTTCGACCGACAAATGAAATGGTGAACACGCATGAGAATATTGGGCCGATCCTTTTCTTTCCTTTAAACCTAAGGTCCAACTATGCTTAAACCAAAGTCAGTTCCCAATTACCCAAATTCCTTCTTCCTTGCAGCAACCATATACCTAGTCCAAACCATAATCTCTCAAAGCTATCACTTTATCTTGCTAAAGAGAACCCTTGAAACCAGTCAAGGAGTGTCATCTTCTCCCCAAACCACAAGCTCAGTCTTCACAATCTCTCTTGTCCACATCGTTCCAGGTTTTGTGCTATCATGTATCTATCACTGCAGCAATTAACAATCATCACAAGTAAGCTTCTTTTTCCTGGTTTTTAGACAGAAATCATGTATCTAGAAGACTACTTTGTTTTACCCAGATATTCATATGCTTTTGTTCATCAAAACCTTATCCATTGAGCCTATAAAAGGTGAGTCCTTGCAGTAGAAAGGAGGGGGGAGAATCCTGTGAAAACCCAGAAAAACGCCTAGAAACAACTCTCATGCCCTCAAGCATTCAAGCCTTCAAGCCTCCAAGCACCAAATCCAATCCTTAATCACCATTCCAAACAGCCACCTTTGATCTCTATTTTTCCAAAAATCCCTTACCTAAGAAACCCCATAGATTCTCTCACCGCAGTGCGTTTCTAGCTCCCACACCATGCTTTCATGATGTCAAGCTCCTTTCGATTTTCAGGCCATCTGAATCACGAACGAATTTCTCCCATTGATTGGATTATTGGGTGAAATTCGGCCTAGTTGCAATTTAATTCAAAAAGGACCCCTACATCTTAGCGCGGTGTATAATTCAATGGACGAGCAGCCCCCTGTTGAACATTATCATGCGAGCTGGATAGCAGTTCGCATGCAAAGATGACCTCGCGAGGAGGCTGAAGCCCTAAAGCAAAGGCGAGATGACTTCGCTTCAAAGCAGATGCCCTAAGGCGGGGCGAGGTGACTTCGCGTCAAAATAGAAGCCCTAAAGCAAAGGTGAGACGACTTCGCGAAGAAGAGAAAGTCTATGCGAGGCGAGATTGTTTCCAGGAGAGGCGAGATGGCTTCCAGGCGAGGCAAAATTGCTTCCAGGCGAGGCGAGGCGGCTCCCAGACGAGGCGAGATTGCTTCCAGGCGAGGCGAGATTGCTTCCAGGCAAGGCGAGATTGCTCCGCGCAGGGGACTTCACGAAGAAGAAAGACGCGCAGCCCGCATGCACGCGAAGCCCATCTCTAACACCAAATTCAAAACCTTCAAGCCAAAACCCCACTAGCCATCCTTCAATCCCTCTTTAAACCCAATTTCTTTCCAGAAAACCCAATCCTAAAACCCAGTCCAATTCTCATCACTGCGATGTACCTTTAGCTCCCACGCCGGCTCACGCTACAAGCCTCTTTCGTCTTTGAATCACGCACAAGATTAACCCAGTAATCTAAGTATTTGGGTTAATTTTGGCCTAGTTACATTTCAATAAAAAAGAACCCACACATTTTGGCAACTCTGTTGGGGACTAGGTTGTGATTTAGACAATTGGTTCATCATGCAAGCCTGCAATTCAAGCATGGTTCATGTTATTCACAAGTACTGTTTGATGCAAGCAACATGAGCTGCCTTTTTTTTTTTTGCATCATTCAATTGTTATGTTTTTTTCTTGTGATCGATGATTCTTCAGCTCCTCTCAGATCCTCTAATGCAGTGAAAGAAAGGAAAAAAGCTAGTACCTAAATCTAGATGATGTTGTTTACCGTGGTTAGCATTGAACTACAATTGATGATTTTTGAATTCTGAAGAAGTCGCAAACAAGCCTAATACTAATGCTACATGCGATTTAGAAGATGATCTTCTTGAGTCTATTATACTAATGAAAACAAGCAAATATTGTTGTCCTTGTGCTTATACTCTAAAGCATTAGTGTTGTTACTACTGCTATACACCCAGCAGCTATAACAACTCATGTCGTGCAAACATGCTTGTTTATAAGATGCAGATTTTATATATATATATATATATATATATGTGTCTTAATTGATGCAAACACTAGGGGGATGACAAATTGTTGTCTCAACCTTTTTCTCAACTCATCTATACGATTACCTTATAGAAATCTTCCACATATATAGAATTCACAGCTATAGCCAAATTCTTTACTAATATTACCAAACAGAGTCAAAATTCTTAGTTTCTCCCTGCAATAACCAAAACTTGACATTGTCCAGTATTTGAAGTTTTTCTTACCAGCTTTGCTGCATAATACATGTTTTCACTTTTCACTATAATGACCAAATATATATACATACTTTGTTTTAATAGTGAAACACACCTCAAGTGAAACCGAAATTCCCTACTGCAAGCCAATATATCTATTGTTAAAGCCAAAGTGATTTGGTCTAAAACCAAGATCTTGTGTTACAAGCAAAAAAAAAAGGCCATGTTGCCAAAATCCTCTATTGTGGCAACCAGACCTTATGCAACAATGCTTTTCTATTGTAAGCTTCCATTAGACCAAACATCAACTCTAATTCTGTAGAAAAATGTCATCTCTCTTGTGACGAAAACATTATACTACTCTTCCAGATCTGAACCAAAACCATTCTTGAAGAAAAAAAAAACCAAGCAATAGTCAAGCTATATCCATGCATTCAGTACTTTGACAGCAATTCGATCCATAAAAACTTCACATATGTCTCACTTGCAACCAAAGAATTGCATCTCTATGCCGAAGACAACCAATCTATGTTGCTATGAGATTATGAGTCGACTCTGATATGTGCAGTTGATATTTGCCCCATAAATCACTGATGCGGGAAAAAGAAGAGCAACTCAAGTTTCAACATCATGCACTTAAGTCTTGATTCACACCAAGCAATTCAAACACTCCAAGCTATGTTCTTGTTGCTACTGTGAGCAATGCAATATAAAAGTACAAGCCCTCCTTTTACACAATATATATGCAAGTACTTCATTACATAGCATGCATACATATGTGAATCCAAAAGGCTAACATCGCAGCAGTAAAAAGGCAATTGTACAACAAACCAAATACATCCTTTCATGCTGAGCTTTATTTCCCTAGAAGCCTAAACCAAGGTTTTTAGCCAGGTACACAAGTTCCAACACCATACTTTGACCCAACTTCTCATCTGTATATCATTCATCTATCCACCAAATCAAGCTGATATTTTTCAATATCACATCTTTTTTTAGTTGCAGTGAACTTTTCTTAAGCTATTTTGATACAAGTTTATCCGTTCAAGCTTTCAAAAAAAAAAAATGCAAACACAATTAGCCAATAAAATTGTTCATACTCTTTCCAAAAACCATGTTTATTTCAAATACCAAGCATTCCAATGAAGCCATTAGAGCATGCAAACAATACTTGGTCAGGCTAAACCCATTACAGTATGCAAACAATAACTATCAAGCCAAAGTTAGAACAAGTGATCACTACTCAATCAAGCAATAAGATAAATCATTAGAATAAGCAATGAGGCAATCAATGTTCAGACAAGCAGCAAGCAATACACCATGCTAAAACTACTAAAACAAGCTAGCAATCACTACCTAATCAAGCCAATTTCATGCAAGAAGCAGTCTCCATCACTAGTCTCTCAAAATGATATTATAAGACACTTGGGAGCTAAGTGATGACAATCTCGTTCAAAGTCATTGTTAAAGTTGTAGTCTCCAACTCATTTATGAGATTAGCCTATCCCTATAGTTCAAGCATATACCTTTAAGACCAACACCTTAAAATCAGTACCACTCCTTACCACAATCTTAGGTCAGAGACACTCACTGCAGTAATTATTCTTCTACAGAACCTGAATCTCACCAACATCAATCATAACATTCTATCCTATGCTTGACCAAGCACACCATTATTCCCAACCTAACGTCAAACTAAGGTCAATATTGCAAATCTTCCTCAAACCTAAATAATAAGTACTCTACCTAAATTTTCCCCCAGCAGCAAGTTGAAGCCCTAGTACTGTAACGACAATAGTCTAGTTTATGCATTGCATTTTTCATCTTTAGCAATTTGTATTCTCTGCCATGGTGAAGTCATAATCTCAAGCAAATATCCACAACTTTAACCCTATGCCCGCCATAATTCCAGCAACAAACCCTATCAACTCAATCCATGAAGTTGATCTACCATGTCTACTGCGGTGGTCAACATACACTTTTATCTTCAAAACAGTGCTTTATAAGATTAACCTCCCATATATTTATGTCTAAACTTTAGAATGCTACAGGACACGGCTAGTTTCATGCTACACTACAAGTTCCTTATGTAAACTTACATCAAACTACCATTGCCAAGCTTGTGTATGCACATGTTCAATAAATCAAGCTACATGCTCTTTCCAAATTCCTACATACGCTAAAGATGAACATGCCATATATATTCATACTAAGTATATCTCGACATAACAAGCTAATGCATACTTCAATCTTATAATCGCGTCAAGCTCAATCTCATGCCAAGCAGATTCATGACTAAGAGGAATAATACTCCAAGCATATAAATTAACAACATCAACATGCATATGAGTTTGTACATTCAAAAAGCATATCAAGGGTCATTCTAAAAGCCAACATGCATCATACATGAGCCTAATACAACATGCATATGCCAAGCTCCTCTTTTGAAAGCCATGTATCCATTCTAAAAGCCTTGAGAGCCACACCAAACCCATTTCTAATGCAAATATTTTTTGATGCATGCATGCTCTTTCATGGTCATTCAAATACAAAAGGCAACCACAAGCCGAAGCAATCAAAACATATGCCTAACGCATGCCTATGCAAGGTTGCCACAAGCTAAATCTCACTTAACACCAATCAATTACAATATGCATATTCATTTAAACGTGAAATCAAGCAAAGTAAGGAAAATGCAAGAAAGCTTTATATACCATATGCAACTACTTTGCCGCAAATATATACTTGTAAATCCATACGCACACAAAAGATCGTCTACTATGCTGATTCGAGAAGACAATCAAAATCCAAGGTTACAAGCAACTTCACGCACATAAAAAGAAAAAGAAAAAAAACGACAAGCTGCGGTGATTGAAGAAATCAAGCTTACATGACTTTTCATCGACTTAAGAAAGAATTGCAAACATTCAAGAATTCCAATGCATACTCTAGAACTCATGCCAATATGCTAGTCATTGAGGCACTCACGGCAAGCTCCATTTTTCGAGCTAGTAAAGTAGCCAAGCTAATTGATAACATTGTTACTCATCATCAATCAATGATGCCCAGATATGGTTTTCCATACACGATCCTTCATGCCTACACTACATGCCAATTCATTCTTCAATATTATTATCAAGCAAACAAAAGCAAGTCTCGCCAACTAAACTATGACCAGCACTACCAAACAAATATTGCACTCTTTCCTATTTTATTTTGAACTAAACACATATAGACCTTTCTTAGTGGCTGCCTATTGACTCACCAACTATCTCCTTATAGTCAGCTTACCCCCTAGTAATCATACTCTTTCAACTTTTACCAAAAACCATGGTTAATGAATCGACTCCAGCACATTCAGCCTCAATCTCCTAGCTTTTACATTTCCCCAGAGCAAGTTAAACATAGTCATTTTCTCCCTATTGATACAGACCCCTACATAAGCCTCATTCATAATTGGCAAGTACTTTTCTTGCAAACATTTGACGAAAGTGTATACTCAGGCTAATACATATTCATCTACATGTTTATGCAAGATTTCAGCTGCGGCGATTCAATTACAAAAATCTTTCAAATCAACAAGGATATAGGGAATCACGAATTTCCTATATATGGCTAGCTAAGGTAATATCAAACTCATGAATAAAGTTTCTTGCGGCAAAACCAGCAAAACAAACAAGAAAAAGAAGAAATCTAGAAGCTAGGCAACAAGTTAAATATCGCAGAAGGAATACCAATTCAATCCCAGATACAGACATATTGTTAAAAGGAGAGAGAGCATGCACAATCTCTCCCAGCATTCAAGGCCTGAGTCCTAAAATACTCAATTTGAAGGCGCACACTCACCTAAGCGAAATTGGCACAATCAGATGTCAGCAATTGAAGGAGAAATACGATTAAATTGAATAGTTCATGTCAGCAAATTGGTCCCGGCAATCAAAAAAGGTTGGGCGTCCCCGCAGCAAAAGAAAGAAATTAGAGTCGTTAAAAGGAAAAGTTCTGGGATTTTTTGAAATAAAGAGAAGAGAATGAGTCAGAGAAATTTCATTCGAAACGTACCTTAGGGATGCAATGAACTCTTGTTCAAAGAAGCTGACAATCTGCCATCACTCTGATGAACATAGCCACACACTAAGAAATTCAACTGGAAACACAGTCAGAAGACCAGATGCTGAAAGTCCAAGAAAAGAAGAAGAGAAGCCAAAAGAAAATAGAAGACTTAGTCAGTTTGGGCTCTCCTACGCAAAGTAAACGGGCCAAGCTGATTTTTCAAGCTCTATTTGATTATGTGGCCCATTTCATGCATAAAATGGCCCAAATAATCAAGGGGGCTAATGTTGATACCCAAAAAATTAATATTCATGCTTAATACATATTACAAACCCAATAACAAAATACACATGCGAATTACATTCGGAAATACAAAAGTTACGTATTTAATCGAAGTCATTCCACGCATGTGGACCCACATAATCATGCTCTTGGGGCTTGCAGATGTGGGTGTGGTGTGGAAGGTTACAGAAACGCAAAATGTTCATTTGTTGATTTGACGTCGTTGGTGATTTCGGTATTGGGCCCGAAATCCAAGCCAAATGACTTCGACCGACAAATGAAATGGTGAACATGCATGAGAATATTGGGCCGATCCTTTTCTTTCCTTTAGACCTAAGGCCCAACTATGTTTAAACCAAAGTCAATTCCCAATTACCCATATTCCTTCTTCCTTGCAGCAACCATATACCTAGTCCAAACCATAATCTCTCAAAGCTATCACCTTATCTTGCTAAGAAGAACCCTTGAAACCAGTCAAGGAGTGTCATCTTCTCCCCAAACCACAAGCTCAGTCTTCACAATCTCTCTTGTCCACATCATTCCGGATTTTGTGTTATCATGTATCTACAGCAATTAGCAGCCATCACAAGTAAGCTTTTTTTTTTCCTGGTTTTTAGGCAGAAATCATGTATCTAGAAGACTACTTTGTTTTACCCAGATATTCATATGCTTTTGTTCATCAAAACCTTATCCATTGAGCTTATAAAAGGTGAGTCCCTGCAGTAGAAAGGAGGGGGGGGGGGAGAATCCTGTGAAAAACCAGAAAAACGCCTAGAAACAATTTTCATGCCCTCATGCATTCAAGCCTTCAAGCCTCCAAGCACCAAATCCAATCCTTAATCACCATTCCAAACAGCCACCTTCGATCTCTATTTTTCCAAAAATCCCTTACCTAAGAAACCCCCTAGATTCTCTCACCGCAGTGCGTTTCTAGCTCACACACCATTCTTTCATGCTATCAAGCTCCTTTCGATTTTCAGGCCATCTGAATCACGAATGAATTTCTCCCATTGATTGGATTATTGGGTGGAATTTGGCCTAGTTGCAATTTAATTCAAAAAGGACCCCTACATCTTGGCGCGGTGTATAATTCAATGGACGAGCAGCCCCCTGTTGAACATTATCATGCGAGCTAGATAGCAGTTCGCATGCAAAGATGACCTCGCTCGGAGGCTGAAGCCCTAAAGCAAAGGCGAGATGACTTCGCTTCAAAGCAGATGCCCTAAGGCGGGGCGAGGTGACTTCGCATCAAAGCAGAAGCCCTAAAGCAAAGGCGAGACGACTTTGCGAAGAAGAGAAAGTTCAAGCGAGGCAAGATGGCTTCCAGGCGAGGCGAGATAGCTTCTAGGCAAGGCGAGATGTCTTCCAAGCGAGGCGAGATTGCTCCGCGCAGGGGACTTCGCGAAGAAGAAAGACGCGCAGCCTGCATGCACGCCAAGCCCATATCTAACACCAAATTCAAAACCTTCAAGCCAAAACCCCACCAGCCATCTTTCAATCCCTGTTCTTTAAACCCAAATTTTTTCCAGAAAACCCAATCCTATTCTCATCACTGCGGTGTGCCTTTAGCTCCCACTCCGGCTCACGCTACAAGCCTCTTTTGTCTTTGAATCACGCACAAGATTAACCCAGTATTCCAAGTATTTGGGTTAATTTTGGCCTAGTTACCTTTCAATCAAAAAGAACCTACACAGAATAACCGTTTACTATTGGAGGACTCTAGAGTTGGCTTTTTGTAGGAAAATTATTTTGGAAAAATTTCATTAAGGAAGTCGTAGAGGACGTTAATACGAATCCGTGGATATACTATTAGTTAAAATCGGAGTTCGTATGTCAAAGTTATGGTGTAAAATGTAAAATTACTATTTTCGATTTGGGGTATATATAAAAAGGAAAACTTACCGGTTTGGGTAAGGTAGAAAAATCAGAAGTTACTTTCTCTCTCTCTCTCTCTCCCCTCTCCCGTGCCCGTTTAGACTCGTGGGATTTGTCGTCTCCGTCCGGCCAAGATAGGCGGCAAGCTTGTATCAAATTGAAGCTTGGAGCATCCTCTACAAGTCTAGATTGGTGGCAGTCTGTGTCGCGCAGCCATGAAGGAGCACGATCGTCGGGAAGTCACGGTTGTGCCGCGGAGGTGTTCTCGCTGGAACTCATTTTTTTTCGGCCACAAAAATCGGAGCTACTGGTCTCATCTTGAAGCTCTCCCTTCCAGCAGCAAACC
The DNA here is from genome assembly GCA_034370585.1 of Fragaria x ananassa. Classification (NCBI taxonomy): domain Eukaryota; kingdom Viridiplantae; phylum Streptophyta; class Magnoliopsida; order Rosales; family Rosaceae; genus Fragaria; species Fragaria x ananassa. The sequence goes on along the minus strand of CP139753.1, from coordinate 13,205,869 downwards.
CCTAAAAGGATTCGACCTAACTCGAGCTAGGTAAGGAGAATCGGAAGTTTGAAATTCTAAGGTTTTAAATTGAGATTTTGGTTTTTTTTTTTATGTTTGGTTTCGATTACCCTAGTTAGGCTTTAAATTGGACTTTGTGGTAGTTATGAAAGTTGTTTGGAATGTTGAGAGGAAGATTGTGTCAAAATTTGATAGTCATTGGAGGTGACCGGAATTGGGCTGGCCAGCTGCCTCCTATGGGTAGTTTTTCATGTTTTTGAGTTTGTTTTAATGAGAGGAGTTTAATGATATGAAGTTTGGAATTTTTGGATAAGTTTTGGTTAGGTTTGAGATTTTTCAAAAATTGAGAATTTTGACGGTTGTTATAGTGAAAATCTGGCCGTTAGATTTCCTTGGTATTTATTCTAGAATATTAGAATTGATGAAGGTTGTGGTGGAGTTTGGTGTGAATCTGGTAAGCTTAACCCTAGTAAGAGTAGTGAGTTAAGCATAAGAGATTTGAGTGTTTATATTCAAGTATTTATTTTTCGGAATTGAAGTTTGGTCCTAAGCATATTTATTGTGTCAGGATACGAAGGGAACCTTGCTTGAGTGGTGATACGGATATCGTCGGGCTTATACCTAAATTTATGAGTGGACATTTTGGTTTTAAATAAATATGCATGTAAAATTTTATAATTTATTATTTTATTTTCCGAGCTTATATTATAATTTCGGTTTATGAAATGATCTTAGAAAGTATTTGAGATTGAAACATTGATTAATTATGGGTCATGATTTATGGATTTGAGCTCGGATTACTAATTGGGTATTTGAGTGGTGATGCGGATATCGTCGGGCTTATGCCTAAATTTGTGAGTAGACATTTTGGTTTTAAATAAATATGCATGCAAGATTTTATAATTTATTATTTTAAGCTTATATTATAATTTCGGCTTATGAAATGGTCTTAGAAAGTATTTGAGATTGAAGCATTGATTAATTCTGGGTCATGATTTATGGATTTGAGCTCGGATTACTAATTGGGTATTTGAGTTTGGATAGTCTTTATAAATTCCGGATTTTATTATAATTGCTTTATTTGTGGACTTGAGATTTATAAAAGATTTCCGAAAACAAGATTTTCGGTAGTTCACTATTTATAATTTTTTAATTTATTTGTGGAATATCGATCTTGACCTTGAGAATATTTTAACGAGTATTTTGGTTTGAGATATTAATTACGATTTTTACTGGTTAATTAAATCTCGCTTATATTATGACTTTGAGAATATTTTGACGTGTGAGACACGCCATTGAGTTTTAATATAATTTCTTATGATGATTTTCAAGTACGGTCAGGAACTGTACCATTCGTATGATATTGGGGAAGTTTAATGAATTTAAGTGCTTTTGTATATTTTTAGTCATCATAATATAAGGTCGCTTATATTTCATTACTAGCTAGCTTTATTAGTGGTCTTCACCATATGTGAGTCGAGCGCTTAGTGTTGGACGTTATTATAGTCTGGGAGGCACCAATAAGATATTATTATTTATTGCTAGCTAACCTTATTAGCGGTCCTCACCATAGGTGAGTTGAGCGCTTAGCGTGAGACGCTACTATAGCCTGAGAGACACCGACCCGAGTCTTGGAGTCTCCTCTTAGATGTTGATAATTCTTTGCCTTATTTTATTTTTCTCAGTTATGTATTTGATTAACCATCGGTGCTGGTTTATCTCTTCTTACGAGATTTCTTTATTTGATTAACCAGCAGGATTGGTTTGTCCATTCTATTGGGTTTATGAAATTTAAGTTATATGATTTACGAAAGTTGTGTGCAACTAAGTTTTTAAAACTGAAACGTGAGAAAGTATTAACTTACTTATTTTGTTAAATTATTTAATTTATTTTTGTCCACTCATTCTAACGTTTTTTAAATTACTTTTCTCTGAGCCATTTGGTTTTAAATGCCCAATTTGCAGGCTAAGTTTAATTGAGGTCGAGCGTATATGGAATCGAGGCATAGTCAAAGGCTGCTTCCGCTTATTTATTATTCATTGTTTTTCGTTCAACTTTAGATATGCTCTAAAGTTCAGTAATAAAATATTATATATGCTCTGATAACCAGTTAGTGATTTAATGTTGCATTTGTTGTTGGTTGTGGAATTCCAGAAGTTTAGTATTTGATATTTTAGGATATGTGATGAACTTGGATATCAGAAAGACTTCAGGTGTTGAGGCTGGTTTGTTTGGTTATAGAAGTGTAAGTTGGATTTTTCAGGTAAGGGTTGTCCATTTTCAAGGTAGATTATGTCGAATTTTCGGTAAATTTTCCTTAGAGGTGGACCCCGCAATACTTACTTCGGGTTTTAGGACGAAATTCAGGATGAGTCCTGACAAAAACACTTATAAATAAACAACCTCAAACAAACGATCGATCTACCTTTGGACATTGGCAGCCTTATCGGAGTATTAGATATATTGTTTGGTGGAGACCAAAGAGCAAGGAGTAAAATATCAATGATTATGGAAATTTTGATGGTTCGAAAAAAGAAAATCTCGATTGATATATCGAGATAATATCGAATATCGATGACAATTTTATTAAATTTTATCTAAAAATTGTATATTTGACTAAAAATAGACTAAATATAAAATTTGATATGAAAAATCGTAAAAAACGGAAATTTGAAGGAGAGAGTGATTGTTCTGAATTGTCAACACATTGTTCTGAATTGTCAACCTATGTGTTGACTACTTGATCATTTCTGTCACATTTCTATCAACTCTTGTTAAATTTCTCTTTTGGGTCATGGTGGATGATTGGGAAGTAAAAATTTAGCAACTTAATTACCACTACGCCAATAAGGTGAGTTCTGGAATACTCCGGAGCGTCCGTGCTCCGCGTTTGTCTTGGTTACGTGTCGATCCTCCATTGGTTTGTGTATTTCGTCCATGTTAGTCTCCTTGAGCGCGTGAGTTGCATAACTCAGCAAGTATTTCATCCGCAATCAAGAGAGGGCAGACGAGTTGGATGTGGGTAAATTGGTCACTGAATTCTTTAGTCTAATGGTTTAGGAAAAAACACACGATGTGATCAGCCTTACGGCCCTTACCTATCAATGAATGAGATCGATCTATCTCCCTCTCCTTGATCTGATCGGCTTGCTTAAGAGCGGCCGTTTTGATCTCATCGGCTATCTTGGAGGGCATCGGAGGTGATGAACTGGTGATGGTCTGATTTCTTGGCTGCTTCTTCGGCGAAGCTATTGGGTCGTTTCCACAGATCTTCCATTGTTTGTCTCTTCAGTTGCAGGACTGAGGGAGAGAAAGATAATGTGTTGGTGGGTTTGTGCTTTGTGTTGGTGGGTTTGTGCTTTGTGTTGGTGGTGGTTGTTATTTCCTGCTCTCTTTTTTCTTTTTTGTCTGCTTGGAATCAAAATCTAGAGACGGGAAGGACTCCATGTTGTGACAAGAATGAGCTGAAGAGAGGTACGTCCATGGACTCCTGATGAGGATGAGATTCTTGTCAATTACATCAACACAAATAAGGGACATGGCAGCTGGATAATCTCTTCCACAGCATGCAGGTTTTGATTTCTGTTACTTATTTGTGTGTAATGCCAGCTACATGTTCTATCTGGGTTTTGGTCCATTGTTGCCCCTTGAAATGAGTAACTGTATTTTAACTGAGGAATAAAACTTATCAAAGCCGGATCCAACCCAGAAAACGAAGAACGATGACAGATGGTGGAGAGATACCCAGACCGAAACTGTGTTTCGCACTGCCCAAGTCCTCAGATCTGAGGAATAAAACTTATCAAAGGAAAAAAAAACAATTAAAACTAATACCCACGCACGACGCGCCTAGCACGGTGTGCTTGCAATTGACGGGTTCAACGGTTTATTCACTTTGTCTTCTGTCAGAAAACAAACGCGGAGCACGGACGCGTCTCCCGCCAATAAACTCTGTAAAAGAAGGAAAAAAAACCAATGATGAATGTGTTGGTTTCTACCCATAGCAAGCTCTCGGTCTCCAAACCCATACACTAGTTCTCTCAAACCAAAACCATCCGCCAAACACAGTCTATAACTAAAAACCCAGAAGCACCTCACCCATCTCACCTCGACAAACATACCAACTCCAAAACTTTAACAAATATTAGATACAAAATTAGTATTTTTGTTTCTCATTTCATGGGTATCATTCCCTATTCGTTCCCTATGAAGGTAATCCGATTTAATGTTGTATCTAATAGACTACTACTGGGTTAAATGTTCTGACGTTGAGCTGTTGTGATACATTTTGTGTGTGTGTTCTTTGTATATTATATATAAAAGATTGCTGAAATCACAACTATCTGCGGTGTGCTTGGGTTTTCAATTTCTGACATTAGGGACTTCTACAAATACTTTGTTTGAGAATGAGTTTACTTGGGTGTCTATATGTTGGAATTACAAGATTGACTGTGTTGATCTTCCCTTTTCAGAACCCAGTTTGAGAGCCAGCTTGGAAGGATCCCGTTGGTCAGTTTGTTTTGGAAGGGAACCAAAGGGTATGTTTGGCCTTCGAATACATACATTTCTCTATCTGGTCTTGAAGCTTTAATCTGCATGAGTCGCATTGATAGTTTGTTTTCGATGAGATGTATTGATGTTCGGTTTAGTTTCACAGCTTGATTATTTATCAATTTCTCTCTGTTTGTAGTTTGTCTCCTACATGGAGTTTCCTGACTTCATGTATACTATTCTTCAAAGATGAAAGAAAACAAACTCTACACCGTTACTTTTAGTTGTTGTGGTATATCTGGTCTGCAGATGATGAATGATTGGAACTATTGCACTATTAAGTATGATTACATGACCTTGTATGCATTATAGTGATTATACTATGTTTGTGTTTCTGCTTTAATTTGTGGAACTAGCTTAAGTATATATAACAATCCTAGCTAGGTAAAATGTTAGTATTCTAACTGTTTTATTTGTCTGTCTGTATAAGATGGATAAGTCATGGATGGAGGAAGATAGAAGATCGCTAAAGTTTCGGTTAGGACTTGACACATTTCTTGAGTTTGCATTGCGAGGGACAAAAATAGTATATGCTGCCCTTGCTCAATGTGCTTTAGCAATGATGTATGGTCCATAAGGGTTATTAAGGAGCATATATTGTTCAAAGGTATAGACGTCAGCTATAAGCAATGGAAGCAGCATGGAGAACCTTCAACTTCTGCCACTAATGCCTTAGGGGATTCTGTACACATGAACCCCAATTTAGGGATAGAAGGGGGAAACTTAAGGAAAAGGAAGGCTGAAGGGGGGATCACCTCATCTGGTTCATATGATGTGCTGACCATTGCATCGGAGAATCCCGAGCATCATGGTAGGGTTAGAGGTGTTGGTGGCAATGTTAAGCCAGCTGCATATTTAAACTTGCCAAAACCACAAAGAAAGAGTATGAAACAAACTGTGAGTTTACCGCTGAAGAAGATGATAGAGGAGGAGATATATAGTATGCTTGCAGAGGACAGAGCACAATGGGAGGAGAGGGGTAAAAAACATGCTGAGGAAAGAGCGCTATGGACTTAGGAAAGAAATAAAAAACTTGCTGAGGAAAGAGATTACTGGAGTGATAAGTTTGCGAGGCTAGAAGCAAAAATTGATGGGATGGAGTTGCCTGTCAATACACCCAAATCTGCTACACCAGTAAGTTCAGGACAAGGGAGTTGTTCACCACAATTTGAAAGGGTTGTAGTTTGTAATAGATGCTGAGGTGAGGGCTGCAAAGAAGAAGTTGATTTTAAGAGATGATGTGAACGTGGTAGCTGAAGAGAAAATTGTGCGGGCCGTTGATGGGAAGGCAAAACGGACCTCCATATTGGAAGAGAAGTTAAGAGATGTCTTTGTTCCAAAGGCATCAGTAAATGGTGAAGAGGTAAATACCATATTATGCTGATATATAGCATTTCTGATTATGTACTTGTTTATTTGTAAGACCGAATGTCAATGTTAATTTGTTTCATGTATACATTTTGTGTCATAAGGAGTGCAAATTGGCTGTTGATTTGGTGGTAAACATTGTAGCCATTGGAGTGCAATTGTCGACCTTGAGACCAACCAGCAAACTATCCATGGTGTTCCATTGGGAGATGAAAATGTGTGTGTCTCCATCATTCGGCCATTGGTTCCTGAAGCTTTGCTGCCATTTTGGGAGATGAAAATGTGTGCGTCTCCATCATTCGGCCATTGGTTCCTGAAGCTTTGCTGCCATTTCTGATCAAAGATGAGATAGTGAAGGTAACGGATGCCATCGGTACTTCTGTTGCTTGGCCAAAGAACCTAGTCATTGTCAGTATACCAGATTCCAAGGTAACCCAAATTCTCTGTCTCTATTTTCATATCAGTGTCACTTAGCACCCGTTTGGCAGCACGTTTTCTCCTTAAAACCACTTATGTTTAACATATTAGATGGACTTGGTGTTTGGTAAGACGATAAAAAGAAGTAGTTTTAAAACATTAGGGTCTGTTTACCACGATTTTAAGAAGCAGGTAAATACCTGTTTTTTGAAAACCGAGATTTCCCACTGTATGCGGAGCTGGGAAAGACTAATGAAATTTTCAAATGCCAAAAAGCCCCTCATCATTTTCTCTGAATGACAACCTCTGATTCTGAATCAAATGATACCAACCTCTTTTCTTCTCCCATCAGTAAGTTTCTCTCACGCTCAGGTCCTCTGCTACTACTTTCTGATTAGTGTAAACCCTTTATTGTTATTTGGTTAGTTTTCTCTTGTTTTCCTCAGTACATGACCTTCCCAATTTTGTTATATTCATCCTTCATCTTCATTTTCCCTCCCGGCTTGGTTCCATTCCGAAAAGAAGCTTTTTGTTCTAAAATTTTCTCCCAAATGCCTTTGTAATTCCCCAAAGTCTCTTGTTGATCATATTTTCACAATTGATTAACTAAGCCTCAGAAAATCAGACTATATATATACACCGACATATTTTTACAACGATAGGAAAAACGAAAGCGTAAAAATCAAAAGAAGACGGCAAGGGATCCTTTTCATGATAAGGAGGATTTGCAAAACTTGCCAAAGAAGCTCCCGCCAGCTGTTAGTATTTTGTGCATTTGGGCCAACACAGATTTGCGGGATGGGGCTACCATACAAAACACTTTTGATGCGGAAATTTTTGGTCATACAAAGAAAGCTGTCGTCCTTAGAAGTGACATCTATGCCATGGCACACATGTTGGAACCATCAGGAGGCTGCATTGCTTTTTACATGAGGTAAATATTCAAAGCTAGCTATCTGTTTGTCGAATGTTTGTGTTTCTGATTTGTTAGATGTAAATTAGTTGTGATGTTGTCAATTTAAATTGTCTATGTAGCTACCCTCATGATGTTTTGAAAAAGTTCTGGAGGACTGATATGGTAGCCTTTGTCGACCCTGACCCTGATCACACGGGTGCAGTTGGCTTTGGAAGTACAACTGAACAATCTCAGGCTTTATTCAATCGGTACAAAGCAGGGAAGACTGGACAGATTTATTTGCTGCCATATAACTCAGGGTACGTAAACTGGATTATTACGAAGTTTGTCATGGTATATTGCTTTGAGTGACTGCTTTATCTAAACTAGGTTATATTGATAATGAGGCTTTTTCTTTGTGGCATAGTGATCATCGGGTGTTGTCTATTGTGGATCCGGATCAAGAAATCATTTACTTCATGTATCCGTCAAGGAGGTGGCACGACTTCGATGGTGAATGGAAATCAATTGTCAACACGTAAGTCTCTTTTCCACTATATAATCAGTTTTTGTTGTTCTTTGCAAATTATATACATGCTTTACTAATGTTGGCGTTCTTCTAATCATTTTGAAGGTCCATTAGAATGTTTAATGCTCACAATTTGTTTAATCCACACAAGTATAGGAGAGGAAGGAAATGGAAATCAATCCAATGGAAAATTCTTGCTGTAAGTTAGTGTACACAACAAGTAATTAAGTAAAGCTTCTGATTTGGCATGGTGGTACTTTCAGAACATTCCGGATGGTGTCAAGACTTGTGGATATTGGATTATGCGTTGCATGAAGGAGATAGTGGAAGACAAGGATTTGGATTTTGCTGATAAGGTGTATGAGCTGCTTCCAATACCATAATTGTAATTATTTCATGGTTGGCGACTTTGCATGTAACTTCTTCCTGAGTGGGATATCTCATACTTTGTTTGTTTTCTATCTTTTTATTTCTTGCAGTGGAAAAGAAGTACTCAGAAAAAGGGAAATCTTGTTTACACAGATTATGAGATTGATGAAGTTCGGGTTGAATGGGCGCAGCATGTGATGAAGTTTGCAAATGTCTAGTGTGCGCAGGGGGTCTATGGTATAAATTTAGTTAGGGACTGCCTAGCTACATTTGGAAGGTTATTTTGGCCTAACTTATATGATCGACTTTTGTTTTATCGATCATTTTCAACCTCCTAGCAGATTACTCAACTTAAAGACGGATTGATAATTTTGAATATTACGAACAATTGATGTAGTTTGGTGGCTGATTGAAATGAAGTTACAAGCATTTGGCTTATGAATTGTCATCAATGGATGCTCTTTTGTTACTAGCAGATGACTGGTTGAAATAACTCAGACAACACATATCGCAACAAGAATCAAACAACAGAACTGGACCAAATAACTGTTCTGATAAAAAAGAAAAGAAATGACTGATAAAACTAACGGTACTATAGTGCGAGACTGTGCTAAACAAAACTCATAAAGAGAAAGATAAGATTTTCAAAGGGGGTGTCAGCAGGTGTGAACTGATCAAAGGGACGCGACACTTGAGGGTCTTTCCCTGTCAGTTTTATGATGTCGTGGTTGTCGGGATGCTTTGTTCTCCTACGCGCAACAGACAAAACAAATAAAGCAAAACCCCAAATGTGGGAATTGAAAGCCACCTTCATCTGTTTTTGTATTTATAGAAACTTTTATACTGGTAAACATTATTATTAGATTATATATGTTGCCATGTAACCCATGTTGGTGAAACCAGAGAGCTTAGTTAACTTGGATTAGAGGGATATTATACTTGAAAGCACAGCAAAGATAAAACCAACATACCCACAAATTATTATTAAAAGGTAAAGGTGAGAACATTGTAATATTCCTATTCCTTCTTACTCCTCCTCATTTCTCTTTTTAGCTATTAATCATTGGGCACCACTGAATTCTAAGTGTTATAATCCATTTGCAGGCTTCCTGCTATGAATCTCTAAGTGGGATTCTCTTGTTGGGAAATGCAGACTTGATCTGCTGCATGAATGACTCTTCTTCTCTGAATTTCTTGACTTTCAATTCCAATCTATATATGGAGGTAAACCCTTAAACCTTTTTCCCTATGGATTTCGATTAAAGTTTTTTTTTTCCTTTTCTTTGTGAGATTGAAACTTGATGTGATTCTCTTATGATTGTTCTTTCATATGATCATTTTTTTTCATCTGGGTTTGACGTATTTGAGTTTTCTATATGTTGTTGGGGATGAACAAACGGATGAAAGGGATGGTAGGATGAATGTACATATCGACTTTCTGTAAAGGACTTTGTATAGAGAAACCATGTCCGAGTGAAAGAAATCAGCTTTTCAAACTTTCTCAAGGATACCATGATTGTTGTTAGAATTTGAAATGGGTGTATGGATTTAATTTTGTTCTGGGGTGATCAGCGAGTCTTAGCAAGTTAAAACTTGCTTTTAATTTACAATAGTGGATGATCGCACTAAAGTATCGCAAGGATATACATTAGCTTTTAATCGATAAATTGTAAACCTTTTCCTGTGTCCTAGAATTACATCGATGTAGGACATCAATGCTTTTCCTGTGTCCTAAAAAACATAGATGAAAATTAACTAGAGGAAAGCCGTGGTGGTTTTGCTGTATCCTGTATGGTAAGAAATGATTTCCATAGATTTTGGTGCTGAATGTGGTCCCAGGGCCAAAAGGAGTGAGACGTAAGATACTCACCTCGCCATCCTCAGTTGGTTAAGGATCATTGAGCTGGGGCTTATAATTTGGCATCTCGAAATGATCAGTAGCTGTATCTTTTGCTAGTTTAGAGGCAGTTGCAATTCTGTGATTCGTGTTAGACTTAACCGTTCAACTTAGGGACCCTAGACTCTGAAAGTGGATCCCTACACTCTTTGGGTTTTGATTGTGTTGCATTTGATGAACCCTGTACTCTATTGATCAATGCTGAAACTCGGTTTTGTGTATTAAAAGGTTCCAAATATGACGGAGGCAAAGAAGGATGAAAGTCAATTGATATCAGCTGCGGCTTTTGTTGAAGGGGGAATACAAGATGCATGTGGTGAAGCCTGTAGCATATGCCTTGAGGATTTTTGTGAAAGTGATCCGTCAGTGGTACTATTTCAATACATACTTCTGTTTCATAAGTTGCAGTGATAATATAGATTATCATGTGTTCAGAAACATATGATAATCTATATGCATTGTATTTCACGTGTTTACCTTACAAAGATGTGCCTTCAATTCCATTCCTGTGTGTTTTACTTGCAGCTGACTACTTGCAAGCATGAGTTTCACTTCCACTGCATCCTTGAATGGTATAACTCATACTAAACTTAAAATGTTTAATGACTCTTTATTTTTCTTCTGTTATGGTTGTTAATAAAGGTCAATTAGTGATCTTACTTTTTATTCATATAAGAAGTAGAGAGATAATGCCATTTCATCGAGTCATACTTTTCTTCAATTTATTATATAACTGATAAATTTCCTCGTTATGTATATTGCTTCATTCTCATGTAAACATAAAATTAACTCTGACTTGATGAAGATGTCACTGTCATTGGTGTTCATCTGCTTAAGAGAGATCCTTTGACATCTTTTCTCAGCTTAAAGAAAATGTATTTGTACTGAATTTTTTTCCTTATTTGTTCTAACTTTGACACTGTCATTAGTTATTCAATAAGTATTCAAATTGTGAACAGTATATGTGCTTAAGGGATTAGCATTATGTAATTTTATAAAAAAAAAAATTCAGAGAGAAGCATCGTCATTTTTTAAAGTATAACATAAATTACACAATGTGACGTATATAGGTGCCAGAGAAGTTCCCAATGTCCAATGTGTTGGCAGGGCTTTAGCTTGAAGGATCCCTCCAGGTTAGCTTTTGCATTATCTAATTGACTTGTATTGTTATGCTAACCTGGAGTTAACTAAAATGCATTTTTGTGACAGTCAAGAATTACTTGAGGCGGTAGAACGGGAGAGGACCATTAGGGCCACAGCAAGAAGTGCAACCATATTTCATCATCCCACCCTCACCAATTTTGAAGTGCAGCATGTATATCATCTATCTTGTTCTTTGTTCCTTTCTTCTTTTTTCTTTTTTTTGATGAAATAATTCCATACATTCTTTGAAACATTAGACGCTCTGATCAACTTCCGACTCTCCAATAGAAAGCAATTGAAGAAATTAAATGTAGAAATTTAAAGCTTCAGGATTGATGTGTTTGTTCTATGCGATGCAGTTAGCTGATGGTACTAATGATGCTGACCTTGAAGAGCGTATCATCCAGCATTTGGCAGCTGCTGCATCAATGGGAAGGACTCACCACATTGGTAGAAGGGAAGACCAGCAGAGCCGGTCATCTCTTCGTGGTCATCCACACTTCTCAGTCATTTCCGCTCACCCCAATGCACATTCTCTTGGTCATGTTTCTGCCTCCGGTGGGGAGAGTGAACCAGCTACCATAACTGCAGCAAGTCCATCTACCCCACTTGCGTCAGGTGGAGATGAATCATCACGATGGAGTTCACAAATTTCTTCTGTTCAAACTGATGAATTTTCTTCCTCCACATCTGGGCCTACACTCATGCAACGAAATCGTCAAGGAATTCCCTCTACCTGCTGGTAGTCTTCGTTTCCTTGTTTCATTTATGTTAATGTGGTGATCAGTTTTGTTGTATGCTCTTCTTTGCCAAACATTTGTATGACCAATTTTGTATATATTTCTAGGAGCTCTTCCAGTCACTCCTCACCAATAAATCAGGAAACAGCAGGACCATCAGATCTTCAGTCTATTTCAGAGTCTCTGAAATCAAAATTTAATGCCATGTCAATGAAGTATGATACATAAAGTGACCATTCTTTTATTTTAAAATTCCTTTGTCTACTTTGATATTTTGTGTTCGTGAGCTCATATATTTTCTCTTTTACCATTTTCACTTTGTTCTACGCAAGATACAAGGAGTCATTTTCAAAGAGTACAAGAGGATGGAAGGATAGGCTGTTCTCTCGCAGCCCTTCTATGTCAGAACTTGGTTCTGAAGTTCGGAGAGAAGTCAATGCTGGAATCGCTAGTGTATCTCGAATTATAGAGAGCCTTGAGACCAGAGATAATAGTAGAGTTGGTCAGGATCCTGTAGCAAATCAAACAGCAGATGGTTCTACGACGGACCAGGGCAACCGGAACAGCTCTGAGAGTCATGGGAGGACTTTGACCGACAACAATAGGCCTGTGACACCTTGTGCTGCAGGTTCTGCTTCCAATTGATCTGCCATAAACTGTTTCAACAATGCATCTATACTCAGCATTTCATTATATAAGGTGAGAAATGGCATTAGCTTCAATTTTGTTGCACCGAAGTAACCTACTTCATCTCCAGTCAACATATTTGCAGCTTATTGGTTTAAGGGTGAATTTTATTTTGGGATTTGAGTTCTGTGCATGCATAACTCCTCCTAATCCTATCTCGATTCCACCCTCAAACAACTTAGTTGTAATCTGTTTACAAAGTTCAGAATGTCTCTGCTTCATGTTTTTCTTAAACCTTTCTTATTGATCCAGCTCCTCTGAGTTTACGTCAGATTTTAAAGTTCAACATTTTTCTGCAGACATGACGTGCTGAGGATGAGATGCCTTGCAGTTCAGGCTAGAGTTGAAGAGCTGTGAATGTAAATCGAATAAGGAAGAGGAAGAGCAAGTTGCGAGATGAAAGGTTCCATCTGGACACTCGACATATATAAGTGGGTTTATTTATCTGTAAATATGTTTCTATATATAAACCAATATGTAGCGCTTTAATTATGTCTGAATTGTCTGGTTCTTGGCACTGGTTTATTTGGATACTACAGAATCGTGTTGAGACTTATGGAACCACCCTTTCCAAGTACATAGAACTCATGGCAAAGCTGCAGAGCAATTTGCCATTACGCATTAACAAGAATCATCTAATAAGGTAGAACCGTAGAAGCTGTTTATTAGACTCTGTCTTACCATTGTAGCTCACTTGTGTCATGTTGGTTATTAATGGCTGTGATTCTGGTTCGGCTAAAATAGCCTCACAATTTAACCCTGCAAAAGATTGTCGATTGTAGTATAAAGAAGCAAGGATCGTTCATTGCCAGAGATTGAGGGTATTTAATTTCACACACAAAAACAATGTCACAAAAGTGTCTATTGTTCCTGACGAACAGCAGACTAAAATATAATTAACTACCTAATCTACACTACTCAGAAAATTATGAAAATTTATAAAACTAAACTAGACACAAAGAAGAACACGCACACAAAATTTGAGGGGATTTGGAGTTTGTTTACTATACTAAATAAATCACGAAATACAGAAGACAGAAGAATAAGAAAACAGTTTTGATTTGTAGTTTGAGAAATATGATAGAGAAGAGGTTAGGGATTTAGGAAATTCACCACCGAATATGCTTTAAAACAAAGTCCACACAACCAAGATTCCAATTACCAAGTTATGAAAAGGTTCAATCAAGAATAAACCGTGAACGCACTGCGTAAATTCCTATTACTTCCCTTAATTACTTATGCAAGATGAACGCACCATTACTAAGCCTTTAGAATAACCAATCAAGGTATAGACGCTATCCTATCAACAAGTTATTCTAAGCATTAAGATCAATGGAAGTGATTGAACAAGTATGCAAAACTAGTGTGGAACGCCTACCTAGCATGCAAGTCTCTCTATTTGGTTTCACCTATTGTCCTATAGGTTTTACTACTTTGAACTAAGCCGTATTAACCGTTTAGGAGATTAAACAACCTAATTCTAGCCCCACTCACAAGTTCATAATGTTCTATGTATGCATCCATGAACATAAACAAGCAAGAGTTCTCTATAAATCAAAACCAAACAGACAATCCAACTAAGTAATTACGAAATCAAGGTTGTGAAACAAAGTTTATTGCATAATTCGGGGCTTCAAATCTCCACCCCTAACTAAGATAAACTAGCCACACATCGTTGTAGAAATCACACAGAGAAAATAAATTCGAAAGTTAAAGATTACAAAGGGAAGAAGAAAACTGTGAATGGAAGGAGTTGACGATGATCTTGGCGACTTCCCCTTGATGGATTCTTGTGCGATGCAGCAACGTGAAGACTCTCTTCTGTATGACGGCTCTCTCCTCCGTTTTGGTATTAGGGTTCTGTCTTAAATAGTCTCCAAGTCTCCAAAGCTTCCTTGTCAGACCATGTTTCCTTCTTTGACTAGAATCAATGTTTGGGCCAGCTTTTGAATGTCTTCCACATATAATCTGGACTTGGATTTTGGGAAAATTATATTAATGATGTCACTCTTCAAAATCGTGCAAAAAACCCCCAAGAAAGCTTCTCAAAATCCAGCCCAAACACTGCCTCGAACTTGACTGCTGCACAGCTTTCCCGGAACTGCTGATTTTCTGTCCAACTTTGGAGCTTCATAACTCCCAGATGACATCACCGATTTGGATGATTCTTGAGTCCAAAGTGATCTACAAATGCTCCTCTACAAATCTGGGCAGTCATCTTGGTGAAACCGTTCTCGAAACCGCATGGAAATTAGCCTTGAAAACCGGAGAAAATAAGCAGAACCCATTTTTCAGCTTTTTGTGTTTGCAGCTTCTGTTTTGGTGAAGTGGTTCCATCGCCTTTCCTTGATATTTTTGACCATATGAGTAATCAATCTCCATCAATGACATCTCTAATTCGTATTGGAAGCCTTGCTTGTATCACTTGAGCACATATTTGCATTATCTTGCTCCACGAAGTACCTAAGAAAATAACAAAGTTAAAACAATCTTTTTAAAGGAAAATAGCCAAGTTAAATGCAAAGGTTAAACTATAAAATTGTCGCATTTTATGCTCCTATCAAATTCCCCCACACTTAGCTTTTGCTAGTCCCTTAGCAAAATCAAAGACTCAAAACCTAACTAGACTCGAAACCAACTCTAATGCCCTTAACAAATTGTCTCAGAAATCCCCTACTTTCATAGCACCAAGAATAACACTCAACCAAGAATTAAGCTCACATTCAAGAGTTAATAAAGACTTATATTCAACATAGCACAAGTAAGACTTGGGAGAGAACAATGGTGATGGTTAGAGCTCAACATGCATAAGACAAATCATGATTTCACCTCACAAGGATTGCACTCTTTCTTCTCTCCAGATTCAAGGTATGCTTAAAGCTTTCACTCAAGTGTATGTGAGAGATCAACATAAAAATCAACAAATAGCTCACATACATAAGAAAGAAAAAAGGTAACGAAAAACATGATTTATAATCCCATGAAGGAAATCAAATACTTGCCAAATAGACCACAATACGCTCAACTTTTGCACCTAACTCCACAGATCATAGTTTTCCCATCTCAAGGATCAAGTAGGTCTTTTTCAAGGTTGTAATGGGGCTAGGCTTAGGGTTACAGAAACAAGGGGATAGGAATTCAAACAAGTATCCTGAAACCTAGCAGAGCTTTCATTGATGCAGAGAGATTCCTCTTGTGCTCTTACAACCGTCAAGGTCTCCTTGTAACTTCATTGTGTCATTAAATGCAGCCAAATGTCATTGAGTTGGGCCGTTGCTTCATTCTAAACACTTCAAGAAATTAAGCTCGATGTTCTTCACAAATTCTTTTTCTTTAGTTCTTCTCTTCCTGCCCGTGCAATAAATTTTTTTCTTTTTCATTTTTTTTCTTTTCTTTTCTCACGGCCAGGGATTGCAATCCAGCTTGAGTCTTCCCCCACACTTATTCTTTCTTCATCATCTTTGTATCGCCTTGATTTTGCATAAATCTCATATATAGCTCTACTAGATTCCAGAACAAGGGTAAGGATATAGCTATACTAAAGCTCAAGGTCAAGATCATAAGGGTGATGACAAAAAGGTTTAAAACATAGGCTCAAAAGGGGTTAATCTAAGGGGTGTACATCTTGTGTACACAACTGGGGACACAGGCTAATTTGGCTTTGGTGGAGATCCTAGGTGCCTCAATCCTTTCCTCAATCAGGGCATGTCATGACTAAAAGTTTTGAAAGGTGGCAAAAGCGAGTTCTAGTAAACTCTCTAGTCCATTAAACTTAATCTGCGGCAAGCATTCAATCATGAAAGAATAATGGGATTTAGCAACAAGCATATCATTGAAAATCGAATAATGAATTTCAAAATCTCTCCAAAGAAAGGCATTAAGATCAATAATCTCACAAGGGTTATTTTGAAATCACAATCCGAAATAGCATGTTCAAATATTCTGTACCAAAGTCTCAAGCCATATCTACTACAAGTACGCATGCATCATATAAGACTCGATTAACCAAAGAATGTTATGCTCATCATCTCAAATTAATGATCATCTTTTAGTCATGATTTCAGAAGATTAATATCATCCTAGACTTGTTAGGGCTCCTACGACTCAAAAACCAAAAATAAAAACACAAACACAATTATATATATATATATATATTTTTTTAAAAGATGCGTGCAGTCTCTTCCCCCACACTTGAACAATGCAGCGTCCTCGATGCAAGAACAATATAGATCATGCAATGATAACATATGTATGGAGGAAAGTGAGCAAAACAAGAGACTAAGAAAAGAAAGTTCAGAAAAGCTCCCCCATTTTGCGCTCTGAAGCCAACTTCCAGCTCATATAACATCTAGTGGCAGCATCCAATGTCTGAGATTTCAATTGCAGATGAAATATGGAATTGCTAGCTTTATGAGGATATGTGGCACGTTTCCTAACTCCAAATGGGTTGAAAATGGCAGCCCTGCAAAGTTAGAAGAAAAACAGAAATCGCACAGAAAAGCTGAAGCAAGGACCTTTACCCATTCAAACCTAATTTCCAATGAGTTCTGGTGCCGGAATGTAAAAGTGCCTCAAAGCAGAGTTGAAGCTGACTCAACAAGCTTTCTGGGAATGTATGGTTGTGCTCTACAGAATTTCCGGAAGTATCCCCTGTTTTTACCTTTTCCCGGCTGTACTGCACAACTTCTGGTTTCCTGGCAGTGACCTTTCTGCCTTCAACATCAAACTGAGAATGACTCGGGTCTCCAAATCCACTTCTGTAAAATCCTACAGAAACTAGACTCAGAGATCTTTCTTTTCATATATAGCACACCGTCCCAGGTTCTGCGATCTGCAAACCGTAGCCCTCCAAAGTTGGCAGACTGCTTTTTGCAAGATCATTGTTTTTGCATAACTTGGAGTTTTCTTCAACTTTTTTCAACTCTAACCTGCACACACACAAAACACATCAAAATGAACAAAAACCAAACAAAGAAAACACAGAAGATAAAGATGGTTGGGTTGCCTCCCAACAAGCGCTGATTTAGCGTCTTCAGCCAGACGGAGTTTCTTCTTTAGTCCACAGGGGGTGATGCATTACAGAGGTTCTCCTCCTCTACATTGTGCTCTTGAAAGGCCTCATAATATGGTTTGAGGCGGTGTCCATTGACTTTGAATTCATTGCCACTCTTTTCACTACGAATCTGCACAGCTCCATGAGGAAAAACGTTAGTAACAATGAAAGGACCAACCCAACGAGAACGGAGCTTACCTGGAAATAGCTTAAGTCGCGAGTGGAAAAGCAAAACTTTCTGTCCCACACTAAAAGTTTTTCCACGAATCATCTTATCATGGAAAGCTTTAGTTTTCTCTTTGTAAATTCGTGCACTCTCATATGCATCATTCCGTAGTTCTTCCAACTCACTAATTTGAAGCTTGCGGTGTAGTCCAGCCTTGTCAATGTTCATATTGAACTCTTTAACAGCCCAATATGCCCTATGCTCGAGCTCAACTGGCAGATGGCACGCTTTGCCATAAACAAGCCGGAAAGGCGACATGTCAATGGGTGTCTTGTATGCAGTTCTATACGCCCAAAGTGCATCATCAAGGCGTTGGCTCCAATCCTTCCTGTTTGGGTTGACAGTTCTCTCTAGTATCTTCTTGATCTCACGATTTGAAACTTCTGCCTGTCCACTCGTCTGAGGATGATAAGGTGTGGAAACCTGATGTGTAATGTTGTATTTCCGGAGCAAAGCTTCAATCGATTTGTTGCAAAAGTGTGATCCTCCATCACTTATGATAGCTCTTGGCATTCCAAACCTAGAAAAGATGTTAGATCGAAGAAAATCTGCAACAACTCGAGAATCGTTAGTACGGGTGGCTTTTGCTTCCACCCATTTCGACACGTAATCCACAGCAAGGAGTATATAAAGAAAACCTTGGGACGAAGGAAAAGGTCCCATAAAGTCTATACCCCAAACATCAAAAATTTCAACAACCAAGATTGGAGTTAAGGGCATTTGGTTTTTAGGTCCTAGGTTTCCAGATCTTTGACACCTATCACAAGTCATACAAAAAGTATATGCATCTTTGAACAAAGTAGGCCAATAAAATCCGGATTCTAACACCTTGAGAGCAGTCTTTTTAGAGCCAAAGTGACCACCACAATTCTCCGTATGACAAAACGACAATATATGATTAAATTCAGAATCAGGCACACATTGTCTTATCAAACCATCAGCACAAAATTTCCACAAATAAGGATCATCCCACACAAAACGGTTTGCATCTCTTTTCAGTTTATCCTTCTTAGCATGCGACAAAGTGTTTGGCAACTTCTTAGATACTAAATAGTTCACAATATCAGCATACCAAGGAGTACTTACCTCAAGTCCAAAGAGTTGCTCGTCTGGGAAGGTCTCAATTAAAGGAATGGTGTCCTTGTCATGCACTATGCGACTCAAATGATCTGCCACAACATTCTCGCTTCCCTTCTTATCTTTTATTTCGACATCAAATTCTTGGAGAAGGAGAATCCATCGAATTAGCCTTGGTTTCGCCTCCTTCTTTGAGAATAAATACTTCAAAGCTGCATGATCAGTATAAATGACGACTTTAGTTTGAAGTAAATACGATCTAAATTTTTCAAGAGCAAAAACAACAGCTAATAATTCTTTTTCTGTTGTGGAGTAATTCAATTGAGCATCATTCAAAGTCCGAGAGGCATAGTAGATCGCATATGGCTTTTTGTCTTTTCTTTGACCAAGAACGGCGCCTACGGCATAATCTGAAGCATCACACATGAGCTCAAAGGGTAAGGACCAATCAGGGGGCTGCATTATGGGTGCTGTAGTCAACAATGTCTTCAACTTCTCAAAGGCAGCCTTGCACTCGTCATCAAACACAAAGGGGATGTCTTTCTGGAGCAGCATTGTAAGGGGTCTTGCAATCCCTGAAAAATCCTGGATGAATCTTCTGTAAAATCCTGCATGACCAAGAAAAGAACGAACCTCTCTCACAGATGTGGGAGGTGGTAAGTAGCGTACTAAATCCACTTTAGCCTTATCTACTTCAATTCCCCTAGAAGACACAATATGCCCCAACACAATTCCTTGTGTCACCATGAAGTGACATTTTTCCCAATTTAAAACCAAGTTAGATTCAATGCAACGCTTTAAAATCAAAGAAAGGTTTTCAAGGCATTCATCAAAAGTTTTTCCAAACACACTAAAATCATCCATGAAAACTTCTATGATTTTCTCAATGTAATCAGAAAAGATGCTTACCATACATCTCTGGAACGTACCTGGCGCATTACAGAGTCCAAAAGGCATCCTCCTATAGGCAAAAGTGCCAAAGGGGCATGTGAATGTTGTCTTTTCTTGATCTTCTTGTGCAATAGCAATCTGATTGTACCCTGAATAACCATCAAGAAAGCAGTAAAATCCATGGCCCGCTAACCTCTCCAACATTTGATCAATGAAAGGCAAAGGGAAGTGATCCTTCCTTGTTGTGGCATTGAGCTTCCTATAATCTATGCACATTCTATGGCCTGTGATAGTTCTTTGTGGCACTAACTCATTCTCTGCATTTTTCACAACAGTTATCCCGGACTTCTTTGGAACTACTTGCACCGGTGACACCCATTTTGAGTCCGAAATTGGGTAGATGACACCACAATCTAGGAGTTTGATAACCTCTTTCTTCACAACTTCCATCATTGGAGGGTTTAGTCTTCTTTGAGCTTCCCTGGATGGTTTCGCACCCTCTTCAAGAAGAATCCGATGCACACATGTGGTAGAGCTAATTCCCTTAATGTCAGCAAGTGTCCATCCAATTGCGGTTTTGTGATTTTTAAGCACCTCCACTAACTTCTCCTCTTGTTCAGCCGTAAGTTTAGAAGAGATGATAACAGGCAAAGTCTCATTGTCACCCAAATAAACATACTTCAAGTGATCCGGTAACAACTTAAGTTCAAGTGATGGTGCCTGAATCACAGATGGAAGTATTTTATTAGTGGATAACTGAATTGGAACGGGAGGAGTATACCTTTCTAAACGTGGGAGTGCCTCAAGGTAGGCCACAGATTCAATTATAGCATCATCACACGTCTCTTTGAGCTCGTTGGGTGATATTGGGATGCCATGGCTTGTAAATCCAATGCCTTGCTCAATGGTGGTTTCCAACACGTCCGCTTTCAATGCCTTGAGAAATTCCTGCGCAAGTGTATCAATGATATCAACAGAAAAGCAAGAATTTATTTCATGTAAAGGATACCGCATTGCTTCAAAAATGTTGAAACCAATCACTTCTCCATCGAATTCCATGGTCAATGAGCCTGCGTAAACATCAATTTTGGTTCTTGCTGTCCTCATGAATGGTCTTCCAAGTAGAAGTGACGCTGAATTCATGGGAGAATCCTCCATCTCTAACACATAAAAATCTGCTGGAAATATAAGTTTATCAACCTGCACAAGAACATCTTCCAAAAGTCCTTTCGGATATGCGTTAGATCTATTTGCTAGCTGAATGACAACATTATCTTTTTTAAGCTCACCTAGACCTAGAGATGTATAAACAGCATAAGGCATTACGTTAATAGATGCTCCTAGGTCTAACATAGCATTCTCAAACCTCATGTTACCAATCACACACGGGATTGTAAAGCTGCCAGGATCTTTACACTTTGGAGGAATTTTTCTATCAATCATGGCAGAGACATTGGCGCCAACTTTCACCACTTCTTTTTCTCGAATGTGTCTTCTGGTTGTACACAACTCCTTGAGGAATTTAGCATATTTTGGAACTTGTTTCAAAGCATCAAGGAGAGGGATATTAATTTGCACTTTCTTGAAAACATCCAAAATAGCTTGTTCGTTCTCTTCCTTCCTAGATTGTGAAAACCTACTGGGAAAAGGCAAACAAGAAGAAGAATTAGTATTAATCAAACTTGAAGGGTCAGAAGGTTCACCTTTTGCGTTGAAAGCTTTGGTCAAAGATGGTGGCTTCTTTAATTCTTCATGCCATGTTGCTGGATCTTTCTCTTGTCCTTTTTGCATGGTGATAACATCCTCCTCTTCATTAACATGCATGGGCACCTTCTTTGACTTCTTTGGAATGTCATGAACCACTTTACCACTTCTTGTTGTTATTGCTTTTGCTTGCTCAAAGGATGGATTTGGAATGGTACCTCCAGGAAGCTTTCTAGGCTCACGGAGCTGGTTTATAGCATTCACCACATCACCTACTTGTTTTTTAAGCTCCTTTATCTCTTGGCCTTGATTGTGCTGCCCTTGCATCAACTGTTGAGTGGAGGTGGTCAAAGCTTCTAACATCTTGTCGTACTTCTCCAAAATTGGAGTCATGGTGGAACCTGAAGCTTGATGGGATGCATAGCTTTGTGTAAACCCTCCTTGAGGACGCTGATTAAATCCTGGTGGTGTACGGTTGTTGCCTTGAGATGCTTGAGAAGGTCCAAGTACGTTGTCATTGTTACTCCACCGGAAGTTGGGGTGATTCCTTGATCCTGGATACTGAAAATATGGATCGTTCTTTTGATATTGCCCTCCTTGCTGAAAGTTTCCTACAGCATGTACCTCCTCATCCTCATATAATTGAGGGCAGCGATCAGTTTGGTGACCTTCCATTGAGCACACACCACACACCATGGCTCCATGCTTCTTTTGACCCAATACCTGAGATAACATAGAAGTGAGATTTGATAATTGCTCTTTGATATCAGAATCGTTACCTCCTTTTGACGACAGTGTCTGGACACGTCTTGAAGAATTATTGAATTGTCGAGCATTCAATGCACGATCAGCTATGAGCTTCATTCCATCCTCATTGTACTTGTCCATGAATGATCCTCCAGCTGATGCATCCAAGATATCTCTCTCTATGGGTAAGAGGCCATCATAAAAAGCAGTCAACAAGCTTTCCTCACTCAAACCATGTTGAGGGCATTGAGTAAGCAAGCTCTGGAACCTCTCAAAGTATTCGGGATATGGCTCGTCCCATCTCTGCTCAATTCCGGTAATTTGCTTTCTCAAAGCTATAATTTTTGAAGTGGGAAAATACTTCTCCAAGAATGTCTTGTGCATCACGTCCCATGAAGTTATATAGCCATTTGGAAGCCTATACAACCATGTCTTGGCCTTGTCTGTCAAAGAAAAAGGAAAAGCCTTCATCTTCATGATATCCTCATCTGCATTCTCTGGTGTCATGCTTGAGCAAATAAATTGGAATTCTTGGAGATGCAGATTAGGGTCTTCATTAGGTAACCCGTGAAAAGTGGGTAGCTTATGGAGAAAACCAGTTCTGAGCTCGAAAGTCCCTGTCTTTCCTGGAGCAGGTTGAGGGTAACGAATGCACGACGGAATGCCACCCGCTATTAGGGACGTTGAGAGCTCCCTAATGGTCTTCCTTGTTTCTACCGGTTGTTGTGGAGGTGGCAGCTGCCGCTGCTCGTTTGGAACGTCTCCCATTTGGAAAATGGGGCTGATGGGCTCGGCCTCTTCTTGAGCAACTTTTGCTTCTCTTACTAACCTTCTGTTCTCGCGCACTAGCTTCTCTATTTCAGTATTCAAAGGCACTAGTTCACCCTTCGGATTGTTCCTTGTGTTCATACACAACAGAAGTTCCCTACAAAACACGTAAAAGAAAAACTTTAGCAACAAAGAAGAAAATCAACTCTAAACAACTAATGTGCAAAACTAAAATTTTACAATCCCCGGCAACGGCGCCAAAAATTGGTTCGGCTAAAATAGCCTCACAATTTAACCCTGCAAAAGATTGTCGATTGTAGTATAAAGAAGCAAGGATCGTTCATTGCCAGAGATTGAGGGTATTTAATTTCACACACAAAAACAATGTCACAAAAGTGTCTATTGTTCCTGACGAACAGCAGACTAAAATATAATTAACTACCTAATCTACACTACTCAGAAAATTATGAAAATTTATAAAACTAAACTAGACACAAAGAAGAACACGCACACAAAATTTGAGGGGATTTGGAGTTTGTTTACTATACTAAATAAATCACGAAATACAGAAGACAGAAGAATAAGAAAACAGTTTTGATTTGTAGTTTGAGAAATATGATAGAGAAGAGGTTAGGGATTTAGGAAATTCACCACCGAATATGCTTTAAAACAAAGTCCACACAACCAAGATTCCAATTACCAAGTTATGAAAAGGTTCAATCAAGAATAAACCGTGAACGCACTGCGTAAATTCCTATTACTTCCCTTAATTACTTATGCAAGATGAACGCACCATTACTAAGCCTTTAGAATAACCAATCAAGGTATAGACGCTATCCTATCAACAAGTTATTCTAAGCATTAAGATCAATGGAAGTGATTGAACAAGTATGCAAAACTAGTGTGGAACGCCTACCTAGCATGCAAGTCTCTCTATTTGGTTTCACCTATTGTCCTATAGGTTTTACTACTTTGAACTAAGCCGTATTAACCGTTTAGGAGATTAAACAACCTAATTCTAGCCCCACTCACAAGTTCATAATGTTCTATGTATGCATCCATGAACATAAACAAGCAAGAGTTCTCTATAAATCAAAACCAAACAGACAATCCAACTAAGTAATTACGAAATCAAGGTTGTGAAACAAAGTTTATTGCATAATTCGGGGCTTCAAACCTCCACCCCTAACTAAGATAAACTAGCCACACATCGTTGTAGAAATCACACAGAGAAAATAAATTCGAAAGTTAAAGATTACAAAGGGAAGAAGAAAACTGTGAATGGAAGGAGTTGACGATGATCTTGGCGACTTCCCCTTGATGGATTCTTGTGCGATGCAGCAACGTGAAGACTCTCTTCTGTATGACGGCTCTCTCCTCCGTTTTGGTATTAGGGTTCTGTCTTAAATAGTCTCCAAGTCTCCAAAGCTTCCTTGTCAGACCATGTTTCCTTCTTTGACTAGAATCAATGTTTGGGCCAGCTTTTGAATGTCTTCCACATATAATCTGGACTTGGATTTTGGGAAAATTATATTAATGATGTCACTCTTCAAAATCGTGCAAAAAACCCCCAAGAAAGCTTCTCAAAATCCAGCCCAAACACTGCCTCGAACTTGACTGCTGCACAGCTTTCCCGGAACTGCTGATTTTCTGTCCAACTTTGGAGCTTCATAACTCCCAGATGACATCACCGATTTGGATGATTCTTGAGTCCAAAGTGATCTACAAATGCTCCTCTACAAATCTGGGCAGTCATCTTGGTGAAACCGTTCTCGAAACCGCATGGAAATTAGCCTTGAAAACCGGAGAAAATAAGCAGAACCCATTTTTCAGCTTTTTGTGTTTGCAGCTTCTGTTTTGGTGAAGTGGTTCCATCGCCTTTCCTTGATATTTTTGACCATATGAGTAATCAATCTCCATCAATGACATCTCTACTTCGTATTGGAAGCCTTGCTTGTATCACTTGAGCACATATTTGCATTATCTTGCTCCACGAAGTACCTAAGAAAATAACAAAGTTAAAACAATCTTTTTAAAGGAAAATAGCCAAGTTAAATGCAAAGGTTAAACTATAAAATTGTCGCATTTTATGCTCCTATCAGATTCCAATCTTAACTCGGTCATGAATGTTGTTATTGTTGGGATATCGGCCAATTATGTATGTCAAGGAACCCCAAAAGAACACAGCAAACCAAGAGAAACAATCACAGAGATAAGACACAAAAAACACAGATTTAAGGTGGTTCAGCAAAACTTTTGCTAACGTCCACCGGCAGAAAACTCTTCACTATATTAATAATGGGTACACTAGAAAGTATAAGAAAATAAGGACTCTCTCTTCTCTTCTTATCTCTCTCCTCTTTGCCCTCTCTCACCCTCTAACTGAGAATGAAACACACTTTGCTCTTTGTCTCTGCGATACAAAACCCTAGAGTTGAACCCCTCCTTATATATCCATAAGGAT
This sequence comes from Fragaria x ananassa, assembly GCA_034370585.1. Lineage (NCBI taxonomy): Eukaryota > Viridiplantae > Streptophyta > Magnoliopsida > Rosales > Rosaceae > Fragaria > Fragaria x ananassa. Next base: position 13,180,342 of record CP139753.1, on the reverse strand, counting down.
CTTCAGATATCTTCACCAAATAGGAAATCATATTTCTATTAGTGGTAGGCAATAATACCTCCTTCCTTCTCTGTAATAATCAACCAAGATTACATGTATACCATCATCAATAAAGATATTCTTTCCTTATTGGAATACCATACTCTAAGACGAAACATCTTAAGAAAAACACATGGGCTGCAAACTCAACAGTCTCCCCCTCCAGACCATGAGGGAGGAACACTGGCACGACTCCATTACCAGGAGTCCGCCCAAGCTGACTTGATGCAGAATTATGTGGTTGGAGCGTGCAACTCCCCCTGATCAGGCTCCTCCTGATCGAACAACTCATCACCATGTCCCCAGTGGTGGAACAACTCTTGACCATCTTCTTCTTGGTCAGAACAACCATTGGAAAAGGAAATATGAGACATCTTTTCTAGAACTCCTTTCTTCCTTATATGGCCATCACTCTGGTGCCATGCGCCCGAAAAAGTATCACCCATTGCACTCAAGTTATCTTTGTACACCAAGCTATGTGTCTTGTACAAGGAACAACACAGACCTCCTCTAGCAACCTTCAACGACCCATTAATAAGCTTCCACTTTCCATCACCAATATACTGGTGAAAACCTTGTCTGTCAAGAGCACTTGCAGACAGTATGTTGACACGCAAATCAGAAATGTGCCTCACATCCTTCAATGTCATATGGTAACCAAGATCAGTCTCAATGCAAATGTCTTCCATTCCCGAAATCTTGGACCAGCCTCTATTACCCATCTTCAATATCCCAAAGTCGCTTGCTTCGTATGTAGTAAAGAGCTCCAAGTTGGAAGTAACATGACAACTTGCACCGGTATCCACGAACCAATCGTGACTCTTGTCACCAACATACAGACATTCTTGAACAGTGAGAAGCTCCCCCGAGACAGTAGCAGTAAAGCCATTATCTTTATCATCTTGGTAGTTGCCCTTCTTTTTGTCTTGTTTCCACTTTCGACACATCCGCTTTATGTGGCCCTTCTCACCACAGTAGTGACATGTGCCACTAAACCTTAGACCCTGAATTCTTGTCTCTACCCTTTACAACAAGGGCTCTTTCGTGCCCATCGTCTATGCCAACAACTTTTCTCCTTGTTTCTTCGTTAAGCATGTTGTTCTTAACGGTATCCATAGACAATACACCATCAGACGCATAATTAGTCAAGGTCATCATGAAAGTCTCCCAACTTTCCGGCAAAGTCCCTAGCAAGAAAAATGCTAGTATCTCATCGCCAATCTTCATACCCATTGTCGCCAACTGATTGGTCACATTCTGAAAATCATTCAAGTGTACAACAACACTTTTATCCTCATTGAACTTCATGTTGATCATCTCTTTGAAAAGGAAAGCTTTTTTCGCAACGGTCTTCTTCTCAAAGAGGGATTCCAATTTCTTCCAGAGTTCTTCCGCATCAATTTCTTCCGACACATGGTGAAAGAAGGAATCATCTACCCATTGTCTTATCGTGCCAACAGTTTTTCGATGCAACTTTCGCCACTTGTCATCTGCCATATTTGCAGGCTTGCCAGCCACACCTTCAATAGGCTCATGCATATCCTTACAATAAAGGATATCCTCCATTCTTGGCTTCCACGTCACCCAATTCGTGTGGGTGGGTTTGATCATTGTGCCTTTGTCTTCACTCATCTTGACAACACCAAACCTGCCGAATCAAACCTTGGATCTACAGGCTAATCCCGCTCTGATACCACTGTTGGGATATAGGCCAATTATGTATGTCAAGGAACCCCAAAAGAACACAGCAAACCAAGAGAAACAACCACAGAGATAAGACACAAAGAACACAGATTTAAAGTGGTTCAGCAAAACTTTTACCTACGTCCACCGACAGAAAATACTCTCCACTATATTAATAATGGGTACACCAGAAAGTATAAGAAAACAAGGACCCTCTCTTCTCTTCCTATCTCTCTCCTCTCTGCCCTCTCTCACCCTCTAACCGAGAATGGAACACACTTTGCTCTTTGTCTCTGTGATACAAAACCCTAGAGCTGAACCCCTCCTTATATAGCCATAAAGATCTTCAGATCTCTTCACCAAATAGGAAATCATATTCCTATTAGTGGTAGGCAATAATGCCTCATTCCTTCTCTGTAATCAACCAAGATTACAGGTATACTATCATCAATAAGGATATTTTTTCTTTATTGGAATGCCATACTCTAAGACGAAACATCTTAGGAAAAACACATGGGCTGGAAACCGAACAGTTATTTACTGGACTGTTGTCATCATGGATGTTGGACTGATATAAACTACTTTTATATGACTAGCAAAATAAACTTATAAACGTGATCCAAAACTAATACATTTTGGTGAACAGGTTCAAGTGACAAATCATGTGATGTGGTTGTGGGTATTTGGATGTAGCATATGTTCTGTTGAGTGTTGACCATGAAAGTTCTGTGTAAATTGGTCACAAGTTCCTTTAGGCAAAACTCATTGAATCGAAGAAGCATTATTTTCTGCAAATAAAATTTGTGTTCCATTGAAGAGAAGTAGTAAAGAAATCCCCAATGTCCAAATGAAATAGGCAAGAAATCTTCTCATTCTTCTTTTTGATTTCAACAAAAAACGGACACAAGTTATAAAACAAACCCTCAATGGACACCCTCACCCAACTGATTTAAATGGAACGTTTCAGATACAAAAACTACTTCTTTTCTTAGTATTTAAATGGAACGTTTCAGATACAAAAACTACATCTTTTCTTAGTTTTAGACATTCATCTTATCGCATGATTCACATGTAAACTGAAACGTAAATTTCTCAAAACTAATAACACCATGTAACATTGATAAAAATATAAGGTTAGTATTATGAAAAGATTATATTTGAAGTAGAATTAATTCTTCCATCACTAAACACAAACTGGTCATTACATTGACATAGCTAGAGAAATGTAAACATAAAGATATCAAAAGCTCAGAGCAAAACGAATCAAATTTTCCTAATACCATATCGGCATATCCTCTATCTACTCATTCGGTCTTCTTGGTTGAACTTCGTATCCAAATTTTGTCCCTCAAACGAGTCATTGTACCTCGAAGAAGGTTGGTTCCTTTTAGGAGCTGGTGGACACGTGCGGTCTTCACGTGAACGATCTTCATCCGAATGGTCTTGTTTCTTATCTCCAACCATCGTTCACTTGTTGCTTTCTTGTTGCCTTGGTTAATCTCAATTAGCCAAAGTTTCAAACACAAACTGCTTTGAGAAGAAACTATGAACAATACTGAGGCCAAGACCTCTTTATATAGTTAATTTCTTTCCGAGATCCAAACGGATCCCTAGCTAGTAAAGTTGAGACAAAATCTTTACTAAACAAACCAGGAAAGAATATTATTACAATTTACCTATCGCAAAAAGGAAAAGCTTTTGTTTTTGTAAAAGATTGGAAAAACCTAGTAAATCTCTAACTAGTACACGTGAGCAGGGACACAGATGATGGATGTGGTTGAGCGAGTCTAGTCTTCATTGATTTAATCTCTAGCTGCCTAGACTTCCATTCTTCATTGTTATTATTACTGTTTTGTTATAAATGACGTTTTCGATTTGACGTTTTCTATTGACCTTATATTATTTAGTCATAAAGGTTTTGATGACTCGAGGCTTTTATTCACATTGCGTAAACACATTTCAAAATGACCTTTTTATCATAAGAAAAGATGTGGTTCACTGTTCATAAGCTAGTGAACAATGATTTGTGAACAGAGTTCGTCCAATAAAAAATATTGATCTCGCCCAAGAGATAGAAAATCTAGAGAGACTGAGAGAGAGTTCATAAAAAAAAAAAAAGTAATCTCCAAGCGGACTCCGCGCCCTTCTCTTGACGGACAAATAGAGAGATTGAGAGGGAGTTCATAAAAAAAAAAGTAATCTCCAAGCGGACTCCGCGCCCTTCTCTTGGCGGAGAAATAGAAAAAACTAGAGAGACTGAGAAATAGTTCGTCGAAAAAAAAGTATATCTCGCCCAAGAGATAGAAAAATCTAAAGAGATTAAAAGAGAGTTTGTCCAAAAAAAATGATCTCCAAACAGACTCCGCGTCCTTCTCTGGGGCGGAGAAATAGAAAAATATAGAGAGTGATAAAGAGTTCGTCCAAAAAAAAATGATCTCGCCTAAGAGATAGAAAAATTTAAAGAAATTAAGAGAGAGTTTGTCCAAAAAAAAAGTGATCTCCAAACGGACTCCGCGCCCTTCTCTGGGGCGGAGAAATAGAAAAATCTAGAGAGAGTGATAAAGAGTTCGTCCAAAAAAAAATGATCTCGCCTAAGAGATAGAAAAATCTAAAGAGATTAAGAGAGAGTTTGTCTAAAAAAAAAAGTGATCTCCAAACGGACTCCGCGCCCTTCTCTGGGGCGGAGAAATAGAAAAATTTAGAGAGAGTGATAAAGAGTTCGTCCAAAAAAAAATGATCTCGCCTAAGAGATAGAAAAATCTAAAGAGATTAAGAGAGAGTTTGTCCAAAAAAAATAAAAAAAATGATCTCGCCTAAGAGATAGAAAAATCTAAAGAGATTAAGAGAGAGTTTGTCTAAAAAAAAGTGATCTCCAAACGGACTCCGCGCCCTTCTCTGGGGCGGAGAAATAGAAAAATCTAGAGAGAGTGATAAAGAGTTCGTCCAAAAAAAATGATCTCGCCTAAGAGATAGAATAATCTAAAGAGATTAAGAGAGAGTTTGTCCAAAAAAAAAATCTCCAAACGGACTCCGCGCCCTTCTCTTAGGCGGAGAATTAGAAAGTTCGTCCAAAAAAAAAAATGGTGATCTCCAAGTGATGGTGTCCTGTTCATAAGCCTATGAACAATGTCTTTATCTCTCTAGATTCTTCTCTCTCGATGTCATTCAGGCACTTCCATCTTTCTTCCTCTCCCGACACCGCTGAATCATCTCTATCAAGAGATTCAGCTAGATCTCAAGCTCTTCTTCCCTCTCTTTCGTCGCTTCCTTCATCTCTTGCTCGACACCTCTGGAAGAACCTGAACTCCTCCTCTCTCTCTTATCCTTCTCCTCACTCTATTTCCTCTGTTTTGGTAAGACGGAAAGAGATAGTTTGGGTGCCAGATCAGAGAAAGAGGGATAGCAAAAGTCGCGCGCGCATACACTTGCAGAAATAGAGAGAGGAGAGAGTTCGTCCAAGAGATAGAAAAATCTAGAGAGATTGAGAGAGTTCGTCCAAAAAAAAATGTTATCAACTAGCGGACTCCACGCACGCAGAGTCCGCTCCCATCACGCACGCGGAGTCCGCTCCCATCACGCATGCGGACTCCGCGCCCTTCTCTTGGCGGATAAATAGAAAAAACTAGAGAGACGGAGAAATAGTTCGTCCAAAAAAATAAAAATAAATATGAAACAGTGATCTTGTGGGCGGACTCAGCACCTTTCTCTTGGGCGAAGAGAGAGAGTTCGTAAAAAAAAAGAAAAAAACGAGGGATCTGCCCGCAGACTGAGGGCTCATCTGGAAGGCGGAGTCCGCGAGCTTCTCTAGGGCGAAGAGAGAGAGAGTTCGTCAAAAAAAAAAAATCTGCCAGCGGACTCAAGGGCCATCTCGCGAGCGGACTCCGCGCCCTTCTCTAGGGCGGTGAAATAGAAAAATCTAGAAATAGTGATAGAGAGTTAGTCCAAATATATATATATATAAATATATTTAGAGACTGTTCTCCAAGCGGACTCCGTAAAAAAAAATAGTGATCTCCCAGCGAACTCCGCGCCCTTTTCTTGGGCGGAGAAATAGAAAAATCTAGAGAGATTGTGAATGATCATGAATGTAGTAGATGTTGACAAAATCCAAATAGACCGTGAATGATCGAGAACGATCTGCACGTCTATTAAGCATCGACCTTTTTCTCTATATCAATCCACTCTCTCGCTTCTGGACGCCGATTAACCACCGACCTTCTTCTCTACTATATCAATACACTCTCTCCTTGTGTCTCCTAAAAAAAAATAGTAATCTCTCAGCGGACTCCGTGCCTCAAAAAAAAATAGTGATCTCCCAGCGGAGTCCGCGCTCTGCTCTTGGGCGGAGAAATAGAAAAATCTAGAGAGACTGAGAGAGAGATCGTCCAAAAAAAAATTAAGAGAGTGATCTCCAAGCGGACTCTGCACCCTCTCTTGGGTGGAGAAATAGAAAAATTTAGAGAGACATTTTACTATCATTAGTGAACAGTAACTGCCCCTGACAACCAATAGTATATGTTAAAAACTAGAAATTAGGCCCGCGCTTTGCTGCAATTTACAGTTTATATACAAAATGCAATGTAGAGAGACTCCCACGCATGAGTTCGTCCAAAAAAAAAAACAGTGATATCGCGGGCGGTCTCCGCGCCCTTCTCTTGGTCGAAGAGAGAGAGAGTTCGTAAAAAAAGAAGAAAAAAAAGAAGAGGGATCTACCCGTGGACTGGTGGCCCATCATGCAGGCGGAGTCCGCGCGCTTCTCTAGGGTGTAGAGAGAGAGTTCGTCAAAAAAAAAAATCTACCAGCGGACTCAAGGTCCATCTCGTGGGCGGACTCCGCGCCCTTCTCTTGGGCGAAGAGAGAGTTTGTCCAAAAAATTTAAAAATCCGCCAGCGGACTTAGGGCCCATCTCGCCGGCGGAGTCCGCGCGTTTCTCTTTGGCGAAGAGAGATTTAGTAAAAAAAAAAATTTCTGCCAGCGGACTGGGGGTCCATCTCACGGGCGGTCCGCACCTTTCTCTTGGCGGAGAAATAGAAACAACTAGAGAGACGGAGAAAGAGTTCGTCCAAAAAATAAAAATAAAAATAAAAAGAAACAGTGATCTCGCGGGCGGACTCCGCTTCCTTCTCTTGGTCGAAGATAGAGAGTTCGTAAAAAAAAAAGGCGAGGGATCTGCCCGCGGACTGGGGGCCCATCTCGCAGGCAGAGTCCGCGCGCTTCTCTAGGACGAAGAGAGAGTTCGTAAAAATAAAATAAAAGTTCTGCCAATAGACTCAAGGTCCATCTCGCGGGCGGACTCCGTGCCCTTCTCTTGGGCGAAAAGAGAGAGTTTGTCTAAAAAATTTAAAAATCCGCCAGCGGACTTGGGGCCCATATCGCCGGCGGAGTCCACGTGCTTCTCTTTTGCGAAGAGAGAGAGTTCGTAAAAAAAAAAAATAATCTGCCAGCGGACTCGGAGTCTATCTCGCGGGCGGTCCACGCCCTTCTTTTGGGTGAAGAGAGAGAGTTCGTAAAAAAAAAACGATCTGCCAGCAGACTTAATAATCTCGGGAAATGAAGAAGACAAAACCGTATATATTAAAAAATTAACTCAAAATTGTATTTTTCAAAAATTTAAATTAAAAACCTAATCTAAACCCTAAACACCGCACTAAGACGCGGGTATTTCCTAGTTATCAGCTAATGAAGTAATTTTCACAACTATCATTGCAGCCACCTTAGTACAAGTTTACCGGTCACAAATATAAGAGTTAGCAAGCGAGTGCAAAACGGTGATAGCACAGAACCAAAGCTTGCAGAGGTTGAGAGTTCGAGAGAGAATGGGGGACTATCACTATATCTATAAGGACTTGGACGGAGCCTCCACGCAGTGGGACGATATTCAGGCCAAGCTTGGCAATCTTCCGCCCAAGAAGTCTGCGTTTAAGCCCCCGGCCTTCACTCCGGCCGAGGACGAAGCCTCCGCTCCTAAAGATAAGTCGTGGATCAATGATAAGACCGAGCAGGACCTCGAAAATCTCGAAGACGATCCCGATCTTGACGACGATCGCTTCCTCGAGGAATACAGGTCACTCCTCTTCTTTTCTTCTTCTTCAATTTCCATCTCAATTCTTCTATCTTTGAACAAATTAGATATCGAAGCAACTCATACTCTTTAGCTATTGAGGTTGCAATTCTTAGCACAAATCCATAAAATCCAGACTTAACTAACACAGATCGAATTTTGAGGGGTAAAATATGATTGATACCCTTATTTCAATTAAAGAAAATGACTCCTGACTCTTCAAATTAAAGTTTTAAATATGAAATCAGTGACACCTCGAATAGATTTACCTCTCTCTTGGTCTCGGAGGTGATCGATGGAGAAAGAAAATGGAATATCTCGTACCTGGAGCAAATTCCATCCCGAAAATTGCTAATTTTCTTTGGAGGGCAATCTCGGGTGCTTTGCCGATTTGCTGGAACCGTTTCAAAAGAAAAATGGCCCCAACTCCTCTCTGTCAGATTTGTTGACATTTTTCGGAGACCGCGGAGCACTGTCTACTCCTTTGCCATTGGACTTCAGTGGTCTGGTTTGCCGGACTTGCAAAGCATCACTACTCTGGAGGAATGGCCACTCCTTAAAAGTAAGTTTAACCCCCCTTTCGGATAGCCCTGAGGCTTTGATGGAATGTGTGTTCTTCCATCTTTGGGAAATTTGGAAGCATAGATGTGAGATTGTTATTAATCACAGCAAGCCAAATCCTCTCGCTACTGTTGGCAAGATCAATAGAAATTTCTCTGAGCGGTGCCAAACTCTCAGCCCTCTTTCTGAGCCAAATGATTGCCCTATCATTGATGTCTCAAGATGGCAGCCTCCATCTGAGCCTTTTGTTAAGATAAATTTGGATGGGGCCTTTGATGAAAAGAACAAAAGAACTGGCATAGGAGTTGTTATTCGGGATCACTGTGGTATTCTTCTAGCAGGTTCTAGTACCCCTTGCTCCCACAATTCAGTAACTGAAGTTGAGGCTGAGGCAGTTGTTTGTGGACTCAAATTGGCTGCGTCCCTTAATTTGAGGAACATTGTGTTGGAGTGTGACTGTAAGGATGTTCTGATGGCCTTTTCGTGCTCCTCTTTCTCACCAAACTGGAAAATTTCCCCCTACATTAGCAGGGTCTCTCATCTCAGGTCCTTTTCACAGGGTTTCAATGGAATTGGATCCTTCATGAAGCTAACCGTTGTGCAGACGCAGCGGCTAAGCTTACTAAAGTGAGTTTGTGCTCTTTGGAATGGGCTAACCAGCCTCCAATCTCGCTAGTTTCTGTTCTACAAAATAACGGCCTCCCTGGTGATTAGTTTTGGCACTGTGCTGCCCCAGCTTTATTTTCTGTAGCTTGCTTTGTTTTTTTTTTTCCTGTCTTTTATTCCCTTTCCTTCTTGTATTGTTGTTTTTGCTGCCCAGGAGGCTTAATGAATTTCTTCATTACTGACAAAAAAAAAAGGTGGGATAATTGGCTCAAATAGTCAAATTGAAGCGAGGTTGATCAAGTTGAACCTTGCGGCGCTCTATCTGATTTGTTATACCACTAGAATTGTGAAATTATTGCTGTGTTTATGTTGAGTACTATATGGAAGAGTTAAGATTTATGTGGTTTTGTTTGATAGGAGGAAGAGGCTGTCTGAATTGAGAGAAGCAGCTAAGGTTGCGAGGTTTGGATCAGTGGTTCCAATCTCGGGATCAGATTTCGTGCGTGAGGTTTCTCAAGCTCCACCAGACGTTTGGGTGGTGGTGATTCTTTATAAAGAAGGAATTGCGGAATGTGGATTGTTGATGCAGTGTTTGGATGATTTGGCAACTAAGTACCCGGCAACGAAATTTGTGAAAATAATTTCCACAGACTGCATTCCTAATTATCCGGATCGTAATCTTCCCACTTTATTAGTGTACAACAGTGGTGCTGTCAAAGCCAATCATGTTGGGATGCGCAGCTTTGGTCGGAGATGCACACCTGAAGGTATCTATTTTCTTCTGAGTGCCCCGCCCTGACTTTCCTATTCCTTTTGCATATAGACAGTTTAATGGTTTTCTGACTTTCTCCACCCAAAATAAAAAATAAAAAATTTAAAAACGTGCTGATAGGAACTTCTGTGGACTATGAAATTGCAAATCCGCTTGTTAAAAAGCAGCAAATGTTAAAATTCAAAATGAAAATGGGTTATTGTTGTTGTAGTTGGCGAGTTCTTTGTGCAATAAATGGCTTCTTGTGGTAAACTTGGAATTGCTGCAACTTCATCTACTATTTATGAGCGTTTGGTTGTCTTAAATTAAGTATATACAACCTTAGCACGACCTTTTGGATAAGGATTTCAGTAACTTTTTCTAGGATAAATTCACATTCTATGGGAAATGCATTTTTGGATGGAATAGCATATTGGCCTGCTGTACAGTTCAAACCTGATGACTGTTTCATTTTATATGGGTAGCGAAGAATCATGGTGTTAGATATTATTTCCTCCAAGAATAGGGCTCTTACTGACGTGTGCAAAGAATTGATTTCTATCTTTCGTTGCTATTCTGAAATACAAAAGCTGATCATTAACTTATGGATTATGAAAGAACTATCTTTATATTAACTACACATGATTCACCTCGGGTGGGAAATATCTATTGGCCTGTGGGCTTTAGCATAGATAATGACTACTCACTACTCCTTGAATCTGGACATAGATAACGAAGTACTCCATGGTGCTGGACATATAAATGAATGCAGATCTGTAGTGCTTCACCGGATGGGTTTATGTTCTCTTAAAACTAAAGAAGTTATTAAAATTAGAATCCGGTTGAGGCTGCATAGCAGTGGGTTGTTTTTATGCAGGTGCTTATATTGATTGTCTTGTTTGGCTCAATGGAATAGAGGTCGAGAAAAAGCTTTCTAGTATTACAAAGTAGCGTAGAATGTGTTGTTTGCTTGAATGGTCCATTACCCATTTAAAATGTTATCCTCAGTTTAATTACAGAGTGCTTCTTTGGTTTTTGTCACTGTATATCGTAAACTTCTAATTAACATTGCAAGCTGTTTTAATATTATTGCAAACGATACATTTATAGATACATATATGTTTCTTGCTCAATATGTATTATAAACATCCTTTTGTTCTGTAGCTCACATACTTGAGCTGATGATCATGATTAGCATTCTCTTTTGACTTTGGCCTTGTTATTGAGATTATAACTGTTTTTTTTCTTCTTCTAGTGATTAGTTTCTCTGTTTTGCTGAATACTAGGTGTGGCATTAGTTCTCTGCCAATCAAATCCTGTGCTTAATGATGGGCAGAGTGCTAATGGTCATTCAAGGGAAGCTGTGATTGAGGGAGTTCGCAAGAGGTTCATAGAGAAAGTTGTGACACAACATGAAGATAAGGACGATGGATATTCAAGTGATTAGAACTTTAGTAACTGTATGTTGGTTTGTCTAAGAATTATGTTGTTTTCTTGTCAGGGCTTCTGTAACAGTGTGAGTTTAGATGAATACTGCCATTTAGTGAATCATCTTGCTGCTTGCAAAACCTTTTTCATGGTATGTGGAAGATTATGACTGAATTGCATTATCTGAATGACCTAATTATTATGTCAACTGCACATTGTATGAGATGACATAGGGATTCAGTTATTACAGTATTAATACATCTTGTTTTGATTAGAAGATATGATGATCATTGACTATCAAAGTTGGATTCAGTTGTAGTGTTCTCTTTATTCAATTGATGCATCTTAACCAGCCCTTGAACCTCTCATTGCATATTAGCTTTTGACCACATTCACCAGACAATCTAAAATGTGGTGACTTTTGTAGCGAGTGATCTTAACAAATCACTCCATTGTGGAGACCTGATACCACAAATCGACGTTAACAAATTGCTAACATCAGCAAAGCTCCGTGATGCTATGGATGACAGCACATATCTTCAACGCAAGTGTTATGTACTCTTAATGTTCATGAAAACTATATTTTAGTTGCTGAACATAAAACTTTCGTTAGCCCAAATTCCTGTGAATAGATATAGCATGAAACATAGCCATCGCATTGCATATATAAATATTGTGTATAGTTTCCCTATATAATAATCCTCACTAATGACTGATGGGACGGTAATCAAAATACTTATGACTTGCATTGAAATTTACTATATACTAAAGCTTGGTCGACTGTTCACAAGCACTGTTCATAAGCTTATGAACAGTGGTTTTATGTGTTGTATGTGACTGTTCGCAAGCACTATTCATAAGCTTATGAACAGTGATTTCGTGTGTTGTAAGCACTGTTCGCAAGCAAGTAAACAGTGGCGGAGTAAAAACTCGCCAGCGGACTCGGAGCGCATCTCGCAGGCGGAGTCCGCGCACTTCTCTTGGGCGAAGAGAGAGTTCGCAAAAAAAAAAAACGAACCCCCTGCAGACTCCTCGCCCATCTCTGGGAATGAAGAGGACATAACCTTCATTTTACTGTCATTAGTGAACAGTAACTGCCCCTGTCTCTCTAGATTTTTCTTTTTCTCCGCCCCAGAGAAGGGCGCGGAGTCCGATTATTCATTTTGTTTTGTTTTGTTTTTTTTTTCTGTCCTCTTCATTCCCAGATATAGGCGCGGAGTCCGCTGGCAGATTTTTTTTTTTGTGGACGAACTCTCTCTGTCTCCCAAAAGAAGGGCGCGGAGTCCGATCACTTTTTTTTTTGTACTCTTCATTCTCAGAGATGGGCGCGGAGTCCGCTGGGGGATCACTATTTTTTTTTAAACTCTCTCTCACTCTCACTAGATTTGTATGGAAGAACTCTCTCTAGATTTTTCTATTTCTCCGCCCAAAAAAAGGGCGCGGAGTCCAATCACTATTTTTTTTTTTTACAAACTCTCTCTCACTCTCATTCCTAGAGATGGACGCGGAGTCCGCTGGGTGTTCGCTTTTTTTTTTTTGCGAACTCTCTTTGTCTCTCTAGATTTTTCTATTTCTCCGCCCCAGAGAAGGGCCCGGAGTCCGCTAGCAGATATTATTTTTTTGGACTAACTGTCTCTCATCGCCCTAGAGAAGGGCGTAGAGTCTGCTGGCAGATCGTTTTTTTTTTGGACGAACCCTCTATGTCTCTCTAGATTTTTTTATTTCTCCGCCCAAGAGAAGGGCGCGGAGTCCGATCACTTTTTTTTTTTCTGTCCTCTTCATTCCCAGAGATGGACGCTGAGTCCGCTGGGGGATCACTATTAGTCTCTAGATTTTTCTATTTCTCCGCCCAAGAGAAGGGCGCGGAGTCCGCTGGCAGATCGTTTTTTTTTTGGGCGAACTCTCTCAATCTCTCTAGATTTTTCTCGCTTTCTTTGCCACTGTCTCTCTAGACTCCTCTCGCTTTCTCTACCGCCCAAGATTTCTCTATATATAGAAAGGCTCTTCTCATATTCTGTCGCCCAAGATTTCTCTCTGTTTTCTCGCTCCAAATCCATTGATCTAGCTCGCAAAGTCTATAACTAGCTCGCAAATCCATTGATCTAGCTCGCAAATCCATTAACCGAATCCAAATCCTTTCCAGATTTGAGCTGAAGTAAACAAATTTCTCTACAATAAATATTTCAAACACCCGCAGCAAAGTGCGGCCCTAATTTCTTGAAGATGATATTGGAGATATTAGCTAATCACGCTGCCACTTTACCCCTTGCTCAGTGCCGTAACTATACAAATGTTTTTCATGCACTGTATACACCGCGCTAAGGCGCGGATATCTTCGTAGTATTAAACTGTGAGATATTGGAGAAAACTTATGAATTATACAAAATACAGATTCTTCAAGTTTTGTAGCATTACTAAATGGTTTCAATCCCTCTTGCAGCTCTTTATATGATATTTCCAAGTCGGTTGAACCATCCTAGCTCTTAGATACACGTTGCGTAGATCGTAGTGTGTCACGTTTCAGAGAGAAGCTTCGCTCTGAAATTAAAGTGTGAAGTTTCTTATTTGACACACTTTTTTATCATATTTCAACATATACACCGTTTAGTTTGTAGAACCAAATACATAGATCACTTCTGCCAAGTTTCATTAAATTTGATGATCATTTGGGTGTTCATAATCGTGATTTACACAAACAGTTTTGGTTATACATATTTATGGTCTGTTCATTGATTTAACATAATTCGGTACATAAACGATCATCGATTTAAATGAAATTTTGTATAAATGATCTATATATTAAAATCAATAAACTGAACGGTGGAGATATTAAAATATAACCGAAAAGTGTGTCAAATAATGAACTTCACATTTTAATTTCAGAGCGAAGCTTCGCTTTGGGTAAGAAATGTATATATATATATATATATATATATATATATATATATAGCTCCTATATATAGCGGAGCCCTGTTATAAACATGAACGGTTCAAGTTCGACAGAATTATGTTTATCCATTGTTTAATCGAGTTTGAGTGCCTCAATGATAACCAAATTGACTGAAATTTTACAGAGATGATATATACATTAGTATCTAAAGACTATTGAAAAATGAGTGTAAAATGAAAATCCGCACCGTAAGAATAAATGCGGACATCCGCACCTGAGAAAATATGTATGTGTGTGTGTGTGTTTATATATATATATATATAAACACACACAGCTCCCTTCCAGAACAGGATACCGCTTTGAAATTAAAGTGTGGTGCTCCTTATTTCGCTCATTTTTAGGTCACATTTTCACATCTCTACCATTCAGTGTCTAGAATATAGTGTGTATATCATTCACGCAAAGTTTTATCCAATTAAAAAATTTGTGTATCGAATTAGATTAAATGAATCAACTGAACAAAATATGTATGTACCTAAATGGAACCGTTCATATAAATCATAATTATGGAAACTGAAATGATTTCCAAATAGATGAAACTTTGCAAAAATGATGTACATACTATGTTCTAGATACTGAACGATCAAGATGTCTTCTTTTTAAGTAAAGGCCAAAAAAGCGTTGTCGTCTTCCATTTTGCACTCTTAGGTTAGAGTTTCGAAAACACCGAGCGAGCAACTTCATTCTCTCATTCAATAGATGACATAGATGCCATGGTTGCAAGACTTGTATCCTCTCTGGCTTTTGCAGGGGGTAGAAGGCGGTGAATCTTAGACCATTGAAAAGAAAAGGCCTCCGTCAGGCGGAGGTTTTTCTGGTGGGTAAGCTTCTTACTGCATGCGATTTCAGTCGCAGATCATTCGTGGGGATGTTCAAGACGCCTTGGCAATTGAATGGAAATTTAGGGTTGAACCTACTGAAGGAGGAAAAGTCCTCTTCTCTTTCTCGGATCCAAACGGCAAAGCTAGGGTCTGGAAGGGAGGCTCGTGGTATTTCAATCGCGCACCTATAGCGCTCGCCGATTATGACGGCATCGATGATGTGAAGAATGTCCTGCTGATCAAGTCTTCATATTGGATTACTTTGTTGAAAGTCGTACTCTCTTTCGATCCGAAAGACCCATGCGTATGGTTGAAAACACACTGGGAGAGATCCAGGAGTTTGATAAGACGACTTAGAAGAATTAAACTATAGATTAGGGTTGAGATCGAATTCGGGCAACCCTTGATGTTGGAAAGACTATTCTGCTTGGATGATGGAGTGGAAAAAAAAAAATCATACAATTCAGATATGATAAATTCTTTGGGAGATGTGGTCAGATAACTGACATCGCTTTGCCGTGTATCGGAGCACATCTGAAGCCGGCCGACAAGGCAGCAGCGACACCTCTCGGTGTGCAGATAGGACTGTTGTTCAACTCGGCTTTTGACACCTCTATGGGTTCGGCAACACCTATTGCACCGAGAACTGTGTCTAAAGCACAAATACCCTATGCGATTGCACCTACTTTTGCTACCTTTGCTACTGGAGAATTTGCTTCAGGTCCATTGGCAGTGAGATCTTTCCTGCCACCAAAAAAAAACAAGCAGTTGGTGATCAGGGAGATTATGAGCCTCAACTTGTGAGCTCTCCTGTTACTGGGAAAAGAAGAAAGAGAATTGGTGGGGATTCGGTCTCTCACCAAAACGACCTCGACTTGGTCTCGCTATTGGTAGGCATAACATTGATCCCACCAGTGGCGAATCTAGAATGAAAATCTCACATGGGCTAAATGTAACGCAAAAAAAAAAATTTAACCAACAATGCGATAAATTTTGGTTCATTGAAAAAGAACATACATATATATAAGGAGACGTAGCAAATTTTACCCTTAAACGCATTTACATTAACAAAAGCTATACACAATACAATACAAGAAACACAATTAAAAACTAACAAAGTCATTCCTCTGAGACCCAAATAAAAGAGACTCTGAAAACGGTTCTTCAGTTATATCAATTGTAATTGGAGTGCCTATAGAGGCTTGTGAACTTGAACATGATGACTGTTGAACTTTACTAAACCATGTGCTGATATCTTTTGATCTAGGCCTTTTGACACCATTAATTTGTTTATCTGACATTCTGTAATTCCAAATTAAATTTCTAGCAATTCAGTAATACAAAACTTAAAAAGACAACAATTCAATTGAATAAGCATACTAGCAGCCTAGTTCAATTAACACATAAGTGATAGAGTATAAGTTATACAGTTATACACACCTGGACCGCTGGACGCAGAGCAGGAGGCCAAGAGCAGCCGAGCAGGAGGATTGGAAGAGCAGCCGAGAAGGCAGATGCGCGGAGCAGGGCAGCAAGTGTAGGCGTGGAGCAGCGCAGCAGGCGGAGGCAGCCGAGCAGGAGGACTGGAGGAGCAGCCGAGTAGGAGGAGGCGCGGAGCAGCGCAGCAGGCGGAGGCGAGGAGCAGCACAGCAAGCAACTGGCAATCTGAGAGTGAGACGCTTTGTTTGAGTCGTATGGCTATTAGCTGTAGTCACTAAGGGATCTACACAGTCAACAGTGTTTTAGGGTTTTTTTTTTTACTGGGTCTGGCCCAAAATCTCACCTGGGCTCCAGCTCAGGCAAGCCTTGGGCTGGATCCGCCACTGGATCCCACAACTATGGAATTGTTGTCACTGGAGTCGCACAAAGCAGGCCAAAAATAAGAAGAAAAGAGGTCGTCTGTTGGGCAAAAAAATAAATAAGAAGACTCGTGGGACTGATGGAAAAGGAGATCTAGGCGATGCATGTAAGGCCAACAAGAAGAAAGCTGCAAAGATGCAGTTGCAGTTGGAGGAGGAAATAAAAGTGGTAAACTCCAACCCTTCAAGGAATGAGATTGTTACAGCTTAATTGTGTTTTAGGCTGGGGATGAGTCTCTTGTTGATGGTCATAGCTCTATATGTCTTCTAACAAGTCTAATAAGTCGCTCTTCTACCAAGCGAGGTTTTAAGTGTTTTGGTTTTGTTTTGGTTGGTGTGCTACTTTTGTGGGGTTACTTGTGGGGAATATGGGTTTTATTGCTGTCTAGTTATCAACATAAGGGTGAATTGGCTTTGCACGTGGTCTGGTAGTATTTGGACACAATGTTGAAGAAAAAGAATTTGCTCGTGTTAGTGTTGGTAATGAGGTTGTATCGTTACTCTCAGGATTTGGTACCTCTTTTGCAGGCTCATGGATGTTGACTTTGGTGACGGACCCGCATCTATTGATCTTAGTATGAATGTGTCGTTCTAATGTGATGTAATTTCTTTGATTGAATAGAATTCTTATTTCTCCTAAAAAAGAAGAAGTTATTATCCTCTTATATTATTGAATCTTAACCTCCTTCAAGCCTAATCTTACTTTCAAAGTTTTTGTTTTTGAAGAACCTTACTTTCAAAGTTGTACGTAGTACATTATTTAACTTTAGAACACACATCACTGGTTGCCATATCGTTTTCCAATTATGTAGATGATACACACAATAATTGATAAAGAGAAATGACATAGTCTAGGAAAGTAGGAGAAATTAAGTTGAACATGCATTAAGCAATTTACACGTATTGTTAGTGTCTTTGAAAATATAATGATTGCTTTGTAACTTTCATTGCTCCAGAAGGTTGGAGGTTCTTTTCTCATCTCAATTTCACTTTTAAGAAACGATAAGTTCAAATGCAAGGTGTACACAAAATAGTCATAGAATGTAACTAGACTAAACTTACTATAATATCGATTACTTATTATATTATTGATTATTTTTTACTCAAATGCTAGAACTAGCCTATTGTGGGTCAAAATTATAATATATCACATATTAAAAAGAGACTACGTCAGTATGTTATTAGACAAAATAGTACTAGACTCGATTGTCTTGATACATATTCGATATGTATTGTATCATATTTCAATATATTTGTATTAGAATAAAAAACATTTATTAAGATAAACAAGAATCCTTAACCGTGTATGTATGATCGATGGAGGACATGAACTCCCCACTCATGAATAACTTTCATAAGATAAAAGGGCCTAACCCCTAATCGGTGATCGTCATAATTTATTAAGTTTACTGAGATTTCATTAGTGTGTGTATATATATACATATTTTGTTGTAGCTCGAATATACACCTTTAAATGAGATAATGTAAAAATTGTATATAATCTATATGTGGCGCACTGGGGCTTTTTATTTCTTGTGTAGAGTCAACTTCACTTACAATTTCAATCATAATCTCTTAAGACAAAAATTTGTAAATAAGAGACATATATGATCATGCATCGTTGTACTTTTTGCTTAATGCTACTTGAGTTGGTTGCCCAATCAACTATCCTATGATGTATAAACTCGATATGAGTTAAACTTTTTTAATCAAGAGCCCTTCTTATTCCTTCTTCATTTCGTTAAGGGTGTAGAATCAACTTCACTTACTATTTTTACTCATAATCTCTTGAGACAAAAATTCTTGTAAATAACGAACATTTGGAATCATGCATACTTTTTACTTAACGCTTCTTGTATCGGTTGCCCAATCAACAATCGTTAGAGATATGTTGTATACACTCGATATGAGTTTGATGTTTCTTTCATCGACAATTCATTTAAGATTCCACCAACAAAACAATGACGGTACACCTTTTCTAAATGTACAAATATACGTTAAGGGAGTCATTCTAGTAAGAATTCTTAAGTTAAAAATTAGTTGAAAACTTTTCGGTTTATGGTTTAAAAAACTCATTTTTCGATCACATTTTGACATCTCATCCGTTCAGTTTTTAGGTTTATATGAGTAGATCATTTCTACAAATTTTCAGCCAAATTGATATTCGTTAAGATAACAAACTAGATCAAATTAATGGACGAATCAAATCTGTCAAATATGAACCGTTCAAGTTCATAATTAATAAATCACACTTATGAATGTCTTAACAATTTTCAATATAGCTGAAAATTTAAAAAAATGATCTACTCATAAATACCTACAAACTTAGGGTCAAGATATAGATATAAGATCGCAAGGTGGGATAAGCCGAAAAGTCATCAACTTAAAAGTCCTCATTAGAAGGGCTTCCTATAAGTTAAACTTTCGTTGAGTCATTTAATCTTGAGCTCTTCAAATTAGACCTAAAATATCATTATACATTATTTTTTTACCAAAGTAAATACTTATTGTATAATTAAGTTAAACAAAATAATTGACTTACATAGTTTATAATTTATATTTGGTGTGACTATTTCCACCCCACTAAATGCTTAGTTTACCCCATGTCTTATGTTAGTACATAGCCAAAATACTTGGCTGAGCCGAGAATAAGGTACAATTACCCAGTCGAAATAGCTCTAATGAGCCCTTCACGGGCATCCAAAGAGTGAAGGGTCGGTAACAAACCGCTTGCCAAAGTCACTCTAGCGGCAAAACATCCCCAAAAGGGAAGACACCACGAAGACTAGCAAGTAGTCCCACATTGGAGACTAAGGCCAAGGTACCCAAGCTTGGCCTATAAAACAAGCTCAAGCCACCATAAAAGGTACACACACTCACTCTCTTTCACACTCCTCTACCTTGCAAGTGCTCAAAGCTAACTTAAGCATCGGAGAGTCAAAGACTGGGCCACCCCAGTCCCGACCCCGTGACGCTATCACTTGTGCAGGTTCCGAGTGAAAGACCCAAAGAATTCTACTTCGCTCCGCCTCGCAACCCCTTCCCGGCTCGGGACGAAGCAGGTAGAAACAATTGGTGCTAGAAGGAGGGGCGTCCTCAAGTGGAGACCCTCACGTCGCTCACCAGGGCCATCATCTGCCCAGAAATCCTGAGGAGAGAGAAAGTAGATCTGACTTTCTCTCTCTCCTTCGCCAAGGCCCACGCGCCGGTGAGCAGCGCTCAGAAAAAACTAATCTGGACACCCAACTTCCCTCAGCCGAAGCAGGGATACACTCTTGGTCTCGCGACCCCAACCTCGGCACCCTCCCCCCGGGACATGCCTTCGCTTTTAGCACTCATTTGATGGCTTTTGGCACCCATTTGATACTTCTCTCCAGAGGACGTCTTCCCGTGTCTCGGTGCCTCTCTCCCGAGACCCCGCGGACTCCGCTGGTCTCGCCATCCCCTCGCGAACAGGGTTAAGCCAGCCTTCGCGGACTCACATTGTTGCGGCCCCCTTAACGGACTCCGGAGGTCTCGCCATCCATTCGCGAACTCTGCAGGTCCCGACATCTATTCGTGGACTCCGCAGGTCCCACCATCCCTTCGCGGACTCACATTGTCGCGGACCCCCTAGTGGACTCCGTTGGTCAAGCCAGTCCGTGCGGACTCTGCTATCCTCGCCATTCCTCGCGGACTCCGTTGTCCCCGCCAGTCCTCGTGGACTCCTCTTGTCTCGCCATTCCTCGCGGACTCCACTGGTCTCGCCAGAGTCCCCGCGCAACTCCAATTTTTCTATAATGACTATAGCTGCTCTACGCGGCCCCAGATAAGTCTTACTTCACATTATTCAATTAAGTTGTTATCATACAAATAGCATGCCACATACATCATAATATATTCTCATGTACATGCTAAACACATACTTGTAAACCATGTGCAAACCACATACACTTGCTTCACATGATTACAAATCAAACATTGTTGTACATCTATCTCTATCAATCACAGGCTACACACACAGCATGTGTAAACAGCCAGCATTCAAACATGCATTCTCTAGCTACACACGCTAACTAGCGCGACCTGTCCCGCCACCCCTTCCTGGCTCGGGACCTCGGGACGAGACAGGTAGACCCCTTAACCCTAACCAACCCGACAGTAAATCTCTCACCCTAGAATTCCCACTAACATCACAAACATGTGAACAATCCCACCACCACATACAAATCCAAAGACAAAGAACGCCACCAATTCATACTGTGAAACAGTGGATCCGCGTAGTGGCAATGAAGCTGGTTGCAAACAACCAAGCGCTCGCGCCCACTTGATCGAGGGTGAAGTGGGACGCTTCCCAATCTGAGGTTTGTAGAACCACCGAAACCCTAAAACACAAATTGCAGCTCGCCCAATTTTCAGTTTCGAAAGCACAAACTCCCCCCTCCAGCTATCCCCAACCCTATGCAGCGGCCCGCAACGCTCAATAGCGAGTCTCCCCAACCAAGCGCGGACCGACTCGCCACACAGCGGCCGCAACGCTCAATAGCGACAGTCCCCAACCAAGCGCGGACTGACTCACCAGGGCAGCGGCCCGCAACGCTCAATAGCGAGTCTCCCCAACCAAGCACGGACTGACTCGCCACGCAGCGGCCGCAATGCTCAATAGAGATAGTCGCCAACCAAGCGCGAACTGACTCACCACATAACGACAGTCTCGCCAACCTAGCGCGGACTGACTCGCCAGGGCAGCGGCCCGCAACGCTCAATAGCGAGTCTCCCCAACATAGCGCGGACTAACTCGCCACTCAGCGGCCGCAGCGCTCAATTGTGACAGTCGCCATCCAAGCGCGAACTGACTCGCCACATAGCGACAGTCTCGCCAACCAAGCGCGGACTGACTCGCCAGGGCAGCGGCCCGCAACGCTCAATAGCAAGTCTCCCCAACCTAGCGCGGATTGACTGGCCATGCAGCGGCCGCAACGCTCAATTGCGACAGTCGCCATCCAAGCGCGAACTGACTCGCCACATAGCGACAGTCTCGCCAACCAAGCGCGGACTGACTCGCCAGGGCGGCGGCCCGCAACGCTCAATAGCGAGTCTCCCCAACCAAGCGCGGACTGACTCGCCACGCAGCGGCCGCAACGCCACATAGCGACAGTCGCCAATCAAGCGCGCACTGACTCGCCACATAGCTACAATCGCCAATCAAGCGCGCACTGACTCGCCACATAGCGACAGTCCCCAACCAAGCGCGGACTGACTCGCCAGCGCAACGGCCCTCAACGCTCAATAGCGAGTCTCCCCAACCTAGCGCGGACTGACTCGCCACGCAACGGCCGCAACGCTCAATTGTGACAGTCGCCATCCAAGCGCGAACTGACTCGCCACATAGCGACAGTCTCGCCAACCAAACGCGGACTGACTCGCCAGGGCAGCGGCCCGCAACGCTCAATAACGAGTCCCGCCAATCAACCGCGAACTGCGTTGCCCGGAAACGTTTCTCCTCGCCAACTTCAAAACAGCACCCCCGTCACCTCACGACTCTCGTGTGGGGACTTGGGGACTCGGCACCATGCCTCTCACGCCCGGGTAAAACCTATTCTCGGCATCTCTAGAATAACTCCCCACCCAAGAGCTCTCTCGGACTGGAGACTTGGGGACTTGTTAGTACACAGCCAAAATATATACTTGACTGAGCCGAGAATAAGGTACAATTACCCGGTCGAAATAGCCCTGGCGAGCCCTTCACGGGCATCCAAAGAGTGAAGGGCCGGTAACAAACCGCTTGCCAAAGTCACTCTAGTGGCAAAACATCCCCAAAAGGGAAGACACCACGAAGACTAGAAAGTAGTCCCACATTGGAGACTAAGGCCAAGGTACCCAAGCTTGGCCTATAAAACAAGCTCAAGCCACCATAAAAGGTACACAACTCACTCTCTTTCACACTCCTCTACCTTGCAAGTGCTCAAAGCTAACTTAAGCATCGGAGAGTCGAAGACTGGGCCACCCCAGTCCCGACCCCGTGACGCTGTCACTTGTGCAGGTTCCGAGTGAAAGACCCAAAGAATTCTACTTCGCTCCGCCTCGCAACCCCTTCCCGGCTCGGGACAAAGCAGGTAGAAACATCTTATTTTTTACATTT
This sequence comes from Fragaria x ananassa, assembly GCA_034370585.1. Classification (NCBI taxonomy): domain Eukaryota; kingdom Viridiplantae; phylum Streptophyta; class Magnoliopsida; order Rosales; family Rosaceae; genus Fragaria; species Fragaria x ananassa. The sequence continues at coordinate 13,157,462 of CP139753.1, read as the reverse complement.
AATGATCCAATTATGCTCTTAAAATTTTGAGAAAATCAGTTTTTATTTTCTTTCTTTTATTTTCCTCAACATGATAAAATCTAAAAAAGTAAATATATACAAATATCTCATCAATATATTTGACGTCGCAGACCTCCATTCTTCTCAAACCACATCATATACATGTTCTCCTCGATCTCTTTCTTGAGTTTTTTTTTACGATTATGAGTGTGTGTATGTGTATATATATATACACGACTATATTTGAGGCTATAAATAAAATAGAAAAAGAACGAACAATTCCACCACACTGTATAAGCATCATGTTGAAGATTGAAGTATTTCTCAAATCTGGTTTGAAAGATGTAGGAAATTGTTTTTTTTTTCCGATATAAATATGTAGAGAATTGTTGTTGTTTGGATTTTATAGAATTTAGTTTAATATAATATTTTCATAAAAATTCTTGATTGTGAGGTTAATATTAGAATATTTAGTTTAAAATTAAAATTAAAATTTATGATGGAAAAAATATTTGATGGGTTGACAATAATAAAGTATACAGTAGCACACCGAAATATGTGAACCTAATAAAAAAAAATTTATTGGAAGAACCTAATAATCTTGGGAAAATGTCCATTTAGTACTAATTCAAACCCTTTATTTCCCATTCCAATGATAATCTTTTGCATTAGCCCATTCCATTATAAGGTAACCTTTTTTATGCCCAAATGCACAAATTTTTACTAAAGTCTTAACAAACCATATTATTTTAAGACTATTTTGCCCTCACCTCTTCAACATGAAAAGACTTGGCCGGAACCTCGGACTTCGGTCACCGGCCGCCGGACTCCGGTCACCGACCGCCGGATTCCGGTCACCTGATTTTCCCCGATCGCCGGATTCCGGTCACCAGATTTTCCCCTGTAACCAGTTACTGACCCCCAATAATCAGTTACTGACCAGGTAATGACCCATAATAACCAGTTACTAACCCCCAGTAACCAGTTATTGATTAATTACTGACACCCAGTAACCAGTTACTGACCCCCAATAACTTTTAGTTTTCAATTACTGACACCTAGTAATCACTTAGTTTTCAGTTACTGACACCTAATAATCACTTAGTTTTCAGTTACTGACACACAATAATCACTTAGTTTTCAGTTACTGACACCCAGTAATCACCCAATAATCACTTACTGATCCTCAATAATCAGGTTACAAACCTCAAATAATAACTTATTGGCCCCAATAATCAATTATCAATCCTCAATAATCACTTTCAAATGTAAGGATATAAAAACAGAAAAAGAAAAAAAAAACTGACTTAAACTGACGTAATTTCCTCTCTTTACACCCACCCAGAAACCAAATCGATGCGAAATAATCAAAGAAACCAAAAAAGAAGAGTAAAAGAGAGAAGAGACGTAGAGGAGACAAACGGTTCGGAAGAGAAACCTAATTGTCTCCAGCTGCCTCTCCAGAGATCATACATCCCTTTCCTCTACTTCTACTCCCTCCCTAACGTACACCACAGCCACACACAAATCTCCACCCACCTCAAGAAATTTCTCCTTCCCTCAGATCCAACCCGAGAACCCGGCCTTCACCGATGACCTCCTTAAAGGCAGGGCAGCGGCTCCGGCAGACAAGGAGATCCGGTCAATTCCGACGATGGGAGAAACGGTGGTGAGAGAGAGATAGATCGAGAGAGGAGAGAGACAAGAGAGAGAGGTGGAATGGTTGCCGCAATTCCTCGTTGTCGTCGCCGTGAATGTCGCAGTCGTTGTCGTCGTCGCCAGAGAGATCCCGCCAGCGATAGCTTCGCTGTCGAGGTAGCATCTCTGCTTCAAGTGGGAGAGAGAAGAGGTTGATGTGTTTTGAGCGGAGGTGAGAGGTTTAAGGAGGCTGGATCCGAATGAGGAGGAGGAGAGGCTGATTTTCGGTTGCCGGCATCGATAGTCGGTCTGAGGTTTCAAGTTTTTGGTGGAGCAACTCGGCTAGGGAGAGAGAGAGAGAGAGAGAGAGAGAGAGAGAGGAAAACCAGATCGAGAATAAGAGGAGGAGAAATAGATAAGATTTGTGTGATTTAGTTACACAGGGTAATAACGTCTTTTTCTCAAGAATCATTGGAATGGGCACAAGGATAAGACTTTAATTAAAATGGGCTTTAGTTTTCAAATATTTAAGCATTAGGGTATTTTCTCAATAATCTTTGTTTTACTAAAAAGGAAATTTGTTCAAGTTTGGACACATGTGTGAAACCTTTATGCCTGTATTGTTTTGTAATTTGTATAATAAGTTTCGGGGACATTGGAATTTTGGACAGCTGAGGCTGACAAGCAATCTGCCAGTGGACATAACGTCGCCGTCTAGACTTTTATTAACGCATGGCTTCTGGCACGCGTTACACGCGCGCTTCGGAGTGACGTCGGGGGATTTGGTGGCTTAGCGTAGAACTGAGGGCAATTCCTGTGATTTTGTTCTCTCAAGGACACCGACAGCTTGCCTTCAAGCCGGCTAAGCCGTTTCACCCTCGGCTCCAAATTACCTTCCCGCCTACTCACATGATTATCGTTTTTTTTTTCTCGCGTGTACTATTACCAAGCATATAACTACAGACCCAAAAAAAAAAAATACAGTATACCAAATTATTTTCTGCATAAATGGAAAGAAAGTCCATGCATGTAAAAAAAAAAAACGTCCATTTAAACTTTTGTAACAAAACATAATACACTCCTTTTGATTTTTCTTTCGAGGAAATATGTTCGTTTGATATGGAAAGAAAAAAAGTACAATATGCAAAGGAACCAAGCACATGTATGTACAACTACCTTTAACATTTGAAACAGAAAAACAAGTTAAATTTTAATACTAAAAGTAACTTTCTTACATGCTATTTATTAATAACCTACGTTCTATTTTATATAATGATATTACTTTAAATAATTTTTTTCAAGCTAAATAAAAAAATTTTATTTAATAAAAATAAACTCATTAGCAATTACATCATACATAAAATAAAATGTTACAAAATTAAAAACAATAAAACATACTAAACTGAGAGCCGCACAATTAGCTTGATTAAAAGCTAAGGCAGTTAATGGTAAGAGAAAATTTTAAGAACAGTATATGATAAATTGTCCACTTCTAATTTTGACGTTTTAAGTTTCAAAATAATTATAAAGATACATGAACTTATAATTTCAACAAAAAATATGTACATGTCGTTATATCTTCCGTTATCTTGTGTGTTTTCCGTTAAAATTTGAGGGACAAATCTGTCACTCCCTAATTTAGCAGTAATAAATTATTAAAATTAATAATTTCTAAGGAGGAGAAATAAAAAAGATCCAATTCTCATTGTTGAACTAGTAATAAATATTTTTGAGGAACAACAAAGTCATTTTTGAGCACAAAATATTCAATTTTTATTGTTGAACTAATAACAAAACAACAATTTCTGGAATGCCAAAATTAAAACAGAAAATGTAATAGAGTGATCTATTTGCAAACAACTAAGTCATTAAGATTATGGTCTGAGTTAACAAATTTTTAAAAAAAGTATATAAATAGAAAAAAAGTAAAACAAATATTAAAAAAAAATGGAGAATGGAGAAAACCCGAAATCATTTTTTGAAATTAAGAAATTACATAAAATTATCGGCGTTACTGACGTTATGTACTAAAAATATGTTGTGATTCTAATGTCATGTACTAAACTTATTATAAAAAAGTAGTAAGTTTGATGTTGTTCAGTATCAAGTCACGTCCTAATTACTTCTTAACATAGATGTGTATGTGTATCTGACTATCTTTTATTGTTTTCTTATTATATATATGTTTATGTATCTTTTTATATTTTTTTAATTTTTTTTTGATATTTTTGTTTCGCGCTATGTATTTTTTTTAAATATTATTATCGTAGATTATCGTCCTTCGTAACAACAATTTTTTTTTTATGTCTGGTAGGTGCCAAGTGGCGGTCTAAAGCGGCAAAGGCTTGTACTGTAGCGAATAGCCAGGGTAGGTAGCCATAGAAACACACACTAGGAACGCCGAAGCCGCCGAATCGGGTGGTAGCCAGAGAGCAAGAGAGAGGAAGTCTCCGTGTTGTCCCCCACCTCCAGCATGTCCAAAAAAAAAAAAACAATGAAGTCACTACTTCACCTTTTCTAGCTTCTTTTAACTCTCCACCGTAATCCCCCTCATCTTTGTCTTCACTCTCTCTCTCTCTTTCTCTCTCTCTCTCTCTCTCTCTCTCTCTCTCTCTCTCTCTCTCTCCTCCTCCTCCTCCTCCTCTTCTCTTCTCTTCTCTTCTCTCTCTTCTCTGCGTGTCCGTCCCAAAACCCTCCTCCACCAAACACCCCCAAGCCCATTACTTAACATCTCCAACTCCATCCACCCCCATTTTAGTTTTGACGTGCAATTCCCCTCTCTAGAGCGCCATGGGTTCCCACATCCACGGTAGCTCCATCTCCTTCTTCATCGTCTTCACTCTCTTCTTATCACTCTCCTCTGCCGCATTGCCCCGCCACCCAAAACCCATCTCCCCCAAGTCCAACTCCTCCGCCCAGATTCACTCCAACTCCGTCCTCGTCGCTCTCCTCGACTCCCATTACACCGAGCTCGCCGAGCTCGTCGAGAAGGCTCTGCTTCTCCAGACCCTCGAGCAGGCAGTGGGCCAGCACAACATCACTATCTTCGCGCCTAGAAATGAGGCCCTGGAGCGCCAATTGGACCCTGAATTCAAGCGCTTCTTGCTCGAACCCGGTAACTTGAAGTCCCTCCAGACCCTTCTCATGTTCCACATTATCCCCAAGCGTATCGCTTCCGATCAGTGGCCCAAAGATTCCGGGTCGGGTCGTCACCGCACGCTATGTAAGAACGAGCATCTTCATCTTTCCAGCAAAGAGTCCGGAAATAAAGCTGTCGATTCCGCGGAGGTTGTCCGACCCGATGACGTGATCCGACCCGACGGTCTCATCCACGGAATTGAAAGAGTCCTGATTCCTCGTTCAGTTCAAGAAGACTTCAACCGGAGAAGAAGTCTGCGGTCGATTTCAGCTGTTATACCCGAGGGTGCTCCGGAAGTGGATCCGAGAACCCACCGGCTGAAGAAACCCGCGCCGGCAGTACCCGCCGGAGCGCCGCCGGTTCTACCCATTTACGACGCTTTGGCTCCGGGTCCTTCTCTAGCTCCTGCTCCGGCTCCCGGACCAGGCGGTCCACGTCACCACTTCGACGGCGAGAGCCAGGTTAAAGACTTCATCCACACACTTTTGCATTACGGCGGGTACAACGAAATGGCCGATATCTTGGTCAACCTGACGTCGTTGGCGACGGAGATGGGCCGGTTAGTTTCAGAGGGTTATGTTCTCACCGTTTTGGCGCCAAACGACGAGGCCATGGCGAAGCTGACGACGGACCAATTGAGTGAACCGGGTGCGCCGGAGCAGATTGTGTACTATCATATCATACCGGAATACCAAACGGAGGAGAGTATGTACAATTCGGTGAGGCGATTCGGGAAGGTGCAATATGATACGCTGAGGTTGCCTCACAGGGTTGTGGCCCAGGAGGCTGATGGGTCGGTGAAATTCGGGTCGGGCGATTCCTCGGCGTATCTTTTCGACACGGATATTTACACTGATGGTCGGATTTCGGTGCAAGGCATTGATGAGGTTCTGTTTCCGGTTGAAGAGCTGGAGAAGAAAGCAACTCCGGTTGTTAAGGCTGCTCTTAAGCCCAGAAGAGGTATGTTCTAATTTCGTGATCATCTAATCATTTTCATCTTAGTATCCATTAATTGATTGAATTGCTATGCCGGTTGATTGTGTCTTTTACAATATGAAACTATGGTCAGAGATAGCTTAAAGCATTTGTTTTTTTTAAGGTTAAAGCCAAAATCCTACTAGTGTTTAGTCTTAATATTAAAAGGGGGTGGGATCACTGTTGTTCAATTGAAAACAAGGCCAATTATGTCATGGCTAGATGTCACTAAAATGATCAGAATGATGAGATTATCAATCACTTGTGTGTATGAACACATTAGCTGTGGGTTTAAGGTCGAAAATTTTGGATCTAGGGTTTTAGACAGAGACACAGAATAGGAGTACAGAACTAAGCAGGGAATTGGAATGAGGCAGATTAGAATACTTGGGTCAGAATTTGGAATGTTATGTTTTGTAGGCATATAATCTTTTTTTGGGGGGGGGGGGGGGGGGGTGGGGGTGAGAGAGAGGAAGCTTGGGAAATGGAGCAGTCCGAGTCCCACTGTCGGTGGTGCAAAGTTAAAATTCATATGTCACGGGGTCTTTAAGGGGCCGGGAGAAGGGTCCCTTCTTTGCATATAAGAAATGAAATGATTCCCAAAATTATATGAAATGACGTTTCTTCCTGTTTAACCCCTAATTGCTTCTCTACTGCCATGTGAATCCACTTGTTTGCCAAGCAAGCAAAACAAGCCTGGCCCTTATTATTCAGAGAAGCAAATGTGTTGCCCAGCTGTGGTCTCTGTTATTATTCTTCTTCCTCTTCCCCACCGCTCTTTTAACCATTTGATGCTGCTGCTGCTACCCAACACAACCAGCCTGTCCCCAATTAATTCCATGCTACTCACCCAAATATTCAGCTGGCATGATTTGCCAATTTAATTTTCCAGATCTTTGTATTATAAATTTCTCTGAGTTTTGATACCAGGTCAGTAGCTGACCTTCATTATATGCTATTACTAAATTTGGCACTTTATTTGTTTATTTTGGTGTGGGTTTTTGGCTGGCTTCAAAGTCCAATAATTAAACTGATGCCTAACCCAAGTGGGGTTTCTTCTTTGGTATTATTCTTCTATACAAGCATGTGGTTTTTGAACAGTTGACTTACCCTCTTCTCTTGACCTAATTGCAGGGAAGTTGATGGAAATAGCATGTAGTATGCTTGGAACTCTTGGGCAGCTCTCTTCTTGTCAATGAAGCAGATACATGGGATGCTCTCAGTCAGTCTCTTACTTGAGCCCCCCGAAAAGAAATTAAGGAAAAAAATATATATGTTCATGTAAACAGTTATTGATAAAATGGTAAATACATGGGTTCCCTCCTCCTTCTATGTTCATTGTAATTTGTTCTTTCTTGGAAAATCATGGTTCCACTTTGGGTAAACAGAGTTTTGTCACACAATGCAGTGTAGGATGATGAGGTTCATCATAAAACAGTGAATTAATGGATGTAGAAAACAGAAGGGTTTTTTGGTTTTGCAGGATCATTTCTGTTTGAAGGTCCAACCAAAAAGAAATTCCATCCGTTGTTTTGCTATGAAATCTGTAATTACGTACGATTCTTTGCTTAATTGTTTTATTGTTTGGGTTTGCTTGCTCTCTCTATGTATGCATACTTGAAAGACCAGCTAAGCTATATACCTCTGGTATAAAAAGTTGTCTGTTCTTTTGTCCTTCTCTCCATTAGTTGTTCTTCTCTCCATTAGTATTGCTTGTGCGTCAAATATCAACATGTTTTCTGAAATGCCTTGTCTAGAACAGAAGCAAACTTCTTCTGTCCCTTTATCATGCAATATCTCTCCCAAAAATCAATTTCGTATGGGAAACTCTGGGACCTCGTTTTATTTAACCCGGTTGTCTTTTCATTTATTATCAATTAGTTTCAGATGTAAACCGTATAATATCAAGATAAGTCATGTTTTTTAGAATGTTAAACGTCTTTGATTATTGATCGTTTAAAAGGTGCAATATACAAATCAGAAATCAAACAAAGTATAAAAGTAATGCAAATAGAGTTGCTAAAATGGAGTAATCAAAACAGTGAAAACTTCAACGCGAAGGAAATTTCCTAAGTGATTGATGAGATCGTTAGTTATCATTTTCTTGATCATCCTTGATATAATGTAATGGGGAGGAGATGAATCCCACTGGATTCCTCTTGGTTCCCAAATTATTATCCTCTAAAACAACAAAGTACCTCATCTTCTTGCATGCACTGATGCAAAAGAGGTGGGTCAATAAGCTAACCTAGCTTTCGTTAAGTGGGAACAAAATGTATCATTTTCTCTTGCTATCATGGTCTTTTGTAGGGTATATGAAAACATGAATGTAGACCTGATTAAAATTTCCAATTTTGTTTGGGAATAAAAAGATGTGGTAATGTTGAGCTGTGGTGGTTGAAGGATTTAATAGAGGGGAATCAGTAGGTAGTCTTTCATGGTTTTAGTTGGTATTCATTGTCACTGTACAACAAAACAGATTATGGTCATATTAATTAGAGTACAAGTAACTTGAAACATTTAAAGTGATAGAATGTTTCTGACTTTTCTAACAGAAAATAAACCCATGCCTTTCTAGAGAAATCATCTATGAAGCATAATAAGTACCTCTTCTTCCCGCTTGAAATTGGTGTAATTGGTCCACAGAGGTCAGCATGTACTAGTTGTAGTCTTTCAGTTGCTCTCCAGCGACTTGCTTTAGGAATTGGAGTCCTATGCTGCTTGCCCTTCATGCAAGCCTCACAGATAGCACCTGAATCTGTGACTTGTGGTACCCCTAACATCATGTTTTTGGATTTCATAGTGCACAGCCCTTTGTAACTGAGATGTCCAAAACGATGATGCCACAACTTGGATGGTTCCATGGTGCTGACTTGAAGACATCTTTCTTCTTTAGCTGATTCGGTAAGCAAGATGAACATCCTGTTAGCACTCATGACAGACTCTGTCATTTTTCCCTTCTGAGGATGAAACATACTACAGACTCCATCTTGAAACAACACTGCCACTCCCTTTTCTTGAAGTTGTCCTACGCTCAAGAGATTGTTCTGTTTAATCCTTGAATTAATCCTTCAACTTAAGATTCTTCGTTAAAAGAGCTCGTTATTACAAGATATCTGTTTAATCGCATTGAATGTAGTCTGCAATTCATTATTAGAATCACCTTAGTACTTCAAGATATTTACGTAGGTATGTAACGTGATATCCTGATATTGAACCAGTGGTACGAATACTTCCATGGAAGGCAAAGAAGGCAAACAGAAAGCTGATCATGAAACTATATGTTGTTCAACCCGTGCCTATCAAGAAAGGAAAAAGAAACAAACGCACGAGCTAAAGTCTCCACCCAAAAGCTAAAGATTATATTTATCTCTTCCAAAGTTGAGAACATTTTTAACATCATTTCTGACGGTCACCAACTCAGCCAGCTGCTACAAATAATGTCACATTTTAGCAACAGAGTCAAACGTACATTATTTGACATATATATATATTGACAACAAAACAAATTAGAGCTTGGCAGGACACAAAGTATTTAGTGCAATCTATGTGACAGCCTACACTAATTGTTGAAAGGGTCCATTTAGATTGTGATGGTTCTCAAAGCTTAAGGCATTATACATGTGACCACACTTGTGGTTTCAGCAGCTCTAAAGCAATGCCAAACAAATATCCGGTTGTTAATAATCTCATATGCACATATATTTGTAAATTTAAAACATAAATACATCTTCTCAACATGTTTTAAAATTTCACGTACGCAGCTGCGTTAAGATGCTTGATGACATGAGACACAAGATTGAGCGTAAACACCTGACTGATATGCATACGATTTAGTTTTGGCAATGCAAAACTTGAGGCACGCATTAACCATTTAGTTCGATTGTTTGAAATTTTGTTTAAGAAAACAAATTTCAATACATTGACGTTCTAAAGCATTAAAACGTTTATTAACTTAGAATGAAAATTATCATGAATTAGTATCAACAACAATCAGTATGAGAATATTTCATACAATTCTACTATTTACTTACCATTAGGAATCAAAACAGGAATGAAACTAATTACAATTGATGTTGTTTACTTACCATATAGAATCAGAATTAAGATTAGTTTGATTACTAAAATATCCCTACAAGAAATGAATTTAAAATACCCCTAAAATACAATATATATTTTTAGGGTTGGGTAATTTAGAAATATTATAATTATGTGAGGATATTTTGGGGAGAAAAAATTGATTCTATTACTTTAATTCTGATACCCATCTATCCCCTTTGAGTATCGAATAAGGAGTTTCATGAAGAATCGATTCCTGATAAGCAAGCGGGACCCACATTCATTTTAATACCTTAACATGTTAGTAAACGCTAGAATTCGCAAATAATGTAATCAATTATACCACTTTCAATTCTATTTCGGGTTAGTAAACATGTCTTAAGAGTATATAGATCTAAGGACACTTTACCAACACCAATGTGTTATATCGATCACCTTCCTCCTTCCCTCCATTTCTCTCCTCCTTTTCCCATTTGGGCAGTACAATCGAGGCACGTTTGGAAGTCTTGTGATTCCACTAAATGCAAATCTCATTTTCGAGTGCCACATTTTGCACAAGAAAACTCAACGTCAATGGAATGCCAATCACTCTCTAGCTAGGTAGTCTCCATTACTACATTAGCTTATTGCTTTGCTATATATATCCTACTAAGTTCCCTACAAGGTCAAACAAGAAGAAAGCATCGTCCTCAAATCTCAATCGCGTCCGACGCATTTTATGAAAGCCGGCCTCCTTCATGGCCTCATGGGGAAGTTAGCCAAAACCAGCAAATTTTCTACTCCAGCTTTACCAAAAGAACGATCAGCAAATTATTCCAATGGACACCATAAAATTTGGAATGAAGAACGTGATTCTCAAAATCTGACATGCTGTATAGGGAGCAGGCTAGCTAGGTGTAAATGTGGGAATATTCTGCATTGGCCTTTGATTGGGGCCAAAACAAAGCTTATTTCTTAATCACTGATTTATATTATGATATAATGTTGTATCATCAACAATTTCAAAGGAGATGCAGTATTGAGATTTCATTGATCATCTGCATGTAGCATCTGTATTATATATAAAACTACACAACGTGTTCAATTAATTAAAAAAAATGCAGTTCATCAACTTGTAAGATGCAGCCAATCGTTTTTAAAAGTTAAATTTTGTTTTGATCTTTTTTGTTAATGTTTTGGCCACGCTTCTCAGCAGAGATAGAGGTAACTTAACAGGTTCAAAAGTAAGAAAATGTGCGGGGCGTGCCACCGCGCAGACGCGGAATGTAAGATGCGTTGGTATGTAAACTTCTAATCAAATGACATGGGCTCAGGTGCCACCTCTCGGACGAGGGATTACAAGCAAATCCTCCTATTCGTTTGTGATCGATACTCACAGTTGTAGCGAGCAGAGCAATTAATCGGGACAGTAAGTAAGGGCGAGACCAAACAGGCTCTGTAAGGCTAAGGCAAAAGTAGTGCTTTAGCGTCAGGGTTTCGAGTAGCTAGAAAGATTTGTAGTTGTTTGTATGAGATGATTGTGTGTCTTGGACTGATCCTCGAACCCTCCTTATATAGTGGTTCATAATTAACTGATAAGGATGCAATCCCACAACCTAAGTAGGTTTCTGCTACCTAAGTTATACAGGGATTCGTTTTTGCTTGCAAACTAAGTAACTGGGTGATGCGTGTCCAATTACATAGGTAGACTTCGCTTGTCGAAAACTTCATAGTCTCCGTTGCGAACTCGAACACTGAAGACTTTCTTATCCTGCAAGGTATTATAGTTCACATAGGAACCCACCTCGCGTGTCTCCAAAGCTCGCGCCCTTAACATGTTTTAATTTTAAGGCCACAAGTATTGGCCTAACTGCTATCCAAGACTTTATTAATTTAGTCTTGGACCGAAATATCTGCCGGGCTCAAACAATTAAACTATTATCAATAAAATCTATCATGAGCTTTGACAAGCTCAATGTAGATGACACAAAGATTGGTCAAGATGAATCTGTTGGTGTGCTTAGGAATTCTGATGGCCAATGGATGAAAGGAATTTCACTCTAACCTTAAACCTTGGACTTGGTTAAGTTTTGGATGCTGAAACTTTGGGACTCTATCTTGATATAGCTATTTTTGCCAAGCTTATGTTTAGAGACAGTTACTCTCTTCCTCTTGGTTCCCTGCATTCTCGCTGCAAAGAGCTGATGACAAGGTTCAATTCTGTGTCTCTAATTCGTATTTTTCGAGAATGCAATATGGTTGCCGATTCGATGGCTAAGAAAGTATTGAGCATGACTTTGGTATGATGATTCTTGATGATCTCATGATCATATTACAAAAGTAACCTGCCTTTTATCTTTTCTGTTTTTAGGTCTCTTTGTAACAAAAGTAATTGTCAGTGGCATGTACTCCTGGGAGGATAAGGAAAATTGATATTGTCAGCAAATTATTTACAAAAAAGAAGTTATTCCCAAATGAGAGTCTAATTCAATAAGGCTTCATACTGCTGTCCACATTTGTCACAAGACAGACTTTTGTAATCGATGTCCAATCTCACTACCAGATCCTTCTGTATCTGTGGAAACAACAAAGGCTATTCCTTGGCGTTGTTGTTGAGGTCCTAAAGATGGTTGAGATAGTGCATTGTGGGAGTGCCCCCTCAGACCCAAGTACACCTTTCTTTATAGCTAGCAGTCTAGCACAAATGTTGAACTACTGATTCTGCTATTTCCGCCACCATCTTTACAATTGCTATTACTCGTTTGCTGCCAGGAAGAAAAGGATATCATCATAGAACATATTTTGCCCTTTCCTCCCGGATATTAGTAAATACGGTGGGATGAAAACGCAATCGTCAATGATCCACTGTATATATACAAGCATAGTCCATATATCACCAAAATTTCTACAGAGACAATATCACCAAAAAATCACACACAAGCTACATAAACCTGTCGATTATATATTACCAATATATGACTTTAAATGAGGATCCCATAATTGCTATATTCACAGGTCACAACATGGAACTTAAAATGATATGAACACAATGTAATGTATCAGAATATGTTGTTTAAACTCCAATGGTAACTTCTTGAGGCATGATATCAGGGGCAGGAGCTGCAATGGTAACTTCTTGAGGCATGATCTCAGGAGCAGGAGCTGCACTGAGGACTGGTTCTTTGGTCTGGTCAACACTCACTTCAGCCTCGATCTTATCTTTGCATTCGGAAAGATCCCCAGATTGGTCTCCAGTGCATGCTTTGAGGCTTTGTTTTTCTTCTTTGCTGACCTCCTTTATTTGCGACTTACTGGGCTTTCCTTCCGCTTTAGCAGCTCCATTTTCCCGAGAATTAAGCCGATGTTGGGACTTCCTAATAGGCTTCTTTGGTTCTGTGACATGACTGACATCCTTTTCGCCTTTCTCCTTTAACCAATTGATTGACTTGTTCCGTTCTCGAGCAAGACGTGGGCTAAGGCACATCCCGCCATCTTCTGAAGGGCTGTTCGGTGAAGGAATGGAGTTCTTGTGCCTTCCGAGCTTTGGAGATATGGGACGTGTGGTTGGTATCTAGATTGACCGGTATAAATGAAAGTCATACACAATGTTGCTATACAAAAGCAAGCAAAGTGAAGCAGAAGGGGAAGAGGAGAGTAGTACAGGAATTCAAGTAAACTTTAGATTGATTGTAAGAAGAGTAGGGAAATACAGCGAGATATGATAGCTAACTTACCTTCTTTATTTCAATTTTTGGAGGAGGCTCTTTATAGAAACTTGGCATAGGAGCTGCCCTAAATGTCAGGCTCTTCCTCAGTTGCTTGATCTCTGCTTCGTGGTTTTCCTACAAGACAAGCATACATAAGATATCCTGAATTTGCTGAAAGCATAACATATATGAAAGACAAAAGCAGAAAAAAATTTCTGAATGCTATAGTTTATGTCCTGAAACCTTTGATTTTGCTTGCGAATTATTCTTTTCTGCTTCTTTAGCCTGTATCTTTTCTTCTAGCTTTGTAAAGAACTGGTGAACAATAAATTAAGTTGATTAGGGTTAAACATTGAAAATAACACTAGCAACCAAGTTTACAGGTATGTGTTAGCAACCTCCTTTCTTTTTTCAGCACGTTCATCCAACCTGAAGGAAAATCCAGAACCACTGCTCCTTCGCCCACCAGGTGTAGTGCTTCTGAATACAGAACTTCATGTAAGTATCAGAAAATGGACTGGTATATTTCTATGCTACAGTAATAAGGTAAGCCACAATAATATGGGAAATGAAACTTACGAAGCAATGGAATGAGCATCATTGTCCTCTTTGGTTAGCAGGGTTGTTTTTACTGCACTTAAGCTCTGCCCAACTGATCTGTAGATACATTAAACATTCAGCAGAAATGAGTTTCCTGTTTATTCACAGGTTAAAGGTTAAACCTCTGTACTAAAAAACACATATCAGGTTGTAACGTACTGTGTCACATCAGATGAACTATTAGCAGCTTTATTCACAGAACCAGATTTTCCGGCCTGATACAATAAAGAACAGATATTAGTAACATGAAGGGATATTAATATGCAGAGTATGTAATATAGATGATCACAAAAGCCTTACTGCAGAGGATCTCATGCTAGGTATTGATGCTAAAGTAGTCCTTCTAACTGCCGAACCTCCACCTGCTTTGTTCTCATCATTCGACTGTATTCCTGTGGATGCACGCCTATTTAGATTATTCGAACAAGAAGATGGAAAAGGGGCCTCAGCTTTGGTTGCATTGCCACGAGTGTGTTTGACTTCTGTTTTCACTGGGTACACATCAATGCTCTTCTTCATAGCATCAACACGAGCTCCCCTTGCTGGGAACGAAAAACTCTGAGAAAGTATTCTCTGTATACGAGAAACTGGAGTTGCACCTTTCAAATTGGGTTTATCCTTGGCCAACTTTACCTTTGAAACACCATTGTTTGGAGCATGAGGATCCTGATAGTACAAGCAAGTAGCAAACAGTAGGCAAAAGTACATTTATGAATGTTAGTCATGAAAATTCTTAGGACAAACAGCTTAAACCAACAAAAATATGTGGCACAAGTACCTTCTTTGTTTTTGAATTTTTACCAGGCGGAACAGTAGCAGCAGCTTCAGCTACACCTCCTGAAGAGTTGATGCCTTCATCTTCTGTGGTTACAGATTCAGATACTCCATTTATGGTAGGAACTTCTGTCTTAGCATCAATTTTTTCCCCTTCGATATTGAAATCCGGTACTGATTCTTCAACATGTTTTTCCACAACAGCACAGTTCTCATCCCCCAAAGTAACCCCATTTTCAGACTCCATTTAGCCAAAACTTCAAGAACCAAATCAAATATCAGCAGAACATATCAATATCCCCACAATAGATAAAGTGCACAACACCTAGCATCATCAAGTGAATCACACAACTACTATTTATTAGATTTAACTGATACACGTGGGAAACATTCAAATGAAACTGGAGCAAAAGAAGAAACCAAAACACATAATGTCTCATGTTATTACACTAGCATGAATCTTGCAACTACATGCAACACCAGCAAGACATAAGGATTGCAGCCTTTGCAGGATTACACAGGACTGAGAGGACATCTACAATCACAGATCAACCAATGAGATCCTCAAAAGCTTAAAAGCTATGTGACAAGAGAGCAAGATGAACAGCTGCCCTCCAGATAATTAATTCATTATCCAAAAGAAAATGTAGAACAGAATATGTGGCCTGAGAAAATCACCATGAAGTGCTCATTTCAGTCAAATGCTGAAGCTTTCTAGATGATTATGTATATAGATTTATAAGCACAAGCCACGATTCTATAACATGCAAAGTTGCAAACAGTTCTGCACAGTCAAACGCTACACCTTAACCATCCCTCTTTCAGTCTCACACTCAACACTTGAATCCATTTACAAAATGTCAAAATCTCATCAAATTAATCATAAACAGTTCAGCAGCTCAAAATTACTTCAAGGAAGACTGAAGTCAAATCCATGAAGCCAAATGGTATTGTTTTTTCTAAGTAACAAGAGGTTTCCAAGGATCAACGATGTATACAACACCCGGGTAAGGAAAAACAATAGCAACAACGAAAACAGAGATACCCAATACAGTGATGGATTCAGAAGTCCGAGAATTGAAGACAGAAATCACTCTAGATCAAAGAAGATAAAACTTACAGAGGTGAGTAAGCGGTTATCAAACTTGGGTTCTTGGATTTGGGCTATAAGTAACCGCTAAAAGACTGATTGACAGAGAAACAGAGAGGCACAATGCAAAGAAACTTCCAAGACTGAATTATGGGAGAAAGTGAAAGAGAGGAATAGAAGAAAGAAACAAGAGCAGAGAGTATTTGGGGATATTGACAGCGGTGTGGATTAGAAGCACTTGGGGGATTGATGGTCAAGTGCTTCTCATAGTTGGAGTTGAAAGCTATAGAGCAGAGAGTTGGTGGCACGTTGTTCTGGATTGGTTCGAGAAATCCCAAGAGTGAGTTGGGGAAAGTAAATGAGAAAACGAAGGACGTTCTGATTGAAGTGTGGATAGCGATTGGTAAATAGTGAGGACAATGACTAAACTGCCACAATGGAAGTTACATGGCGGTTTTGAATTGAATCTAAATGCTAATGGAGGGAAATGGAATTGGGATGAAAGGATGGTCTTCGGGGTCAAACGAGAAGAAGATTATGGAAGTAACTTCACATGCCTTTTGCATTCCGAGGCCATTCACGAGATAATTGGAATGAGCTTTACTCTTCTCATACGTTAAAGAACTTTATGATTACCAACGGTTCAATTGAACAGAAATGTTTATACCAAAATATACTTCACAAAATATACACAAGGAGAACATAGTATATTTCATTATTTTTTTTTGATGAAATGAAAATTTCATTGATAAATCAACAGAATAACAATATACAATAACCGCAAGGGTCATATAATACCATTGCATTAGAAAAAGAGTTCACTTATTGTGAGCCTAATAGAACATTGAAAAACTCACTTATTATTTTATATTTGTTTGTCATGAGAGCACGTGTTATACAACACTAACACATGTCCACTCCAATATCAACGTGTAATACTTTGGTTGAGTCTCATGTCCACTGATATATAAGATTTATTAATAGTTAATAAAGTCGCACTTATGAACCTCATTTCAATCGAAAGGATTTAACCGCTTTCAAATAGAAAAGTCTGTTAGTATATTGGTTGAGATCATAATCTATCATCAATCGTAAGTTATCTTATGTCTTGAGTTATGTCAATTTTGTTTTTATAAGTAACTCAATTTGTTCTTTTAAGTAGAAAGATTGTTGCCTTTTTGTTTTATCCAATGCAAATACATACACAAAGCTAGCTTTTACACTAATTTGAAGTTCCCTAATGTAGAAGTATGATCATAGTAACTATCAAGTATCTAATGATCCATGCTTACTCTCCAGCCTTTTACTATCAACTTCTATACTTCAAAAGCCTCAAGGGAAGATTTTAGTAATGGAATGTTGAGAAGGGCAGCTTTCCATAATTAGCAGTCTAGCACTCACGTTATGAGAACCGAGTTCGTTTGGGTGGGGAGTGTCCTTCCGAGACTGCAATCTTGGAATTCTTGTTTATCACTTCAATTATGTGTTACAATATTCAACAACCTATTTATTAACTCTATTAGTTATGTAGAACAATGAAAGTGACTAACCATGGTTTCACTCATATCTTATCTTATCTTATATTAGGAAAGAAGATTGTGGATTTTGTTATTTCATTGTCAGTCTCCTTCGTGTAGCGGGTGTGATAGATAATCAGATGAAGATGTAAGCAGGATCATCAACAGACACAAAAAAGATTATTTAATTAATCTTTTTTATGGATTAACTAAGTCAAATTTGAAGGTGAGCCTATAACAAAAACAAAGATAAAAGATTTATACAAATCAGGTGGAACTTGCAAAAAAAGAAAATAAAACACCACGATAAAATAGATATGACAATGAAAAGTAACGAGAGTTTGGTTTCATTGGCACCAAAAACAAGATTCATTTTCACATATTAATGAATTCTTTTCTCAGTTGCGCTCAATTGTTACTAACTTTAAATCTAACAGTATCTAATCATAAAAAATCAAATAAATTTCAAGTGAATAATTACCCTACGCTTGGACCTCCGGGTTAGTGCACTTATGGTGAGAAATTAGTCTGGCTTTACTAGAGTATTGACTGAAAGTGTGTTACTAGTTTACCAACGTAACTAAGTAACTAAGACTCTCTTAATCAAGGGCATTACGGTTCAGAGAGTTTAAACCAACATAATGAACTGCAAGGACAAGATGGTCATTACACAACGAACCAATGATTGAAAAACAGGGCGAAGGGGGAGGAGGAGGTTTTTATGTGATGTGGGGTTCACAGGTGGTGTTGCTGTTTCATTCGCTGACTCTCTCAATCAATCATGGTCCACGTTCCGGCCACGTTTGAATTCTTGTGGGTTTGGGATTTTGCGGGTGGTGAGTTGCATTCAACATCTAGGCTGGCCTTCTCAAGTGTTGTCCTTTTCACTCTTGATTTGGCACCTCCATTCATGGCCCTCAAACACAATTTTTTTTTTCTTTTTCTTTTAAACACACAGTACCAATTCAATAATGTAAAGAGAGTTTCCTCAAAAGAGTTTTATGGGATCCCAAACCTAGGATTTCTTTTGAGAAAAAAAAAAAAAGGAGGTGAGTTTTTCATTACTCATTTACCCCATAACAAAGGCTAAGAATTGTTTTCTTGTTATCCAAGTATATATTTTGAATAGCTTTTCAACCCTAGTAGAGCCAATGCGCTCTAACCTTCTTCACCTTTGCTGGAATCAACGGCTTCACGTTTTTCCTTATAGGTGGAGCGTCGACTTTCGGCAATTTGTGGTTTATCATTAAAGGTTAGCTGCAAATGTTTCAAGATGGAGACGAGATCAAGATTAGTTCTCCTACCGGTTGAAGTTGGATTTGAGATCGATACAAATTCTGCTTGTACAATAAATCGATATGTCACACCGCTAAAGCTGTCAATGTGAATTAAGCTACTATGAATGAAGAAGATATAGTAGTCCCTTAACTACTAACTTTTGCTTGGAGATAGATTTGATCGAGGATGATAAATTTTGCCTGAAATGGAGATCAAGTCCACAAGACCGATACACGATTGTGCACAGTCTTCACTTAAAATACATACTCGACTATATAATATTGATGATCCAACAGTTTATTTGGTATAATAGAAACATATATTTTAAGGACGTATACTCTTAGGTGTAAATGAGCCAGACGACCATCATATGTCAAAGCAATGTACATCATTGGTTTGGAAACAATATTGTCCCCAACGCGTACGACGTACTATATATGGGACGGTTCACTTTGGAGTGCATACCCATTTGTGCAAAGCTTAATACAATGTTAAATCAACTGAACTTACATGAGTTACATCCTCAACTAAAATATACTAAAAATATTACTATACTTGAACTATCAAATTTTTAACGGTTCTTAACAGATCAAACTGAGACTCTGAGAGCTAACCCTAATACCCTATACATATATGACCAAAACTTGTTTAGGACAAATGGAGGGAAGCCAAAATGCATGCAAAAATTGGGTTGCTCCATCATGTGAAGCTCATGGAGTTGTTTGATGTCTAGACTGCAGATTTTCTTCAACAGTTGTCAACAAAGCGTAGACAAACCAAGTTATTGTCCCAGCGGCCACCACACCATTGCCAATGTCCCAACATTTGCCAAGCATCGTTTTCCCGATAATAATACACTCATGTAATAAGGTATCCTAAGCAACTTAAGGCTAGGGTAAGCACCTTCTTGTCATGGGAACCTAATTAGTCTCTTCATCTTATTCATCTATACAAGTATTTGAAATTAATCAGCTACACATGTATAATTGAAACTTGGTTAATGGCCAGCCACTAGCTAGGGTCATGTTTATGAATGAACACGAACTTTAATTACATCCGAAGTTAAAATCTTTATATTTTTATGTCATATAACTAAACTAAGACGTGAGCATAAACATATATAACTATTGTATATATTTTGAAGATCCAAGTTGAAGGGGACTCAAAGCTCGCAATTGATGTAATTAGGAGATGTTCCCCCCTTTCAAAGACTCAGAACCTTCTTCAAAGATATCCTCTAGTTGATGTCTCAGTTTGAATAAATCAACTTCCATTACATTCCTTGTGAAGCCAACTTTGTTGCTGATTCGATCACTAGTTTGAGTCATCAGACTGCAAATCCTGTTACTTATTGGTGTATGAAGTTGTAACTTCCATTACATTCCTTGTAAAACAGTGTGGGCTTGTTCGATTACATTCCTTGTAAGGGTTTCAAGTTGTAACTTGTATTGTTTAAAAAAAAAAAAACTATTGCATATATTTTATTTTAAATAATTATTAGAGAATTTGACAAAAACAAGTGTGTAAAGTTTTTTTTTTTTTTTTTTCATTTTGAAAAAGAGAATTAATAGTGGTTCCCCACTTACCCCCCAGGAGACTCGAACCCGCGACCTAACGGATGCAGGTGAAGCAGCTTACCACTGAGCTATGCTTCTTGTCACACAAGTGTGTAAAGTTAAAACACATGATCAAGAAGCTTAACGCTCAAAATAATAAACTCATATACGCATGATTGGTGTGAAATAATGCCCCCCACTTTGACTATGATATGGTTTTTATACTTGTAAGTTGTAATCTTACAAAACAAACCCCAGTCAATCAGATAGTATAGGAAGTTAGGGGCATCATAACACCATCACTCAATCATGTTGTTTAATCTGATTCTCAAGAAAGGTGTTTTCCTCTAATCAAAGTATCAAACAGTGCGGGCTTGTTCGACACAATTGTCTCATTTCAGATCCATCCAAAGACAAATTAGACATTGAAAAGCTGACCCAACACTATTACAACAATTCGGAGTTTTGGACCCTATACAAACAGACTTTTAATTTGCCTTTTACATTATGGCTAAGAGCTTATCAGTTTATGAGAAACAACTACATCATGAAAACAAGATTTGGACATAGGAATACATATAGCGTGTTATTAGCCTAATATTTTTTTTTTAATCAACAAGTAATCATTCAAGAAGAACGGGTTACAAAGAGAGATGTTGCGAACACACTCAGATTTCAAACTGAGAGTCTATACCGGAAAAAACAAACAGACACAAAAAACATAAAACAAACACAATGACGACTCAGAAATTGTTTCGAATTAAGACATAGTCGGTAATTAGGTCCACGTGACCGTTCCGCTAGAACTTCTTAATGTGAAACAAACATCAGGGCAACACTCCAGCCCATTCCCAATCTAGCCCATAGTTCAACCCAAAGGAACTGTAGTCGGTACTCGATAAATACCTCCACTGGCCCACGATGCTACGAAGCCCAGCATGAGGCAGATCGAACAGGCATCATCCTAGATGCTATAGCAGTCTGGGCCGGGAGGGGAAGACTCCACAGAAGGCCAAAATAAACAGACCATAACAATATACTTGTCCCACATTGAATAACATGCAAGGCGTAAGTCAACGCAGGGCTATAAATACAGCTGAAGTCAACTAAAATGGTAGGAATCATCTTCTAGCATTTAATACTTACCTACCAATAACTGACTTTATCATCGAAGAGAGAAAGACCGGAAAGTCCCGGTCGGTCTTCTTTTGCAGACAAGAAGAAGCATATCCAAGAACATACCACGTGCGGTAGTTTCTACGAGGTCTACGAGATCCAGCAGAAACAATTGGAGCTGTCTGTGGGAAATCTTACGAAAAGCCATAGTCTCGATGACTGAGTCAAATGAAGCAGAAGTCGGGAGCAGGATAATGACAAGAGATCACAGTGGCCTCAGTGGAGATAGGACGCCGGGAAGCAATACCCGGACGGGAGGAATGGATGAGCGCACCTGCGACAAACGATCCGCAAAGGACCCCAGACGGAACGACACGCTATCTCACTCAAGAAGAAATGGAGGACATGGTGGAGAGGTTGAGAGCGGACGTGACGAGTATGGAGAGAGAAAAAAAGCGGGACCGCCTAGAAGCAGCCGCTCAGGAGAAAAAGCTGGAGAGAGATAACGTGACAATAATGGGCGCGTTATCCTGAAGACTAGAGAGTGACGAGGCAGTTAAGCGGGCGGCCAACGCTGTTCGAGAGGCACAGGGCGAGGTCGGAGGTTCACCGATAACACCGCTAACAGTCACCCGTAGGACGGTCGTTGTCGGGGCGAACCTATTCTCAGAAGCTATGGAAAGAGAAGGCCTACCGTCGCTCCCGACACCCATTGAAGACATAAGGTTGGAGACAACGGGAGTCGAGGCGGCCCTGATGGCCATGCAGGACAGTGTGATGAGCCTGACCACGAGGGTAGACGAGGCAGAAAGATGGGCGACACACAACCAACCCGGCGTGGGATTTGAAGAAAGAGGGGGACCATTCACAAGGACCATCACGCAGACCTTACTTTCTCACGCGGCCAAACCTCTAGTTGAACTACGGGGGGGACCCGCATCTCTTCCTTGACAGATTTAAATCTCATACAAACACAAAGGGTTATTCGGATGTCGCGTGCTGCAACATGTTCCAGGAGACACAGTCGGGAGAGGCACTGAGCTGATTCTACAAGCTCCCGGTCGGCTCGATAGATTGCTTTAGGAAGCTAGCGGACAGATTCGTGAACTGATTCATACTGCTTACAGACGGGCAAAATACGGCCCAGCTGTTCAAGGTAAAGCAAGGGCACGCCGAGGGACTAAAGGCCTTTGTAAATCATTGGCAGGGGGCCACAGCCAAGGTTAGGAGTTTCAACAAGAAGGTGGCAGAAGAAGCCTTCGTCCAGGCCTTGTTACCTGGGAAGTTCTTATACGCGGTACAAATTGAAAATCCCCGGGGCTATGATGAGCTAATGGAAATGGCGATCAGGCATGCACATGCAGACTATGATACATACGGGGATCAGCATGTGGGCAAGAGAAAGGAAGACAAGAGGTCCGAATCCCAAGGACAGACGATCCAAGAAGTAAGAACATGGAAAGGGGACCAAGATGGACAAAATTTCACTCCTAGCAAGAGGTTCAAGGACAGAGGCAGGAAGCAAGCCAAGCAAATGGGGGGTCCACAGGGGAAGAGCAAAGGGAGCTATCAGGACAATGGGTCTAGAGTAGCAGTTCCCGCAGCCGGGGAGAACTTCACCACATTAACGGTAACCCCGAAGGTGGTGTGGAACGAGAACAAGGGAGTGATCCCGGGACCAGCAACTAGAAAGTTTCCACCTTCCCGATTGACACGAGAGGATACCGGAAAGTACTACGGATACCACGGGGAAACAATGCACGCGATAAATAACCGTGTTGAACTAAAAAAACGATCGAGAGCCAACTAAAAGCAGGAAAGCTTCAGCCATATGTGTCAGGTCAGCGGCAAGCAGCGGGGGAATCCATTTACAGGACAATCAACACGATTCGCGGGAGAGCACGGATAGACCAGAGGAGTAACAAAGCCAAGAAGCAATGCCCCGAGATTAGAGATGGGCAAGAGATATACGCCTTCGGAAGCTGGAGCGCTCAGAATGTCAACGTGAGGTGGAAATCAGTGACGTTCGAAGAAGAAGAAGAGCAAGGGACCAGACAGCCTCACGAGGATCCATTCCTGATCACTGCATAGTTGGATCATTATCTCTGCAAGAAAATTCTAATCGACACCGGGGCGTCCGTGAATGTGCTGTTCAGAAATGCTTGGCGGGCGCTTAAGAGGGGGAGCAGCAAGCTCATGCAGGATAATGAACCATTGATAAGCTTCTCCGGGGACGTCGTGCAGCCTCTTGGATCTGACTACATACCTATGATCCTCGGGGGTTTGGAGGGAAACACGCTGAGAATAGCAATAGATTTCATAATTGTCGACTGTGACTCGTCGTACAATGGGATACTTGGGAAACCAGCCATGTGGAAAGTCAAGGCATTCATCACTGGTCACATGCTGATGATGAAACTTCCATCCCCAACGGGTACTGTTACCGTCCGGGGCAATCAGTTGGCCGCAAGAGGATGCTACGCCATCGACCGAGATAACGGTAGGAAAAGAGCAGAGGTATTACCTCCGGAAGCACGAGTAAACGGATGTCGGATGTGTACGAGGATCCCAGGATTAATGTTGCAGCAGAAGGAACCGAGTCCAAGAGACCTGGATCAGTTGAGGAAACAGAGCTCATTTGCATCTCGGATGAGTTCCCAGCAAGAACCACAAGAATCGGGTCAGGATTGCCACTCATCGTACGGGAGGAGCTCGTACGTTTCCTGAAGGCCAACAACAAAGCATTAGCATGGTCATATGCTGACGTGCCCTGTATCTCAGGTGATATAGTCACGCACAAGTTGAGAATCTGTAAAGGCGTACCTCTGGTACGACAGAAGCGGAGGTCCTTCGATCTGGCCAAGTACGACGTCATCAAGGGAGAGGTGCAGAGGCTGCTGGATATCTAGTTTATCAAGGAAGCGAAATACCCTCAATGATTGGCCAACGTGGTCATTGTCCCAAAGAAGGCGGTAGGGCAATGGAGGATGTGTGTGGACTACACCAGTCTAAATAGGGCGTGCCCCAAAGACATATCTTCTCGTTGCCCTGAATTGATCAACTCGTCGATTCCACCTCTGGGTTCGAAATGATGAGTTTTATGGACGCTTATGCTGGCTACAATCAGATAATGATGGATCCAGCGGATGAGGAGCATACCGCCTTCACGACCGACAAAGGAGTCTACTATTACAAGAGGATGCCGTTCGGACTAAAGAACGCGGGAGCAACCTACCAACGCCTGATGAACAAGATGTTCGCTAAGCAGCTGGGGATCACCATGGAAGTGTATGTGGATGACATGTTAGTGAAGAGTCTCACTGCGATCAACTATGTGAGCGACCTGCAAGTAACTTTTGATATCATACTCGCGTACGGTATGAGGCTGAACCCGAAAAAATGCTTGTTTGAGGTTGTCAAGGGGAAGTTCTTGGGCCATGTGATTAGCCGGTAGGGGATCAAAGCGAACCTAGAGAATGTCCAAGCTATAATGGATATGGTGGTCTCGAAAGTCCGGAGCAACGGGCAGTCCCTAACGGGAAAGATGGCAGCCCTCGCTAGGTTTATTTCCAGATTCACGGACAAGTGCGCGCCGTTCTTCAAACTGCTCAAGAGCCAGCATTGCAAGCTAATCAATTGGGGGCCCGAGCAAGATGAAGCTTTTAGGAATATTTGGCATCCGTGCCAAAGCTTTCAAAGTCAATTCCCGGGGAGATGATATATCTCTATTTGGCAACATCCAGTACGACAGTGAGCTCGGCTTTGATCAGGAAAGATGATGTCATCGAGCTTCCGGTGTATTATGTGGGCAAGGGCTATACACTAGCTGAAAGCAGGTACCCGGATCTAAAAAATTTGGCCCTAGCACTCATCGTGACCGCTCGGAAGCTGTGGCATTACTTTCAAGCTCATTCCATCACCTTGTTCACGAACTGCCCCATCCGGCAAGTCCTCTGAAGCCAGAGACGAGCGGGAGACTGGCCAAATGGGCGATAGAACTGGGGGAGTTCGACATACACTACATGCCGAGAGTAGCCATCAAGGGGCGAGCAGCTGTGGATTTTATCTCAGAATTGACCCTCATGGAAAGAGTCATGGAGTGCTCGGAGGTTAAGCGAGAGGACACAGTGGCTCCCAAGAAGTCCAACCATGTTGGAAGTTGTTCGTAGATAGCTCCATCACTAAAGAGAAGAGCGGGGCGGTAATAATATTGGTTAGCAAGGACGGGTTTGTTTACAAGTACACCATGGAGTTTAATTTCTCCGCGTCCAATAATGCAGCCGAGTACGAAGCATTGATCGGTGGGCTATAGTTGGCACTAGAGATTGGAGTAAAAAGAGTCGTAGTGTTCAGTGACTCGCAGCTTGTGGTGAACCAAGTCAGCGGGACATTTGAAGTTAAAGAACCTCACCTGAATTCTTACTGGGCACTCGCAAAGGCTTTCTTGTGCGGATTTGAGTCAGCAATTGTGGCTTAGATCCCTAAGAAAGAAAACAGCCATGTCGATGCTTTGGCTCGTCTTGCCACCGGTACCCGCAAAAAAGGGGGCAAAAATAGACCGACCGAGTATCAACAAGACGATCTCGGAAATATTCGCCATCACTACCGGTCCCAAGGAACCAACATGGATGGACCCCATCATTGAGTTCATCAGAGATGGTGTTCGCTCGGAGAACAGGCGGCAGGCGAGGAAGTTGTAATCGAGATGCGCCAGATACACGCTGATCAACGGTAAACTATACCGCAAGGGTTACTGCTTTGCCAACTTGAAATGTGTATCAGTGCAAGAAGGTGAGACAATCCTCCGGGACATCCACAAAGGCGTTTGCGGTAATCACTCCTGATCGAGATCCAAGTCCTTCAAGGCTCTAAGAATAGGGTATTTTTGGCCCAATATGGGGAAGACGGCAGATCAAGTGTCGGCGAGATGCCATAAATGTCACCAACACACTAACAAGGTCCATTCCCTTTCCATTGCACTCTCGATCCTACTGTCTCCGTGGCCCTTCACTCAGTGGGGTCTAGATTTGATCAGAAAATTTTCTACTGCTCCCGGACAGTACAAGTATGTCATAATTGCGGTGGATTACTACACCAAGTGGGTTGAAGCAGAACCGCTTAGTCGAATAACCACCGACAGTGTAATGAGTTTCCTCATGAAAAATATCTACTGCATGTTTGGTGTCACGGAGACTATCATAACCAACAATGGTACGCAGTTCAACAACCCGAAGCTCATCAAGTTCACCAAGGACATGGGAACCTGGACGCATTCATGTCAACGTCGACACTATCAGGATTGGCCTCGGGAGGACCCTCTGGGTGGATAGCCTGGGAGTCCTGAGCTTTGGCCTTCTCCTGCGCAGCAAGCAGATCCGCGAGCATCCGGGGCTTGTCAAGGTACCCATGCACGCTTCACTCCGTGAACTTCTAGGTGATAGCCTCATCCCGAGCAGACTTCAGAAGACCTTTGAACTCCTGAGATTCCTTGAAAGCTACAACGGCCTGATCACAGCGCGCGGGAACAATGCTCTTAAGCTCCGCGATCTCGGATTCCTTCTCACGAAGCTTACCCTCAAGCAGGCGATACTTTTCAAGCTCCACCCTCAAGGACTCCACTTCAGCTTCGAGCTCGGGGACCCGATCAGCTTTGCTCTCCACTTCCGAAACATGCAACTGAAGCATGGCCAGCTTCTCGGCCAAGACATTTTTCTCCCTTTCCAGAGACCCCTTCTCGGTTTGGAGGTAGCTCACATGACCGTTGAGCTTGGCCACCTGCTCATTCAGTTCGGCAGTGTCCTCGCTGGCATCAATAGAGAGATTGCGAATTACAGCTAAAATAAGCAAGTCCCCAAGACCAATCCGAAAAAAAAAAAACAAAACAAAAGCGTCCCATACGCTAACCTTCATCAGATGTTCCTGGGCAATCTTTCGGGACTCGGAAGGAGAACCTTTTTTGAATCTCACCCAGTCGAGATCGATCCCCTTCAAGTCGCTGATCATTGCACGGAAAATTTCTCATCCGCACAACTGTACTCATCGAGAATCTGCCTGATCAGGGTTTTCAAAATCTTAGGAACCGCAGGGGCCAGTATAGATAGCGAGGGAGTCGAAACGGATCCCCTGGGAGCCGCCTTATGCTTCTTCGGTTTTGGAGCAGGGTTCCCGTATACATCCTCGCCGGTGTATGTCACCTAGGACTCAGCACCTTGGGTTTTCTTCGAATGGTGGTGGCGCCTTTTTTTTCACCCAAATTGATTTGTGATACTGAGGGAGGAGGTACCGGCGGAGTCTCCGTTGACCCGTATACCTCATCGGGAACTTCAAGTACCTTTTGTTTGTCTAAGACCCGTACCGTGTGCGTATCCACATCCACCTCGGTCCGCGAAGCCAAATCCCCTTGGTCAGTAGTTTCTTCAAGAGGGCTTGATCCTTCACCATATCAAGAGGGTGATTAGGGCGAGGAACACGCCTAGGGAGTTTTCCTGCAAACCAAAGACATGATATTTAATTGAGCTGAGAATAACAAGGACTTCAAATGTAAAGCGGGAGTAAAGATGAACCCACTGGGTACTCTACCCATCTCGCAGTGCGTGAGAACTGCCCACCGCGTCAAGTGATACGAGCTACGGTCCTCATCGTGGGGCCAGGAAGCATATATGCGTGCAATACGCTCCCGCTCGATCTCTGTCAGCGAGTAGTTCTGATCCCCAAAAGCCTTGAAGTAGTTGGGAACCGTGTGCTGTCTCGTCCTTCTTTGCCACGGGCCCCCCACTAGGACTACATCCGCCCTCCACTCCTTGTTTATCGAAGAAAGAAGATCGGTGATGACTGACTCATAGTCCTGCGCAGTGAAACCTACACACTCGGAGCTTCCTGCCTTCTTCGAGTATGACAGTCTGTAGAGCGCGTGGAACTCGTTGATTGTCGGTCACCCCATGTTCGACAAGCAGTACAGACATCCGAGTCCCAGAAGTTGACGCCATTGATTTGGCGGGACCTGGCCGGGAGAAAGCTGTAGCATGCTCAGTATGTACTGTACATATTGGGGTAGCGGTACAGAGAACCCATTTTTGAACATGTACGTTATCGTGCACCGCTACATAATTGTCTCTTGGAGCGCACGCTAGTTCCATCGGGTACAAGCCTCGCATAGGGATACCGGAGGGAATGTTCCACTCCTCCCTAAACTGTTCTATCTCCTCGGGCGTGAAACTGCAGACGGGCTCATCGCACACCCTACTGTCCTCCAGGCGGTGAAGGGCGCGTGTGATCGGGATCACTTCGAGCACATGGTGCTCGGGACTCGAGCTGGAGGATCCGAAATGAGATTTTGTTTGCGCGGCATCTCTATTAGTTTCCCGGTACAGGTACTCTTCTATCCATTCGTCATCATCAACGGGAGCTCGCCGTGATGAGCCAGAGACGCTGGCATCGGAATTCTTAGACTCCATTTTAACCTTATAAAAACCCTATGGACTATTAGATACCTACATCGCGTGCCGCCGTCGGGAGGTTTTGACACCACCCATCTAAACACGGCGAAAATTCACAACAAACTCAGAAACCCAGAAACACCTAGAAACCTAGAAAAATCTACCGATCTACAAACCCTACAAGATACACTCAGTAACATAACTAAACGCTGGAGAAGGGAAACTAACCAGATAGTGAAGGCCGGAGACACGCCAGAGCAGCAAACGGACAACACCTCGCAATCAGAAGATTGGCTGTAGCAGGGAAGCAGTACTCCCTCTTTACGCAAGAATTCACTTTTCTTCTGAGCTCAGCTCCGCAACACCCCCCTTAGATCTACGTTTCAACGGAAGGAAGACAAAAACATAGAGAAACAGACACAGAACGAAAGAAGAATGAAACAGAAGGCAAGTTTTTTTTTTTTTTTTTTTTTTTCAAAAGGGGGACGAAACATATATACAAAGCGGGGGAAAGGACACCTCCATTTCCCCCCAAACTCATTTATCGCAAACGAGAAAATCGAATCTGTCGCGACCCACCGTAGAATCGTGACATGTGCCCCATTACCCGGTAACTTCTCGAAGAAGATAGGAGTGAAACGACTTGCATTAAATGCATGTCCCTTCACCCCCTACAGCTCCACCTGGCGGATATGCAATTAATACCCTGAAACACCACCAGCTACCCAGGCTACCAACCCAATGACACTACCCGGTAGCACTTGCCAGCAGTCACCGAGCTCCCAGGGAATTCGCGGACCCATCGGTTAAGCCATCAGGGATGTCGTAGCATGCAAAGAAAAGGCATGTCCCAGATATTCCACCATGAGCGATCCCAAACTTGTGCAAGTTATCCCCAACCATCGTGGCAATCCGCTGCCTTCGACTTTCCGCTATGACAAGTGGGTGGATCACCACGAGCGCGGGATGATGAGTCCCCCTGCTGTACGCGGACTTTTCCCTTTTTCTTTCTTTCCACGTGAAGCGAACTCAGCTCGCCTACTGATTTCATTACATATGCGCTAGGTGAACTCAGGCGCGAGATTTCGCCAACAACCCAAAGGGGTAAACTCAGCTCGCCTACTAATTTCATTTCATATGCGTGAAGCGAACTCATGAGCTAGATTTCGCCAAGATCGCAACGAGGCGAACTCAGACGCGAGATTTCGCCAAGATCGCAACGAGACGAACTCATGCGCGAGATTTCGCCAAGATCGTAACGGGGCCATTATGTTCCAACAAAGTGACCAAAATAATAAGTCTCAGATAAGTGTGGGCAACATAGCAGAACAATTGCAAGTCCCGGATAATCTCAATCTCCGAATAAGCGCCTGAAGGAAAGGAATAATTGTTACTAGAGATTCCTATTCCCGAGCAAGAACCTAAAGGAGGCATGCGTACAAACTAAGGCATGCATACCGCCCTGGAAACATTTCATCAGGAAGCAAGGTTGAAACAACTAAGCCTTGAGAGCTGTAAGTCCCTTGTACGGCTCCTGAAGAGTGGGAATTGGGGGTGTCAGTATCATTCCATTCACACGGAGAATAATGGCCTGATAACCCACGCGGGGATAGTACCCCGTGCTCGAGCAACAACAACTAGCGTGGAACGGCTTGCTACCTTCCATCGCAACCATAACCCGTTCAAACTTGGGAGGGACTAGGATCAGGTACCCGTTGATAATTCGGCATCACGGACCATTTCTTCAAGTCCCCACTCAAGACGTGTCTTGAACGGGAACTTGAGGGGACTTGTAGTCGGTAGTCGATAAATACATCCCCTGGCCCGCGATGCTACGAAGCCCAGCATGAGGTAGATCGAACAGGCCTCATCGTGGATGCTATAGCAGTCTGGGCCAAGAGGGGAAGACTCCATAGAAGGCCAAAATAAACAAACCATACAATATACTTGTCCCACATCGAATAACATGCAAGGCATAAGTCAACACGAGTCTATAAATACAGCTGAAGTCAACCAAAATGGTAGGAATCATCTCCTAGCATTTAATACTTACCTACCAATAACTGACTTTATCATCGGAGAGAGAAAGACCGGAAAGTCTCGGTCGGTCTCCTTTTGTAGACAAGAAGAAGCATATCCAAAGACGGACCACGTGCGACAGTTTCTACGAGGTCTACCGGATCCAGTAGAAACAAGAACTAAAAGCGCAACCCAAAACATGCCCATGGAGCAGCTGCCTCCCATCCAGTACCATTTGGTTTACACTCCAGCCCATTCCCAATCTAGCCCACAGTTCAGCCCAGAGAAACTAAAAGCGCGCAAAAATTTATTTGTTGCATTTGAGTTTTTGTTTTTTTGTTTTTGATAAAAAAAAAAGTAATATAAAAAAGTCAATTGACATAAAACCGTGTTCCAATTTAAGCACTACAATTAGAAGGTGGAAATATTACCATCTTGGAATACCTACGTATGGCATTGGCACACGAATAACATAACAAAAGAAAACAGCAATAATAACCAGAAATGAGATCAAACATCTCTATTTACAATACATTTTGCCCCTTATATTACATGATCGAGAAGTAGTCTATCTTCGAATCTGTTTAAATACAAATTAGAAAACCAAAACTAATTGATTAAACTCAAATGTGGCGCCGTAGAGAAGCAGACCAGCTAGTAGTTATTTACGGAAGACCTGATTATCTGTGAAACCTTGAAAAGTTTCATACAGTGTGGAAAAAATTGACCCAAAGAAAATTGCCTCACTAGTCACTACCAAATATTAACAAACTGATAGTGCCTCCCTAAATCCAATGCCAAGAGCACTAGTTTGAAGACCCTTCTTATCAAACTCTGGATTGCCTTTCTGCATCATGGCAACGAACTCATTGTAATCTATTCGACCATCCTGAAAGATAAACAAGTGATGCTGCTTAATTTCGGAGACAAGAACAGTAGCTAATATCAGTGGATGAATTCGAAACATATGTACTTACATTGTCTTGATCGACTTCTCGGATCAAGTCTTCCAAGTGGACATCCTGAATGCCGAACTCCTCACACGCTTGTTGAAGTTCGTCTTGAGTTATATAGCCACTGCCATCTTTGTCAAAATATGAGAAAGCTGCAAATAAATGATCCTCCCTCTCTACTTTGTTCAAATGCAATGTTGCTGCTATGAACTCCCCATAATCAATTGTACCACTATTGTCCACATCAGCCTGCAATTCACAACAGGTGGCATTTGAATAATTGCCAAACAGCAGTACTGCTTTTCCTAAGCATATATGGATAACTGTCCTTGACGGAGAAAATGAAACTTCAAACTAGTTGGCCAAATGGAATTTCAAAAAGTAAGAACACTGGTTATCACAATCCTTATGCCTGACAAGTTGGATGAAGAGAATATCTAGAATTTTACACTTTCGGTAGCATCATTGAATTTAGAAGGAGATAGAAAAATACTTACAGCTTGCATAAGGTCATATATTTCGGACTCATTTAGAGTAGCTCCAAATCTTTTCAGTCCATCTTTCAGCTCTTCAAAACTAATTTGACCACTATTGTCAGTATCAATCATCTTGAACATTTCTTTTAAACCGGCAATTTCTTCTTCAGAGAGGTGTTCAGCAATGACCTGCATCAATAACGTAAATTAGAGGATCGTTTGTGACCTTCAAAGGAATTTTGGTATTGGAAACTGTTCAAAACTAACAATCACCAAAATTTATGAACGTCAAAGACTCAAAATAAGATACAACTGCAAAGACTTACTCTAAGAGCCATTTTCTTAATTTTATTCATTGCAGAAAACTGTTTCATGCGACTTAAGACTGCAGAATCAAGAGGCTTGTCTGGAGCCACTCCATCAACCTGAACCCAAGGGTGACCTGTGGGAAGCAATCATGATCAGCTTCATTTGCTTATGGCATCCTCTAACAGATGAGCTCAACATTAAAATTTATTTGAACCAAATATCATGATGGTTTTGAGGAATCAGATTGCAATTCCTCTTTACATTCAACACCAAAACTGTCAAATGATCTGATTGTAAGGGTGAATTTCGTAACTCAAAAATGTAGGATTAAGAATGTAACGGAGTTCATAACTCAGAAGCCTACCCTTGACATGGTAATTCTGAGTGAATAGAAATTTAAGAACTTACATAGAACTTGATGAGCCGTTAGCCGCTTTTTGGGGTTTCTTACAAGCATCTTCTTAACTAGATCTTTTGCATCTTCTGAAATATTAGGCCAGGGATCTGTTGAGAAGTCAAGATCACCATGCAAAACCTCTTCAAAGATCTCTTGCTCAGTTTCTGTTTTGAAATGGTAACAGACAATTAGGAAAAGAAAAAAAAATCAATAACTGAATAAGTGCTTGTGGAAATACATACAGTTGAGATGGGAAAAGAAACAAAACATTATACAGTACTAAGGCAACTTAAATCTCTTACCACCCCAGAATGGAGGTACCCCACTCAAGAGAATGTAAATAATAACACCAGCACTCCAAACATCTGCTTCTGGACCATAGCGCTTGCGCAGAACTTCAGGTGCAACATAATATGGGCTTCCAACCACATCACTGAAAATTTCCCCTGCCATATTAATTGTCAATGTTAGGCAAGAGACATAAGACACAGAAATTTGTATGTAGAACAAATACTATGAGCAAAAATTACAAGCAGAGGGAAGCAAGCAAAATGAATAGAGTCCACAATGTGACAGAATGGTAGATAAATATTCAAAAATGACATATGTACTGTTTAATGAAAGTTGAGGGAACTAATATTCTATATATTGTAGTATATAGTGATCATCACATTGTCAAAATGCTACTAACAGTACTGACAATGATAAGGATAGTTTGCAACACTAACCTGGCTGAAAGAATATTGACAGCCCAAAATCTATAGCTTTAAGTGCTGAATCCTCCTCCTCATCAACAAAAAGAAAGTTCTCGGGCTTAAGATCGCGATGCATGACACCCAAAGAATGGCAAGCTTCTATAACTCCGACTATAGTCCTTGCTAACTGAGCTGCCTTTCTTTCGGAGTAATGCCCCCTCTTGATAATCCTATCAAAGAGCTCACCCCCTGCACATAATTCCATAACAACATGAACTGCAACAGCATCCTCATAAGCCGCCTTAATCGATATCACATTGGGATTCCCTGCCAAATGATGCATTATCTGAATCTCCCTCCTCACATCTTCCACATCTTCTGTTGTCAACAACTTCCTTTTCGCAATGGACTTGCAAGCGTACTCCTTTCCGGTTGCTTTCTCCAAACAAAGGAAAGTTGTCCCAAATTGTCCATGTCCAAGCTTCTGTCCCAAATTGTAGTACTCCTTCAAATGACCTGTCTTGGTTTGCAAGACAGACTCCGCCTGAAGCCCTGCACTCGAAACCCTCTTGACATTTTGGGGCTTCTTCGGTCTCACAGGCGCTGCTGCCTCATTAGTCCCTCCATTTTGTGTCTTAGGTTGTGCTGGTCTGGTCCCTTTATCCTTCTGAATTGCCGGATGTTGAGGTTTAGTCTCTCCCTTTGGAACTGCTACTTCTGCCGCTGGCTTAGTCTCCTCGTTCTTCTTCTGCTCAGGATGAACCTTCATCGGTTGATGATTTGGTGGCTGCACTGGTTTAGACTCTTCCTTAGCTATTTTCATTGCTTCTGGGGGCTTGCTTTGAACATCAGCAGGATTAGCTTCTGAATGATTCGTCAATGATGGTGGTGCATCACTACCCTGAATTTCTCTAGAAACCAAACCCCCTGTTGATCTAGTCCACCAAAGTGCATTTGAGACCGAGTGAAAAAGCCCGGCCTTGGAATTTCCAACACAGTTGTTTCCCATCTGATGTTGATCTCTAATCTCATCAAGCAGCTAAAGATCGCACATATCATCATATAAACGCCCGAATCCCATATATTTTCTCCCAAAAAGGTAAGAGATATTGAAATGAAAGGACAAAAACTGGAGCATTATCCCCCAAAATCTGTCAACTCAATCCCAATTACTCACCAGACAGAGAATTGGGTATTGAACTTTTATGTGAAGTTTCAAAGAAACAATCATAAACCCAGGAACAAGACTCAACCAACCCAAAAGTCCAAAACCAACCCAAAAAACCCTATTTTCTAAAGTCACCTACAAGTTAGAATAACATATTCACAAGGAACAGATTTTCCTCAAATACCATTCAAACCTCCCAATGGGAGACTATTATACCCTAAACAGAAACTTCAACAAAAACCCCAATTTTAAAGGGGCCAAACTATATTGACGTATTCCACGTCAACCCTAAACACGAACAAATATGCAGATTCTGAGGAAGCGTAAGACGTAAGAAACAGGGAGAGAAGTCACAGAAAACAATGAATGAATGAATGAATGAGTGTGGTTTTTCAGGATTTGAGAGACTAGGGTTTTCGGGTTCTCTGCCGTGATTGTTCCAAAACCATCATAAAATCACCAGCATTACGAATGAAATGAAGAGAGAAAGAAGGAGAATGAAACAGAGAAAGAGAGAGAGGGTTATCTTTTTCTGTTGGAACTCTTCAAACGCGTCAAACATATAAACGAACGCTCACTTATTTTATATTTTTTGTGACAAAAAGAAAAAAACAGAATAGACCTTTGGGAATATTTTGTTTTGTTTATTTATTTCTATGGTCTTGGACCATTGGATTGAATATTTATGTTGATTAGGTGCAGGAATGGACGAGTGGGATTTCGTGGTTTGGAGGATTTTAGATTGTTGTGTTTTGACCGGCGCTCTTTTGGTACAACTGTACAAAGAATAGCCGGCCGGCCGGAGCCCGGTTTGATTTTTCGTTTTTGGTTGTAAGAAGACTTTGAACAACATCCCTGATGTTGTTTCAACCACTATTTGATTGCAACCAATTACGGTCTTATGTTAAAATCAAAAGACGATTATGCAGCCAGTTTATTAAGAAATTGTGACATTAATGGTATGAACTATGAGGGACACGCATTATTTATGGGTCTTAATTAGGAATAAAATCGATAATCAATCAAATATAAATATCTTGATTCATTTCCTAACAAAGTAACATAGTATCGTATCTGATTGTACATTTCGAACATTCTACTTCTTTGATATTTAAGTGCTAATAACTTTTAGATTACAACATATATTTTTTTATTATCAAATATTACAACTTCGTAAGTCGAACTTACAACCTTCCAGTTATTAATAAAATAGAAAATAAAATAAAAATAGAAGATTAGAACACACTTTCATATTTTATTTTCTATTTTTAGATTTTAATTAATTCAAAAGCGATGAAATTTTAGACATTTAAGATTTTTTTATTCACTAGACTTCTAATTTACAAACTTTATTTGCTACAGTTGTCTCATTAAAGTCATTACAATTTTGTTCAAGAAAATATAACTCAAAACAAAAACAAAAAATACGCTTTTGTACAAAGTAAGAGTTGACAACATCTAACAATCTGACTTCTCCATTTGTGATAAAATGGCTCTTGACATTATTTTAATCTTTATAAAAAAATTTCTATACCCTGACCTCTTTTAAACCTCTTTTAACTAGCACACGAATCATATTATGGACACGTTTACTAACTTGGAATTGAAATTATCATGAATCGGTTGGTATGAGAATATTTCATATATGTTAGATTATAGTTGATAAAACTTCTAGATCATTCGGGAGACTCTATGTAATGCCTATAAATAGGCATTCCTATCAATGAATGAGTAGACCGTTATTCTCGTTATCTTTTCTCCTTCAACACGTTATCAGAACTGTGCTCTAACCCGAGCTTGATAACAAAAACCCTAGAAACCTAAAAAAAAAACTCTACAATTTTCTGCTGTACCCAATCGTTTTCTGCCCTGGCACCCAGATTTCTTCTCGGGGCACCCACCTTCCCCGATCTAGCAACTCTTGACGGCGCCGACAACCCAACCTTAGCCCGCGTGCGCGTCTCTAGCCCAACCCAGATTCCGGCGTCCTCCACGGATCCTAATCTCCGGTGTGGCTCCACTAATGCCTGCCCCAACACAGCCCTCCTCGCTATCCGGCAGCGCCGCTCTTCCCTGATCATCAGCAGCCTAGCCCCGGGGGCCGTCTCGCCCAGTCCGTTGATCTTTTCTCCATCTCCGAGCGCTGGTAGACTATTTTAGTTGCCCACCGAAACCAATGTCGCCCCATGGACGTCCGGCAATCAAGTTTGATCCGGATCTACTCGACCCGGATTCGAGGATCCTGCTTGTTCCGTCTTTCCAAACTGAATGTACGAGGGGCAAAATGGTAAATTTGCCCATCTAGGTAATTTTTTTTTACCCCATATGTAAAAAAAATTTATTTACAGTAGTAACTATTTAATTAGTTTTACTGTTTATATTATATGGTGAATATAACTAAACATATGTTTTTCTTTTTCATAAAATTTTTGGCGTGACGGATCGCGATGGATTTGCGAGAGTAACTTCGCAGCATAGAAGTAAGCATAAAAATTACAAAGGCAACTTCTCTTACACGGCAAACTAACACATAAGCTTTTATAAAAGTTGCCGCTTTTGAATTTTAATTTCATAGCCAGGCTTTGTAGCCTTCTTCTACATCTCACATTTCTTTATAACGTGAGACGATATTGAGGGATTGGGAACCCTCATATCAAAGTTGAAATTTGTGACAATTTGACAAGTCACGGTATTACGACGAAATATTATCATGGTTAATAAAGGGACAAACATCGATTTGTGACTGAAATTGTCGTGGTTAACATCGATTTGTGACGAAATTTGTCACGATTTACATCGAATTGAGTTACTATAAACTTTGGTCTTGACAT
This sequence comes from Fragaria x ananassa, assembly GCA_034370585.1. NCBI lineage: Eukaryota > Viridiplantae > Streptophyta > Magnoliopsida > Rosales > Rosaceae > Fragaria > Fragaria x ananassa. Next base: position 13,119,750 of record CP139753.1, on the reverse strand, counting down.
AATTCATCACTTGGAATTAATTATCGTATATCGATAATAGTCAATCTTCCATCTTGTTGTTTAAATATTTAACCGAAACATGAGCCCTGAATTTGACATAAAAAAAAGTGACGAATTTCATGTCACGAGTTTTGAAAAAAAAGGGAGAGGCAATGTCTCGAACCCCACATGTCATATTAAAAATTGGGCTAGTACAAGAAAAATCTTGTTATTGATGTGGTTCTACATCGGTTCATTAATTGCAATGGAAGCAATATTATGATCAATGTATACAAAATATATGAAGTTTTTACAACAAGAAACTCATTATATGGAAGAAGATGAGAACATTATTCTCACAGTTACGGATTTTAGAAGCAAACGGTACATTGGGAAAAATATGAAGTGCACGACTTCGGTTTAATAGTCTAAATGACTACAAATCCGTTTATTTTTCCAAGTTTTATGAAGACATTCACCTCACATATTTGACTAAAGTTACTTGGTCATTTTATTTTGAATTAAATTCATGGTCAAGACCTCGATACAATTGTTGGCATATATATTCAGATTTTGTGTGGCACATATGGTTCGATTTACAAAAGCTATATGTTAATGCAATATATCACATTACAACATGACACTACATTAGACTACATTGTACCACCAGTTATTATACGGTGGCGTTTATAAAGGCTAAAATATCATGATGTTGCGCAATGCACATCGGTTTTGGATCAAAAGAGGATTTTTAATGTCAAGTGTGGCACAATGCACACTTATACTGTCAAAACCCGTCCTGAATTTCACCCTGAAACTAGAGATGAGTCCTACGGGGACCGCCTCCAAGGAAAATTTACCGAAGGACTCGGCAAACCTCCCTTGAAAATGGACAACCCTCACCTGGAAGAATTAGAGAACCACTCTTTTACCCAAATTAACATCCTCCGCTACAACCCATAAATAGCCAGAATAAGTTATACAAAAATCCCAACAGTAATCAGAGCTACTAATTAAAAAAATAAAATAAACACAACAGAAGCTAACAATCTCCTAGTAGAATAAACATGTAACCTACTGGCGAAATGTAGCGGAAAGATGAGTGACTATGCCTCAACGTCTCCTTCCAGACCCCACTCGAACGGTGCAGACTGGGCATTTTAAAAACGAAGAGCCTAGGGGAAAATATTTGAAAACATCAAAGTGAGTGGACAAAAGCAATTTCGACAACAAATAAATATTTCCCCTGTTGATCGGCAAAAAAAAATATAACAATAAAAAAGAAAAGGGATTTAAAAATATATAATATAAATACTTTTCTTGTGCTACATGCACAATGCTTTTGAGTTCAATTGTGACTCTTGCAAACAGTTGGACAACAAAGTCCAATACGAACTCAATCTTCCAAACCGTGCACTCTATATAAAGACACACAGAGAGCGCAAGGAAAAAAAAGAGGAACAAAAGGCGAGACCGGAGCGAACCAGAGAGAGAAAGAAGGCGAAACGGAGAAGAAGAAAGCAGAGCAGAAGAAGAGCGGCGAACCAAACAAAGGTGGAGCCCCATTCTAACTTTTTTTTTTTGCAGCGCCTTTATCTTTCTGTGTCACTCCGCCGGAAGCAAAGCCATCTCCCCCAACGCGAGATGACCTCGCGAGGTAGTCACCAAAAGAAGGCGAGATGACCACGCGAGGTACTCACCAAAAAGAAGGCGAGATAATCTCGCCCCCTCCCCCTCTTGTTACAACAGACATATGACCTTGCATCTCGCATAACAAACCATGCAAGGGGAAAGAAACAAATAAGTAACGCGAATCTGAAGAACATGAACTTACCCTTGACGACTCGGAGAATCCTTGGGCAGATCAAAGAAAAGAAAACGACATATCTCAATTTATAGAACAGCAGTTTCCTCAAGTTCAACTCTCAACCAGACAGGGATAGACGTCTGGAGTTATGTGGTTCATACGATCTCATCAACTTCATCAAGGAAAAAACGACGAAATCAAGGAAAAGACTACGAAGTCCTGCCAAGCAGAGTTCATGTGTAAAGAAGACCTCGCGAGATGGCTAAAGCCCTAAAGTAAAGGCGAGCTCACACTCGCGTCAAAGAAGAAACCCTAAAAGGGGTAGAAGCCCTAAGGAGTGGCGAGGTGACTTCATATCAAAGCAGAAGCCTTAAAGGGGTGGCGAGGTGACTTCACATCAAAATAGAAGCCCTAAGGGGTGGCGAGGTGACTTCACATCAAAACAGAAACCCTAAGGGGTGGCGAGGTGACTTCACATCAAAGCAGAGGCCCTAAGGGGTGACGAGTTGATATTCGCGTCAAAACAGAAGCCCTAAGCCCAGGCGAGGCGAGATGACGTCACAGGCAAGGCGAGATCCCTCCATGCAGAAGATGAAGCAAGTCGCGGAGTCCGCTCACAAACATACATGCGGAGTCCGCTCACAAGTATACACGCGGAGCCCATTCACCAACATCCAGACGGAGTCCTCTCACAAGTGTACACGCGGAGTCCGCTCACCAACATAAGCGCGGAGTCCGCATGAAGGGGGAATCCGCTTACACACCGAGGCTGGAATTGCAGGAATCACCTACGCCCCAAACAAGGATTGTTGCCAAAACCATTCAAGCCTTTTGATCACGCTGATGCATCACCCATTTCAGGTGCCCAAGTCAAGTCAACAGACACTCTACCAAATTGGGTGTTCACAAGAAATACAGTTGACAGATCTAAAAATACAGCCGTCAACCTAAAAATTGGCATTAAGCCATAAAGCCTACAAACCTCTTATGAACTACGGTCGGTTTGATCCCATAAAGGGGTACGTAGGCAGTCTAGCAACCCACTAGATGCAACCACAATTCAAAACAGAATCCCTGACACCACCAGTCAAATTTGTCAAGTCCAAATAACTCTGGCCAAATTCCTGAAGCACCAGAAAATCAAATACATAACCAAACCTTTCGAACTACATTGGTTTGATCCTTTTAAAATGGTATGTAGGCACTCTGGATTTAAATCTGGATGCAACCACCAACCCAAATAAATTCCCAGATCGCCTGAAGCCAGAATCTCGCTCCAAAGCTCAAATGCCTTCAGGCACAAATCCAAACACATTTCCAAACACTACTCTCATCCTAAAGTCAAAACCCTCCAACGAGTCATTCATTTGTTGGAACCCTTGAACTACGAGTGACTTGATCCTCTCCAGGGTACATAGGCAACCCATTCCCAAATGTGGGTGCAGTCACAAAAACAAACAAACCTACAATGGTCTCTTGGTAAACAGAATCAAAAGGTGTTCCCTTGTAACAAGGGATTGTAATTAAGAGACACATTCTGTCTTGAATGGGTTGAACTAAACATAATTAAAACCCTATCTTAGTTAATAAGATAGGGTGAAATTGTGTTGGGTATACATGTATTTACAATTTTTGCCCAACATCCCCAAAAATACTTTCAAAGAAAACGCTTTATCAGTGACAGCTTAAAAGCTTAACTCGAAAATTCTGAACTGGTGTCTAGCCTCGCTAGACTCCCAAACTTTAAGGAAAAAAAAAGGCCTCTCAGGCTAGAATATTATTTATATATCAGTATGTAATCACACTCGTCTATATCTTGTACGATATCTATGAATAAGCTCGAAAAATAGATAGTCATACAAGACTATGACACTGACGTCTAACGTTCACGTCACCCCATACTGAAATTGTACCTCAGTATGGGAGAAACGCACGAGTGGGTATATATACGTGTTGATTCCTTGTACGAATTCTATGAATGAATTCGAAGAATAGAAAGTCGAATAAGGCTACGACGCTCGTGTCTAACGCTCACGTCATCCCATACTAGAATTGTACCTCAGTATGGGGGAAAATCATGTATAGCTAGCTAGCATTTATTTATATACATATTATTCTCATAATCAACTATATATGAGTATAATCACCGAAATTTTCAATTTCGGGAAATTTCTAACAACAGAAAATTATTCAACAATAAAGCATTTTAAGCACATTATTTAAAACAAATGTCCACTCACAAATTAGGCCTAAGCCTGATGTCGGTCGGAGGTTTCTTCCGCTCGGGCCTCCTTACGTCCTGTTCCAAAAATATAATTAAATCCTTAAGTAAAACACCGTCGCTTAAAGAAAATAGGCGTAAATAAAAATGAGTTCCACGCGCTCAACCATGCCTATCGCCCAAAATCTTAATTTCACTACCAACCAAAAACTCCACAATTTTTACCGACATCCTCGAAAATCACATTTCACCATAAATACTTCAATAGCCGGATTCTAACTTATTAATCCGCCAAAAATACAAAACTTCAAAAATTTCCAAACCTATCCAAAACTCCTCCAAAAATTCTAGAACTCATTATATTAAACTTCTCATAAAATTCCCTACTAAAAACATTTTTCCCCGCGGCGGCGCCAGCGGCTAGCTTCGGCGACCTCCAATGCCTACCAAAATTTGATAGCACCTTCCTCTCAACTACCTCTACAACTTTCCTAACTATTACAAACACCAATTCCAAACCTAACTATGCCAATCGAACGAAAACATATAAAAAGCCTTAGAATTTCCATTATCGATTTCTCCTTACCTAGCTCGAGATGGAGGGATCCCTTTGAAGGGATTGCTGCATGGGAGGAGGGCTTTCTTTTGAGCCAAGGATCACCGGCTATGGCGGCCGGAGGAAGGAGTACCGGCGACGGGAACACTCGGACAGTCGGGGTTTCCGGCGGGTTTTCCACTCGATCGGCAGCGCTAGGGAGCCTCTCACCAGTCTAAAATGGGAGCTGGGTTGGAGGCCGACTGATTGGGACCGGTGCGGCGGTGAACGGAGGCTGGACGGCGGCGGACGGACGCCGGACGTTTCCGGGAGGAGAGAGGGTCGGGGAGAGGGAGAGAGAACGCGCGGGTTGGAGGAGAGAGAGAGAAAGAGAGAAATGGGTTTGGGCTTGGCCCAAACCAGTCCACCACCAATATACCCATTCCAAAATTCAATACCCCAACGAAAATTACCTTTTACTAGTAAAAATTACCGTTTTTACCGTCGTCACATTTTCTTCCTTCGAAATAATCGTCCCATAACCAATTTGGGGACTAATTAAATTAAACACTTAATGACGAAGACGGTAAAAACTCTTATTACCACCATACTAGTAATTAAGGTAAAAATTAAGGGTCGGGGTGTGACAATTCTCCCCTCCGTAAAAAAAATTTCGTCCTCGAAATTTACATACCAACTAAACAAAGAGGAAATGATACTACTGCCTCATTTGCTCCTCCGATTCCCAAGTAGCTTCCTCTACTTGGTGGCTTATCCAAAGCACTTTGACAAGAGAGATTGTCTTGTTCCTAAGCACTTGCTTCTTTCGGTCAAGAATCTGAACCGACTCCTCTTCATAGGACAAATCTTTCTGTAAACTAATCGGCTGCTCTTCAAGCATATGAGAAGGATCGGCAATGTACTTGCGAAGCATGGATACATGAAACACATTATGTATCCTGGACAACTCCGGAAGCAACATTAACAGATAGGCAAGAGAGCTAACTCGCTCTATTATTTCATAAGGCCCAATATACCTCGGACTAAGCTTCCCACACTTACCGAAACAAACTACTCCTTTCCAAGGAGATAATTTCAGGAACACCCAATCGCCCACTTGAAGCTCAAGGTCCTTCCTGCGGACATATGCATAAATTTTTTGCCTACTCTGAGCGGCCTTGAGTCTATCTATGACCACCTAGATCTTCTCATTTGTGTCATGGATAATCTCAGGACCACAAAGCTCTCTTTCTCCGACTTCATTCCAACATAAGGGCATGCGAAACTGCTTCCCATAAAGTGCCTCAAAGGGAGCCATACCGATACTCGAATGGAAGCTGTTATTATAGGCAAACTCCATCAGAGAAATGTTCTTATCCCAACTCCCCCTGAACTGCAAGGCACACGCTCTCAACATATCCTCCAAAGTCTGGATAGTCCTCTCTGATTGCCCATCAGTCTGAGGATGAAAAGCAGTGCTGAAATGCAATCGGGTTCCTAAAGCTGTCTGAAGAGCTCTCCAGAATTTAGAAGCAAATCTAGGATCCCGATCTGACACTATGGATTCAGGTACGCCATGAAGTCACACAATCTCATTCATATACAACTCAGCTAATTTATCCAGTGTATACTTTTTTCCCACCAGCAAGAAATGAGCGGATTTGGTGAGTCTATCCACAATCACCCAAATACCGTCATGTCTTTCACTGGTACGAGGTAAACTGAAGACAAAATCCATGGTGATGTGGTCTCACTTCCACACTAGAATCGGCAACGGCTCAAGAAACCTTTCTGTTTTTCAGTTTTCACTTGCTGACAAATCAGACATCTACTCACAAAAGCTGCAATTTCCCTCTTCATATTTGACCACCAATAATAATCCTTTAAAGTCCAGTACATCTTTGTACTCCCCGGGTGAGCAGCATATGCGGAACTATGAGCTTCCTCCATTAACTCATTCTTTAACTCTTCATTCCTCTTTGGAACACGTAGCCTATTTTTGAACAACAAAGTTCCATCCATTCTCACCGAAAAATTTACGGCGGCTCCATTCGCTGCTCTTTCTATCAACTATGGAAGAATCACTATACTGCGCTTCCAGCATTGAATCAACCAAAACTGACCTCACATGGAAACTAGCTACCAAGGCACCCACTTTGTCCACCAATAAATCCACTCTTGTAGCTCGCAACTCACAGAGAAGTGGAACTTGAACCATCCTCAGATGAAACAAAGATATGGAGGGATTGCGACTAAGAGCATCAGCTACCACATTAGCTTTTCTTGGATGATACTCAATAACGCAATCATAATCACTTATCAACTTCATCCACATTCTTTGCCTCATATTTAATTTCCTTTGAGTGAACATATACCGAAGACTCTTGTGATCGGTAAAAATTTGACACTTTGCTCCATAAAGATAGTGTCTCCACAACTTGAGAGTAAAAACTACTGCTGCAAGCTCTAAATCATGAGTGAGATAATTCACCTCATGCGGCTTCAATTGCCTAGAAGCGTAAGCAATCACTCGATCATGCTGTATCAATACCCCGCCTAGACCTTGTCTAGAAGTATCACAAAAGACCACACACTCCCCACTATCATCCGGAAGTGCCAACACAGGAGCACTCATTAGGTGATTCTTTAATTCTTGAAAACTTTCCTCACACTAATCTGACTATTCGAACTTAACTCCCTTCTTGGTCAATCTTGTGAGTGGAGCTGCAATCTTTGAAAAGACTTACACAAATCGCCGATAATAACTTGTTAACCCCAAGAAACTACAAATCTCCGTCACAGAGGTGGGTCTTCTCCAACTTGACACCACTTCCACCTTTTGGGGATCCACATTAACACCTTCGGCTGAAACTAAATGACCCAAGAACCCCATTTTATCCAGCCAAAACTCACACTTGCTGAACTTGGCAAACAACTGAGCATTTCTCAAAGTCCACAATATCAATCTTAGATGTTTGGCATGCTCCTTCTCACTTTTTGAGTATACCAAAATATCATCTATGAACACGATCACGAAGCGGTCAAGATATGGACTGAACACCCTATTCATGAGATCCATGAATGCCGCGGGTGCATTAGAAAGTCCAAAAGGCATCACCATAAACTCATAATGACGGTAGTGTGATCGAAAAGCAGTCTTGGCTACGTCACCCTCTCGGATCTGCAACTGATGATAACCAGATCTCAAATCTATCTTTGAGAAAACAGAAGCACCCCTCAACTGATCAAACAAATCATCAATGTGAGGCAACAGATACTTTTTCTTCACTGTGACTTGATTCAGCTTCCTATAATCAATGCATAGTCTCATGGTGCCATCCTTCTTCTTAACAAACAACACCGAGGCACCCCATGGAGACATGCTAGGCCGAATAAAACCTTTATCTACCAACTCCTGCAATTGAGTCTTCAACTCTTTCAATTCCGCTGGAGCCATTCTGTAAGGTGCCTGAGAGATAGACTTAGTTCCAGGAATCAACTCGATAGAAAAATATATCTCCCTTACAGGAGGCAAACCAGGCAATTCCTCGGGAAACACATCTGGAAACTCTCTTACTACAAGAATATCCCCCACTTCCAACACTCCTATACTTGCATCCACAACATGAGCTAAGAATGCCTGACAGCCTTTATTTAACAATTTCCTAGCGGCCACAGCTGATATCAGGCAACTCGAAATCACATATATTTCCCCCTGAAACACAACCTCAAAACCATCCAGATTTCGAAGCACTACTTCTTTTCAGAAACAATCTACAATAGCTCTATAAGTCTCTAAGAAGTCCATCCCCAAGATCACATCGAACTCCACCATATTTAAAGGAATTAAATTAGCCTTGAAATTAAATCCCTCTACTAGCACTTCACACCCACTAAACACCCAATCTATCATCATCACCTCACCAGATAGTAGAGATACATGCCACTCGTCTGGAAGAGACGATGATGACACATTGGCATGGAAGGCAAATCTACTAGACATAAATGAATGCGTGGCTCCGGGATCAATTAAAGTAAAAGCTGGCTGACCAAAAACTAACAACGTACCAATGATGACATCTAGAGAAGTACGACCCTCCTGCTGGGTCATAGCATGAAGTCTAGCGCGAGTCATGGGACATCCACGCTGACCACTCCCCTGCTGAGAACCACCGCGAGAACTACCACTGGAGCCTCTAGCTGAAGACTGACCAACTGGATGAGTAGGGGCGGTCCTCTGTGCCAACAAAGGATAGTCTCTCCTGAAATGATCAAGACCACTACACTCAAAGCATCCAGATGACTGCTGCTGACCAAAGAAAAAAGTTTGAACACCAGATGATCCCCTCCTGGGAACTACCACCAGCACTATACTGACCGGCCTGCTGCCTACCAAACTGGCTCCTTGAGGGTCTCGTGAAACGTTCTCTAATTCTACTTCGAGGACTAGAACCCAATCCTCCACTACGGTCACGGATTCCTAACATCCAACCCTACCTATGTACAAAATTTTGTAGCATTTGGAGAAGTGGAAGGTGTTGAACCGCTCAATATAAGTGTTCACTGATGTCCAACGACTCCGACGAACGGTTCGGCAGGTTTTAGGCCAGTTCTATCGTTGAGGCTGGCAGTTATACAATCTTAACTTCCATTTCTACCTGCTTATAAAATTTGGTAGCGTTTGGAGCATTGGAGAATAATGAACCGTTAAAGGAAGTGTAAAACAAAGGTCCGGTGATACTGGCGGTCGGTTCAACCGGTTTCTTTTTGACTGGTCCTGACGGTGAGGCCAGCGGTTTTTTTTGGACTTGTAAGACCAACGACTACAGGTTGTAGCAAAGTCATAGTTTTACTTATTCATCTTTACCCACCATCATTCAAATCTTTATGTTACAGTTGTAACGGTATGCATATTTGTTAACGGATTGAGTTAACGTTCTATAATCTATATCGTCTACAGGTTGTATGTGTCATATTGCGCCACCACAAGTGCACAATGATAGGTTATTTATGATGAATATTGTCTTTGAATAAGACATAAACTTCCGACTATAGTCCACTTATATAAGGACTTGACAGACGATCTATTTTATGTCACTTTGATGAGCCAGTCTTCCCGTTGTTAAGGGGAGATAAGAACAAGAATTGAAAATATCAACTGCCTTCGGTTGACGGGTACTTGTTTTGGAAACTTCGTGATATTATAGAGAAGGCTGATCAGAGTTTCCACCAAGACTTTGAGGTGCTCCACTAACTCAAATCTTTGACGGATTCTGCAACCTATAGTTTGAAATTGGTCAATGTACGTGAAACATGTGATACCCCCAATGCAAGAAAGGCATGATACTCAAATTTAGGGGGTCTATAGTATAACACGAGAATCAATTTGAAACTCAGATTGATCCCTGTCACCTTTAGTTTTGTAACTTTTGTTTATTTAGTCCAATGATATCAGCTAAACCATGATCCCTGGGGGGGTTCTAAATTAACCTATAAAATCTTGGATTTAAATGCATATGGCTGGTGTGTATCGGCACATTACCATGTCTCAGTATTTCTCCTATTTGATCAAGGATTCCCGAGTATAGAGCTGTTCATGTGAAGCCAATCTAGGTCTCAAAAGTAGCCACCATGTCTTGAGATGTCTCTGAAACGGGACCAACGGATTTGGTCCGACGATCAAACCAATCTCCAATGGTGACATCCTCAAGGCCGTCTCGTAGTAAAATTCAGAAAAGGATGAAACGAAACGTTGAATATGGATATAACAAGAGAATCAAGTGTACTAATCAAGTGATTATATCCTCTAGCGAGCAAATTCGAAAGTTCAAATACATACAACCACCCTTAATCCTCCCAAAACCATGAAATAGCTTAAACATGTAAACTACGGCAATGGGATTGTAGTCAGACACTCACAGAAAATCCACTCTTATAAGCATGTACCCCTATATTAAGTAGAACTGAAATCTAGGATACGAAAAAGTAGGATACGATCACCAGAAGCAAACATAGTGATTCTCTCTACAGATCACCTGACAATCTAAAAGTGCTCTGCAGGGGAATTACTCAAACATCTCTTGCTAACCCAGAAAGATCAACCTCCCCGGACTTTGTGCCATATGCTTTGGGAAAAGCTTCCAGCTGATGAGGGCTGTCAATAGGTATCTCTCTCCTCGGAGATGGTAGTGAAGTAGAGGGTCCCTCATCATAGATGTGTGGAATGCCAAATGAACTGAAGAATCCATTCTTCATATCCTCAGCAGCTTCAAAGAATCGGCTGAGCCCTCCTAAGAAGTTGCGTTCAATTTCATCGATATCACTCTGTAGTCCAGGGAAGTTAAATGCCCCATTGTCTGCTGACCCAAAGGACACAGACCCTTTCATCACCTGGTCTGTGACATCATCTTCAGTGTACTCTTTGTTGGATTGTACCACTTCGACGGGCCTGATAAAAAGTAAAGTGCAGAACAAGTTAAATGCATTGGTAAATGTTAAGCCAACAGCGACCAACGATGCTTGAAAAGAGGAGAATAAAAAGAAGATTGGTAAGTTCAGTTGAACACTATGCTGCAAAAGTCATTCTACCATTAATCAGCTATAAGATGGGTTTAAGATACCCACTAAACTCAGGGCCGGTCCTGTGTAATATGAGGCCTTGTGCGAAATTTTGAAAGTGGCTCTTTTTTTTGAATGTGGCCTTGTTTACACAATTTTGACCCTGAACGTAAAAACCAACACTAAAACCCATAATCTCTCATTGAAGTGCAAGAAATAACATGTTCCTAAAGTTCTAGAACAAAGAAACAGTTGTACATGAAAGAGAAGGAACCTGAAAACTTGTACTACTACCAAGATGGCTACTCGCTTTAGAACAAACAAATGGAAGGAACCTGAAAACTTGTACCACTACCAAGATGGCTACTCGCTTTAGAACAAACAAATGCAAGAACCAATAATTTGAAACGACAAAGTTGCTAATAATAAAATTGCACAAAATATACCAATTTACTCATCCTAGAGTTCTTCCAGTTTGTTTGCTTGCAAAAATAAAGAAGAATGAATCTTGATTAATAACATGCTATTACCTATTACTCTTCACCCGCACATGTCTTCAATTTCATCTTCTTTCAAAAAGAAAAGAAAATCGATCAACTTTTTAAGAAGTGCATTGTCAGAAATCAGAATTTATGTTGCTAACCTTTCCTATCTCAAGTCTGAACTCCCGAGACATCATCCTAATCACACAATTCTACCCTGAACTTGCATCTCCCAACAAACACAAATTTAGACCTGTGTGTAAAAACCGACACAGAGTTTGCTACAACATAACAAAACAAACAATTTCACTAATCAGGCCTACCGTTAAACAAGTCTAGACACCGTAAAATATCACAATCCTGAATTATCAGTACCTAACCAACACAGCACATACAATACCTTTCGCAAATTATAACATTCTAATCTTAGTTCTCCTTAAAAACCCTAACTCCAAACATCACAGTAAACTATCAACTGGCACATAATAATGAAAATATGAAATCATACGAAAAAACTAAATTAGCAAGGTCGTCAAAACGGAACCAAGTTTTACAACATCAAAAATTTAATGAAAACGGAGACAAAGAGAGAGAGAGAGATGAAGTTACCGGCCAACGCAGTCGCGGAGAAGCTCCTCGGTCTTCTCGCACTTTCTAATGAACTTTCCGGGCTCCACCTCCTCCGTCTTGCACTGCGTCCTCACCACCTTTCTCGTGGAGCACCGGCCGCCGTCAGATCTGGGGCTGATATCAGCCGCTGATGGATTAACGTGGCCTCCTTGTTCGTCGTCGTCCTTCCACACCCAACCCATTCTTTATCGAATTCAATTCGGCTCTCTTCGCGTATATTCGGGAACTCTCTCTCTCTCTCTCTCTCCGAGTTTTAGAACTCGGGGTTTAAGTACTTGGGCGACAAGAAGATGGCACCGTTTGGACTACAATTGGGGCCCGTTCTGGGAGATTTTGGGCTTCAACTCGACGTGGATTCCGTGTAGGTTTTGACCGGTTTGGTTTTCTTTCGTGTCAATACAAACTTGCCGAAAGCCGCATCAAACCGGGCAGTACGGTGACGGTGCATCAAGAAAATAGGTTAATTAAACTGAACTGACATACATTCATTTAATTATTAATTATAATTAGGTATTATGTTCTTCTGGTTACATATGGTCAGCTTCCCCACATAATGTTAAAGTCTATGTGTCTAATTCCAACCTAATTCCGTATGTTATGGATGTTTGGGGACATTAATGAATGATGTATAAGCTAAAGCTTTCATTTTCTTTTTCAATTACTTGTTCGAATCCATTGTGTTGATGTTTGGCGAATACAATGTGTTGATGTTTGTCATTTTTATATCAAACTTAAGCGGGACTAAAACTTGAATTCTTGTTTTAGTAAACTACATTTTAGTTACTAACCAAATTTTAGTTTACAAATACATCATTTACATATTTAAAAACAAAAATTAACAAATTAAGACAATTTAATGTCTATATGTATTTTTACCAAACTGCCCTTCTCTCGGATTATCCTACTTTCTGTCGACCAAAATGTCTACTGCCGATGCTATTAAAGGGTGCTACTGGCGTTGGGTCTTGCTTTTGTCGACTTCTCGTTTATATCCTTGCTACTGATATATCAGTGCTACTGACCAACAAAATTTGAATCTAGCAAAATCACCGATGACAAATACTACTAATTCAAAACTTTTAGCAAAAAATTTAATTTCCTCTTCAACATCGACAAGAGATTTGTTCAAAACTCAAAAAAAAAAAAAAAAAATTCTCACAAACACAGTAGCTTACCCGATCGCTTTGTAAACATGAGAATGAGATTGCCCTGGTCTTCAATATCACAAACCCACCATCACTAGTTGAAGTCAAATCAAATGAAACTAAGTCCCTCATTGTTGCACAGTATTGACAGTAGCAATCCCATCCACCACCAAAGATGAGGAGATCTCAAATTTTGAGATCGATAAGGCCTTTCTCTCTAGCATGGTCTCATCCATTAGTCACATCGAACCGAGTGAAATCAAAAGGGCTTGTTACCTTTCTTGGCCGGCGGTGTCCTTGTCTGGTGTCAAGCTAGAGACGATGAGGTGGACGGCGATGGAGGGCGTCGTCGAAGAGGACAGAGGCCATGAGATGCGGGCATCGAGCGCCGTCGACGGAGTAAGGCCTCGAGTGCCGTCGCCGGAGTCGTCCGTCGAGCGCCATCGCTGGAGTGCGTCGAGCGCCATCGTCGTCGATCTCATTCTTGCATTTGTCCGAGAGAGAATCAGAGAGGTTTTAAGAGATATTTATGGGGTAGTTTGGTCATTTAATAGGAAAAACCAGATTAGGATCATAGACTATGGGCCTCAAACCCGAGAATTATAGAAATTGGTTTTTTTGTGTTTTTAAATTTTATTATGTGTTGGGTAATTTTCACTTTTTGTTTTTCCATGTTCAACATATTTTTCTTAAGCCTGAGTTAGGCTCGGCTCGGCTCGGCTCGATTTAATGTACTATCCTTAAGAGCCCTCGTTGCAAAATACAGTCGGCGGGAATCGAACCCCAATTGTCTAGAGCAAAAAAGAAGCAAAGTTTGGTGTTGACCTGTTGTTTCTAGCAATTGAGGATGCGTAGCCCAACAGGCAACAACAGCTCTCGCATATTGGACTTGTGAGAGAGAGAGAGAGAGAGAGAGAGAGAGAGAGAGAGAGAGAGAGAGAGAGAGAGATGGCAATGCCATGGAGCGTGACTGTTTGGATGGCGGAGATAGTCTGGATGGTTCTCACCGGCTGGGTCTCCTCGTGCTTGACTGTTGCTGATGAGCTCGCCTCCTCCATCCGAACCGGAGACATCGGCCCTTTCAATGTCGGCTGATACCCAAAACCCTTCCGATCACTGCCTTATGTAAGCTTATTTCTCTTGTAGATTTCTGTCTTCCGTTGTTGTTGGGTATTTCATCTTAATTAGAGAATCGTTAAGAAAGACCAATAGGCATGCGTGGCTTAGCCACCAAATTACAGTCCTTGTGTTTGAGCTCCACCAGTAAAATCTTTCGTTTTCGATTGTCAAGAGTTCATAGGATTGATAACTTTGCAACGCTCACTAAACTATCTAAGCCCAAGAAAGCCCAGTTGAAACAAGTAGAAGAAGCAAGCTCGTTTGGATTGCTGTTCAGTGAAATAACTGAGATTTTAGGGGCTGAAAATGTCACTGCAGATAAAACCTCATCGGGGTTTTTCATTTCCAAGGATACCCATGTTGGGGTTGGTGATGTTTTGAAAGAGAGGGCTCCTTGTTTGCCGAGTGTTAAAACTGCTGAGGATGATGCCCTGAGAGTGAAGGAAGATGTAGCTGTTGTGGAGGAAACCAGTGTAGCCGAAGCTGATGTTAGCCCAGTAGTTCATGAGGTTACGAGGATTGTCAGGGCAGAAAGTGGTTTGGTTTCGATGGAGGAGTGGTTAGATGAGTTGGATTTTGAGCAGTTAGGTGCTTTAAAGTGCCACATTTGGCTTTGAGGTTCTTTGATTGGGTGAAGATGAGAGAAGGGTTCTGTCACACAACTAAGATATATAATACTGTGCTGTGTATAGCTGGGGATGCGAAAGAGTTTGGGATGGTAGAGAAGTTGGTGGAGGAGATGGAAAGGAACTCGTGCAAGAAAGATGTTAAGACTTGGACTATTCTTATCCAGATGTATGGGAAGGCTAAGTTACTTGGAAGAGCCTTGTTAGTCTATGAAAAGATGAAGAAATTTGGGTTTGAACCAGATGCACTGGTTTTCAGAATAATGATAACTGCACTCTGTGCTGCTGGAAAAGCTGACGTTACGATGGAATTTTACAAGGAAATGGTACAGAAGGACATTGGTCTTGATATCAAGATGTATAAGCTGTTACTGAACAGCATAGCTAGGTATGAAGATACTGCTGCTGCTGTGGGCTTGGTTTCAGATGACATGATAAGAGTCTCACAAATTCCTGAACATGTGGTTTATGGTTGTGTACTGAAGTCTTTCTGCATCTCTGGCAGAATCAGAGAAGCTTTGGAATATATTCATGAACTCAAGAATAAAGAGTTTATGCTTCTCCCTGAGTATTTTGAGACTTTAGTGAAAGGACTGTGCAGGGCTGATAGAATTGCAGATGCTTTGGAGATTTTAAATATTATGAAGAAAAGAAATTTTGTCCATGGAAATGTGTATGGGATTATCATCAATGGGTACTTAAAGAAAGAATGATATTTCTAGAGCATTTGATCTGTTTCATGGTATGAAAGAATCTGGATATTTGCCTACTACTTCTACCTACACGGAACTGATTTAGCACCTCTTCAGTATGAATGAGTACCAAAAAGGCTGTGAGCTCTATGATGAGATGCTCGAAAGAGGAGTTGAGCCAGATAGCGTGGCAGTGACAGCCATAGTTGCAGGCCACGTCCGGCAAAATCATATATCTGAAGCATGGAAAGTATTTATTCATATGAAGGACAAAGGCATTAAGCCCACTTTGAAGTCATATATGGTATTTATCAAGGAGCTTTGTAAAATTTCAAGGACAGATGAGATTCTCAAGGTCTTGGTTCATATGCAAGCATCAGATATGCACATTCAAGATGAGATATTCAACTGGGTTATAATTCATATGGAGAAAAAGGGAGAGATGGACAGCCTTGAAAAAGTAAAGCAGATTCAAAGTGTCAACAAATTTCAGCCTCATGACGTAGAGGTATCAAGCAATGATGCATCTACGGGAGAGAGGATCAAGACAGTGTTGGACTCGGTACCGAAATTGTCAGTCAGTTCATGATTCATGGGCCTTGCGGAACAATTAATTTAAAAGCTCCTCGCATGCGTGATGGAAAATGTTCCAAATTTTTTTTCAAAGCCTTATAATGTTAATACAATTTTTGTGGGAATTAAACCACATATATATAGAAGACGCGATGACGATAAAAAATTTGTATTAAAAGATAAAGTTCATATTGGAAACAATTTTGTTGTGCCTTATAACTCTAAATTATTGTTAAGATACAATGCTCATATTAATTTTGAATCATAGTCGCAATCAATATTAATTAAATATTTGTTCAAAAACATTAACAAAGGTCCAGACAGAGCTCGAGTTTTATTGAATGAGTATAAACATGATGAGATTCAAACATACCTTAATTGTCGCTATTTAAGTCCACATGATTCGATATAGAGATTGTTTGAATATTCTATTCACTCAAAATACCATATTGTGCAATACTTGGTTGTTCATCTACCATCAGAAGAAAAATATTGTCTTTAAAGAATCTTCTTCTCTTGAATCAATTATTAAATATCATGGCAATGACCATACAACATTAACTGGGTTGTTTGAAACAAATAAGAAATTCGAGGAAACAAGACAATTAACTTACCATGAATTTCCTACTAAATATGTTTGGGATAACAGAAATAAAGAATGGACGCCAAGAAAAAAATATAAAACTATCGGTAGAATGTAACATGTCCATCCTTTAAGAGGTGAAGTATATTATATGAGAATGCTATTAAATACTCAAAAAGGTTGTACAAGTTATGATTCTTCGGGCTTTGGGTTTTATATAAAACAATTAATGGAATTATGTATTCTTTTTATCAAGCAGTATGTCGAGCTTTGAGTTTGCTAGGAGATGATAAATAATGATGTGATACCTTAACAAATTTCATACGTTTTGCAACAACATTAGAAATGCGTCAATTATTTGCAAAAATTATTATATACTGTGAAGTCACTAACCCACAGAATATTTGACTCATATTGGCTGAAGATGTGTGATGATATTTTACATAAAGTTCGAACAGAAATGAAAAATCCAGATCTAATCATACCTGAACCTGAATTGAAAAACAACCTTTTATATGAATTAGAAAAAATATTTAATACATCATCCAATTCGTTACAAAACTTTCAATTGCCAATGCCAGATGAAAATAAAATAACAGAACTTAATAACAAATTGTTAAAAGAAGAACTCAATTATGATTTACATTTGTTAAAACATCAACACGAAACTTTTGTAACTAAATTAAACAACTGTCAAAGAATGACATATAATTATATTATAAAAGTTGTTAAAGAAAAAATATCTAGAGCTTTTTTGTTCATGGTAGTGGCAGAATCGGAAAAATATTTTTATGGCATACAATAACTACCAGATCGAGATCTGAAGGAAAAATTGTTTAAAATGTAACTTCATCTGGTATCACATCATTGTTGCTTCCCAATGGCAGAACAACACATTATCGGTTTAAAATTCCACTTAATGTAACTGATGAGACTATATTTCTAATAAAAAAAGGAACCCCTCTTGCAAAACTTTTAGAAAAGATAGATTTAATTATTTGGGATGAGGCCCCTATGTGTAATAAATATTATTTTGAATCATTAGATAAATCTCTTCAAGATATTATGTCACACTCTAATAATAGAAAAGTTGATGAACCATTTGGCGGAAAACCAATTTTGCTAGGCGGAGATTTCAGACAAATATTAGCCGTTATTAAAGGAGGAACTAAGGAAAAAATCATTGAAGCTTCTTTAAATAAGTCCAAACTTTGGTCATCTTTCAAAATATTTAATTTAACAGAGAATACAAGCAATGAAAGGCGTATACAATCAATTCAACATACAAATGATAACGACATGTCGTGGATTGAAATTCCAGAGAATTTACTAATAAGTTCCTATATAGATTACATAGAATCTAGTTTTTTAGCCACTTATCCTAACTTTGATATTAACTATGATAACATTGATTATTTAAAAGAACGTGCAATTGTTACACCGTCAAACTCAACTGCTCATAGTATAAATAATTACGCTATAAATTTAGTGCCTGGTAATAAAATTACATATTACAGTTTACGAAAACATCGATCTATTATATCCAACAGAATTTTTAAATCAGCTTGAGTTTAGTAGATTACCAACGCATGAATTAGTTTTAAAAGTTGGCATGCCGATAATGTTATTAAGAAAGTAAATCAAATGTCTGGCTTATGCAATGGTACAAGGTTGATAGTAACAAAATTATTTGATAGATTAATAGAAGCAAAGATACTAACAGGTAACAATATTGGACAAAAGATTTTTATACCAAGAATTATTTTAATAGCAACTGAACATAAATGACCATTTGAATTTAAGCGACGTTAATTTCCTGTAAATATATGTTATGCAATGACCATAAATAAAAGTCAAGGTCAATCATTAAATCAGGTTGGTATATATATTTCTGAACCAGTTTTTACTCATAGATAATAACTTTACATTGCATTATCAAGAGCTACATCAAAAAATCATTTAAAGATTCTAATAAACATTAACGATGGTATCCCAAATAAATACACTAAAAATATAGTGTTCAATAGTGTTCAAAGATGTTCTACAAAATTTATTACCAAGAAGTACAATAATACAATACATAAATTTATTTACAATGAATAAAAAAAAACAGTAAATAAAAATAAATTTCTAGCCCTCGACTTCATTTACCGCGGTACATAGCAAAACTCAAACTTTGCTGGGGCAATACCAAGAGATCAAATCAGATAATACTTTTTTTAAGGTAATAGTTTGGTTTTTTTTTATTCTAATTTTTAACAATAAAACAAAGAATTGGTTTGGGTATTGAGAAATTCATGTCATACTCTTTGTAATCAATTCAACATACTTTCATTCATTATGCACACCCTGCCTCAACAAAATTTTACCAATATAATTCCCAACTTCAGTTACCTTTATTTACCAGCTACATTACTGTTTGCAGGATCCAGAACTCAAGTAGCAGCACTCCAAAATAATCAAAGGGGATGATTCCTGTCCTTCAAAAGGAACACAACTTAAGCAGATGAAGACCTAATCATTTTGTGAGCTATTGCGATCGCTTACAGTGAATTTGTCTTTTCTTTTTTTCAACAGATGTTAACTGGCTTGGCACATTGGTTATAATTGAAGTGAAGCATGATTCGACAACTCTTTAAAATTAAATCGAACATAATGTAGTTTATTTTCTATTGATAAGCAATATGGATAAGCTATTGTCTATTGTTTTCTTTATAGCAACAAAGGCCATGGATATTTGTAGTTGGTTGAAACATTGGAGGTACATCCACTCTTCGCAGAAATGCGCTAAAGCCCCGCTGCAACACGCGGGCAACTTTCTAGTTTAACCTATATATATTTTATGAGATGACGTTAGCCACTGTTCACATAGCACTGTACACCATCTCACTAATCGCTATTCAGGTGAGCAGTATTGGGCCTGTCGTTGTTTTACACATTCTAGCCCTTTCTCTGACTCGCTACTCACGAAAGTTCCAGAGCGATCTCAAGACCTCTTTTTTTCCTCTCTTGCTTTTTGTTAGGACCAATCCCAAAGCCCTTGTCCTAATCAAGACTTATTCAAAGGATCACATTTTGTCTCCTAGAGTGTAGGACCCTTTTGTTGTATTCTGTGCAGCAGACCACAATTCTTTTATATTGTACTTTAAGTCGTAAGGCAAAGGAGATGAATTATGCAACTTTAAACTGTCTCTTTTTCTCTCCCTTTTCTCTTGTTTAAACTCTCTGGAGCCGGTTGGCTCTATCATTTGGTACCAAAGCCGGTATGGCCCCGACAAGAAATGTACAAACCTTTATTCCCTCCACCACCCCTACAACCTCCGCCTTGGTTCTACCACTTCCGCAAACCCTCTCTCTGGCCACCTAACTTCTTCAGGGTGAGGCCGGCGGCGTTGGATCCGAGACGGAGAGAGCTTTCTGGGGATATAAAATTCTGGCGGAGGGCAGTAGAAATTTTGGTCAGAAATCGGGAAAAACAAGGTTGCCTGATTTTAGGGTTTTGGAAAACAAAATGGTGGGCTATTGGCTCTAGAGTTAGAACAAAGTGCATGATAACGTGATGAAAGATAAAGTGTAGAGACAAAGAGATAGCAAGATAATCGTGAAAGATGATATATTATTCATTGATAGGAGCCCTTTATATAGGGAATTACACAATACCAATTAGATAAGGAAAATGAATACATAGATCTAGTCAAACTACATATCCTATTGACATAAGACCAAGACACATATAAAGAATATCTAGAAAAATACATAATATCCTAAAACAATTTTCTCAATATACTCACACTCTAAAACAATAATGATGTAATTAAGGAGAAATTGTTACATCAACCAGTACAAATATCCAAATTAAGAATTAATCAAAATGATTTGAAAATATCCAAATACAAAGAAACTTTTTAGGTTTGAAGGGTCGAATCCTGTCAGACCAAAGTTGCTTTGTTTCTTCGTAAAAAGTTTCTTTTAATTTACCAAATTCTGTTAAATTCTTTGGATATTTTTGTCATTTTGATTAATTCTTTGGAATTTCCAGAGCTGAAGAAAAACCAGCTCAAAGTTGCTTTCTTTGGACACCAAAAGCCCACCATCATCATCCCTCAGGCCTGCTTGTTCTTGGTTCCATCTCAAGGTGTCCCTGGAAGTACAAAGTTCGAAGAGGAGGGAGAGAAGCAAAGATTTCAGAAGCATTTTCAGAATTTCAGGGCATTTGCGATCTGGCAATGCGTCAATATATAAAGTGACCAGAACGTTTAGGGTGGGTACTACTTTCACACTGCCGATCATTTTATTAAACTCAGGCCTTATATATGCGAGTGAGACGTGGTCTGATTGGGTGGCTTATTAACTGATAACGTTAAGATGAGTTTCAACTTCTCTGACGTAAGTAAAAACGGGTGACTTATTTACTAAAAAAAATCAACAAAATTATAAAAAAAAAAAATCCTCAGCTTTATAATTTGCTATGTTGCACGGACACTCCACCCTAAATACGTGTCTGACACATCACGTGGCGTGTCTGAAAAAGTTGATTTTTCAAACACGTCTCGGACACATTGACCGACCCGACATGGCAGCGACACGCCACGTCAGCGTTTCAGACTCGGAGGTCGCTGGAAAACATCAAACCCTTGTCGGAAATTCTTAGAACTTCTACTCTTCGATTCTCCCTCCTCAGAGCTCTTCGTGGACAACTAAAGACATAGATAGGTTCTCCAAGTCGAGGTGAAGCTACCAGCACCATCCATGCCAGCCGCCGTGGCCGAATTTGAAAAATCGCCGATGAACCCAGAAAAGCTTCTTCTTCTTTGAATCTCTCTCTCTTCAGCTTCCCATGGAAATCCAATACTAAAACGACGTCGGGGAGGACGAGACGAAACTATCCATACCAGTCGTGCTCGTCGTCGTGGCTGAAATCCGAAGACCGCCGACGAACCCAGATTTTCTTCCTTTGCTTCTTTTCTCTCTCGCCGGAGCTCCTCTTTGTAATCCAACATCACAACCACTTTGGGGACAACGTGACGAAGCCGTTGCCACTGGTTGGGCGCCGGGAGATGGCCGAACGAAGGAGAACTCCTCCGACCTCCTCTCCTGCAAAGCAGCTCAAGACCGAGTCAGTCCGGGCTAGAATTGATTGAGTCCAAATTGATCCACATTTGTATATACTCCAAAATATACGACCTAGATTTTGCGGTCTAATAAATCCAATGATCCAAATCAAGCCACCTTAAAAATCTATTTTTAATAAAATTTTAGATAATACCAACTTCCAAAAATCATTAAAAATAGCTCCGAAAAATCTTACGAACTCGTAACGATGTCTAGATTAATCCTATGGGCTCGAAAGACAAAATTCGACAAACTAAAAATTTGAAAAGTTTTCGAAAGCCACAAAAAATTTGAAGAATAATAAAAATCAAAATCAAAATAGCTCGAAAATAATTTTCCTTTTAAAAAATAAAAAAATCGAAATTCAGGGATATTGCAGATGATATGAAGGAAACCTAAGATTTTCGTTATTCAAATAGTCGCAAGAAGTAGAAAGCCCTTTGTCTGTTTCAATGTGTGGTCTTCGTCTGTTTCAGTGTGTGATTTCATGCTATGGTTATGTTATTATGTGTGCAAATAAGGGAATTTCTGAAAATAAATTGTGTGATTTCAAATTTCTATGAAAGACATCAATGTTTTCTTTCCTGATGTTGAGTTTAAACTGATTACAAACATCTTCCTTGTTGCTCAAACTGTTTATTCTATATTCAATCAATTGCTCAAACTGATTACTTATTTCTTATGGTTATGAAATAGATTGAATTTAGAACTTTATTTGGTAATGTAATAAACTTATTTCATATTTTAGTATATTTTTTATTTATAAAAAATACATTAATATATCATTTTGTTTGCCGTATCCAAGCCGTGTCGGAAACTCAGTTTTTGAGTTTTGTCGTATCGGCATGTCGTGTCGTGTCGTGTCGTGTCGCCGTGTCTGTGTCTGTGTCCGTGTCCGTGCGACATAGATAATTTGTCATCGACGGTGACTTGAACTTAAAATTTTCAGGTTCATTGAGAGAGAGAGAGAGAGAGGGAAGATTCAGAAACAAGGAGAGCTAAAGGGTCAATTGACCCTGCTCACTAACTTTGTAAATCAGTTCTGCCTTCAATTTTTACTCTCAACTAAGAGCAATATCTCATTTTGCCCCTTCTAATATGATAACATATCTACTTATTTTTAACTAGTTTATGAGATTGAAACAAACCTAATGTATTTGTTTGTATGTCCATTGTAACACTCCGTACCTAATTTTACCTATTTACTGAGTATTCGACGAGTAAGTTAACGCTAGAGTTTATTTTCGAGTATTTCTCAAAAAGTCAAATTCTTCTTTTAAGACCCCAATATTGTAGTACACGTCAACACGAGTTCACCGATGTCTTCAGATTATTTGTCAGAGTTTTGTACTATTTTGTACGATTTATCGAAGGTTTAATAAAAAAAATTACTTTTTTGATTAGAATAGAATTTTTAATCTTGGTATCAATTAGAGTTTCGATCTTGGGCGTGGTTCGGGTATAAAAGGAAAAGAGGATGTTGACTTCAGTCAAAAAGCCCCCCTACGGGCGTTGACCCATCTCCCTTCTCTCTCTCTCTTCTCCGTTGCCTCTGCGCCGGAGTGGCTCCGTCTGGCCACCCTTGGCGACGAGACCACCACCAATCTTTTCCTCTCTTTCTCTTCTACCTAATCCAGTTCATGAAACTCTTATGCAATTCGATTCAAAGCCAAACCGAGGGAGAGAAGCCTCGGCTGTTTTCCGGCTAATCCTCGAGATTCCGGCCACGACGTGACGAGTGGGAGGTAGGGTTATCTTCCTCTCTTCCTATTTCACCTTCTGGTGCCTTTCTTTTCCCCAAATCGTGCCCTAATTGAAAGCCCATTTTTCTGTGTTATCTGGGTTTCCCGGGTTCCTCCTCCGGCAAGGGTGTTTCATGGATTCCGGCGAGTTCTTCAGTGTTTTGGTAGGTCTTGTGAGCTTTGTGTGAAGTTGAGATGGACTTTGGAGGAGTGGCATATCGATCTGGTCAGAGGCAGAAGCCTGGTGCACTTGGCTGGAGAGGACCCGAGGTGAATGATGTCGTTACAGTGAAGAATGAGGCAACGGTTGGGGATGTTTAGAGGTCCTACATGTTGAGTCCGGGCCAGGAGAGTTGTTGGGCTAGTACTTGAGATCAATGGAAGGTAATCTCGATCTCCTTTGATGTTATAACAATGTAAAATATGCGAAACTAAGTCTGAGAAGTGAGAAACCCATGCTTAGTCTTATATATACTTCACATGAATTAGATTTTGAAAGTCAAATTAACATTGTAGCAGACTAACTATAACTATGACTATGCTCGAGCTCGATCAGTCGCCACTGAAGACTCGATCAGGATGTCATTGAGATCCATAGTTGTATATTATCGATGC
Organism: Fragaria x ananassa; assembly: GCA_034370585.1. Classification (NCBI taxonomy): domain Eukaryota; kingdom Viridiplantae; phylum Streptophyta; class Magnoliopsida; order Rosales; family Rosaceae; genus Fragaria; species Fragaria x ananassa. The sequence continues at coordinate 13,095,331 of CP139753.1, read as the reverse complement.
AGTATTGTGAGGACTGAGAACAATTTTGTGCGAGGCTCTAGTGGGCGAGTATATATATACGCTGATCACAACTCGATCGATCTTTTGTACGAGTTTCTATTTTGTTTGAACAAAAAAAAAAAAGACATCATTAGTTTCAAAGTCAGAATGCAAAGTATCAATTACAAAACATCATCTAAACTGTGATGCTATTTTCATACCTAACTATCAAAAATTTATATTTTCATACCCGAAGTTTCATTCCGTTAAATTTTAAGGGCATTTTCATCATTTCAATGAATATATCATTTTTTACATTTACTTTAACAAAATACTTTATATTTTGAGGTTATCAAATACAAATAAAATAATTTACTTTAGCAAAATATTCAAAAAAAACTCTAAAATTAAATATTTATTTTTACAACAATAGTGATAAAAGTTAATAAAACTCTTGTATGTATATATATTTATAGAGTAACTCTAAAAATATTGTTGGAAAAACAAATATTGTTAGTACATGTAACTCCAAAAATAATATTGTTCTACTAACTTTTATCATTATTGTTGCAAAAATAAATATTTAATTTTAGAGGTTTTTTTTTGTGAATATGTTTACTAAAGTAAATTATTCTATTTATATTTGATAACCTTAAAAAATAAAATATTTTATTAAAATAAATGTAAAGAATGATACATTTATTGAAATGACAAAATGCTCTCAAAATTTAACGGTGTCAGTGGTCAGAGATATCAAAATGCTAACAAAATGAAACTTTGGGTATGAAAATACAAGTTTTAGATAGTTAGTTATGAAAATAAAAATAACTTTATAGTTCGGGTAGTGTTTTGTAATTAATCCGAATGCAAATATATATACTTGCACTCTAAATCAATAGGAAAGCAGTTAAGGAGAAATTAGTACATCAACTAGCTAGTACAATGATACTACTCATGAGCCTACAAGATTACATTGGCATAGTAATACAACTTACGAATTTATGTAAATTAGGGATATGAAGCTCATTGTGATGTTCACTTCATCACTGTCAATGATAAATTTTGTGATCACCTCCTATAAGATTAACTTCAAAGATTGAGATCAAATGGAACTGTTTTAGGTGTTAAATCTCAATCATGGTGACCATGAAATTTTCGGTTCACCAAATGAACACTACCCCACATCATTATCGAGCTTCCACATTAGTTATTTTTAAGTTGTTACTATGATTCTCCTCTAATAGAGGGATCAGCAATAGTGCTCAAACATGTTCTGAAGACAAACGCAGGTTTGTTTAGGAGATGGAAGAGATGTTTCACCACTCAACATGAACACGACTTACATGGCTGGTCGGCACGCACAACAGCCCAACTTGAATGCATCTCAACACTTCATCAAGCTGATAAATCTCTAGTGATGAATCCACAATTTCCAAGACTCTGTCTTCTTTCCACATTATCTCGTCTCTTATTCAGCCATGAACTCCTAGGCTACTCTTATATCTATCATGTATCAAAAGGATGCTGCGGAACCCCAACTAGGTCTCGAATCAAAACCTGCATGTAAAAACAGAAAAGAATCTAGGATCAAACTACCATTCATGCAGATGAAAAGGGGAAATTTCAAAGCACATCATTTCGTTTCTGAAACATAAACTACTTACACCTTTTCCATTATTGGTTGTACTTCCCACTCATGAATTTGAATTCTGTTTGCACAATAACCATATCAGTTTCACATGCCCCAGCCTGAAAGTTGCTAGATGATAAGTCTCACTAGTAATACTGGTCCGTTAATAATCTAATGAGTTATAGGTACAAGATCCAGCCTTCACTAATACAACTGCAGGCATACAATCCCACAATTCTATTTCTGATCTAACTTGAAATTACGGGATGATAAGATATGAGGATAAGAGTTTTTTCCTGAATGCATGTTTCTGGAGATAGAAATGTTAGTACACTTTATCCTGTATGATTCCTGGTATACCCATTCTATCTATGATGATGATTTAGCTGTAGAGTATAGTACTACCTTCACTGTCTCTTTACAATTTCTTCATTTACCCGCTCATAGTAAGTCATACGCTGAATAGCTTTTACAGCTTCTTCAAATTTCTGGCTTTCAAATGCCTTGGCAAAATTATTAGACCACTGCTTCAGTTTTTCTTGCATCTGCATGAGATAGAACACAGGTAAGTGAGAATAAAAATAAAGATAATAAACAGCTGTTAGAGTCCGCAATATACATATTCAATTGATGAAGCAGGTGACTTGAAAAAGATAATCACGCAAGCTCTTCCTTCCCAAAAGGAAGTATACACAGACCTGTTAGAATACCGTTCATGCTATGCAATAGTCAATCCTAAGAATCTATAAAAAAATAATATATGGTAACCCTCACTCGTGTAAGGGATCGCTCTACAATTGAGCGTGCAAGCCACATATGTGTAGCTTAACAGAAATTTGTACTGCTGAACTGAATAGTCCTGCATTTATTTTTGAATTCTTGGGCAATACCTGAGACTGGATCTGATTTAAAGCCTGAGAGTCGGGAGCCTCTTCAACAGCTTCCCTTATTTCCATAATCTGAAAATTTTAAGGTCAGAAGGAATCAGATACCTGAAGTCTTAATGGAACCAATATATCAGAAAACTAAAGTATCAGTGACTTCCATCAATTTCAGAAAACAAGATAAAAGCAACACCACTCCAAAACATCTACAGGAACTATGCTTTCTTAAATAACATATGATAATGTCCTGAATTAAAAATAAAGAACAAAAAGAATTTTAGAAAAATGAATTAAGACACCGCCTCCACAGAAAATCATCTCAATCACAACATGTGCAACAACCCAATTAGTAGCCTCAAATATCCATGCTTCAACTACCTCGGATTTTACAAACTAGTGAATGTATGCCAATTACTTCACCGTAAATGATTTGATAGAACCAGAGAGAGAAGCTGAGAGATCCTATTCATCTCAAACACGTGCAATCGAAATATGTTGAAATTCTTACATGTATATGGAGCAAGAAGCAGACACATGGAACACACATGTAGATATGGAAATATGAAATTATGGTCCCATTTGTATATTCACTGTTTCTCTAAGGCTCCAGTACCCAGCAGATATAACCGATTTTTCCAACAAACTCCAAAGGACTAGATTACATAAATACAGCACATTCAAAGTTTGCAAATTACCTCAATTAACAAATCTACGTCTGTAAGTGTCTCTTTTTCATCAATGTGTATACCTTCAAGCTTCAGCTGAAAAAGATATAGTATAGTTTACTTTCATAACCGTGTGAAAATCATGAATAGCAGACATTAAGCATCTTTGGTAAGGAACAACAAAAATTGCCCAAATGATCTATTGCATTTATCTTTCATGAAAGTGCAATTGAGGCTAGCAATAATGAGATATGGGTATTCAGTCCAAAAATGACTACTGAATAACAGGGTTCCTGGTTTTGTTTGGAAGCAAAAGAAACATATGACCTACAGTGATGAAAATGTTGTAAGACCATGGCAGTATATTACATCTTATTAGATGTAGGACAGAATTGCGGCAAAGTTCTTTCTTCTTCAGTGTGCTTTGGGAATTTAAGATATATTGGTAAAAAGTTGTGAAGTTCTGTGGACATCAGTAGAGAAGGCTAGAATCTTTGCATTTTCGAGATTTATTCCAAATTTTCTGTATTATAACATCTATAGAGCCAACATGCCTATCAGAGGGGAATGCATTCCATCAGGGAAGAACTAGACCAATGAACCAGTAGAGATAGCCTGAGCTAGAGGGAAGAGGAGGGGGTTGGATGTGGGGCAATTAGCAACCAAGTTCAATTATGGACACTTCCCATAGCTTTATCTAAGTTATACAGTTACACTGCACAAAGAGTGAAAAGACAAGGACACTGGAAATTAATGAATAAGGATTGTGATTGCAATAGTAGTGAAGTATAAAGTCCAAGGAACATTTGATTAAGTTACATAAAAAAAAGGCCCTTTACTAACAAATATCTTTCTTTCAATATGGAATTTATAATCTACACTTGACTAGGAAAAACTAAACATATCTATCTATTGTCATAAATGGAAAATAATTTGTTTAGCCTTTGTCTCCCTGAAAGCATATAGTATCTCTCTGTCATCATAATCTCCTAACATTTCAAGCATCATATACAAATCTCATATCCAAGTAAGAACTTTAAATAGGTCACTTACAATATACATCGCCCTGGCCAAGGGCTTGCTAAGTGTGCGGTATGCATCAATCACCCGAGCAGATTGTTCCGCAGCATACTCTCTCTCCTTCTGTCAGCATAAGAAACAACAAGCAAATCAAATTAACCTTGGAATAATCTCTTAGTGAAGTGAAGTATGAACAAGTGTCAGGAAATACCTCCGATTTGGAATGAACAAGATCAGGGTGCAACTTTTTCTGCCAATCCTTATACTTCCCCTCTAGATGTTCCTCCACACTATCATACTTCCTCTCCCTGTAAAATTAAAAAAAAAAAACACAAGTGCTTTAAATTTTCACTCTTTTTTGGAACCACAAAACAATCACCATCCAAGTTTGAAGATTTCCACTATTTCTCCGAAACCAAATCAGATAAAAACCACAATTTGATTCAAGCATCAAAATTTGAAAGCTGGAATGACTTACAGTCCGAAAATCTGAAAGTAATCAACGGAGTGATCGACGGGCTGGATGCAGCGACATGAGGAGCAGAGCATAAACGGCGTCGTAGCGGCGGCGGCGCAGAAGTTCCAGCACTGGGCGGGATTGGATTGGGAGGATATGAAAGATATGCCGGGAAGTGGGAAAAGTGGGCGGAGCTTTTGGAGATTGGGGCCGGATTGGAAGTGTGGGGTTGAGAAATGAGGGATTGGAGTTAGGGTTCGCCGGCGGAGGAGGAGGAGAGACAGTAGCTTCTTCCACATTTTGTTTGGTGGAGCTCCGATGAAAATGGAGAGACCTCACTTAAGCAGGGTTTAACCTACAGTGGCAATTTAGAGAAATTTGACCCAATATAAGGACAAAAGGGTAAAAGCAATTCTGGAACTTCTTACCTCTCTTTGGAACTAAGTTTTTTACAAGTACAAATGACAACATATGCTCAACCAAGTCGTTGTAGTATAGTGGTAAGTATTCCCGCCTGTCACCCGGGTGACCCGGGTTCGATCCCCGGCAACGGCGATAATTTTTTACCGCACCTGATTTGGTGTGGTGTGAGTGTAGGTTAGTCTTCCCCTCCAGATGTTCTTCTACACTGATAGTATCATCCTTCCTCTCCTTGTAGATCATGCGATTCAGGACTCAAGTGAACCACGTACACAATCACAGGTTGTTATCAACCTACCTTGCTTCTCTACATGCATGCTTATTCTCTGTTCTATCATGGAATCCTCCTCCCCTAGTCCCCTCCTGAGTTTCTCTCTTCCTGTTTCTGTTGGTTTCCCAAGGAAATTTCTTATGTTTCTTTACGTTTTCTTACCTTACTCTTAGGTCAATATCAGTGTGGATTAGGTTGAATACACCATAGTCTTAGCCTCTTAGGTCATTATTAGTGTGGACTAGATTGAATATATGCGCCAAACCGAGGGGATTTGTTATGTGATTTGAACAAACTGATCAAGAACGCTTATTGAGAACCCTGAACAGGTTGCAGCAAGTTCGCAAATTATTACTGAAAAATAGAACAATGACAAACAATTTCTTGCCGATATATAATACGTACAAGTACAACACAGATTTAGTCCAATTCGCGCTTTCTGATTTTTAAGGTAGAGGATTCACCACAATAGTGAATCCGATGTACTTGTAGCTGTTATATTATCTCAATTGGCTACATGAACTTCTGAAATGAAGGTCGTTCTGTCACGCTACTAAACTGTTTGAGACAAAAACTTGCTATCACACCAGCCAATCCTGCGATGGTCTCATTTTCTTTAAAAAATGATACAATATTTCAGCACACTTTGAACATTCTAGTCACATGATATTTCTTTTATACATAAGACACCTTATTAGTCTTTGGATCTTCTTTCCTACTTGAAATCTAGGCAAGTCGCACCATTCCGAATTTTCGATGACATTATCATGCCAGATTTTGAAGGCCACATATCCTGATATCCATAGGAAACCGCAGCACCAACAGCAATGAAAATTATGAAACGAAAACGATGCTACTAGCAATCCAGAACGATCTCATTTCCATTGGTGAGGCATGTGTTAGAACCTGTATATGGACCATCTGGTCTTATAAACTATGAAAGACCAATCATACACAATTCAAACATTCAGAACCTGTAGCAGGAAGATTTAAAGCACTGAAAAGACCCAACAATACCAAATGACAACCATCAACTATATAAAACATATGCTGTATTTAGCACATGATTGACCAAGAACAAGTCCCATGAAAAAACATACATTTTATTTTCCATTGTTACTGATTATGCAATTGGCTCTTATAAAATACCGGTACATCCTTTAACCCCCTTACTCATTACTTGTATAAATTACATGTAGTTGTATATTTAACCAGTTACAAGCGATTTCAATTTATGAAATGATACAAATCCACTCTCATTCCGTAAGCAACCAATTAGGCTAAGAATGTAAAACAGTAGAGTGACTTACAAAGTTCCAGTTTTGCAACTTTCAACTTGAATCACCTCTTAAGAATCTATCAGTCCTGAATTGATGCTGAAGCAACACAACCCACGCCTTCTTTGCCGCCTTGACATCTTCCTTTTCCTGGGACTACTTTGATGAGTGTCATCTTCTTTGCAGCTAACTTGGTTGGTACCATGCATGATGTTATCCACTACAGGTACCTCTGCAGCCCCATCTTTGGACGAACACAATGGGGAAGTAGGTACTATTCTGTTATGGTTAACTTCCTTTGCCAAATAATTTGAGCCTGCATAACTGCAACATAATAATACAAAAAGGTTGGATAATTCATAATTATGATTTATGAATAACATTCCATATGCACTAGATGAACCTGAAATGCAATCCTAAATTCTAAATGAAGTCTGACAACAGGATAGCAAAGGGAACTCTTTGGCTTCTAGATAAAATGAGAGAGGAAGTAAAGTAGTATTTATATTCATCATCCAAGGGACTTTTTGTTTTTTTTTCTTCAGATTTTTATAGAAAGAGATAAATACAAGAAACAAACAAAAGGAGGTAATAGAAATATGACACATATTCCCAAAAATAAGTAACATGTAGGAGAATGTATATGATTTAGATTCATCTAGGACAAAGAACAGCATACGAGTAGTACCTTATGTTTTGAATGGCAGTGCTACTCAAAGGTGTAGTTAACGCCCCTTCAGTGTCCTCTGTTTTAGGTACTGCAGGAAGATGTTCACCTGAATGGATTTCATCTTCTAAGGACTTTGGATTACCTCCATCCTTTTCCTTTCCTGAGACTTCAGTGTTGAAACCAGAGGACGGCATTTCAGCACTGAACCTATATTGGCGAACCTTCAAAATGACCTTGTCTATTGTTCCTATAGCTTGTTCCACCTCAGAACTGATAAACACGTTTCTCTTGCCATTTATATGTCCCCTTTCTGGAATTCTGTTGGATGTTTGATCCTCAAGCTGCCTGCTTTCTTTGCTCTGTACCTCCTCAATCTTGCTTTTTTCGCTTTCTATCTCCTCAGTCTTGCTTTCTTCACTCTCTACCTCCTCAATCTCACAACGAGTGTTTCCTCCAGTAAAATGTGCATCATCTGGGGTAGATTCACTTGCAAGTAGTCCATTATGAACTTTCTCATCCATATTTACCAACTTCAAATCATTAATTTTATTTTTAGTTAGATGTTCTTCAGAGAGATTGGATGCATCATCATGTAGCTTTTTCCCTTCCACAAGCCTTTTTGATTCATGAAGTGAAGAAAGAGCTTCACGTATGCGAGAGTATAGTGGGCCTCTCAAAGCCTTGCTGTAATCTTCATCACGATTAAGCTTCAAAGACACTACCTGAAAGTTTGTAATAGCAATAAGGGATAGAATATATTACGAAAACATAGATCATAAAATCAGAGACCTGTATAGCTGTATATGATAATGAAAGATAGGAATGCAGTTTCAGCACATTGGCGAACGTGTAAATTCAATTTCAACACTTCTTTTGATCTTGGAAATTAAAAGCCTAAGGAAATTTCTGGAGTTCTTAAGAGTCAGCTTCCTTTGTTTCAGAAATTTGCAATTCCTTTTATTGTCTCACCCTTTCTAACATCTTTTAGGTGGGTCAGTTACGTCAGTATATCAGATTTACAAAACATCTTAAGTTCCCGGCCCTGAAGATTGTTAAGTACATAACTACATATGAATAGAGAACCTTTTGGCCGACACAAACAGATTGAGGTGCACCATTAGTTCAGAAACTCATCAAGAGCTCCTATTAGAATATATGTGCTTGTGCTTGTGCATGAAGGCCTATACTAGTTGCATCTTCCTATGTTACAAAGTGATTATACAACCTTTTGATATAGTCTGAAACCGTTCCCAATGAGCTGCCTTGAGACAAAATTTATAAGGGATGGTGGGATTAAGTCCATCTTTATATCCATATTTGCTATCGTCCTACAAAATTTGACAATTTCAAGTCTTGAATTAAATTCCAATGAACAAAGTAAACAAATACAACATTCAAGTAACCATAACATACCGTAAGTAACTTCGATCTTCAGTAACCTTCTGCAAAGCAAACCCACCTACTACATCTATCCTAACCACATCCTTTGCTACATCAGTTGCCTCATTTTTTAGGCCATCTTCAATGCCTTCAAAATCAGAGATCTGAAACGCAATTTAAAAAAGAATCAGTTCATTCAGGTTTCCTTGTGGGAAATTCTGGAATTCTAGACCGATGCCAACAAAAATAAAGGAACGACATCAGTGAAATAGTTTGAATTACTACCGTGTTTAAGAGACAAACAATCAGGTCATCTTCATAATACTCGAACACAAAATAGTGCACAACAGCCTCCCTAGCTGAAAGTGGCCACGGAATCTTCATCCTTTCTTCCAAAAAATATATACAAAAGTCAGCATTGGAAATGAAATATATATATTTTGGATTTAGACAATTGATAAAATTCAAATAAAAGATCTTTATATGTTGGATTTATACCAACCTCACAACAGATACATGTTCACTGATGCCAACCTTCTGCAAACACTTCCCAGAGAGAATTTTGAAAGTTGGAATGGTAGACTGAGGCCACCTGGAGAAGGATAAAATGAATTATTTCTGAATGACATTATCTCCACAGTGCAGATTAAAAGTTCTTGCAGCTAATGTTTCTTTAGAATTCTCCATATACATGAAGTCTGTTTTTATGTACTTGAGAATGTGTGTGTTACGCGGTCCACTACCTAACCATAGCAATAGAGCATTCAAATGCACATGCCTGAATAAGTACATGCTGCACTGAACAGAACACAACATTGTTGTTTTATTAGTCTAGAACTCCTTGATGACCTACCATCTCAGGGTAAGACTGGCATGTGTTCTCATTTATGTCCTATTTCCTGTAATATTTACCAATTTGAAGACTTATGTTACCGCGCTAGGAAAAAGTTCCTGTTAAGGTAATAAGGTCCTCATTAGACTAATGTAGATTCTCATTTGAGTAATTAAGTTTTAAAAAAGGTAATTGTATATTATATGGTTAACATATTGTAAAATTTCCTATTTATCTCGGATAAATATTATTTTGATGGAAAACATTTAGAATGAACCGCACAGAGCATATAGACCATAAGTCATTAAAAATATTATTTATAATTTGGTGCACAATGCAATGATTGAAATGACCTACCATTTCTTGTAAAGTTCTGCCTCACACGAGATGCATAAACCTGCAAAGAAAGGGAATTTTACAGTTTCTTGAGACAATTATTTAACTATAGATTGCTTCAACTGTCTCAGAAAGATAGTTGATCAAAGGTTCATCATTTTAGCATGAGGCAAAAAATCATCCAAGTATATCAGCTTAACTTACAGACATCAACAGGCCCATCTATGTAACCTTCAACAAGTAATGTATGAAATGGACTGCCTTGGATTCCCTCACGATACATAACCCGGAACTCCTCATTGTCCTGTTTTAACTGTAAAAAGAAGCATGTTTTGAAGCATATAAGTATCGTAATGCCATATTGATGAACCAACAAGTTCATTTAGTAGCTCTAACAAATTTTCCACAAATTGGCTAACTGATCAAGTTATAGATATAAGCTTCCAGATATTTTGAGAAAGGTAAACAAGAATCATTATAACTGTGTAAAGAATTCCATAAGCCATAGGTTGAAGAAAATACTGCAGATTGATAGCATACTTTCCATTCAGGCTGTGATGGAGTATCGCAAGTTTTCAATCCCTCGTCATCACCAAGGGAAGCACTCCTCAACATGTCGAGCAAATTTGACACCTCAGCCGTCCTTTCTTCGATAATGTTTGCATTACAACCTGCAGAACCCAGAAGGCTAAAGTTATAATGTGTATAGCAAATGCACCAGACGAAACCAGGATGTTTTATTAGTTTATACTTTCAAATAAACCTGTATACTTTGGGTGGGTGATTAAAGGACTGAAAACAAGAAATTCCAAGAACTAGCCACCTTTAATTTCATTTTGTGAAGAGCGGAGAAGCTGATCCTTGACAAGGACTTTTAAAGCCTCCTTGTTTGTTAGATTTGGAGATGCCAATGTCTTGTCCAGCCTCTCCATGTATTGTGTGATCTTTCTCTTTTTCTCCATCTTTGGATTTCCAGCCAAATTACGAACAGCCCTCTCAGAAAGTCGTGAGGGTTATGTAATCCAGGTATTACCAATAGATTACAGAATTCATCCCCTGAACCCAAAATGATATTTATAAAGAAAAGTTAACATCTGTAATCCGGTGAGACCCTATAAAAATCATAATTGCCAAAATAAAACGTGTATCAAGAACTCTTATTGATGACAACAAGTGACGTATCCATATTACACCAGCAAGTGATTACACATCAAATGTTTATAATACTGTATTAGGCAACACATGGAGCTAAAGAAGCTCTAAAATTCAACATGGTACCAGAAGTTTCCATATGAAAGCTGTCCATGTTTGCTAATAGCAACAGAACTTCAACATAACCGGCACCCAGAAATAGAATTTTAAGCATACGATTAGTGATGATCCAACATGACCTCATTGTTCATGAAAAAATGACAGTCAATCAAGTCAAACAACGTACTGAGCCAATAGAAGCTGAATGTAAACATCAACTCCAATATCAGACACCATAAACTGATTCAGTTCAAAACAGATGATGCAACATATAACCAGAATCAAACAAATATGCATGAAAATCACACATAACCAAAACAGAAAGAATCCCACATACAAATTCATGGAGATGAGTCAAGACTCCAACCCTCTTCACCCCACAAGTCAGTCCCAGTTCAAGTTTCCTTCTTCCCAACTCTGAAGTCTGAGCAAAACCCAGAACTAGAAAACTGAAATATTCACCACCCAGGTGTAGATCTCAACAAAAAGGAATGATGCTCTCCACTGAAACCAGAGACAAAGCCCACCTGATGTGATAGCCCCAAGAAAGATAATAACCTCTTTTCCTTGGGCATAACGGATTCCAAAACCTTTCCAGTTAAACTCAAAAACCATATAATATAGGAACCCAACTAATAAAATTCATTTCTTTTTAACAGAAATGAAAAGTGAAACAGTAACACAAGTCCACACAGCTTGCTGTTCTAGTCTTGTAGTTGAACTGAGTTGAGGACAAGCTGGTGCACAGTAAAGGTGGGTGTGGGACAAAGACTTGTGCCGGCTAACTGTTCTCATATAATGATGTAGGATAAATTGTTACGACCAACGCATTTCTATCCACGAAACAGTGTCTGACCCATTTTATATAAAGCCACGTATATGTTATCTTACGGACATTAAGACATATACGTCTCACCCACGATCAAACGTTCAGACCTTTCCCTCAACTCTCAGTACTGATATTACCTTATTTCTTTCAAATTCTCTCCTTTTCTTCTGCTAAACATCATATTCCCTCTCTCTCGAATCTCGCTCTCTACATTTTCTCAACTCTACCCGGACAACTCTACTTCTTCTCTTAAAGCTTGGGCTATCGCTTCTTCTCTTTGTTCATCTTTTTGCAAAAGTTCTCCTCTGACCCGGATTTGGTTAGTTTTCCCCGATTTCTCTCTCGATTTTCCTTTTTTCTTCAGATGTTTTCGCTGATTCTAATATGAATTTGGTTCTGTTTGGTTTCTTAAATTTCAGATTTTGATTAATCCCAAATTGGAAAACAGGGTTTTGAGTTTTTGGGTTGGATGCAGGTTGTGGCAGGATTCGGAGAACAGGGTTTATTTGACTTGATAGGATTACTGGGTAGGTGTGCATTTCTTGATTTTGTATTTGGAATTCAGTTTTTGGTGGATTTTAAGGTTCATGTGCAATGAAAAAAGATGAAAGCTTTAATCACATTCATATTTGGGTTGTCTCTGTAGTGTAATTAGTGGGTTTAGTGTACATTTTCATAATGAGGTTTGTGCTCAGTTTAAAGTTGATGGTGGGTTTTGCATACAGTTTGTTGAGTTTTTACTGCAAATTGGATTGGTTGATGTTTGTTGAGTAGAATGTGGTCGCAGACGGACCGGTTTGACTAGATGGTGTTGTTAGGCTCTGCTTGCTGTTACAGTTTATGGATTTTCCACAGACAGTAGTTTGCTTAGGGCTCTGTTTATTTTATTTTATTTTATTTTTTAAAAACTATTTATTAATAACTCACACACCTTACATATATTAAGGAGGTTTGAACTTATAACTTTAAAGTTGTCAGTTAAACACCTTAACTAACGAAGTCACAATTCACCAACAAAACAAATGAGTTATAGATCTTTGATGAGGGAGTTGTTGGTGTAGACGAAATAGCTTTCAGATCTGCTCCAATAGATTCTAAGGTCATGCAGCCAAAAGCTGACGAAAACGTAGTTGGAGAAATTGGATGGGAACTTAATGGTTTATATCTATCTGAAAGTAATAAATAAAAGATAGAGAGGCACAAAGGCACAAATTTTGGATTCAACTAATTGCTATATATGCTTTCCCACAAAGAAGGATGATGCATCAATTCGGCCGGTGTTTCAGCCCTGCTGTCGATCACACAAGTTCCCAGTCAAGCTGGTATTGTGTTCCGCAAACTATGTATTTTCACAGTTTCGTATGTAACAGAAGACCCATCATTCGAGGGTTCGATTATTACCGGCGAGTTACATGCCGGAAAGTGGTCTTTCGGCACCTTTCTTGCACTTTATTGCGGTGATTTTTATCACTCGACAGATGATAGTGTTAGAATGAAGCTTTGGTCCCTAGAAGCAACGTCTACCAGTTTGTCATCAAGCATAAGTTTTTGTAAAGCAGACTACTTGACAAAGCAGTTTTTTTTTTTTTTTTGCACAATAGGAACAACTCTTTAGAGACCTACGTGTATGGTCTAGCTGTAGAATGTGTAATACAATGTAAACATAATATAGTTTCTGTAATATATATCACAACTTCTGTACATACGTCGATCCATATACAACAATTACCGTAAAAATTGATGGCACTCTAAAATGTTCGAATCAACCATCACTGAAAAGTTATTACTTTTAGTGGGTGTGTTAAAGTCACATTTCATATATCAATTACACATTAATTATATGTTCTCTTTTGTTGTGCAATCGTGTTCTTCATCGGTTCTATTGGATACAAAATTACAAATAGTCCATGAAAGTTTAGTGACTATTTGTACAATGTCTATCCATATTTGGTTTCTTGGTATGCTCTCATTTTTGGATGTGCCCATGCTAGACAGGAAAATAGAGAAAGGTAAATGACAAACCACTATCAGAGATAGTTGCAAAACACAGAAAAATCAACTTTCAACAAATTTAAACAAATAAGGACATAAGCTCAAGCCCACAATGCTTAGTCGGATGCCCTATCAACAATTTTTACTCAAAATACCTAAAAAACCAATCTTTTCTAAATTAACTACAAAACTGCAACTGCCTCAACTAAAAATATATTAATATCTTCTCTCTCTCTCTCTCTCTCTCTCTCTCTCTCTCTCTCTCCCCACCACATGACGCCGATCGACTCCGTCATAATTGCTAGATTGGCCTCGTTGATCGTCTCTGCCACTTGCTAGATCGACTCTGCCATTCAATTAACTCCGCCACTCGATTGATTTCGTCATCTGCTAGATCGACTCCACCACCTGCTAGATCGATGCCACTGTTAGATCGACTCCACCGCCTGTTAGATTGACATCGCCGATCGATTATGCTACTCGATCGACTCCGCCTGCTAGATCGACTCTGCCACCTGCTAGATCGATGCCCCTGTTAGATCGACTCTGCCACCTGCTAGATCGATGCCACTTGCTAGATCGACTCCGCCTCCTGCTAGATCGATACCGCTGTTAGATCGACTCTGCCTGCTAAATCGACTCTACCGCCCGCTAGATTGACCTCGCCGATCGACTCCGCTTGCTAGATCGATTCTGCCGCTCGATCGACTCCGCCGCTCGATCGACTCAGCTTGCTAGATTGACTTCGCCACCTGTTAGATAGATGCTATTGTTAGATCGACTCCGCCGCCTGCTAGATTGACCTCGTCGATCGACAATCTTTTTTTTACATGTCATGTGTCATGTGTCATGTGTCATGTGTCATGTGACATGCAAAAAAAAATTGTCATTAATTGTTAAAAGGATTAAATTCAGTGTACTACCCTGAACTTTGGGTCACTCATCAGGTGTGCCCCTCTTCTATTTTTTTCATCAGGTGTACCCTTAAACTCTTAAAATCTATCAAGCTGAGACAAAAATTCAAATTTCATCATTTCATGACATCAGCCTCCGACGTGGAGGAGACAAGAATGGCCCACATTTCAGTCTCCAACCCTGACCAAAGGGCAGATAAGTCATTTTACCCAAAAACAAAAAATTAAAACCAAATATAAGATCAAACATTAAATCTGCCACTCATTATCTTAAAACTCCAAGATTGGAAACATGGAAAAAAAGACAAAAATGAAAAGAAAAAAAAATCCAGAAAAAAGACATTGGATCCAAAGACATTAATTAAACAAATTTTCAAGTCATTCAGAGTCCTAAATCCCACTCAAACTCAAATTCAGATCAGCTGCATTACATAACTAGAACACAGTTTCAGAACAGAGCACTAAATTTTAGAAAATTGCCACAAATCACCTACCCTATCAAATGACACCAAACTCTCCAGATCAAGAGTTCACATATAGAAGATCAAACATGCAAAGTTTCAGAACCAAAGGAGTTCTAAATCATGATCAAATTCGGACTCCAACAGCTGTACAACATAACAATAATTCAATTTCAGCACAATACACTTATCTTTAGAAAATCACTATAAATCATCTATCTTATCAAACAACACCAAAATTTGCAGACCGAGAGTACCCTCAAGGAAGAATAATGGTGCAAAATTTCAAGCCAAACAGAGTTCCAAATCCTAACCAAAATTGAACAACAACTCAGCTTAGAAAAAATACACTGAACAGAAACTAATCTTTCTATTCTAATCCTTGTTTACTCTCTCATTTCTAACCCAAAAGTTACAGACCCTGAGCTATTACCAATATGCAGAGACATACCTCAAGTCTAGAAGACTTCAATTTATTGTCTATAAGCATAAATTCAAGAGGCTTAACCCCAAACTAATTTGTAACCACTCTACCTGGAAAATAAAGCAGCTTCAGCTATCTCTATGACGAATCAAGGCTTGAAAGCTCCTTTCCTTTCTTCTTCCTTTCTTCCTTTCCCTCTCTCCCTCTCTCTCTCTCTCTCTCTCTCTCTCTCTTCCCTTTCTCCTTTCTCTTTTTTTTTTCTTTTCTTCCGTCACCCACCGTCGACCCTAAAATACCATTCTTCAAACACTAAACTCCAGATCCTCATATCAAAAGTTTAGAAGAACCCCAAAATATCGAAACCCACCTCCCATAAACCCTTAAAATCAAAATTTCAAACAGTACGAGGTAATAAACCCCAAAATCAAAACCAATAACCTTTGCACAAAGTCGAAACACAAGCCTTAATGTTCATATATCAAAATTAAACACTCACCATAGTTAGGGACTTTTTCGGCTTCCTCCAACAATCCTCGTTCGCCATTTGTTAATCTCGGTATCCACGCATCAGGCTCAACCATCTCTTCAATCACGGTCTTCAATCTTGTTCGATATGGGTTTTGGGTGTTGATCTATGTGGGCGTTTCTGGGTTGGGAACGAAGTGAGAAAATTGATGCGTGTTTTTTTTTTCCCTGGTTTGGTTTGTATCAAAGTTAAGAGAAAGAAAATAAGAGCAAGGGCTAGTTTGGTCTTTTCTCCAAAATGGGGGTCGAAGACTGAAATGTGGGCCATTCTTGTCTCCTCCACGTCAGACGCTGATGTCATGAACGGGTGAAATTTAAATTTTTGTCTCAGCTTGATGGATTTTAAGAGTTTAAGGGTACACCTGATGAAAAAAGAAGAAGAGGGGCACACCTGATGAGTGACCTAAAGTTCAGGGTAGTACACTGAATTTAATCCTTATTAAAAACTGTCATTGTTTGTTTAACAACAACACAAGTGAATTTATTTGTGTTTCAAACTTTTGGGAGGATATATATATGTGATTTGCTAAATAGGAAAATCATTTTAACTTTGGGATATAACCACGCCCGCGCGAAGCGCGGGTTTCAAAGCTAGTATGAAACTATTTAAAGGAAGAAGTTGAAAAAGGACACAACTTCAGAAAGCCATTAAGGAAATTAAGAGTCTAACGTTGACACGTGTGATTCTGACTCTTAGTTAGGCACGTAAGGAATGGATTAGCTGACGTCTCCCGCGGTGGAACGGTCAGCACGGCGACTAGGGTGTTCAAGGATTCAAGAACCTTGCTTTGTTCTTGACTTCTTGTTGTTGGCTTTTCGTAAAATAGAGAGGCAAAACTATGGACTTGAAGTTTCATGGGGAGAAGAAGATATGGAATTCAACTCGTTGAATATAATGTAGGGGAATTTGATGTTACACCCAAATCATAGACCCATTTTAAATTACACCCACATGTTATACTCTTTTGAAATACACCCAACTTATTAATTAGGTTGATTTAGTAAAAATATTAATATTGTTTATCTAAACAATAGACCTTGTTGTTGAATGAAATTGCTGAAATACCACCAACTGAATCATTGCAATTAACAAGCTGTTTGGCCGACTCATTAAACATAATTACCCGGCAGCTGAAAACCCGGTTCCACAGACTACGCCCAAACCCTAAACCCTAAACCCGGTTCCACAAACCCTAAACCCTAAAGATGAACTAATTAACACAATCCCACACAAAATTATATACTAAACTATAGCAACTATATATACAGATCAACATGATAGAGTAAAAAACAGAAGGAAAAAATTAAGGCATGCAATCAAAGCATAGTGATTGTATTGATTTCTAGATTTAAGTTTATAATTGATCTAACTATTTAAAATAGAAGAAAGTCAAGAGCCACATTTAGGGAATGTCTTCTCATTCAATCAGAAAGGAAAAATCTTCTCAAGAAAAAACAAAAAAAACGGAAGGGCAAAAGAGTCAAGGAAAAGAGGGATACAAATTCCAAAAATAAAAATAAAACATATAAGGCAGGTTCAATAATAGAGTTGAGTGTAAATTAAAATAGAATATGAGCATGAGTTTATTTTAAAAGGAGTTTGGTTTTTTGAGTTTTTGTCTAATTTTCTCTATAATGTATTGATATTGCTTATAGTGGTGAGCAAGTTTGCAACTATGCAAATTAAATTGGCTCAACTATAAACAAAGCACATTAGTATGATGATGTGACCTTATATCTATTACAATAAAGCGAGGACTTTTAGAAATTCATCAAAATATGAACTGTCAAAACTATTTCTATTAGGCTGATTTTAGAAAGAACAAAGAAGAGAGTTATTATAGTAAAAGACAAATTACCAAAAAATTGTAACATATAATTACGTAAAGAGATGTGAGACTGTGGAAATAACTGAATAACTGACTGAATGTAACTGACTAAATGTGAGAGTAGTGGAAAGATAACCACCCCCACACAAATAAACACACTTAAACAATTTTCATAAACTCAAACTGATATAAACAGTTATGGTTTCAGTTTTCTACTCTCTCACAAATACTCCCAACTCTCTCAAACTCATCACAAACAACTCACATGTTCATATAGAGGAATCACCACACCGGACAAGCAGAGGAAAATAGAACGGGAAGACAATAGAGTGACAGAAATTGATTTCGAAGGATCACTACGCTAGACAAGTAGAGGAAAATAGACAGGCAGAGGAAAATAGACAGGAAGAATGTAGAGCGAGAGAAATATTTTATGGATCGGTATTCAATATCTTTTGAATCATCTTTACCTATTGTCTTTTTGTTTTATTTTTCTTCTTAACAGAACTGCTAAAATCTTTCTATTTTATGTTTTATTGCAGGCATCCCATCGATCGGGTTCATCGGTGAGTGCAGACTTTTACACACGCGTTGCGCGGGTTGCAATGCTAGTATATTAGAATTAGGATTAGGATGTTATTACTATTTCCAGTTTTTTTTCTTGGATCATTAGGATGGAATGATTCAAATATGGAGTTGAAGTTTTCAAATATGGAGACATGGAGTTGAAGTTTCTTTGGCTTAAGAAAATATGGAATTCAACATGTTGCTGACCCAAAAAAATAAAATAAAGTCTTGTTGAAACTTGTAAATGGAGTGACCAAAGACCCAAGCTTTGGTTGAATAACCGAATATAATGTAAAGATAGATTTGTGCGTGAGTGGTTCATTAGTGATAAGCAAATTTGCAAACTTGCAGACAAAAATTAGTAGAAAAAATACAAAACACAAAGCCGAAATGCAAATCAGTGTGGTGATGTATATATTTTATTAGCTAGGATAGGTCTACTATATTTTTGTTCTTGTGATCATTAGATTGGAATGATGTATAAGAAATTGATCTCCAACATTGAGAATGACAGTTTCATATAAAGTATTTACTTAGAAATTGTTTATAGATTTTATAATTTGCTAATTAAGTTTATCAAATGAATAAACCAAAGGGTTGAGTTCAAAAATCAGAATAAACATAAGCTAGATAGATACGCTTATGTGTATTTGTTCAAAGGAAGCCGTTCTACTGCGGACCGCATAATTGCGGACCGGTTAAGGACTTTTAAAACCAACCATTAGATATTACACGAACGGTGATCTCCTTCTCTCTCTCTCTCTCTGCCACCTCTTTCTCTTTCTCGCCGCAACCACCACCACGCTCAGCCCAATAGGCACACCACCAACCACCACACCCACCTCAAGCGCATCTGCTTCTTCAACGGCGCCTTCCACCCCCGCCCGCCCTTCGGCCTCCTCTAATATGCCGGCGGCGACACTCCAAGTTCATCTCCAAAATCTCCGACGAAGACGTCTGCGGCATGGTCGATGAACGACTCGAAGCCCAGAAGCTCGACGACGGTGATGTCAGCAATGACGACATGGGGAGATGGCATTGTGGACGGCGCCGACGAAGATGCTGAGCACTTTGGAGAGAGAGAGAGAAGGAGAGAAAGAGAAAGAGGTGGCAGAGAGAGAGAGAAGGAGAGAAAGAGAAAGAGGTGGCAGAGAGAGAGAGAAGGAGATCACCGTTCGTGTAATATCTAATGGTTGGTTTTAAAAGTCCTTAACCGGTCCGCAATTATGCGGTCCGCAGTAGAACGGCTTCCTTTGTTCAAAATGGAAGATTCTTTGTTTCGAAGATGCTGAGTTTATGTAAACAAAGAGTTCAATGCTTGGCGCAAAGGCCCAAATCATAGGCTTGTTGGGCTTTAACCTAGGGCCGGTTCTGCAAGTAAGTTAGCAGTCCATGCTGAACATTTCTCAGTAGACAACCATCCCTGGACATATGGTAATTCATACAAGGCCAAAATAAGCTAAC
This sequence comes from Fragaria x ananassa, assembly GCA_034370585.1. Taxonomy (NCBI): domain Eukaryota; kingdom Viridiplantae; phylum Streptophyta; class Magnoliopsida; order Rosales; family Rosaceae; genus Fragaria; species Fragaria x ananassa. Next base: position 13,075,254 of record CP139753.1, on the reverse strand, counting down.
AATGTCAATATATGCTAAGTAATGATACAATAATCACCACTACATTTTTGAACTTGATATCCCAACATCAATGTATTCAACTCGTTTAGGTTGTTAAGCCTTTCGCTTGACAGATCCGGTAATGACGGTTATTCTACAACTTATGAACAACATAACTCTTAAGATGTTTTGGAGTCCTCGTAAGCGCTGAAAACCTCATCAATCTCCATTTCAGAATTATCTGTATCTGAGTTATCCTCCAAGTGAATGCTCTCTTCTTCAGAATCACTTTCACTTTCAGAATTGCTCCTATATAAACTACTGTCCTCCATGTCTGACATGTCAGTAAAAGTCTCAATCTTCTTCTTTTTCCTGTAACCAATAAGGCTCTGAACTTTCTCCTTCCAAATAACCAAAGGGCACTTCTCAATGAGCTCTGAACCTTCATAAGCTTCTGTCAAGAAGACACTAAATCTCTTCCCTCTCTCCGAGACATAGAAAATGCCAAAATGCTTCAGAAATAGTCTCATAAGCTTTTGGGGCATCACAAGTTCCTGTCTGAAGTGAGTGAGGTGATCAGTCACCAATCTCTTCTCTACAGTAAAGCTAAGAAGCTCATGCATAATAGCCACTGCCCTCTTGTCAAATTCTTTCGACCCAGCTTTGAGTCCCCTGGCATCAGCATAAGGTGACAAATAAGACCTCTTCTGAAAATGATCAAGCGCTCCCCGATACTTGTACACTCTCTTCTTGTAATTGGGAGGGAACTTCAAAGGAAACGAGAGTGTCAGCAAACCCGGGGTATGAGGACTGGCATCAGTAACCCCAACTGTCTTCTTCTCCAACTCCGTTATAGCCCAAGCAGGATTCCAAGAAACAAGTTCCAAGTACTCAATATCCTCATTATCCTGGATTAGCCTAAAGTATTGTGGATACTTATGCACCCAGGCAGTCCTAAAATCATTAGGAAGAGCGAAGTCTCTCCTATAATGAGCAATCTTGTCAACTCGAAGCCGCTTATCAACAGACATCATAAGAAATCGCGTAACATACTCAGCAGCCTTATCTTGATGCTCCTCAAGTATCCTATCCTCCTCCTCAACCAACTCCTCAGCTTGCTCAGTCATCCCACACCACAAAACTCCCCTACGATCCTTATACAACTCAAACAGTTTCGGAGATTTCCTAATGAAATCAGACATCCTATGTGGCTTAGGAAGACTAATCTGCGCGCGGAACTTGTCCAATGACCTCACCGGCATTATCATTTCCGGCTCCTTCTTCAGTATCTCCATCAAAAACAACACCTTGGATGCTATCTTCCATTTCTCAGTCACAACCTCAAGATCATGAACCCTCTTCATTTTGCTCCTGTCCTGCACACGCTTACTGGTGGTCATGAACCGGTTCTGATTCTTTGACCACCACTCAGCGGAGGACCGGTATCTCTTCCCAAACATATTTGGCCTAAATCAGAATCAACAATGCCGTTAAGGAACAAATGCAATGCAAACCAGCAATATAACTACAATGCCCACAACGTGTTTGTGAAAATGCCCAAGAGAAGCCTCTGGGTGTTGCAGTCATGAATTTGCTTCAAGACGACATGGGTTGTGTTGCTGAAGAAAAATGAGAGATGGAATTAGAACGTACATGGGAGTTTAATAAGTAGAGGAGAATTGGGTGACCTGGTTTATCTGACCCTTGACAACTCCAAAATGAAGATGTACCTCCATATGTTTCAAGTAAGGTTTTTTTGTTTGTTTTTGTTCAGCACTCCCAACCGTTGGATCTGCTTTAATGAGATAATGGTTTAGATTAAAGAACCCTTTCTCTCTAACCCGACATAACTCCAATTCCCGAATCATTTCAATTCGCGAACTGATGGAGACGCAGGGATTGAGAGAGACTTGGGTTGATGTAACAGGTAATCGATTTCAATTATCAAAAAATTGTTACTTTATATGTGCTTGGATTTCTTTTTTCGGAGATGACTAATTTTTAACTGGAGATTTGCTTTTTCCTATTTCTGGTCTGTGAAAATTGGATGGAATTGCTTCCTCGGAATACTGGTTTGCTCTCATGGCATTGAGTTTAGATTTTGGTGGTTCTGTTGACTCTTCCCTTGTTGCAATGGGCAATAACTCCTTTTGTTCGATTGGCATGGAGCTTTGATATAGGCTTCTGGCCTTGTTGGCCTGGAATTCCCAGTCTTGTCCATGCTAGCACTAGTATGTTTGATTTGTGGTTTTTTCAATCTATGTGTCTGCTGTCATATACACACATGAAAGCACATACAGATGGAGGGAGTTTAGCTGGTCAAGTTCACTTTGGATAACGTTCACTTCTGTTTACTACCTGACTTATAATTTTAGTCTATTTATTCCAGCAAATGCTAAACGGAATTCTTTTAGTAGTAACCATTTTAATTTTCATTTTGAAGTCCTCTGAATAAGTGAGTAAAAGCCGCACATCATTTTTGTGTTATTAAAGATATATTTTTCATGGTACTTGGTGCTTTATTGCAATAGTTACTCTTGTTATTCTCTATTATGTGTCACTCCCAATGTAGGAAAACGGTGCTTCAGTAAGTGCACATACTCTATACAAAGCATGACAGGGGTAGGAAAATAGGAGGAGAAGACATACTAAGTAGCTGTCTATTAAATACATGAACAAGAACTGGAATGGTCGGTAGTGTTTTCTTCAGTTATATACCATGTGCAACACCTTTGCTATCATTGTAGAAGCTTTTAGGAAGACCAGGTGGCCATATCTTCCTTATTAGGAGTTGTTTACATTTTCTGAATTTTGATTACCAGTATATGAGAATGTACCGTCGTGGTTGCACAATCCTAAGGAACTATGGCCTTTCTGGCTATTCGTTGAAGACCATTCGTCACTTTTGCATATGATGTACTCTTGTCAGGAGTGACTTGTATCAAAGCTTATATGAGGATCTGAGTCCCCAATTTATAGTTAATGTAGTCCATGAGTTTGATAACCTGCGTTGCTGTATAGCTGTGACTGCTGTCACTTTGTTAGATCCTTCAAGACCTGTCTCATATCTTCTCCTCTGTAACACGGGATCTCAATTTTATTGACCACACCAGTGACCTTGGATGGAAAGAGTAGGCAAACCGTTTCACTAATTGTAGCCTTATTTTCTCCCACTTGTTTCTATTTGAACCTGAAACTGTGTATTATTCTTATGTAGGTTGCTTAGGATCCAGCCAATTATTGTTGATCCAGGGATCTACCTAGCCAGGAGCACGCTACAGAGAAGCGGAAAAGACCAGATGCTTTTAAAATATTCACAGGCATAGTCTTGCACTCTTTATATGCAAGATGTGACATCATATTTCTTTCCACAATTTGAAATGCTAGTTGGCAGCTTTCCTGTCTTGATGTGCAGGTTTGCCATGGTTTGTCCTGAGCAGATCCTTCCTAGAATTTCGAATTCTTGGTTGGGATAATCTTCCCTGGATGTTGCTCATGTACTTTACGAATGTGATTCAGTCAGAGGAAGGATATTTCCATTCTGTAATATGCAACTCCCCAGAGTTTAAGAACACTACTGTGAACAGTAATTTAAGATACATGATTTGGGACACTGGAGCCCCACTTCCTTGATACATCAGTTTATGATCAAATGGTCCAAAGTGGAGCTGCTTTTGGCCGAGAATTCCAGAAGGACGATGCTGTGTTGGACATGGTTGATGAAAAGATGTTCAAGCGGGGGAAAAATCGAGTTGCCCCAGGGGTGTGGTGCTCTGGTTGGAACAGCTGGTGGATGGATCCTTGCTCTCAATGGGGGGATGCCAACATCATGAAGCCTGGACCCCAAGCAAAGAAGTTTGAAGAATCCATCACTAACCTTCTCGATGACTGGAGTTAACAATCAAATCAATGCAAATGAAGATACTTGAACCGAAAAGTAGATCTTCACATACTTTTGGTGCGGTGTTCATGTGATTCCAAACTCAACGGTTAGCTTGGAAGGCTGCCAACAGCTGAGATGCATTCATTCTTTTTTTCTTTTTTTGAGTCCCCTTCAGTGACAGCTTGTGTATTGTTTATAACAGGGGCATAGTAGCATAGTGAATTAATGTAATGCTCAACTTTTGATATAAAAATGTGGAATTGGTTTTATCTGGTGCATGCTACTGGCTTTATGGTATTTACAAACAATGAAGAATCCTGAACATTAACCATTAGTGCATCTTAGAGGCATTCAATCTGATAACACATTATTAACTATGAACAAACTTTACAGAATTCTCATACATGAACTACTGGAATCAAGTTTACCATATTCCTGAAACCAAGCCTAAATCATTCTTCACTCATATGAAGCCAGCATTTGATCTTCATAAAAAGAAAAGGTCTATACCAAGATTATTCAGGCCTGTAAACAAAGAAGCGCCTGTGTTGAATGGCTGCTTCATCCTCGGTCATGTTAGCAAACATCTCAGTCGAGTCGCCGGCCTCAAATTCCTCCAAGTTGCCGCTATCGAATTCAGGCGAAGAAGGCACCTCGATTGCCTCATCTGCAGGCTCTGTTAGAGGACTCTCATCTGGACTCACTTCATCAGATTCAGGTGACCACTTGCTCCGGTGGACTCTCTGGTAGAAACTCAAGAACCTCACTGATTCCGTGAACCACAAGCCAGTCGTTGTGATACATCTCCGGCATGATCACCGAGACTCCATTCAGCACCAAAACGCCGTCGCATCGACTCACGTTGATCAAGAAGCCTTGCAGATTAGTCCTCAACACAGTCCCGTCATCGAGGCTCACCAAATCGTTGCAAGAAAGCTTGCAGGGAGCCACGTGGCGGCGGAAGAGCGACGAGTATTGGCTCAGATCTCCGATCCGGCTCACCATGGCATGGTCAAAGGGAGCGAAGACGGTCAACTTGGTCAGGGACTTGAGAAACCCATGGAATTGCATTTCAAGAAACGAAGCCATAACACAGCAGCCTTTCGATGTCAGCACCCTGCTCGCTTCACTGAACGGGTAAAACGCCGCCGTTTCCGCCACCGCCGCCGTCTGGTTAAGGTTTCGCGGGGCCAGGCAGCAGCGATTCTTGCGGCCGTAGCTCGGAATCGGACCCGAGATCCGGAAATACGGGTCGAAGAAGCGGTTGGTGCCATAGATGATCAACGAGCCGTCGTCGAAGATTGGGGACGCCGTGACGGTAACGTTGTTGAGAGAGACGAGGCCGTCGGCTGTGAGAGTTGTGACGGTGAGGGAGTAGCCGTGGAGCAGGGTCCCGATCTTGGCCCCGAAAGGGAGGGACTTGAGTGATCGGAGATGGAAGGTGACGGGGAGGAGTTGGTAGCGGAGGAGGTTAAGACTGGGCTGGCCGGAGTAGGGGAAGGCTTCGTCGGCCGCAGCGAAGACGGTCAGTTCCAGCGGCTGGGATGTCCCAAAAGCTTCGCCGTCGTCTCTACTTCATTGCTGGATAGGTGGTGCATCGAGTGGCGCCGCCGTGAGGGATAAATCGAGCTCCAAAACTCCGTCGGTTCGGATTCGGTGTCGATCGAATTTCTTCTTCCTTAGATCACCATTTGGTGAGTTCTATATATGAATAAGTTGAGTTTGATTAGTACTACATTTCCCTAGAATTTGGTAGCTCGATTCGGTGTGTGTGAAGAGAATCGAAGATTTGAAGTTTTTAGGGTTTAAATTGGGGATTTTTATATTTTCAGTCGATTGACCTGTTTAGGCTTAGAATTGAGCTTCGACTTCTTCTAGAAAGTTGTTCGAAATGTTGAGAGGAAGATTCTGTCAAATTTTAGTCGTGATTGGGGGTGGCCGAAAGTTTCTGCAGTTTTTTTTTTCAAAACCCAGCAACTTTAGCCGACGATATTTAAACACTATATTCGTCGTCTATAGTATTTTTTAATTTTTTTTTATAAGGTTTAGCCGACGAATTATGCCATAATTCGTCGGCTATAGTTATTTTTTAATTTTTTTTATAAGGTTTAGCCGACGAATTATGACATGTTTCGTCGGCTATAGTTATTTTTTAATTTTTTTATAAGGTTTAGCCGACGAAATATTTTATATTTCGTCGGCTATAATTATTTTTTTAAATTTTTTTACAAGGTTTAGCCGATGAAATATACTAAATTTTGTCGGGTATAGTTATTTTTTAATTATTTATTACGCACTTTAGCCAACGAATATTTCGTCGGCTAAATCTGGGAAAAAAACCGACGACATGTTTCGTCGGCTAACTGTGGGACTATAGCCGACGAAAAAAAAAATTGTCGGCTAAAGTCATCACCGAGGACCTTTTCCCGACGACACTATAGCCGACGAAGGCTCGTCGGCTAAGATCTTAGCCGACGAATTAAGATAACAGGCCGACGAAAATTTTTCGTCGGCTAAAGTGCTTGTCCTGGTAGTGAGCAGAGATGCAATGGGAGAGATCTACCACCTTCGATTTGGCGAGAGCCAAAGATGCAGCAAAAGATTTCGTCACATCATCAATGGAGGTTTGCTGTGTCGAAGAGGACGATGCAAAGGATTTTGAGGACATGGTCGAGTTCTGCTTTGATGAAGCAGCAGAGGATAGATTGGTGGTGTTTGAGGGAGAGGAGCAGTTGAGGTTTGGGAGCATGAAGGCCATGGAAGCGGCAACGAGGTCGCTAGGGTTTGAGTTTGGGAGAGAGCAGCAGGCTCTTTAGGGTTTTTTGTTTAGGTGCGGCATAGGATATGATGAGGATTATTTCCAGTTTGAATTGCCAGGGCCCAAAAAAAAAAATTAAGATTTCTATCTTTCTGTTAATTTTATTTTTTTAAATAAACAATTTAAAAAATATTTAACTAATTTATTATGAGTCGAACTTACGTGCTCATCCATACTTATTATGACACATGCTGTGCTGCTGCCTTGTGAGCGGCAGACTCATACTCTAGTTAATGATTTGGTTGAAAACCTCCAGTTAGTTTACAATACTGTTGAATCTAATCAATGATTTCTTGAGTGGACACACGGGGAAACCAAGATTCAACAATTGAGGTATTCAAAGTATAATAAAGGGAAAATGCTTATTTAATATTAATTTAAATTTTTTATTATCTATTTTAATTAATTTAATAGATATGAGTTTATTCTAATATAAGATATTTTTATTTGTATTCAAATACATAAATCTATATTAAAGTCATAATAAAATAATAATTTTTATTTATTTTTAAGACAATTTTACCCTCATCACTTCAACATGTGAATGAATGAGAAAACTTTGCCGAAACCTCACCGGAGTCCGGTCACGGTCGCGGGACTCTGGTCATCCGTCATCGGCCGCAGAAATTTATTTGGTGGCCGGTTATTGACACCTAGTAACTCAAATTTTTTTCGGTTGCCGAATTTCGGTCACTTGTAACTCGGTTACTGATCTTTAATAATCAGTTACTGATCCTCAATAATCAGTTATTAGCCCTAATAAATCAATTATTGACACAATAATCATATCACTAACCCGAGTAATTAGTTATATAATAGTTTACTACCTTCAATAAAGTATTTTACTACCTCTAATAATTGTTTATTACCTAATATGATATCAAATCAATCGCTCCACCGTTAACTTGCTCTCTTTTTGTCTTTACTTCTCCGTTCTATATTCAACAATCAGTGATGTACCCACTCATTCTTCTCAATCTCCCACAGCGGCGCAAACAACTCATGAACTCTATAGAACCTCAGATTTCAAGACTCAAATGAATTGAAGACGACCTCATCTTGATTACCTAAATGGTGCTTGGTGCGCTCCATGAGAGCTTGGGCGATCTTATCGCCGATGAAATCGTGTTGTCGTTGGGATCGTCGACGGCGAGGCAGGTGGTGTGCACGTGCGGCTGGTAACTCGGGATGTCCGGGTTTTCAACGATCATCGGGTCCGATATCACAGCGTAGGCGACGTCGGGAGGTAGGCGCAGCCGGCGACCGACTTGTCCTTTCCCGGCGACATGCCTGGATCCTTCCCGAAGTACAGGTGTTTGGAGAGGTGGAGACGGTCGTCTACGGCGTTGGAGGAGGCCGGATTCGAGTCAGATTTGATCGGTGATGGTTTGTCATCGCCGACGATGTTAGAAAGAGGTGAGAGATCTAATCGGGAGGGATAGTGAGAGGAGAGAGAGATGAGAGTTTGTGGTTATTAATTACTAAGGTTAAGGTTATTCGGTCTTTTTTGTTAAGATTTATTGGAATAGGTTTTTAAATTTTTTTTTCATTGATTATGGTCTAACTTTTCTGTTTTTGTATAATTGGGCATTTTTCCTATAATAAAGATAGTGACAAAGAGAAAATTATAATTACACTTTCTTACAAAGAGCTTTTCTCTATATAACATGTATTGCTTTCACAACTTTTTTCGTTCTTTCTTTCTTTTAATTAAGAGGTTTTCTTAAATGTTTTTTTAAATTCATAGACTAATATGTACCGAAAGACATGTTAGAACGATTTTTCTTTTCTAGTCATTAAAAATAAATTAAGATTAATTTAACTTCAATTAACGTCCGGATTATTCGAACTTGGGTATGCTCCACACCTATGCTTTTACTAATTCAACTACTTGTGGAGGTTTCTTTCATAGCTTAATACATGATTATACACTACCAAGTACCAATGTAGAGCGAAATGTGAGAGCGAAATCTAGAGCGAAATTATAGGTGCGACCGCTTTAAGTCGATGCTCAAGCGAGTTTAAAGCTTACCTACAGCGAAGGTACGATGGGCCTCAGGTCTCGTAGACCATCCAGACTAGTCCGGCAGTTGTCGGCTCCGTCAGACAATTCTGGACCATTCGATCTAGCTTGATTGGCTGAGAGGAGGGAGAAAGGTGGGCCACCGGGTCTCAGTTTTCCGGGGCTACAGTAGTGCGACATGGTGAACTAGGCCTTCGGGCTCTCTCTTTTCCTTTTTCTTATTTTCATGTGTGGCTGGACACTTCTACCTATACAACATCTAAGTCGTAGTTGTTTGCTGGTTTGCTGTGTGGAAACGTATACCAATAGGTGTTGTCAATCTCGTCAGATAAGGTGCTTTGTCTGGGCGTTTAGGATTAAGGGTTTTTAATTTGCATTTCTTTTTCAGATGTAATCAAGGTTCTAAAACTCGCTACTCGGTAGTCGGTCGGCCGGCCGGTGAGTAGCGAGTAGAGGAGTACTCGGCCGAGTACTCGGGGAGTACTCGGATTCTAATTTCTGGATTTTTTTATTATTTTTAAAACATATAATCTAATATATAATGTCTAAAATAATAAAAATAGTTCATAAAATATTACAATATTTAAGAGATAATAATGTCTAAAAAATAAAAACAACCATTAGTCAATTACAATAACATAAGTAATAAAAGCAAACCAAATTCAATTCTTGCAAACAATCCCAAGCATATGTAACTATGCCTCAAATTCTTCTTCTTCATATCCATCTTGTACTCCCTCCGAATCCGACTCAAAATCAAAACTCAAGTCATCTATTTCCTCTTCATCATCGGATATAAAATCATCCTCATCAAGTTCCCTAATTTCTTGGATTCTAGGACCTCTCCTAGGCTCTAAGCCACCATCCACTCCCGATTCCTCTCCAACCCTTTCACTAGGAAGATCCGAAACAACATCATCATCACCACCATCAGCAACAAGCCAACAACTCAGTCCAAGCAGCAACAAGCCAACAACTCAACAGATCAATAAAATCCATGACCCAAATATGCAAAGCCAAAAACCAAAGCCAAGGATTCAAACTTTACCAGAAACAAAATCTTACCAGAAAGTCAGAAACAAAGAGGAGGGCGAGAGGAGGCAGACTGGGCGACAGAAGAGGGTGGGGAGGGCGAGAGGAGGCGGACTGGGCGAGAGAAGAGGGCGGGGAGGGTGAGCCGGCGAGGCGAGAGGAGGCGGACTGGGCGACAGAAGAGGGCGGGGAGGGCGAGAGGAGGCAGACTGGGTGAGAGAAGAGGGCGGGGAGGGCGAGAGGAGGCGGACTGGGCGAGAGAAGAGGGCGGGGAGGGCGAGCCGGCGAGGTGAGGGAGAGCGACTGGAGCGAGATGAGCGACTGACTGAGCGTCGGAGCGAGAGACTACTAGTCCAGTTATTTGGGTTTCAAGACAAAACGACGTCGTTTGCCTCTTCTTCTTTTTTCGGCTGACCGAGTTGGACCGAGTACTCGGCCGATTTTCTGCTGGCCGACTAGAGGCACTGAGTAGGCCAAAATCGCCACGGTGACTAGCCGAGTACCGAGTTTTAGAACATTGGATGTAATGTTGAATGGTCAGCTTTTTTGTTTTGTAGTCTTTTAGTATGCTTTTCTGCCGAATAAGAGCTCTCTCATATATCTTGCATGTATAGGAGTTTATCTCACCCTTATCCAAGCGTTGCACTGGTTGTATTGGGTTTTTTATAGCCTAATAGAGTTTTCTAGACTTAGCTAAAAAAATAAATTTTATGAAATACATCCAAGAAAATAATCAAAGAAAGGTACTACTAGTGTAGATTTACTTTTTTCACTCTTTCTCCCCCTCCCTTTCTCTTTCGTTATGATCTTTTGCTTTTCCCTTTGACTCTGAAAATGGATGGTGCAAATGGAATGCTTGTGAACAAAGATATATGACATTCCTACCTTCTTATGAACATCTGAATTATACGAGTCCCCATATAATTAAATTAGCATTAAAATCTTCTTCTCTATAAATTTTGTACTTCTGTGATTCCTTGATATGGTTTTTAAAACTTTCAAGCAATTTACCAGTTTCCTTAGTTATTTAATATTATTATTATTTTTTAAATGACATCTCACTACCCTAAACAGTTGCATAAAACAGAAAAATCACATTTGAACAAATTTAAAAAAATAAAGACATAAACTCAAACTCACAGAGCATAGTATCACGCCCTGTCAGTAATTTTTTTACACAAAATACCTAAAAAACCAATATTTTCTGAAATATCTACAAAACTGTCACTGCATCAACCAAAAATACCCTAACCAAAAATATATTCTCTCTCTTTCTCCGATTTGTCATATTTCAGATCTGATTCTCTCTCTCTCTCTCTCTCTCTACAAAAAGAAGCGTCGGCGTCGTCACCTCAACGCTCAACGATGGCTAGCACCGGGGCGCTCAAAGACGGCCGACACCTGAAGCCTAATCGGCTCGCTAGTTGGAACAGCCACCGGTTTGGGATGATACTCAACTGACCCGGCCCGATTCTCCGGCTCCCGGTTCAGGTTGCTTCTACCTTTAACTGCAGGCGATTGACTGGGCGTGACGTCACTCTGAGCTTGTCGGAGTTTCTTGGTGGCCTTCTAGTTCTGGTGAGCCCTACGTGCTCTGGCGGGATTGTAAAATTGATCTTCGCTGCAAGCACGCGTCACCTGCAATCTCGTCCCCAACATATCTCACACTACAACTACGTTGAAAATCGTAAATCCGGTTGGTTTATCAGAGCTCTTAAACCCTCAAGAAAGTCAACGAAATTGGAATCAGTAAGAAGTTACTCAATCATCACAACGTCTGTTGTAAAATCGGTGCAAATTGGAAACGAATCATATCGTAGAAAACAGAAGTGGCCAAACCCTAGAATGGAAGTTGGAACTGAAATGGATCTGGTACAGGCAGGTTGTCAGGGGTAAATTGGTAATATTAGTTCAGGTATAGGAAACATAGAAAGGAAAAATGGAGGAAGGAAGGGATATAACTATATAATTAGAACTATATAATTGGATGAGACTCAATTAATCTTCATGTAGTAGCAAAAACTTGAAAAACATGAGTACAGTAGCATAACTACAACAAAAGTACCACTAGTGTAGTAGAAAAAAAACAAAAAACGAGTGATGTAGTATAACCGAACAGTAGCATAATTCATAAATAAACTTTCCCTATCAATAGTAGTAGTCATAAATGAATTTTTCTGTCAATACTGCATTTACTGAACCTGCTACTACACTAGCCAAACCAAATAAAATTTGCTACTACAACACATACTAAAAATAATTGTTGATGCTACTACATTTGATGAGCCACTAAGAACCTGCTATTACTGTTGATACCCAAAAAATCAATATTCATGCTTAATACATATTACAAGCCTAATAACAAAATATACATGCGAATTACATTCGGAAATGCAAAAGTTGCGTATTTAATCGAAGTTATGCCACGTATGTGGACCCAAGCCACAATCATGCTCTTGGGCTTGCAGATGTGGGTGTGGTATGAAAGGTTACGGAAACGTAAAATGTTCATTTGTTGATTTGATGTCGTTGGTGATTTCGGTCCTGGGCCCGAAATCCAAGCTCAATGACTTCGACCGACAAATGAAATGGTGAACATGCGTGAGAATATTAGGCCGATCCTTTTCTTTCCTTTAGACCTAAGGCCCAACTATGCTTAAACCAAAGTCAGTTCCCGTTTCTCAAGTCTCTTAACTTCTTCCTCCCGGCGGCAACCAATTACCCAGATTCCTTCTTCCTTGCAGCAACCATATACCTAGTCCAAACCATAATCTCTCAAAGCTATCACCTTATCTTGTTAAGAAAAACCATTGAAACCAGTCAAGGAGTGTCATCTTCTCCCCAAACCACAAGCTCAGTCTTCACATTCTCTCTTGTCCACATCGTTTCGGGTTTTATGCTATCATGTATCTATCACTGCAGCAATTAGCAGTCATCACAAGTAAGCTTCTTTTTCCTGGTTTTTAGGCAGAAATCATGTATCTAGAAGACTACTTTGTTTTACCCAGATATTCATATGTTTTTGTTCATCAAATTCTTATCCATTGAGCCTATAAAAGGTGAGTCCCTGCAGTATAAATGGAGGGGAGGAATCCCGTGAAAACCCAGAAAAACGTCTATAAACAACTTTCATGCCCTCAAGCATTCAAGCCTTCAAGCCTCCAAGCACTAAATCCTATCCTTAATCACCATTCCAAACAGCCACCTTCGATCTCTATTTTTCCAAAAATCCCTTACCTAAGAAACCCCCTAGATTCTCTCACCGCAGTGCGTTTCTAGCTCCCACACCATGCTTTCATGCTGTCAAGCTCCTTTCGATTTTCAGGCCATCTGAATCACGAACAAATTTCTCCCATTAATTGGATTATTGGGTGGAATTCGGCCTAGTTGCAATTTAATTCAAAATGGACCACTACATCTTGGCGCGGTGTATAATTCAATGGACGAGCAGCCCCCTGTTGAACATTATCATGCGAGCTGGATAACAGTTCGCATGCAAAGATGACCTCGCGCGGAGGCTGAAGCCCTAAAGCAAAGGCGGGATGACTTCGCGTCCAAGAAGATTGCTTCCAGGTGAGGCGAGATGGCTTCCAAGCAAGGCGAGATGGTTTTCGAGCGAGGTGAGATAGCTTCCAGGCGAGGCGAGGTTGCTTCCAGGTGAGGCAAGATGTCTTCCAGGCGAGGCGAGATAGCTTCCAGACGAGGCGAGGTTGCTTCCAGGCGAGGCGAGGCGAGATTGCTCCGCGCAGGGGACTTCGCGAAAAAGAAAGACGCGCAGCCCGCATGCATGCCAAGCCCATCTCTAACACCAAATTCAAAACTCCACTAGCCATCCTTCAATCCCTATTCTTTAAACCCAAATTCTTTCCACAAAACCCAATCCTAAAACCCAGTCTAATTCTCATCAATGCGGTATGTCTTTAGCTCCCACACCAGCTCACGCTACAAGCCTCTTTCGTCTTTGAATCACGCACAAGATTAACTCAGTAATTCAAGTATTTTGGTTAATTTTGGCCTAGTTACCTTTCAATCAAAAAGAACCCACACCTTTTGGCAACTTCACCAGGGACTAGGTTGTGATGCAGACAGTTTGTTCATGATCAAGTCCTTCAATTCAGACATGCTTGTGTTATGCATAACTGTTGCAGATTCAAGTAATAAGGTCCCACCGATACATGCATCCTAACAACACTTGATTGAAGTTTATTCAAGGATACCATTCTATCTAATGAACTTGGGGGCTGAAGAGTGAAAGTTTAAGCCAAGATATATTCATGCTCTACTGCATTCTACAAATCCCAACATAAAGTATTCACATTTATAGTCAAATATATATTTCCCTGTACCAAAATCAAGAGTAACAACTATTGCTATAGTTTGCAAAATTCTTGTTACACGCCTGCTCAAACCAAAACAGATTATTCGCAGTCAAAATCCTACTGCAGGGACCAACAAAATCTCTATCTATACCTAAAATCAGCCTGATCTCAAAGCCCATGTTTTAAAGTCTAACAGAATCACAAGCAAGGTACAAAGCTAATGCAAGTTATCAAGGTTATGAAAAATCCAACAAGGTTTTTCAATACATGCCATGCTATCAAAGCTAAAAACCTCGCAAAGTTTGGTACGAAGTCCAGTACTTTCTTAAGTTGTTCAAAGCACGAAAGCTCACTCCTCGACTCAAGTATATATATTTCTTGTCGATGAACTTCCCTGCAACAGTGTTTAGAACCATCCAGCCTTATGCATAAAACACAAAATATTCCTAGCATCTTCCTTCAAATAATCCAACATGAAGCCAAGTCCCCAATGCATAATGTCTCGACATGCATCCCCTACTTTCCAGAAAGATCTTTTCAATCTTGACTTCCTTAAGCTTCATGCTATGCTATGCAATACAAAACCAAGCACCTTAAAGAATTTTGTCTCAAACATACACTTTTCCCTTTTGAAAAAAGGCTCCCTTATGCCACCATACTCATCAGCAAACTTTGTAGGAAGGATCTCAAATTTTGAAAAAACTTTCCCACCCTCAAAGGACGAGTGATCACCACTCGCTCGACGGCTTTGCAACACTGTCAATAGTAAAGTTCAAGCAATCTTTAGCATCAAAGTGAATGACAAAATTCTCGAGCCATGCCTCTAATTCAATTAGTAGATTTCTTCCTACCTTATTAGAGTTAAGCGCAAGAGAATGAGTTGGAGTCAAGAAGGCGCATCTCTCCTCACCAAAGTTGCAACGGCAAGGCCCTCATTTCCATGAGTTATCCTAAGGAGGTGGAACTCAAGTATTCCTTGGGTTCGTAGCAAGACAGACTCCACCTGCAAAAAGAGACTTTCATGAGAAGTATACAACAGAATACCAACGCAATATGCGAAACTCCAATATACAAGGATTGCAACACAAAAAGCTTGATTACGTGGATCATGTCTTATTTCTCCACACTCCACGTAATCATGAGGGCTAAACACACTACAGGCAACAACAAAAATAACGCAATATTCACTTGTAGCATTGCACACCTGCTCACTGCGGTTACCTTCTCAAAGACCAACGCCTACTACACAATTCATTTGCTAAAGCACCCAAACTAATACCTAAATTTAGAAACAGGGAAAGTGTCAAGGAATGCACAAAACAAAATGAAGACACTCAGCAAGCCAGAGGCACATACTCTACAACTATAATGTCATCATCCTACAAGCAAACAAATCAATCTTTACATACAACAAGAGAAATATGCCACAAGCACATGCCAAAATCTCTGTATATATGCAAAAGGACCAAAAACCAAAACCAATTACATATCATGTTACTACACTTACTGAAGCTGCTACTACACTAGCTGAACCATTAAAACTCTGCTACTACATTTGTTGGAAGTGTAGTAGCAGCTAACTCTCTAGTAAAACATGTTACTACATTAGTTAAGCCACTGAAAACTTGTTACTGTAGTTATTGAAGCTGCTACTTCACTAACTGAACCACTAAAATCTACTACTGTATTTTTTGGAAGTGTAGTAGTAGCAACATTCCAGCAAGTGCAATAGCAGCTAAAACAATACATGGTGTGGTCGATTTAGTTTGATTTATTTTGTAACAATTTAGTAAATTAAATTATGACACATGACAAACAGAAAAAAATTGTCCTTGTTTGTTAAAAATAGTTCTTGTTTGTTTAACAACACAAGTTGATTTATTTGTGTTTCAAATACTTTTAGATGATGGATATGTAATTTACTATATTTTTTTTCATCCAGAATATCAATTTATACGTTTTTGGAAATGTGGGGTGGAGATACATCTTTTGCCGGTTTCGCGGGAGAGAATGACGATTTGGTTTGTGTGGTTAATGCATGGTTTTATTTTCTTTTTCCCCTCTATGATGTTATCATTTTTGGTAAATAATTTGTTATTATTGTTTTGTTCAATCACGCGGAACCTAGCAGGGGTGAGGTAGCTCAGAGACGATCCCGGAAAGTTTGAACGGTGTAGAATATCTCAGTGAAATGTATAAAAGGGATGGAGTTGGGGACCCTTAGAGAAGCAAAGAAGAAGATCTCCCAATCTTCTTCCCCGTAACTTGCAAAATAAAATAGGGATAGGAATTTAGGGAATAAGAAAAAAGAAAAAGAGAAAAAAATTAGGAGTTTATTGCGTTTGGAAAGGGCTGATCGAGTTGCAGAGCAAGAGACATGGATTCCATGGCCATGAAACTACTGTTGTTGTGCCTCTCGATTGGCGCAATCTCGGTTGTTCATGGTGAGGATCCTTACCTTTTCTTCACATGGAATGTTAGCTATGGAACCATCTCTCCCCTAGGAGTCCCCCAGCAAGGCATTCTCATCAACAACGAGTTTCCAGGACCTAATATTAACTCCACCACCAACAACAACATCGTCGTCAACGTCTTCAACAACCTTGATGAACCATTAATGTTCACATGGAACGGAATCCAACAGAGGAAGAACTCATGGCAAGATGGAACACCAGGGACAATGTGCCCTATTCCTCCTGGCAAGAACTACACGTACCACTTCCAAGTCAAGGACCAGATTGGAAGCTATTTCTACTATCCCATCACTGCCATGCACAGAGCCGGTGGTGCCTTCGGTGGCCTCCGTGTAAACAGTCGTCTCTTGATCCCAGTTCCATATGCTGATCCCGAAGATGACTACACCGTCCTCATCGGCGACTGGTACACCAAAAGCCACAGCAGTCTCAGGAAGCAACTGGACATGGGTCGCTCTCTGGGGAGGCCCGACGGTGTCCTCATTAATGGCAAGAACGCAAGAGGAGACGGCACTGATGAGCCCCTCTTCATCATGAAGCCCGGAAAGACCTACAAGTTCAGAGTCTGCAATGTTGGTCTCAAGAACTCCCTCAATTTCAGGATCCAAGGCCACACCATGAAGCTTGTAGAAATGGAAGGCTCTCACGTCGTCCAGAACACATACGAGTCTCTCGATGTGCATCTCGGACAATGCTTTTCGGCGCTTGTCACCGCCGACAAAGAACCGAAGGACTACTGGATGGTGGCAGACACCCGATTCACCAAGACCATGCTCACCGGTTTAGGTCTTATCCGATACACCAACGGTAACGGTCCTGCGAACCCGGAACTCCCTTTATCCCCTGAGGGATTGGCTTGGTCTCTCAACCAAGCTCGCTCCTTCAGGTGGAACCTCACTGCCAGCGCTGCCAGGCCTAACCCCCAAGGCTCTTACCACTATGGTGCCATTAACATCACCCGCACCATCAAGCTCGTCAACTCTGCCAGCAAGGTTGATGGCAAGCTTCGCTATGCCGTGAATGGAGTCTCCCACATTGACACAGAAACCCCACTCAAGTATGCCGAGTACTTTGGAGTTGCTGACAAGGTCTTCAAGTACGACATCATTAGGGACGACCCCTCACCTGAAGCAGAAGCCAAGATCACCTTGACACCTAATGTTGTCAACCAAACCTACAGGGACTTTGTGGAGATTATCTTTGAGAACCACGGGAAGAGCATTCAGTCATGGCATCTGGATGGATACGCTTTCTTTCCCGTTGCCATTGAGTTTGGGAGGTGGGCACCAGAGAAGAGAAGGAACTACAACCTTCTTGATGCCATAAGTCGACACACCGTCCAAGTCTATCCGGGCTCATGGGCCGCCATAATGTTGACATTCGACAACGTTGGAATGTGGAACTTGAGGTCAGCACAACCGGAGAGGGCGTACCTAGGACAGCAGCTCTACCTGAGTGTTGAAAATGTCGCACGTTCTCTCAGGGACGAGTACATGTTGCCAGATACGACCCCTCTCTGTGGCGTCATCAAGGGTCTCCCTAAACCCCCTCCATACGGCCCTTAAACTGAAGTATAAAGGAACAGTCATCATCTTGGCAATGGAGTGTATATCAGCCCTTTCCAAACTGCAATAAACTTCTAACTTCTAACTAGTCCTGTGCGGTATCTTTTATAGTTTACTTGATCAAAATTATTCAGACAAGGTCGTTACAGATCAAAAATATCCAACTAACGCTGCAATATATTTAATTATTTATAATGTTTCTGCAACGTACTGAAAATATATTTACATGATATAATACCAGTGTAGGTCAGTATACAGAAGAATTACTCGGAAATATGGGTTCACCAATGCTTCGAGGGTTCAGATTCATCACAAACACCATACTAGCTTTTCAAACCCCTTCAGCTTGTGGTGATAATCAGAAACGAGAGAAAAAAACGAAAAAACAAAAGAGAAATTTTATTCACACATTGCAAAGTACTAGATACACACATCCTACTTAATACACAACCTATTAAATTTTTCATCATAACATTTTACTGAAAACACATCCCCAAACTTCCTAAATTATCCATTCATAATACACCATACATTTTTACAATTTTACTAGATACATTTTATTTTTTTATAACAAAATCAAAACCCACAATAATAACAATAAGTTCTTACTTGATATCAATGTTGAAGATTAAATTATTCGATCTCTTTCAGACTAATTCTTTATTACATCAAACAATTCATTATGTTTGCTGCGACGACTTCCTCTTCCTCTTCAAAGAACATCGGTTCTCATGGAATGATGAAATCCAACCCAGCAACTTCAAATAGCTCTACTTTCATTTCTCAGATTTATTGTAGAGTCATATGCAATTATATGTAATTGTTGATGGATGCTATAGATATCTATATATGATTCATATGTCCAACAAATAAATTAGCCAGATTATTAATAATTTAGATGATAGTTGATAATCCAGAAAGAATCAGGAAAAACCCAGTTTCAGGAAAAAGAAGAAAAAAAAAAACCCTAAATGCAAAGAGGCCGTGGAGAAGATCGAATGAAGGTGCTCACTCCTTCAACTGTGAGTTAGTAGTTGGTATCAATTAATTGATAGCATCAAACGTACTATCTTGATTGAACCATTGATTAATTATACATAGGATATATGAAAAATTGGAGAAATTATAATAAATGTGTCTTTTAGTAATTTAGGATACCTACAAAATCTAATTTTCAGTGCATGAAAAAAGAGATGTGTATCTAAT
Organism: Fragaria x ananassa; assembly: GCA_034370585.1. Classification (NCBI taxonomy): domain Eukaryota; kingdom Viridiplantae; phylum Streptophyta; class Magnoliopsida; order Rosales; family Rosaceae; genus Fragaria; species Fragaria x ananassa. The sequence goes on along the minus strand of CP139753.1, from coordinate 13,055,955 downwards.
AATTTGCAGTGTGAATAAAATTTCTCAAAACAAAAAAACAAAAAAAACAAAAAAAAAAACCTCTTATATTTGGTTTAAAACTACTGTGTATTCTTACTGTAATCATTTCACCTCTAACATGGTTATAAGAGGTTGGGTAAAGGCCGAGTCATTGGACATAATTTAACAAATAGTCGGACTACGGTCAGCAACATTTCGCACAAAACATTAACCAACACATAGGCCCCAACACACTCGCTCCCCCCTAAAGAATTTCATGGAGAAATAAGTTTCTTTTGTTCCTGACTACGAAGGACCTTGCTGCTAAATCATACATGTTGAATGTCCTACAAAAGTATTCAATGTAATTGTCATGAACTACAGGACTTCATATCTGCAGTTGCAAATACTAGATATTTATACAGTAGTTCTAGAGTGCGCAAATATCAAGGCATGACTCCTAGAAAATAGTTTCATACCTTGCCTAACATAAATAACTGAGAATGTATCACTGAGGGTTATTCAGGAATCTGGGCATCAACTTATACTATGGTATAGCAGAGCTTAATGAAAAATTCATACAGAAAAGTTTTAATCAGGATTCAGTTACAGCTAACAAACACAACAAGAACCATATCTTGTTGCCCACAATCTGTCAAAAATCTTGAAGGTGCTGATCACTATAATTTCACAGTAAAGTCCACCTAAGAAAGGTTTTTCCAACCACTTCTTAATCTTAAACCATTACCAGTCAATTCAAACCAACATGACCTACAGAACTAGACCTCTAGTAATATCATGAAGGAACTGGCGAAATGGACAAAACTACAACTTCATAGTCAACAACTGGAATATGAAATGTTGGTAAGGAATTCAACAACCAAGGAGAAGAATGGATATTGGTGAAAAGTACCATTTGAGAACTAAGGAGCTAGTCTCTTTAATGGAAAAATGAACAGAATTGATGGCACAAAGGACATTTGAGAAATAAGGAGATGACTAAGCTAAGATATTGGTCCTCTATAGTTTAGGAAGTTACTAAACACTTTCCGGAAAATGAAATGGGACAAAGAAATGAATCAGAGATCATAAATATAACAGAATTCAATAAATAAACATAAGCACAAGAAAGAACTACAGTCACCTGTGCAATGGTTCAAACTATAAAACAACAACTTCACCAAGTGTTTAAAAGGAACAAGAGAAGGAAAAAGTAAAGTAAACCTGTGTCAGGCTATCACATGGACATAGATTAAATGGTAACATCATTAGTTCGGTGTATCAATACTTCTGTATCTAAATATCTCAACACCCAAGTAATCGAGAGGACCATGAACAGCGACGTGAGGCTTTCCAACTTTCACAGAGATGGCAGAAATCCGCGGATAGTTTTTCAGAGTGGTAGATGCAATGAGTTCAGCAACAGACTCCAGAAGATTATGAGATGGCCCTTCGCCAACTTCTTTTGCAATGCTGTGGTTTTCAGATTGAAAACAACAAAATGTATTCAGTATCGTATATGAGAAAACTATAATTGGCCCATAAAATAATAATCATGTGGTATCGACTTTTTCTTTTGGGCATACACCTCGTACTTCAATTTTACATATCTGACAATCAGCTATGAGCGATCATAATGCCCTTGTACTTCAATTTTACATATCTGACAATCAGCTATAAGCAATCATAATGCATTAATTAGACTAGACCACAGCCACTGGATCGAAACAGATTTGACTAAAGAAAGACTAATATGTTCTTCAAAGGCATAACAACCTTGAGGTATATATGTGACAACAATGTGAAACTGCTGAAATGCACCACTTGACTTGAACAACGACATATGAGTTTTCCAAGACAAAGGAATCACTAACCGATAAATATCAGTGTAGCTAATGGTGTCTGACAAATTATCAGATTTTCCAGCCACCCGAAGATCCATCCAAGCATTAACATCTACAAGAAATTTCTGACCCAACGTCTTTTCTTCTGGCTTCACCCCATGGAAACCATGGAACTTCAAACCCCTTAGTACAAGCTTATCTCCCCCTCTAATTGCCGCATCTTCCTGTGCTGTTCCTGACGAAATCGATTCTTATTACTAAATGGCTGAAAAGAATATCACAAAGCATTAAATCGAACACACACGTGGAACGGGGACTATAACAACAACATCAGTCACTAAACTTGAAAAGGGTAATGTTTACTTGAACCATATACAAAGCCTAACAAGATTACTGGGCAAATTAACTTTGCTTGGGAAGTATCCGACTCCTAATGCCTCAAATGAGTATGAATAAAAAAACTCCAACAACCGATCATGTCTAAACTTCAACAAGGACCCAATAGAGCTAACATGATCCCAAAGATATTGTAAACATAAATACCAAAATAAACATATAATAAATTGTTTCTGTTTTCATCAATAAGGGTTGTAGAATAAGCTGTAGATAGTTATGAGGAGAAGTTCAGTTACCAGTAGCCATTGGCACAGCAAAGCTTGATTATGGTGACTCTATATTGAGTGGACCCGGAACAAAAACCTGAGAACCAAACAAGAAGAGTGATTCAGAAAACCAAACTTACAGCAGATAGTTGCAAGAATCTAAAAGTCCCACATCCAATAGAAGTATACAACTCAACTGTACGTGAAAGCTGCCCAAGTGAAGGTCCGTCGATTCTGGACGGCAAATTGCCGATTGCTTACCACTTTCGCGGCACCGTTGTCATGAGTCATGACAACCCTTCGTTTCGAATTATATATATATATATACAAAACCTTTCCACTTGGATGATAAGATTTCAAATGAACCATTTGAATTCGAGGGTTTTTTTTTCTTTTTTTTTTTCTTTTTTTTCCTCTTTTTTCTGTCATTTTTGTAAGTAAACTAATCTAACGCATGTAATTTGTGCATTAAGATTCGTTTGACATCAGGTATTCGAGCATTAACGCTCCGGTACTCCTCACTTACCTCATGGCTGCTGAAAGAGACAGGACGACAATGTTAGCAAGCATAGGTGATGTGTGTGGTAATTTTTGTAGTATTGTTCCATATCTTATTTCAAATGTAAAATCTTATGTTCATAGATTAATGAGTTGTAGGTCTCTTTTTGTTATTAATTTATTATAGCTTTGTTTTTACGGGATTTGTAATTAATGTTGAGCTGTGATTAATGAATTTCTAGTCTTTCTTAACACACGCAATAGATAAACTAAATATGAGTCAGCAACAAATGCCAAATGTCACAATTTGAATGTGTTGCAGGGAAGGATACACAGAAACGGTGACATAAGATTTGAGCCCTGAATTATTATTCATTTCTCACTAAAATTATTTTTTACTCACAAAAAAATCTGATCCAACTCACCTAACATCTAATTTGCCTCGAAAACTAGTCATCATTTACTTTGTTAAGGGTCGGGGCCGAATATGTGCTTACACAGCTCCTCTAATGTGATTCATCGTAATGAATCATTATAATGTTCTCATTTAATCAAAAACAAAACATCTAATTTGTCTAAATTTTTTATTCTTTTCGACACTATGCTTTAGGATCAATCGCGGTTACAGCTATCAAGAAATAATCGCGAATCCACAAGATAGCCGATGCCCAAAATTTTCTAGACTCAATGCTAATCTGTTGGTAGCCCGGAGCCCCGGACAGCTTGATCTAAATGTTCAAATAAAGCAAAGTAGTCAAAGTTCTCAGGGACCTGCTATAGACAGTTGGAGATGAGACTGGTACATTCATAAACCTTCGGCAAACAGAGCTGACTTTAGTACTTGAGATAGCTTTCAAAAATTGAACAAGAAAAACTAGCTGCAATGAGATTGGTGGGCATTCTTGTTAAACACCAACTCAAATGTCGTACGACTGAAGTGACAAGGCGAACAAAAAAGGCAATGATGAGACAAATAAGCACCATAACAAAATACTAACAAAAAGGGGGAAGACATGCCTACTGCAGTTCATGTAATTTCAACGTTTGCCAGTACGCCGCCTCTAATATATACATCTAAAACAGAAACCAAAGAAGTGATAATATCTTCCCCTTCCCAAAATGATGCTTCCATGCCGCTGCCTCTAGTACTGCTAGTATGACCCTTCCTTTCTAAAAAAATGCTATTATGGCTCTTGCACTGACACCAGACGCTAATCACGCTATACAACATGAACCATTTGCTTTCCTTCTCTACATATCTCATCTAAGCAGGGTGTTGTTCCTCTCTCTAACTGCTTTCCAATCATTACTGAACTATACAATTGTGATATGTCTATACATCTGGTACTCTTCGGTAGAAAAGAACATACGCCGCCGAAGTCTTAATCCTCTCCTCATGAACAGCAGAAACTCTGTCATCATCAAACTCATACCATGAACCCTTACCTAGCTGCAAGCGAACAAAATTGTTAGAAAATCCATGTCATCAAAAGGGTCTACCTAGCGAAGAAAAGCAAATATTCTAGTAAAGAAAACATATAAAAAAATAAATAAAAAACATAACATTTCTTAGTTTAACCTGAATAACATAAAGCTCCAAAAACTGTTAATTAAAATATTATTAGTTGGATACATTATTATGTTACTATCTTAAACTATCTGCAGTCCAAGAAACTTACCTGAACAAATGCAGTATAGTGACCACCACCCAAGCCACCATAATGATTACTGATTGCATACAACATGTATCGACTGGATAACTGGTCTCTGTGTTGGGTAATGTAGGCTGAGATATCCAGATCATAAAGGGGAAAATCAACCAGAGTCTCTAGCTTGTTCTTAAAATAATGGTCGTATGAGAATCTTTTTAGATGAATAACCAATATCTCAGGCAATCTCCAAAGATCTAACTTTTTGCTCGCTTGCCGAGGCGTCTTGCAGCTAGGGCAGAACCTGTCAGTAATAGCATATACTTGCAAAATCAGCATTAGATAGGCACCAGGAATATGACTGCAATTCATCATTACAATAACACCAACAAAAACAGAATTAACATCAGAAAATAGAGACATAAAAACCAAAGCCAAAACACATGCACAAAAAAAAACTTTATATGAATATTTACATAATTCAAGAAGACATGAAATTATTGTGCTTATGATTTCAAACAAAGACAGACACTAACCACATGTCTTCAGGTCCTAGAGGTTCTTCCTTTAGAAAGGCTTCAAGGCATTTGTAAAGAGACACAGATTCTTCACTCATCGTGAAAATGTTAAAAACCTCGGGCAAAGAGGTTATAAGGCGTGTATCATACTTGTTAATCATCTCATCCGACCATATAACAATCACCTCCAGTATATTAGGCCTTGGTATCACAGGCAACGCTGAGACCACTATCAGCTGATTCATCTCTATTTCCTTTCTTGTATCTGCCATGTAAAATTTGAAATCACCATCCCCATGTGCTTCACCCACTGTTCCCCTGTCTGTGTCAGAATCATTATCCCAAAGTGTAGGACTACTGTCATCCTCGTTATAGTCTTTGTTAGCACAGTTTCCAGAATCATCATCAAAAACGTCTGATATATCTCCATCAGGCTTCAAGAATGGAATTAGATTATTTAGGAATTTGTTGCGAATATCAGATCCATAACAAGGATCAGACACCATTGCTAAAAACGGAATACCAATTGGGTCCTGATTCAAGTATAACCTGACAGCACACAAAATTGAGTATTTAGTAGTCTACAGAATAACAATAACAACAACAACACAGATCCTAGAAACAATGACAATAATAAAAGAAATCTTCACACTGGATACATAAACATGCAAACACTATTTTAATCTTTCCCAGAGATCATAACTGGGAACAGAAAAAGGCAAAAGGCAATAAAAGATAATTCATAATTTTTAAAACAAAACCAAAATAAATAAAAAATATTCATAATCAACAGATGATTGTCAAATTACATCTGAATAAAAAAAAACACCAATTTACTGAATGTGTTAGGAGATTATGGCACTTTCCTCCAGAGCCATGTACAAGTGCTATAATAACCTGGAGCCTAGTACTATTACGTAGAGACAAGGAGAAACCCTTCGACATTCCACTAGCATGCTAAAGGAACAAAAAAAACAATACACAAAAGGTATTTACAACCTCAAATTCTAAACTTTTGAATCAGACATGAAGATTCAAGAGGATAAATCAAAAGAAACCAAAGGAACGGAGCGCTAACAAAAAAAATCAAAGGAGCATCGCTCTTTGGATTTTGCATAGAGATGTGATGATTTATTTCAGATATTGACGAAATTAAAAGCTTACTTTTCCTTCTCCTGATGAAGAAACACAACTAAGTGGGATCGCTCAAAATCTTTTGGTAAGCGATAAGCAACCAGTTTGTCAGCATCTCTAACACAGGCTAATGAATCAGCTGGATCCTCCAGTAAATGAAATATGCGACCTCGGAATATCTACAAACCAATAGGTTGAAGCATTAGTATTGGCAATATCTAAGATGTGAACAGAATGTGAGAGGTGCAAGCACAAAAAGCCAAATGATTTTCGGAAAGCAAACAATTAGTGCTAGAAACCATACTCAGACAACATCATGACTACTGGATTTTTAAAATACCAGCAACCAGATTTTGCAATACCAGCCAATGAATAAATAACAAACAATGCAGACAGCATCATGACTGTCGCATGACAAATATATCTGTCAGGCACATCCATAAAGACATACAATATGGCATTCCCACCCGACCCGATGACATTCAACAGAGAATGTTCAGCATATACCTCAGCCACCAACAGGGTTTCATCATCTCTTAGAGAACAGGCAATACTCAAGGCGTCAGTAAGATCCACAAGCTTCCCACTCTTTGGCACTGTTACGGTAAATGTAGTTGGCAATGCAGCACCAACTGTACTTAAAACCGTCAAAGTCATGGTTCGCGTTGTTGTGGAAGGTAATGGCAGTGATAGATACATAAAAGGGTCAAATGTGATGGACACCTTGTTGCAATCAGGGCAAACCAATTTCGACCGGTATTGACCCTACAATTGAAAAAAACAATCCACCGAACTTAATTAGTAGGTATAGGTGGAAATTTTAATTCCAAATAAAAAGCATTTAAGCAAGACAACTTACCTGGAAAGCATTAACAATAATGGAATCATTGCGAGCAAGGTGATTCTGCCAATATTCTTCTGCCACTTCTTCATCTGGACGACCCTCTGCATCTTTAGCTTCAAAATATGGCTTGCATTTCACACGATTTAGATCTTCATGGAGACCATCCAGCAAAAAAGCAAGGAGTTCCTAAATGAAACACTTCACCAAATTACAAATGGTAAACTTATTTACCACACAAATTAAAAAGTATATAAATATACCTAGGGAAAAACTAGACGACCAAAATTACTCACTAACCTGGGAATCATGTTGATTATAGCCACTGAATTGAGGAGCAAAACCGGCAAGTTTTTGCTTGAACATTCTTGGAGCCACTGTCCTTGCACTAGGAGCCCATAATATCCTCAATAATTCTCCAAATGCAAAAGCCAGCTCTCCCTGAAATTGAGGATTAAGTATCACCGAATCAAAGAAAGTCAAGATTCCACCTTTTAAAATGGAAACGAAGAAAGCTTCACGCAATCACATACTTTCATTCCCAGAGGGTTCTGGTAGTTCATGTCCTTCCGGTAATCTCCTAGGAAATAGCCAACAAGCATTGGAGTGTGCACCAAGCATTGGATTGCACTGTTCATAAAACAAGTATTCCCAAGATTCTTTATTCCAGTTAAGCCTAAAAAGCCAACTCCTCTATACATAACACCATTTCGCCAGGAGTTGCTTGAGTTTAAGTAGGGATTGATGTAGTCACTGCTTCCGTTCATTTTATTAGAGCCGCCACTAATACAACCATCAATACTGAAGTGGTTTTCAGCCATTTCATCACTCCTCCAACCTCTGACCTCTGAGAATCCATGAAGATACAGTTCAAGGAGAACCTGCAAAGAAAGCATGAAAATGAAAGGGAGTTTAGTCTGCCACACACACGAAGTCGTTCCAAAGAGGACGTCCGCACAACCCTTAAAGTGCGGACGTCCCTCCGTTCTCCACCGGACGGCTCCGACGACGGTGCGTCTCCACCCTAGTGGACTCCAGCAGCGTCTCCAATCACTTTCCCTCCCCAGTGAGTCCGCTGAATTCTAGTTTTCCAGTGAGATCGATCTTGTTTGAAGTTTTGGGTGATCTCGCCGGAAAATTGGAATTCTGCGGACTTGCCGGGGAGGAAATCGGGGACGCTGCTAGAGTCCGCTAGGGTGGAGGCGCGCCGTCGTCGGAGCCGTCCGGTGGAGAACGGAGGGACGTCCGCACACTCTGTTTAATTATATATACATATATATATATATTGTTTAGTCTTTATGGTTTAAAGTCGACATATGTTTAGTCCTTATGGTTTTATTTTAATCTGAATAGTCCTTAAAGTCACAATTTTTCATCCAAATAGTCCTTATGGTTTTATTTTAATCTGAATAGTCCATAAAGTCATGATTTTTCATCCAAATAGTCCTTCCGACAATTTTCTCAGTTCAAGGTCATAAGGACTATTTGGATGAAAAATCATGACTTTGAAAACTATTCAAATTAAAATAAAACCATATCCGGACTGTGTGTGTATATATATATATATACAGTCCGAATTAGAGGCGGACGTCCGCACGCCCTTAAAGTGCGGACGTCCCTCCGTTCTCCACCGGACGGCTCCGACCACGGCATGCCTCCACCCTAGCGGACTACAACAGTGTCCCCGATCACTTTTCCTCCCCGGCAAGTCCGCCGAATTCCAGTTTTCCGGCGAGGTCGATCTTGTTTGAAGTTTTGAGTGATCTCACCGGAAAACTGGAATTCGGCGGACTCGCCGGGGAGGGAAAGTGATCGGGGACACTGCTGGAGTCCGCTAGGGTGGAGACGCGCCATCGTCAGAACCGTTTGGTGGAGAACGGAGGGACACCCGCCTCTGATTCGGACTGTATAATTAAAATGCACAATGGGCATTCAAAATCAAGTTGCTAGACACTTGTATTAAAAAGAAAAACGAAAAAAATTATTGTTTTGTACTATGCCTCCGGTCCTTTTGAAAAACATTCAAGAATTCATGATTTAATTGGAATGGATCACCAACTTTGATGAACCTTCAATTGCTGAAGTTAAGGGTTCATTCAAGAAGCATAATTTACATATACTTGCTAAAAACGTTTTACATGCACAATTAGATACTCTATAATCATCTAATTTCAACTGCACCAGTTATGAACAGTTACAAAAATTATAAAACAACAGTTATGAACAATTCATAAAAGATGACATTCAAGTATGACCTACTTTACTACTTCAGATTATAATAGCAAACACCAACAAAACCTTCAACTGGTTTCACAGCAAAACAGATTGAATTAAATGAGCTTTTTGCCATCTACAGACAGTATTCCAAGAGCATTTTAGCCTCGTAAAAATGATCTTCCTATGAGAGGATGCTTACGTGCCACAAGCAAAGGAAACCAAACAAAAAACAAGACCCACAAGGTTTATGATTTGACAAGGTACACTAAGCTCAAGGGTAACTCAATATACATCCTAATGCTCACACAAACACTTGAAAGATAAAAGTACAAATGAATCCATTTTACCCCAACTAAAAGTTGTTTTTATTTTTTATTTTTTATTGACTAATCCTTCCCTCTATATGGAAGACGTTATTCACCATAAATGTTATAATTCATCTATTCAAATTCACATACTACTAAATTTTTTTATTTCAATATCCTAAAATTTCTGGCCTCCACTTGCTGGTGAAAGCAATAACAAGTTTAGAAAGGTAAAAATACATATAAAATTGATTCACCTCTCTGTTCAGTTGTCCAGGAATGTCATTTGGCAAACTAATTCTGCCATTCATGAAAAACTGGGTTGTCTGCCCTGAGAAGTCCCAAATATGCAGCTGTCCAATAATTCATGAACAAATGAATATCATCACATAAGACAATTGTACATAATGCTGTTTAGTCGTAAATGATAACTGTCAATTCACTCACTGGCTCAGGGTCTGAACTAAACAAAATGTAGGCACTCTTAAAAGAAGCAACCGCATTATCCTGAAAATTGCACTCAATTGTCAGATACAGATGATATGAAACCAATAAAAATTAACGAAACTAATGTGGCATGAGCTATTAAACAAGGCTACAACTGATATAATGTCCAAAGCATACTCCACCAATAACACACATGACATCCCTATTTCCTAGTAATTACATCTTATATGCTGGAGATAAATCCTTGAACTTTTTGGTAGACTAAGGAAAGCATATAAGTACCGTGTTGCATAAGCCACTATACCCATCGATACATTGCATATTTGCATGGACTTTACAATCTACCACTGCGCTAGTACATCCTAATGCGAACTATTTCTGCTGCATGCACGGTGCTATTTCATCCCATAGTTAATATGATCAAAGCACCGAAACTTATCATATGCATGCATTTTTCAGGAAGAAGCATATTCATGTCACGAGTAGTGTTATAAAAAAATTATAAAAAGAAAAAGAAAAAAAAAAAGAGGAATTCAACAATCCAAATTGCAGGAGGATCATATTGTCACACGACTCACACTCACACCATCATACAGCACACAGCACTTACATCATAAAAGATAACTCCTCATGCTTCAGGTCCAACTGCAACAAGTCAAACTATCGATCAAAATTTTCCTGTTGGCACTTAGTCTTTCTGTAATTGCTAACCTGACTCCTCTTCCCCTATATGACATTCCTTCAACTAGGACTGTACCACCCCCTCTAAACTATGTTCATCAAGTTTCCACCAATTATCAGAGAACCATTCCAATCAGATCTCCAATTTTTGTATTAATCAAACTAGGATCAATGCATATTCAGGACTTCAAATCCCTTGCATTTATATCATAACAAGAGCACCAATTTCCTATGCGGGAAAAAAGCACCAGTAATTTCACACTTCAGAAGTCTCAATTATGCTGAGACGAATCTAGAGTATTATTCTCCCAGACATTTATATATCCATAAAATGAAATCAAGATCCAAACTTATCCCACTTCCATAACTAATTATGAGAATTCATCTAATACATAACCATAAAGAGAGTGAAGGGCTACAAAGAAAGAAAAAAAAAGATTCAATCATAAAACTGACCTTTTGGCTGATCTTTACAACCAATGAATTTGTTTCCCAGGAAACAATGAGCCTAATTTGTAAAGAAATGACATCCTTTAAAAACTCTTCGTCACCAAAGGAGCTGCTATCATCCATTGCTGTTGTATTAAAATCATTATGCCTACAAGAAGAAAGGACTAATAAATGCCACTGTAATGTAGGCCAAGCCACTCCATAAAAGAGAAAAAAAATGACAACAGCGGTGCACAAATAGACACAAACAGGGTGAAAAATTACGCAGCCATCACAGATTCACCATTCAAGCTTTGGCAACTATTAATATTACACTCAAGCTTTCGTTTCATTGCACTTTTAACATACAGTGATCAAGCGTTTATGCAAACGAATTTACCACAATAAAAAAGCTTCCTTAGGACAGTGCAAATGCATCAGAACCTAGACAAGGTAAATAAAGTAATGCAGTAGTGTAGACCGTTCAATACTGTGAAATTCGAAACCCTAAAACTCAAAATTACCAGAAATTAGACTGCTTACCGTATAAGAGCGCGGCACCAAGTCGCTTCAGGTACCAATGCATACTCGCGACCTGAGAAACCTTCTTCCGCAGAGTCTCTCTTCCTCAAACTCATCAGAATTTCCAGGCCGGAATCGTCCTCCTCCGGCGAAGTAGCGTACAGCACCCCTTCGCCGCGATCATCGTCCTCACTCCGAACCTCCTTCCACCACCTGAAACCCAACGCAATGCGAGCAAGCAAAAATCAAAATCCACGGCATGCAGGACTCGCCGGAGAAAGAAAGAAAGAGAGAAAGAGAGAGGCATTACCGGTAGGGAAGGAGGTAGACCTTATCGGCGGCATTGTTGGGGACGTCGTCATCGAGGTGGTAGTCGAGGAGGAGGCGGGGGCGTTGGGCGCGGTTGCGGGACTGGAGTTCGAAGTCCCAGCCGTCGGCGGAGTCGTCGGCGGGGAAGGAGAAGGAGTCGCCGTCCATTGGGGGGAAGGAGAAGAGGGCTAGGGTTTTGGAGGCGAGGGCGCGTGCGAGGGACTTGCAGAGGTGGAGCGTGGAGGAGACGGGGGAGGAGAGGAGGCGCTTAGAGGAATGAGGAGGAGGAGAGAGAAAGCGCGGAGATGAGAAGAATGGGAAGGGGAAGAGAGACAGGCGGAGCTTTTCCGAGAGTCGGGTCATAATCCGCCGGATTGAGACCCCTATTTACTTGTCTCTTCTTTTTCAACTTCCTCCCTCTCTCGGTCTCTATTGGTAATTTCCTCACTTTTTAACTCTCCTGGGAGGATTTTACTGTGGGACCCGAAGGTGAAAGGTTTTGTGACTTCTAGACCAGGGCCACACGCTCAAAAATATGTCCAATCTGTTCGTACTTTGAAGTTTCTTAGAGACTTAGAGATGCATATGGTTTCGACAACTCGGGATTACTTATGATTCGTAATATTTTTTTCTAGCATATCAATTCATAGTTTGATATCGAATGTATTTTGAGAATTTAAATGTGTCATTTAATTAAGGCTTTTTGATTCAAGACTCTTGAAGATTTAAAATAGTGATTGTTGAGTCTTTGAGATTCTAGTATTTTGATTTTCTATCTTGTGTACTAGAATTAGGTCTGAGTATTAAGTATGACTTGATTATGACTTTTAGGCCTTGTTTGGTTCACGGAAAAGAAAGTAATTCTTTTGTCTTTCTCACGGGTTTATCGATGATATTCCGTTTTGATGTTTAGTAACACAAGAAAAATCATCCGGAAAGTTGTTAATTAAATTAATAAAATAATATATTATAAATAATAAATGTAAGGAAAGGAGATGAGAAAGTGGTTCCTATGGATTCTAGAATAAACTATTTTCCCTTATATTTTCTCAACATTTAAGAAAGTATTTCCTTTCATTCGGCGTTCCCAAACACAGGAAATGAACAACTTTCATTTCTTGATGGTTACTTTCCGCAAACCAAATGAGGCTTTAGAGCAGCATAAAATAAGAAAGCTGAAACTACACTTCAAAAACTACAATATCCACACTCCCTTCAGTTCTTCAATGCATTTTACAATATCCATGCTCGAAACATGTCCAATCTATTCTAAGTTCAAACTCACTATAGTAATCAAGGCTTGTTTCGAGTTTCTTAAAGACTTAAAGATGCATATGATATCGACAACTCGGGATTAGTAATGATTCATAATATTTTTGTTCAGATGTATCCATTCATTGTTTTATATCGAATGTATTCTGAAAATTTAAATGCGTCATTTAATCAAGGCTCTCTCATTCAAGACTCTTGGAGTTTTAAAATAGTGGTTGTTGAGTCTTTGAGATTCTACTCTTTTGATTTTCTACCTTGTGTAGAATCAGGTTAGAGTATTAAGTATAACTTTTTCTTTTTGAGAAAATTAAAATTACGTACTTCATTAGAAGTAACCCAATAACGACTGTAGAACAATCAATACATGAATAATCCTAAGACTACTCACATACAAAGCAAAGAACTTAATCTAGGGACGGAGCCATGATTTTAAAACTAACTAGGCTAAATATTTATCACAAAAATTTTCAAAATAAAAATAAATTAAATTTGTACGATCCAATTAGAACAAGAAAAGAAAAGTACTCATGAAGAGGAAAGAAATAAATAAAAAACTAATTTAATCTTCTTCCTTTTTTCTTTTTTTTTAACCTTTTTATTAATAACTCACACACTCTACATATATCAATGAAGTTTGAACTCATAACCTCAAAGTTGTCAGTTAAACATCTTAAAACTAATTTAATCAAAATGGTAATATCCTTATGGTTTAAGATTGGTGGACTTTTCAATAAAAAGGTTGAGCAAACCTCATAAACGGGCTCACCACCCGGATTATCCAATTAAGTCAATTCGACTGGATAATGCTGGAGAATTTACATCAAAGACTTTTGATAACTATTGCATGTCTATCGGGATTGAAGTTGAGCATCCCGTACCCTATGTTCACACGTAAAACGGTCTCGCCGAAGCTACGATTAAGCTATTTCAGCTTATTGCTCAAGCGTTGGTAATGCGCACCAACCTCCTAATTGCGTCATGGGGCTATACAATATTGCATGCAGCCTTACTTATTTGTTTCAAACCCACTGCCAAACAACCATTTAGTGCGTACTAATTGGTTACTAGATATGAGTATGACATTTTGCATCTACGCATTTTCGATTGTTCGGTTTATGTGCCAATTACGCCTCAATTGCGTTCTAAGATGGGTCCTCAAAGACGATTAGGTATCTACGTTGTTTATGTATCTCCAACGATTATCAGATACCTCGAGCCATTAACATGTGATCTTTTTACCACAAGGTTTGCGGATTATCACTTTGATGAGACATTCTTCCCGTCGTTAGGGAGAGATACGAACAAATGTGTTCATGTGGGACGACAAGAATTGTCGTGGTTTGTCCCCACTCTGTCTCATTATGATCCCCACACCTCACAGACTGAAAGTGAAGTGAAACTTATTCTCGAACTTCAGAAAGTAGCAGATACGATACCTAACTCTTTCTCCGAGATTGCGGAAGTGACAAGATCAGATATACCAGCTGCAAATATTCATGCTAGGCTCGAAGTCCCTAAAAAGGGCATGACCATCCCTGGGCATGAGATTGTCGTCGCCGGCGGTACGGCCCATGGTGGGGGGGATGGAGGCCGTGGCTTTCCAAAGAAAAAGGGGGAGGCCATTTGGTTCAGTTGACACAGGTAATGTTGCATTTCCAAAACTCTTAGCACAAATTATTAAACTTCGGGCTCACCACCCGGATTATCCAATTAAGTCAATTCGACTGGATAATGTTAGAGAATTTACATCAAAGACTTTTGATGACTATTGCATGTCTATCAGGATTGAAGTTAAGCATCTCGTACCCCATGTTCACACGTAAAACGGTCTCGCCGAAGCTACGATTAAGTTATTTCAGCTTATTGCTCAAGCGTTGGTAATGCGCACCAACCTCCCAATTGAGTCATGGGGCTATGCAATATTGCATGCAGCCTTACTTATTTGTTTCAAACCCACTGTCAAACAACCATTTAGTGCGTACTAATTGGTTACTAGATATGAGTATGACATTTCGCATCTACGCATTTTCGATTGTTTGGTTTATGTGTCAATTACGCCTCAATTGCGTTCTAAGATGGGTCCTCAAAGACGATTAGGTATCTACGTTGTTTATGTATCTCCAACGATTATCAGATACCTCGAGCCATTAACATGTGATCTTTTTACCGTAAAGTTTGCGGATTATCACTTTGATGAGACATTCTTCCCGTCGTTAAGGAGAGATACGAACAAATGTGTTCATGTGGGACGACATGAATTGTCGTGGTTTGTCCCCACTCTGTCTCATTATGATCCCCGCACCTCACAGATTGAAAGTGAAGTGACACTTATTCTCGAACTTCAGAAAGTAGCAGATACGATACCTGACTCTTTCTCGGAGATTGCGGAAGTGACAAGATCAGATATACCAGCTGCAAATATTCCTGCTAGGCTCGAAGTCCCTAAAAAGGGCATGGCCATCCCCGGGCATGGGATTGTCGCCGCCGGCGGTGCGGCCCATGGTGGGGGGGGGGGATGGAGGCCGTGGCTTTCCAAAGAAAAAGGGGGAGGCCATTTGGTTCGGTTGACACGCGTCCGAGAAAGAAATAGATCAACAAGGCACAAGTCAATCCTTTGATCATCGATGTTGAGAATCCTTCTCACGAGATCATCTCTGATTATAGTTATGTCCACAAATTGATGTTAGAATCTATGAGGGATGTCTCAGGATCAATGTCAACATCAGAGAACATAGAGATCTCCATGTGTTATGATAACACTTATGAATTGATGAACCGGTCATCAACCAATGTCGATGATATATTTGCTTATTCCGTGGCTCATGAAATCATTGAGCACGATGACATCGAACCACGCTCTATTGCAGAATGCTAAAACAGAGCAAATTGGCCTACATGGAAAGATGCAATCTAGGCAGAATTAGACTCTCTAACAAAGAGTCAGGTCTTCGACTCAGTAGTGCTAACTCCGCCAAGTGTAAAACCTGTTAGACATAAATGAGTATTTGTTAGAAAGTGTAATGAGAAGAATGAGGAACTTCGGTATAAGGCCCGCCTTGTGGCACAAGGTTTCTCACAACGCCCTAGGATTGATTGCGAGGAGACTTACTCTCCGGTCATGGACATCATAACTTTCCGCTACTTAGTCAGTTTGGTAGTGTCCGAAAAACATGACATGTAGCTCATGGATGTGGTTACAGCATATCTCTATGGGGATCTGGATTCAGAGATATATAAGAAAGTGCCCGATGGTATTACGTTACCTAAATCAAGTGACTCTAAACCACGGAGTGTGTATGTTATAAGGTTGCAACGCTCACTTTACGGATTAAAGCAATCCGGGCGAATATGGTATACTCGTCTAAGTGACTACTTGATTAAGAAAGGATATAAGAACGATGAACTATGCCCGTGCGTGTTCATAAAGAAGACAAGTTCTGGATTTGCAATAGTGGTCGTTTATGTCGTTGACATAAACATTATCGGTACTCTTGATGAAATCAAACATAAACATTATCGGTACTCTTGATGAAATCAAAGAGACCACGGCTTATCTAAAATCCGAGTTTGAGATGAAAGATCTTGGGGAGACTCGATTTTGCCTAGGTCTTGAACTAGAGCACCGAGCCTGTGGAATTCTTATCCACCAGTCTGTATATGTCCAAAATATGCTCAGGCGATTCAATATACACAAGATGCACCCTCTTAGCACTCCCATGATTTGTCAAAGTTTGGATATAACTAAAGATCCATTCCGTCCGAAAGGGGACGACGAAGAGGTCTTGGGCGCAGAGGTTCCATACCTTAGTGCAATAGGCACATTATTGTACTTAGCTCAATGCACTCTACTAGACATTGCATTCTTAGTCAACTTGTTAACTAGATTTAGCTCAGCGCTAACCCAACGTCATTGGACCGGAGTTAAGAACATCTTTCGATATCTTAAGGGTACCATTGACTTGGAACTGTTCTTTCCCTACACTGATTCAAGAAGGATAGAAAATGGTCTTAAAGCTCATGGAAGACACAGCACCGATCCACTAAGGGACCAGACCGCCTCCATGGACGCCGCCAGTACGGCTGCTGGACATGGGTCCAATGTCATGCATGCCATCGCCGCCTTATCCTATGTCGAGACACCCAACAATACGTTGGTGGGTTTCGCCGATGCCGGATATTTATCTGATCCTCATAAAGGACGTTCTCAAACTGGTTATGTGTTCACCATTGAGAGTAAGGTGATATCTTAGAGGTCTACTAAGAAGACTTTAGTGGCGACATCTTCAAATCATGCAGAGATTATAGCTTTGCATGAAGCTGTTCGCGAATGTATTTGGTTGAGACCAATCATTAAGCACATTAGAGGGACTAGTGGATTAAATTCTACAACTGATAGACCTACATGCATTTATGAGGACAATGCAACTTGTATTGAGCAAATGAAGTTAGGTTACATCCAGGGTGATAATACAAAGTACATTTCACCTAAGTTCTTCTACAACCAACAACAACAGACGTTTCTCAACATTCAAGTGAACCAAGTTAGTTATGAAGGAAACGCAGCAGACTTATTTACTAAGTCATTTTCTAAGTCTACTTTTGAGAAACATGTGAAAAGTATAGGCATGCGTCGGCTATCAAGTCTCTCTGAATAATGTTCATATCAAAGGGAGTATCATCTCAATGAAGTAGACTGGTGCGTTGTACTCTTTTTCTCCTACGATCAAGGTTAAGTTTTTCTCTCATAGGGTTTTTGTGACTTGACGAGGTTTTTAACGAGGCAACATGTCAGCACCAACGGCATATCAGCGCGCGGCATAAGGGGGAGTGTTTTAGGATATTTTGTAATCTTCTAGATATTCCTTATGTGTGTCTTGGCTTTATGCCAATATGATATGTAGTTTGACTAGATCTATGTATTTATTATTCTTACCATATTAGTATTGTGTAATTTCATATATAAAGGGCTCCTATCAATGAATAAGATCATCATCTTTCGCAATTTTCTATTCTCAAATCTCTCTCACTTCATCAGGGTTCTAATTAATGATGATTATTTGGTTGAGGACTGGTTGAGAACTTTCTCATTAATGGTTTATTACACCCACTTTTCAATCACATTTTTTCATCTCAACCGTTCAGTTTTTAGGTCTGTATAAGAAGATTACTTCTATAAATTTTCAACCAAATTAGTGATTGTTAAGAAATCAAACTAAATCAAATCAATAAACGATCCAAATCTATCACACATGAATCGTTCAAGTTTATAATTAGTAAATCACATTTATGAATGTCTTAACAATTTTCAATTTGGATGAAAATTTGTAGATATGATCTACTCATATATATCTACAATTAAGACAGTCGATGTGTGAATATGTGATCCAAAACGAGGTGAAACGAAGAAGTCCTCAACTAATTCTTAACTTAGCAGTGGTCCTCATTAGAATCACTTCATATGAGTTCTTAAAGTTGTAAATATTATTAGTTACAACATGAGACTGTAAAGTAATAATATGAGTGCTTAAATTGGTAATATGAGTACGAGTCCTTGAAGTTGCATAAACTTTTTTTATCATTAATTTAAGCACACATTTTACCATTTGAGGACTAATGTTGTAATTAAATTTTTTTAATTTTAATGACTCATATTACAACTTTAAGTACTAATATTATTACTTTAATGACTTAATTTATAACTTTAGGACAAAATTGATGCATGTTATACATTAACATATTATAGAATTTTCCAGAACGAGTAAGTAATTCAACATTCTAGTGATGAAAGTTTACACACATCTAATAACTAACCTATACTACCACCAGAAAATAATCTTAAAAAAGTGATGGGTTATATATTAGCCCTGAGTCCCTTGACGCTATTTCCTCAAGCCTCGTAACCTTTTACAAAATTAAAAAGCAAGTTAAATAGCCTAATTGAAGCTCAGACCCTGCCCAAAAGAACCAGGCCCATTAGCTCACTCGGTGAGGCCACAAGAGTCTAAACACCTTTGGGTATTGTCTATTTGATCCCCTTGTGGATCTCACCTTCTTTCTTCAACTTGTTTTCGCTGTTGAGTTGTTTGGAGAAGATTTTCCTCAATATGAGGGATGGTTATCTGAGTCTGAGCTTCTTATTTTTGAGTCTGGATATGACAGGTTGTTAGGTTGTCGATGAGAATTGCTAAGGTGCTATTAGGCTCTTTGGTTTGTGTCTTTCAAGCTTCATGGCTTTGGTCAAATCGTTGTTGTGATGGCTAACACGATGGTGTTCATATTTATATACCGTTGTTTCTTGCTTCTTCTTTTTTTAAAGGGGTTCGGAACCCAGCTTAGTTAAGAGGCTTATCCCTACATACATAAATAAACTTGAATCCCGAGTTACAGAAAAACAATCACAATAATCCTCGTAGAGAACATCCCGAATGATAGTAGGTGTCATATTTGAATTCTATGTCCGTGTTTGTAGTTGTAATCTATGGCCCTTTGTTTTTAGATCTAGGGTAGTACTTGGTGTTTTCCTCTTAATGAACTGTTGTTCTTTAAATATATGTAATTATATATATATATAACTATTTTTTTTTTTACAAAATGAAAAGAAAACAAACCCAAAATACAAAATCTCTATTACAACTAATACCTAAAGAGTTAAAAGAGACATCAAGTTGGAACGCAAGCTTCTTGCAGCTAGTTTTGATTTCTCTTTTAACTCTTTAGGTATCAATTTCAAAGAAGTAGCTTTAAAATTGACAGCCTCTTGCAGCTAGTTTTGATTTCTCTTTTAACTCTTTAGGTATTGGTTGTAATAGAAATTTTGTATTTTGGGTTTGTTTTCTTTTTATTTTGTCAAAAAAAAAAAGTAGTTATATATATATATATATATATATATATATATATATATATATATATATATATATATATATGTTTCACAAGTGGATATATGCATCTAGGTCAAACTCTTATCTTTTCATCTCTTTTCATAAATGACCTCTCCTTTATGAGAGAAATGAATGACCTCAAAGTAAGCATTATTCATTTCTATAGATATTCTTCATCAACTCGATCAATCCTGTGGTTGACACCCAACTTTCCTCGAGTACACGAACACCACCTCTTGCAGAATTTGACCAAAACCTTTAAAGGCAAGCTAAGCTTTTGAATTGAGAGGTCCATCCCTATAGGGTTGGTGGAGCCAATTAATCAAATATACAGTATATAGACTCTAATTAATTAGGACATCACCCCCACAGATTAAGTGTAATTTGATCAACAATCATGAAAACTAATGAATCATCCTCTCGAAGCTTTAGTTATATGAGGCTACGATTCCTCTCAACTTGAAGCATACAATATTTCAAAAGTGCAAAAGCCAACCTGTAAAGACTTATAATACCAGTCCCATATGGAAGAAGATCGAAAAATCCCAAGGCTGGTGGAGTAGCATATATGCATGCAGCAAGGTCTTTTCATCAATCTGGTTCACATAAGATGAGAGAAGAAAGCGAAGTGTTGAAATGATCCCTGCCCAACTCATGAAGCAAAAAATCCACATGCAATCGAGTGCAAGGCATGTGCTAGCTCCAAAATAAGAACCAGTTCCTTCAACTCCATCACTAGCTGTAGCTGCAAATAAGAAACACGTACAGTGTGAGCAAGACTAATGGAGCTGGATGAATATGGACGTTGACTCAGTTATTATATCTGAAAATGGGGTTGCTGAGCAACAAAGCATGACATGAGAGAAGCACAAATAGAAGCACAGCAGAAATGATCGAGTCGAGGCATGCCACTACCGAAAGGTATGAACATTTTGACTTGTTTTTGGGATGATTAAAGGGTATGGAAATTATCTAAGCCCTCTGCCATAGTCCCATCGGTAGGCGCAGTTTAGTGTTAAATGGAGACAGGTATCAGGTATAGCGCAATAAAATCGTAATGTGTTTTTGAGTTTTAGGTTGGAAGAAACACTTACTAGTTAGGAGAGAGCCTTGACCCTAAAGCAATTTAATTACCTTGATGTGGTTTGGGTAATTATGGACTTTAATGTGCATCTTGTGTTTGGATTACTCACAACAACGTACAACTTCGCCTAGACATAAAAAAATCAAATTTATATATATATATATATATATGAAGTTTTTCTTCACATATATGATAAGCCGAGAAATGAGGGTAGCTCACACACAATCACAGTTATTTTGATTGTGAGCTTGACACCAATCTATGAGTAATTTTATCTGTTTTGAGTTATTTTGTAGTGTCATAGCTATAATATTTTTTTTTTTGGTCACATAAGCACACTTCGCAAGTCTATTTACCACAATGACAACATGAATCTTGCCGGGGTAATATATGCACAACAAGAATATAGAACAAATGTCACACAAGTGTGGCCTTTAGAGGTGTTGCATTTTTCGTTATGTGTGACAAGTATGAGTATTAGTGGAGATGAGAGAAAAATTACCACACAAGTGTGGATTGCAACACCTCTAAAGGCTACACTTTTTGTGTGGCCTTTGCTCCATTTTGTTGTTGTGATGTGATGAATACTAAACCCTTTATTGGAATTTTATTCAAATATTTCAAAATACCTTACTTAAATTTGAAGCTCCTTTAGTTTTGACCGTTTGTCAATGGCATTATTCTTCTTAATTGTGGTTGATCTATATGCCATAAACTCCTAACGTTTTGAAACATAATTGTGTAATAATAATGGTCAATTCTTTATTTCCATATTTATTCCTCTCATATCTTCAGTTTGAATATTAGTGTTTAATGACATTACATTCCTATTCGGTTACATTCCTATTCATAAATTGCTGCCATTACACTTCTGTTCCGTTGTCCATTTCATTGATCATTTCTTTCCTATATAAGCTTCAGGTTTCTATTTCAATTAAAATAAGAATAATCTATATATCTTCCTTGTTTCCTATTATATTCCACCAAAGAGAGATAATTAAGTTGTTCGATACGATTCTAGTATTGTGAGTGTACACTTACTAGAGTCGAGGTTGTTGTACCCTGGAGGGTAGACCGTCAATACTTGTTACACCGAGATAAAATCTCCGAAGGACGGAAATCTACTCTTAAGGGCAGTGAACTACACGCCTCAACCTACAAGTTCATTCCTCAAAGCATCATCCATCTCCAAATTTTCCAACACCCTTGAGTTTGCTTTTAGCGGAAAAAACTGGAAAGACTTGAGAGGAAGATTAAGATGATATATATGTCAGGTGGCATCAGGAAGAATGGTATTTTTGGTGTACCGGTGTTGGCATCATGTAGTGTTTGAAAAGAATCTATACAGCTAGGGCATGTTCAAAATATGATCCAAACCTAGTAAAACAGTAAGAGCAAGCTACCATTTCAATTTTTGTGTCAATTTTGTACCGGTTGCCCAAGTAAAGGATAATGTACAGCCTAAGAAATATACTAGAACCATATATAGACATGTACAGCCTGATCGGATCGGATAACGTAAATTTCCAGTTAAAAGTCTAGTTTTGGAGTGTTATCACATCTATATATCAGGATTGATCAAACACTTGGGAACTTGGCAATGACAGCATTATTCTGTTAACTAGTAGTTAATTGTATTAATTTCTATTTCTTCTACAAGAAATGCATTGAAGCAATAAGTTTTTACTCTTTTTTATCAAATGAGTGAAAATCTACCAATACTTGGTTAGAAAAAGTTATGTTATTTAGGTTGATTAGCATTAAAAATATTTACTAAGCTGGAAAAAAGCATAGAAATCAAAACTTTTGTTTTACAAATACAGTTATCTCAAAGATAACTATACACTTGTATAAAACGCCTCAATTTCATATGCTTATCAAGAGTCATTGCAGGCTCAGTAGACTTTGATGTTAGCAAAATGTAAGTGAATAAAGAACTTCATCTCCTTTTTCTTTTCTTTTTTTTATAAAAAAAAACTTCAATCTAAGGGAAACATAATTTTCTTCTAGAAAATAAATAACAAAAATAACTTTTTAATTTTGACTAAAAAAAGGCACTGAAACTGTAAAAGGTGAGATCTGAAACATTTATGAGGCGCGAAAAAAGAATTGTCATCCTAGTTGATCGGATTATCGTACTAGTACCATCCCTTACAATTTTAGATTTATAACTTACCAACAAGTTACAACTTACTGAGTCACCGGTAGCACATCATTAATATAAATCGACGGTGATGTTATTTTGACATCTAGGTGAATTAGGATAATATACTACCTTCTTATTTGTCTTCATGAGTTTCATCACTAAAAAATAATCTTGCTATTAATTGAGAATATCCTCAAACAATATCTCTAATAGATTTTCCAACAAGATCAAGCGTTGTTTCTTTCCGAAATTAGAGTCCGATAAAGTAGCAAGAATTTGGATTGTTGTGGATTTCCTCGTTCCTAGGACGATTTTCATGGTACTTTGAGTAAAAACGGATCCTACTTGTCGTCCTAAGACAAAAACAAAGTCTTTACAGATGTAATCCCTGCAAACGAAGGAAACAAAATGTGAACAAAATATTACGGATTCAACTATCCTTTATTACATCAAGTCATCAAATTTACCGATAGACATGATCTCTGATCTCTGATCTCTAATCTCTTTATTTTTACTCACAGACATGATCTATGATTTCTTTATTTTTAAATTATCAAGATAATGTAGTAAATGACACGTTAGTGGCACAGGTGAATCCAAGTATTAACTCCACACGTATTCAAATATAATTTATTTATTATGTCAGGTCTCTAAATTACCCGACATATGCGATTTCGATAATCACTTTATCTTTACCGGATAAATTGTCAAGATAACGTATAACATCCCGATAAATACTTAATAACTCCAAACGGATTCAAATCTCCTTTGTTACATCAAGTCACCAAACTCACCAACAAACACATCACCTCCTCACAACCAACTTTTTTATCTTTACCAAATAAACTGTCAAGATAACGTAATAAACGACACCTTTAATAACAGATCTAAGTATTAACTCCACGTTACAAGAAGACAATAGACCATATCCACACCACACAAAAAGATCAAACAATCCTTAAACGAAAATAAAATAAAATTAACAACCTTAAAAACCATAGAAAAAAGAGAGAAAGAAACCACCCTAATAACCTAGGTGACACCAAATCTGACGTCGCTTTCAGCACACAGTATGACAGTAAATCCCTGGCTACTGGAACCAAACAAGCTTAACCCAAGGTGGAAACTTTCTTTTAACCAGAGTAAGCAAAAAGAGAGAGAGAGAAAGAGAGCAGACCCAAGACTGCAACAGCATACAAATACAAATTACAAACATAATAAACACCGCAATATTCAACCCTTTCACTCTCTCTCTCTCTCTCTCTCTCTACAAATAAAAATTTCCGATACCCAAAAATCGGCATATTCTGCTTCTTCTTGTTCTCAAATCTCCAATCTTCAACGGCACTGAGACACTTTTGAATTTCTAGGGATTTGATTTGATTTGAATCGGGGGGAAATGGTGGTGAAGATGATGAAGTGGCGGCCGTGGCCGCCGCTCACGACGCGGAAGTACGAGGTGAGGCTGGTGGTGCGGCGACTGGAGGGCTGGGATCTGGCACCGGACGGCGGGGAGAACAAGTTGACTGTGGAGATTAGGTGGAAGGGGACCAGTAGGGGCAAAGTGGGGCCCTTGAGCTCGCTCCGCCGCGCCGTCTTGAAGAGGAATTTTACTAAGGAGGTGGAGGCGGGTGAAAACGGCGTCGTTGTGTGGGACGAGGAGTTTCACAGCGCGTGTTCTTTTTCTAAGTATAAGGACAATGTGTTTCATCCTTGGGAGATCGCCTTCACTGTCTTTGATGTAAGTTCAAAGCTCTTTTTGATTCAATTTGATTCTGGGTGTATATGAATGGTGTAAAGTTCTAGTCTTTTTTTGTTGGGTTTGATGCTATTGAAATTTGGTGAACCGGGTTTGATTGAAATGTAAAATTTGTAGGTGGGTGCCTGACAGAATCTGTAAAATCTGAGATGGAAATTTAGAGAATTGTTTCTGGATTTAGGTAGAAATTTTAATTTTGTGAACTGAAATTTTAATTTTGTGAACTGAAATTTTTGATTTCGTTTTTGTTTGTTCCTGCAGCTCTTACTATCTTTTCTGTTTAACTGTACTTATTTGACTAATTTGTACAAAATTTCGATTTCAAATTGATGTTTCTGTATAATAAAAGGGTTGAATATGGTGGTGCGAGTTTTTAATACTTGGTCAAGGTTTTTTGGAAATTGGACTTTCTTTGGGTGATTGACCGGTGGAGTATTGACCAGGGTAACTGTAGAGTTTCATCTGGGTTGCTTGTGCTAAGGGGTTTTTGAATCTTTCAGTTTTGAAGTTTATGTATATCTGCTTTCCTCGCACATATTTTGGTTGTAATAGCCACAAATTTGACCCTAGGTTTTGGATGGATTTTCTTATGAATTGGTAGTAGAATTATCTGGGATCAGGGTGCTTTCAATTTTTGGTTCACTGATTCTGGTTGTTCGATTTTATTTCAAGTAAAGTTGGGTTAATTGCAATAGAGAACTAAGGTGCACTCCCTAATCCAGGGTCTGAATCAAGGGCCAAAAATTAAAGCTCCTGTTGTCGGAACGGCGTCAGTGAACCTTGCCGAATTTATTTCTGCAGCTGAAGAAAACGAGCTTCAGTTAAACATCCCCCTCACCATGTCTGCCAGTGCTGCTGAGCCCTGTCCCTCACTTTGTGTATGCTCCCGCCCATTGGTTTTGAGATTTTTCTTGTTTCTGTAATTAATTATGATTCATCTATCTTTTATCAATTATATATCTTTAGTATATTTCTTTTAAAATTTTCAGATATCACTTGGCTTATTGGAACTGAGAACGCCTCAAGAAATGGCAGAGCCAGTGCAGGGATCAATTATGCCAACTCCATCACCAGCCCAATTACGGGAAACTGTATCTGCAGAAAAGGATGAGCTTTCTGCTCTTAAAGCCGGTCTTAGGAAAGTAAAGATTTTTACTGAGTATGTGTCCACCAGAAAAGCAAAAAAACCCTGCCGTGAAGAGGAGGGCAGTGAGGGTAGGTGTTCTGCCAGAAGCGAGGATGGTGAGTACAACTATCCATTTGACACTGATTCACTTGATGATTGTGAAGAAGGTGAATCAGATGATGTCAAAGATGATTCCAGTGTTAGGAAGTCATTCAGTTATGGCACACTGGCCCACGCAAATTATGCTGGAAGAACAATTTTCTCCAATATGAGAATCAATGGAGAAGGTGAGGATTGGGTATATTACAGCAATCGCAAATCAGATGTGGGGTGCTCACAGGCTGAGGATTCATCTGCATCAGTCTCTGAGCCATCTGTTAGTTCAAAGCGGGGATTACTTCCTTGGAGGAAGAGAAAGCTGAGCTTCATTCGGTCTCCTAAAGCTAAAGGAGAACCATTGTTAAAGAAGGCTTATGGTGAAGAAGGTGGTGATGACATTGATTTTGACCGTCGTCAGCTTAGCTCTGATGAATGCCTATCTCTTGGGGTAAGATCCTGTCTTGATAGCTCTTTATGATGGCTTAATTAGGTCCTGGTGGTATAAGGCTCATTGTTCGTAGCAGCTCGATTCATAAGTTTCTACTGACTCATGTTTGCATTGTTAATTTAGATTCCTTTTCTATTGGAAACTTCTCTCCTAAAATTTTCCTATGTGTAAGCATTTGGCAAAGCTCTTAATTTGTTCCGGATTAAATATTGGAGGTGGTTAAATCTAGACAAAAAATAGTCTATCCCCTGTCAACCTCCACTGTAAACTGTTTCAGCCTAGCTGAAGTACCTGACATATGATGTGATAATTATATTGTTTTTACTAAAAATGGCAATTTTTTTTTTCTCAGTGGCAGAAGACGGAGGAGGATTCATCTGCTAATCGGTCATCAGTTTCGGAATTTGGAGACGATAATTTTGCTATAGGCTGTTGGGAGAACAAGGAAGTGACAAACCGTGATGGACACATGAAGCTTCAAACACAGATCTTCTTTGCTTCTATTGATCAACGGAGTGAGCGGGCAGCCGGCGAGAGTGCATGTACAGCTCTTGTTGCAGTAATTGCAGATTGGCTTCAGAATAACCCTGACCACATGCCCATAAAGTCCCAGTTCGATAATCTGATTCGAGAAGGCTCGTTAGAGTGGAGGAATCTTTGCGAAAATGAGACATATATGAAGAGATTCCCGGACAAGCACTTTGATCTTGAAACAGTCCTCCAAGCCAAAATACGTCCTCTTTCTGTAGTTCCATGGAAATCTATCATTGGGTTTTTCCATCCTGAGGGAGTGGATGAGGGACGATTTGATTTTCTACATGGTGCAATGTCCTTTGATAACATTTGGGATGAGATTAGCCGCGCTGCATCCGAATGTTCTAGCAATGGGGAATCTCAAGTTTATATTGTTAGTTGGAATGACCATTTCTTCATCCTCAAGGTTGAACCAGAAGCTTACTACATTATTGATACATTAGGGGAGAGGCTCTATGAAGGATGCGACCAGGCCTATATTCTTAAATTTGATAGCAACACGGTGATTTACAGAAAACAAAATGTTGCAGAATCATCTGATGATAAAACAGCCATTGATCAGCCAATTGTGGGAGGAGCTGTTGAACCTAAGAATCAGCAGATGCAGCTGGTCAATGGGAAGGAGGAGGGGTCTATAGTAGAGGCAGAAGTAATTAATCCAGAGGAGCAGGAGGAAGAGGAGGTCATGTGTCGAGGGAAGGAAGCCTGCAAAGAGTATATAAAGAGCTTTCTAGCTGCTATTCCGATAAGGGAATTGCAGGCCGATATCAAGAAAGGATTAATATCATCCGCACCTCTTCATCAACGTTTACAGATTGAATTCAATTTTACCCAGTTCTCAAAACTGCTGCCTACTAGTCCACCGGCAGAAGTAACCACTAATGTGTCACGAAGTCCACTGGTAGAAGTAACCACAGATGTGTCACAAAGTCCACCAGCAGAGGTAACCACAGATGAGTCACAAAGTCTCCAAGTTTCTAAGGCAGAGGTTGTTGCGGATTAAGAGTGTAAAATTTTAGGAAGTGTGATTACTCTTAACGTTCTTTTTTTTTTTATTATCTTTTCTCAACTGAGTCTCTCATGGGAACTGGGATTAACAAATAGGAAAGTGCTCAATTTTTTTGAGTACCATGGGAGGGAGGTGAGCTCATGTCCATTCTAAGATAGGCTGGAAATGAAAGTGTATGTTTCCGCAGTTGGATCTTATGTTTGTTTACCTTATTTGATGTGGCATTGCTTTTAAGTAGCCTAATCTCTCTGGTAAATATGTATTGTGTACATGACTCTGTAATCTCTCTTTCAGACTACTCAGCTCTGACTTCTTAAGAATGTTATCATACCCCTTATCGAGTCTCAAAATTTTCTTTTGGTTTTAGCCTTAAACTTTCAGAGACTGTTGTATGGAAAATCATGTTGTGCCGTTCTGCAGCTACTTTCTTATTCCAATTTCCCATATGTTCTTTTCTGGCCAGTGTTAACATTGACAGGGGGAATCTGATTGGGTTTTGTATGGGATTCTGGTTATTGATGCCATCTATTCCTTTCTCAGTTTGCTCTATCTTATTAGCTGTAAAGATGGATATTCATCTTTTTTGCCTCGAGGAAAAACAATGAAAACAAAAGAGGATGATAGAACTTTCAAGTTTGGTCTTCGAGGACATGAGAAGATTCTCCAGACATGCACGCTGTGTTGAAGGAAAAGTTTAAGCCTGGAATGTCTTCCACCACCAGAGCACTACCGAAATAACAATAACATAATCTTCACACACTAACACACTAAAAAAAGGAACACAATTAGAGGGATGGTTTTCTTTGGTATTCTTGGCCTTGTAGAGCACGTTCAGAATATACTTACCTCTAACAGTCTGTAGGTACTGGTTTCTGTCATAATACCCAAACAACTTGTAACAAACCCACAACAGGCTGAAACATGAAGTTGTTGAAATTGAATAGAAATCATGAAGATAGAATATTGTCACCTTGACGATCTAAATATTGCTTGATATTCTTTACAAAAAAAAAATATTATTGATTGATATTATTTATGTTTGGATGTGGGAACCGGGAAGTAAGTCGTAACGGTAATATTGATATACCCAACCTTTATGAATCGGTAACGGGACCTCTACGGTGTTGGTTAAGCTAGCCAACCAATATGCGAGTTTAGTGATTTGTGTATATATATATATATATATATATATATATATATATATATATTCAATAAGAATCATTGATAACTATCTAGCAATATCATGTAGTGCAGTCTAAGAAATAATATTACTTCTAGGAAAAGATTTAATGATTTCTCAGCAAAACAGATACAAAATCAATTATATTAGGGAATCATTATCCAGTTTCATATAGTTTCCTTACTTGCCCGATCTCCAAGATAGATGACTACCTTCATTCTTGTTTACAATTGCAGCAATCTTCTTTCTCGTTTCCATTTTTTAGTAATCTTCTCTTAAGCAAGGCAATGAGGGTGATTAGGGATTATAAACCAAACAATGTTAACTTTTTGACCGTTTCAAATGGGATTTGCAGAATGGTATGCATCATCCAGACTTGTCAAAGGCCCAGACAAACAACACAAATCCAGTAGCTTGAATGCAACAATTAAGAAAAAGTCAGAAACCCTGATCATGATGGGTAGGATGGAATCACTTTCAAATACTCAAATACCTCAATCAATTTATCAAAGGATTTATGCATTAAAGTAGATGTGTGACATGATTTGATTTAGATTACTCCATTGCCATCGTTCATTGTCCATAGCAACTACACAGCCAGCTTTTGTTCGACAATTGGCATTCATATAATTGAGAGTTTCATAGTCCAGAATTACATGTAATGGTAAATGTTTATCACCACTAGTACAAGTCCACTAAATGTCCACTAAATTAATGATGGATGTTTGGGCTTCAAGATGATTGGAGGCAGAGATTGGGGCCAGCCTGATTTTGTTGATCTCAAAACATAGGCCCAGAGCCATCTGCGTTTCACAAGAGTATCTCTTTTCTAGGCAATCAAGTTCTGCGTTCTTGTAATGTTTCAATCCAAAGAACACCTCTTTTTTAAAATTCAGAATTAACAATTTCATAGTACATGTCAATTTAGCTGTGACAGTAAGCTTCATGGTCTTGAATCTTTGAGTCCTCATTAGCATACAGCATACATATGCTACTTCTTGGCCTTAACTTTTGCATGAACTAATCTGAGCTCAATCTCCTTGTTTAAGGGGAAGATATATACAAGAAGTATTAGAACATATGGAGGAAGATGCGTCGCCACTTTAGCATAAAGTTGTTGGCGTGAATGCTTCATCATTAGCCCCACACCTTCTTTTAGTACACAAGGCATTTCAATATCAATCAGTGACTTCTATCCAAGTATTAGGACGAGCCATGTGCATGGTCTTCCCTAGCCCATCATTTCGAATTTGGTATCTGAAGGTAAGAACAAGTCTCATCTTCCTGCACATAATTGGCTGAAGTTAGCATCTCCCAAACCTCTAAAATGCACTCATTTATGCAGGAAGCAAGCTGTTTTTCTGGTTCTTTTCGCTTCAAAGTGAATGGAAATTAATGAAGGATACATGTAAAACTTGGTCCGTGTATCCGTGATTCCTTTTCGATGAGTACTCTACTCAAAAAAGTTTGTACTTTTAGAGAATGAACCAACATTGTATATCAAACTAACACATTATGACAGAGAGTAGATAACATCATGGCATGTTATGTTGCAAGACTATGAATGTTGCGGCGCAAATATAACATTAATTCTGCTATACATATTAGATTCCTACAACTGGAATTCTACAACAGTAAGTTGTTAAAGCTAATATGCATCATACAAGTAGTACATTTTACAACTTGAAAAGTTGCAACATATGGACTACAGAAAACTAGTTGAACTATCAGCAGCAGATGGAACACCTGATCAGACCATTTTCGTTACACTCAGCGCATCTAACGTGCAGTTCATCATTCCCATGATCACCGTCTGCAAACACCTTTCGACTTCCA
Source organism: Fragaria x ananassa (assembly GCA_034370585.1). Classification (NCBI taxonomy): domain Eukaryota; kingdom Viridiplantae; phylum Streptophyta; class Magnoliopsida; order Rosales; family Rosaceae; genus Fragaria; species Fragaria x ananassa. Next base: position 13,024,609 of record CP139753.1, on the reverse strand, counting down.
TGGCAATTGAAGCACACAACAAAACGCATGTTGGCGCAGCGGCTACATGGCGACTCAGACAGGTCTAGTGGGATTCCTTCTAAGAGCTTCTTTAGCTTTCCTTGCTCATGAAGCACTACTACTTCAGCAGCTCCTCCAATGTACCTCCCCTTGATGAAAAGCCTCGGTGGGATCACTTTAGTATCAAACATCTCCCACAACTCTTCCCTGAATTCTATGTGCATCGAAACGTCCCTCTCTTGCACCGTTACCTTGAAATTTTCTAGCAGAAACCGGATTGCCTTGCAGTCCTCGAATGTTTTCCTGATACCTGTCAAGCTTGTCGAGTAAAGAATGACACAATCACCTCCCCCAGGTGGACATTTCTCTTCGAAATCTAACAAAGATGGAAGGTGCTCCTCGTCTGTTTCTTCCTCAAAATCTAAAAACGGTGGCGTAACACTCCCATTGTCGTCAACATTGAACCCCAATTCTCTATCTTCAGCCTTGAGTGCTTCCTTAACTACAAGCTCCGAGGAGAAACTTTGAGTCTTCAAAATGGAAATCTTTTCTGTGGGGCTTAGCTGAAACACCAGGCCATGTCTCAAAGAACTAATTGTTGGGATGGACTTCAATGTCTTGAGAAGTTTTCCCCTCATTCCTCTCATGTCTCACTTTGTTTAGGTAATGCAATGTGGCATGTGATCACCTTGGCATAATAGAGTTGGAGGAGAGAAAGGAAGAGGCGTATTGTGTTCAAGTGAAAATGACTACTGAAGAGATTGGAGGTCCATAGTTTGATGACATTTTCCTTTTGGTTTCCAGCGGTTCGAAAGCAAACACTGGAGAAAGAAATCGATTGTTGGTGATGCTTTTTAGAGTTTTAGGTGGGGGACTGAACTGTCTACGACATTTTACCAAATGCTAATCATGGTTTAAGAGTGAAATGTCTGAACTCCCCCTTCATGATTAGTGCAGGAGAGTACTAACCCTAGGTAGCAGATTGTAATTTGGTAATGGTAAGTTACAGGACAAGAGCTAATCCCGGGGAGACAAAGGTGGTGCCATGTTGACCATGATTGAGCCTATAGCGAGCAAAAGCAGCTTTCCATCTCCTCTTTTATCAGTTGGAAGGAACCCTCGAGATAACAACCAAAGGACTAAAGTGATTGAAACATTTGGTACCTGCAACGATCATGCACCTGATCTGATTACCCTACAAAAATTGTGTGATTCTAGCAGTACGCAGTCCCAAAGAAGATGGTGCAAAGCAACTAACCTGATTTTAAGTGTTTGACATTGTACATACTCTTGGGCATCGTTTTCGTTGCGAATTGGTTGTGTGAGGACAAGTTCATTCGATAAGTTCGTCGCAATTCGACATTGAACCACCCCACAGTCACACACCATGTCGAGTATGGAATCCTTAGTAGCACAAGGGATTGTGAATTTGTGGCTTATGGTGGATGGGGGCCTTTTTGGTGATGGTGGTAACCTGTAGAAAGTATTATCATGAAGCTCACCCACTTGTGAATGATGGGCCACCATGAATGGCGGCTTCTTTATATGCAGTTTAAGGGTAAGCTAGCTATAATCACAAGGCAATCTCAAAATAGACCGGAGTCTAAGTTTCTAACTGATCCAGGATTAGTGCAAGCTATCACTTTCCTGTTCTAGGTAAGTACTTGATTAGGTTGTAATAAGCCCATTCTAACTGCCGGTGGTTGTAAACAACTAAAATTACATTTGGTAAATTTTAATCCCCGGGTTTAATCATCATACATCATTCTCCATCTGTTCATTTGCAAAGTAACAAGTCTGTGTGGAGTATCTAATATGCAAGCCGAGGACGGAAAATGACATAACAGTGCTTCACTGCGTATAATATAGCAATCACAGAGACGTAGGAGTGATTATCTGAAAACACTGAAACGACCAAACGCATAGCATATTCAAGTTTTTCTGTTCCATTCAGTTTTAATAGTCTCAACAAGTAGATGGACTGATTATAATATACACATCACAAAATACAGCAAAGTTGAAGTATAAACATAGAACGGACAGCGACAAGGATCATTCTTCTTACATGCTATGAAGTATAATAGAAGTACCAAATAACCAACATTTGAAGCACTTAACTATCAGCCACAGAAGCTGCAAACCCAATGTCAAAATCGAAGGTTATGCATGTCAGTTCCTGCTTGTTTGCATCATACATCTTCATTTTAAGAGAGTACGAACCCTGCATGTGAACTTTGTCAGAACTGGAAGACACAGTAGAAGAACATGTAAACAGTATGAAAATGATGAATGTGTGCTGAGTGATTCCACAAGTAGGGAAACAAAATCAAACATAAAGCAGCAACCATTTGATTTGTCTAGCAGAAAGTTTCAAAAGTTTTACCACATGCTTTTTCTACTGGTCTTATGCAATTGATATCGTAATGCATCCAGGTCATTTTGCATCATAGAAATAGCTTCATGACAGCATTCTATTAACAGTAGTTTGAAATGCCATCCTTTACAACCAAATTGGATCAGAATGTACTAGTGGTTCTACCTTGTAATTCCACTTTCCTTACACAAAAGACATCATTCTATTAACACTTCTACAATAAGTCAAGATAAGAAAGCAAGATCCGGTTCTTAAGACATGTGTAAACAAAACAATAGACCAGAGACATGTAATGACCGAATAGCAGGACATATTTTAAAGCAGTTGGATTCAATGACGCACTTGGACAAAACAAAGAACATGATATTCAGCCACAGACAATTTATATGGAAAAGCTGAAAAGTGGCACAAGTCTGTAAATATGGCTACCTTTGCTCCAGATCAGTCATAAATAAGAGTCATTTGACATTTGTTGAAAGAGTGAAAGTTAGATAAAGATCCACAGAAAAAGTACCAAGGAATTCATTAACCATAATGTAACTATCAGTACTATGGTCGGCATGATTACTAACTATTAAATGCTACTTTGCAGAACACTACACGTTTCACGTACATTTCAAAACAGTTGTGCAATACAACTTTGTCGGGGAGTATACCAATAATATTTCTACCTCGGTCCATTCTAAAACAAATCAAAGTGCAATATTGGGCATCCCCATTTTTCAACCCATATCCAAATCAATTGTAACCTTCCTATAAAGTTGCTTTTATTGACTATGTGATCCCCCAAACAAAGATAAATATATTGTGATGTTATAAGAAAAAGAAGAAACTGGGAGGGACAATTCTTTTCATCACATCAAGTGATGAGCCACAACCTTGTTTGGCTCTATTCCCTCTTTCTAAATAAAAGAAGAAAGAAGATGAAGATTGGGAAAATAACAATATTCTTCAAACACCTACTTGATATAATGAAAGTGAAAGCTGCATTTATGGTTTTCACAGGGTGTGGCTTGCCTACTGAACCTTAACATCCAAATCCATAATGGGTTAAGTATCAATCTCAAAATGCAGGATTAATGTCTACAAACTTATTCTCGTAGACACCTAGTTCAAGCAACGCAATGCAATGTGCTACATGGGAAAATGTGTGTCACAATTGTAAGCACCATTGTTGTTATTTCATAACAAAATGCAACATTATGACTATAGTTTACAGTTTCCTTCAATCATGGAACCCAACTAAGGCTTATAAATCATCAATAAATCTTCAAAAAGACAATTGGCTTTAACACAATCAAGATGACACTAAAACGTAAATGAATAACAAAAAATTCTCTTTGGATACGGGGATATTAGGATATAGATACAGTAAAACCAGTTAAAGAATTGCTTCTTTAGAAACTAAAGAGTAAAGAACAGGAGACACATGTTTAGACTTTAGAAGATAGGCAAAGAGTTGTCTAGCAATCAGTGTTCAAAGTTATTAAACTGTTGTTAGAAATACTAAAGTAAGTTAAAATTTCATGAAAAATCCATTCTCTATGAAGTTTTTGGATCAAAAGACCAAAGATAAGGGCCGACCTTTGCAAGTCAAAGGTAGATTAGAATGAAAGACAGATTTTAAATTCATTGTTCAATCTCTTCTGGAATTTGAAGAGCCTAAATTAGTAAAATTACCATCATTGTCTCCAACGTCTTTATGCCACAAGTTTATTTAATTACCATAATCTCAATCATCTACAGTCACAATCCGCATTATCCTTTTCCCACTAAAATTCTACTATATTGATTAGTTGTTTATAAGCTTAAATTTCTTCATTCCCATTCTAAGATGACAATCTAATAGTTATCATAAAACTACCATGTTCATGAACTGCAGGCAGGATCACCTGGAGTCCTGCATTTTCTATTGGTCTAGAATTCTAGATGGTGACACAGCCTATTAAGCTGTGGCATGTCAGTAGTTAAACATATGCATAGACTTAAATGATACATGATGATAGAGACGTACAGGTGGAGTATATCCAGGTAATTCTTGTGAGTGGGCAACCACGAAATCACCAATTGAAACAGGGCAAGATGTTTCCGAGCAAAGGTCATGGTTCTCACTGTGGATGTGCCACCCAAAGTATGACACGTCAATAACCAATTTCCCTCCGGTGATTGATTCACCTGTCGCCCCATATACAAAAGACTAGTCAACACTACAATCAACCTATTATCCAAGTTACGTCCTATCTATTCAGACTACTTATTAATCAAACCAATAAAAAATAAAAAAACCAAAGTTCAAATGGAACCTGTAGTGGCAGCAATGTTGAAGCTGGCAGGCTTGCCCCTGGCGATAGGGTAAGGATTGATGTCAAGTCCGGTGACCTTGACAGCATAGTCAGCATTCTTATCTGAACATACCGCAGAAATTCGCTTTAGTCCACAAAACAATTCTAACAAACCAGAAAAACTCATAATTCATACGCTATTGGTTAAACATAGCACTTCAAAATCGTAAACTTCATATGATTCATCCAAAAGTTCTTCATAATCTGTTAGATCCTCAATCGAATTAAACAGCTAGCAATTAAAATAGTGGAAAATTCGTGATTACAATTCTCAAACCAAACAATCACAGAAAAATCATACTGAATTCAAAAACAAATATGATCAAGAAGAAGAAGAAGAAGGAATAGAGAGACGAACCGCAGTAGCTAACGTCCTTGCTAACGGCGTGAGTCAACGGTAGAAGAACGCAAAAGGAGACGAGGAGGGCGGCAATGAGTTTCAACTGACCCATAGCTGCACCGATTGCTGTGTTCGATTCAGAGAGTAATGAAAAAGCTGTGAAAATTTAGGGTTCTCTGTTTGTGAAAGATGAAGGGAAGGAAGACTGGTTGGTATTAATATCGTGGGTTGGAGACAGAGAGAACGATAGGTGGAAGCAAGAGGCAGACTTCCTCTGATCATAGATTTCTTCGCTGTCACCGACTGGTGAGACCAGAAACAAAGCAGGCCAACAGTAAATCCCAATCTTGAAGCCCAAAACACCACTGCAAGGAGTAGGCCCATACCAAGCTTCATGGCCCAAACACTAAGTTTGCCTTGTTAATGTTTGGTTCGCGGAAAGTTTTAAATTCGGTATGTTTTTTTCAACACTTTTTATTAAACAATTCACACCCCGTATAAGTTAATAAGGTTTGTACCTATGACTTCAAAGTCCCTAACGTCTTGTTAGAGCATCTCCAACTCTTAGTCTAAAACTTATAATAGGTTTAAGATTTGTAAAATCTCATTTCCAACCTCTTACCCAAGTTGAGCTAAAATAAAATTTACCTAAAATGTGTTTTATTTTGACTCAACCAAATATGACCAAACCTATAATTTATGAAGATGAGTGGGCGTGGGCCACTGTCAGATTTTATTATTAAACGATTAGGTTTCACTCTATATATGATTAAATTATGATATAAAATGATTAAATATGTTTAGGTTTTGTTTCCATGGGTTGGAGATGCAAAACCTATATAAATAGTATAGGTTTAGGTGACCTAAAATTTGAATATATGTTTAGGATTTATACTAATTTTTAGAGATGCCCTTGGTTCATGGAGTTTCAATTTAATCAGTGACACCCGTATACTATCCAATTTCATCAACATATGACAAAAAAATAACTCATTTAATTTCTCTCAAGTAAACTCTAGGCGGCGACTACGTGTTTCCACCTTGTCCGGTGGCAATCAAGGCTTTTGGCTGGCCTTCATGACTACCCGAAGCTGAGGTTCGCTACTGGGCGGGACTTATTTCTACCCACTAGTCTATGATTGTGTCCTAGCTCGAGAGTGGTCGGAAGATTCCAAACCATTAACTTTGTGCAGATTTTGGGATCATCGAGTGCTTCAAACACGACGGCGATAGAAATGTCGACTAGGCTTGCATGATTGAGATCGACAACACTACTTTAAGGATTCTGGCAGCTTCGGTGTGGCGGCGAGGCTTAGCGAATCCTAGCGTTTCGTTGGGTTGCGTAGCTGTGGTGATTTTGAGTAGACTTGGGTGGTGACGTTGCTGGATTATATGGAGCTTTGTTGAGGTCTGGGTGGCTGTGGTATGGTTACAGGTCGACAATGTGGAGTTTGAGGACGGCGGAGGAGGGTACACTGGTCAGTGGGCTAGGTTTCTTTCAACTGGGTCTTGGGCTGGGCTTTCTAGAGTCTGCTGGTCCTAGTTGGGCTAGGGCTCTGAGTTGGGCCTTATCCCTTTTTGTCCCGTTGGGGAACTATAGGGATTTATCCCAATCTAGTGTTATAGTCTTTTGAATGGGAAGCGCTGGAATGTGCCAGCAGTATCGTACGCTAGAGTGGGTCTCGCCAAATGGCACTACCTCAGCCACAAAATTCGAATATAAAAGGTAAATAGGTAATATAACCAATTAACTGCTGTTAGCAATGAAAATCACTTTTACAGTTTGACTCTCTCTCTCTCTCATCAACTCACATCCTCTGAGATAACTTCTGTTGATAGAAATTAACATTAAGGGACTCTTCAAATTTTTTGATGACGAAGAAGACGAGAGACTTGCCGAACCTGACAAAGTGCCATTGCTGCCACCTCCGAGTCGACCTCACCAAATCCAAGCCACCTTTAACCATGTTAAACTCAATCTCACGCTTTAGACTCACTCCCTGTTAGGATTCCCGGGATCAAATCCATGTGAAGCCATTAGAGAGAAGGAAATGAAAGGTACATGTAAGAAATAAACTAAGAAAATAAACTTCAATATTTTTTATTTTTTTTTTCCATTACAAACATCTTAGATTGCCTTATATAGTAGGAGAATAAACCCTAAAGACCCATGTAAGAGACAACCTCAGTCCATTAACCCGTTACATCAAAAACTAATATTTCTAAAAAGCCCAACCCAAATATGACGCCCATTTAAATAGTTAGAATCATAACATTTCCACCCGCTCAAAGAATAGGCTTGACCTCAAGCCTGGAAGCTTCTTTCAGAATTGTCCAATAGTCCAACAGCTGGCATTGTACTGAGAAATTAGATGTTTCATACCAGTGTTCTTAGTGGTACATCTTGAAGGCTGAGAGACTGAGGTTCGGATCACTTGGCTAATATCTGCCAATACTTGTCCGCAAGAGGATGGCTGTCAAGACCCGCCCCGAATTTCACCCTGAAACCCGAGGTGAGTCCTGCGGGGACCACCTCCAAGGAAAACTTACCGAAGGACTTGGCAAACCTCCCTTGAAAATGGACAACCCTAACCCGGAAAAATTACAGAACACTTTTAACCAATAATATGAATTCTTCAACTTAATCCAAATAACCAAATAAAATAATACACATATATTTTTCTGAAAGTATTCAGAGCTACTACAAGCAATACAGCGGAAGCTACTAGAAATCCTAGTGATTAAACAGAAGACCTACTGGTGAACAGTAGTGGAGAAATGAGTGACTATGCCTCGTCGCCTCCTTCTAGACCCCACCCGAACTCTGCAGACTGAGCATTTAAAAATGAAAGAAAAACCCAGGGGAAAATATTTCATCACGTCAGAGTGAGTGGACAAAAATAATCTCAACAACAATAATATTTCCCCAAGAAATTATCAATGAAAACGACTAGTTCTGGCTAGTCCCCAAATCTTAAACAAAGACAGCCTCTTAGGCTCAAATTATAAATATATATATATATCAGTATGTATTAACCACTCGTATGCTCCATGTATGCTATCTATGAATAAGCTTTAAAATAAATAGTCACACCAGACTAATACGATTGCATCTAACGCTCACAGCGCTCCATACTGGCATTTTTCCTCAGAATGGAGGATAACGACTGAGTGATTATAAATACGTGCTTACTCCTTGTACGACATCTTTGAATAAATAAATGCAAGATTACAAAGTCGCACAAGGCTACGACACTCGCGTCTAACGCTCATGTCACCCATACCGGAATTGTGCCTCGCGTATGGGGGAAATCACGTATAGCTAGCTAGCATTCTCTCTCATACATACTATTCTCGAAATTTTGCCTCGAATATAATCGCAGAAATTCTCAATTTTGGGAAAATATCCAACAAAGGAAATTACTTAACAATAAAACAATTCAAACACATTATATAAAACAAAAGTCCACTCACAACTTAGGCCTAAGCCTGACGTCGGTCGGAGGTCTCCTCTGCTCGAGCCTCCTCGCGTCCTGTTCCAAACATAATTAATTCTTTAATATAAAACACCGACAAAACATGCATAAATAAATATGCTTCGCGTTCAACCAAGCCTAACCCTCCAAAAATCTTAAATCCACTGCCAACCTCAAAACTCCACAAAATTTATCGACATCCTCAAAAAAACACTTTTCACCAAATAAAATCCAATGACCGGATTATTAATTAATAATCTGCCAAAAATACTTAACTTCAACAAATCTCAAACCTATCCAAAACTCCTCCAAAAATTCTAAAACTTATTCCATTAAACTCCTCACATTTTTCTCCACCAAAAACATTTTCTCGGCGCCGGCGCCGGCAACGGCGGTCGGCGACCAACTCCGGCGACCTCCGATGGTCACCAAATTTTGGCAGCATCTTCCTCTCAACCTCCTCTACAACATTCCTAACTACCAGAAACTCCAATTCTAAGCCTAAGCACATCAATCGAACGGAAATACACAATAAAGCCCTAGAAATTCAAATTCTGATTTCTCCTTACCTAGCTCACGACGGAGCGAGCCCTTTGGAGGGATTGAAGCACGGGAGGAGGGCTTCCTTTTGGGCTATGGCTCGCCGGCTATGGCGGCCGGAGGAAGGAGTTCTGGCGAGAAAACCGATTCCGCAGTCGGAGCTTTCGGGCGGCGTTTCTCCCTCACGGCGGCGCTAGGGAGGCTGCCACCGGTCTAGGATTGCTGCTGGGAGGGAGACCGACCGAACGGGACCGATCCGGCGGCGAACGGAGGTCGGACGACGACGGACTGGCGACGGAAAGAAATCGGCAGAAAACTGGGCTCGGGGAGAAGAAAATCGGGAGGAAGAGAGAGAAAGAAAAGAAGAAGAAATGGGTTGGGCTTGGCCCAGCCGACCCAACACTCCTTTTAACCCAAAATTCCAAATTTCAACACCCCAAAATAATACCCTAATAAAATTACCTTTTACTAGCAAAAATTACCATTTTTTACCGTCGTCAAAATTTCTTCCTAAGAATAATTCCTTCAAAATATTAGTCCCTCAACACCCTCTGGGGACTAATTAAATTACATACTTAGTGACGAACACGGTAAAAACTCTTATTACCACTATGCTAGTAATTAAGGTAAAAATTAAGATTCGGAGCATGACAATTCTCCCCTCCTTATAAAAATTTCGTCCTCGAAATTTACAAACTCGCTACTCAAAGAGATAAAGATACTGCTGCCTCATCTGCTCCTCTGATTCCCAAGTAGCTTCCTCTACTTGATGGCTTCTCCAAAGCACTTTGACGAGCTGAAATGACTTGCTCCTAAGCACTTGCTCCTTCCGATCTAGAATCTGAACCGGCTCCTCTTCATATGACAAATCCTTCTGCAGACTAATCGGCTGCTCTTCCAGCACGTGAGAAGGATCGGCAATATACTTGCGAAGCATGGATACATGGAACACATTATGTATCATGGACAACTCCGAAGGCAAAGCTAACCGATAGGCAAGAGATCCAACTCGCTCTATTATCTCATAAGGCCCAATATACCTCGGACTAAGCTTCCCACGCTTGCCAAAACGTACTACCCCTTTCCAAAGAGATAGTTTCATGAACACCCAATCACCTACTTGAAACTCAAGGTCATTCCTGCGGACATCTGCATAACTCTTTTGCCTACTCTGAGCAGCCTTGAGTCTATCCCTGACCACCTTGATCTTCTCATTTGCAAACAGCTCAGCCAATTTATCCAGCGAAAACTTCTTTCCCACCGGCAAGAAATGAGCAGATTTAGTGAGTCTATCCACTATCACCCAAATACCGTCATGCCCTTCACGGGTACGAGGTAAACTAAAGACAAAATCCATGGTGATGTGGTCCCACTTCCACACTGGAATAGGCAACGGCTCAAGCAACCTTGAAGGTTTCTGCCTTTCAGTTTTCACAAACTGACAAATCAGACACCTACTCACAAAAGCTGCAATTTCCCTCTTCATGTTAGGCCACCAATAATAATCCTACAAAGTCCGATACATCTTTGTACTACCTAGATGAGTAGCATACACAGAACTATGAGCTTCTTCTAAAATCTCAATCTTTAGCTTTTCATTCCTCTTGGGAACACAAAACCTGCTTTTGAACAGCAACGACCCATGTCTTCTTACCGAAAAATTTACGGCGGCTCCATTCGCTGCTCTTTCTATCAACCGAACTATGGAAGAATCATTATACTGTGTCTCCTGCACTTTATCAACCAACACTGGCCTCACATGGAAACTGGCTACCAAAGCACCCACTTCATCCACCGCTAAATCCACCCTTGTAGCTCGCAGCTCACAAAGAAGTGGAACTCAAACCATCCTCAAGTGAAACAAAGACACTGAGGGATTGCGACTAAGAGCATCAGCTACCACATTAGCTTTTCCAGGATGATACTCTATCGTGCAATCATAATCACTGATCAACTCCATCCACCTTCTTTGCCTCAAATTCAACTCCCTTTGTGTGAACACATACCGAAGACTCTTGTGATCGGTAAAAATCTGACACTTGGCTCCATAAAGATAGTGTCTCCACAACTTGAGAGTAAAAGCCACAGCTGCAAGCTCTAAATCATGAGTGGGATAATTCACCTCATGCGGCTTCAATTGCCTAGAAGCGTAGGCAATCACTCGATCATGTTGCATCAAAACTCCACCTAGACCTCGTCTAGAAGCATCACAAAACACCACATACTCCTCACTATCGTCTGGAAGTGCCAAAACAGGAGCACTAGTCAAACGATCCTTTAACTCTTGAAAACTTTGCTCACACTGATCTGACCATTCGAACTTGACTCCCTTTCTGGTCAATCTAGTTAGTGGAGCTGCAATCTTCGAAAAGTCTTGCACAAATCGCCGATAGTAACCTGCTAACCCCAGGAAACTACGAATCTCCGTCACAGTTGTGGGTCTTTTCCAATTGGACACTGCTTCTACCTTCTGGGGATCCACACTAACACCTTCAGCTGAAACTACATGACCCATAAATCCCACTTTATCCACCCAAAACTCACACTTACTGAACTTGGCAAACAACTGCGCATTCCTCAAAGTCCGCAAAATCAATCTTAGATGTTTGGCATGCTCCTTCTCACTTTTTGAGTACACCAAAATATCATCTATGAACACGATCACGAAGCGGTCAAGATATGGACTAAACACCCTATTCATGAGATCCATGAACGCCGCGGGTGCATTAGTAAGTCCAAAAGGCATTACCACAAACTCATAATGACCATAGTGTGATCGAAATGCAGTCTTGGCTACGTCACTATCCCGAATCCGCAATTGATGATAACCAGATCTCAAATCAATCTTTGAGAACACTGAGGCACCTCTCAACTGATCGAACAAATCATCAATGCGAGGCAACGAGTATTTATTCTTCACTGTGACTTGATTCAGTTTCCTATAATCAATGCATAGTCTCATGGTGCCGTCCTTCTTCTTAACAAACAACACCGGAGCACCCCATGGAGACATGATAGGCCGAATAAAACCCTTATCTACTAGACATGAATGAATGCGTAGCTCCGGGATCAATTAAAACAAATGCTGGTTGACCAAAAATTAACAACGTACCAATGATGACATCTGGAGAAGTACGACCCTCCTGCTGGGTCATAGCATGGAGTCTAGCGCGAGTCGCGGGACGCCCACGCTGACCACTCCCCTGCTGAGAACCACTCCTAGTTGCTGAACCTCCACGAGAACCACCACTAGAGCTTCTAGCTGAAAACTGACCGCCTTGCTGAGAAGGAGCGGTCCTCTGTGCCAACAAAGGGCAGTCTCTCCTAAAATGATCCAGACCACCACACTCAAAGCATCCAGAAGACTGCTGCTGACCAAAAGAAAAAGCTTGACCACCAGAAGATCCCCCTTGGGAACTACCACCAGCACTAAACTGACCGGCCTGCTGCCTACCCAACTGGCTCCTGGAGGGTCTCCTGAAACGTCCTCCAAATCTACCCCGAGAACCAAAACCTGATCCTCCACTACTACCACTGCTCGCTGAAGATCCAGAAGCGGATGAGGAAGCGGCCTTCTTCGATGGACCCTGGCTGGGACCACCGAAATCTCTTGGCCGTGCACTAAAAGTTCTCCTGGTCTCAATGGCCATGGTTGCAGTAACCGCATCAAGAAAAGTCGGGTAAATACCACCGACCATCTTATCTGCATAAACCCCGCCAAGAGCTCCAACAAACATGTCAATCCTGGTCCTCTCATCAGGAATCAAATAGGGCACATGGTAGCTCAGGGAAGTAAACCTCTGCTCAAACTCAACGACACCCTCATCATCCCCCTTCTTCATGTTCATGAAGTCTGACTGAATCCTGATACGCTGAGCGTGACCGAAATACTGACCCAAGAAGAGCGTCTTAAACTCCTCCCAAGTCATGTCCTAAGCACCACCACTATTTCTGCTAGCAAGGGTCCACCAATGATGCGCTGAGTCATCCAGAAAAGTCACTGTCATCTTCACTTTCTTTTCTTCCGGCAGGTCAGTGCTCTCAAAAGCCATTTCCATCTTATTTACCCAAGTGTGCGCATCAAGGGGTCCCTTGGCGCCCTTGAACTCAATTGCACCAGCATCGAAGACATCCTTCTTCTTCACAGACCGAGGCTGCTGAACTCTATCTAACACACCTCTCAGCATGCTCCCAATCGAATCAACCAATCCTCTAGCCTCATCACCCTCACTGGCGTTGGTCGAGGAAGCTACACGGGGTCGGCGCCTAGGAGGCATAGTACCTAAGGAAGAAGACATTAAGTAGTCTGTCCATAAGACTAACAGAACTAACACACATACCCAATAACACATAGTATCAAAAGCAGAAACTGCCGATGAATCCGCCACGGTCGATCGGATCATCACTCTATAGACACTATGGCTACTTACGCAAATACGATAGTGAGTAGAAAACAGAAGATGAAACCTAGAGCTCTGATACCAACTGTCAAGACCCGCCCCGAATTTCACCCTGAAACCCGAGGTGAGTCCTGTGGGGACCACCTCCAAGGAAAACTTACCGAAAGACTCGGCAAACCTCCTTTGAAAATGGACAACCCTAACCCGGAAAAATTACAGAACACTTTTAACCAATAATATGAATTCTTCAACTTAATCCAAATAACCAAATAAAATAATACACAGATATTTTTCTGAAAGTATTCAGAGCTACTACAAGCAATACAACGGAAGCTACTAGAAATCCTAGTGATTACACAGAAGACTTACTGGTGAACAGTAGTGGAGAAATGAGTGACTATGCCTCGTCGCCTCCTTCTAGACCCCACCCGAACTCTGCAGACTGGGCATTTAAAAACGAAGGAAAAGCCCAGGGGAAAATATTTCATCACGTCAGAGTGAGTGGACAAAAATAATCTCAACAACAATAATATTTCCCCAAGAAATTATCAATGAAAACGACTAGTTCTGGCTAGTCCCCAAATCTTAAACAAAGACAGCCTTTTAGGCTCAAATTATAAATATATATATATCAGTATGTATTAACCACTCGTATGCTCCATGTATGCTATCTATGAATAAGCTTTAAAATAGATAGTCACACCAGGCTAATACGATTGCGTCTAACGCTCACGTCGCTCCATACTGGCATTTTTCCTCAGAATGGAGGATAAAGATCGAGTGGTTATAAATACGTGCTTACTCCTTGTACGACATCTTTGAATAAATAAATGCAAGATTAGAAAGTCGCACAGGGCTACGACACTCGCGTCTAACGCTCATGTCACCCATACCGGAATTGTGCCTCGCGTATAGGGGAAATCACGTATAGCTAGCTAGCATTCTCTTTCATACATACTATTCTCGGAATTTTGCCTCGAGTATAATCGCAGAAATTCTCAATTTTGGGAAAATATCCAATAAAAGAAATTACTCAACAATAAAACAATTCAAACACATTATATAAAACAAAAGTCCACTCACAACTTAGGCCTAAGCCTGACGTCGGTCGGAGGTCTCCTCTGCTCGAGCCTCCTCGCGTCCTGTTCCAAACATAATTAATTCCTTAAAATAAAACACCGACAAAACATGCATAAATAAATATGCTTCGCGCTCAACCAAGCCTAACCCTCCAAAAATCTTAAATCCACTGCCAACCTTAAAACTCCACAAAATTTATCGACATCCTCAAAAAAACACTTTTCACCAAATAAAATCCAATGACCGGATTATTAATTAATAATCTGCCAAAAATACTTAACTTCAACAAATCTCAAACCTATCCAAAACTCCTCCAAAAATTCTAAAACTTATTCCATTAAACTCCTCACATTTTTCTCCACCAAAAACATTTTCTCGGCGCCGGCGCCGGCAACGGCGGTCGGCGACCAACTCCGGCGACCTCCGATGGTCACCAAATTTTGGCAGCATCTTCCTCTCAACCTCCTCTACAACATTCCTAACTACCAGAAACTCCAATTCTAAGCCTAAGCACATCAATCGAACGGAAATACACAATAAAGCCCTAGAAATTCAAATTCTGATTTCTCCTTACCTAGCTCACGACGGAGCGAGCCCTTTGGAGGGATTGAAGCACGGGAGGAGGGCTTCCTTTTGGGCTATGGCTCGCCGGCTATGGCGGCCGGAGGAAGGAGTTCTGGCGAGAAAACCGATTCCGCAGTCGGAGCTTTCGGGTGGCGTTTCTCCCTCACGGCGGCGCTAGGGAGGCTGCCACCGGTCTAGGATTGCTGCTGGGAGGGAGACCGACCGAACAGGACCGATCCGGCGGCGAACGGAGGTCGGACGACGACGGACTGGCGACGGAAAGAAATCGGCAGAAAACTGGGCTCGGGGAGAAGAAAATCGGGAGGAAGAGAGAGAAAGAAAAGAAGAAGAAATGGGTTGGGCTTGGCCCAGCCGACCCAACACTCCTTTTAACCCAAAATTCCAAATTTCAACACCCGAAAATAATACCCTAATAAAATTACCTTTTACTAGCAAAAATTACCATTTTTTACCGTCGTCAAAATTTCTTCCTTAGAATAATTCCTTCAAAATATTAGTCCCTCAACACCCTCTGGGGACTAATTAAATTACACACTTAGTGACGAACACGGTAAAAACTCTTATTACCACTATGCTAGTAATTAAAGTAAAAATTAAGATTCGGAGCGTGACAATGGCGGCTTGATTGCTATCTCACAATTACCAAGTTCAAAGAAAAGAATGAACCACAACAACAGCTGTGATCGAGAATGGGTGCCAGTGGAGCATACTGTCCTCAGAAGAAGATATAGTCTCTTATCATACCAGCCTTAACTTTTGGTTTCCATTTCTGTAACATTCCCACCAACACCTTTCCAGAATTCTTTTGCATTCCATCATATTTGTCTCTAGTAAACACTACCAGAAAATAGTTCTTGGCCGACGAAAAAAAATCGTCGCCCTGTTTAAAAATTTCGTCGCCTAAGTACTTAGGCGACGACATGTCGTCGGCCAAGAAGTCGTCGCCAGAAGTCCGTCGGTGAAGAACTTGGGCGACGAAATATAATTCCGTCGTCGCCTAAGAGTAATTCTTAGGCGACGATACTAATTTCGTCGCCTAAAATATACCTCTCGTCGCCCAAAAATATTCGTCGCCCAAGATTTAACACCTTGGCCGACGAAATTTTTTTTCGTCGCTTAAAATCTTCTGACCTTGGGCGACGAAAATAAATGTTTCGTCGCCTAAGATCACTACATCTTAGGCGACGATATTATTTTTCGTCGGCCAAGGTGTTAAATCTTGGGCGACGATTTATAGATTTCGTCGCCTAAGATATATTTAAATTTTTTTTAAAAAAATAATTAAATAATTATTTTAAATATATAAATAATGTTTTTTTAATTTTTGTCATTATTTTTTTTTTCGGCATTTCTTTAAAGTTTTCTAATATTAAAATTTAATTAAAAATAACACAAATTTATAAATTTATAAATAATTTATTACAAAAATTCTGCCTATGGATCGAGAAACCCAAAATCTAACTCATCATTCCCGTTCGGAGGGTCCTGAGGCGGCGGCTGGTCAGGCTGAGGAGGCTGCTGCTGAGGCTGGGGCCACTGAGGATGCCACTGAGGTAATGGTATAGGCGTAGGCATGGGCGGAAACGGCTGTCCGGCCGCAAGTGCAGACATGCAGGCAGTCATCCACTGTCCCATAGCCGCCTGGTTGGCATTGGTGACTTCATTCACCCGCTCCATATGCGCAGCATTAGAAGCCGCATATGATTCCGCCATCGCCGCCATCTCCCTCGCTCTTTGGGCTTCCAGCTCAGACTCTCTCGCTCTTTGGGCTTCCAGCTCAGACTGTAGGCTTGCGAACTGATCCTGTAGCCGAGTGGTCTGGCTGTTGCTGCTTGAGGCTCCGGCGGCTCCCTTGCGCTGAAATCCTGGCGTCGTCTTCAGGATCCCCTTTCCAGCGTCTCCCATACCCCGGCAGTAGTAGGTGTTGGAGCGCTGCGCGAAGGCAGTGGCCATAATCCGCGCCCCAACGGTAGGATCTGAAGTGTCGATCCTGGACATGGCCTCTGACATGTCATCCTCTGCCGTGCCCGGCCATGTGTCGTTCACCATGCCTCTGATGACCTCTTGCTCCGCCTCCCTCACCCTCGCCTAAATGGATATATTATAAAAATATATTAATATACATTTAATAAAATGTAATTAAAATTAAAAATTAGTAAATATAAGGAACTTACAAGATCCTCCTCAGAATGAGGATATGCCCTCTGAAAGGTCCCCACATAGGGGTTCTCCTCTGGCCGCTCTCGCCGCACGTCGTCCATGATGGCCGAAAACGGCCTCGAACCGGCACGATGGTTGGTTGTGTTCTGTTGCCGGTTCTCAGCGTTCACCCGGGCGAGGTGCTTTTTTTAAAAAAAATTATCGTTAGTAAATATTTAAAAACATACAATTATAATTAATTCACTAATTAAATATTCAAATTTGTTTACGAATTACCTGTTTATGAGGGTCGTTGAACTGCGTGACAAGAAGCCACCGCCACTCGTACTCCCGATACTCGAACTCCTTCGGGGTACCCGAACGGTCGCTCCCGTACTTCTTCCAGTGTTCCCGGAGGTCGTGCTTCCACTCCTTGAACCTACATATACAAAAAAAATATTAATAATTTTATTAAAAAAATAAAATTTAATAAATTATTAAATAGCTAGAGGTACCTCTCCCTATGGGTCTTGTCCGCCCAGTCACGTCCCTCCTCGGGAACCACAAACCATTGCTGCATTACCACTTGTTAGTATTTTTTTCGATAATGAAATAATTTATTAGTTAAAAAAATAGTTAAAAAAAAGGTAATTTATTGAGTAAACTCACCGACATCGACTGATGGAGCATCTCCTTCACTCCATCAGGAACCTGGCTCCAGACTCCCCACAACATAGGAAGTCTGGAGCGGATGGTGCCTCCCGCGGCGCGCGTGTACCGGTTTCCCAACGCGGCGTCCACCGGTTTCCCGTTGGAAAACGGGATGGCGATCCGTCCAGCGGACTCGACCGCCCTATCGAGTCCCTTGTTGCTGACGGTGCCTCTCCTGTTCCGCCTTCTCGTTCCGGCGGCTGTGACATTGTGAATCAAATTTAATATTAATAATACATTTTTACAAAAAAAAAATGTAAATCGAAAAAAAAGTAATAATAAATTACCGATCGACGAGGCTGAGCCGACGGATTCGTCTATGTCCGCCTGCTCGGAGACCCTCACGGGATGAAGAGGCGTGGGAAACTCCCGGTAGATATAGGCCTCGTGCGGTGCCACATGCGGGAGCTGCTCCCGAATCGGTCGACCCTCCTCATCGACGCGAGGTATCGCCGGTATCGTCGGAGGAAGGAAGAGGCCGGACGGCACCATAGGGACCCCGGATGACCCGCCATCACCGTCGGTCGGGGACGACTGTGTGGGGGCGTCGCTGCGGGATCGCGACCGGCGAAGTATGGGTGGATGACGAGGAGCCGTCGCTGCGGGACCCGACTGCCCAGCAGAACCCGAGCCGCTCGCGCCACCCATCAGTTGCGCATGTCGGGCCGTCAACTGCCACGGAAACCCGATCGACGGTGATTCCGACGGGTTGTTTGAGGTACCGTCCGAGCCGTCTTGTCCAGAAGTTCTTCTCTTGGCCATCCTGTTTAAAATAACCATAAATTTATTAAAAATATTTTACCGTCTTAAAATAACCATAAATTTATTAAAAATATTTTACCGTCTTATAATAATTTAATAATTATTATAGGATTTATTATTTTTTTTTATTCACATAACAAATTATTTACATTAATAAGGGCTTATTATATCACAAAATTTAATATAATAATATTTACATCCTTCCTAAAAAAATAATCCATTATTTCTTACAAACCCTAAACCCTAAATAAACCCTAAACCGTAAACCCTAAACCCTAAATAAACCCTAAATTATTTAATCATTTACAATCCTAAACCCTATACCCTAAACCGTAAACCGTAAACCCTAAACCGTACATCACAATTTACAATTATCACAACAACAAACATTTACAATTATCACAACAACAACAATTTACAATTATCACAACAACAACAATTTACAATTTACAATTATCACAACAACAACAATTTACAATTATTACAACAAAAAAAACAATTAAAACCAATTTAGGGTTTTAGGGTTATACCTTAAATTGTGGGTCGACGTCGGGGTCGGGGTTCCGAATTGGGGTCGGGGTCGGGGTCGGAGAGAGGGAGAGAGAGAGGGCAGAGAGAGGATTTTCGGAGAGAGAGAGAGAATATGCTTGGCGGCTGAAGAAATGGTTAGGGTTTCCGAATTTTTGCCTTTTATACTGGCGTTCTTGGGCGACGATTCTGTAAAAATCGTCGGCCTGTTTTGTAAAAATCGTCGGCCAAGAGACTCTTGGCCGACGATTTTTGAAATCGTCGCCCTGTTTTTTTAAAAATCGTCGGCCAAGATAGTATATTTGGGCGACGACATTCTTCACTATAAATATCGTCGCCCAACATGAAGAAAATCGTCGGCCAAGATGTTATACTTGGGCGACGACATTCTTCATTATAAATTTCGTCGCCCAAGATGAAGAAAATCGTCGGCCAAGAGTTCTATCATAAAATTCAGACTATTTGACCCTCCAAATCACGTAATCTGGCCGGACCTTCAACTGAGAATAGTTTCCAATCGACGAGACTCTTACGGGGCTATAAAAATTTGGTAAAAAATAAATAACCGGGAAAGGGCTACCACTAGGCAGAAATAAATGTGTTTCGTGCGACCGGAACAACCGGCACCGAAAATTTACCGGAATATCTTCATTTTTCACGGGTTGACGTATTTCACCGTTCCGGTTATATCTTATTTCAAGACTTTTTTGCGTTTGAGGCCTCTACGTATACGTTGTCTTCAAAACGACACTTAAACTAAACACTTATATAAAAAAGTTATACAACATTAGTACATATAACGTGAGTTTATTGATCGGAGAAGAGGAACTGAAACCCGACCGTCAGATTTGACCAGCATAAAGAATTACGTAGGTGGAAAAAAATTCAGCTCCATCTGACAAAGATAAGGGCTCGATCCGTCCGGTCAATCGGCGCGGTCAAACCCCTAAACGGACGGAAACGGCTATTCGACCCTCCAAATCACGTAATCTGGCCGGACCTTCAACTGAGAATAGTTTCCAATCGACGAGACTCTTACGGGGCTATAAAAATTTGGTAATAAATAAATACCCGGGATATTTATTTTAATTATTCAAATGAAATTTAAATGTGTTTTATTTTATTTTAATTATTCGGATTAATCTTGGCCGACGAAATTAGGCTAATTCGTCGGCCAAGATGATACTTGGGCGACGATATTTGTTAAAATCGTCGCCCAAGAGTGAAAATAAAAATTTAATCAAATGAAATTTAAATGTGTTTTATTTTAAATTTCCTCCATGGCTTGCGGAGCTCCCAACGACGCTCCTAAATACAACTTCATGTATGTGACGCATTCATGCGCAATATATGCTTCAGCTATACATCCTTCAGGCGCGGATTTATTAGTGACATAATCTTTGTACTCACCAAGTTGCCTGTAAATATAAGATTGCAAACTATACGTTACAATTATTGAACATGTACGTACATATATGTATTCTGGAGATGTAAGTGAATAAAACATACCTTTCCATGGGATACATCCAAGTGAAGTGTACTGGACCGGTAAGCAACAATTGCTGGGGAAGATGGATCATCAGGTGAGGCATGATATCGAAAAAATTTGGCGGAAAGATCCTCTCGAATTTACACATGATGTATATGATGTCTGCCTGCATTTCCCGGAGATCGGATTTTCTCACTTCCCTTGTGCACAACTTCATGAAGAATCTTGACAGCGCTACTAACGGCTCCACAACCTGGCCAACCACACATCACAAATTTAATATAAAATCCATTTACGACAGGTTAACCGTAATTTTAACCACAAATTTACCTGACGGTGAAGGAACGGTCGAATGAAAACAGGGAAGAGACGTTGTAGCAGAATATGACAGTCATGACTCTTCAAGCCGTATATCTTATTCTCCCGCAAGTTCACACACCGGGCTATATTTCCTGCAACGCCTGAGGGATACGTCACACAACTCATCCACCTGAAGATCTGGGTCTTCTGATCAGGCTTCACGGTGTAAGGAGCCCAAGGCATCTTTTTCTTCCCCTCTTTCAGCCAAAGATGTTTTCTGATTCCCATTTTCTTAAGATCAACGCGTGCCTTAGGACCGTCTTTCGTCTTCCCCTCCAAGTTGAGCACTGTACCTACCACACTGTCGCAGACATTCTTCTCTATGTGCATCACATCTAGGTAGTGCCTGATCAACAGCGTACTCCAGTACGGGAGTTCCCAAAATATGCTCTTATGTGTCCAGAATTTGTACCTGTCTGGTCTTTCAGGTATTCTGGCCACAATATCGGGATGATTGCTGAGCTGCCCAAAATCATACTCATCCAGCACTGCTAAAATCTCTTCCCCCGACCATCTATGCGGCTCCACACCTCTCTCTTCGGTCCCATCAAATGCCCCGGTATCTATCCGCCAGGGGTGATCATGTGGTAGGTAAGCACGGTGACCCATCCGGACTATCTTGTTGCAATGATTGCTGCACCCCTGGGAGCTAAGGCACTCAGGACAAGCCTTGTATCCCCTAACAACGTTGCCGGACAACATCCCACGTGCAGGAAAATCACTGATGGTACCAACAATCATGGCATGCATCTGGAACATCTCCTTTTTGTGGGAGTCATAAGTGGGATGACCAACCTCCCAAAGCAATTTACACTCTTCAATCAGCGGTCTCATATACACATCGAGACACTTCCCTGGATAACAACAACAACCACAACAAATTCAGATAACGACTATATATGACCAACAATATAGAACAAAAACAATAAATGGAGAGGTGTTGAACCAACAGCAATATATACAATATGAAGGGAAAGTAGATACCTGGATAACCGGGCCCCGGAATCAACAAGGTCAACATGTTGTATTCCTTCTTCATGCACATCCATGGAGGAAGGTTGTAAGGCACCAAAATGACCGGCCATATACTGTACGAAAGACTCATGGTCCCAAAAGGGTTGAACCCGTCGGATGACAGCCCGAGCCTCACATTCCTCACCTCTGAAGCAAAATGAGGAAACTCCCTGTCTATATGCTTCCACGCCTCCCCGTCAGCAGGGTGTACCATGAGGTCTTCGTCATGCACCTCCCTCACAGCGTGCCATCTCATAGCTTCGGCCGTCTTTGAAGACATATACAACCGCTCCAGCCTATCCCTCAACGGGAAATAGCGAAGTACCTTAACAGGTTTCCTGTTGCCTGCGGGAGTCCGCTTATACCTGTCGGTCCCACATACCGGACAACGATGAAGGCCTTCAAGGTCATTACCGTCTGCATCTTTACCCCAGAATAGAACGCAGTCATATCTGCATGCATGGATCTTGATGTAGGAAAGCCCGAGATCTCTCAAGATACGACGGACCTTATGATGCGTGGTGGGATGACGATGACCGTCGGGCAGGAGCGAAGCAGCGTACTGTAGATACCTATCAACAGCCGTCACGGTCGATTTTGTGTCAACCTTGATATGCATCACCTCCATCACACACTGAAGAACGGTCTTCTCATGACCTGGGCACAGAGGGGTCTGTTGGAAAGCAATAAGTCTGTTGTACTTGGCTATACCGGCAGTGTTGACACCTCTAGGGACGGCCTGCATCGGCGCCTGAGGAATGTGCTGTCGTTCAGGGCATACACCGCTGTCATGAGGAAACATGTCGTTGATGAAGGTCGTTGTTGGATCGTTGGATGTACTGCCTGTCTCATCAAACTGTCCATGATCATGCGGGCGTGATGAGGTTTCACCGTGATATATCCAACATGTGTAACGTTCCCAGAATCCGTTACTCTTCAGGTGGTCCCATACTGTCCCCAACGGAAATCGATGCATATCACTGCGACACTTACACATCTTGCACGGGCAATAGAACATGCCACTCCCGTCAGCATTGGCCTGCGCATATTGCATAAAATCCCAAACTCCTTCAGCATATTTTCTGTGATATCTTGGAAGAGAAATCCAACTCTTATCCATATCCTGAAAATAACACATATATATATCAATATTTAATGAACATATCTTTTATATATATATATATTAATGTAATACAACATACTAATTATTAATTATATATATCTAGTTCGAGCGGATTCCGTGGTTTCAGAAGGCAAGTGTCAATGTCACGGAGGGCGAACCCCCTACAGGAACCAGGCAGGACTCGTTTGTGATCACGGAGGCGAACCCCTATCGACCCCTTCACCGAGAAGAGTGGTCAGTTTGTGATCTTGAGATCCAGTTAAACAAACCTGTGAACCATATCTATGACAGAACGGCCCCTTACTCAGCTTGGAACAAACTCTATGCATATATATATATATATATATATATATATATATCATTAATTCAACTCAAATAAAACTGAAAATCAATATATATATATGCACATATATATATGTGCATATATATGCATATGTACGTACCTGGGAGTAGCTCCACAAACTATGTATGGACAAATTTCCACAACACCGAACGATTTGAAGAACTAGATAAATTTATGTTTAAAATTTTCAAAGTTCTCATTCTTCTATCCCGCCTCACAATATATAGAAGAATCTTGGGCGACGAAATATTTGAGTTTCGTCGCCTAAGAATGAAAAATCTTGGGCGACGAAATATCTCAGTTTCGTCGCCTAAGGATAAAAAACTTAGGCGACGAAATAAATATCTTAGGCGACGAAATATTGTTTCGTCGCCCTAGTTTCTCTCTTAGCCGACGAAATGTATTCTTAGGCGACGATTTTATTTTCGTCGCCTAAAGTTGGACTTTAGGCGACGATTTTTTTCCCTTGGGCGACGAAAAAAAAAATCGTCGCCTAAGTTCCCTCTTACGCGACGAAAAAAAAAATCGTCGCCCGGTTTTTTTTGTTTCGTCGCCCAAGACCCATTTTCTGGTAGTGAAATAACTCTCTACATCAATATTACCATCTAAGAGGCCATTATCAGTAATCATGATAGAGTCCAAAGAGTGCTTAATTATATCATATAGTACCTCTTTTGCCTTATCAAAATGGTCTGACTCGAAAAACTGATTCACCAACTCTTCTTTGCAAAAATTATCTTGAATCAGACCATGTTGCTCAGTGTGAATCATATGTCACATTCAAAAAATCCTTGAAAAGCTTAATTACCTCCATGTGGTAGAAAACAGCTTGTCATTCACTTTATTTCTAAAGCACTGAACAATTTCAACAATTTCAACAATTTCTACCAGCATCTTTATTCTTCGCAGGAGTAACCCATATAGGCTTTACAAGAGGAACTTGTATCTGCAAATGACTCACCTTGTAGCTTCTTATACGATTTAGTATGGTCAAGCTTTTTCTGTTTTGACTCACTGACTCTTCCTTATAGATCATTCAGCAAACATCAAAAAATTTGGGTGATATTATAAAACTTGGCTCTTTATGTTCATGCGGTGGTACATTGTTAATGCGTTTTATTCATCCTATTAAATATATATGGATGAATCTAGATTCAGTTTTCCTGCTTTCTCTTGATTTGGTTGATTTTATTATGTTTATCCAAATCCATGGTTAACACCAACTCTTAAGGATCTCTGCAAAAGTGTCAGACTTTGGTATGAGTTACTGTTTCAGCCACATAAAACCACTCTTTTTATAATGATTCATTAATCCCCATATTATTTTCTGAATTCTTATAATCAGATCTCAAACTACATAAAAGAAAAGAATCAAGAAATTTCACTATGGAAGAGTTCCATCAATAGTAGGAACTCTATTTCTGTGTTCAAATGATACAAAAAAGAACCCCAGAATCAAATCATTACATGCTCCCCCTTCACTTCTTCAATCAGTCCCTTCTGCTTGCCAATGGCACCACCTCAGCTAGAGGAGTCGACAAAGGCGTCGGAAGCGGAGATGTTCTGCAAACCGGACATGTAGGATGAAGCCGCAGCCATGGATCAACGCACTTGAGATGAAAGAGGTGTACACAATCTGGAAGTAACCGGAGTGTATCGGTGGCCTTGTAATCTGCTAGACATATAGAGCAGCAGGAAGCAGTGGAGTCTGTCTTCTGTAGCTTGGCCTCGGAGTATAGCATCTTCGGGTAGCTTTTGATGGTGTTGTCATCGAGTCCTATATCTACAACAAAGCTTTGCAGGTCTGGAGGGTCGAGGGCGTTGATCCCCCGCGTTGCAGGGTGCGTTGGTGGAGGAGTTCTAGTGCAGAAATAGAAAGCAAGGGTGATGGTCGTGATGAGAAGAAGAATGCCAACTGA
Source organism: Fragaria x ananassa (assembly GCA_034370585.1). NCBI lineage: Eukaryota > Viridiplantae > Streptophyta > Magnoliopsida > Rosales > Rosaceae > Fragaria > Fragaria x ananassa. The sequence continues at coordinate 12,999,084 of CP139753.1, read as the reverse complement.
TACACCAATGCCACAGCCGAATCCTCCAATGTTGTTAGAGCCGAGAAAACCACTTGTGTCAGTTGTGTTGTTCATGATGATCCAGCAAGAGAAAGAGGAGGAGGAGGGATTGAGAAGGAAGACAATGCATATGATACAAGAAGTGGTTTATTGGTTTGGTCAGCCATTGATACAATGCCAAAACAAATGGTGATTTGGGGAATCCAAGTCAACGGTTACATTTGGAGAGAGAGAGAGAGAGAGAGAGAGAGAGAGAGAGAGAGTAACAGGTGGAGTTTTAATCAAAGGAAGGTGTCAACAGAAATAGTGATACGGGTCTGTAGGTTATAGGGTAAGGTATATCATCTGCTCTACAGATGTGTATACATACATTAATAGGAGCATGTGACACGTGTCTTACAGGGGTTGTGGATTATTATTTAGGGTTGAATAAAATGTTGTAGTCATACATATTTGTAGAATATAATTTTCCATATCACCTTGTGACGTTCTTTCTGTCTTTGCCAAGGACCCAACGGTAGGACTCTTGTTAACTAAGAGGTTAGCGCTTGTTTTAGAAATAAAATGATGGTTTGGTTGATCAGGTTAGTCATTCGTCAAAGGATGCAACTAGTTCTTTTATGATTGTGCTTTGGCAAGTGAGGAGTAATTACGGACTCGATCCTTTTACAAGTTGAGATGTGGTGGACACATATCGGTTTGGTACGTTTCCCTGTGTTTAATTATTAAACTAAGTGATTACGTTACTAACTACTCACAGATGAACAAATAAACATACATCTCTAACGGTGAGATTCATAAATTGATATATTTAGTAAGAATTTTGAAATTTAAGTATCGATTTAACAATGTTGCTCAATCAGTTATTGCTATTTATTATGTTTTAACAAATTCTAAAGTGACACGTGGGCAACAAATGAGAGAGAAAATTTAGCTATTGCTTTAATTATGCATGAATCATTTAAATTTGTCAATTTCATTAAACAAATATCAAATTTAGCAATGGTTTATGTATCACTACTGGAAAAAAGTTCTTAAAAGACATAATTGTTTTAATTCCGTCTTCTAAGTAAAACTTAGGCGACGAAATACTGTTCCGTCACCTAAATAGTTACTTAGGCTACAGAATAATATTCCGTCACCTAAGTTCTACTTAGGAGACGGAAAATGTACTTAGGAGACGAAATTATTTTCATAAAAATAACAAAATAAAAAAAAATATTTACTTAGGCGACGAAATATTGTTCCGTCGTCTAAGTTATACTAGGAGATGGAAAATATACTCAAGAAACGAAATCATTTTTATAAAAAATAAAAAAATAAAAAAATTTATTCACTTAGGCGACGAAAATGTATTTTGTCGTCTAAAATATTTTTAGACGACGGAAAAATTTACTTAAGCGACGGAAGTATTTTTTTTTAAATAAATTTTTTTCATTTAAGTGACGAAATGTATTCCGTGGTCTAAAAATGTCTTATACGACGGAAAAAGTCTTTTAGGCGATGAAAATTATTCCGTGGTCTAAGAATCTCTTAGACGACAGAAAAATTTACTTAGGAAACGAAATTTATTTTAATAAAAAAAATTAAATCACTTAGGTTACGAATTGAGATAATTCCGTCGCCTAAGTTTTAGCCTCCAAAATTAGAGAAAATTTCAAACGAAATTTTTTGAAAATTTAGTTCCCAATTCTTCTACTCTTCCCACTCTTTATCTTTCTTCTACTCAGTCTTTCTTCTACTCCTCAGTCTGCTCTTCTCTCTCTCCCACTCAATTTTTCAGATCGGCATCGACTTCTCTAAGGCCAACCTCCCTAGCCCAGATCGACGTCCATTTCTCCAAGGCCGACCTCCCTAGCCCAGACCGGCATCGACTTTGCTCTCTCCTCCGCTGCCTCTCAACGTCGCTCACCATGTTCACTGGTAACACTTTTAAGTATCGCAACTAACTTAATGAGAACAAAATTGCAAAATAAATAGTACTTGAACCTAAAATTTTGCAAGATTACATAATGCAAAAATTAAAATACGAAAAGTAACTCAAAATTGCTTCTAACTTTTCGATAGATAATCTAAGATAATAAAATTTACACACCCTCATTTACAATCCACATGGACTGATTCATTTTTAATTATAGAATTGTTAAAAATGTCCATTACACGGATAATTTTAAGAGTAAAAAACATGGACATTTTTGACATTTTATAGTAAAAAGTATCATGGTGTGTGTAATGATTGTCATTAAGGGTGTGCAAATTTCACTTTCTATAATCTATTATCTCATATTAGTCACTTTAGTAAATGGCTCTACAGTTTAGAGAGAGAACTAACCATCTTAGGATTAAATCTAGATAAGGTTTAGCTATTATAGGCTAGCTAATAGCACCACCAAACAACATTAAAAAGCCAAAAAAAAAAAAAAAAAAACCCTCAGTGATTTGCACTAAAGTAGCTCACGCAATTCTTGTAGTATGTTAATTATCTACGTCTGAGCTCTCAAAGACGTCAAACCATAATCTGGTGGGACTCTTTGTTGCAAGAACATTTTGGAAATGAGGATTTAACAAATACCTTTAAATCTACAGTTACGTAACTTACAAGCCAACATTCATTTAACTGTTTATTCGAAAATCTTGATACAGAATTATGCACCGGAACCAGTTTGGGTCTTAGCAAAAAGTTTCAGGCCCAAATTCCATTTCTATGTAAATTAAGCCTAAGCCCACCACGTTCTTAAACCAGCTCACTTTCCTCAACTCCTCCCAGCTTCATTCCCCTCTGTCAAATCCCTCACCAGCCACCATGGCTGTCCCCTCAACCACATGGACGGCGGCGATCTTCCTCATCTTCACAACGCTGCGTTTAATCGAATGCGGCGACAACAACCGCGTCTACACGCCGTGCTCCGACACCAAGATCTCCAGGTCCGACGGCTTCAGCTTCGGGATCGCCTTCGCGTCCAAGGACGTCTTTCTCCGTAACGGCGCTAACGCGACCTCGCAGTTGTCCCCGTGCGACACCAGGCTCTCTCTCTCCAGCGCCAACTCTCAGATCGCCGTTTTCCGGCCTAAGGTCGACGAGATCTCACTCCTCTCCGTCAACTCCTCCTCTTTCGCTCCTGTTCGTTCTCTCTGTCTCTTCTATTCCATTTCGTTTTAGTGCTCCTTTGAATTTGTGAATTGCTTAGGGTTTTGATGGGTTTAGGGTTGATGTGGATTTTTAGGTTGGGAATTGTAAAATGTTAGTATCAGTTTTGAATGTTTAGCAAGATTTAGACTTGAATGTAATGAAAGTATCAAATTTTAGTTATGTTTGTGAAGATTTTAGTGGAATGTGAGGCTAGTTTTGAATTCAACTAATTTATTGTGGTTTTCGGGTTTGAATTTGCAGGATAATTATGGTGGATATATGGTTGCTTTTGCTGGGCATAAGTATGCTGCAAGGTCTACTGCAGCTTTTGTTGCCAATTCGACCTACACTGTCACCAGCTTTACTCTGGTAAGTAAGGACATTACAATTGGAATTAAAGATTTGAATTTGATAATGTCGTTTGTGGTTTAGATTATTTAGTGAATGTGTTTTTATATATATGCAGGTTCTTGAGTTCACCAAGGGCAGGCTGCAGAACCTGTACTGGAAAAGAGATGGGTGCGCCAAATGTTCAGGGAACTCCAGCTTTGTTTGCCTCAACAACCAGGACTGTGCAATCAAGACTAACAGCTGCAAGTCCCACGGAGGCACTGTTGATTGCAGCCTCGGGATCCAATTGGCGTTTTCAGGGACGGATAAGCACCTTTCAGTTCTGAACTCATGGTATGAAGTACAGAACCTTGGTCAGTATTCCCTTTATGGTCTCTATTCAAATTTGAAGGATTCTCTCACTAGCCAGTATAACAAGTTTTTCTGATGTAAAAACTTTTACTGTATTCGTGTAATTTTTTCACTACCCACTCACTAGGTTTGATTGTTCACTTTCAGTGTGTTTTGTTTGTATGCCGTTGTAAAGTAAATTAACTTTGAGGATCATTGTGATTAGAGGAAAGAGATATGATTTCGGTTAACTTTTTCTTTGGTGGTTGAATATTGATTACTGCTTGCAGCTTTAGGATTATTGCTTGTTAGCATATAGGATTTAAGTGACTTCTAGAGTTTCTTGGGACCTAAAACAACATATGTGCTCAGCGCCGATTTTTCAGTGTTACAAATTAACAGTACTGGGTTCTGCTGAAACTGTATTGATATCTGAGTGTTTGGTTGTTTCTTTGACATAGACAATGATCCGAATTCCCAATATCATTTCTCAAACTTCGGAAGAATCAATTTTCCTGTTTTGGTTATGCACTCTCACATCCCCTCGCATGTAACATGACTCGAGTCAAATTTGTGTACACCTAAACATTGTTGAGTGGACTTGAGAGCATCCTACTTCAATATTAATTGGCCATTGGGACGAAGGTATATAAATGAAACATTCAGCTGTTCCTGCCATTTTCAACACCGGCAACCACCTTTGAGATTGTGGCCACTTGAAATTTCTTAGGTAAAGAGGATACTGGGTTCGTGCTCAGGAAGGGTACTCTCAGATTGGCCTTCCTGAAGAAGTCCACAATGTTTTATGAGTTTTGATAAGTAACCACGATGAGTGTGCTCGGGGTATGTTCACAACTGTCACCTCTGTCTCTAGGAAAAGAGCTGCACTCTTTTGCGTGCAAAGGTCGCCTCACAGAAGGCCTGTTTGTTGCTTGTATCAGTTGTATGTAGGCATGATTCGTGAAGTGGTCGCATAGAAGAATATTAGTGTGGTATAAGACTATGAGCCTGAAAAGGCAGAGAATTATGTTCTGCTTTCATACTTATATGCTGCATCTGGGAATTGGAATGCTGCCATTGCTGTGAGATGTGGAAAATCAAGTAAACTTGGATGTGCACCTATAACCTAACACTCTTAAACTGGAGAAAGTACAGATTGAAATATTGAGGAAGCATAGTGAAAGGCTTGCAATCATCGATTATCATAAATTAAGAGTGGTGAATCACTGGGAGTGCATAAATCTGCGCATTTGCGTAAATTGTCACTATCCAGCTAAGTTTAACTCGGGAATATTGAATGGGAGATAAATGTCAGAGACAACAAGCACTTCCCATCATTTCAAAGATGGCTTATGTTTCTGTGGAGGTTGTTGCTAAAGGTCAGTGTAGAAGTTCCAAGAGCGTATCATGTCAAAGAGGGGAGATCGAAGCTGCAGAAATGATTGCCTCCGCTTACTAACATTTCAGTACTTAATGTAAGTAACATCCAAAAATAATTATTTCCTTGTATGAAATTGTAGCATGTTGCACAACACATGTTTGTTACCATTCAGTTATTCTGAATTCTTTCTCTGCCTTAATTCAGATCACATAATAGTTAGAGAGACAATCAGACAAAGTAGATAGAAACAGCAATGATGAAGAAGTGCTTTGCAAAATGAATATGAGGAGCTGAGTGGAATCTAGAAAGCAACACATAATTGGGCTTGAAACACTTTTCGTAGTCCATCTATAATTTCTTTATATCTTTTGGTGGTGTTCAGCTCAATATCAAATTTTGATCACAGAGGTAATTACAACTACATTAATACAAGGAAATGAAATTGTAATACATACTAAGAAGAGATCGGAATGTTGGAGTACCTGAGATATTTCTGGATAGCTGGAGTTAGTGCATATACGTATGAAGCAGAAAGAAGGGATTACAAGCAAGAGTGCAAGCGCCTGATCGATAAAAACTGCGTGCGAGTAAACTTGGATAATTAGAGAACCTTATCAGTGGCTGATGATGAACAAAACTAAGTTGCAATGCACAGCTGGTTGCCTGGTTGGAGATCACCACCAAAGTGAGCTTGCCTTGGCAATGTTGCCAGTGTTGGGAAAAATAATATAATAGAAGTAACAACTCAAAATCACATAAATGATAAATATGCAAAGATGTAAAAGATAGAGAAAAGGGAACACCGGATATAACATGGTTCGGCGATGTGCCTACGTCCATGAGGCAGCAATAACAAGAACTTCCATTATGAAATAATGGGTACACGAGATACATAACTTCAAGAACAGTACTTGAAGGAAACCCTCTCTCACACTTGTTTTGTTATCAACTACTCTACACTCTCAACTTGGAGTGGACAATCTTCTCTACTTGGAAGATAGATGTTTCTCTCTTGGAAGAAACACTTGAGATGGATGAGATGCCTGGAATGAGCAAATGACTCTCCTTTTATAGGCTAAGGGGGAACCATCTAGACCTCTCATTAGTGCTCTCCCAATAAATGGTACTTCATGAATATTCCTGTAACTCATGCCTTGACCATAACTCCAAAATCATCCATGTTCCTTATGTAACTCATGTAACCTTTGTGTAACTCATGGAACCTTTCATATCCTTCATTACAATTTTATTTATTTTGGTATGGATATTATAACAATCTCCCCCTCCAGACCAACCCGAGGAAATACGCGGCAAGACTTCTACTTGAAGTACATCCCAGCGGACTTGCTGCAATACTCCAACTTCTGTTGTGGTGCAACCTTAGTCAACATATCTGAAGTATTCTTGTTGGTGTGAATTTTCCTCAACTGCAAAAGCTTCTTTAACACTATATCTCGTATCCAATGATAACGTAGATCAATGTGTTTAGTGCGAGGGTGATATTGAATTTTTACTCAAGTGAATTGCACTCTGACAATCACAATGCACCATATACCTTTCTTGCTTCACACCCAACTCCTGAATGAACCTTTGCAGCCATATCATTTCCTTGCCTGCTTCGTTTACCGCTATGTACTTGGACTCAGTGGTGGATAAGGCAACACACTTCTGTAACTTAGACTGCTATGATACAGCTCCCCCACAAAATGTAAATAAGTACTCAGAAGTGGACTTTCTGTTATCAAGGTCCCTAGCATTTGTGAAACCCTCCAAAACGGGTTCGGATCCACCAAAAGACAAGCACAACTTTGAGGTGCCCCTCAAATATTTGAGTATCCACTTAACAACTTCCCAATGCTCTATGCCAAGGTTAGATAAATATATACTAATAACTCCAATTGCATGAGCAATATCTGGACGAGTACATATAATTAACCACTAACCAGAGAAGCATATATACATGTTTGCTCGATCGATGGCCATTCCTCTCTTAAACTTGCTACTACTTGATGCTTTCTTCAACTGAAAACAAAGAAACCTCAAATCATCCTACTACTCCTTCTCCATCCAAACAGCCTTCTCGCGCAGAGTAAGTGGCAACTTAGAAAAGCTTTTTTGTTTTTTGCTTTTCAGGATCGAATGTCTTTGCGTGAGCCAATCCATCTTGAATGTTGCCGTGTCCGCCTTCATCATCGATGTGGCAGTCGGCATTATACACCAGAAAACTGTGGATGGCCAACGCCGACGTGCTGATCATTCTCGCAGTGACGCTAATCTGCCGAACCTCCGCCGGGAACACCTGGACTTCCGGTTCGAACTCGAAGCGATGAGCGATATCATTAATGGAGCCTTGGATTCTGACCTCCGCCTGCGTCATCCTTTCCACGCATGCCCGCATCACGTCCAAGATCGCCGGCCGATTGACTTCCACCGCCTCCGCCTCAGCCGCTTCAAATTCAAGAAAATCCATGCCCTGATTCATGCGATCCAGTCCGTAATCTAGTCTTTGCAGCGCGTGATTGAACCCTGCCAAGCCGCGATTGACATTTACCTAAAAAAAAACGCCGGCATTGGCCTGAGGGACGCCGCCTGCATTCGCGTGAGGGCCGCCGCCTGCAATCGCCTGAGGGCCGCCGCCGGCGTTGGCCTGAGGGTTATCATGAGCGATGAGGCCGTTAGCATGAGGACCGCCGACATTTGCATTAGGGACGGGGAAGACGGGAGGGCCGCCGACGCCATTTGCCTGAGGACCGACGCCGTTTGCCTGAGCACCGGCAGCGACGTTTGCCTAAGCACCGGCAGCGACGTTTGCCTGAGCACCGCCAACGCCGTTAGCCTGAGCACCACCGCATGCATTTGGCAGAGCACCGGCAGCGATGTTTGCCTGAGCACCGCCAACGCCGTTGGCCTGGGCAACGCCTCCGGCATTTGCCTGAGCACCGGCAGCGACGTTCGCCTGAGCACCGGCAGCGACGTTAGCCTGAGCACCGCCAACGCCGTTTGCCTGAGCACCGCCGCAGGCAATTTCCTGAGCGTTGTTGTCGTCGTTGTTCATGGTGGAGGTTTTGGAATTTAGGGTTTTGGTTTCTTGAGATGGAGAAGAGAAATGAAAGCTAAGAGCATCTGCAGCGGACGCAGATCTGAGCACGAGCAAGAGGGAAAACGGCGGGCCAGCCCAGAAAAGAGAAGAAGCAGGCAGAAAAGAGACGTGCAGCGGTTGGCTATGGCGAGGGAGACCGCTCGTTGACCGGGAGCTCGAGCTGTTGCTCGCCGGCCTGCTCGTTCTGTCTGGCGGAGCCCACCTCACGTGTCTTTTTTCTTAGTGAGGTTTTTATTTGCTCATCGGGTTTTTGTTTTCATTGGAATTTTTGTTACAGTAAGGATGGAGCTGTTCATGGATTGTCTGATACCATTGTGGGTGTTCTTGGAGGAGGACAGCTGGGTCGAATGCTGTGCCAAGCAGCTTCCAAAATGGCCATTAAGGTCACGGTGTTGGACCCAGAAGAAAGCTGCCCTGCTAGTAAGCTTGCCCATCACCATATGGTTGGTAGCTTCGATGATAGTGCCACTGTCCAGCAATTTGCCAAAAGGTTCGATTTTTACTGAGTTGGTATTGTGTTTGCTCAAGTTTGAAAATTTAGAGCTTTGTTTTTGTGATTGAAGCGAGTATAATGTTGTGTTTGGTGGTTAGGTGTGGAGTTTTGACTGTTGAAATCGAACATGTGGATGTGGAGACATTGGAGAAGCTTGAGCAGTAAGGAGTAGACTGCCAGCCGAAAGCCTCTACAATCAGAATCATTCAGGTTTGTTTCTTCATTCTGCCAATGACTTTTCGGATTAAGTTGTTCTACAATTTTCACTGTATTGTGTGGTGTACTAACCTTGGCGAGCATTGGGGTATGTGACAGGATAAATATCTTCAGAAGGTTCACTTTTCGGAGCATGGTATTCCACTTCCTGAATTTATGGAGGTTTGTTAGTTTTTATGCATACGATTTATGGATTAGCCTGAGTGAATATTAAAAGTTGCTGTCCGTAACCAGTCATGATATATTGCTTCTCATAACATATGGCAAAGGCAGATGGATGATCTGGAAGGTGCCAAGAGGGCAGGCGACCGCTTTGACTATCCTCTGATGATAAAGAGTAAAAGATTAGCTTATGATGGGCGTGGAAATGCTGTTGCTAAGAGTGAGGAGGATCTTACTTCTGCTGTAACAGGTAACATTCTCTTTGATGATCGCTTCCTTGTTTTCTGTTGTCATGATTTTAATCTGTTATGTTTACTGCTGTTGAATTCAAGAAGTAGAACCTTTGCCCTTCTTTTACTCTCTAAGTTTGTTGCAGCTCTTGGAGGGTTTGATCGCGGCTTATATGTTGAGAAATGGGCTCCTTTTATTAAGGTTAGTGTCTAGTGTTTATCATTTTGTGAATTTACTATCCACATTTCTCTGCAACCATTTCAATTGCACACTTATTGATAACTTGTCACTTGAGGATCAATATATAGAACCAACTAGTAATGCGACATTGAGTATTTTCCAATTGTTTAGTTTTACTGGTAAATAATAAAACATTTTGGGGAATCTAAATGCAGGAGTTGGCTGTCATTGTTGCTAGAGGAAGAGACAATTCTATTGTATGCTATCCTGTTGTTGAAACTATACACAAGTAAGCTGCACATTCAGTTTTACACCATTTGTCATCAGCCAATGATTCTTTCTGCAAACCTTGTATATATGGAACAATATAAGATTCATATAATCAGTAGTTGGCACAGACGAATATTTCATGAAATTTTGACCTTGTCTTGCAGGGAAAACATTTGTCATATTGTCAAAGCACCTGCTAACGTGCCGTGGAAGATTCGAAAGTTGGCCACTGATATTGCATCTAGAGCTGTTAGTTCATTAGAAGGAGCTGGTCTGTTTGCAGTTGAGTTGTTCTTGACAGTGGATGATCAGGTACTATTCTACCTCTCATAACAACTCATGAACAGTAATAGGAGGTGCTATTTATTTGCACTGCTGCACACAAAACCTAAACTGCACCTTCTATTTGCTACACCTTCTCAAATAGTACCTGCTCCTCCTCAAATAGGAGGAGCAATCCTCTTTTACCGCTGCATATGCTCTAACAGAATTTGGGAAAGGGGGAAATCCTTGGTTCGTAAATGGCTATATATACTCTCACCCGGATGAGATGTTCTCACTTTGGACCGGGTATTCCAAGGCCCAACAACAAACAAGGCCCATTATTTTGACCTTTTATCTTTCTTTTGGTTGACTGAATTGATTTTTAGACAGAATATTTTGGAGGTACGAATTCCTCTCCTTGTACTCTAGTTGTAACTGATACCAAAGAGTATTCAAACTTTGGCTGCTTCTTTTCAGCAGGGACATAATCTATGTCTGGAGGCAGGCAAATTTTGCAGCTAATGTTTTGGTAAAGTTGGGACATAATCTATGGTGTGTTAGCTGGTCTTCTACTTTTTATGTTTCTGTGTAAGTTTTGATTTGAGTCGGTTAGGCTGTTGTCAGGGTTTTTTGTTGTAAATTTTGTTTCCACTCATCAAAAAAAAGTGCTGATTACATTTTCTTTTTTGTTTTAATATAATTTCTTAAATATATAAATTACAAATCTTATAACGAAGAGTACAATTTTTGATAAGAAATAAACATACTAAATAATGGTGGTGTCTCTCGTGTGCAAAGTTTACATAGTAAAAAAAAGGTGTATAGGAAGAGATGTTGTATTTTTGATTCAGAAAGCCCACCCATTTGTTCGAAGTAGGTTCAAAATTGTCTTCCACTTCTTGTTCCCTCACCAAACGATCAATCCTATCCTACAAAAGATGAAGCAAAGCAGTACGTGTGTCTGCTCCACCACGGAGGCTCCTCAGTTTAATCTAAGACATCAGACACTTAAGGAACTCGTTCCAATTGATTAGCTTCAAACATGTTTTCAGGGAAGCTAATTATGTAGCAAATGCTCTAGCAAACTTGAGTCATAGGCTTAGCAGTGTTTGTTTCTGGAAAGAGTGTGTTCCTTAGAAGTTTTTTTTGTTTTGTCTTTTGATTATGTAAACATTGGGTGCACGAGCACTGGCGGAACTATATTGAGACCAAGGGGTGCCATGGCACCCCCTTAATTTTTTTGAACTTGTGTATTAGGCTTTACTAATCAAGGAATTTAACATAATTAGATGTAAAAACTTTCTAATTTAGAGGTTTGGCCCCCCATTCCTTTCCTATTAAACTATAAACACCATTTTTTGTTACTAAGTTTAATTTATCCAATTTATTTCTCTTACCTTAATCAACTCTTGCCATATCATATTTAATCAACTCACCATAATGAATAATTTCTTTTTTATCATTCTATTATGTACAAATACTTTATAATTGATTAACTTATTTCAGTTATTTCTCTATGTATTTAATGAATTCTAAATTTCATATTTTGTTTTCAGTTTAGTAACTTTTTTTTGAACTGTCCAATACACAAAAGTTAATTACCTTTTGATATTGTATATATTCATATACAGTTATTTAATTTTTGAATACTATATATTTTCACTTTATAACTCGGCCCCCCTTAATATATAATCATGGCTCCGCCTCTGTGCACGAGAGACACCACCATCATTTAGTGTGTTTATTTCTTATCAAAAAAAAAAGAGAGAAAGAGTGTCAAACGTGCTGCTTGATCAAAAAAAATAAAAAAGGTGTTGCTGAATCATGAGACAACGGCCAATTCATTGATCAACAAATATAGTTGAAGAAACTTCCCGGAATACCATTTTATGAAAATGCTTCCGATCATAAATTTCGTAACGGAGAATAAGAGATGCAGAAAGTAGCCATTTCGGTGATCTAGGTGGCTACAACAACCACCATAACATGGTCCACATGAATGAAAGAGCTTTTCAAATTCCAGGTGCAATGGCCTGGACATGAAAATAGATGAAAAGAAAATTGCAAAGTGCTCTAGACAATTACATTGTTGGTTACAATAGGCCCTGCATTGATACAATGAGCTAGTCTAGTCATTGTTGGTGTGAGTTATCTACTCTAGTTAAGATCGTAAATATTATGTATTATTAGAAATATCTTATCATAATTAGTTTTGTAGTAGAACATGGTGTGTCTTGTATATATATACTCCGGAGAAAGTCAAAATAGATGAGAAATTTCCAAATACTTTCTATTGCTTTGTTCCGTCAAACTTGGTATTAGAGCCAGCCAGGATTCGGCTTCTGTTGCCTACTTTTCCGCTGCGAGGGTTTCATTCTTTTGGTCGTTGTGTAGATTTTTCACTTGGAGTATGAGTTTGTGAAGGTGCTCGGTAGAACTGGTTCAATTTGTTTTGGTGGAGTTTAATTATATAAGGAGGTCCAGAGACGTACGTGACTTGGATCAATCTTTCTGACGGTGTGGTCTTGTATTGTTTAATTGGTGTTGGTTGTATTGTATCTTTTGCATATTTGGAGGAAGAAGAAAGAAAAGAAGAGGGAAGAAGAAAGAAAAGAAGAAATTTTTTTTTTTGAAGAAGAATGGAAGAATTGGGCCTTGGTTTGTTCGGTGAAGAAAGTAAAAATGGTCAGAAAGGTGAGGTGTCAATGCAATTAGTTCAAAAACAAGAACTAGATCTCTATACTTACAAAACAACCAGATCTCTATGGTGTACTCTCAACTAAGAAATCTCAAGGTAAATTTAGTATTGCTTTACATGTTTTTGATTTTACTGGTGGAGACACATGAATAATTGATTCAAATATTTTCGATCATATGACTTATGATAAATCTTTCTTTGTGTCTATGCCATCTCTTCCTAAATCTCATGTGTCTAATGCAAATAGTGCATCTTTTTCGATCTTAGGTATTGAGTCTATTTACATGTTTTTGACTTTACTGGTGGAGACACATGAATAATTGATTCAGATGTATTCGATCATATGACCTAGATAAATATTTCTTTGTGTCTATGTTATCTCTTCCTAAATCTCATGTGTCTAATGCAAATAGTGCATCTTTTTCGGTCTTAGGTATTGGGTCTATTTAGGTAACACCATCCATTGTTTTATATGATGTCCTTTATGTATCCTCTTTATCTCATCACCTTTATCGGTATCTCAGTTGAAATCACAAAATAAGTGCTCTGTAACTTTTTATTCAATATATGTTGTTTTTTCAAAATCTGTACACTCGGGTGATCATTGGCAAGGGAGACTTGAGGGGGAGATTGTTTCACTTGGATTGCATGTACGCATGACAAGCACAAGCACCGGAACAACCTTTGGCCCTAACAGTGAGTTCTGATTGGTTGAGTGAGTTATGGTTGTGGCACAGACGTTTAGGACATCCATCTTTTGGAGTAATGAAAAAGTTTATGTCCTCGTTGTTTTTCAGAGTGAGTGATTCTAGTTTGCATTGTGAAACCTGTGCAAACCACACTCTTTAGGAATTTACTGAGTACATTTAGAAGCACCCTATCAGAAAATGACTTCCCACTCTCCTTATCAAAAAAAAAAAAATAATCCCACTCCTTTTTTGAAAATCAATTTCCACACGTCTGTGTCTTGTGTAGTTGTGTTCCTTATAGTCCCAAATCTGCACATCCGATTCTGCCTTTACTAAGGATGCTAAATAAATCTACACGTAAAGCCTTCTAATAATATCAGCCTTCACTTAAGTCCCAAAAAAAGGAAGCAAGAACCCGGCAAGGCGCATCGTCGTTTACAGACCAACAAATTAGGAATCGGCCTTTACTAAACTACTCCAAACAAAACAAGAACCTAGCAAGGCCTGTCATGATTTATAGACTGCCAAATCAGGTCTTAAGTTTATCAACACTGAAACATATTCAACAGATCCTTGAAGGGAGGAATAAGTAGAAAATGCAGAGCTCAAGTTGAATCCGCAACACAAACAATACAAAGATCCGTAACAATCCACAACACAAACATACAAAGATCGTAAATTCGTAATAGTATCTCGTATTCTGATTTAGATACTAAAGTAAAAAACCAACAGCACAGTAATCATCTGGTTTAACCATGATCAGGGAACAGTAGTAATCAATCCACAACACAAACCATACAAAGATCATGAAGTAATAGTATCTCATATGCTGATTTAGATACTAAAGTAATAAACCAACAGCACAGCAATCATCTGGTTTAATCATGATCAGTGAACAGTAATCATGGTGTTGTGATCTTCCTCGTTTGCTGTTGCTCCTTTGTTTGCTTATCAACAAAACCAAAAACACAAAAAATCAAATGGTTTAATGCTTGCCAACTTTAAGTCTTCTTTACACTTGGTACTTCAGCTGCCACTTTAGACATGATCATTCCCAGCCGCTATACACCTGTTTCCTTTTGTAACTGAAAAAGGAAAGAGCAGTCAGTTAAAAAAGGTACAAGCACAGTAATTAGCTTTTTATGTGAAATTCTTGTACACCACCAAAATATGTTCTGCAGTTTCATTATAGATATTTCTAGGTTATAAGAAAACCAAAAACAAAAAGTAAAACCCCTTCTATTATATACTATAGGAGAGGCCTATCATAAAATTATCAGCCCTTGTATTATATGCTAGGAGGCCTGTAGTGAAATTATGATGACATTCAGCTCCCTTCTTATTAAAACAAAAAACAAAACAAAAAAAGAAAGAAAGGCAATCCTTGTTTTGGCACAGGATTGCCCATTTTTAATTCCAGGGTTTCTCTGAATGTGAAACTTATCACTTGGTAAGTTTCCATACCAAGGCTCAATCCAATTAAGTCCATAGCGTCTACCAATTTCGCCATATCATGGGGATTGCCCCTAACACAACATGTACAGGGATACCACCAACGTACTGAAATGAACAAGAAATCTCATAAAGCTTGGAAAGGCTGGAGCAGTTGCATGCTGCTGTCACAGTGTCACTAGGTTTGACAGGTACCTCATTAAAATTGGGTATTTTTAGTGTTATGGTAAACCATCCTCTCAATACTAGTTTTGTGTTACCCTAAGGACTTCTACATTGAGTTTCCAACTTCTAACTATGGGGTGAACGATGAGTAACATGCTCATCAAGGGCTGCTGCATTAAGGGTGCTTACTCTATGACAGTCCCTGCTCAAGCAAACCTCTCATCTCGCTCTCGAGGATATCAGACACAAGGTCATCGACTCCTCCTCAAAATCCAAGTCACTTCCAGACTAGTATGGCCAACATAACGCTTAAGAGGGTGGACAAAAGTTATGATCTACAAATTCTCTTGGAGCATGGTAAAGCTATGATTATATTAACATGAAACATTGTAAAGCTATGATCTACATATTTTCTTAGCTACATTCTTAGCTATGGTCTACATTTTAGCTACAGGCAGCAAGATTGTATTAAAAGTGAAAAAACATCGTAAAGCTATTATCTACATATTTTCTTGGAGCAAATCTTGGTTACATTTTCAGCAGTAGCAACAGTTTTGTTAAAAGTTCTTAGCCACAGGCAGCTTGATTGTACTAACAATGAAACATCGTTATGTTATGATCTACATATTTTCTTGGAGCGAATCTTGGTCACATATTATGCAGCAGCAGGGCCGGCCCATGGGCTGTGCCAAGTGTGCAGTTGCACAGGGCCTCCAATTTTGGAGGGTTTAAAAAAAAAAAATTGTGCACCTATATTATGTAGAAAGATGTAACAAATTGCCGATGGGAGTTGTAGTTCGGTTGGTTTTTACTTTGGATTTGTGTATTGGAGACCCAAGTTCGAATCTCTGTGTGTAAATTTCCTATACATTTCAACCAGGCTTAGATGCATATTAAGCCACATGGTCTCTTAATTCCTACGGAAAGGTCTTTCCTATTTCTCACTGGTTTGAATATCTACAAATAGCTATGCTCCTCTTCTTTTTACCAGAAAAGTAAAAACTAAATCCATATACAACTCTACTCATTAACAGACATGTAAGCATAAACAAGCCCTTGATAGATGCATCAAGTTAAGATATCAGATCAGGGGAGTGGACATCCAGGCAGGGCACCTATATTTTTTTTTTTGGGTAAATTTCCTTATTATCTCTCACCCCCCTCCTTCTTCATTTGGGTGAATTTCCTCATGATCACTTTCGTAACCCTCAGTCCCTCACTTTCGTAACCCTCAACTCGTCCTCTCGACTCGGCGATTCCAATCTCCACGGCTGGCGGCACTACACAAGAATTAGGGTTCCGGCGTCCAATTCCGCCCCAAATTTCAATCATTCAACCAACAATATATTCAAGATCAACGATTTTGAAAGGTAATCTACTAGATATAAGATGTTATTGATGTTTCCCAATTCAATGAATCAATGATTCTATTGTAGTATTGTTTATCATTCTTGATTTCTAAACATGATTTGATAAATCTCTATGACACTGTGAGCCTGTGATTTAGGTTTGTTTAGTTACATGTTTTAGTTTGATTGTTTAAATTAGGGGTGGATTGGTAGGTATACCAATTACATTTTCCTAGTACCATGTACCAACCAATATATAATTGGTAGGAAAAATCCACCATTTCTACCAACCAATAACGTTGGTATACCAACTACTTGGTACGGTTGGTACTCGGTTGGTACGGTTGGTACTGGGCTTCTACCAACATATTTATGGCCCAAAAATTTAAAGACCCAATCCAAATAAGTAACAACAAATCACAACACAAATCCATAGTCTTATACAACTTCAACCAAATTACCAAATAAAAAGTCACAAACTGAATGCCAAAGTCCAAATATCCAAACTTCCAAAGTACTAACAAGTCACAAATTCACAAAACGATTGAAAAAAGAAGAAAAGAAATGATAGGTCTAAAAGCGGGACATGTTGACATGTTGTAGGTGGTGATGGTGTTGCTGTTAGGTGGTGGTGATGGTGATGATGCCTAAGCATTTGTCTGACCAGAGCTGTTGCTACTTGGGCCGCCCCTTCCTGCCTCAATGTTTTGCGTAAAAGCATTCTCTACAATAATAACATAGATACATAATTAAATCCAATAACAAGTCATAAAAACAATATAGCGCAAACTAAAACACCATTACGTAACCAACAACAAACTGATTTCACAAAACATGTACCTCATGCAATTTCAGTAACAAACTGATTTCAACAACAAACTGATTTCACAAAACATGTAACTTATGCAATTTCAGTAACAAACTAATCTCAACCACAAACTGATTTCACAAACTGATCATTATACATTATGCAATTTCAGTAACAAACTGATTTCAAGTTTTCAACAACAAACTGATTTCACAAAACATGTACCTTATGCAATTTCAGTAACAAACTGATCTCAACCACAAACTGATTTCACAAACTGATCATTATACATTATGCAATTTCAGTAACAAATTATTCAGTAGCAGGTTCAACTAAAGCAATAATAATAATAATAATAATAATAACAACTACTTAATTTAACAAAACATGTACCTCTCTCAAGCTCCTCCAGTTCGTGGTAAATTACCATCTCATCTTCTGTTGGAGGCTCGTAGAGGTTGAAATTTGCAGGTGCACATCTTAACCAATCAGAAGTGCAAACAAGGGCCTCAACTGTCTTTGGTGTCAAAGAAGCTCTGAAGGGATCTACAACTCTTGACCCTAAGCTAAAAGCATTCTCCGAAGCCACAGTGGAGCATGGAACAGCAAGTATGTCTTTTGCTAGCTTGGATAAAATCGGATAAGTTGTTTCTACTCCCTTCCACCACTTGCCAACATCAAAAGTCTTGCACGTAAGGCTGACATGCCTATCCGTTAAGTACTGATCAACCTCATTCCGAATGCATTGTGATTGCTCCGACATCCTCTCTCTAGCTATCTCCTTACTGACTTCATCAAGGTCCTCGTAGGCAACTCCATCCAACTCTAAATCGTCTTCGAGAGGCTGCTCAGCTTGCTCCATGCCCTCACAACCTTTATACTCTTCATACATCTTCATCAAGATTTTCTTTAAATCCTCTTCTATCGACTGGATTGTAATTGGGCTTGCATTAATCTTTTTCATAGCCATTTTAGCCCATTGAAGCTTGTACCTCGGGTCCAACACATTCGCTATCAAAACGATCTTGTTGATAGACTCAAAGCTGCCCCAATACTTGTCAAATTTTGTCTTCATTGAGGCTGCGACTTTCTTCATAACAGGATCTTCTGAAATGCAAGCCTTGTTGATCTCACATTGCAAGGTGATCATCTCCACAAACAATACATTTGAAGTGATTGATTTCCAAGCACTAAGTCTTAAGGTTGCAACATAAAACTTCTTCAAAAACACACAAAATGCTGCTGCATACCTCCAATTTTCAGAAGTTGGAGGTCCAACTTTGTCCGCAAAGTAACTCTTGAACCCCTCATCCTCTTCACACATTCGGTTAAACGTCAACTCATACTTCAATGCAGCTTCAAGCATAAGATATGTGCTGTTCCATCTTGTAATAACATCTAACGGGACATTGGCATTTGCCTTGCACTGTTCCAGAATTGCAAACTCCCTAAACTTGTCAAGTCTTTGCGATGAACTCCTCACATATTTGGCACAATTCCAAATGGCAGCAATCCCAGTCTCTAACTCCTTCAAACCGTCCTTCACAATCAAGTTGATAATGTGACAAGCACACCTTAAATGTAGATACTCTCCCTTAAACATTAAGGTCTGGTAACTAGTAAGCCTCCTCTTCATATATTGGACAGCCACATCATTTGCACTAGCATTGTCTACTGTAATAGTAAACACTTTGTTGATCTCCCATTGTCTCAAACACTGCTCAAGTGTTCTCCCAATGTCCTCACCTTTGTGACTAGTAATATTGCAAAAGTTAATGATCCTTTTGTGTAGCACCCAATCGTGGTCCAAAAAATGCGCAGTCACCACCATGTAATTAATATTTTGAATCGATGTCCAAGTGTCGGTGGTGATAGAGACTCTTGTGTCACTCCTCTTCAGCTGACTCAACAACATAGACTTCTCCGTGTTGAACCTTTCTAGCACGCCCTTAGCAACTTGCTTCCTGTCCAGGACTGTCCATTGTGGTTCCAACTCATTGCATAAAGCCCTGAATCCCTCCCTCTCCACAAACCGAAATGGAAGCTCATCCTTGATGATCATCTCAATACACTTATCATCACACCTTTTCTTGTTCCACCTCCGGTATCCAGTGCCTCCACTCACATTATCTCGACTCAGCCTCGTCTGAGTGGGATCACTTTCCTTTGATTTTTGATAACAGGGGTGCTTCTCACATCTCTTGCTATGATACAGCATGGAGCTAGTCCCGTTCTTCTCTGTGAGGCACAACACTCTTTCGTGACAATAGTTGCAGGTGCAATATTTAGGATCAATTTGACCATCAGGAAGTTTGCACCTGGTAAAGTACTGCCACATCTTGCTTTTGTTTGAGGGCTCTTTTCTCTTCCGAGACTGGCTGCCTTCATGAGTCCCTTCAGTTGCACTGGATGGAACTGATGGTGCAGTTGGTGGCAGAGGTGCAGCATGTAAACCGGCAGTGGTCTCTGCATTTGCACTGGATGGAAATGATGGTGTTGAGCTTGAATAGCCCATAGTATCACTTTGTGACATAAAAGAATCCATAGCCTACATCAATTACAAAGTTCACAAAACAGAAAACCAAAAAATATCTGTCTATTAGTTGATCAATATAGGCATATCTCAGTCCACAATTCCTACAGCTCATCATTCATCAAACAAACTCCAACAGCTCATCATTCATCAACATGTAGATATATCAAAATCAAACAGACAAACAAACCCCAACAACTCATCATTCAAACAAGAAACAAAAACTCGATTGAGATTCGGGTTCTAACCTGGGCGAAGACGTTACAGAGAATCGGGCAGTGGGATACTCCGGTAGAGAACCACGATTTTCTCGATGTCTGGCAAAACAAAGAGGAGGGTCACTGCGTGTCTACGTCAGAGCAAAACAAAGATGAGAGAAGGTGAGAAGGAGAGAAGGTGTACCTTGGCCGCCGGCGAAGAGAACAGATCGAGAAGAGAGACGAATAGAGAAGAGAGAATAGAGAAGAGAGACGAATAGAGAAGAGAGACGAATAGAGAAGAGAGAACATATCAGATATATATATATATAAGTCGGTAGGTACGGTATACCACGGTAGAGGAAAAACTTGTACCACCTACCGTACCGTATTTTGAAGTTGGTACGGTATACTGTACCGTGTACCATGTACCGACTTTCTGGTATACCAAATTATTTGGTACGGTTGGTATAGGAATTGGTTGGAATGGAATTGTGTACCATTGCCAGCCCTAGTTTAAATAGCTAGTGAAATTCTCAACTAAAATGCTCAAGTAAATTGATACAACTAGTGCAATACTAAATTTCTTGAAAAGAGCTAATTGTTATCCTACTAGTTGTCTTGCATACAGAATTTTGTTAACAATTCCAGTGACAGTAGCATCAGCCGAAAGAAGCTTTTCAAAGCTAAAAATATTGAAATCTTACTTGCGTTCAGCCATGTCGCAAGAAAGACTAAATGCTTTGGCTTTGATTTCCATTGAACATGAGTTCTTGGAAAAGCTTGACTATGAGAGATTGATTGATGATTTTGCATCTAAGAGTGCTAGAAGATCAGTATTCAGAAAATAGTATTGCATTGGCTATTTCATCTTGGTAAAAGTCTGGTAGTATTATAATACTTGATGCGTCTTTGTGATAAAGTAGCTGAGATTTTTGGTAATTCATTTTGAAGTCAATGTAACATGCTTTTACAGAGCATTTGCTTTCGAAGTCAATTTAATATGCTTTTACAGAAAATTTGCTTTTAGTCTTCTATCTTTTTTGTTTGTTGTTTGATCTGCTTATATACATGCCTATTTGTGACACCATGCTTCTAGTTTTGGTGTACTATTTCTCTTTTATCAGTAACACCTAAAGGGCCACATTTTATATCTCGCACAAGGCCTCTAAACACGACGGACCGGCCCTGTGCAGCAGCAACAGTTTAGTTAAAAGGATCAACTATGTTAAACATAACAGGGTAATCACATGATCTAACAATATCAAAGGCCAAATATCCATGTAAATTTGATCTCAAAATATCAAAGATTCTGAGAAAGAAAGAGTACCCTTGAGAGACGTTCTAGGCTTGCTCTTGCACGTTAGCCTCTCCCCAAATCCAGTCGTGGCCGTCGTGAAGGAACTCAAAAATGGTGAAGGCTTCTTGGCAGTGACCCAAGGCAATGTGAAAGAGACCCAATCCCAATTGAATTCGGGCCTGGGCTTCAGCGTGGACTTGGGCCTTGACAAGAACCAGCAAATAACTATGAAGGCCCACAAGAGCGGCGTTGATCACGTCGTGTGCTTCCGCCACCGATGCGATCACATCCGGAAATGGCTCCATCACCGGCGCCTGGAACATCGGCTCGATCGCATTAATGGCCAGTTGGATTTGCCCAAGGCACAGTTGGATCTGAAATTGAGATTCATAAATCCCCATCAAA
Organism: Fragaria x ananassa; assembly: GCA_034370585.1. Taxonomy (NCBI): domain Eukaryota; kingdom Viridiplantae; phylum Streptophyta; class Magnoliopsida; order Rosales; family Rosaceae; genus Fragaria; species Fragaria x ananassa. The sequence continues at coordinate 12,977,380 of CP139753.1, read as the reverse complement.
GCGCGCCTGAACTTCACCGCCAGGCCTGGTAGGTTTCCGATCAGCTGCCTGCCGTTAGAGACCCACTCCTGCGCCGCCACAATTTTATGCGTTGCGTGCTGCAACAAGTCGAGGATCTGCATTACCCGATCTACCAGATCTGCGTGATCGACGCCGTCTCCACCTCCCTGACCGCCGCCTCCTTCACCTCCCTGACCGCCTCCGCCTCCTCCAACTCCCTGACCGCCGTCGCCTTCACCTCCCTGACCTCCGCCGCCTCCACCACCCTGACCTACGCCGGGAAGGTTCTCTGCAACTTCTTCTTGATCGTTGCCGAGGAAGAAGTCCATTTTGCAGCTTTTGGATTTTGATTTCTTTGTTAGCAACAGTTTTTGGAAACCCTAGAGGTCATAAATGCCCGGGTGGGGTGGGATAACCTCGCTCTTTGGACCGGGTCCCGAGGCCCAACAATTAAAGAAGCCCAGACATCCCAAAATATATAAAGCCCCCACAATTTTTATTTTTATTTTTATTTTTTTTGTGAATGAATTGATGACAACTTAAAAATCTTATACCAAATACAGAAAGCAATGCAAATTTACAGACAGATTATTTAACATTGCAACTCTGCCAGCGAAAGACTCTGAAAGTTAAATGGTATGTACAACGAAATGTCGTTGGTCGCACACCCCTGGCCACCGATAGAATGTATGGGAACACTTGCACCAAATTTTATGACGGAGAAACCTTCAGGTATTCATTCAACGCATCCGTCAGAAAATCAAAATGTCCGGTACCTGAATGCCATCCACCAGGGAAATAAGTGATCAAACAAATGGAGCAAAGGTTTTCAAAAATCAACAAATATGGACAAAAACTTAAAACTAAAAAGTAAATAAAACAGAGTTCACCTTTTAGAGGTTGCATTGTTCTGTACTCATCCAAATACGTGGTATTCTGTACTTACTACGATCTAAAACCAGTTGGAGTACGATGTCCCAGCTGGCTACTTTCTTAAGCCTGCAACTACAACAAAAACGATAGGATGTATGAGAGAGTATCCATGTATTAACTATACAGATAATGACAGAGTGAGACGGGGGCTCAGGAGGACAATAGGGGCACACCATCTTAAACCAGTGATAGAAAACAAAACTATGCTAGAAGATTACCATACCTCTTTTGGTGTAGTCACTATCCCATTGTTCTTGAGGCCACAAATACTCAATACTTTCATCACTCCAGCATGCCCTAAAAACAGCTCTATGGTGCATGCATACTTGTCATTCTTCATCAATTAATCCAAAGTCCAATAAACAATAGCTGAACTACTCACAAGTAAATTGGTAAAGTTAATTAAATTAGTTTGCCTCGTAATTACTGTATCAGAACAAAAAATAACATAACCAATAATTTTTTGTTGATGTTCATGACAAGTGCCTCAAACTAAGACACCCAACTAGATCGTGACTGAACTTGAAGTGATTAGATTATTACCTAGACTGATGCATACTTGATGTAAAACGGATGTTTTCTGAGGATATCAAGGTTTGGATGTACGGGGAAACAGAATATGGATTTGACCTCATCTTCCTCTCCTGCATCCCAAGCATAGGGTTCTCTGAAAAGTAAGTATGTTGTCCTCTCTCTTGGACAGACACCATCAAGTTGTGGGTTTCTCATCAGACTGCAAAAAAAAAAAAATTAAAAAATTTAAAAAATCTTGGGTCATTTTTTATACTTTTTTTTAATTCAAAGAATTGAAGAGTTGCTGTAATTTATTCATGATGAATTTTTCATTAATTAAGAATGTTGAAATCTTTGGAGGCTATGATAAATTGATAAGTGAAAAAAAAAAAAAAAAACCAACAGACCTTGATTTGCTAGTATCTACAATGGATTTCCTTTCTTCATTAAAACCCGAATCCAAGGGAAAGAATCCTAATCTTGTGGGGGGATGCATCTTCATCAACCACTGAAATCATATCCTGCAGCAGAAGAAAATTCAGTCAAAAATCAGCAAAGAAGTAGCAATGTAATGTCAAGCCCCAATAATAAAGAGGTGCAACAGCAAAACACAACTGGTGACATTAATACTAATGACTGCTATTAGATGAAAGGTGTACATAATTTGTTAAATTTTTAGAATAAACAAGGGCGCTTGGAACAAACTTAGTGTAAAATCTAGTACATTCCATAACAGATGGCCGTTGAAACAATAAATGAAGCCTCTTTGTAAACACTAGAAAAGTGTAACTATATTCGACTAATTACTAAGTCCACAACTACTATACTTCTTTGCGGATATATTTCAGTCTGTCATCAGATGAAAAAAACTATACATAATTCGATGAATAAACGAGAATCACATTTCAACACCAACTTCCTAAATTTTGTGTTCGAGAAAGAAAGTACTAACATTTAAGAGTATCTTCAAGAATTAATCAGTTAGAAAAAAGATAAGAAATAAGGCCGGGCGCATTTTGAGCACAGAAATGATGTTCCAGAAAGGGGTGATATAGCTGTGTTTCAGAATTACTTAATCTTCCATATGGTTGAACATCGTTGGAAACAACTGATAGACTGAATTGTTGGCTACTACTCACTCCAGATGATTTCCCCACCACTACTCTGTCTTCATCATTGAGATATGCGCTGCAGTAAGTTACGCACTCAGCCTGAATGTACCCCGATGTGATCGACCCTTCAGGGAAACGTTTATTTTGTTCTTCTTCTTGAAATCCCCCAGTCGCCTGCAAAACATATATTTATTCTCTTATAATATAAATATTTATTCATCAACAAAAATTTATCTTATTAATTTGAAAGGATGATTAATTAGATAAATATGAGTGCATACCTCTCATTTGGATATCACCAAGTATACTGTACCGGACTAGTAAGCAACACTTGTTCGGGAAGGTGGATCATGATGTGAATCATGATGTCAAAGAAAGTTGGAGGAAAGATCCTCTCCAGCTTGCACATGATGTACACAATGTCTTCTTGCAATGACCGAACATCAGACTTGTTAAGCTCTTTAGCGCATATCTTCTGAAAGAACTTTGATAAAGCCACTAACGTGTCAGCCACATCACTCTGCAAATACGGTCTAATGACAACGGGAAGAAAATGTTGCAGCAAAACATGACAGTCATGAGTCTTCAACCCAATAATCTTATTTTCCCTCGTCTTAACACATCGAATGATATTCCCTGCATACCCATGAGGATACTTAACGTTGTGAAGCCACTGAAACACTTCCGCCTTCTTCTGAGGATGGACTGTGCAGGCTGCTTGAGGCATTATGATTTTTTTTTGTTTTTTTGTTCTCTACTAGCCATAGCTTAGAGCGTATACCCATTTTCTAAAGATCAACACGAGGTTTAGGTGTGTCCTTGTTCTTATCTTTGAGATTTAGAATTGTTCCAAGAACGTTGTCACAAACATTCACTACCAGAAAATAGGTCTTGGGCGACGAAAAAAAATCGTCGCCCTGTTAAAAAATTTCGTCGTCTAAGTACTTAGGCGACGACATGTCGTCGGCCAAGAAGTCGTCGCCAGAACTGCGTCGGTCAAGAACTTGGGCGACGAAAATTCATTCCGTCGTCGCCTAAGAGTAATTCTTAGGCGACGAAACGAATTTCGTCGCTTAAAATATACGTCTCGTCGCCCAAAAATATTCGTCGCCCAAGATTTAACACCTTGGCCGACGAAAAATTTTTTCGTCGCTTAAGATCTTATAACCTTGGGCGACGAAAATAAATATTTCGTCGCCTAAGATCACTACATCTTAGGCGACGATATTTTTTTTCGTCGGCCAAGGTGTTAAATCTTGGGCGACGATTTAGAAATTTCGTCGCCTAAGATATATTTAAATTTTATTTAAAAATAATTAAATAATTTTTTTAAATATATAAATAATGTTTTTTTAATTTTTGCTGGAATTTTTTTTTTCGACATTTCTTTAAATTTTTCTAATACTAAAATTTAATTAAAAATAACACAAATTTATAAATTTATAAATAATTTATTACAAAAATTCTGCCTATGGATCGAGAAACCCGAAATCTAACTCATCATTCCCGTTCGGAGGGTCCTGAGGCGGCGGCTGGTCAGGCTGAGGAGGCTGCTGGTCGGGCCGTCAACTGCCACGGAAACCCGATCGACGGTGATTCCGACGGGTTGTTTGAGGTACCGTCCGAGCCGTCTTGGCTCCTCGCAACCGAACGTTGTCCAGAAGTTCTTCTCATGGTCATCCTGTTTAAAATAACCATAAATTTATTAAAAATATTTTACCGTCTTATAATTAAGTTCACAAAAAATAACCATAAACTTCGAAAAATTTATCAACAATAATAGCACAAATAAAATTTAATAATTATTATAGGATTTATTATTTTTTTTATTCACATAACAAATTATTTACATTAATTCGCAATTATTACATCACAAAAATTAATTTACGAATATTTACATCCTTACTCAAAAATAATCCATTATTTTTTACAAAATTTCCACAATATATTTACAATATCACTACCAGAAGAAAGGTTATAGCCGACGAAAAAAAAAAACCAGGCCGACGAAGCATTTTTTCGTCGGCTATAGTGGGCTTTAGCCGACGAAAATTTCTTTCGTCGGCTAAGGTAAATTTTCGTCGGCTATGATGTCCACTTTAGCCGACGAAATTTTATTTCGCCGGCTATTTTAAATTTTCGTCGGCTATGACAAACTTTAGCCGACAAAAAAAAATTTCGTCGGCTAAAGAATTTATGTCGTCGGCTAAAGTTCACAAACCATGGCCGACGAAATATTTAAATGTTTAGCCGACGAAATTCATAGTCGTCGGCTAAAGTGCTTTATATTTGCAGATCTGGGCAGCAGCAGCTCATTTCGAAAAAAACGGGAGAAGAAAAAAGGGGAGAAAAAGTTTGGGTGTTGTCGAAATCTGTCCATAATCAGTTTGTGGAGCCATATATAGGTACGTATATGTATATATATGTTGATTAATTGAGTTTTATTTGAGTTGATCGATTTTAATTAGTGTGATTAATTGAGTTTATTGATTTTGATTGTGATTGAGTTGATTAATTTTGAGTACGTTGGATGTATATATATATATGTGTTGATCGATTTGGTTGATGATTTGAATTGATAATATATATGAATTAATTTGTTGTTAATAAATAGTAAATATATATATATATATATGTTAATATTAATTTATAATATTATTGTGTTGATATGGTATGAAGTTGTTGATGATATATATGAGTTCATAATGATAATTTTGTAATTAATTAGTTGTAGTACGTACGTAGAATATATATATACTAAATGAATTGAGATTTTATATATGGCATGAAATTTTATTAATAATTAGCTAGCAGCGTTATAAATATATATATATTTTGTTATATTTTCAGGATATGGATAAGAGTTGGATTTCGCTTCCAAAATGGGACAAAAGATACGGTGCAGGAGTTATGAGTTTTCTAGAATATGCGATGGATAATGCTAACGGGAATACAATTTTCTATTGCCCGTGCACGAAATGTCAGTGTCGCAGCGATATGTATCGATTTCCCATTGACAAAGTATGGCAGCACCTGAGGAGTAACGGGTTTTGGGAGAAGTACACATGTTGGTTATATCACGGTGAAACATCATCAGGGGGTCCGCATGATCATGGCCAATTTATATTATTTAATTATTTAATCAAAAATTATTTAATCATTTACAATATATTTACAAATTATTTAATCATTTACAATCCTAAACCCTAAACCCTAAACCGTAAACCCCAATATTTTACAATTATCATTTACATCACAATTTACCATAATTTACATCACAATTTACAATTATCACAACAACAACCATTTACAATTATCACAACAACAACAACAACAATTTACTCATTTTTCACTAACACAACAACAACAACAACAATTTACAATTATCACAACAACAACAACAATTAAAACCAATTTAGGGTTTTAGGGTTATACCTTAAATTGTGGGTCGGCGTCGGGGTCGGGGTTCCGAATTGGGGTCGGGGTCGGGGTCGGAGAGAGGGAGAGAGAGAGGGCAGAGAGAGGATTTTCGGAGAGAGAGAGAGAGAGAGGGTTTGGCGGCTGAAGAAATGGTTAGGGTTCCGAATTTTTGCCTTTTATACTGGCGTTCTTGGGCGACGATTCTGTAAAAATCGTCGGCCTGTTTTTTAAAAATCGTCGGCCAAGAGCATCTTGGCCGACAATTTTTAAAGTCGTCGCCCTGTTTTTTTAAAATCGTCGGCCAAGATAGTCTACTTGGGCGACGAGATTCTTCACTATAAATCTCGTCGCCCAAGATGAAGAAAATCGTCGGCCAAGAGTTCTATCATAAAATTCAGACTATTCGACCATCCAAATCACGTAATCTGGCCGGACCTTCAACTGAGAATAGTTTCCAATCGACGAGACTCTTACGGGGCTATAAAAATTTGGTAAAAAATAAATAACCGGGATAGGGCTACCACTAGGTAGAAATAAGAGAAAAATTCGTTAACCGAAACAACCGGCACCGAAATTTTACCGGAATATCTTTATTTTTCACGGGTTGACGTATTTCACCGTTCCGGTCATATCTTATTTCAAGACTTTTTTGCGTTTGAGGCATCTACGTATACGTTGTCTTCAAAACGAATCTTAAACTCAACACTAGTATAAAAAAGTTATACAACATTAGTACTTATATCGTGAGTTTGGTGATCGGAGAAGAGGAACTGAAAACCGACCGTCAGATATGACCAGCATAACGAATTACGTAGGTGGGAAAAAATTCAGCTCCATCTGACAAACATAAGGGCTCGATCCGTCCGGTCAATCGGCGTGGTCAAACCCCTAAACGGACGGAAACGGCTATTCGACCCTCCAAATCACGTAATCTGGCCGGACCTTCAACTGAGAATAGTTTCCAATCGACGAGACTTTTATGGGGCTATAAAAATTTGGTAAAAAATAAATACCCGGGATAGGGCTACCACTAGGTAGAAATAAGAGAAATTCGTTGACCGGAACAACCGGCACCGAAATTTTACCGAAATATCTTCATTTTTCACGGGTTGTCGTATTTCACCGTTACGGTCATATCTTATTTCACGACTTTTTTGCGTTTGAGGCCTCTACGTATACGTTGTCTTCAAAACGAAACTTAAACTCAACACTTATATAAAAAAGTTATACAACATTAGTACATATATCGTGAGTTTGGTGATCGGAAAAGACGAACTGAAAACCGACCGTTAGATATGACCAGCATAACGAATTACGTAGGTGGGAAAAAATTCAGCTCCATCTGACAAACATAAGGGCTCGATCCGTCCGGTCAATCGGCGCGGTCAAACCCCTAAACGGACGGAAACGGCTATTCGACCCTCCAAATCACGTAATCTGGCCGGACCTTCAACTGAGAATAGTTTCCAATCGACGAGACTTTTACGGGGCTATAAAAATAAAAAACATTTCCTTACAATTTAAATGTGCTTTATTTATTTTAATTATTCGGATTACTCTTGGCCGACGAAAGTAGGGTAATTCGTCGGCCAAGATAATACTTGGGCGACGATATTTGTTAAATTTGTCGCCCAAGAGTAAAAATAAAAAATCCTGTACAAGGAAATTTAAATGTGTTTTATTTTATTTAAATTACTCTTTCAGCATTGGCCTGCGCATATTGCATAAAATCTCAAACTCCTTCAGCATATTTTCTGTGATATCTTGGAAGAGAAATCCAACTCTTATCCATATCCTGAAAATAACACATATATATATATATATCAATATTTAATGAACATATCTTTTATATATATATATATATATATTAATGTAATACAACATACTAATTATTAATTATATATATCTAGTTCGAGCGGATTTCGTGGTTTCAGAAGGCAAGTGTCAATGTCACGGAGGGCGAACCCCCTACAGGAACCAGGCAGGACTCGTTTGTGATCACGGTGGCGAACCCCTATCGACCCCTTCACCGAGAAGAGTGGTCAGTTTGTGATCTTGAGATCCAGTTAAACAAACCTGTGAACCATATCTATGACAGAACGGCCCCTTACTCAGCTTGGAACAAAAATATATGCATATATATATATATATATATCATTAATTCAACTCAAATAAAACTGAAAATCAATATATATATATATATGCATATATATATGTGCATATATATGCATATGTACGTACCTGGGAGTAGCTCCACAAACTATGTATGGACAGATTTCCACAACACCGAACGATTTGAAGAACTAGAGAAATTTATGTTTCAAATTTTCAAAGTTCTCATTCTTCTATCCCGGCCTCTCAATATATAGAAGAATCTTGGGTGACGAAATATTTGAGTTTCGTCGCCTAAGAATTAAAAATCTTGGGCGACGAAATATCTCAGTTTCGTCGCCTAAGGATAAAAAACTTAGGCGACGAAATAAATATCTTAGGCGACGACATATTGTTTCGTCGCCCCAGTTTCTATCTTGGCCGATGAAATTTATTTTTAGGCGACGATTTTTTTTTCGTTGCCTAAGATGAAACTTAGGCGACGAAAAAAAAAATCGTCGCCCGGTTTTTTTTGTTTCGTCGCCCAAGACCCATTTTCTGGTCGTGATTCTTCTCTATGTGCATGACGTCTAAGTTGTGTTTGACTTTCAAAGTTGACCAGTAAGACAATTCAAAGAATACACTTTTGGGCGTCCAATACTTAAACTCATCAGGCGTGGGAGGATTCAAGTCGGTTACATCTTTACTGGTGCTCAAATATCCGAACCAATGTTGGTTAAGCCTCTCCAAAATCCACTCACCAATCCTCCCTGGGGTTTTCGGATTATGCTCCTCAGTCCCATCAAATGTCTCAGCATCCCACCGCCACTCGTGATCCTCATCAAGTCACCTACGAGATCCCAAGAAACAGATTTTGTCAGCGTGACGACTAGAATTGATGTCATCTAAGCATACCGGGCAAGCCTTGTACCCCTTAGTTTGTTGGCCAGACAACATCTTGTAAGCTGAAAAATCACTGATGGTCCAAATAACAGTTGCTTTCATCATGAATGAAGTTTAACCATGCCTGTCAAAAGTAGGGAGTCCATTTTCTTATAACCCCTGCAGCTTGTCAATTAATGGTCTCATGTACACATCCAAACACTTTCCTAGAGAATACGGCCCTTGAACCATAAGCGTAAGAAAATTGTACTCATTGCTCATACATATGTTGGGAGGTAGATTGTACGAAAATACTATCACAGGCCAAATGTTGTAAGATAAATTTATGTTCCCAGTAGGATTGAACCCGTCTGTTGCAAGTCCGAGTCTGACATTTCGACAGTCTCCAGCAAATTCGGGAAAAGAACAGTCAAAGTGCTTCCAAGCCTCCCCGTCTGCAGGATGTGTGAGATTATCCGGATCTATCCTCTCATCTCCTTGGTGCCTTGCCTGGTGCCATCTCATATACTTGGCCGTATGTGAAGACATGTACAGACGCTGCAAACGAGGACCCAATGGGAAGTAACGCAGAACCTTCCTAGGAATGGGCCGTTTCTTCTGTTTAGATGAAGTGGAAGCTGCTTGATACGGTGGCTCGTAGCAGTGTTGGCACTCATCTTCCGCCTCGTTTTCTTTGTAATACAACATGCAATTATTGAAGCATGCGTCTATCTTCTGGACTTACAGACCGAGGTCAGCCAACATGGTTTTTACCTCATCGTAATCAGCTGGACAACTGTTACCTTTGGGAATCACTTTCTTCATAAGGGCCATATCTTCATCAAAACATTTGTTAGTCTTTCCCCGCTTGTTTTTTATCGTCATTTGCTCCATGACGGTACCCAACAATGTATGCTCACTGCCAGGATACAATGGGGTTTGTACTTCCCGTACAAGTCTGTTGTACTTATTATCATCTCTGCTATAGTCAACGTGGGAGACATTAGGGGAGGTGTCAGGAACATTGTCATAAACAACATTTTCCTGATATCCTGAGGCGGCGAACGGGAAGACATCGTTTAAGAGGTTCATCACAGCAGGGTCCCCGTAACTTGCATCTGAAGATCCTGCCTGCTGATTATGTTGTGCTTGAATTTCTGCAAGTTAGACATTTGAACTTGAGTTTCGCCGTGCCATGTCCATATGGTATAACTAGAACAAATACCGTATAGTGCCAAGTGAGAATACATTTCTTCAATTGTTACTGGTTTTCGATTAAGACATTTGTTGCACGGACATATGTGAATAACTTTGTCTGGAGGACTATGTAGACGCACGAACTCAAGAAAATCAAAAATGCCTTGCATATAAAGAGGGGACGTTCTCCCTAATTGCATCCAGCTTTTGTCCATGTTGTATGTATACTATAATAACAGGAAACCAAAATATAGTTGCCAACAAACATATATTTAAGATGTATATACACTATCAAATATTTATATGCATGCATCAAAGAATACAGTAATTAGATCACCGGTAAAGTTGTCGGAAAATATGTCTAAATGAAGAAATATTAAAGTAGTCACATGCATAACAATTAGGGAGGAGTATTTTTTTCGTCTGCGGGTGGCCTGGAGTATGTTATTTCTTCTGTGTTGGGGGGCAGGAGAGTATTTTTTCGTCAGGGGGGAGTATGTTTCTTTTGCACGGGAGGGGGGGAGAGTATGTTTTTACTGTCAGGGGGGGAGTATTTTTCTGCCGGAGGGGGGGGTGGTATTTTTTCTGCCCGGGGGGGGGGGGGTGGTATTTTTTTCTGTCGGCGGGGGGGGGGGGGGGGGGGTATGTTTTTTCTGCCGGGGGGAGTACGTAGAGGGGGAGTATGCTTTTTCTGCCGGGGGATGTATTAATGAAATCTTTAGTCCGTCGCCTAAGACAACATCCGTCGGCATAAATATATTCGTTCTGCGGTGTGTCAGGTAATAATTCATTTTCCTATCCGACAGAATAATTCGTCGGGTTAGCAACAACATTCATCTCTCTAGACTCATTATTACGACAGAAACGTTTTCGTCGCAGAAGACCATCCACAACGACAAAATAGTCTGTCGCCTAAGATCAAATCCATCGTCAAAAATATATTCGTTCTGCGGTGTTTCAGGTAATAATTCAATTTTCTACCCGACGAAAAAATTCGTTGGCTTAAGAACAAGATTCGTCTCCCTAGACGCACTATAGCGACGCAAAAGTTTTTGTCGTTGGAGACCATCTACACCGACGAAATAGTCCGTCGCCTAAGATCAAATCTGTCGCAAAAATAGATTCGTTCTACGGTGTGTCAGGTAATAATGCAATTTCTTAGACGACGGATTATTTCGTCGACTAGGAACATAAATTCGTCTCCCAGAAAACAAACTACACCGACGGAAAAATATACGTCGCGCAAGACTTACTAAGTCGACAAAAACATACCGACGGAACATATTCATTAGCTAGGAATGTCTTATCCGACGGAAGCTCCCGACAATCTACTTCCGTCGCTTATCAATATCTTAAGCAACGATTATGTTGTCCTATACGACCGTTTTTATTCCGTCGCCTAGGAATTTCTTAGTCGACGAAATTTTTTTGATTCCATCGTCTAGGAGGTTTTTTTCCAGTAGTGCCTATAAAAAAAAAAATCTATCTGAATTCTGGATGGATTAGAATCAGATCACGAACAACTCAAGGATTAAGATCCTAATTAACCGCCTCAACCGGAATATAATGGGGGAATCATGACTTAAGGTCAGAGTTGCGTGCTATACTTGGAATAAGAAAAGAATGAACAATGATGGTGGCCAGGGGCGGATCCAGCCCAAGGTTTGCCTAGGCTGGAGCCTAAGTCAGTTTCTAAAGCCCAAAAATCTACCACACCACATATAATAATAATAATAATAATAATAATAATAATAATAATAATAATAATAATAAGCCATAGACGATGTCGATCTCCTTAGTTCCTCTCTAGTCTAAAACACTCAAACTCAATCCCTAAATGTCATCTACTTGTCATTCGCCCATCACTGTCGCCTGCTCTGTCGCCGCTGCCCAGTCACCGTCTCCCCGCTGCCCGGTCACCGTCTCCCCCTTCCCTTCCCCAGACTAGGTATGTATTCTTACCCAATTAACTTTGTGTGATTGTGTTCTGGGTAGTGGGTTATATCTTATATGCACTAATATACAACTACATAAATCTCTCGTGTTGATTTGGTCCATATAAACTCCATCACTTTCTGTTATGCTATGTTAGTATAGAATTTGAAGTATGAAATCGAAAAAAAAATAGAATTTGAAGTCATCAAGTAAGAAAGAGCCATCAAACATACCCTGATAGTATGCTACTGAAGTAACTAAACCATTGTATACGATTTGAATTGAATGCATTGAATCAATGATATGCATTGAATATTTCAATGCTTTGTAGCATTTGTGTCCTGGGTTATATGCATTATTCAATTGAATTATTGTCTTGTTAAGTAATGAATTACTAAATTGCTGAAGTAATAATTAGAATTACAGAATGTCAGATGAACAAATTATTTGTGTCAAAAGACTTAGATAAAAAGATATCAGTACATGGTTTAGTAAAGTTCAACCAACATCATTGAAAAGGAATTTGTTGATGAAGCGGTTAACAATGAGATGATGATTAAAGATTTTGAAGCTTTGGAACCTCGTAAATTACAGTTTAGTTAGTTTTTAAATTTTGTTTCTTGTATTGTATTGTGTCTAATTTATGTTCATGCAAATGCGTTTGTGGATAATGTTTGCTACGTCTCCCTTATGTATGTGTATTCTTTTTTAATGAACTAAAATTTCTCGCACCGTCGAGCAAAATTTTGTGTGTTACATTTAGCCCATGTGACATTTTCATCCCGGATCCGTCACTGATAGTGGCGCAGTGGAAGAGAGTCATGCTGGATTCACTTATGGCTTTGATCTCTTAAATCGGGGGTTGGACAAATTTGAGACGGCGTTGTGTGCTATCAACCACGGTATAGATCATGAGAATTCAGGGTGGACATCAGAGAAGCCGTCTCGGCAATGCGGAGCCGTCTGGCTTTGATTTGGGATGAGTCGTTGGCCAAGATGGGAGCTGTGATGCAAATTAATGAAATCTTTGGGAAGGCGCCACAACAAATCACTAAAGAAGAAGGTGTTGAGCTTCAGATGTGAGCTATTATAGTCGCATCTAAGGCCATTCGAGATCTGCGAAGCGGGCTCCAACGTAGTTATCATGTTTCATATATGGAATGGGGCCACTCGATCAAGGCACCCATGGTTGTGCGCCACATTGCCGCCGTATCGCCTGATTTGAGCTTTGCATTGCATAGGTTACGATCCGCGAGGGCTAAACGTTGGGTTTCTATCCGGCCAGCAATAGGATTGAGGTTGCGAGCACTTGATGATGACATGAATCATTAGGGTGTTATTCTTAGGTTAAATTTACCTTGTAGTTCAATTAACAATTTCCTAGGTTAAGATCAATTTGCTGTAAATGCTCAAGATGTCCCTATCTAAACAAATTGTAATCATTTATATGATTCAAATTGTTTGTTTCTTTAACATTATGATTATTCTAGTCAAATACAAAAATCAGGAACTCTTCCCACTTGTAAGTTGGTCCTCCATCACAAAAGGGAATATATCAAAGTTGGTCTAATAATTTAAAAGTTGTTCAAGATTGAAGATTCTTAGAGGATTTTAACCCTTTAATTAACCATCATGCAGAAGATGTAATCACCACTAGTGAGGAAGGACAAAGATTAAGAAGCGTTAATCCACTTGGTTAGTGGCAAACCCATTTCGTCCACCCTATATTACTTTTCAGAAATTGGTATTTAGCTAAAAAGTGAGAAAAAAAGCAAGCATTTCTTTTGTCTACAGCTTCTTTACTTCGATCCTTTTGGCGGCTTGGCCCTAGTAACCAGTAACTGTTCTAAACCAGTGAAGTAAAGCTTTACATACCAAATCCTAAAAATTTGGCTTTCATTCGATCTCATGAATCACATTGCTACCTCTTCAGACTCATGTTTAGCTAGCTCCAAAATTATTCATGTAGCTATGAAGCTAGGTTTTTTTTTTTTTTTTTTTCTTTTGTGTGAATTAGTATGAAGGTGTTTCATATATAGGATTAAAATTATCCACCACAGAGAGCTAGTGATTGAGGAGCACGAATCACGCTTCCATTATAATGGGATGATTAATCTATCTCCCTCTTCAAGCTATATAGCCACCTCCTCTTCTCTTATTATTGAAGATTAAAAGTTGTTATTAGGGCTTTGGATATTATGAATCCCAATCCCACGCGTGTAAAAACAAGTATATAAAGATCAATAAGTTTTACGTGTCCACTTGAGCCCACCGTGGAGAGCAATGCAATCTTTTATAGAAAAAAAGAAGAAAAGCTAGCTCCCTGAAACGCAGGGCAATTCTTGCTTGCTAGGGTTTAAAAGAAAAGCTCAGAATTGAAAAAGCTTTGGCTTTCTGATGAAGTGGATTGCAAAATCTAACATGCACAATCAGCACAAACACGTAAAACGAAAAATCTTAGTTCACCTTTTGGATTGATTTCCACTTGGATGGTTGTGGGTGCGCCAGCAGGCACCATTCTGGTGATACATAATGGACACCACGCTGGGCACGTCACAACCCATAAACCCTAAAGCATGAGGAGTCTGGTGGAGAGAGCTTTCCCGATCCAACATGAACAAGATTATTGTACTGTGAGAACAAAGTGAGAACGTACTTAAAGCCATTTTGTTCATCACTGAGCTATTGTATATAAGTGTTTCCAGCGACTACCTTTGTCGGGTCATTTGGCTTTTGCCTAAAGAGGAAGTGTCCCCTATCTATATGCGCGCTCTATGTTCAACCAGCTTTAAGTTTGTTAAGCTATTAAACTCGGCCAAGAGCCTAAGACTGAGAGTTCGTCTTGAATAACTGTTTGTGTAAATAACGATTACGAAAACTCAAACGATCATCAAATTCAATAAAACTGTGAATAGATGATCTATGTAATAAGTTCTATAAATTGAACAGTGAAGATGTGAAAAAGATGATCGAAAAATGTGTTAAATAAAGAACTTTACACTTTAATTTCAGTACGAAGCTTCGCTCTGGATAAGAACTGTTTATATATAATATACAGTTTTTATCCAGAACGAAACTCAAGTTCCTAATACAATTTGTTCTTATATATCACTGATAATAATATGATAAACTGAAATAACTATTTGTTTATGAGATTTTGTTACTTAGAGGGTATCTAATCAACCCTATCTCTAATACATGCAAGATACTCGAATCAGAAACAAGTTCATTTCTCTTATCCAAAGACACAAACTAATTAAGTAGAGTAATTAACTGAAAACATAGTACGTAAGCACAAGCTTAACTATACTGAACTCGATTGAACTAGGTAGTTATAGTGTCAATTAAGGAATACTATACAGACGGATCGATATTATTATTGGAGACCTTAAAAGCTTGAATTGATTGGTCTAATGTTTTACCAACCAGAGCATCTCAATTCACAGCAAGACTTTGGAGATCGCTGTTGTTCACTCATTGTTGTCGTTGAACTCAACTAGGGTGTCTTCCGGAACCAAACAAACAAAACCTTGGTGTCGAAGGCACGAAGCTTCTCGGGATTCCAGGTAGGGTTGCTGTGGCCAAATGCAACGAGACAATGGTCTTTGTCTCATCTTTCAAATCATGGGTTCAATCCAAACCTTCACCTATCCGGCCACATGGTCCAAAGTTATAAAGTAAAGCAAACAAAGTTATAAAGTAAAGCAAACGAACAAGCAAATATGTGGATGAACTCAGTTAGGAGGAGTTAAGACATCCATAGCCAGGAGATGAAGACATGTATAATTGAATCCCCTTCCCTACCTGCAGGAACGAATGATGTCTATCTCTCGACTTCGGAAGGGTTTCTATTTTCTAATCATCTACTACAATAAAAAGAAAAAAAAAAGTTACAATAAAAAGAAAAAATGTCAGTAAAAGAAAGAATGCATAATCGACTGAAAAAATGCTCGAATTATTGTTGGTTCTAAACTTTTATACATAACTCATTCATGAAAACTAACACATTGTACCACAGTTATTTATTGACGTCGACCCAATTTATGACTGTCATTGGTCTAGTCCTCTAGCTTGTACTTTTTTTTATCAATAAATTTTCGTAGAGGGACGGTGAGTTAGTCCCTTTACGCTTACCAAAAAAAATTGACGTCGACCCAATTTTTGTACACGTCAACACCGTTCATAACGATGTTAAGTGACAAAGCGTGCCATATTTTGATAGGTGGTTCCGTCATTTCCTACAAATCCCTTATTTATACAAGGACAAAATACTAGTCACTCCTCTTATTTTCTATGGTTCGACAGTTTAGTTCTCGTTTTTTCAATTTCAACAGCTCACTCTTATTAATTTTCAATGTTATACAATTTGGTCCAATTTGGTCCAACTGTTAAAATTGACCGTTAAAGTGTCCACATACAGCTGTAAAATCCCTAAACTACCCCTATAGTCTATTACACCTAGACCTGTAAATGGACCGGATCTTAATCCGGACTCGCTCCGGATCCGTGGTTTTTAAACGGGTTTGGATTGAAAATTAGACCCGTTGATCCGTTAAGGACCCGGATCCGTTTACCCGTTTATTAAACGGATCGGATACGGATCGAGGTTGATCCGATCCGTTAAGGACCCGGATCCGTTTAAAAATAATTAAATAATATTTTTATAAATATAATATTATTGATAAATATTAAATAATATAATAATTATTTGGATAACCTAAACGTCTAAATTGTGTCTAAAATATGATCATTTGATGAAATTGAAGGTTACGATGCCTATGTTTTTTTTATGCTCTTTGCTAAATACATTGGAGGTTTAGTATTTTGAATATATTAGTTTATTGTTAAGAAGTATTTTGGCCATGTAATTCAACTTTTGATGTAAACATTTATTTTGTTATAATATTTCATTAGTGTTTTATGAAAATTTATGATAAAATTAAGAAATTATTATTTAAAATTTGAAAATATTTATAATCATAAACGGATCGGATTAACGGGTCGGGTATCCGTTAACCCGCCGGATCCGGATTTGGATCTAGCTATCAAAGATCCGGCGGGTAACGGGTCGGATCCGGATCCAAAATTTCTATTACGGATCCGGATCCGGATCTAGGTATATCCGCTCCAGATCCGGTCCATTTACAGGTCTAATTACACCCTTATCAACGCAACTCAGAACCCTTATCAAACTCTTCAATATTCCTTAGTAGCGATGAAGAACCCAGAACCCATATCAAACTCAAAAGCAGTTTGATCTTCCTACTTAATTTCTAGAACCCATCAAACTCAAAGCATTCGAAAACCTTCATACTCATTCTAAGCCTTCATTCAATCATCAAAGGGACAACGTCGAAAGCAGTGACATGGTGAGTAACCCAAAACTGTGGGTTTCTAGAGGTTGAGATCGTTTGCACGATGGTATCCCCGATTACAGTAAGTTCATAGGTTTTCATTTGGTTTTGGTCTATGAAATCGAATGGTTGAATTTGGGCAAAAAAATTAGGGCTTTTGAATTCAAGTGTTTCGGAGGGGAGAGAAATTAACCTTGTTTAAGTGAATAGCTCGAACAACATCTTTGTCAAAGGTGGAGGTTGAGGTGGACAAGTGGCGGCCGCGGCCTCCGGGTTTGGGGGCGATTGTAGTGGAAGAGCAGCCACAGATGACAAGTCTAGTGGTGCCATGGTGGTGGTGGTGTGAATTAGTTGTTTCAATGGGTGCGAGGAGGATAGGCTTCATAGCCTAACCGCATCCATCTCTCTTTTCTTATTTTGTTCTTTTCCTACTCAACTACTGCAAGTACTCAACTATGTACTGCTTCAGTTCTCTATCTCGTGTTCTTGTTCACTTCAACTCCAATGGGCCTCTCAATGTGGACTTTTTAGAGCTAAGCTCGTAATCTATTAATGGATGCTCTTAAGTCTTGAGTTTGGGTCTGTTGCTCTCATATTGTTTGAACATGTTGTTAGCATATGGCTTTAAGGCTGTGTATGTGTTGACTTTTAATATCTTTAAAATTGTAGTTGGGTAATCTAAGTTTGGCTTTTAATTTAGTACTTTCTTTGTTGTTTTTTCTTGTGGTCCTAGTAGGTAGTGAACTACTATTTTAGATGTCTCCCATGTGGGAAGAATTTGATAGTTGTAATGGCTTGGTATTTTTTTCACATTTGGCTTGTAGCTCTGTTTTCTTATGGTCATAATAGTTATTATTTACTTAATACAGCTGGCCCAGATAATTTCACAGTGAAGGTGCATCATGAAGGGTGTTTGGTGGATGAGAAATATGTTGGAGGGAGGTATGATTTCTACGACCACTGCGACAAAGATATGATGTCGCTTGTGGAGGTACAGAACATGGTGGCGCAGCTCAATACATGTTATGGAAGTGAATGGATTGAATACTAGTATAGGGTGGGTAATGAAGATGCTGAGCTTATGAAGCTACACACAGATATAGATGTTGTGCATATGTGTATTTCTGCACCATTATGGAGGTTGATCATACTGTACTTGAACCACATGGATCAACAAAATCAATTTGAAGGGTTTGAAGACTTTTGTTTAGCCAAGGTAGCAGTGGTGTATTTACCGAAGAGCCTCGACATGGCAGAATGAATGAAGTTTAAATTAGAGAGGTCGAGCAGATTGTAACTCAAGCAAGCATAATTGATGGTGTTGGTCTAAAAGACAATGAAAAACAAAAGGTGGTGGAGCATGAAACCATTAAGAAGAGGAAGTTGGTAGGGTCTGCTTAATGCATAAACTATATTTCTAAAGGCTTAGGACAGTCTAACAGTGGAACTGGATGTTCTAGAGATACCTTAAATATGCAAGAAAATGAAGTGAGTTGTCTTCAAGATGTAGAGATAGATTATTTGGATCAACTTTAGTCATATGGTGGTTTTGAAGCTTTAATTGATGATGAAGAAAATAGTGAAGATAATGATGAAGATGATTATAATCCAGCTTTTAATGATGAAGAATATGACCAGTATGGGAGAGATGATGATGATCATGATGAGTCGGATAATGAAAGAAATGAAAAAGAGAATATGGGAAGTATGGACAGGGAAAAGTGAGTCCCTGAAGATGGAGAGTTTGTTGATGATGAAGAATGATTTGTTGGTCTTGATCCAGATGATGAGAAGCTGTGTGAAGAGGCGGGGCTTGAATTCATCCCTAAATGGATAATGTGGAATTCAAAGTGAATATGAAGTTTGCTACAGTGCAGATTCTTAGAGATGCTTTGAGGGAGCATGCTATTCAAGGAGGTTGGGAATATTGGAACATTAAGAATGACAAGCAAAGGTTGAAGACTATTTGTGTGGAAGACAACTGCCCATTCTTCTTGTTTGCTTCCAAAATAAGGAATGAGAGCACAATGAAAATCAAGAAGTATAATCCTGAACACAAATGTGTGAGGAAGTTCAACAACAACATGGTCAGGCAAAAATATTTGTCAAGAAAGTTTAAGGATCAGATTGCTCTTAATGAAAACTGAAAAACAGGTATTTCTTTCACCAAGTATTTGATTAGTTAGTTGCTAATATGTGTTGGTTTGTAACATGTGTCACTTTTTCTTTCATAATGCAGACAGTCTAGCTAAGACAATGACAAGTACCATTAGATCAAAGGTACACAAATGGACTGCTTATAGAGCTAAGAGGGCTACACTTGAAGAAATTGAAGGATCCATAAGAGAGCAATATGCAAGGCTTCATGATTATGGAAGAGAGCTTCAGAGAGTTGATCCAACCACAACTATTGATATTAAGTGTGAATTTCCCAATTGTAGCAGTCTTCCAGTTTTCAAGCGCATGTACATCTGCTTAGGAGCTCTGAAGAAAGGTTTTTTGGCTGGATGCAGATCTGTGGTTGGTTTAGATGGTGCACATCTCAAGAGATGTTATGGGGGTCAGATTTTGATAGCTGTTGGTATGGATGCAGATAATAGCTCATATGTGTTAGCATGAGCAATGGTTGAGGCAGAGAGTAAGGATTCATAGATATGGTTTCTAGAGTTGTTAGCAAAGGATCTGAACATTAAGCATGAAAGAAGGGGATGGATTTTTATTAGTGACAAGCAAAAAGGTTTGATACCTGCACTTGCACATATTGTTTCAAGAGCAAGTGTACGATTTTGTGTTAGACACTTATGGACTAACTTCACAAAGCTTTGTCCTGGAATGGTGTTGAGAGATCAAATGTGGGCTTGTGCAAAGGCAACAACTTTGCCTTATTTTCAGAAAGAGATGGAAATCATGAAGGCACTTGACAAAGATGCTTACAACTGGCTAACAAGTACTTCTAGTTTGATATTGTTAGATAAACTTTATTATTTTAATATAATAATATTAATATAAAATTTGTGTAATGATCGATGTTTGCAGCAAAGGAGAGGCCTGCTAAACATTGGTGCAGAGCATATTTCACCATATATGTGGATTGTGACATTATGATCAATAACATTTGTGAGAGCTTTAATGGCTGGATATTGGAGGCAAGGGGTAAGTCACCAGTGACAATATTTGAAGAGTTAAGGGTGAAGTTGATGAAGAGAATTGCAATTAGAAGGAAAAAATTGGCACCTTACCATGGCAATATTTGTCCAAAGGCAAGGTGTCACGCCCCGAACCTTAATTTTTACCTTAATTACTAGCACAGTGGTAATAAGAGTGTTTACCGTGCTCGTCACTAAGTGTGTAATTTAATTAGTCCCCAGAGGGTGTTGAGGGACTAATATTTTGAAGGAATTATTTGAAAGAAGAAAATGTGACGACGGTAAAAATTTTAAATTTTAGCTAGTAAAAGGTAATTTTTATTGGAGTATTATTTTGGGGTGTTGAATATTTTTGGATTGGGTTTATAGAGGTGTTGTGGCCGGGTTGGGCTAAAGGCCCATTCTCTTTTTCTCTCTCTTCCTCCCGGTTCTCTCCCGCTCCCGACCCCCTCACTGCTAGAATTTTTCCCGACGCCGTTCGCTGCCGTCCGGCTGCCCTAGCCCGTTGAACCGGTCCCAAACGGTTGGTCTCCGACCCAGCTGCAATCCTAGACCGGTGGCAGCTTCCCTAGCGCCGCCGTGAGGGAGAAAAGCTCGCCGGAAGGACCGACTGCCGAAAGCCATTCTTCGCCGGAACTCCTTCCTCTGGCCGCCATAGCCGGCGAGCCTTGGCTCAAAAGGAAGCCCTCCTCACGTGCTTCAATCCCTCCAAGGGGCTTTTTGTGTTTTTGCGTTCGATTGGTGTGCTTAGGCTTAGAATTGGAGTTTGTGGTAGTTAGGAATGTTGTAGAGGAGGTTGAGAGGAAGATGTTGCCAAATTTTGGTGATCATCGGAGGTCACCAAAGTTGGTTGCCGGCCGCCGGCGCCGGCGCTGCAGCAGAGAAAACGTTTTTGGTGGAGAAAAATGTGAGGAGTTTAATGGAATAAGTTTTAGAATTTTTGGAGGAGTTTTGGATAGGTTTGAGATTTGTTGAAGTTTGATATTTTTGGCGAATTATTAATTTATAATCCGGCCATTGGATTTTATTTGGTGGAAGGTGGTTTTGAGGAAGTTGGTTTTTTATGGAGATTTGTGGTTGGCAGTGAAGTTAAGATTTAGGACGATAGGCATGGTTGAGCGCTAGAAGCTCATAGTTAATTATGCCAATTTTATTTAAGCGTCGGTGTTTTATTTTAAGGAATTATTTATGTTTGGAACAGGACACGAGGAGGCTCGAGCAGAGGAGACCTCCGACCGACGTCAGGCTTAGGCCTAAGTTGTGAGTGGACCTTTGTTTTAAATAATGTATTTGAATTGTTTTATTGTTAAGTAATTTCCTTGGTTGGATTTTTATCCGGAAATTGAGAATTTCAGAGTTTATACTCATTTATTGATGTTTTCGAGAATAGTATGTATGAGAGAGAATGCTAGCTAGCTATACGTGGCAGCCCCCGTTCTGAGGACGAATGCCAGTATGGGGTGACGTGAGCGTTAGACGCGAGCGTAGTAGCCTTGTACGATTTTCTACTTTTTGAGATTATTCTATGTTTTACATTTATTCATAGAAATAGTACAAGGAGTAAGCACGCATTTATATCCACTCGATCATTACCCCCATTCTGAGGGAAAATGCCAGTATGAGGTGACGTGAGCGTTAGACGCAATTGTATTAGTCTGGTGTGACTATCTATTTTAAAGCTTATTCATAGATAGCATACATGGAGTAGACGAGTGGTTAATACATACTGATATATATTTATAATTTAAGCCTGAGAGGCTGTTTTGTTTATGGTTTGGAGACTAGCCAGAACTAGTCGTTTGCATTGTTAAATTTCTTGGGGAAATATTATTGTTGTTGAGATTATTTTGTCCACTCACTCTGACGTGATGAAATATTTTCCACTGGGCTTTTCCTTCATTTTTAAATGCCCAGTCTGCAGAGTTCGGGTGGGTCTAAAAGAAGGCGATAAGGCATAGTCACTCATTTCTCCACTACTGTTCACCAGTAGGTCATCTGTTTAACTCACTAGGATTTCTAGTAGCTTCCGCTGTATTTCTTGTAGTAGCTCTGAATACTTTCGGAAAAATAACTGTGTATTATTTTATTTGGTTATTTGGATTAAGTTGAAGAATTTATATTATTGGTTAAAAGTGTTCTTTAATTTTTTCGGGTTAGGGTTGTCCATTTTCAAGGGAGGTTTGCCTAGTCCTTCGGTAAGTTTTCCTTTGAGGTGGTCCTCGCAGGACTCACCTCGGGTTTCAGGGTGAAATTCAGGGTGGGTCTTGACACAAGGGACATTCTAGAGAAGAATAAGTTGAAGGATGCAACAGACTGCACCACAACCTTTAATGGTAGTGACATTGTAGGGGTCGAGAACATCGAGGGAACAAAGAATGTGGTTAATATTGCAAGGAGGACATGCACTTGCAGGAGGTGGGACTTGTCAGGAATCCCATGCAAGCATGCTATTTCGGCTGTTTACTTGAAGAGACATGATCCAGATGATTATGTGGCTGCATGCTATTTGAAGAAGACTTATATGAGCATGTACGACAATCTTATCCAGCCTATAAACAACATGGATATGTGGTCTAGGGGTGAAGATCTTGTTATTCAGCCTTCACAATACTCGAGACAAACTGGTAGACTTAGGACTGCAAGAATGAAGGCTGCTTATGAAAAGAATAAGGATGATGACACTGTAATTGGTAAGAAGAAAAGAGCTTTAAGGTGTGGTAGCTACAAGCAGATAGGTCACAACTCCAAGACATGTCAGAGACATTTGCCACCGAAGGAAAAGGATATTGTTGCTGCTAATAAGAACCTCAACAAGGAAGGACAAGCTGCTAAAAAAAAAGTAAGTTGTATTTTGCTATTGATATATATAAGGTTATTGATGTTAATATTTTGTTTTGTATTTTATAACACAGATAGACTCTAACCTTACAATAATATTGATGCAGTCCAACCAGGTAAAACGACCTATGACTACCAATGAGTTGAGGAAGAAAGCCAAAGAAAGGAATGAATATACGAGGGTAACTACCAAGTATTGTTATTGTTGATGGTGTAGGATTTGTCGAAAAGTTTGATCTCTTATTATAGTTGGTGTGCTTCTGAATTTTGGGAATATTTGCTTGTTTGTCTAACATTTCAATCTTGTTGCTTGTTTGTCTTTGGGAATATTTACAATTTGGGTTAACTTAACACTTTGTCTAACTTGCATATGTCTTTGTCTTCATTTGTTGTGTGTCTAGAAGAGGAAGGCTGACTTGTTTGTCTTTGGGAATATTTACAATTTAGGTTAACTTAACACTTTGTCTAACTTGCATATGCCTTTGTCTTCATTTGTTGTGTGTCTAGAAGAGGAAGGCTGACATGAAAGCTCAGTCTACTCCAAAAAGAGCAAAACCTGGACAAGTTGCGTCTACACATCAAAGTTCAAGGCCCCTTCAAGCTGGATCTGCTCCTAGCATTTCAAGGAATGTGCAAGGTTCAAATGCTTCAACCAAGAAGGATGGTGTAACACCAAGAATCTCCCAAAGGATTAGGCAGAGCTCAGCCAAAGAAGCTAGAAAATAGTTATGAGATTTGATATTAGCTAGCCCCTAATGCATCCTATTTTTGGGTAACCTTGTGCTTTGTCACTTGGTTGCTAGCGGTAATCTTTTGATAAGATGATTTCAGCTGATTAGTTACTAGTTGAACAATTGAATGTTGCAATGTATTTTTGAAGATGTAATGTATTTTTTGTGTTATTATGGAGGACCTATTTTAATGATTATCTTGCATAATGTGTTTGGAGGGAAAAAGTTTATATTTGGAGGAAAATGGTTTTAGTTTTGGAGCGGGTGTAATAGGTTATGGGTAGTTTAGGGATTTTATAGCTGGATGTACGTGGACACTTT
The DNA here is from genome assembly GCA_034370585.1 of Fragaria x ananassa. NCBI lineage: Eukaryota > Viridiplantae > Streptophyta > Magnoliopsida > Rosales > Rosaceae > Fragaria > Fragaria x ananassa. Next base: position 12,952,907 of record CP139753.1, on the reverse strand, counting down.
AACTATCAATTTTAACAGTTAGACCAAATTGGACCAAATTGTATGATATTGAAAATTAATAGGAGTGAGCTGTTGAAATTGAAAAAACGAGAACTAAACTGTCGAACCATAGAAAATAAGATGAGTGACTAGTATTTTTTTCTTTATACAACTATATTCCAATCTCGTCTTTACTCTCTCTAATGCTGCTTTTACCTATTGGTGGCCAACTCAATCTCATGGTAAAATATGAGAGAATATCAGTAAAAAGATAGACATGCAATGAGTCTGTATAAGCATTTTGTTGTAACAATATGTTTGTTGTTCGTATAAAAAAAACAGTATGCTTGTTAGTTCTTGGAGATTTACATTATGCAATATAGGTTTACTTTGTTAGATCTCCAAGTTGTTTTTTTTTTATAGTTGTGGTAACTTTTAGCAGTTTATAATTTGTGTTTTTGCTATGAGTATGAAATGAGACAATGAGTTGTGGTAATTTAGCATGTTTCAAGAAAATTCATTTTGTATTGGATCAATTTTGCAGATTTATGAATGAATTCTCCATGTTGTTTTGGCATGAAACGACTCACCAAACAGTTTTAAATTTACATCAATGATAAATAAAAAAGGATATGCGCATATAATTTTTTATGATACATATCTGTTTGTGATACCTACGTACATTTACTAATATGACAACAAATTTGTTGTTGTTTTGGTAAAGATAGTCATTACTTGGGTGATTTTTGTTTTATTAGAGGTAATTACTCAACTTAAGATAATTTACAAGTTTTTGAACAATTTGTTGTCGTTATTGTAATTTGGTTCAATTATATGTAAATGTGTAAAACAAATGTAATAACTTTGTTGTCATTATTGTAAATTTTACTCATTTTACTTGTCATTTTTGTTCAATTAATGACAAAATAATTATATGGTACACATCACAGTACCGTAGACAACTCCATATGTGCAGGTCACTTAACACCGTTATAGACGCCGCCAAAAAATTGGGATGGGGTCGCAATAACTTGGGGTACTAGTGTGTTACCAAATCTATAGAGGACTGTTAGCATGTGTATATATTTATATATGATCGATCCCTTACTGGAAGAGCCGTATATATTTTTTTACATAAATTACATCCTATTCAATTTGCGGGTCTAAGATGACATTACTATATATGCATCTAATAACTACACAAAATGGCTTGAATTTGAGTAGCAGTCTTTACTAATATACATATATACATGAAAAAACAAATACGTAGCATGATATCATTGATATTCCTTGTACACTTGTGTCAATGTTCACAAGAACATTTCAAAAGCTACCAAGAAAAGGACTACGTACGTGAAGATAATATCTTAGCAAAAACAGTATGTAATTGTAGACACAAATAATACAACAATTAGCCCTACCAACAATTTGTGGTCCTTTCTCTTGTTATTTTGAACTTCATTAATCATTTCGGCCCCTTTTATTGCTTTGATTAGTAGAGTAAAAGGAGAGGTTCTACGATCATCAATGTCATATATATGTAAGCGAGATCGATCAAGATACATCAACCTAATTGAAAGTTAGGGTTGGGCTACAAGCCTTAACATAATGCTAGGGTTAGTCACTTAGTCATCTGCATGCGTCCGTATGACTAAAAAAAGTGAGATTCAAATACATCCAGAGCTAAGAAAACCACTGGGCGCGCAGCTCCTAGTTGATCACCTAAACTTGTGTTGGCCGGAAATAGCTATAGCTGGCAAAGATTAAAGGACATAAATTGCCATTTTAGCTCACAAGCTGGTCATTTAGTCATATACCTTAAAATGAAGCAAACACATTTTCAATGGCCGGGTGAGAAGATCGATCATGTACCATTGTCTCTCTATATAGTGCAAAGTCCCTATCCACTTTATTCTAAACTCTTTGGGGACATGGCCGGCTTCCTATTGTTGCTCTATCTGACTCGAGGTTTGGAGGCATACATAATCCCTAAAAACTACTCAATGTTGTTAACTTCTGTAATTCATATGCTTGCCCGTTTAAAGGGAGCAAAGGGATTCTCTTCTGTCTAGTCAACCGTCCCTTGTAAATTACTTCATTTGTATGTTTCCAAACCCCGATTTAGGGCTCAACGCAATAGAAAGAATCTCTCACTTGCATTTCCCTACTAAACTAGCTAGCATTTTGAAGCAGTAGTTCTTTGTTTTTGTTTTGCTTTTGTAAGAAATTAAATTAGACTTTTAGCCAACGTATCATGCATATGTTCAAGACGTTTGAAATAAGTATGCGATCATCACTTCAAAATCCTTTGCGTAGCCTTTCTCGATATTCATTAAGCTACTAGAACAATTTTAGCTGACTCTCTATTTTAGTTTTAAGCTATTTTAGAGAGCGTGTTTATGTTTTTTTTATTTAATATTTTCAGAGCTCCAACGGACTAGTCAAAGTTTATCTATTATGAATTTTAGTTATCTCATTATAGTTTAATCATTCATTGTAAGATATAGAGAGTGAGATGACTCAGATGAGACTAGCTATAATTTAATATATTCATTGTAAAATATTTTACGTGGTATATAAATATATTTAAACTATTTAATCTTTATTTGAAAGATAATGTTGATGTAATGCTAGTTAAAATAGAGAGCATTGATACAACCGCATTTAACTAAAAAATAGATAGCATTATTAAAGATGCTGTTACGTAAATAAAATGTTAATAATGATAGAATTAGTTGAGATCTTAAACAAAAAATGGAGAGATATAATTGAGAATATGACTTGGCACCTCTAAGAAAATCAAAGCTACAAAGTTCGAATTGCACATGTAATCCCTCATCTAATATTTGACATTAAAAACATTCTTTTTGAAAGGACCAAAAAATAACAAAAACGATGAGAGAAATTTTGAAGCACTTGACTAACTAAGCTTAAGCCTGCAGCAATGTCTTATTACCTGCCTCTTGCTGCATGAGTTAAGGTCAAGATACAAATTTAAGACAAAACTAATAAGTAAAATTAACTGAAAGTTTGAAAAATAGAAGTTAACTTGTAAATAGAGTTCGATGTACAAACGTTGTTTATGACAGTGACACTCACAACTAGCTTCTATCAACTGTGTCTTACTGTCAGTCCTACACAAATAGAAATGGACGGGTAATTACTAATTCCACTTACATTTCTCAATTGCATAATCTTTTTTTTTTCTTTTCAATGCAATATTATAGCCATATTTTTGGATACATATCCATTTAGCGGTTGGATATGCATCATTTGTTTTGTGTAATCTGATTATCGATCAAATTGAAGTAATCTAATTATCTAAAACTATCGGACAACTTTATACTGTAATAATGTAATCCAGAGGTTCATTATAATGAAAATCATAAAAAAGTGAACTGCCCCGGTCCCTATCATTAGAAGTTATACGGAAATGAAAACGACATATACTGATATACACACAGTCACTATTTTTTTTAGAAAGGTTACCAAATCATGCTTATGGAGGAGAAAAGGATCAAAAGGAAAAGGTTGATATAAAATGAAAGCAACAAAATAAAACTTATAAAGAATCTATCATCATTCATCCCAATCCATCCCTCACTAGCTTGATGGCCATGCCAAAACCTAGAAAAGTAAAATCAGTGAGTCAGCAAAATCTTAGGGACAAAAACCAGCCCTAAAGTCCTAGGGACATGTTTATATCTTAGTTTATCTTCAATCTCTATCTTGAACTTAGGTTACTTATGTGTAAAGCACTTGTTAATAACTATAAATAAACATCAACTGGTGAACAGTTTCACCACTTTCCCCTTATAGATGGCTCACATTAAACAAAAAAAGAAAACAAAAGACTAATTTATTTTTGAGAAAATTAGATAAAAACTCAAAATACTAAATATCTTTTAAGATAAACTCATACATATTTTTTTTTATTTTACACTCATTCTACATAAGTAAACTTACCATATAAAACAAATTAATAGTTTTCTTCATTTTTCGGTTTCTCTGATTTGCCATTCAGACAGTAGAAAACTAAATTTGGTATATTTCTCAATTTTAGCATCAATTTAAAACTCAAATACTGAGCTAAAATTTAGTTGGATTTAACTTTGTCATAATCAATTACATTCTTTAATTTCTTACCTTATTATTACTAACTTGAATATATATATATATAGGCCCATATATATTTATATATATACTATATACAGAAATATGTTATTTGTAATAGAATAATTCTTTTTATTCCTGAACTCACATTTGATGTATCTCTACATAGTCAAAAAATATCTAATTATAAGGTACACATTCTTGTTCTTTGATTAATTTTTTTCTTTTTAAGTATATTAATATATCATTTTTCATTCTGATCTAGAAAATATTTTACTCTTAACTATTTAAATTTATAATGTACCAATTAAGTATGGTATAATATGATAATATACTGAAAAAGAAAAAAAATATAGGTGAATTGGGATACTGTTTACACCATCACAGCCCTGGTTCTCTTTTTGGGGTCATTAGCTAGTGTTGTTTTATGGCCACTACCCTCTCACTCACCGATACATCTCAGCACATCACTTTTGGTTTTGAAGTTTGCAACCATTAAGAAAACAATAGCCCCAAGCATATTTTAATTGCAAGTATAAATTGTATAATATTTAGAAAATATATATTAGAGAGAGAGAGAGTGTGTGTGTGGGGTGGGGGAGTGTAAAGTTTGTTTAGTATAAGATAAGATGTAGTATTGGCACAATGGCACATATTACAAAAGGAGAGGGTTCTTCCATGAAAGCCAAAGCTCATTGGACACTGGCGTGTAGTTCCATTACACCTGTGCTGTGCGCATATATCATCGCTCTCTGCCGGCTCTCTCTCTCTCTCTCTCTCTCTCTCTCTCTCTCTCTCTCTTCACTCTTTTGCTCGTAATTGTACCGACATGGCTCCGAGCAGATGGGATTTCTCTGCTTCTGCTTAGAACTCACTAATTAAGCTCTGCTTCTGCTTCTTCCACAAGTTACTGCTGTTGGATTCTTCTTCATCAACCTCTTTGTTGAAGGGTCAGTTCAGAATCTTTAGCTCCTTTACTTGGAGTCATGCTTTCTTATTTTCGTTCTGTGGCTCTGATTTTTCTTCTTCTCTGTTGCAAGTTTCTGGGTTGCTGGTATCTCTTGCAATTCTCTTTGTTTTGTTGTATTCTGGTGCTTTTGAGCTCTGCTTGATGATTTTCCTGTTGTTGACAAATTACCAGTTTGGTCTTTTTTGCCCTTTTCATTTTACTCAGTTTTACTCCTTTTCTTTTCCACCTCAAATTCCTGTTGCTTTGAGCTTATGCTCCGTTCATGTATATGGATAGTTGGACACTCCTTTCAAATGATTATCTTCATCTTCTTATAGACTTTCTCATTTCATATTAATCTTAAGAGTTAATTTTTTCATTACCAATTAAGTCACCCTTCACTGATGCACTGTAAATTGACTAAAAGCTACATGAATTACATTTATATGAACCAAAGTTCTGATATGTTCTCTCCAAAACAAAACACCATCTTCGGTGTGATGCCAACCGATTGATACGTACATTTCGTTCTCTTTTACTACAGAGTAAAGATAGCTCAGTGCTGTAGTTGGTGTTCTAAAATATACCTATTGCTTTTGCAGGCATTGGATGAAATATACGAATTCAAACTAATTAAGCGAAAGTACTTGTTTCTGATCGAGATCATTCTAATTAGAGGAAGAAAATGGCTATGCAAACTGTTCATTACAAAGAACATGAAGGACTTGGGCAGCTGTCATCAGTGTTACCTTGGTGGGGTACTGCCTTTGGATCTCAACAAGCTTATGGTGAATCCTGTGGTCACTCTAAACCTTTCACCATGGAGCTTCCAAATAGTGGAAACCAACTCACTGCCACTAAGCAACCAGGGCGGGGCACCGAGCAAGGACTGGATAAAGGGATCACAAATCTGTTTACCATCTTCCCTGGTAATCTCCTCCCTTTGGCTTTTAATTTAGCTATTTTTTCGAAAAGAAAAGGAAATACTTTCCTGGCTTCTTTATCAGAGCTTCACTTTATATCTCCGGATACAAGGTTTGCATGCAGCACCATAATTTTCCTTTTTTCACAGTAGTGATTGAATCTTGGCTGCAATGTGGGGTCAGGAACTTAGGATAAGTTCTTTTTACCAAAGATACCCAATAATTGAAGAAACTTAGCTATTAGTAGTTCAGTACCAAAATCACATGTGCTAAGTAAATGTATAGTCATGTACGGTGAAGAGAGTGATAACTACTAGATGATTTTGGCTGCTATAAGAAACTTTCTATGCCTTCATCATGGTAAACTTTGCTTAATGTAAGCGCTAGTCAAGAAGTATGCTGAAACACCTTATTTTATAAGAGTGTTCATCAATATATAAAACTGAACAACTGAGAAACAAGTTCAAGTAGAGCTAGTTTTAAGACTTGCGGAAGATAACAACAGGGATAGTAGGAAAAATAACCTTATGATTCAATCAACTATGACATTTTATGTTCAAATGAACTCGTTTTGGGATCGTATTGAATTATATTCCTTCTGGGATGGCACTTCATCAGTAACTATGCTTTGATGATATGTGTATTAGCACCGAGGTGCTGTGCTTCCGGTGGAAACTGATTTTCTAATAGACTATCTTTTCTAATTTTTTGTACTGAGATAAGGAAGAATCCTTATGAATCTTTATGAATATCTTTATGTCGTATAATAATATACAATTAACATGTCTCTTTTATTAAGTAGTGGACCTTGAGGTGGAAATAGGTCATCTTTAACTAAAAATGTATCCCTACATGCATAATTTCTTATGAGGTGCAGAACTCCCAGCATTACTTGGGATCAGTTAGTATATAGATTCTGGAAATCATTTCAAATATTGTTGGCTTAATTTAGAATTTTTTTTTTTGAGGAGTGTCCAAACCAATCTGAATTACTGTTAGGAAGATATGCACAAGCTCTTAAAGATTTACATGATAAATAGTCATGTCAATATGTATAAACTCTGCAACAAAGAAACATAATTTTCCTTCACAACCAATTGGAATAAACCAGAATAAATGAAACTGGTTTTTCTTTCTAAGGTCATCAGGAAGTACCAGAGTTGAGCTAGTACGTCAGTGCTACTTTGAGCCATAGGTTTCATACTCAACAATGAATGTGGACATCAATTAGGTATACACTTGGTTTTCTGACCTTCTGTGGCATTTTAAATGTAAAGGACTGGGTTGCTTTAACAGTAGGCCGGATAAAGATTACCAGAACTTCTGCCCCTACGAGCCCTTGTCGAGTAGATTATCATCTATCTCACATATCCTTATTTCCAAAAATTTACAAACTCACTTCCCTCTTTGATGGCACCCTCCATTTTAAAAAATGAATTCTCAATTGCCAACATCATTTGATTATGGTATTGAGAAACATGATTATGAACGTGCATATATGGTATTGAGAAACCATATTATTAACGTGCATATAGAGAAGGCTTTAATTTATATCCCACTCATTATAACCTGGTGACTCTGTTTGATTATAGTTAACCAGACAAGTAGTTTCTCATTTAGGTGATTGTTAATTTGCAGGGGATGGGCAAAAATCTCAGCCAGAGATCTCTCTGCAATCATCCCCACCAAAATATCGTGGTCATTTTGAGCTGGGGTTCAGCCAGCCTGTGGTAAGCCATTTTTTCTAAGTTCTAACTATCTCAATTTTGTTTTTTGAATAACATTTTTAAAATAATATGGTACTTCTGTCTACTGCTTATGTATTGTCCTTTGTTTCTGGACTTGAACTGTAGATTTGTGCAAAATATCCGTACATGGATCAATGTTTTGGACTGTTCTCAACATATGGATCTCAAGTTTCGGTGAGTTTTCCCATCATTCCTGGAACTACAATTGCCCTTCTGTTTATCCTGCAAACCAACTTTCTTTTACCTTCTTACTTCATGTATGTTGGTGTGAGAACTTGTTTTAAGTGGACGTGTTATCCCATGAAGTTTTTGCTGATCTCTATTTTCTCACAAAACTTAAAAGTCTGGGACATGACATTGTTTAGAACTGAAAGTGAAACTCCACCTAATGACTTCCTATGCTGATTTTATATTCTTGATTATGTTTTACTCTTAAGACATGTTACTTGGCTGTTACTCCAGTAAGTGCATGATATGCTCTCAACTCCAAAGCATAGCCAACTGAACTGATGCACATACTTGTCCAATTGCAATGAATCAGGGACGCGTGATGCTGCCGCTGAATTTGACTACAGATGAAGGACCAATCTATGTCAATGCTAAGCAATACCGCGGAATCATCCGGCGCAGACAATCCCGTGCAAAGGCAGTCATGAAAAACAGAGCAGCTAGACTCCGTAAGGTATGATATCAGAAACTTCATTATTGTACCAGTCAAATAACTAAGAGTTATTTCAAAAATTTATTAATTGATATGTTCTGGATGGGAAAGCTGAATTTTACATGAAATCTTGAGCTGTGTGACAATTATAGATGCCTATATATAATTCTTGACTTCTCAATAGGCGTTTAACACTATATATCAGCCAGTTGAGTGACCATTTAATTGGTTTCTTGGATTAAGGATTTCTTTGGCTTTCAAGCATGCATGTAAATTTGCCCGCTTCATTTCTTTTCCTGACAGAAACCTCACTTCAGTTTTTGATGTGATAGCTTTTAGTATATATACTATATAGTGAGATTTTGACCAAATTTTCAGTACCATATATGATTTAAAACCAAAATGCACATGTGATGAACATATACTTCTGTTGTATGGAAGACATAGTTAATATGACCTATGATCTTTCTTGTTTATACAGCCATACATGCATGAATCACGCCATCTTCATGCCATGCGCCGACCAAGGGGGTGTGGTGGTCGTTTTCTGAACAGCAAGACTTCGAACAACGGGAAAGGTGGAAATGGAACGAAGCAAGTTGGCGATGTGCAGCTGTTCAGGCACTCCGGTTCTCAGAGCTCTGAAGTCCTGCACTCCGAAACTGGAACTTTGAACTCATCAAAGACAAATAGCAGCAGTTCCAACATATCAGGCTCAGAGGTGACCAGTACGTACTCTAGGGGAGATCTTGATCATTTTTCAATGAATCTTGGACACTCTGTGCATTCTCTGTCAAACATGATGGATGGTACGCGTGGCATGGTTATTCCCACGAAATGGATTGCAGCAGTTGATAACTGCTGCAACCTCAATGTCTGATAGCAAGCGAAAGATGGGGTTGGTGCTAACTTGTTACATTAACCCCATCTTTTATGCGGCCAAATGGAGAAGCTTAGTTGCAGTTACTGTTATGGTTATTGCAACAGGTTCGGGGTCTAAGGATCGTCCTGCCACCATTTGGTTGCTATCAGAAGGCAAATCATTCTTGGCTCGTGTGCATACGGGGTGTTTACTTCCATTCCAAGCATTTCTGCTGTTCGGTTGGCTAGTGAAAACCCCCAGTGCATCACAAATTACTTAAGTAGACTTCATATATAGGGCTCTCTTCCCTTGTATCAGAATAAGAACCAGAGAGTCTGGTGATTGGTATGTGATTGTGACCTAAACATATTATAGATTGTTGTGTATTGCTAGGGTGTAATACTAGTATCTGGATTTTTGACCTCTTCAAGTGATGTAATGTACTAATATATAACTGAATGTTTGTGTTGTCTTGTGAGAAAGTTTGGAAGAATAATGTACGATAACTTGAGACTTATGGGTGCTCTATTTTATTTTTATCAGCCATATCAGGAACACTGCTTTCAAAGGTGAAAATAATTGTACATTTTTCATGATGACTGTGAAGTACCCTTACAAGGGCAAAGCCCAACTAAACGAACGTTCACAACTCCAGGTTTACTTTTAATACAACAAACAAGACATGAAAGCATAGATGAAACTATGCTTCCTATCTGAGATGATATTAATGATTTTAGAATTAATTACAAAAGACCTTAAAGTATGAGGTCATTTTTATTTTAGTACCTCACTGCTAAAATCTTATGTTAAAACAAGTTAATAGCTCCGTCGACCTTTTCTGATGACGTGGCATGCATGGACCCACAGCTGTCAGTTTATTGGTAGATTTGAGGGAATGTGCAGAATCCTCATCTGGGTATTTTTCGCCTCAGTTCAAGCTTTAATGGAGGACCCTCATGGTGTTCTAGGTAATTGGGATTATGATGCTGTTGATCCATGTAGCTGGGCTTTGGTTGAGACCCTCACCCATGGACACTCCACGCTACTCTTTGATTGAAGAGACCGAAGCGCTTATGGTGGCACCAAATGGCGGATACCAATTTCAGAAAAACGCCCACTTTCTCAAACCCATTGCACCTTCCTCCATTGACGAGCCTCACTTGCTCTTCTGAAAACGTGGTTGTTGGCCTGTAAGTCTTACTTCAAATTCTTCTTGAAAGTTGAAGTTCATGTTAGAGGTAGGGTATGGAATTTGAATTATTTTGTTGTACGAGAGCTTGGATTGTTCTTGGATTTAGATTAGTAATATGGTGGAGGCAGAGGCGCAATAAACAGGAATGTAAAACAGGGATACTAATTGGAGTGACGATTGTTAGCGGGAGTCATGAAGTCAGTTTAGGAATATAAATTAATTTGTTATTACTTTTCTATTCTATATGTGTAGTACATATAGTACATAGTACGTAGGGTTTGTACATCTTGTATTTCTATATATAGCCCTTTCTGTGAGATGAATAAATATCAGAAAATTCATTCTCCAAACCTCGTTATATTTGACTTGGTATCAGAGCAAAGATCCGAAAGGACTTTGTCTCTTTGTTTCCGCTGCAGTTCTTCGTCTGGCGTTGGTTCTCTGTCAGACTATTTTTTTAATTAAACCCCATTGTTAGGGTTTAACTGTTGACGTTTTTCCGACGTTCGTTCTCCATCTGAAGTTGGTTACTTGTCAGATTTACAGTTGTTTTTCAGGCAGTTGGTCTGTTCTCAGTTCACCGTTCGTATTCTAAGGAGTAGCAGTCACCATCAGGTTCTAGCCTTTCCTAAACCAGGACCGCCGTCGTCTGCCCTAAGACTGCCGCCGACCCCAAGAAAACGTCGTCCTATCCAGTCCGACGTCCGGCCTGCTCCGCATCAGTCCAGACGCAGCCGACGCTGTCTAGTTGACCCAGAAGACGTCTCATCTCCGTCGTTGTCTCTGCCCAGAAGTGACGACGCAGACGACACAGCTTCGACCCGGTTTTGTTTCTTGCGCGATCCGACTCTGTGATCCGACCCGATTCGTTTAAAGACCTGACCCGGTTTCGGTTAAAAAAAAAACTGAAACCGTGAGTACAGGTGTACTAACAGTGCAAGTGCACCCGAGGCAGGTTGTTTTTATTCGTTCTTTATTACTTTGCTGCATAACTACTGATTTGGTATTTGTGCTGCAATGGGTTCTGGAGAAGAAAGTTCTCAGGTTAATGATGTTCAGAAATTTGAAGTATCAGTCAAGAATTCTGAAAATTGTTCCTTTGGGGGGTCCAAACTCAATGGAACCAATTTTCGAAAATGGAAGAAAATCATGACGACTCATCTTTGAGGGATGCACAAGATGAGACATGTAACTAGGGTGATTGAGGTCCCTAGTGCAAGTAATGTTGCTGCTTACACTAAGTGGGAAGATGATGATGGTCTTGTGATGTCAGTCTTGTACAAGGCCATGAATGAGGAAATAGTTGACCTGGTGGAGCAATGTGATACTGCGCAGGCAATTTGGAAAACATTGGCAGATTTATATACTAATGAGTCTGATTTCATATAGGTTCATGAGTTGATGTGTACTGCTGCAGCAATGCAACAGAATGGGCAGCCAGTGGCGCAGTATTTCACCAAACTGAAGAACATTTGGGCTGAAATTGATGTGAAGCGTCCGTGTAAGATCAAGAATCAGGAGGATCTTGTTTGGTACCTGAAGGAAAAGGAGCTTGAGCGTCTTCATCACTTCCTGAGAGGCCTTGATGCAAAACATAACAGTGCCAAAGGAGAGCTGCTCAGAATGACAGAACCTCCTAGCTTGACTACAGCTTTCACATATATCCGTAAGGATGAGTCTCAGCAGGACAGTCTTACTCAAGCACAACTTGAAGTCTCCAGTCTCACTATTCAGGTAAGAGCACCATCACCACTCCTTCAGCAATCAAGTTCTGTTCCACTCCACAAGCAAGGACCACCACCAGGCTTTGGGAATCAACCTCGTTCTCCTTGTTCTTATTGCAATGGTGACCATGCTCGTGAATCTTGTTGGAAGTTGTACTCGCATCTTAGGCCTAAAAGGCCTACATATCGTCCCAAGGCGAAAGCAGCTATCCAGTTGGTCCAGGAACCAGACATCTATGGTGTGGTCGGATGTGATCATCATACAGCAGGAGGTGTCACACCCTCAGCATCTGTGGCTGGTCGTGGCAAGCTAGGTATGGCTTTAAATATTTCTAACTTTGTTGGTGGTGATACATGGATTATTGATTCAGGTGCTTCCGATCATATGACTTATGACAAATCTTATTTTATTGACTTATCATCTCCACCCGTACCTTATGTTACTAATGCTAACGGTGAGGCCTTCCCTGTGTTAGGAAAGGGGTCAGTTCGTATCACTCCCACAATAGTGCTAAAAAATGTGCTATATGTACCTGCTTTATCTCATCATTTGATATCTGTCCCATAGTTGAATGTTGAATCCAAATGTTCTGTGACCTTTTTCCTTATGTATGTGATTTTTTAGGATCTTCTCACTGGGGAGTTACTAGGTCGGGGGTATGTGAGGGGCATGTTGTTTCATCTGGATCAGACGTACGTAGGGGAGAAACCAGGCCCACAGTCCCGGACGGCTTTAATGTCCAATTCTGATAAGCTAAGTGAAGTTTGGTTATGGCACTGTCGCTTAGGGCATCCATCTTTTAGTGTTATGAAAAAATTCATGCCTTCTTTGTTTATTGGTGTGGATGAGTCAGTCTTCCATTTTGAAACATGTGTTTTGGGCAAGAGTCATCGCTCAACTTATTCATCTCGTATTTCTAATAAAAGTGTCATTCCTTTTGAATTAATTCATTCTGATGTTTGAGGACCTTCAAAGGAATCCACTGTGTCTGGTATGCGATACTATGTGTCATTTATTGATGATTGTACACGTCTTACTTGGGTTGTTCTTCTTAAAACTAAGGATGAGGTTTTTCCGGCTTTTCAAGCCTTCCTTTCTGAAGTCCAAACACAATATAATGCCAAAATTAGAATTCTTCGCTCTGATAATGGGGGGGGGGGGGGGAATATGTTAATCGTGTCTTTCAGTCTTTCTTACAAACACATGGGATTATCCACCAGAAAAGGTGTCCTTACACACCTGAACAGAATGGGGTATCCGAAAGGAAAAATCGTCATTTACTTGATATGGCTCGTTGTATTCTCTTTAGTGCCCATTGTCCCAAGAATCTATGGGGTGATGCTATCTCCGCATCTACCCATCTCATTAATCGTCTTCCTTCTACTGTCCTCCAGGGGAAAGTACCATTTGAGGTACTAGCTTTTTATGTCTCTTTATCTTCCTTTCATAATCTCCCAGCTCGTGTTTTTGGTTGTGTTACATTTGTTCATATCCCAAAGAGTCAATTGTCAAGTAAATTGGATGACCGGGCGATTAAGTGTGTGTTTGTTGGCTATGGGGGCCATCAGAAAGGATACAAGTGTTATCATCCACCTACTAGGAAGTATTATGTCACTATGGATGTTACTTTCTTTGAGGATATGAGCTACTACACCTCTTTTGATACTGCTCTTCAGGGGGAGAACTCATATTTTGAAGAGCTGTATCATGGAGAGGGGGAGACAAGTCATTCAGTTGAGGTTAGAGATACATCAGAGGTTCAGGGACAAGAAGATGACAGACAGGCACCACCAGATGATTCTGGTATAATTGCTCCAGAGATTCAAGAGTCAGACACTCCTGCTGAAAGCGTTACTGCCTCTCCTTCCTTGTCTGATGTTACTAATACCCCTGACTCATGTCTCCCTGGTACAGAAGATCTTCCATCTGAGGTTAGTAATTCTATTGGGGTTGATACCAGTGATGCTAATAGTAGACAATATGTGTTACCACATAGGTCTACTCGAGGTAAACAAGCAAAAAAGTATGAACCTACCCTTCAAGCCAAAGCTAAGTATCTTGTGGCAAATTTTATGTCTACCAAGAGATTATCTAAGTCATATGAATCATTTGTGAATCAAATATCTGTTGTATCAGTACCTAACAAAGTGCAGGATGCATTGGGAGATCCAAAATGAAGGAAAGCAATGGATGAGGAGATGGAAGCATTACAGAAGAACAATACTTGGGAGCTTGTATCTCCACCACATGGAAAGAAGGCTGTGGGATGTCGCTGGGTGTTTACAGTGAAACATAATCTAGATGGGTCAGTGAGTCGATATAAAGCACGTCTGGTAGCAAAGGGATTCACCCAGACATATGGCATTGACTATGATGAGACATTTGCACCAGTTGCAAAGATGAACGTTATTCAGGTATTGCTCTCTCTTGCTGCTAACTTAAACTGGCCTCTTAAACAGTTTGATGTCAAGAATGCTTTTCTTCATGGAGAACTTATAGAGGAAGTGTATATGGATCTTCCACCTGGATATAAAACTGCTCCTTCAGGTAACTTTTTATGCAGATTGAGAAAATCTTTGTATGGTTTTAAACAATCACCTCGTGCTTGGTTTGGAAGGTTTTCACAGTTCATGAGGAAGATTGGTTATAAGCAGAGTAACTCAGACCACACATTGTTTCTCAGACATCAACAAGGGAAGGTAACAGCTCTGATCATATATGTTGATGATATGGTTGTTACTGGTAGTGATACTGTTGAAATGGATAGATTGCAAAAACAGCTAGCCACAAAGTTTGAGATGAAGGACCTAGGTACACTCGAGTACTTCTTGGGCATTGAGGTAGCCAGGGGGAGTGAAGGCATCTATCCGTGTCAGAGGAAGTATATACTTGATCTATTAACAGAGACAAGTATGTTGGATTGTACTCCAATTGATACTCCTATCGAGCAGAATCATCGATTAGCAGAGTATCTTGATCAGGTACCTACCGACAAATCTCGATATCAGAGGTTAGTTGGACGTCTGATTTATTTAGCACACACCAGACCTGATGTTGCATACGCAGTAAGTGTGGTGAGCCAGTTCATGCATAATCCCAATGTAGATCACATGGATGCTGTTGTAAAGATTTTGAGGTACTTGAAGTCCACCCCAGGGAGAGGAGTAATGTTTTCTAGGCACAACAATATTCTTAAGGTATGTGGTTTTACAGATGCAGATTGGGCTGGAAATATTACAGACCGGAGGTCTACATCAGGATACTTTACCTTTGTGGGAGGTAATCTTGTTACTTGGAAGAGTAAGAAGCAAAAGGTTGTGGCTCGGTCTAAGAGTAAGAAGCAAAAGGTTGTGGCTCGGTCTAGTGCTGAAGCATAATATAGAGGTATGGCTCATGGAGTGTGCGAGTTGTTGTGGCTGAGGAATGTGTTACGAGATTTGGGTGTTAAACCCAAGTGTGCTATGCAGCTGTATTGTGACAACAAAGCAGCTATCGATATCTCACAGAATCCTGTGCAACATGATCGTACTAAGCATGTGGAAGTTGATCGTCACTTTATAAAGGAGAAGCTAGATGCTAAAATCATTCGCTTTCATTTTGTCCCTACAGAAGAGCAACTTGCAGATATACTCACAAAAAGAGTTTCTAAGAATGCCTTTTATGACTCACTTAACAAGTTGGGCATGGTTGATGTATATGCGCCAACTTGAGGGGAAATGTTAGCGTGAGTCATGAAGTCAGTTTAGGAATATAAATTAATTTGTTATTACTTTCCTATTCTATATGTGTAGTACATGTAGTACATAGTACGTAGCGTTTGTACATCTTGTATCTCTATATATAGTCTCTTCTGTGAGATGAATAAATATCAGAAAATTCATTCTCCAAACCTCGTTATATTTGACTACGATTCTTGTGCTTATGGCGATATGTCTGACAAGCATCAAGAAATTTCGCTTGGGAACTTGAAGAGATTTCGTTTCAGAGAACTTCAGATTGCATCAAATAACTTCAGCAGCAAGTACCTACTAGGCAAGGGAGGCTTTGGACATGTTTACAAAGGAACTCTCTGCGATGGCACTATTGTAGCAGTCAAGAGACTTAAAGATTCAATTCCAGACCGAAGTTGAATTGATCAGCCTAGCAGTTCATCGCAACCAACAGAAAGGCTTCTAGTTTACCCATACATGTCCAATGGTAGTGTGACTTCTCGTCTCAAAGGTACTACATTAAAGGATAGAACCAACTCAATTAGTCATTTAGAATGTCTGTTGTGTTTGGATAACTTTAAAATCTTATCAATGCTTTTAACTTGTAAACCAGTGTTGGATTGGGGCACTAGGAATGAGGATTGTTGTACCTTCATGAGCAGTGTGACCCTAAAATTATCCACTGGCATGTGAAAGCAGCAAATGTTCTTGTTGATGACAGTTGCGAAGCCGTGGTCGGAGATACACCAAGATTCACATGTCACCCCCGCAACAAAAGGCAGAGTAAAATAGAGTTAGACCAAAATATCCCTCAAATCTATCAAGAAACTGACAGCTGTGAGTCCCAGGTGTGCCACATCAGCCCCAAACTGACGACGGAATTGACGGAGGTATTAACTTGTCCAACTGGAAGAACTTTAGGTATGTAAATATAAGATTTTATTAGTTAGGTACTAAAATGAAAATGACCTCATACTTAGAGGTCTTTTGTAATTAATCAAATCCATGATTTTATCTTATCCTTCAGAGTTTAACTCAAAATGCTGTATGCACCACAGCACCAGAGTTTTCTGATGACCATCTCAAGTTGCCTGTGCTAACGTTTCAAACACAACTTTGCTCACCAGCACTGTTCTAGCCTTGATCATCAACCTCTTCTCTACAATCCATTTCTTGCAATCGTTCAAATAAATGATGAAGACGACCCACTTGAGCACATTTCCAAAGCACAATAAGCTAATTTCTGCAACATAAATTGGATTCCATCTTTCTTTGCAGCCAAAATAGAGACATGGCAACCTTAAACTAACTTCCGAAGCAAAGAAAATCAGCATCATAAAAAACCCTGCCCACTCGTTGCCAAAGCTTACATAAATCGCTAGACCAAACGCCTTGGTTCCATGTACCCCTCCAATACTGAAATCAAAATACTCATATTCCATATAGCATTCCATGCCAAATACATTGCTAGCAGTGCTGCACTTGCTACCAAACACCATAAAGATAAGAGTACATCATGCAGAAAGTACCTGAATACAAAATAGTAGCTTGCAGCTGACCATATGAATCCAAGTATAACACTACAGGTCGACAAGACGAGAACATAGACAGATGTGATTAGAGAAGCTATCAGTCTGGTTTTGTCGAAAGGTTGATTATGTACCATCTCCTTCAGAGTCATTTGCCTGTCTTCATTATACATCTTTGATGCCAAACTAGCAATTGCAAGAGCGGTGGTGAACTCTAGGAAATGGAGAGGTACCAGATAGAGAAGAGCTAGTTGAATCAACTCACCTGGAAATCCTTTTTTCCATCGTGGGGTTATGACAATGGGAAAAGGTAATGTCCATTCGAAGATAAAGTCGTCAAAGTAAGATACAGCGGCCGGTTCTTTAAGGATCTCTGAGATTTCAAGCTGGAATTCTTGCAGAAAAGGTTGATAGTAAATTAAGAAACAGAAGAGAGGAAGGGAGGCAAGGGTAGTGAAAAGAAAGAAGTTAATGTTTGCAGAAACAGCAAGAGCTTTTCTGAGAATATCAAAGGCATCCAGCTTCTGATTCTTCAAAATTATATTGCTCTCCATCTCCATGCTAATGCTATCACTTCCAGCTAGGCTCAAAACCTCCGTCTACATAAACACCTCCAAAGTCTTCCTTGAAAGAGTGGACTTAAGATATAGGGATATCTGACCGACTGACCCGCTCTGTAATTTTCCTAGAAAATACCAAGAAGGAGATCTTGACTTCTGTTAGTTGGCCTCCAACTCTCCAAATCCCACGTAACCCAACATGTAAGCTGTCTTTTTTTGACTGTCAGTTTAAATATTTCACATAAGCTGCCTTCTTCTTCTTCTTTTTTTCTTTTCTTTTTCGAAAGTAATCATATACACACACGAAGACCAGAATGACGAGGTTATAATGATTACAAGGATTACAATAGTGTCATTACATTAGACATTTAACTAGTTTATTGTGAGTTTAACAGAGAATAAAACTAGTTACACACAAGATAGAGAAACATAAAACCAGAGTCAAGACGCTCAATTACGGTACTCTAAGTCCTATAAATCTATCTTACTGCATCCAGCTCACATAGTTTGCCAAGCTATCAATGCACTTATACCTTTTATATTTTATTTTTGCCATTTGGATCAGGGCTTAGAGGAGTGTTAGGGCAAAACACACTTAGATCATTTGGTTTTGTTACCTGTGGGCTCTGTTTGGGTACTTTGTTTAGGGATCCGAGAGGACGTCCCTTCTTCATTTTAGGTTTGATCAAAGAAGTTGGCTTCATGATCAGGCTGTCATTAGGGCCTTGAATGAGGCCAAGCACACTTGCAGGGAAGCGAATATTCGCATAAGATTTCATGGACATGACGGTGACGGCGGAGCGGCAGGGTTTGGTGAGGAGGAGGGGGAGGGGGAGGGGGTTTTGGGGGTGAGGAGGAGGGAGGGTTTTGAGGAGAGGGAGAGAGCAGTTTGGATTGGGAGGGTAAGGGTTGGTAAAATTTGGTTTTGTTGAAGAAGAACCTGAGGGTTGGATGAAGACTTGGGAAATTCGATCTTGATTTTTTTTTGATAATAAAATAGAATGGGTAATAGGTGGGTAAGGGTTTTACCCATTTAAAAATGGGTGGGTAATTACCCAAACCCAGCATATAATATAATGGGTATTACATATACACGTCTCTTTTTTTATACAAATTATATAAGACTTTATAGGCGTAAAATTATCAAAAAAGACATTCATATCTGTAGACATATAAAATTTAACAATAATAATAGTCGTTTTATAATCTAAGCAAATATGTGGCTCGTGAGTCAACAAAATTGAAAAACCGTTGGAAATAACACGTGGCAACATGGAAATGGTC
Source organism: Fragaria x ananassa (assembly GCA_034370585.1). Lineage (NCBI taxonomy): Eukaryota > Viridiplantae > Streptophyta > Magnoliopsida > Rosales > Rosaceae > Fragaria > Fragaria x ananassa. The sequence continues at coordinate 12,933,672 of CP139753.1, read as the reverse complement.
GGCCGACAACAAAACCTTAAATCCCGATTGAAATCAATTATCAAGTGTTGATTGATGACCATGTATCAATTAAATTAATCGGACATCCCCAAATTGATTGGTGATGGTTCGCCAGCGGTCAGAGTAGAGTTCGCGAGGCGAACTGAACTTCGCTAGGCGAAACGCACTTCGCTAGGCAAAATGACTTCACATAAGAGTAAACAGTGGTGAGGTGAAATGACTTCGCATAAAAGTAAACAGTGACGAGGTGAAATGACTTCGCATAGAAGTATACAGTGGCGAGGCGAAATGACTTCGCGCGCGTAAAATTACATAAAGGCGAGGCTAGATAGCTCCGCGCGAGTAGATTTACATAAAGGCGAGGCGAGATGGCCCCGCGCGAGTAGATTTACATGAAGGCGAGGCGAGATGGCTCGCGGAGGGCACTTCGCGAAGAAGCTAGACGACAGAGTTTGCATGCATGCCTGGATGTACGTCCGAGATAAGTCCGCGAAGTAGAACCAGAAATCACCGCTTGCTTGAAAATCAAGGTTCCTCGCGGGATACCTTCCTTATCCGTGAGATGGCTCGCCCTTGCCAAGGATTTTGATCAAAACAGGACATTCAATCCAAAGCGATCTGGGCATATCTAAATCTTAAGATTTGATTAATTTGATTATGTTAAAATCAACAAGTAAATCAACACTACCAGAAGAAAGGCTTTAGCCGACGAAAAAAAAAAACCAGGCCGATGAATTTTTTTTTCGTCGGCTAAAGTGGACTTTAGCCGACGAAATTGTCCTTCGTCGGCTAATTAAAAATTTTCGTCGGCTGAATAATTTCTTTAGCCGACGAAATTAATATTTCGTCGGCTGAATAATTTTTTTCGTCGGCTATAGTCTGTGAACTTTAGCCGACGAAATTTTCAAAAGTCTAGCCGACGAAATTTTCAAAAGTTTAGCCGATGAAATTCTTAAGAGTTTAGCCGACGAAATTTTTAAAAGTTTAGCCGACGAAAAATATAATTTCGTCGGCTAAAGTGTCTTATATTTACAGATTTGGACAACAACTCATCTGGAAAAAAAAAATTATACGTAGAACCTTCAAATGCAAAAAAGTCGTGAAATAATATATGACCAGAATGGTGAAATACGTCTACGGTTGAAAAATGACGGTATTCCGGTAAAGTCTCGGTGCCGATAATTGACTTACCCTTATTATTCACCATGCTGCAGATTTGGTTTTTGGTGTCCGATTGACTATTGTGATACCTTTCCGGAAGCGTAACGGCCCTACGAGTCAAACTCATCGCTAATGCCATGACATATAGGCTTTTTTGGCCATCCGAGTCCGTTTAGGGCTTCAAAATGCAGTTTTCTTATTTTGAATTAGAGTTGACCGTTTCGATCGAGCCCTTAACTTTGTCGAATCCACTTGAATTTTTTATCATAGACATCTTTCATCATAATGATCATATCTGATGGTCAAATTTTGGTTTGTGAATTTTAGTCATCGGAATCACAACGTGTCTACTATTTTCAGTTATTCGGGTTTATGGGGAGCCCTATCGTCGGAAGGTAAATGTCTCAAAATTTTTATATGGGCAGTTGCGTCTCATCTACGTGAGAGTTTTTTGTGTGGAAGGTTTGACCAAACTACGTAATATAGAGGGAGATATGAGCGTTTTCGTGTGATAAGTGACGATGGATTATGGTTGACCGTTTCGATCGAGCCCTTAACGTTGTCGGATCCAGTTGAATTTTTTACCATAGACGTATTTCATCATAATGATCATATCTGACGGTCGAATTTTAGTTTGTGAATTTTAGTCATCAGAATCACGTGTCTACTAATGTTGTATAACTTGTTTAGTAGGTTATACAACTTTGTTAACCAACTCTACATAAGAAGCAAAATTATTAAAAATCTCGTGAAATAAGATGTGTTCAGAATGGTGAAATACGGCTATGGTTCAAAAATCACGTAAATCGGGTAAAGTCTCGGAGCCGATAGTAGCGGTCAACCCTATTTACCGTTATTATTTCTTATGGGGAGCCCTATCGTCGAAAGGTAAATGTTTCAAAATTTTTATATAGGTGGTTGCGTCTCATCTACGTGAGAGTTTTTCGTGTGGAAGATTTGACCAAACTACGTAATATAGGGGGAGATATAAGTGTTTTCGTGAATTTATAGATTTTAGCCGACGAAAATATATGAAAAGTCGTCGGCTAAGGTCAAAAAATTTCAAAATTTTTTAGGCGGTAAACCGAAGTTGGAGTAAAATTTTCAAAGGACTTTAGCCGACAAATAACCTAATATTTCGTCGGCTATAGTTATTTTTTAATTTTTTAATTACATACTATAGCCGACGAATACGTTAGGGTATTTGTCGGCTAAATCCTAAAATTTCTCTATTACCTACTATAGCCCTATATTCGGTGGTTATTTTGCGTAAAATTTTTATATGACTTGTTGCGTGTCATCGGTTTAAAACTATTTTCAGTTGGAGGTCTGGCCAAAATACGTAATTTAGACGGTCGAACGACTTTGTCCGTGCGTTTAGGGGTTTGACTTACGAGATTGACCGTCCGGATCGAGCCCTTATTCTTTTCGGATCAAGTTGAATTTTTTCCCATACATGTATTTTATCATGATGGTCAGATCTGACGGTCGGAATTCTGTTTCTCAAGTTTGATCATCACAATCACAACATGCATACTAATGTTGTATAACTTGTTTACCAAGTGTTATGTAAATGTTCCGTTTCAAAAACAAACTATACGTAAAACCTTCAAACGCTAAAAAGTCATGAAATAAGATATGAAGAGAATGTTGAAATACATCCACGGTTGAAAAATACATCACGAAATTTTCAAAGGACTTTAGCCGACAAAAATATATGAAAAGTCGTCGGCTAAAGTCGAAAAATTTTCGAAATTTTCAACCAAAATTTTTTGGCGGTCAACCAAAATTTTCAAAGGACTTTAGCGACGAAATTAATGAAAAGTCGTCGGCTAAAGTCGAAAAATTTTCAAAATTTTGAACCAAAATTTTTTGGCTGTCAACCAAATAGTTTAGCCGACGAAAATAAAGAATTTCGTCGGCTAAAGTTCTTTAAATAGCCGAAGATGGTAAACCTCTCCAATCTCACTAACCTTCCTTGTCTACCTCTCCAATCTCACCCTCGCCGAGAACAACCTCTCCGGTCCCATCCCGCCTGAGATCTCCGCTCTCTCCGCCTCCTCAACCTCTCCAACAACGTCTTCAACCGCACGTTCCCGCCGGAGCTCTCCAACCTCACTAACCTCCGTGTTCTCGACCTCTACAACAACAACCTCACCGGCGTGTTGCCGGTTTCGGTGGCTCACATGACCAACCTCCGCCATTTTCATTTGGGTGGCATAATACTTTGGATTATGCCTAATAATCAATCATGGCTTATACTTTGGATTTTTTTTTTCTTTTATAGTGTTTTGCGCGATCATAATACTTTGGATTGCTTCCTAATAATCAATCATGGCTTATAATTACATGTACCATGAGTTTAGCCGAAAGTTTCTGCAGTTTTTTTTTCAAAACCCAGCAACTTTAGCCGACGATATTCAAACACTATATTCGTCGGCTATAGTATTTTTAATTTTTTTTAATAAGGTTTAGCCGACGAATAACCTAATATTTCGTCGGCTATAGTTATTTTTAAATTTTTTTTAAAAGGTTTAGCCGACGAATAACCTAATATTTCGTCGGCTATAGTTATTTTTTAATTTTTTTTATAAGGTTTAGCCGACGAATAACCTAATATTTCGTCGGCTATAGTTATTTTTTAATTTTTTTTATAAGGTTTAGCCGACGAATAACCTAATATTTCGTCGGCTATAGTTATTTTTTAATATTTTTTTTATAAGGTTTAGCCGACGAAATATTTTATATTTCGTCGGCTATAGTTATTTTTTTAAATTTTTTTACAACGTTTAGCCGACGAAATATAAAATATTTCGTCGGCTATAGTTATTTTTTATTATTTATTACACACTTTAGCCGACGAATATTTCGTCGGCTAAAGTCTGGGACTATAGCCGACGACATATTTTTCGTCGGCTAAAGTGGGACTATAGCCGACGAAAAAAAAAATTTCGTCGGCTAAAGTCATCACAGACGGCTTTTTCCCGACGACACTATAGCCGACGATCCTTCGTCGGCTAAGGTCTTAGCCGACGAATTTTTTTAACAGGCCGACGAAAATTTTTCGTCGGCTAAAGTGCTTGTTCTGGTAGTGCATTCAGTCAAGATTCATTGATTCGATTAAGGAAATATTATTGATTCAGAATCTTCATTACTTGCCTTAAATGGAGGAATGTTAACACTATAAATACACCCTCTCATACCAAGAGGGGGCAGAGAAAAAAAGGGGGGCAGAAACAAAGGAGCGAACTAGAGAGAGAGAGAGAAATCCCTCTGCGAGCTCAAAAGCCTCCCCAAAATCCTTGAAGAACTATCAAGCTCCCCAAGTAGCCAGTTCTTCACTAAATCCTTGAAGAACCATCAAGCTGCCAAATAGTCGGTTCTTCATCAACCTCAAGACTAGAAGTTTTCAAATCCTGAAGAATCATCAAGCTGCCAAATAGCCGATTCTTCGTCAACCTCAAGTCCGGAAGTCTCCCAAGCCCCCGAAGAATCATCAAGCTGCCAAATAGCCGATTCTTTCTTCATCGACCTCAAGCTTAGAAGTTGTCAAATATATCCTGAAGAATCATCAAGCTGGAAAATAGCCGGTTCTTCATCAACCTCAAGCCTAGAAGTTGTCTAAACCCTTGAAGAACTATCAAGCTCCCTAAACAGCCAGTTCTTCACCAAATCCAAACCCAAATCTAAAATACTTGTTACGTGACCAACCTGCGTAGCCCTCAAGAACAAGTGTTTGTCACTCTTGAGTTAAACCTACATTCGGAGATAGAATCAGAGGAGTTCACAAAGATTGTAACCCGCATTCGCATTGATTAAATTAAATTATTCTTTGTACACGTGTTGTTCTGTTATTTGTTGCAGATATTTTCGTGTTTACAAAATTGGCACGCCCAGTGGGACAACTTTGCCTCTCATCTCCTTCTCTGCAAGCAAGTTTAAATTTGTTCGATGTAATGGCCTCCAAGATCACTCAAGCCATCTCGACAAAGAAGTCTAAACCAACGACCGCGAGGTCAAACAGCGAGCCCTCTGGTCATGTCACTCGTAGCATGGCAAGAAATCAACCCACAACATTTGTGGCTTTGCCTTCCAACCCTCGCGAACCGGTCATCACCTTGGCGAATCTCGCGGACAAGCATGCCTCGTGAAATGAAGGCAAGCGCGCCTCGCGAAGTGAAGAGAAGGAAACTCCAAACAAATCAAGGGAGCGATCATTCTCACCTGCCACGGATGATGAATCAAGCACGGCTTCATATGATGGAAGTCCAAATGGTGATGAAGACAACACGTATGGCCTGCCAATGCACTATTCATCACAACATATCCATATGCAAGTCATGGTGACAGGCGCGTCCACCATTGAAGAGCAAGTAGCCAATCTGATGGGAGCGGTTCAGAAGCTCACCAAAACGGTGGAAGAAAAGGACCTGCAAATTGTCGAGCTTTATAGCAGGCTTGAAAGTCAAGATGAAGAAAAAAAAGGACAAAGTAGGCGAGAACTCCAAGAGTGATGACAAGGAAGATGATGGCTCGCTTGGATCAATGTCCTTTCAACAATTGCAAGACATCATCACCAACTCCATCAGAGCTTAATATGGAGGTCCTTCCCTGATTCTCTCACCTACTCCAAGCCCTACACCAAAAGAATCAATGGACTAAGGATGCCAATCTGATGGGAGCGGTTCAAAAGCTCACCAAAATGGTGAAAGAAAAGGACCTGCAAATTGCCGAGCTTTATAGCAGGCTTGAAAGTCAAGATGAAGAAAAAAAAGGACAAAGTAGGCGAGAACTCCAAGAGTGATGACAAGGAAGATGATGGCTCGCTTCGATTAATGTCCTTTCAACAATTGCAAGACATCATCACCAACTCCATCAGAGCTTAATATGGAGGTCCTTCCCTGATTCTCTCACCTACTCCAAGCCCTACACCAAAAGAATCAATGGACTAAGGATGCCGTTGGGATACCAGCCGCCAAAGTTCCAGCAATTCGAAGGGAAGGGTAATCCAAAGCAACATGTTGCTCACTTCATCGAAACCTGCAATAACGCTGGGATGGAAGGTGACCACCTTGTCAAGCAATTTGTTCACTCTTTGAAAGGCAATGTCTTTGAATGGTACACGGATTTAGAGCCCGAGTCCATTGATAGTTGGGACCAAATGGAACGTGAATTCTTAAACCGCTTCTACAGTACAAGGCGGACTGTGGGCATGATGGAACTCACTAACACAAAGCAATGGAGTGACGAATCAGCGATTGACTTCATCAACAGGTGGCGCTCACTCAGTCTTGATTGTAAAGACCGCTTGTCAGAGACGTCTGCGGTAGAAACATGCATCCAAAGCATGCATTTCGATTTGTTATACATTCTCCAAGGTATCAAGCCTCGATCCTTTAAAGAACTAGCTACGCGAGCATATGATATGGAGTTTAGCATAGCTAGCCACAAGGGTAAGAAGGAGTTTGTTAATGATCAACGAAAAGATAAAGCTTTCAGCAGCAAGGTTGACAAGGGTGTGAAAAGGCCAACAAAGAAGTCGATGACTGTGAATGTTGCTCCAATCAACATCTCCACACGAGACAAAAGAGAGGTCAAGAAAGCAGAACCAAGTCAAACCTACGAGAGGAAGAAGCGCTTGTTGACTGAGTGGGAGCAAAAGACTTACCTATTCCCAGATTCTGATGTGGCAGGCATGTTGGAGGATTTGCTTGAGAACAAAGTGATAGAACTTCCAGAGTGCAAACGTCCGGAAGAAATGCATCTGATGGTGAAGGGCTGCTTCGTGTATTCACGCGATGCTTTGGCACGGAAAATTGATGGCACAAAGAAATGCTGGCCCGACATGATGTCACCTACGTTGTGGGTTGGGCTGAGGTGGAACAGAGTCACTTGGGTCAGTTTTCTCCTCTAGCCTGGGTTGCTTTGCTCCCTCAAAAACTCACCTGGGTTGAATTAGGGAGAAAACCCATTTGTGGGTGGAATGTGAGTTTTTTTGCTTGGGTTGGATTGTCTAGGTGGCAAGTAACCCAAGTTGAATTTTTTTGAATGGGTGGACTTGCTCTAAGATGATGATCACTTTCGCATGTTGTCTGGTATATATAAACCCTGAAGCCATAATATCTTTTTTTTTTTTTCATGTTTGGTACTTTGGTTGCAATTTTGAACTGCATACTGCTGGTAGCTTTGTTGTGGGTCGTATTTTCTTCAATAAAAACATCCATTTTATCAACTTATGTAGCTTTGTTACACTACAAAAAAGAATTCAATTAGCCACCCCAAATTGCCACGGCTCAGATTTGCCGTCGCCATTGGTCCATTTTTTGCGACGGCAAAGCATCCGTAGCTAAATTAAAATTATTTTGCAACGGCAACTTTGTGCCGTGGCAAAAAAAATTAAGTTTTGCGACGGCAATGTGGAGCCGTGGCAAGAAAATGTAAACTTTGCGACGGCAAATGGGCGCCGTGGCTAAAAAAGGTAAAATTTGCAACGGCAGAAAGAGGCCGTGGCAAACTTTGTAATCAATAGCCGATTGACCGGACGGATCGAGCCCTTATCGTTGTCCGATGGAGCTGAATTTTTGCCCACCCACGTAATTCGTTATTCTGGTCATATCTGACGGTCGGTTTTCAATTCCTCTTCTCCGATCACCAAACTCACGATATATGTACTAATGTTGTATAACTTTTTTATACAAGTGTTGAGTATAAGTTTCGTTTTGAAGACAACGTATACGTAGAGGCCTCAAACGCAAAAAGGTCGTGAAATAAGATATGACCGGAACGGTGAAATACGTCAACCCATGAAAAATAAAGATATTCCGGTAAAATTTCGGTGCCGGTTGTTCCGGTCAACGAATTTTTCTCTTATTTCTACCTAGTGGTAGCCCTATCCCGGGTATTTATTTTCGTCTCGTCGATTGGAAACTATTCTCAGTTGAAGGTCCGGCCAGATTACGTGATTTGGAGGGTCGAATAGCCGTTTCCGTCCGTTTAGGGGTTTGACCGCGCCAATTGACCGGACGGATCGAGCCCTTATCGTTGTCCGATGGAGATGAATTTTTGACCACCCATGTAATTCGTTATGCTGGTCATATCTGATGGTCAGTTTTCAGTTCCTCTTCTCCGATCACCAAACTCACGATATATGTACTAATGTTGTATAACTTTTTTATACAAGTGTTGAGTATAAGTTTCGTTTTGAAGACAACGTATACGTAGAGGCCTCAAACGCAAAAAGGTCGTGAAATAAGATATGACCGGAACGGTGAAATACGTCAACCCGTGAAAAATAAAGATATTCCGGTAAAATTTCGGTGCCGGTTGTTCCGGTCAACGAATTTTCTCTTATTTCTACCTAGTGGTAGCCCTATCCCGGGTATTTATTTTTTACCAAATTTTTATAGCCCCGTAAGCGTCTCATCGATTGAAAACTATTCTTAGTTGAAGGTCCGGCCATATTACGTGATTTGGAGGGTCGAATAGCCGTTTCCGTCCGTTTAGGGGTTTGACCGCGCCGATTGACCGGAAGGATCGAGCCTTTATCGTTGTCCGATGGAGCTGAATTTTTGCCCACCCACGTAATTCGTTATGCTGGTCATATCTAACGGTCGGTTTTCAGTTCCTCTTCTCCAATCATCAAACTCACGATATTCTGAATTTTATGATAGAACTCTTAGCCGACGATTTTCTTCATCTTGGGCGACGAGATTTATAGTGAAGAACATCGTCGCCCAAGAAGGGTCTTAGGCGACGATTTTCATAGTTTTGGGCGACGAGATTTATATTGAAGAACATCGTCGACGAGATTTTCTTCATCTTAGGCGACGACTTCAAAAAATCGTCGCCCAAGATTATCTTAGGCGACGATTTTGAAAAAACAGGGCGACGATTTTTCTAAAATCGTCGCCCAAGAACGCCAATATAAAAGGCAAAAATTCGGAACCCTAGCCATTTGTGCAGCCGCTCACAATTCCAAGCCCTCTCTCTCTCTCTCCGAAAATGCACCGAAGCCCTCTCTCTCTCCCTCTCTCCGACCCTGACCCCGCATCCCGACGCCGACCCCGACGCCGACCTCGACCCCGACCCCGACCCACAATTTAAGGTATAACCCTAAAACCCTAAATTGTGGTTCCATCAGATTAATGATTTCTCTAAATTTTCCACTATTCCTTGTTTAGTTGTAGAATTTGATTGTGTGTTTGAAGGATTTGTGAGTGGGTTTGTTTCTGTTTGAATTCAAATGTCTCTCTAACTATTTTTTGTTTTTTGTTTGTTTTTACACGTCTGTTTCAAATTGTATATGCTATATAATAACGAGGCATCGTTGGAAACAGACTAACTTGAATTGCATATTGGTTGTTGGGAGACCTGTCTAGACTGGGTTCAATCTAATTGCTAACTTGGTAAGCATTTCTTTAGTATTATATGTTCTGAGTTCTCTACTATGATTGTGAAGAGTCTTAGTTAACTATATCATCTTATCTTGAGCAAACTTTGGTGATCAAGATTACTACATACTCTCCCCTTTGATTATTTTATTTATGGATTAACAGTAATTTTCAGCATCTCTCCTTATCAAAAATTTCATTCATGTGTTTGTCATTGCTTACTTTTGATGCAGGTCAAGCGTCTTGGTCATGAATTATGTTAATCACTTGATCTTGTCGGAATTGTTTGAAATCAGTAGTTATGGATTTAGACTAGCAAAAGATATGGCATATACAATGCAGGTATTATAAGTCTTCCCCTGATTCCATGTTATACGAGATGATTGTTTCTTGTTTTTATAATCCCTCCCGTTTATGTTCCCTCTATGTATAATCAAATTGCTTACAAGAAAATGGAGATAGGATTATTCATGAATAAACCAGATATTGTCTTATGTTGCCTCTTCTACGTAATAGATAATAATGCAAACTTTAGGTACATAAATGAGTATATATGTGCCCATTTTTCATTCTTGTATGTTGCTGCATTCTCCTTTAACAGTAAATTAATTTGCTTTGTGTTTTTCATTTGCAGAATGGTGTTGGGTTGTCAAACTGAGGGGTGCATATCATTTCTCAAATTGAAGAAATCTCTTCTCCAGTGTTGATTTGCAATGGGGGAAGGGCCCATGTTTTGGGTACTCAAGTCTGCAGTCCAATGCAATGCTTATAACTTCGTTGACATTCCTCATCCTACTTTTAGCCGTGAGTCCATGATCCTGTTCCATTATTATTATCACACTACAAAAAATATAAGCAAAAACCAATTTTTTTTCCCACCGCAAAGCTATTATGATTATTATTGTCACACACTGGAAAGCTATTATTATTTGAATGACAATGTCCAATATGATGCAATGCACCCTGATATTCTAAGCCTTTTGCAATATGTAGTTAGAGAATATGTTAGTTTAAGCTTGAATTATATACTTCTATGTTCACAATATGTAGTCTTTTGCAACTGAGCAACTGGGTGTGTTATCAGATTCTGTGTTCAATTTAAGCATATGTTACACAAGAGAGATGTTGTTTGCTTTGTGTTTGAGGCAGTATGTATGACTCATAAATTTCTTTAACCTTGGAAGGTGTGGACAGTAGGAAACCTGCAGTTGGGGCTGAGACTTAGACGAGTCTGGAGGCACAGTGATCATGGCAAAGGTGCAGGAAGAGACTTCCAGTAATTGAAATTATGATTCAATTGGTAACAGAGAAGTTCTCAGTTAATATGAAGCTGTCTGATGAGGTTATTAGTGAGCAGTAAGGTTATAACATTTTGTGTGTAGATATAATGTTTTTCAATTCATGTTTGTAATTACTAACCTCTATTGCGTTTTCTCATGTGGAACTGAGAGATTTAATATAATGGTTATTATCAAAGAAACAATTTTACAGCTCCATGTTTTTGTATTAATAGTTTATGTGTAAGATTGGCATTTGACAGTCTTTATTGAATGTAATAGTTCTTTTTCAATGCGTTTGATTCCTTTTTGCACAGTTTTTGTCCCCAAAAAAAAAATCTGGCAAGCTAATATGCTTGCTAGATTTTTTTTTAATTCATAAATATAATTTGCCACGGCAAGTTTGCCGTTGTCAATGGTTGATTTGCGACTGTGGAAGCAGTCGCCACCTGCCGTCGCTAAATAAGCGACGGTTTTTGCAGTCGCTGCCTGCCGTCGCAAAAGAGGTGGCGACGGCTCGTTGCCGTAGCCAAAAGCAACGGCCATGCCCTCAACGGCGACGGCAAAAATGTCGTCGCGAAGCCGTCGCCGTTGCTCTTTCGCGACGGCAAAGTGGCTTTTGGCAACGGCTCTTTGCCGTGGCTAAACGAATTCTTTTTTGTAGTGTTAGTTAGTTAATTGGGATTTTGATCAGACTTTGCTTGATAAATAAGTTCATCAGGCTATTGAGCAATCTATTATTGAAACGATAGAACAAGTCGATTTGTTTATAACATGATAGAGAATATGTGCACAATACTGCAAATTGATTTACTCGATCAATGGCCAAAAGTTATGAAATATTTTCTTAAAAAATTAGTCATAGGAAGCCCAAATTTGAGAAATAAATCTATGCTAAAAATTAGTCATATATCATATGTCATTTTTGATATATGAGTAGAACACGAGACTTAAAATGACCCTTGTGAACAATTTGTTTTGTTCACTACTAGAAAAACAATCCTTCACACAAATTTTAGTGTGTGAAAGCTATCTGTCACGGTACAGTTACAGATTGTATTTTCATGCTCTCATGAGAGAAAGCTAATGCTTATTTCACACAGATTTTAAAGTATGTATCGATTGTTGATGTGGGGCCTATTGTTTTTCTATAAACATAATTGATCCAAAAATATGGATTTCATGTGAATAACTTTGTAACTCACACGGACTTACGTGAGAAATTTTGATTCTTAACCCTTACTGAATTATGTGTGAAAAACATCTAACACTGATTTCAGTGTGAAATAGTGATGGCATTTTAAAAAAAAATCCATGTAAAACAGCTTCTTTGAAACAAAGTGTTCTAACACGAGATCTCATCAAGAATAACAAAGTGTACAACAAAACACAACCAATTTAACCAATATAATCATGTACTTAATTACAAGGCCACTATATATGAAGGAAAATAAGATCGATCAAAACTTTACGACAGTTTATATGTAATGACAATGTTGCTATCTATTAGTCCATGCCTTAGGTATTTGACTCCTTGGTTAAGTCAATTTGGAGGCCAATATGATACCTATGATGATGAGCAAGATTAGGATACCATAACAGGTCCATTTGCGTGTGTTTTTCTGCAAGAATCTGGCCTTCTGCAACTGTTGGTTGCCGTGTTGCACGAACGAACTAGCTCGATCTACGTGACTCTCAATGTTGTCGATCTGCTCACCCTGAGCTTGAACCAGGACTGCCATGTCCAGAAACACCTGGTGCAACTCGTTCAGATTCCTCTCCATGGCTTTCACACCATTGTGCCTCTCCTGGATCTCATATATATAGTGTCTAGGACTTGGTCTCTTCCTTGCTGTTGGATTGCCTTCTGCAAAAATGTCTCACTTTCGCCTGCATATGTACGTCTATAGAATTTAGCTAGGTAATTTACTCGCATTTTTGTATTTCTACACTGTTTTTGTGAATTCTTCATCTTTAAATAACAACGCATACATCTACTTTATATGCATGTTTTTCCCAAGTTATCTTCTTAAATAGTAGAACTATTAATGCACACGTAATTTATGTGTATATTTATACTTAATTACCTTAAAATTTGCGAGTGTTTTTGCATTATTCATAATATTTACTTTGGCAATGTTAACCATATTTGAGTTAAATTTTTGTCAAATTAGCTAAAATGTTATTTTGACTAGCCACTTTAGAAATGTGTATGCATCGAAGCTCTCTATTTTAGCTAAAATTACATTAATATTATTTTTTAAATAAAGATTAAATAGTTTAAATGTATTTATATATCACTAAAATATCTTAAAAGGAATGTAACAAATTATAACTAGCCTCATTTGAGTTATCTCGCTAGCTAAATATAGCTAGCGAGATAGCTAAAAATTATAATAACTCAAGTTTGGCTAGTCTGTTGGAGCTCTTAAAACATCAATAAAAGCTAAACACGCTCTTTAAAATAACTATGAAGTCAAAGTAAAGAGTTTGTTAAAGATGTTCTTAAAAATAATGGACATTTGATAGCAAAAACATCAATTTCCGACTAAATGACAAAAGTCATATGGTTGACCATCGGGTCAACGAAGTTAACAACAAGATGTCCAAGACAAAAGATGAAAGAAGCCCAAAGTGAAAACTCAAACACACTTGTATTACATCTTGCATTTAAATTTGAAATTCAAAATGGATATAATAACTATGATAATTAGTGGATCATACACCTCACACACTTCACACATGTGGATGAATGAGATATTTATTTGTGTTCACATTAGGCATACACTCACTTTAACTTCTACCATCCACTCATCTTTATATTTTCGAAATTGTTTTCATAGTATTTAATTCTCTACATTTTAATTAGCTTGTTTTAGTCTTTTTATTTTACCCATTTTCTCTTTGTTTTTGAGCTCTTGGATCTAGGTTACAAGTCTCATCTTGACCCTTGAACCCAAAGGGCTATTTAAACACACTTGCACACACTTTTCTCAAGTTCTAGACCTAGTTTTCTCCTCCTATTTCAATTGGGCCGAATTTGGGAGTTCTCTCCTTCCTTACCTCCTCTTCTCTTCTTCTTCCCCCATTCTTCACATGTAAGCTTGCACAAGGAGGAGGCACACCCATGTTCGGGTTCTAGACCATCTCCACACCATGGCTTCATAAGGGTAGCGAGAGAAGCCATGGAGTTAGGGTAATTGCTATTAACAAGTTTTGTCTTGGCTTTCATGGACTTCTCCTCTCATTCCCTCTTCTTTCTCTCCCTTCTTTCTCTCTCTTATTTCTTTCTTGTGGTGTTGTTGGATATTGTGTATGGATATGTATTTGTGTGTGACATGTCATGGTTTTAGGGTTTTGAAACTGAAGTTTGGCTTTGTATGGTTTTGATGAGGAATTAATAAAAGTGATGTTTATTCACATGTTTTGTGTACCCTTGATTTAATTTCCTCACTTTAGATGTATGATTTAGGTTTTCCCCTCCTTAATCTATGTTTGGTGTGTTGGAATTAGAATATTGAATTGGATAATTTATATTTCAATTTAGATTTTAGCATGAGTATGGTGGAATTTGCCCATTACATATATCTATTTACATTTGGATTTCTAAAGATTGTGGTTCTCCAATCACCTAATTTTGAATATTATTACCCTTAATTGTTGGAATAGTATTTGAAATTGTGGGTAGGGTAATCGTTATCATAAGTACTATTTTCGAACTTATTAGTTGTGGTAATGGTTGCTATATGATATAGTCAAAACCAAAGTGTGCTTTCTCCCTCCTCTTTCACAAAACGGTTTAACTCCTATTGTATGACAATCGATTTAGCTTTCTTTGTAGTCTCTTAATGCTAAATGGAAGCAGATAAGAAATTTCAACTAACATAAAATTTCTAGAGAGAGAGGGTCTACCTTCTCTCTAAAAAATTTCTCAACACAGCCAAAATTTTAAGAGTCCACCGTCGACCCTCATCTCTTCCTCCATCCCCACCCACTCAATTCCACCCATCCCCACCCTCTTCATGCAAGCCCTTTCCTTTATCCTCCCCTCTTTTCTCCACCAATCTCACCCATTTGCAACCTCTTTTCTCCTCCAATATGTTCTGCCCTTATGGGGCAGGGTTTCACTTGATGAGAGTAGCTCTCATCTTCTACGCTTGCACCTCATCTCCACCTCTTATTCTCTCCATTAAGCGAACTTACGGCCGTTGGCGGATTTTCATTCTACAAAGGCGTGTGGCTTCGATTGCTTTTGCAATCACACTCTGGTATGTTACTTGGTGTTTATTGGGCGTCCTTGAGCCCTTTTGTCCCAATCGGTGTGGAAGGATGCAAGATGGTGTCATGGTAGCTGGTCCTCTTCAAGCAGCAGCATGGAGGTGGCGGCGGTGGCGATATATTTCCTGACATGGAGCAGTTGGAATCTTGGCGGTTGCTAGTTAGTATGCTAGGATTTCTGTGTTTCAATTATGGGCTAACTTGTATTTGGGCCAAGTTTGTTAGTTGCTTTATTTATTTTCTACTGGGCCTATGTACCTTATTTGTTAGGCCAATGTGTCTCTATGCTGGGCCTATGTGCCTCTTTTGCTGGGGCTTTTGTACCTCTTGTATTGTGGGGTATCTCTTGAAACATCTAATACAAACTAATTGGCGCTCTTTGTGCCTTTCGATAAAAAAAAAAGTTAAATGGAATTCTGACAAAACACTGAAGCATCTTTTGCATTAATCATTATTATTGCCATATGATTTTTATTTGGGTAGAGAACTTTGATTTCTATGGTGACTCTTGATGTGAGGCATCCCATCATTCTATCCTTTCTTTTATGTGTTAGTTGATTAGTTTGTTTCTTAGTTAAAAACCCCAAAAATATATGACATTCTCTACCATTTCTTTGTAAATCCATTGTGTGAGCTTCATTGTACATATTTGCATAAGTGATTGATGACTTAAACCATAGGATTGCTAGCTAGCTCGTGATCCCTGTAGTACGATAACTTCGGGTCTAAATATTTCCCATTTATTTGATGGCCGTGCTCTTATTGCGTGTAAGTTGCAATTAAGCATCAAATCAACTCTATACAACTAAAAATTTACTTCATCTTGGGGGTTGAAAATTAACAAAACTTGTTATCTCAATCCTAATTAATTAATTATTTCGTGAATCATACGCTAATGCGTATTACACCCAAATTATATACATGTATCTTGAAATTGTTTTAAAGATACAAAAAAAATCACCTTTTTTTTTAAAAAAATTAGCCGAATTATTGGTGTATATGTATTTGGGAAAACTTTATAATGAGGACTCTTAAGTTGAGGACTTGTTGAGAACTTTTTGGCTTATCCCACATTTCAATCTTATATACACATCTTGACCGTTCAGTTTATATGTATTTATAAGTAGATCATTTCTCTAAATTTTTAGATATATTGAAAATTGTTAAGGTATTCATAAGTGTGATTTATCAATTATGAACTTGAACGGTTCATATTTAACAGATTTGATTCGTCTATTAATTTGTTCTAGTTTGTTATCTTAACAGACACCAATTTAGCTGAAAATTCGTAAAAATGATCTACTTATATAAACCTAAAAACTGAACAGATTAGATGTCAAAATGTGATCGAAAAATAATTTTTTTTAACCATAAACCGAAAAGCTATCGACTAGTCCTCAACTTAAGAATCCTCGTTAAAATAGCTCTTGTATGTATTTGTCTAATATTGAGATTGATCACTACTGTTCACCAATATATTTGACCACAATTAAATAGTTCAATTTATTTTGGTGAAGATGAAACTAATAAAAAACTTTGTCTGAACGGAAAAGAAATATAAATCGGAAAAGAAATCTTACCGGTAGATATGAGAAGGTCTATGGTTTTGTCGTCCGGATTCTATCCGGTCACAGTAAAGTACCTTCTCTGAACGGTCTCCTTGTACTCAGAGGAAATCTTCTGCCTCAAGTCATTAAAGCTCTCCATAGAATCCTTAAGCTTCTTCCTCAACCCACTCACCACAGACGTCCTCGTCCGGTCCGAGGACGACCCTGGACCGCAGCCAGGCAAGCTCTTGGCGGAGGCGTTGGACCGGTCCAGCGTCTCCAACCGAACCTTAAGGAGCTTGACCGCCTTAAGGGCAAGGTTGACGTCAGCGTCCATCCGGGTCCGGAGGTCCTTGACCTCCTTGGCCTTGTGGAGGCTCTTGCTCTGCTCGTGCGCTCTCTTGAGGCTGGAGTTGAGCTTCTGCAAGTCATTGAGCTCGGTCTGGATCAAGTCGACGTCCTCAAAGAACTTCTTGAGGTCGCTGGTGGCATCGAAGGAGGTCATCTCGATGACATGGTGGTCCGGCGAGGCCTGAGAGCAGTGGCGGAGCCAGGATGAGAAAGTCACCTGGGCTAATTATAGCATACAAAAAATTTTGTTCGACGATACGAGAAATTTTGGTTAATTAATAAATGACACATACATAGGGGGGACGTAATAAGCCTTACCCTCAAACACATAAATAAAAACTAACTAAACTTTACAGTTGCTGCAACAGCAATTGGAGTGCTTACAGAAGGAGACCCAACTAAAGGAGACTCTGAAGATGGCTCTTCAGTTGCTGCAACAGCAATTGGAGTGCTTACAGAAGCTTGTGAACTTGCACATGATGATGGTTGAGCACTCTTTCTACTAAACCATGTACTTATATCTTTTGATCTAAGCCTTTTAACACGATCAATGTGTTCATCAGACATTATTTTCTGTCAAACAATTCAATTATCAATATCAACTGATCAACAATTCAACATCAAGCTTTAATCTATATATATATATAGTCTGTGAAAGCATGCCAAACAAACTGACAAACATCTAGTTAACTGAATTCTATTCCATATTCCATTCCAGTATTGCTATTGAATTATATTCCCTAATTTAGTAAAACAACAATTACAATTTAGACAAAAACAAGTCAGGAAGTAAAGGATCGGGGAAAGAGGCAAAGAGCCATTAGGCATTAGCCAATAGGCAATAGCCATACCTGAGGAAGAACCGAAGAAGTCAAGAAGTAGGGAATCACTGCCGGACTGGGAAGGGCATCGACAGGAGGCCAGGAGAGCGGCGGCGAGAGCGACCAGCGAGACTGCGAGAGGCAAGAGTGACTGGCGAGAGGCAAGAGCGACCGGCGAGAAGTCTCGGCCAAGGGCCAGTCAACGACGGCAAAGGATGAAAGGATTTGGGGCTTTTGGCGTCAGGCGTGGCTGTGAGTAGTGAGAGATAGAGACTGAGACTGAGAGACAGAGGCTTTAACCCTTTCAGTCTTTTAGATCGTTGGGGATTTAGGTATATAATTTTTTTTTTTATTAGAAGTTGGTTTTTTTTTTTGGGCTTCAACTTCACCTGGGCTCCAGCCTAGTCAAGCCTGGGCTGGCTCCGCCCCTGCCTGAGAGAAGGAGTTGGACAACAAGTCGTTCATGATTATTCAACTGTATGATAGAGATGATCAGAGATTGAAGGTATAAGTTTGGGGGTTAATTGGAGAAGTTATACAGAGAAAAGAAATGGTTATGGAGTTAAGGCAGTCAGTCTTGACTTGGGGGTCAAGTCTCGCACGCGCCTTTCAACTTCAAGTTTGAAGAGTCCCGCTTTTACCAAGTAGATACTGCACTAGTTTAGCAGCCTTCACAACATGTTTTTCCAACCGGAACCTATTTGTATTTGGATATGTTCTTCTAGAAACTGTTATTACGTAACTGATTATGTCTCTATGTGAACCAAATGTCTTGGTGAAACTTATTTCAAAGTTCATGTAAATAGTAAAAATCATTCGTTATATGATGCTGCTAGAATATGTTAAATCAAAGAAGATGCATGCGAGGGGCGAAGTCCTAATTAAACCTTGGAGTTCGATCTCCTCCCTCCAGTAGGTTGGTTAAAATTAAGCCAAACTTGGATGGTGTCTATGGCCGGTAAGCAAAGTGTCGTGGTATTGGTGTTATAGTTCGTGATCATCTACCACGTACTATTGTTGGGGGTATGTGTTATCGGATGGAGAATAGTAATTGCTTCACCGGTCTTAATTTGTAGTAGCTGCAGCAGGGTGAGAACAGGCAGTTGACCAATTATCATGGAATAATTGGACAGTTTGAAACATGTCCGGGCTTTAAAGGATATTGACACAGATGATTCGGACTTTGGAGAGGTTGTGGATAGAGAATATTAAACTATCTTAGCAGGAGCTTTGCCCCTGTTCTTCATGCATGGCTCGCAATTATACGAGCGCTCGTACGTTTTCATTTTCGTTTTGGCTCAAAAACTTATGCGAATGGATGAACTCAAAACTTGGAGTTTCTCCTTGTAAGAATGTCCATCTTTTGTTAATTATAATCCTGTAATCCTCATTTAATAGTTTTTTTGTGCTGTCATGTCAGATAGTAGTGTTACTATTGTAATCATTCTTTAAAAAAAAGATTAATAC
The DNA here is from genome assembly GCA_034370585.1 of Fragaria x ananassa. Lineage (NCBI taxonomy): Eukaryota > Viridiplantae > Streptophyta > Magnoliopsida > Rosales > Rosaceae > Fragaria > Fragaria x ananassa. The sequence goes on along the minus strand of CP139753.1, from coordinate 12,914,380 downwards.
ATATTATAACTCTGGTTGACAAAGGACATGTGATCAATCTATAGCAAATAGGGAATCTTGAACGTCGGTCTAATATAAGAATGATCATACAAGTCATAAACCAACAGACGCGGTAAGTTTGATCGATTATGAGCTCATGTCCATCTTTAATCGAAATCACATGGTTTTTTGAAGACATTTTAGGTTAAGAAAGACTATATTAGAATATCACCTCTCGTCTGACTATAAAAAATATATTGAAATTTAACTCTAATTAGTGTCGACGAAATTCGAACATAAACGTTTCACACCTGAGCTCAAATCAACTCAACCACGTGTAATAATTCTGTACCACATAATATAGTTGGTCGAACCCTTTCTTGATATCAAATATTCATGGCGGTCGGATGTAACGTTTAAGTCCCAAGTCAATAATGTTCTACCCACTTGACTGTTCTTGTTGCTCAGTCAATGGCCGGATAGAAAGCATTACAAATCAATTCAAAGTTCTTCCACAGTTCCACCTACCCTCATCTCCCCAAGCCCCCGGTGCTACCCACAACGAGTAATAAGTGACTTATTCTGTGATCTATTATCATTATTTGTATGATTTTTGATGACCAGAAACAATAAGGTATTAACTTGATTGGTGAATTGCATACTTGTTTTTCGGTGACTGCTATTTGGTATTTTAATCCAAACACGTCAAAAATTACATGTTTTTGATTCTTGACTAGAGTTAACAACACAATCTGCTGCTTCGCTTCTAAAAAGATTGATGATCAATGAGTTCTCCTAAACTCTATGGGAAAAACTCCTCGGTGGTAAACCCACTCCCACGTAGTAAAACCTGTGGACTTGGTTACCAATGGTTTCTACGACTTGGCTTCAAAATATGGTAAAAATATAGTTTCTACTCTTGATCGAACAATGAAAAACAAGATGCATAATTGCAAAAGAGCAAATCTAATCACAGAGATCAAATTTGAAGGAACCCCAGTTCAAAAAATACACAACAACAGTCAACAAATAACTCGAATAATTACTACTATTTAGCCAAAATGAACAACCTTCTACACCGGAGCCGGCGGTGGCGGTGCTGGCGTGGGGTTACTGCCGCCCCAATTCCACGGCTTCAAACTCAAAATGATGATCAAAGCAATCACCAATAACAGTATGATTAAATAGCAAGTCCACTTGCGGGTGTTCCTCTGGTACACCTTGGCCTTGCCCAGCTCCTGCGTCCCTCCCCTGACGAACGAGCTGGCTCTCTGCACATGGCTCTCTATGTCGTCCAGCTGCTCCCCTTGGGCTTGGACCAACACCGCCATGTCGAGGAACACCTGGTGCAGCTCCTGCAGATTCTTCTCCATGTCTTTCACCGCGTCGTGCCGCTCCTGGATCTCGTTGATCGTGTCCAGCACCTGTCCCCGGCCTTGCTCCTGGATCGCCTTCTGCAGAAACGTTTCGCTCTGGCCTGTAAAAGGCGTCACCAATCAGTAAATCAAGAATGCAGAATTTGAATGTGTAATTTGCGATTACTTGAATTCAGTCTTACCAGTGGAAATTAAAAGGTCGAGAGTTTTCTCGTCGGGATTCTCGCCGGAGACCGTGTAGTATCTCCTCTGCACGGTCTCTCTGTACTCCAGAGAGATCTTCTGGCGAAGCGAGTTGAAGCTCTCCATGGAGTCTTTCAGCTTCTTCCTGAGCCCGTTGACGACGGAGATCCTGGTCCGGTCAGACGACGACCCCGGCCCGCAGCCCGGCAGGCTCCGGTTGGCGGCGTTGGACCGATCCAAGGCCTCGAGACGGACCTTGATCACTTTGGCCTTTTTGAGAGCGAGAGTGACGTCACCGTCCATCCGAGATCGGAGGTCCTTGACGGTGTTGGCGTTGTGTAGCGTCTTGCTCTGCTCGTGAGCCGCCTGGAGGTTCTGGTGGATGCGCTCCAGCTCCCTCAGCTCGTCCTTGACGGACTCCACGTCGCCGAAGAACTTATCCAAATTGACTCCGGTGCCGGTCGCCGATGACATCTCGATCACGTGCTCGTCGTTGTTGTCCGGTTCGCTACGGAACCGCGAGAACGAGCCCGAGAACAGATCATTCATGTTTAACTATTCACAGGAATTCCGATGGAATCGATGATAAGAGAGAGAGAGAGAGAGAGAGAGTAAATGCGAGAATGGTGATGAGATGAAGAAGTAGAGAGTTGGTGGTGGTGGCCTTCTTCTTGTTCTCCTGAAGAGGGAGATTAGTCAACGACGTGGTTGATGATGGACAAGGTCCCTCCCTCTTTGTAATGAGAAAGAAGAAGCAGGAAGGAAGTGACTTGGGCTTCCGTAAACGCGTGACGGCACACAAAAATTTAGCTTCTGATTTTTTTAACTCTGTGACTGGGTCGCTTCTTATTCGGATATTGTCGTCTTCTCTGCACTTTCGCCATTGGTTTCAACTCTGGGTGCCATATGGAATGTAATTATGGAAAATATCTTGGGGTTATTAATCTTAATATCTAAGCAACTATGGTCTTAATCACTGGGAGACTTGTTCGTCTTGGTGATTTATTACCGGCTGTAAAATGTGAATTCCATGAGCTGTCTACTTTCTAAAGCTTTGATCCCATGTTTGGTGCTGGTATTAGTGTGTGACTAAAGAGCATCCCAGAACTCGTTTCAAAAGAATTACCAGCACCAAACTGAAATATTGTATAAATCTCCTCCCATATGGCGTCTGCTCCCAAAGATGTTAACAACAAACAAAATCCCTAGAGACTCGTATGCATCTACTCCTCAATCGGAAACCAGAAAAAAGGAAACATTTTTAGGATTGAAAAACAGTCGTGAAATTGATCAATTGATTCGATGTTGAATTGAGGAAAACCCAAAATCAGAAAACACTACAGAAGAGCAATCGCAGAATCGAAGAGAGAGTCAAGTATAAGGTCCGGAAGAATAAGATGGTTGACGGTAACAAAAGCGAAATGGCACAAAAGTATGTACATCTATTCAAAATGCAACATTCGTGTACATCAGAATGGCGAGCGAGCAATTATCGTTCATTCCTATTATTATTAATCCTTTTATCGAGAAATGATTTTCGTATTCTAAAAGCTACACCAACTACTCTATGCCTTACATTGCAAATATAATAATTTACAGGCCAAAGATACAAAACATGGTACATCGATGGTACCTATAATTTTGGGAGGATGCAAAAATGGAAAGAAAACTTTAGGCAGACTGGAGCACGGTAAGATAATAGGGATACCCCTGGCATGCCCCAGAAGATTGCAGACTATCACCATTAGAAACTAAAAGGTTCCAATGCAAAACGTAACTTGACAAATCAAATGTCCCCGGAGAGAATACACAAACTTGAAGGGGAATCTCGGTTCTTGATTTAGGCTCCAGTTCAACTTTAGTAGAGCTTGACCCAGACCAAATAAATGGGGAAACACTTTCCACTGATGATGACTTCCCGATCCGATCTCCAAGGACATCAGAAGTCACTTTGATTTCATTAACTATGGAGAGATCATGCCATCCATCTTGGTTGCTAGAAGACGTGGCAGGTTGAACTGAAGCTGAATCACTCAAATAATCACTATTGCCTGAGTCATAGGTCTTTATGCATACAGATGCAATGACATCTGATGAGTTGTACATAGTCATGTGAAAGTTTATTTCACAAAAAGAAGCTGCGAAGTTATGATATACGGTTCGAGGTCCATCCACTAGCCATGATATGGGACTTGTGCTCTCGGTACTGTAAATTTAAACAGTATACAAATGTTAGGGTAAACCAAAAAATCAGAAGGTTGAGAAATAAAAACAGGAATTAAAAAAAATAAACACAAATAAACGAGATTCTTAATCGAACTGTTGCTACTGAAACGAGACTTGCCTGCAGTAACATGCATGATGAGAAAAAATATGTGGTGGATCAGAAACCACAGGGTATGTATCATTCTTCAGCGGTCGAGATATCAATATGAAGTCAACAGTATTCACGTCTCCCTGACAAAGAGAAGGCACCATATGATTAAAGTGCTGAGAAGCAACAACAATAGGCAAAAGCATAGGCTGATTCATCAAAGATCTTCTTTATCAAATAATTGACAATACCATATATTACCCGCCACCTGCTCCCTTTTTTACAATTATCCATCAATAACAAAATAATGTGCATAGAATATTGGGTCCATATATTGATATTACTCCATCTATCGATAATCAAACCCAACTATCATCTCAAGACATGGAGATTCAGAAGTCAACCAAATACAATGAGGAATAATGAAAATAAATAAATAAATAACAGAAACAATATAGCAAAAGAACCAACCTTATGTGAAATTTCCTGCTCCAGTCTTTCATAACAGTGGATATCCGCCAGTGGCGAGCTAGCTATATCGATAAGTGGTCCAGAGCTGCTCTCAGTACCCAATTTCACATCACTTCCCAGAAGTGGGGAAGGAGAGGATGTCACATCTTCAGAATTTGATGGCTTGCTACAATTCTGAATACAAAAAACAAAGACAAACCAAGTCAAACAAGATCACAAGAACAGTAACACATATACCGGCAATCCTTTTACACTGGTGGACAGTGATGCATAATGTCAAGCAATCAAAGAGATTCGTAGGTACAAACACTTGTATAATTGTAAGTTGAAATCCCTAATCTTAGATAATTGTAAAGCCACATCCACAAAATAATACATAAAGAATATCAGAAAATGACCATGAGACCTTAGCCAAAATTGCAAGTTACGTAAAACCATAACAAATGAAGGTTATACAGAAAGAATTTCATTACAAACAGGGAGTGTCAGTGCTGCTGTACCAACCTTAAGCATGAAGAAGCATGACAATGCTTGATGAGCCATTAAAGATTGTGAAGGAAAGATGGGATCGACAGGTTGAAGTAATGAGACCTCCCATTTCTGACCAACAGATGATAACTGATGAACTTGGAAACTCTCTGAGCTGGTCTTGTTTACAACATCCATGCGCACAAGGAATTCGCGCAGTCTTGATGGACAAGGGCTGATTTGGAATGACACGTCCAATGATGGCCATACCTATGTTATTGAATATTAGTAGTGCTCACTGATCAGGTTCTAATTATATGCATAGTTGAAGATTGGCATTCATTTGAAAAGATGACACAAGTATCACCATATAAACTCAGACATCAACTCTAATAACAAATTAAATAAAAACACTATCAAATGTTTCTTTAAACGTTAATCAGATAATGAAATTTTCACAGGTATCATATGCACACCTGGAAATTGTAATGCATACGTAAAGTGCGATATTTAATCCTACTCGACATATCTTCCATCTCATAATATATAGATATGTTCAAGGAGATGTCCCCAGGTACAGCTGCCCGAAACCAAAGAGGCCACAGCAATGGTTTTTCCCCTTGAATTATGGTGTCCTGAAGAAAAGAGAGATGAGATTAAACATCAGAAAAACACCAGTTAAAATTTTGAAGATAATACCTCAAAGGCTCAAACACCTGGGGAGAAATTGGATACTGACCTCTGGAAATAGAAACACAGAATGAGACACGTGAGGGTCAGAATGTATATCAGAATGCTGAGATGATTTCTTTTCCAAGCAAGCAGGAAATTCTGTGTTCAAACTTTCCCGTTTCCCAACATTTAGGAATCTGGGATGACTGATCTTCATTTTTAAATTCTGTATAAGATAAACTGCATCAGGTCATAAGTTTACATAATCACACTGAAACACAGAGATGCATTCAGACACAAAGCTAGCCCCTGACATGACATGTAACTGAGCTTGGCTATAAACTGCATCAGTTCAGATAATCACACTAATAGTCCAATACACAGATGCATCCATACCCATCCCCTGAGATGACATAGGCAAACTTGGGCACTTGGTTATATCTGATGCCCAAGAGCATCAACAGAATAGTGTTTACATCAATAGCTCATGCAATGACATCACCACACCAATAATAGCATTGAGAATCGCAGGTCACAAAGTTCAAGCTGACTCAACCTCCAAAAATTAAGAGGGAATCATATCCATAGTCCCCACAATGGCAACAAACTCTTTATTGACAAAACAACCATAAGATGATGGACTGCAAAAGCTCATACCTTGACAGAAAACTCAGATTGGTTCTTCAACTCTAACACAAAGTGCCGTATATCCCCTGCATATGCTCTTTTAGGTAGTGAATGAATGACACCTTCAAGCTTGGGTAAACTCTGACATAGGAAAACACACAATTAAAAGAACAGATAAAATATATATATATATATATATATATTCTCCCCAACATGGTCTATGTGGCAAAATCAGATGGTGGAAGAAGAGAGTGAGGGCAGTTCACCTTAACCACTGCAAACGTTAAATTAATTCTTTCAGGACGCCTGGCCTTCTGTTTACGCTTCCCGCTTATCTTCACGGGACTAGTGTCAAACTTGTGGAAACCAACAACAAAACCTGATAATTTCCACTTTACACCAATAATTTGTAAAACGCCTTCTACTCTGGGAGTAACCGTCAGTTGCACCTGGAAGTACCAAAAATTGACAATGAGAAATCCAGAAGCTATTATGCATTAAAAGATTATGATAACATGAAAACTACTGTTAGGGTATAGACAGAAAAAGTGCAACTCATAAGAGAAGGTAGTTCTTTTTATATGTAAACAGAGTGGAAACTCATGCACACATGAAATATAAATACAAAGAATTAGCACTGTAAATTATTTTAATATCCGAAACAGAAAAAAAAATACCATTTCATGAGTCATGCATAAGATGATTTAATTATACTCTAACCTCCATTCTCTATCTGATTAAAAGATATACATGGTGAAACATAATATTAAATTCCCATACAGATCTAACATTCTAACCAATGATTGCCATACGTTTACACAAGCCACTATTCTGAATCACTGCCTTAATGAAGTGAGATATAAGAACAGCTTATTTTAAATTTGGCAACATATTCCTTTATATTATTCAATATTTACCCCCACAGGAAATTTCTAATTAACACCTCTATTTAATTAAGTCATGATAATTTCTCTTGACCTCTGAAGTGTTATCATAATTTGTTCTTTAAGTTTCATGTCATTTAGTTGTTTCCAGGTTAGAATTATTGTGTAAAGCCCAGATATGAAGTCTGGCAATTCTGTAAACTGGATATATTAGGGTATCTTTGTGTGTATCTCAATTGCAGTTACCATCGGCATTAGTTAGGGTTTAGGGTTTAGGAGAAAGATATCTATTTAGAAATATTTAGATGGCAAGGACAGAGTTAGGGTTATTATCAGCAGAGAAAACATCCTAGCAGAAGGAAAAGGCATGTCAATCCTGGGTTCTATATATTTTAGAATTGACAATAGACTTGATAAGGAAAATACATACACATTATAGACTAGAAGCCTATTTTTCTTATAATTAGGGAAACGAAGTAGATCAGTATCAATTACTTCATTTTGCATTCACTTCAACCAATCAAACAAAATACTCACCAGAGTTGTTTCACCTCCTCCCAATGAAACATCAACGTCAGACAAAGAAAACAGGGTCTCAGAGTCCACATCGCTGCAAAACTCAAAGTAAAGACTCACTTTAGCTGACCCCATGTTTTATCTTATGAAAAAGAAACTGAATTTACTGCAATAATGTTGACAGGTTCTACAGCAACCATGACTACAGTCGTGATCATTGTTTCCAACTACAAAAGCGTGATATGAGAAGTTTCCTCATCCACAAGGCAAAGCATAACCATCAATAGAGAATGAAATTTGTAAGGAAGCAAAATTCAAGGCATAACACCATATATGTATAATCTACAAGCCTTTTTTTTCGAATAATATTCTATAAGCCTTTGGCACAAAAATTTTACAATAAAATCATACGTAATTGTCTATGGCAAAATAAAAAACGCACCAACTTAACTTCATGCCACAACTTTAGCTGTCCATGGTGCAGGCCAAAAATCAACAAAATTATACTTCACAAGAGATTATCATGACTTAGTAATTGGAGGTAGTCCGTTCACTTTTATTATTTTTGTCCTTTAAAATAAACAAAAATATCAAATATATCATTTGGGATAAGCCCTAACAGAAAGAATATAGGAATGCATATGGGTAGAATTGCCTGACAGATACCTCAATAATGCCTGAAATCAATTATTCAAAATAATGTACACACCTGTGGTTTACTTTGGTGGGCTCATCATTAATTTGAACCCCCACCAATGAACTATTTGTATCTGCATCATCACAGAATGGTTAGCCATATTGTAAGTGTAATACTTGTGTTACTACAGACAATTACTTTGAAAAGAGAAGCAAGGTGAGTAATTACCGGATTTCATTTCATCAGAGTTGGCAGAAAGCTCACATATTAGGGAAACATTGGACAGGAGGAGAGGAATTTGCAGAGGGTTCTTAAACTCGATATCAATCTTGACTGCTTCTGCAAATGGGTGATGAACAAGATATTCAGCCAACTAAATATTCACCTTTTCTTTTTGTCGAAATAAAGCCTAACTGTGTCATGTTCCATACTAATCAAGTATATGGCCATATAACAAGTATAGGTTGCACTATCTATAACCGCCCTACTGATTTGAGGTTTAGGACTAGCAAAAGAAATCCTGAAAAAATTTCATGCTCTTTTGATAATCAATCGTAGAAGGTTTATCATGGTATATGTTGACCATGCAACTACATGTAATACTCATTCATCTTCATACCTCTTGCAACACAAACATTTGATTCTTTGTGCATCGGGATAAGCTTTGATTGTAACTCCAGCCAATTAGTTCTGCCAGTTGACGTAGATGGAACCATTTCCTCCTCTAAAGAAAGCCATGATCTTTCTTTAACAGAAGCCTGGAATGTTTTAAATACAAAATAACATCAACTACAAGCAAACCTTAGACAACCTTAAAGAGGCATATAAGGACACCATGAAAAGTACCTACTAGGCAGGACCATCAACTAAGAGTAGTAAAACTGACAAGAAATAAACGAAAGACATACAGAGAGAGAGAGAGCCTTCAATAAAATATTTCTAGAAAAAGAAATACAACTTACAGCTGCAGATGATGCATAGGTACGATGATCTTCAAAAAAGACCCTTAAAGATGGAATATTGATCTCAGGCAACTGAAGCTTTGAAACCTCAAATGTTTTCCCTGTTTTCTGTAGGATAAATAGAAAGTGACAACCTATAAGAGTTTTGACAACATTCCGTAGTAGTTAAAGAAAATTTTCCACCAGTATGTCTAACCCAAGAGTTTTCCTGTTTCTGGCAGGATTATATCGTACTTTTCAGACTCTAGTTGTTTTGAGCCATCTATAAGGACACAGCATTGGAATAATAAAGGATGCCATGTATATGTATTAACACTAAAACATACAGGACATCAAACTCATTATGAGTGCGTCCTGCCAAACCAGACAAATTCTGGAGAGGTAGAAAATACAAGCCCAAGTTTTATATAAAATATTAATAAATGAATAATAACAAACACATGCATTTTGCCCTCCACTATCTAACCTGAACAACTTCAAGGAAGTCCCTCAGGAATAACTCCTGCATTGTCTTGGACTGATGCCTACAGGCTAAAACCTCCAACATATGTGATACAGCCAAATCATATAACCCCAGAAGAGCATACCACCTGAATCACAGAAATTGTATCAGGAAAGTCTGCACATTTTATCTAACATGGCGTACAAGCAAGACGTAAGTCGAGTTAACTTACTGTCCGAGATGGAAATGGATATGGTCTTTGATATGGCTCCATGTAGTTCCTTTATAAACAGACATGGCACTTCTATATGTGCGAATTGCATGTTTGATCTGGAGAGTATAGGGCAGTACAGGACAAAAAATCAGAAGATGCAGCAATTCACAAGCTAACCTTTTAATTACTTGAGATATAGCTACCTGACCACATTTCTTGTAACGATCACCAGAAAGAACAAGATGAAACCCATATTTGTGTAACATAGGTGGTTTGGACAATAAGTAGCAATAGGCTGCTTGCTCAAGCATTACAGCAGAATGTAGAGGCTCCTGAGAAAGAATTTGTCAGGAGCAATAAAGAAAATTGTCATTAAGTATGATACTGAAATAATGGCCACTACCTCAGCACCAACACGAAAGTAAACAGTAGCAGCCTCTCTGTACTGATTTCTTGCCTTCAACATCTCAACCCACCAAAGACCACATCGTGTTGCGTTCTGCTGACTAGATAATGCATATTTCTGCAAGAATACAATTAAACATGTTTGAAAAATATTTATTAAGCAACAAAGAGATGGGAGAAGAAGCTGCAAGTATGATATTATTTTAAATTGTGCTTTGAAACTTGCCGCTAAATTCTGAACAAGAAGAAAATATCGCAACTAGGAAACTTGTGGACGGCAAAGATGGAATTGATAACAAGCTATGCAGCTGTTTTAGGTAGGCTATATACTACATATTAGATTGATGAACTTTAGGTAGATGGGTTCGATCGGTATCCAAAATGAAGGCTCTGTTATGGACGGACAAGTTCTTTGAGTCGGTTGTTATCAACAGTTTCCTAAGGTTGTTTGGTTGTTACTGGTAGGATGATGTAATTTTAGGGCTTTTCTTGTCAATATGTGCACTAATGCCACTACATATGTTTGATTCTCAATACATTATATTTATTAGATATTTGGATGACATGTGATTGTGCAGATTGTTATAGTTTCTAGAGGTTTTTTTTTCTACTGGCACTAGCAAGGTGTTAAAAGACAAGAGTATTGTGTAAATCAAGAGTAGACCCACTTCACATGTGTGGTTGATGTTTTCTTTGCAAAATTACTAGTTCCTTAAATTAAACACAGACAAAACAAACAAACAAACATGGAAAATGAATATACGTACTAAATAGTAAGTAAATGCAGCATCCATGCAACTCTCTGCCTCCTTTCTTGACTGGTCCAACATGAAATATGCAAGCCCCATCATTTCCTGCAAGAGAAAATAACAAGTTAGCTCTGTTATAGCGATCAAATTAGGAATTAAAAGCAGATCTATGAAAACAAAATTAAAAAGACGACATAAAATTTGGCCAGGAATCAAGAGAGGCCACATTGTCTTCTACATTATTGAAACCATGTGATGTCCAGTTGATGCGACATTTAAACACTAGAGACCAAACAAAAATTTAATATGGATAAGCAAATGATCCCGCAGGATATTAGACAAAGTTTGAATGCCGCATGAATGTGCCCCATCATGTTGTTTAAATACGGCACATGTTATCTATTGGAAAACAACCCAGAAGACATTAAATCCCCACCTGTGCGCCAGCATAGCGTTTCCAGGCTTTATCAAGCTTGTAATCTGTCGATATTAGGCAATAGTTCGACAATGCAAGTTCATAATCTCGTAGCATGAAGGCGTAATCACCCAAAACTCTAATCTGAGATTCAATGGAGCTAAAGGTATACCTAGAATAGGAAATAAGAAAGCCATATTAGATGAACAGAGACAAACACAGTAACAATGAAATAAAATCTTTTGAATAGCATACGTCGGGCCACTGGGTGAATCCACCACGTCTTCTTTCCCTTTTCTCCACCATAAATTTTTTATTTGATTCCGGAAACCCTTTCTAGTTGCAGACACCTGGAGAACGAAAGAACTAGAATCAAATATCTCTGTAGAAGAGAAAGGTTGAAACCAATTGCAGACTGAAATGTAAAAAGGTTCCCTAACTATAGAACATATCACTGAAATGAATACCTGCTGATTCAGCACACGTATTTTTTGCTCCATGTAAGGAATAATGTGCTTAGATGAAAAATCTTGCATGAGATCTTTTATCTGTTTCCAGTTTGTACAAATTGTAGATCATGGTCAAAATTCTGATGTAAGCAAAAAATTTGAATCATCAACCCTACATACAATTATAACAACATTAGCTAATGATTTGGAAAATCAGTTTACCTCAGTAAAATCATCAACGTTAAGGACGCAACGAAGAGGTTGACTAGGAAAATCTTCAGAACTCTGTAATTTAAACACACAAGGAAACAACCTTAGGGTAACTTCATCTAATTAGTTCTGACAAATTGCTACCAAATGATATTGATCGGAAAATCAGTAAAACGCAAGTCTTATACTTACATACAGCACCCAAGGATTATCTTGATGTTCAACTATACCATCTTGAGAAGAATTGATGCATAGTAATTGACAATCAGAGCCAAAGGTACTCCTCATTTCAGTTAATATTTTAGTTGCCCTGCAGAAGTAAACAAAGACAAAGCACACTCAATTTTCCATGGTCATCATGTTGGTCATGCTAGAACTCCTAATCCCCTTTGTGGTACATAGAAAAAAAAAATGTATATCAAGAACACACAAAAAGGAAAAAAAGAGTAAAAGATCTAGACTCAACTTAAGATAGCATCATGCAAACCTACAGAGAAAAGCAACATAACTAGACCATGGCAGCATCGCATTTATGAAGAAGAGCATGGGACGAACTATGTTTGAGTTTTGAGGAAACCGATGCCCATACCTGCCCATAAGCAAAGCCTTTCCCACATAACCAGCTTCTCCCACTTCTAAATTCTCAAAAGTGCACTTTATTACTATGATACTATGATTACTATCTATCCAAATGACCCAAGATAGAGCCACCAATCCCTTTTTTTCCTCCCATTATAGAACTTGTAATTTTCACTCAACAAAGCCACAGAATCTACCAATTATCAGCAAGATTGTCTCAACCCAAATTAGACTCCCTAAAATACCCTTTTATGTAGAGTTAAATGTAACTGGACATTGTAAAATCTAACAGGTCACATATTCAGAACCAGCTTAACATATTTCAACCCATTAGGGGAAAAAGAAACACCATGTGTTCTACCCTTAACCATGAACATGAACCCTGGCAAATACATTTTGCCTTCCCATGCGCAAGACTCCAAGCTAACACCCTTTCAATGTTACAAAAGTACAAATGAATTCGAAAAAAGGAGGGATCATCAATTAAATGCCATGAAAATTATTTCCAAAGATTTCGCCTGATGACTCCAGCATCCACTTTCTTTTGTCTGGTCTAAATGAAAACCAACACAGATAAGATATTAAGCTCCCAGTTGCCGACTCACTAAAGTTTCCACCAAATCTAGTATCCAAACTCTCATGAAGAATAGAGGAATTAGTACACATCCTAGCTATATGGAGAATGACAGTAATCTAACAATTAAATATTCCACATCCCATCTCTCTTCCCAAAATCACACCCCTTCTCTGTTACCCACCATAAATTTGCATCAAGCAAAATTTAAGATGATGCATTGCCACTTAGATCTTTTGATTTTCATGGGCTTCAACGCAAGCCTCAAATCATAATATTAGAATCCCAGCAATTTACTTGCAACCCCTGTTTGTATCTAATGACAACATATCATACAGAGCTTGTTTACAAACATCCCTTTCTCGACAACTCTACATCCCCTCCCCATGTAATGAGCACAGACTTCCTCTTTCTTACAGTTCCATTTCCCAGTTGAATAAGTGAACCTTCTTTCCTCATACCCCTTCACAAAGAAATTCTCTAATCAGCTTCTAACATATTGGCTAATTACTCTAACCAAAATAAGTACAGTTGATCTTCATCCATGCTATAAGCAAGCTATGTTCCAACCTTCTAGTCCTCTTTCCACATTCTCCACCACTGGATCCCAAAGATTTAATGGCCTTGGGCTGCCACTTCCGTGGCAAACCTAAATATTAAAATGGTCACCTCCCCTCTCGATCCCAAAACAGGTGCCAACTCCTCCACGCTTCTTTCTTGTCTATGAATTATCCAAAATCTGACCAGCCCTTAAAAGAAAACATTTATCACCCCAAAAATTTTAAATACAACATTTCTACTCCTCCCCTTCCTAATGCTTCAAGCAGCTTGCACCTTTTTGCTCTCTCCACCACCAATACAACAACAGTAATAGTGATTCCAAATGGCCACAAGTTCTCTTTCCACCACTCAATCAAATGCTTGATGACTTTTAACTCAGAGAGTGCAGATTTCCTCTCAAAGAAATATAAGTCACACGCAACTCACTGTGGAACTAACCCCAAGTCATGTTTGTTCTAAGAACTTCAACAACCCTATTGTTGTAACTAATTTTCCAAGTATTAAAAACGATAATCCAGATTATCAAGTTTATCTCATCTCAACAACAAGTACCTCACTGATCCAAAAATATGCCTAGTTTCTTGCCTCCTCCATGTTTTTACTAATTGTTTTTTTAAAAAGATGTAGACAACAATAAATGCATGCTAGGCTATGACCAGCAAATATAGAATTTTAAAAACAAGCAGCTTAATTAGCAATTCTAACATTATTAAGAGAGAAAAAAATTATATACTTCTCTGAATAGTCTTCTTGATTATCATGCACCAGTAAATAATGCTTCAAAATCTTTGGGTCCATTGCCCCATTGTTCAGCAGGGCCGGCAACTTGTTCGAGTTATAGAGGTCAATAAATTTGTTGATGGGCTGATCATCCTTTGAAGAAACCACAATAAGACCTAAAAGCAATAAAATAGAAACCTCACAACAGAATCCAATTTATAATTCAAATATAATTACTTTATGAACCATGACTGAGCATGGACCAGAGTTGATAAGCCTTGAAAGCATGTTGTAATTAATTGAAAAAGAATAAGGAACTTCACAAGTTTCAACACCTTACATGCCACAGGATGATCAAAAGCTTCGTGGTCAGAAAAAGAGACCGTTTGTACAAGCTCTTTGTTGAAAAACTGAAACCATGATGGTAGAGCTTCAGATTCTGGTCCTGCAAAGAAACCATGTATCACTCTCAGAACTGCCTATCTGACAAAATTCAAGAGATTATCGCAATTCCAAGTATACAATATATTACGGATATATAGGATAGTTATAAATATAGCATCAGGCAGTACATATCTAAAAACAAGACTAGGTACATTAATAAATTAGGTACGATATGACTCCCTTGAGAGCAGAATGTGACTACTATCTCGACTGACATGGAGAATCTCAAAAGTCTTCGCCGCACAAAACAAGTCAGAGACTGTTTCCATGATTTAACATGAGGAATGTACTTACTGGACAGTGCATTATTAATTTGAGGCAGTTCTGAGCACAACTCTGGATTATCTTTCTCCCCGGCCTGGGTTATGACTTGCTTTATCCGTTCTTTTGCTACCTATTTTGAAGTTAAAACAATATATCTCATGCTCCAACATATGCACCATGCAGACTAAATTAATCGGAACCATAAAACAACATATACACAAAGCAGCTTATATGCCAATACCAAAACCCTCTTAAACCTCAACATGATACTTCCTTCCCAATTTATTTCACAGCAACATGGTCCACTGATAGTTTGAACCAACCACCAAGGCACATTCAACATTTATCAAGTTGAATTTGTGACAGTTTCGAGGAGAGCTTAAATCTCTAACCACTCAAGCTATCTACACAAAGTATTTAACGACTCCAATGACTCATTTGGCCTTTTCCCATTACCGTCTTTTAAATTAAAATTGAACAAGAGCAACTGACAATCCTCTACTAAACTAACCCGAGTGAAGTTACTAGTATTTTGATGCTACGGTAGATGCTCAACGATTCTTAACTAAGCCACACAGCCTATAGTCCTAACTGAAGTGTGAGGTTTTCATCGAAAATTCTAAACTCTGATTAACCAATTTCATTCACATCAAGCAAAAACCACAATCCAAATCTTACCTCCAAATTGGGTTGCCGGACATCAGAGTCATAAAACAAGCGCAATCTAAACTTCTGAAGCCGGTAAGGTTGATCACTCACCGTCCGAACAGGCACTGCGCCAAAACGACACACAAAGGGCTCAAAACGCACTCTATTTTACCCTGGGAAACCCTAGCATATAATTTTCAATTGCATCCATCAGTGAAAGAGTGAAGAAGAGGGTTTTGGCTCTCACCGTCGAAGTTATTGAAGACGCAGAAGGGCCTGAGCATTTGAACGAAGGAGAGGCCGTTCTTCTGGCACGCTTCTTCGACCAGAGGCGTCCGGAGCACCATCACCACCGGAGTGATCTCCTCCAATAGCATTTTGCCAAGTGGCGTATTCGCCGGATCCACCATGGTCGTCTTCCTCGTCTGAAAGAAACAATGCCCTGAGTGATGACGGCGACGACGACGGAGCTCTCGAGGCTCTGGCTCAATGCAACCTAGTGACTCGGGGTATGGGTCGCTCCAGATCCCAGGCGTCAATGGAAATGAGACTATTGAGAGCCAAAAAGACAAGGATTCTGAGAAGAGGATACGACTTCGTTTTGTTGTATGGACTGTTGTCATTACCTGGCTATACATTTTGGGTCGGTATTTTTTGTGGGCTTGTTGGGTTTGTGTTTGTGGGTCTGTAGTCCGTTTCTGTATTTTGCCTTTGCTTGCATGAAAGAGGGTTTGGAACTCCTCACCCGCATCACCTGACGGCAGGACGACGATAATGGTAGAGAGCAAGAGTGGTATGTGCGGTATATTTGTTACTATTGTTATATTCATGTTTTTTGTTCTAGGGTCATCGATCTATAGTTCAGTAAGTTGTTGATTTCATTTTATTTTATTTTGTTTGTTTGAGTTTGAGTCTCATGTTCTTTGATATTTACAATTTTTCAGCCTTTGTGTTTATAAATTATGTAATTTAGGTTTGTCTTTTAATTAATAAATTAAATATTTTTCACAAAAAAAAAGGGTTTGACACAACATAATCGAACCGTGCCGTTCAAACTAGACGGGCCATGTACGATATCAATTCTTTGCCCAAAATTGATTTGGCCCGTATCGATATAATTAGGTTTTGATATTTTTTTTTTGAATATATTTGTATCTCTATCATCATAACTATCCATTTCTTATCTATACTTCTAATATGGATTCAAGCACACTAAATCCAAGTTTATAACCGCGCATGCCTACCACTAAAAGTCTCCAAATGACATATTCACTCTCTCTTGATCCCCAGCTCTAAAGTTGTGTGTGCTTACCTATGTAGCAGAGACGTATCATTTTGGTGTAGTGCCCCGTGACGGAAATGGACACGAACACAACACACTTGAACACGATGAAAAACAGTCGGACACGGGTGTTTGATTTGGACACGCGAGGGACAAACGCATATTGGAAGTGGGCATGCGCGTATCCGAATCGGACACGCAAATAAGCAGGACACACGGGGTAAAACTGACATTTATCAAAAAATGAAAAATAACCAATTAGGTCAACCTTTACTCTTAGCCCCAAAACATCTTCATTCCTTCTCTAGTTCTCTTTAGGACGACGCAGAGATACATAGCTGGAAATCTTCTTCGATTGATTGATTGGTGGCTTGGTGCTTCAGCTAGTGTACGGACACGTTCTCTACTTCTCTTACTTCTCTAATTTCTCCAAGTTATGTTTGCTTCTGTATTAGCCTGTTTGATATGTTTTTGATTTCTTTGCTTTCGATCAACTCCTATTAGTAGATGATATAGCTCCGCCTTATTGACTAAGTTTTAATTTAAGAAATCATAATTTTATTATATATATTATATTAAAAATAAAATTTAATTAACATGTCCATCACGTGTCCGCTAAAAATATAAAAAAAAATTGCATGTCCACATACAGTACTATGTTGAAATTGGACACACGTACTCGTATCCGTACTTCTTAGGTGCTTACCATTAAAAGTCTCTGGATGAGTAAAAACGTTTAATAAATCCATTTGGATATTACTTTTTGTTAGGAAGTTTTCTATGCTTTCAATTTCTCTAGCTTCGTAATCTTGAAGTTATGAGCATGGTATTATGATGTAGAGTAATTTTCAAACTTCTCTAAATTTGACTTTGTATGATCGCATGATTAAAATCAAATGGAGTAATTCCGATTCTAGTCCAAACCCTTTATTTTTTGATAAAATGACGTCACTTGGGACGCGTGCCATAGCACTAACTAACCGTTACTCCCGCGAGCGCACACGCCAACCTTCCGGTTCAATACTAGTTGCGCTGTTGCGCACTTAGGCACAGCCCATGTGTTGTTTGCTCTTATCTCTGCGCACCACCGCCCTCTTACTACTTCCCACTCACTTCCTCGCCGCTCCACGACTCCTCACATCCCGCTCCGCCTTCTCAGCTCTCGCCATGTCCAACCGCCCCAACTTCCACGGCGGCCGCAGGGGTGGCGGCCCTAACTCCCGCGGCGGCGGCCGTCGTGGAGAAGGTGGTGGCGGCGGTCGCGGTGGTGGAGGCCGTGGAGGCGGCGGTCGAGGTGGTGAGCAGCGCTGGTGGGACCCGGTCTGGCGAGCTGGGCGACTGAGGCAACAAGCCGCAGAGGTAACTTTGATCGATAATAATACTATTCTCTTTGATTTGGTTAATATAATTTGAGAGAATTGGAATATATGAATGTGATGACATGGAAGCAGATGGAAGTACTTGATTCGAGTGAGTATTGGGGGAAGATGGAGCAGTTTAAAAGCGGAGCGGAGCAGGAGATGATAATCAGGCGCAATTTTAGTCGGCATGATCAGCAAACGCTATATGATATGGCCTATGAGCTAGGGCTTCACTTGTAAGTTTTGAGTTTCGCAACGAACAAGTTCAAACAATGTGCATTTGTGGTTTGGCAGTTTTTCATGTTTTGTGTTTTATGTGTGCTTGTGCAAACGAAGCCATGCGTATAATAAGGGGAAGGCTCTTGTGGTCAGTAAGGTTCCGTTGCCGGATTACCGGGCAGATCTTGATGATGTTCATGGTTCCACACAAAAAGAGGTATGATTTTTTTGTTTTTATGTTTTGTTTTGGCTCATAGTGTTAGTTCTTAGGTGTTGAAGATTTGTGGTTTTCGCAGATTCGGATGTCTACAGAGACTGCAGAGAGAGTTGGGAGTCTTTTGCAGAGCTCGCAGGGGCAGGGAAGCAAGCAAGCTTTTGGTAATGTGGCTTCAGTGGCGTCTGGGTCTGGCCAGGGAAACAAACAAACACTTGTTGAAAATACAAACAAACCCAGCTCCAGGTTTGAGGCTGAGACTGTTAAGGAGAAAGAGAAACTTAGCCTTCATCTCAAAGAGTCGCAAGAAAAGATGAAGGTACATGTAATATATATGAAGTGAAGTTTGACACTATATGTTGCTGCTTTGGTCTGGCGAAATTGATTTCTTTTTTCCTTTTCTTTTTGGTTATTTCTATGCAGGTGAGTAATAGTCTGAAAGCAATGCTGGCGTTCCGAGAAAAACTTCCTGCATTCAATGTGAAGTCTGAGTTTCTGAGAGCTGTTTCTGAAAATCAGGTGTGTCAGTTTTTGTGCAAATGTAGTTTCTCTGTCTTTGATCAGGAACCCATGCAAAGTGAACTAGTTTAGGAATTGATAAATTTAGTTTTTTTTATTTCAAAACAAGAAACTCTGTGCATTATCTGCATTCATAAACACAAAGGTGTTACATTCATAATGAAGTAATCTGATGTCACGTTTTGCGAGTTTCTGTAGATGTGATTAAATGATTGATCATTCACTATATTTCATGGTTCAACTTAGATATACATAATAATTGATGCAACTTTGAGATTGCATGGTAACAACAACTTAGATATACATAATGATTGACACAAATGTGAAATGAATCACCCATTGTATTTTCAGTTTTACAATGAATATAGTTTAACAGTTTAATTTCATGGTAGTGAAGAATATAACATCTAGTTATATGCATATGCATGCATATATTTGTAAATTTAAACACATTTTAGGTAATTCCTTTTCTTCTCCCCAACCCCCCCCCCCCCCCCCCCCCCTAAATGCTTTGGAAGGTGGAATTGGAAGTGATGATAAATTGGTGATTGGAAAGTTTAACAACAAGCTACATACAACTAGGGGTGCAGCAATTTGCTCTAGCCTCATGAGAGGCTTGTGATCCTTTTGCTAATTGAGTACTAGACAACTAGGTCTGTGATATCTCAAAATGAGGAGACCCTTAAATGCTTTAGTAAATCAGAGATTCTCCAAATTGCTGAACTAAATGATTTATCTTTATCTTGTATACAATAGGTGTTGGTAGTCTCGGGTGAGACAGGTTGTGGCAAAACAACACAACTTCCTCAGTTTATTCTGGAAGATGAGATTTCACATCTACATGGTGCTGACTGCAACATAATATGCACTCAACCTCGTCGTATATCTGCTGTGTCTGTTGCTGCTCGTATATCCTCTGAAAGGGGAGAGAATCTTGGTGAAACTGTTGGTTATCAGATCCGACTGGAATCAAAGCGCTCTGCTCAAACAAGATTGCTATTTTGCACCACTGGAGTATTGCTTCGTCAGTTGGTAATATTTTTTTATCCTATTATATTTCCAGTACCTAGTACCTTTATTTTCCACCCAGATGCCTGGCACACATATCAACATGTTGTTTTTGAATTACTGGATATGCGCATGATGTGTAGCTTTATTCAATCTTCCCCAGATGCCTGGCACACATATCAACATGTTGTTTTTGAATTACTGGATATGCGCATGATGTGTAGCTTGATTCAATCTTTGGGCTTTTTCTTGGTTCTGAATCTTTCAGATAATTGTTTGAATGTCCATTGATATAAACATAGGTGCTTACCGTACTTTAGGAGGTTTTAAGCTGTCTGTGCTACCCAAAACAAATGTTAGTTTGTGCTATTCTGGATATACATCTATTAGCGTTGTATTACATTAGTGAAATGACTCACAATGCTTTTGCATTGGAGAAATTAAGCTCTTTTTGCTCATGAAGCTTTTCCCTTTTTGCGAATATAATTTTTGAAGACGCAAACTAATTTCATTAGAAGAGAATACATAACCTATTATTTATTCTTCTTTTTTTGTTTGCATCAGCTTGTTCTACGTCAGTAATCATTTTTGAAAAGTTTGATAGAATCTTTTCTTAATTTGAAAATCTCATATGTTCAAATATCTCAAATTAGTAGCAATTCCTATTTATTGGATGAGTTACTTGATAATTAAACCTTGATTGCTGAACTGCTTAATTGTCCGACTTCTTATACTCGAAAGGATCAGGGATTTTAGGCCAATTACTTTCATGTACGAACCAAAGTCATTTCCATGGTTTGGACATTGTCCAAAGGTTGAGGGAGGTATCAGACTATTAGGAGATACTCTCTCAAGGTTGAGTGGCGTTTGTCAAAATTCAAAAAGAGGCCGATTTTCGATGCAGTTTAAATAGCAAAATAGGTGATGGACGACTAGAAGATGTAATAAATTGAGAAATCTAATGATCATGTTGATTGCGATTTATTGGACTTTATGGAGAAAAAATGTTTTGGGTCTGGTTTGAGGAAGTCAGTTAAAGGGTGTTTTAGAACGTCAACTTACTTAGTTTTAATAATGGGAAGCCGAAGTGTAATTTAGAACTGAGAGAGGATTAAGGCAAAGAAAGCCAACTGTTACTTTCAATTTACTTTTGCGGTGGATAGCTTGACTAATTTGGTGGAAAATGCAAGAGTACTTATGGTTTGAAGACGATATATATTTATCCTTTTTGGGGAGGTTCAAAACCTTAGAAGTTTTCTGATGCTTTCAAGTTGATAGTTTTATTTTGAGGCTGAAGATATATAGAGGCAAATGTTACATTGTGAGGACAAATACTAGTGAAAAATGTTGATAAAGGAGGTTTAGAGGTTTAAGGTGGGGAACTGCCCTTTGGGGTATCTAGGGTTTCCTCTTGTGTAAAAACCAGTGCTATAAGTTTTTGGGAGCCAGTGGTGGAAGGGAGAAGTATAGACTGGAGCATATCTTTCTAGAGGGGAAGGCCAACAGTAATTGATCCAAGTTTACGTTGACGTTACTAGTTGACAGGATTAAATAAATAATTGGACTTAAGGAGCTTGCCAGTCTCATTTATTGATTCCCATAATTTATCCGAGTTTTATTGCTAAAAGGAAAGAAGTCCAATGGGAAATTTTTGAGGGAAGGAGTGTTGGAGGGAAAAGGGATCATTTAGCATAGTGGTTTGGCAGCCAAGGAAAAATAGGAATAATATAAGAGGAAATAAGTTTTACTTGAAGTAGCTGTGGTGCTTCTAACAACAGAGACATTGCCAAGTGTGCTGTCATCAAAAGTTAGTGCAGCCTACATCTAAATACTTGGGATTCTAACATTGTGACTAGATGTTCAAATTAATCAGACATTTCTCTAGGTTTTCAGTTTCTTTGGGTGGGAAACAAGGAAACTGGGAGGTATGGGGAAGAGTATTGGGTGGGATGAACAACCTTTTGTAACCTTTTTCCTCGTTTACATATTTTTCTGGTTTGACAGTGGTTCCATTGTTAGATTGTGTGCAGAACCTTCCTATACTTTAGCTTGGAATTTGGCATTCCAGAAAAAAGCTATGGTTGAGTAGGTAGATCACTGGTGGGGAAAAATGCTCGGCTGTGTTTGGGCATCAGTTTCTTAAGTGTTGAATATCTTGAAGGCTTTTTTTTTTTTAGATAAAAATGTGGTTGTGGATAGTCTTTTCCAGAGTCAAATCTCTTACTATCATTTCTATTTCACTGTTCACTTCTATTTTCCTAATTTTCGAGAGGAACTGAAACAAGAAACAAAGCTCGTGGATAAGAAGTTCCACAGCAACAAGAAACTAAACAAATCTAATAACAGTGTGGTGTTTCACTGTTTCACTGCATCACAATGATGTTTGGTTTGCTAAAGATTTAAGTGGACGCCTTAACCCCATTTTCTTCAATGAAGTTTGTTTTTCGTCAAGATAATCAATAATAGGACAAAAAATATGGTATTTATAATTTTTTACAGTCTAACAAGTATCAACAATGTTGTACTCCAAGGCACCAAGTCTTTGGTACTGGTTTACCTAAAAACCTCATTGTAGTAGTGATATATCAGGAATATTATTGATACCTGAATGTTTGTTTGATGTGAACTTACACAGATTCAAGACCCACAGTTAACTGGCGTGAGCCATTTGTTGGTTGATGAAATCCATGAAAGAGGCATGAATGAGGACTTTTTGTTAATAATTCTGCGTGACCTTCTTCCTCGACGTCCAGATCTGCGACTTATTCTAATGAGTGCTACCATTAATGCTGATTTGTTTTCCAAATACTTTGGAAATGCCCCAACAATACATATACCGGTATAATCTTGTTACAAGACTTTAATCTTTGAGATTTTCACCACATGTTCTTTCTAACCTTATGCATTTCTTTTTATATGGCAGGGATTAACGTTCCCTGTGGCAGAGCTATTTCTAGAAGATGTTTTGGAGAAAACTCGATACACAATTAAGTCAGAATCTGACAAGATGGAGAGGGGAAGTTCCAGGAGAAAGAGACAGCAAGACTCCAAGAAGGATCCCTTAACGGAACTATTTGAGGCAATATCACTTTCTACTATTCTAATTTTCTTACCAAATCAATTCTAAAACTTCTTTACAAAATTCTAAATTGACAAATTGTGCCAATGTTCGTTCACAATATTTTTGATAACCTTGTTTAGATCCTATGGGTTTTCCTATTTATAACCTCACCAGTTCCTACAATATATCTTTATATACTTATGTGGTCTATCTGTGGGTTTTGCAGGATGTTGATATTGATCTTCGCTACAAAAGTTACAGCACATCTACAAGAAAGTCTCTAGAAGCTTGGTCTGGTTCACAACTTGATTTGGGTCTGGTAAACCACTTGCTTTATCACCATCCTGGTATTTCATTAACTGTTCAATATGCATGTCTTCCTTACAGAAGATTTTTTTTGTCTTGATAGTGAATTATAAACTATTTTTATGTTCAAGATGAATTTATGTCCTTTATTAATGCATTGTATATTCACCATATCATGTGTAGGTGGAGGCAACTGTGGAACATATATGTCGCTATGAGAGAGATGGAGCAGTTCTTGTGTTCCTTACGGGCTGGGATGATATATCAAAGGTACTTGACAAAATTAAGGGAAATAGATTCCTTGGAGATCCTGAGAAGTTCATGGTTCTTCCCCTGCATGGATCAATGCCTACTGTCAATCAACGAGAAATATTTGACCGTCCTCCCGCTAACAAAAGGCAAGCATAATCTGTTGAAAAATTTCGTCTAAATTCACGCATTGAAGACCATCATTTGATCTTACCTTTTAATTTCTATAGATCAATTTCTTATGATTATCTCTTAGGCCATACGTTGTTTTGATTGGTTATTGTATAGTAGTAAATCATATGCAGAGAGTATGCTTCAATTCACTGGACTCACTAAAATAGATTTGTGGTTCAAATATATTTGAGTGTGCCAACATTGGTGGAATCACTATAATATCCTGCATGATCCATGGTTTAATAGTTCATTAGCAGCATCCCTACACCTACTCTGTTCAGCTGTCTTTCCAAAGTTTAAATTTGCTTTATCTATTTTTGTAGAAAAATAGTGCTAGCAACCAACATTGCAGAGAGCAGTATTACCATAGATGATGTAGTGTATGTCATAGACTGTGGAAAGGCAAAGGAAACCAGTTACGATGCTTTAAACAAGTTGGCTTGTCTATTACCATCATGGATTTCAAAGGCTTCAGCACATCAGGTAAAATAACAAGAGTAGCCCTCAAAAATCATTTGCTTTATTTGTATATTACTTCTTGAGACCCTGCCAAGCTGGATTATTTTGAAATGTGCTGGATCTTTTTTGCTAACTGAAATATTTTTCTGCTACTTTGGTGATGTAATTTCAGAGACGAGGCCGTGCTGGTCGTGTCCAACCTGGAGTTTGTTACAGACTATATCCAAAAATGATTCATGATGCAATGCTTCAATATCAGTTACCTGAAATTCTCCGGACACCTTTGCAAGAGTTATGCCTCCACATAAAAAGTTTGCAGCTTGGAGCTGTTGGATCATTTTTGGCAAAGGCACTTCAACCACCAGATTCTCTTGCAGTTCAAAATGCCATTGAACTTCTCAAAACTATTGGAGCCTTAGATGATATGGAAGAGCTTACTCCGCTTGGTATGTAGTATTTTATGCTATTTCCTATCTACTGAATATCATTGCCATAGTTGATTTAAAAAGCTTCCCCATCAGGCCGCCATCTTTGCACTCTTCCATTGGATCCAAACATTGGAAAGATGCTTCTGATGGGTTCTATCTTTCAGTGCCTCAATCCTGCCTTAACAATTGCTGCTGCCCTCGCTCATCGAGACCCATTTATCCTACCAATAGATAGGAAAGAGGAAGCTGATGCTGCAAAAAGATCCTTTGCTGGTGATTCTTTCAGGTAAGCTCATTTGCTGGACATCATTGCTGAACTTTAGAAGTTTGACCTTGGCCCTCGGCTAATCTTGAAATTTGTTGTTTATGCAGTGATCACATAGCAGTTGTTAAAGCTTTTGAAGGATGGAAAGATGCAAAACGTAATGGATCAGGAAAATCATTCTGTTGGGATAACTTTTTATCACCAGTAACCTTGCAGATGATGGAGGATATGAGGTTTCAGTTTGTAGATCTATTATCAAACATTGGCTTTGTCGACAAATCCAAGGGTGCTAGTGTAAGTTCCTAAACTTACATAGCTCATTTGGGATCCTTTTTGTGTGTTTGTGTATTGAGAGAGAGGGGGAGGGAGAGAAGATAAAATAAGACATAGTTTGAGAGAAGAGGAAAAAAAAATCCTACTCTGGAGTTTAATTAAAAACTGAAAACAATTATAATATTTTTCATTTTTGATTTATGTTACGAACTCAGTTTGCCTATTCTTCCCTTTATCACTATCTTTTTTCTCCTCTAACTTGCAAGACAAGGAATGAAAGTTAGAATTGTTACCAACGGTACAACCAATTTTTTTATTGTTGAAGCAATAATGCTTTTAGTTTTTGTGATTGACAATCGAGGAGGATCCCATTGCATGGTTTTGTTGATTCTACACTTATTTAGCTGTTTTTTTTTCCTTTTACTTCCAAGTTATTTGGCCAAGTGGCCTATGTCTGTCTAAAAAGAGGAGGATTTTGCAAGATGACCATGGTATGTTTGTGCAGGCGTACAACCAATACAGCCATGACTTAAAGATGGTGTCTGCAATTCTTTGTGCTGGGCTTTACCCAAATGTTGTGCAGTGTAAAAGAAGAGGAAAGCGGACAGCATTCTACACCAAAGAAGTCGGCAAAGTTGATATTCATCCTGGATCGGCCAATGCTGGGGTTCATTTATTCCCTCTGCCTTACATGGTTTATAGTGAAAAAGTGAAGACAGCCAGCATTTACATCAGAGACTCTACAATTATATCAGATTATTCTTTGCTTTTATTTGGTGGTAATCTCATCCCAACCAAAACGGGAGAGGGCATTGAGATGCTTGGAGGTTACCTTCATTTCTCTTCATCAAAGAGTGTTTTGGAGTTGATACGGGTAACGGTTCTTGGGATCTCATGTTGAATTTTTAACTTCTGACACACCCTGCATATACACTACAATTTACATGGTCAAAATGATGTCCTGAATAGTATTTATTTTGTTGATTGGTTCTCACAGAAATTGCGCCGTGAACTTGACAAGCTGTTAAACAGGAAGATTGACAACCCAGCATTGGATGTCTCTAGTGAGGGAAAGGGAGTGGTATCTGCAGTCGTTGAGCTATTGCATAGCCCAAATGTACACTAAATTCTTTGTTCCTTGTGTGCCGTGACTGCTGTCAGCATGATTTTGTAATCCAACCATTTTGCTATAGGAAAGGAAATGCTTGGCAGTAGAATTTGGCTCTTATTACGTTATAACAGGTCAGGTTATTATGTATACTTACATGCCAACTTTTGCCGGGCTACTTGAATGATTTTGAGTTAAAAGATATGTTTATGTGTTAGCCCTTTGGCTCGTATTATGCTTATTGCAGTATCTGAACATTTTCTTATAAATTTTTACCCCTTGCATTTTATTTTATGCCACTTTTTCTCCGCTTTCCTGTTCTATCAAAACTCAAAAGTTCCAAACTGCAATTCCTTTTGTTTATTCCCGATTTCTATGTATACTAGACTTTTCCTTATACATTATCTGGTCTTCCTCTTTATTTGTCTTTAGCCCTATTTTCAACTGATCAATAAGATATCTTCGAGTCTTCAACTATTCAAGTTAGATATCACTGCATAGAGGAAACACTCAAACAAGCATAAACCATTTGAATTTTAGTAAGATGCTAATACGTACTTGATTTTTAAGTTCCTATAGATCTTTGGTAAAGCTTGGCCTTTGAATTAGCAATGGATGTCAGAGTGAGCAGAATTAACTACCTATGCAACATAAAATATTATACATTACGAGCCGATTACAAATCACAGTTGCTGCTCCTAGACTAACGTTTGAGAGATGCGCCTAATCCACCTCCCTTCTCCATTTGTAGGGGTTTGGGTTTGGGTGGGGTGGGGGCGGGTTTGAAGAATGAGAGTGGGGTTTTGATTTAGGTTTGGAAGCTTCGGAAGTTGGGAATTTTATAAAACGGTTTACTGTTTCGAGTTATTGGGGTTGATTTGAATATTTTGTTGAGACCATGTGCTTGTTTTCTGGCTGTGAACAAAGGAATTTAAGAAATGGTTAGTGTTCCTACACCATAATTCATTGTTTTCATTGTTTTTGGTTTTGGTGGTTGTAGACTTGTAGCTGTGTTGATGGGTATTTAATTTGCATACACTAACACATTTGTGTTGTTTAACTTGCAATGAACCCTAATTATTTTACGATCAAGGTTTTACCATGTTGGCTACATCAGTCACATAGAGGGAATATATGTAGGAGGAACTGTGAGTTACTATATATGACAACGTTGGCAAGGACCGTATGAGCTTGGTTGAAGTAGATGTTATGATGAAGGGCATTAATACCCATTACATTAATGGAAGAGTATATTATTGGTATTCTTGTGACAGTGAGGATGATCCAAAGACGAAGCTTTGACAAAGATGTATCCGAGATGGGCAAAATGGTGTCTACCTATAGGTTAATCATTCTCTGGCTTGACATGTTGGAGCTTGATCTGAATTATGTTGAAAATCTAGATGACTTGTTCATGTATGAAGATAAAATTCCTAGTTAGAATCAAGCTCCGTCAAGCAATGTAGTAACAAAAGAGCTTCTAAATTCTCCAAGAAGGCTTAGGACAGGAGTGAAGATTGAGTTTATGCCGAATTCTCCTAAAAAGAAGCTT
This sequence comes from Fragaria x ananassa, assembly GCA_034370585.1. Classification (NCBI taxonomy): domain Eukaryota; kingdom Viridiplantae; phylum Streptophyta; class Magnoliopsida; order Rosales; family Rosaceae; genus Fragaria; species Fragaria x ananassa. The sequence continues at coordinate 12,886,139 of CP139753.1, read as the reverse complement.
GAGGTTAACAATGCAGCAAAAGGAAGAGAGTACAAGGTTTGGTGTGAAGATTGTTGAGCCCCGAGATGAAGTGTCAACTCAAGCTAACAGAGCACCTGTGGTGATGAATAAGAGCAATGGTAAGAGGAAAATGGAGATGGAAGAGAAAATTGGTGATAGTGACAATGAGGATAAAGAGTTTAGAGGATTTGGTGGGAGATGAAGTAATGACTTTTATGTTGTGTATAGGACTAAGGAGTTTGAAGATGGTTGGATATCAGAAGTTAGTGAAGATTATTCATATGAGAAGGGTAGTGATGAAGATTATGACCCTGTTAAGAATGATGATGATGTTGCAAAGTATGAGATTGATGATGATGACTATTTGATTGGTTAACCAAAGCTGAGCACAATGAGAAGGGACCGGAAGTTACAATTATATCTGCTACTAAGGAAGGAAGTAAGGGTGATGAAGATGATGAAGCTATGTTTGGGGATGTGGATTCTGATGGAGAAACAATAGGAGAAGAATATAATTCTAATAGGATAAAGTTAAATATCCAGAGTGTAACCCTAAAATGGACATGTAGAATCCTTAGTTTTGTAAGGGTATGTTGTTTGCAACCCCACAAATACTTAGAGCAGTTATATATAACAGAGAGGATAATTTAGAAGGGTTGGGATCCACTTTATGACAACAATGTTAGAAGCAGGGTTAGGGTTATCTACAAAGTTGTAAACTGCGAGTTTGAGCTCTTTGCATCGAGATGCAACATTCTAACACATTTCATATTAAGACATATTAAGGAAACCACAACTGTGCAAGGGTCTAAGAGAACAATGTTGTGAGAGTACCTTACCTCGTGAGAAAGTTTTCTGACATGATTAAGATGAATCCAAATATTACTACAGATTAAGGCCTACGTATCATTTCAATTTTAAACTTCATATGTTCATGTTCATGTGTTAATTATTTATTTTATTCGTTAAAGTTCAAAAATTGTTTTTTAAGTGACAGAGGCAATAATAAATCATATGTCATCTGGATTAAGGCCAAAGTATCATTTCAACAAGCTTATAGGACAAATATAGAAGCATTGAATTAACTGGAAAAAACCATAAAGGAGCAATATGCAAGGTGCAAGATTATGCTCAAGAACTAAGAAGGGCATGCGTTGACCCCAACACCACAATAGATATCAAGCGTGATTTCAACAACATTAAGAGGCGGCTTGTGTTTAAAAGGATGTATATATGCTTAGGAGCTTTGAAAATGGGTTTCAATAATAGATGCAGACCAATTCTGAGACTTGATGGCTGTCATTTGAAGAGTGTCTATGGAGATCAATTATTGTCTATTGTAGAGTTGGATGCAAACAATGCTACCTATATTGTGGCTTACACAATATTGGAATGGAGAGCAAGTATTCATGGATTTGGTTTCTGAGGCTTTTGAAAAAAAAACCTAAATAACTAGAGAAGGAAATGAGTTCACTTTCATATTTGATCAATAGAGCACATGTTTTGTGTGAGACACTTATGAATCGATTTTAATAAGAAGTTTCCTAGGAAAGCATTAAAAGACTAGCTTTGGGAAATTGTCAAATCGACAACAGTGTCATATTATTAGAAAGAGATGACTATGTTGAATTAGATAACATAGAAGCTCACGAATGGTTAACCGGTATGCCTATTCAATTCACATTATTTTAATTCATTTTTCCAACTTTTTTAACTTGTAACTCAATTTCAATTTTATCTGCTACGTACCCTAATAAACTTACAAGAAGTCTTAAGAATTGGTGTATAGCACATTTCAATGGCATTCTAAAATGTCATATGCTTCTAAATAACCTCGATGAAGTTTTAGCATCTTCATACTTCCAGCTAGGTTCAAAATTGTTATTTCATGCCTTGAAGATATTAGAATTAAATTTGATGAAGATGATTGTTGTTAGGAAAGAGAAGATGAGCAAAGTCGTGGATACCATATGTCCTAGGCCTAAAGAGATTTTAGAGAAGAACAAAGTGAGAGAAAGCACATACTGCTTCCTTATGGCTAGCTACTAGGAGCACTAAAATAGAGGTGGAAAGCATTGAAGGAAGCAAATATATTGTTAATCTACGAAGAAAGACTTGTGCTTGTAGGAGATAGAACCTCATAGGGATACCATGTAAAACCTAGGAGGCCAAAAACTAAGAGAATTAAAGATGTAGCTGAAAGGGAAAATGATGGCCTCAAGTTAAACCTACCACATATTATGTTACAATACAAAGACTTGTTATATGAACTTTTCTCTAAAGACATCATACACTAATGCTCAGAAGAAGAAGAAGATGAATACTGGAGATGCCTTCTCTACTAAGGCTAAAAGTACTAAACCTCTTTAAAGCTAAGAGTATGAAGGTAACGTGATGATTTCTTAATTGTGTTTAATTTGATATATTTCCATGATTCTTAGAAAGTTTATGGATCATTTATATATATTGTAGGAAAAAAGAGTTGTCTAAAAGGCTGAAACAAATACAACATCAAATGGAGGAGAAATGACAGGTATAAACAAAAGCAAGCCACAAAAACCACCAAATGCTTACTATTCAAAAAAAAAACCACAAAATGCTTCTTCAACTTCAATGCAAGGTTCTCAAGCTTCATCAAGAACATCGATGAATTTGAGGGCTAAAATGCTAAAAAATAAGTTATGTCTTGAGGGCTGATAGCAACCAAACTTAGAAATTGAAGATGCAAAGTTGCAACTTTTTGTGCAACCATGTTATGTGTCAAACAATGTTTGTTGGTTCTAGTCTTTTGCTGGATTATTATGTTTAGGGCTAAAAATTATGCAACTTCTTTGTGGTTGTTGATTATGATGTTTTTTTGTTGGTTTGGATATAAACCAAACATGATGCATTTATTTGGTTATTATTATGAATGTCTTTTTCTAGAAATTGTTTCAGTTTTATCATTTTTTCAATGTTTGAAATATTCTGGAAATTATTTATGTTTAGGAGAATAAACATCATATATGATATTTTTTGTTTGCTTGGATATAAAACAAACATCATATAGCTATTTATCTTGTTATAGTCTTCTAAAACACGCCCCGTTCGTTCAGCTTGCAATAATTATGAATGCATTTTTCTGAAAGTTTTTTTCACTTCGGTCATTTAATATATGTTTGAGAACTTTTCTAGATATTTTGTGTGTTTTGATCTTTCATTTGGTCCAATCTTGTAGATTAACATGTTTTTTTTGTTAATTTTTCGTTCAGTAAATGAACACCTGAAATTCATTAAGATCGAGATTTCTGAGAATCTTAAAATCAATAGCAATGAAATGGATATCAATTAAGGGTGCCAATAGTAGGTCATGATTCATTTACCATCATAACATGATGATATCTAATTAGTTTGTTTATAGTTTTTCCTCACTACATTAAAAACTTCGATGGATGAATCTCTAAATTTATAAGTAGTGTCGATTGTGAGTATTTCCAGCTCCAATTGAGTAGTTATTATCTTCAAAATTAGGTTTAAAAATTTCACACATATATATACATGTAAGGACTTCACTTGCATCACTAAAACTAGACTTCTTACCCTAGTTAGCTGCATGTTCCATTTTTAACCAGCCGTTTTTTATGGTATGCGGCAATGAGAGCACACCACAAGTTTTCATCTCGCCAATTGAATTATGTTTTAATATCCCTCAAGATTCTTGAAACATTGTTAATCTGCACAATCATTCTTCTCATTCAACTATAACAACACAAAACTCAAGATTGTATATAAATTCTCTATACAAAACAATTGTGACAACGCAACTACAATTAAAAAGTCCCTAAATTGTTTGATTTCTACATATTAACTATTTCTGGGGTTAGCATTTGTTAGAGTTTTACCACTGAGAAGAGAAAAAAAAGAACATAAGGAAGAGAGAAGAAAGAAAATAGAAGAAAATAATAATATATTCGATAAAGAGTCACAACTCGTTAAAGTAGTACATATAGAGGAAAATATATGATCACGTGTTGCGCACATAAGAAAATATCGTAACAGCATTCTTATGTTTTTGTGATATATAACAAAATGGACTAGCATGAAAACTATTTGTTATAGTGGATAAGGACATCGGGGAAGAGACATGATAATGTAATAATTCATCATCTCTTGCCTATTGCGTGTGTTAATGATACTGAATTGATTTTTGGTTGCATGGATTTGGTTCAAATATCACCTTGTAGTTGATGTGCTTAGTTTGGGTAAGGAAAATTTAGAATTGCTACCAGACTTGACATTTCAAGAGATTAGTCATGAGAGTGAGTTGTTTTATATTGTAAAATCATCGGTGAATTTTTTACAAGTATTGAACGTTGAAAGGATTGATGAGTATATACGACTGTATTCCTAGTTATATGAAAGAGGGGCAGAAGTATATAACAAAGTGGACTAGCATGAAAACTATTTCTTATAGTGGATAAGGACCTCGGGGAAAAGACACGGTACTGCAATAATTCATCATCTCTTGCCTATTGCATATTTTAATGATACTGAACTAGTTTTTGGTTGCATGAATATGATTCAAATATCACCTTGTAGTTGATGTGCTTAGTTTGGGTAAGTAAAATTTAGAATTGCTACCAGACTTGTCATTTCAAAAGAGATTAGTCATGAGGATGATTTGTTTTATATTGTAAAATCATCGGTGAATTTTTTGCAAGTATTGAACGTTAAAAAGATTAATGAGTATATACGACTGTATTCCTAGTTATATGAAAAAGGGGCAGAAGTAGTGGATCCAACTAAAGAACTATAGGATATCGATTCTCATGATGAATGGGGATATAGAACACCTATAAACTCTAACTCAATGTAAAGGGGTGGATCAAGCAAGCTACCTCTTGGCTTATAAAGTGTTTTGAGACTCTTAAGCTTGTGGATTCTTATGTCATAATTTTGAACTATGGTATAAATTCATGTTAGTTTTGACTCCAAAAAAGAAAACCATAGTGATAAACAAAAGCACTCAAAACCAATTACCTAATCTAAGTGGTATGTCAACCTAATATACTAAGACAATAATTTTTTAATGTAAAGCATATGAACTACATGATGCATCAAATCATGAGGAAAGAAAATGAAACTAAAATGGACGTACCAAGTATCGTAGTAGCCAGTCAAAATATGAAACAAACTTTACACGTCATCATAATTCTGTCATTCAATATAAATACATGCACATAGTGTATCATTATTTTTTATCTTTAATTAACATTCATGACATTATATAGTTGTTCAAGTTTAAAATGAAGATAATAAGAAAATAAAAGGGATATCAACATATCATCAAATAAATATCATGAAAGGTAAGAGGACATTAATCCATTATACCAAGACAATAATTTTTTAATGTAAAGTATATGAACTACATGATGCATCAAATCATGAGGAAAGAAAATGAAACTAAAATGGACGTACCAAGTATCGTAGTAACAAGTCAAAATATGAAACAAACTTTACACGTCATCATAATTCTGTCATTCAATATAAATACATGCACATAGTGTATAATTATTTTTTTATCTTTAATTAACATTCATGACATTATATAGTTGTTCAAGTACAAACATGAGATAATAAGAAAATAAAAAGGATATCAATATATCATCAAATAAATATGAAAGGTAAGATAACATTAATCTATCATAGCCATACCCAGTTACATGCTTATTATAATTATAACCATAAATGCTTGAATAACCATGTATGTATTCAACTTGAAGTCATCAAGTACAAATTTCATTATCTAACCCTTATCAAACAACTATTTTTCTCTGTAGAAATTTTTTAAGAGAATGATATTCGTAATTGTGCTTAGTCAAACTAAGATTCAAATAGCTCAAAGGAAGATATTCTCTATTATTTTGTTATAAGAGTTGTATACAGACTTGATGTACTTTCCTTTAATGTACTTGTAAGTTGTAGCTTATATATATATATATATATATATAAAAGCATTCATTCATCAATAAAGTGAAGGATATTATCTTTTCAATTATATCTCTTAGATTTCAAAAGAATTTGACTTCTCTACTTGAATTTATGTTGCTTCGATTTACTTGGATGACTTATAACCATTAGATTGAGTACAATCTAAGACTATTATGTCATCCTTATTCCATCTAATGGTTATAAGACATTCAAGCAAATCAAAGCAACTTAAATCTAAGTAGAGAATCCGGATCCATTTCAAAAACCTTAACCTTAAACCAATCTGTTGTCATTATTATTTTTGAATGAAGCCCAAGAGGGGAGATAATATATTCATCACAAGACAGAATAAGTCGTCACACATCATTCTGTTGTAATTACAAATTTGTAACTTCCTAAAAAATCTAAAAATAAAAAATAAAATGACTAATTAGGAAAAAGTTTATGCATGTTATGCATTAACACATCTTAGTTTTCCCCCTTTGGTAGACCCTCAGTTCCGTAGGAAAAAACAACTTTTTAGTAAGATCTCAGTCTTTTAGTAGAAAGTAACTCATACACTATCTTCCTTCTCTCTCTCTTTTTCTCTGTGCAAGGGTAGGGTTTTAGTTATTATTTCTCGTCCTCTAGGCCTTCCATACCTTCTTTGCCTCTTGATGTAAATCCAAGACATTTGTTTTAGCATATTTTCTGATGTTAAAAACATTAGAGGTCAAAAATAAACGCTATTATTCATCACTAGTATGGATAAAAATCTATATAGAGAAGCATCCATTCATGAATAAACTAAACGTTATTACAGAGACACGTTCATTCACGTAATTAACCTATATATAGAGAAACATTTAAATAAAGTAAATTATATATCACCAGTTTTGGTCAATTATATATGTAACGCTCCTAATTGCAACTCTCTAGCTTAAACACATCGCGAGTCACTAAAACATAGATCACATGCTCAATTTACATTCTAGAGAACCACAAGGCATGTTGTTGGAAATTTTTCGTAATACGAAGTTTGAGAAACAAGTAAGCATAAAGATAGCGTCCCCTACCTAGCTACACACGAAACCGGGTCGATATTATGTTCGAGCATCCTTTGACTGTTGTAACTAACCCTCCCTGAGGTTTTGGGAATTAGACCTACAGAAGTCAGTGCTACCCTTCGCTCTTAACCATCTTAAGCCATCAACATCTCAACTGGTTTGGTTAGTATGCATTGTACTTAACATAACTCAACCATATCATGTTCTAAACCATTTAAGAAAAACCTCTAATCGAGAAAATTCATAATCGGTCCCCTAAGTGTATTACGATGCTCAGGGCCGGACCTCTAATGGTCATACAAGAAAGAAAATAGAAAATCAAAGACGATATAAGACTTTTGAGTGACTTTTGAAATTCCACAGCATCTAGTGGATCAATGTCAAAGGCGGATTGAATCAGATCCAACTAACCCAGCGAAAATGCGGAGAACAAGTTGTGTATAGAGAATTAAAAAGGGAATAAAATTAAAGAAACATGAAACAAATTCATAAGGACGATCATGAGAAATAAGCTAGAGAAATAGTGGAAAACCAGTATATTTGGGTTTTGCAACAAGTTTTTCTTTCATCTGGTAGATCAATTATGAGGACTTGAATGTATGACAACACTAATACCTGAATACAAAAACATAAAAGTGTGCCCCCAAAATTTTGGGCCTGAAGTTGTTGCCTCCTATAGCTCACCTCATGTCCGAGCCTTACGATGTATGCTTTAATTTCCTCACGTACTCCAACAGTCACGAACCTATAGTGTCTGATATAATAAACGTTAATTATCTGTCGACCATATGTTTAGAGTCTCAATAATTTACTAATAATCATCTGATGACCTTTACTATTTTAACCAGGATTGACCATGTTTGACCTTTTTGACATCATCAATCATATCTAACTTTTTTCGTCGTCTTGAACCAATTCCACGATTAGATTCAATTATTGAATACTAGTTGCAACTAGAATATTATCAAACACTTACGCATTTACTTTTATCATCAAACATTGTCATATAGTAATTTGGTGAAATTACTATGGACAACCATATAAAACTTCCCTTGATTCACCAGCTGCTGCGTTTTTGACATAACAATTTCAAATTATCACCTAAATATGAATAATTGAACAAGAAATCGAAGTATTAGGCACGAACCCACCACTACATATGCGGTGCCCGCGATGGCTATAAAATCCCAAAATTTTAAATCTTCACAATGAAAATATAATTCAAGAAACACTTACGCTAAAAATGAGGAGTTGATCAACCTTGGAATACCACAAAAGTCAAAATGCTGTCATAATCGTCGAAAACCATAGAAAACTCGTCCGAGTACATAGAGCTTCTCGGCCTTAATTTACACTCCTTGGTTGATGACTGAGAAAGCAACCACCATCGGTATAAAACAAAGGGCTCTTGCAAACCTTGTTCGAGCAAATGACATCAGTATATGCTTTCTCTCGGAAATCCTGGCACAACCAACCTATTGATTTATTCTGCAACTGTTTAGGGTCTTCGAGATCAATTTCTGATGCTTGCTCTAATGAGGCTCATGGCGTTGTTCTTCTATGAAGGAACGACATCCATATCACTCAAAGGACTTCTGATCAGTATTATATTCAAATTGAGATTGGTAAGCTTGTGACACAAGATAAATGGTGATTCACTGAATCTATGACTATACACATTGTAGTCAACACATCCAAATATGGAATCTTATTCAATAACTGGTTGTTGATTGTTCATTGTTATGGCTCATGATATATAGGGGACTTTAAAGAGATTCTCTGTAACTTTGAGAAATCTTGTGGCCATCCTAAAACCCTAGCATCTATGAACTTGTTTCAAAAAACAATGGAAGCTTGTGATCTTCATGATATGGGCTTTACTAGCAGTTACTTCACTTGACCAAACATTCTATGAAATAATAGTTAGATCGAGCTTTTCGATTATGTCTTTGAAAACCCTATTCCCATTCTCAAGAGCAGTTACGCTACCCCCAACCCAAAGTATCTCTAATAATTCTCGAATTATAATTGAAGTCGTATTTGAGCAAAGTGTCGTTTGGAGGTCCCCAAGAAGTTTCAGGTTTATGGAAATGTGGCAACAACATGATGAGTGTATTGGTATCATTTGGAGTGGATAGACGCAACCTCTAGATGATAATATATGCTTTAGGTAAGTTTAAGCATTCACAAAATAAGGCAAGAGTTCATAAAAGGACAACAATGTCATTGATGCACAAAAAATTAAAATGATCTAATGGATGTCTGTTACTGTATGTCTCTTTTTGTTTTTCATGAGTATTGACATGTTGGTGAAGTAGATGTGTACGTTGTAGTTAAGGAGTTCTCAGAAATAGGTGAGTTTTGATAGTTCAAGTTTTGCTCATTTGTGTCTCATTCCAGAAATCAAAGACACCAAAAGAAGTCAGTGATTATAGATCTATAACATTGTGTAATGTTATCTATAAAATTGCCTCAAAGGTAGTTGCTAAAGATTGAAGAGAATGTGATTTGACATCATTTCACTCTTGCAAAGTACTTACGTCCATGTGAGATTAATCTTGAATAATAATGTAGTGGCTATCAAGATGGCTCATTTTATACATTAATTAAGAAGGCAAGCTGTGAGTTTTTTTCTTTGAAATTGAATATTGATCTCTAAGCGTTTATGATAAGCTGCAAATGTGTGAGTTTCTTGAAGACTTGAGGCTATGCTTCTAAACTTGGGTTCAACGCGAGTTAGGTGCAAATTATCACGCACAATTTAACTTTAGTACAATATTTTATTCTAATGAATGTGCAACATATATAAACTATTTATCCTACCCGATGAATTAGACATGACACATTTTGTATGTTGAAGGCCTGTCTAATCTCATTGTAGTACCTAAAATGAGTCATACTCCTCTAACAATATTTCAACATTTCAAATAGGTGGATGAGCACGACAAATTTTTAGGTGTGCCTATGCATGTTAGTTAGTTTAATATTGTTATCTTTGCTTTGTGTCAAAGAAAAATTGTCCAAGAAGCTCATCAATTGGAAATAAAAAATCCTAAGCTCTGTTGGAAGGAAATCCTTATCAAAGTTACGACTCAAACCATGTATTTGTATGTTAATATTATTGACATTCATCACCTTTGGCTGGCACTAAAATATACCAAAATGAAGATACATTATAGGAATTTAGAGATATATTGCTAAGCAAGATGGTGCCTTGGTTTTAAGAACATGCATACAGTGTACGTTTACAACTTATCTATGTTGGCCAGACAAGCTTAGAGATAGCTTAAGCGTCTTAACTGTCTTGTGACACAAGTCTTTAAGGCTTGATTCTTTCGATGTTGTTCTATGTGAGAAGCTCATTTAGAGGATCATCCATCCTGGTATTTTCTTGGTGCAACATCATGCAAATCATACCTATCTTAGTGGCTGTTGCATCTTGAAATATTGTAGATGGTCATCATGTTGATATTTGGGAAGATAGTTGGATTTCAGACTACCTTAAGAACTTACTTCATACTAGTTAGTTGGAATCTCTCCGGAGTATCAAATTTTAGTCTCTTTGGAAATTTTCTTTTAATCTAATGTGGCTGAGAAAATTCTATCTATTATGTTAAGTTTTATGCTTCTTAATGTTCGTTTAATCTGAAAACCTGAGAAAAGTAGGCATTATTATGTTAAGTTTGTGTATTGGATTCATAGAAGTGGTGTCATGGGGAATGTGTAGCGTCTTCATCAACTAAGTAACCCTTATCAAAAGCTTTGGTAGAAGTTTTGAAATGCTACCAACATAAAAAAATTGTGTTTCTGGAGCTTTGCCTATATTTATGTCTTACAAGAGCTAAACTTAGTGCTAAAGGATATGATGACTCTTCTTAGCGTGTCTCCAGAGTTATTTTATTTTAGAATGTGAGTCAAACTTTGTGTGGTTTTTCTCTAGTTGATACAATTTTTTCTCATGTTTTTTTAATTTTCAAGTTGTGACATTGAAACTTTCAGTTTTAAAGAGTGGTGTTGGAGTGTATTTCGTTAGAGTTTGACAATCTGCTCAATGACATTTATGTCTTTGAAAACTATAAATTATGCAGCATATAGATTAGCTAGTCTAGTCCTATAAATTGATTGCCAAGTACATTTGAGGTGTTTCAACTATGCCTGATCATCAACTTCGTAAATCGAACTCGAAGGTTCCTAACTGTGGTTTTGTTTTATACTAATTGTTAATCCCTCGATAAAACTGCAGCTGTAGTTTATTATAAAAAAATATATATCGCTAGACTTGGAAAAACCCCTAGCAGTGTAAAAGTTACTCTTCCCTCCTGAATTTTCTCTCTTTCTTTCAGGTCGGTGACAAACCTGAAAACCCCTATTAACGTTCTATTACAAACTCCTGCAAAACCCTAGAATCCGAGGTGACTCAAGTCCATGTTTAGATAGACGAACCACGTTCCAGGATCTAAACGAATCGCACAATGGGTCGGCCGGAGCCTTGCGTCTTGTTCGCCCAGACCTTCGTCCACCCCCATCTCGATGAATACGTCGACGAGGTCATACTCAATCTCTCTCCCTCTTCCTTTTCAATTCAATCCTACTTTCTCTATTTAGGTCTAATTTCACTGTTAATCTTATGCCCATGGTAGTGTTTTTGCATAAATTTATTGAATTTCAAGTTTGAGTGTTACTGATTGGAATTTGGATTTGTCGTGGTTTTTAGGTTTTGTTTGCTGAGCCGATTGTGATCACTGCTTGCGAGTTTCTTGAACACAACACCTCGTCGGCTTCACAAGCAGTGCCCCTTTTAGGGTAAGGGTTGCTCCTAAATTCATGCAATTTCTTAAGCCTGAATGTTTATTTGTGAATTAGAGATTAAAATTAAGAATGAAAGTAAGAAGTTAGTATAGTCGCAATGTTTGGGGCACAGTCCTAATTGGATGCAGCTATTTGGCATGTCCTATTATTTCTAGAAACAATATATGGTATAATCTAATGAGTATGAAGTAGGGTGGTTATTTAGGGTTTACACTGTATCTCTACATACCGTATTTTTGGATGGTAGCATTGCTTCTATTGAAATTGTGTCTTCACCGTAATGTTTGGGTTTCATGAAAGCAGTGAAAGTTTTGTGCTTTTTCATAGGTAAGTTTTATATCAGTCAATGGCCAATGAATGGGACTTGGGAGGCTTACATTTGGTGCAGTTGCCAGTTAGTTTTGGGCGTTTGCTGTGTTTTTTTTTTTTATCTGTTTTCAAAATTTTCAAGTCCCGTGGACAAAAGAGTTGAGAAGCTATTGCGAAATTTCTGAGAGAGGGGAAAAAGGGAGCATTGATGATGTGGAAATTGGTTTCAGGATCAAAGAGAAGATAAGGTTTAGGTGTTGGAATTTGGTTAATATGCAAGTGGAATGCCAACTTATCAGGGGATTGGAGCAGGAATTCATCTTTTCTGAACATCTTACCTTCATGCTAATATATGAAAATTCTATATGGTCTTGATAGGCCTTTTGAAAGTGTTCATTTCACCAGGATTTGACCCTTTTTCAAGACTTTCCTTGGTTTTGGGAAACGGATAGAACTAGAGTTGTGAAAGATAAATGGCTCTCCATTGATTTCATTCCTGTACTTCGTTATCCATTGTGTTTGAACATAACTTTAATCTTCTTGGAGCCCAAATGGTAGTGAATAAAATAGCGTCACTGCCTATTATCCCCAATGGAGATGTTTTTTTTATCTGTGATTAAATATACCTTCGGTTATGGAAGAACTAGTGTGAAAATATTTGGTGGAAATAATGTGTATTTTGCTGTATTTTTGGGTGGTTTGTTATGTTGGGTTACTGTTCTCTCTTTTTTATTCCTTTCCAACGGAGGAGCTTTAGTTTGTTAATAATGTTTCTGTGGTAGCTGTCTGTAGTGGCAAAAACAGAACGAAATTATGTTGTATTGGAGATTGCATACATTAGTGTTGAACTTCTTTTCTGCTGCTCAGCATTTGTTTTTTTTTCTGGCTTCTTGAAATGAATTATCCATTTTAAGAAGCCATTTTTGTGCTTTGATTTTCTTGTGTTTTAATTAAAGCTGTTTGTTTTCCAAAAACTAAAAAGCTGAAGATCCAGTTCTTGCAAAAGATCAATAAGGCTTTTATCTCTAGAAATGTCATATTGAATTGTATAAGCCTGGTATTAACTTTTCGATACTATCATGCAATGATGCTTATGATGTTGCATTACTATCAATATTCTGAAGTGCTACTTCTGTTTACAGGGCTACTTTACCTCCTTCATTTGCTTTGGAGGTATTTGTACAATGCGAGGGAGAGACAAGATTCAGGCGCCTCTGTCAGCCTTTCCTGTATTCCCCTTCATCATCAAATGTGCTAGAAGTAGAGGTAATTAATTATCTTGTACCCAATTATATATCCTGATGGATGCTATCCTCATAGAGGGCATTTTGATGGTGGATGGTTCATTTTGAGCAGATTAATATTTGGCTCTTTTTATTAATAAGTGATTGATTGGGTCACTAGCAAGTGTTTAACGTGAATGTTGTTGTACTTTTTTTTTAAAAAATTTTTAATTTTTTTTTTTAAGATCTGTTTGAATGCCTTAAATAATACACATATACCTGGACAGGTTGTTTGTTTTGATAAGAAAGGAATACTTAATTAGACATGTGAAAAACTACAGAGAAAATGAATGAGAAGTCCCTCAAGCAGATACTTGCACAGTTGATACACCAGAAAACCTAGAAACACTAGGAAGAAATTATTTTTCAGTCAAGAAGTTTCAGTGGATGCTTGAAATCTGCTTACGAGGACAGCCCTAGTGCAGCCTTTATTTTCTTTGTTTGTTTTATCGTGTTTATAAATTTCTTACTGAAAAAAGGCAGTCTTATGGAATATAGCAAGTATGGATATCTACTTACACACACACATATATAAAAAAATGACCTCCATTAATGTGGAAAAAGAACACAACGTAGTATATTGGAATTATAGAGAGGTACAGGCCCTCCGAGGGAAATACTTTTGTTTGAGCCCTTTTGGATTGGTAGGTGTACCTAGTTATCAATGTTGATGACAGTCTCTTTATTCAATGGAATATGCATATGCATATGTATATGTAGACATATCCATGCACACGTGCGCACACACATCTCTGTTTTTGTTATGTTCATTATGCTGTAGCTTCTCAGAGCATCTCGTTTCTCACAGGAATCATATTTTTCTGCAGGCTCTTGTAACTAATCATCTGGTTGTAAGGGGGAGGTACCGTAGTCTGAGTTTGGTTATATACGGAAACACGGCCGAAGATCTGGGGCAATTCAACATTGAATTTGATGATAGCTCCATAACTAATCTTGTTAGCTCAGCTGAGGGAAAGCTTGAAGACCTCCCTCTGGCTTTACATTCAACTAATCTGACAATTGAGGAATCACTATCAGCTCTGAATACTTTATCTTTACCTGTTACAGCATCAGATTTATCTATTGAAGTTAAGCAATTATTACAACTGATGTTGAAGATTTGTGAGTTGCCCAATCTAGGGGATGCATTGCAAAAAGTAGTTAGCACTGTAGTGTCAGCTGCCACTTGTTATGTGACTTGCTCCTGGGGCAGATCTAGTGACTGTGAAGAGCTACACAAGGTTCTTATTGAGGCCAGAACAGAGCTTATTCAGCTATATAAATCCTTTAAAGAAGAATCAGGGAATGCATCAGCTGAATCATTGGAAGACTGCGATTTTTTTGTCTCTGAGACTGATTTGGTAACTTCCAAACAGTTGGCTGATTGGCTAAGTCGGTACTTTTTCTTCGATATGGACTTTTCAAGTGTTGGACATCACCAACTTCCACAGGTGAGTGAAAAATAGTTTCCTTCACTCTTCACAATTTCAATATACAACTTATAGCAACAATGACATATGCTTCTCTCTCTCTCTCTCTCTCTCTCTTTCTCTTTCCTCCTCCTTTCAGTGATGGTTATCAGTGATGGTTATCAGTGATGGTTACAGTAGATTATTGAATTTGTTGCTTCAAAAAACAGCGTCATGATGTTGCTTCATGTGCAACTTATGTCCTTCATCGACTTAGATTTTATGAGGTCGCTGCAAGATATGAGGTATACTTTCAATTTTTGATCTTATAACTTGTTTTTCAGGATACAAATGTCATGCTGGGGTTGAGTGTGGCTCTTCTTTTGTGCTCTGGAAGAGAGAGCTGCTTTCACTTTGTCAGCGGTGGGGGAATGCAGCAGCTTGTACATGTCTTCAGCCGTGACAAGCAGAACTCTACCGCAACAACATTACTTCTACTTGGAGTTATTGAGAAAGCTACTCAGCATTCTTTTGGCTGTGAAGGATTTTTAGGTTGGTGGCCTCGTGAAGATGAAAATATTCTATCTGGTGTCAGTGATGGTTACAGTAGATTGTTGAATTTGTTGCTTCAAAAACAGCGTCACGATGTTGCTTCATGTGCAACTTATGTCCTTCATCGACTTAGATTATATGAGGTCGCTGCAAGATTTGAGGTATACTTTCAATTTTCTGAGGCTGGTTGCGGTTCCACATGTGTACTTGTGACTTAAATCAACTAGTTTCTTATGGTAGTTCATTTCTTGCAGTGTGCAGCTTTGTCTGTATTGGGAGGTCTCTCTACTATTGGTAGGGTGACAAGTGATACTTTGGAAATGCTTATCTGTGCAAAATTGCAACTCAAAAAACTCATGGTCAGTCATTATTTATACTTTTTTAACCTTTGTTTTCGTTTGTATTTGAATCCTGTTTATCTGTTTAGGTCGGCTTCAGATGTCACTGTCATTATTTATTGACAAGAATTTCTGCAGAAATTGATAACTTCACGTGATCCAATTGAAGATCCTTCCCCGGTTGGCCGGGCAACCAGAAAATTGATTCTTGGTCAAACTGAAGGTTTGTTGTCATATAAAGCATCCGGTGATTTGATTGCTTCATCAAATTGTTGTTTCTCAAATCAGGATATCGACTTACATTTGCTGGATCTTCTCAAGGTATATCTCCCTCCTTGACTTTCAGAATAGTCCTTTGGTTCTAAAATGTGGTTAATTTATTTTGTATCTGTAATATAAGAAAAATACTGTGTTTCATTTTTAATTTACTTGAAGGGATCCCTCTTATATGTATGTATGTAATGCATATCTGTGTTGGATGTTACTGTTGTTTCTAACTGTTATTCTAAATTAGGCTTAGCATAATGCCATGACTCCGTAACCTTTATCTACTATTTTGTTCTTGCTAAAATACTGACAATCTTTGTATCACTAATGGACTGATTGATGGGATAAATAACATATTATTCTGGGTGCAACCACCCTCCTTTGCCCGGCTTGGGACCAATTATGTAAACGAGGAATACTATGCTTGCTAACTACAGCCTTTTTCTTTGGATTTTGGATTTGTACTACTATGTTCTGGAGTCCTCCCTTCAAGGTTGTTTACCTATCTTAGTTGAGGATATGTTGTAGACTAGTAGTGACTTGGCCACATGAAATTATTATTTGGTTTTTTCTCTTGAGGTTTTTGATTCTCCAGTTCCATGTACAAAGAATAAAAAGGAAAAGAAAAAGAAATTCTATGCTTGCTGTTGATAGGTATAGTTAAGCATGAAAAGAAACTGAAGACATGTTACTAAGGTTGCAGAGGACACGTAGGGTTTGGATAGATCCGGGTGCCTGAAGATAGTCAACGCTCAAAGCTTAGTTGAATTTAATGGTTTGTATGTTACACACGCCCATGGACAGAAGCCTGAAGTATATACAAACTTTGCGGTTGCTCTGACAAGGGAAGGGGAAGGGAAGAGGAGAAATAGAACCAGTAGCAATAGACAGAAGAGAGAGGGAGAAAGAAAGGAACAGGGAAAGAGATTAACAAAAACAAAACAAAAAAACAGTTAGGGTTCTATATCTAATCATGGCCTATTATTAGGCCAGTCTGGAGATCTCATTGAAATCAAACTCCTTGATTAAACTCTCCATTTAAATTATTCATGAAGAAATGTCCTACTTCCCTATCGGGAATGAACTCAAATCAAAATTCTAATAAATTAAATTCCCTTACCAATTCATTTGCTCTTCTCTGTCACACACACACACTCCCTCTTCTCTCTCCCTCTTGTTTGCTCTATGAAAGGAATTTGTTATGCAGTATGTTTAATAATTTGGTTATATTCAATGCAGGAGCGGGGATTTCTTCCTCTAGCAGTTGCACTATTGTCATCATCCATATTACGTTCAGAAGCAGGACATTCAGAAGCAGGATGTTCTATGGACATATATGTGGAAATTACATCATCTATTGAGGCCATTATTCTTTCCCTTCTTTTTTGTCGTTCAGGTCTCTCAAAGTGCTTGTAATCATCAACTTTATTATATTTGTTAATCCAAGTCGTTGTTAATCACATTGCATGCTTTCTTGCTCAGGCCTAATTTTCCTACTACAGCACCCTGAACTTTCTGGAACTTTAATACATGCCTTAAGGGGTGGCGATAATGTGAACAAGGATGTGTGTCTTCCCCTTCGATATGCATCTGTTTCTATATCAAAAGGATTCTTTTGCGTTCCACAGGAAGTTGGAATGATTGTTGGGATGCATTTGAGGGTGGTAGGTACCTTTTGCTCAATTTGGTTTTTTTTCTCTAAAACAGATTCTCTGCTAAGAGAACAATTTTTATACAGATTAACGCCATAGATCGTTTGCTTACTGCGGCTCCAAACACTGAAGAATTTTTATGGGTGTTGTGGGAACTATGCGCTATTGCAAGGTAGAACTGAACGCGTTTTGCTGATTGTGAACACTTAATGGCTCATTGATTAATGGTCTTAACGACTTTTTGTTTGATTTGCAGGTCTGACTGTGGACGCCAGGCACTGTTGGCTTTGGGATATTTTCCAGAGGTACACTGTTCAGGATATTAGGGTTTAGGGGTACTGTTGAATATACTTGTGAGACCATATATGTTTAGTAATGCAGAAATTAATAAACATTTCTGTTTCTTACTTGAGTTCTATTTGGAGCGGAGACCTCTGACATGGGGATGTGGTAAATACTTTGCAGATAAATTGCTTTAATGGGATTTTAAGACAGCGTAAAATTTAGTTTAACATTTGTAGGAGAATAAAGTGAAGACAAAGTAGTCTTTTGCAGAATTATGCAACTAAAGTGATTTTCTTGTTTGGTAAATGATACTTAGATTTAATGATTTATAATATGGTAACTAATTTGGTGAGTTATCTTATTGAAGTTTTGAACAATTGCCTTTTGTACCTTGCTGAAGACAGGTTTATATCTATACTAGACTGCACTGGAATAATGTAATTTTAGTTTCACAGAGTGACAAACACATACACATTTGTTTGGCGCCATACAACTGGTTGATTCTAATATTCTTTTAGATATATGAGCTATTTTTTTTCATGACGTTCTTGGTTTTTTTTTTTTTTTTTTTTTTCATATGATTTATTGATTACTAAAGACGTCCTTTTTGTAGGCTGTTAAAATTTTGATTGAAGCACTACATTCTGCCAAGGAACCGGAGCCGCTGGCTAAAAATAGTGGTTGTCAACTTGCTCTATCTTTAAGTCCGAAATTTTAAAGCCATGCACTTTTAGTTCTGCTTTACTCATTTAAACAATTCTGAATGTTCAGGAGCCTCACCGTTAAATCTTGCGATATTTCACTCAGCTGCCGAGATTTTTGAAGTTATTGTTTCAGATTCAACTGCATCTTCTCTTGGATCCTGGATTGGACATGTTACGGAGCTCCATAGGGCTTTACATACCTCTTCTCCAGGGTCGAATAGGAAAGATGCCCCCACAAGGATGTTGGAATGGATAGATGCTGGAGTAGTATATCATAAAAATGGAGTTACAGGTCTTATACGTTATGCTGCTGTGATTGTTTCCGGAGGAGATGCGCACTTGACTTCAACCATCCCTCTTGTGTCGGATCTAACAGATGCAGAGAATGTTATTGGAGATACTTGTGGTGGTTCAGATGTTAATGTTATGGAGAATCTTGGAAAGTTCATCTCTGATAAGACTTTTGATGGTTTGACTCTTCGTGACTCTTCTGTAGCACAGTTGACAACAGCATTTCGCATTTTGGCTTTCATTTCAGAGAACTCGGTATGTGAATTTCTATTCTTTGAGTGTACCGTTGGATGGATTGCTTGGCTCATGTTGTCTTGTTGATGCAGACTGTTGCCGCTACTCTATATGATGAAGGAGCAATAGCAATAATCTATGCAGTTTTGGTCAACTGTAGGTTTATGCTCGAGAGGTCCTCAAACAGTTATGGTATGTTTGTCAGTTAGATTGTTTTATTTTATTTTATTATCGTAATCATGCTTATTATTATTATTATTATTTATGATACAAAGTTTATGCTTATTTTATGTTTGTCAGTTATACTAGTATAAGAATTTCACAGAACTTCTGATACAAAGTTTGCATGCCAAACAATTCTCACTGACCCAGTCTCATCATAATTCATGTGATTTAGCACCAAACTAGCATTCTATAACATCACTTATGCATTTTGTTATGTGTTTGTTTGCCTTTTTTGTATGTCATCTTATATATTGGCCCTTTGATAAACTCTCTCTCTTTCTCTCTCACTCTCTCTCTCTCTCTCACTCACACACACACTCTCTCTCTATATATATATATTTATATTTCAAAACCTGTTGGTGGGGGAGAAGGGTAGTGACCAAATCAATGGATATTTGTTGAACTATTGACATAATGAATATGTATTATTGGTCATTGAGTAACTCATTAATTTACTTTCGAGAAAAAATGATAGATTATAAATCATATTAAAAGAATTAGACTATGTGAAGTTATGGTTTTCCAATTCTTATCTATCCAGTCATTCACTTATCTTCCAGAGAGTAATGATACATCCTGCAATGGTTTGGTCCTTAGTGTGTCATGTCTCTTGCAGAGGATGACACATGAAAAACAATCATGTAAAGTAAGAATAATACTGTTTGTGTAGCATATTCTACTTTCCACAATTAATAGACAACAAACTGGGTTGCTTGACACATGCATGGTGTCCACGTCAGGAAGCTTGTATTTTAGTCATCTAAATGTAGAATCAATCCGAGCTGATGATCCATCTGGTACAACTGGCTGGTTGGTTTGGCCCGGTTCTTAAACATTGCTCTCTTCAATTTGGGAGATGCAATTTCTGTCTCTGGCTTTTATATGTTTTATTTTTTTATTTTTCTCATTGAAATAAGGAGAAGATTTGTGTTTGACCTATAGGATTGAAGCTGCTAAATAAGTGTGAATTCATTCTGATAGTGGTCCCACTACTTTTGTATGGATCCCCTCCCCCAATTGGGATAATTTCTTGGCCATACTCTCTTTGCTTGATAGAGCTAGATCTACTTGAAAACACAACTTTTAGGACATTCCTAGATTTTCCACTCTGGACTCTGGAGAAATCAAACTATTATCATGACTGTATGCTATGCTTTCTGAGTTCTGTTTGTGCACAGATATTTATCACATATCTGTGTGGTTGTCTACAGTGTCCACTAAGTATATTACTTGTGATTTTGCTTTCAGTTGTCACTACTACTGTGTACTGTATCAAGATCTTAATGTTCCACATTTTGGGATTTTTTTAGAGGGTCTTTTGGTTTGTTTAACTTCTTATGTCGTTTTGTCTTGAACAGATTACCTTGTTGACGAGGGCACAGAATGCAACTCTACATCAGATTTACTGCTGGAACGTAATCGTGAGCAGAGTTTAGTTGATCTTCTGGTTCCAACTCTTGTGTTGTTGATCAATTTATTGCAGAAATTGAAGGTTTGCTTCATTTAATCCTAGCCTCTATATGATTGTGGTTTTTGTCGGAAGTTTCATTTAAATGAGCGAAGTAGCATTATCCTTCTACAGATTTTATAGATAATTATTACAATCTTGGTGTTCTTAAAACCCATATGCCAGATCCTTAAATGTTGATAATTTGATTGTAGAAAACCACATTATGTCTTGGACAGGGGATGGTTGTGGTTAAATAGAAAATTACACAAAGAGGTTTATTAGGTGATAGCTGTAGGATGACTACTGTCAGCCTTGATTGTAGATAAATTTTCAAACAAGGATGTTTGCATGTTAGAAAATCATGAACTTTAATTTCATTCTACTCATGAAACCAGGGGATCAAATGAACAGAACACCATTGTGTCTTCTAAGCTTGATCTGATCTTGGACTTCAGTACTTGATGTTTTTGACTATGTATGCTTTATCAGTTGTTTGTTAAAATGTGGTCTTAAATCTGTAGGAGGTACAAGAGCAGCACCGGAATACCAAATTGTTGAATGCACTTCTACGATTGCACCGAGAAGTAAGGTAACCGGGCCCATCCTCCTTTTTCTCCTCCCTTAATTTTTATTTTTGTTTGCAAAAAATTTGACTTAATTTTTTGTTTTTAGTCCAAAACTAGCCGCATGTACTGCAGACCTATCCTCTCCTTATCCTGATTCTGCCCTTGGGTTCGGAGCTATCTGCCATCTTCTTGTCTCAGCGCTTGCTTGTTGGCCAATCTTTGGCTGGACTCCTGGGCTTTTTCACTCTCTCCTTCCTAGTGTTCAAGTTACTTCCTTGCTGGCCTTGGGTCCAAAGGAAACATGCAGTTTGCTATGCCTTTTGGTATGCCAGGTTTCTTTTCATTATTTCCTTTTGTTTGGATGATCATGTTGAACTGTCTTCATACATGAGGGACATGAATATGGAACATTTCACTAGAAGCCTGTCTTAGACCGGCATAGCTTTTCCCTATGGTGAATGAATACACCTAAAAAATTACTATGCTTTATTTTACCCCTATCCAATCGGGATACACAGTGGATACGGCTCACATATGTGTTTGCAGAACAATTTCACTACTAACATTTATTGCATATCTATAAACACATATGTTACTTTTCATAAACTTTGAGTTTTGGATACGCTGAAGATAATGCATACAGCATACAATATACTGCAGACATGACGGGGTATGTTAAATATTTTCAGACATGCTAAAAGACAATGTTGTCATCTTCGAAATTCTGAATAAAGAGGCTTAAGGTTTTTCTTTTTGTCCATTAAAGTTGAAAATAAATAGTTTGAGAAGAGAAACAATAGATATCAACAAGGTTCATCAGCATACCATTTTTTGATTTCCCCCTTTCTTCCTTTCATGGTGTTCTGCTGTAGAGAGGAAAAGAGTGTTTCTTCTGATAGAAAAAGAGGCTGGGAAGATAATGCAATAATGCTATATATGGATGCGTCTAGTTGCAATAACAGCTTATTTATTAGAGAAGTGTATACACACACATATACATTTATCTATTTATTAAATCCTAATCTAGTTGCCGTATCCTATATGTTTCATATCTTGTTTATTCATTTATTTTTGCCATATCCACTTATCGTGTCGTATCATATCCCATACCCATGTCAGTGAAACACAAGCTCTTCATAGAAGCAGGACCGTACAAGAAAACTCTGATTTAGCAAGCCTGACCTTAACAAGCTTGTTGCAGGATATAATTTTCTGCAAGTGATTACTGTTGACTCATTGACCCATAAGTCATACCTAGTGGTGCCCCATCTCCATTCTGGATTTTTGTTTACCACCCACCCAGTGCACCAAAGAGAATAATGTTATGTGGAGATCATGATATATTGGATTATTGGTTATTCATCTTGTAAAAGGTGTAGTGAATATGGAATTGGCTCAATAACTACTTGTTTAATCTTCTATTATGCTAACAATGAGCGATTGTCTAGCACGGATAGTTATCTTTCTGATGCTTTTTATTTAGTAAGATATTAAATTTGGTATCCATTTGCCTATAAATTGATGATTATTATGTTTTTTTAGATCCTTGTCCAGTTGTCCTTATGTTATTTTTCCTTTTTCTGCCTTTGCAAGAATGATTTATTTCCAGAAGAAGGGGTCTGGCTCTGGAAAGATGGGATGCCTTTGCTGAGTGCCCTTAGAAAGTTGTCTGTTGGGACGCTTTTGGGTCCTGAGAAGGAGAGACAGGTCAACTGGTATCTGCGTCCTGCAAATCTTGAGAAGTTGCTGAGCCAATTCACACCGCATCTGGACAAAATAGCCCAGATTATACAACATTATGCTATATCTGTATGTTATCTTTTGAATTAAGTCGCTGGTTTTTTTACCTTTCTTTTCTAGCTAGAACCTTTAAGAAAAAAGGGTAGGTAGTATGTGCTTTCTCAATAATATATCTTGCATAATTGGTGGATCACTTTAAACAGGAATTGGTTGTTATTCAAGACATGCTTCGAGTTTTTATTATTCGCGTTGCTTGCCAAAAAAGTGGAAGTTGCTCTGTTCTTCTACGGCCCATATTCTCATGGATTCATGATCATGTTTATGAGTTGCCTTCTCCATCAGATATGGATGCTTATAAGGCAAGTGTGTTGCAACTGATTTATAGTTGGACTAATTTTGGTGAATTGTGTTTGTCTGTTTTTTGTCTGTTTTCTTCTGATATATTCTCTTTTCAGGTTTATAGATATCTTGATTTCGTTGCCAGCTTATTAGAGCATCCACGTGCCAAGGTTTTATGTTTTTCTTTTTATTATTATTTTTTGTTTTTCTGATGTTACCACACATTTTTCTTATACTTGTCTATACCTTTTCAGGCACTATTGTTAAAGGAGGGTGCCATTCGAATGCTAACTAGAGTGCTCGATAGGTGTTTAGCTACTGCTGATACAGATGGAACCCCGATCCTAGCTGGTAGAAGTTCAGCTAAATCCGCATTTCCTGTGCTCAGTTGGTGCCTCCCTGTATTCAAGTCCTTCTCACTGATTTCCATTTCTCAA
Organism: Fragaria x ananassa; assembly: GCA_034370585.1. Taxonomy (NCBI): domain Eukaryota; kingdom Viridiplantae; phylum Streptophyta; class Magnoliopsida; order Rosales; family Rosaceae; genus Fragaria; species Fragaria x ananassa. The sequence continues at coordinate 12,862,233 of CP139753.1, read as the reverse complement.
GCAAGTCTACACAAGGATTTGTGAGTAGATAATATGTGCATATATAATCACACTTTTATTATTTAAGATGATACAGATGCTAAAATACTTCATTGGATAACAGGCACAAGTTTGCAAACGTGAGTACTGAAGATACTATAATGATATTAAAATATCTCCTCCGGTTTTGTCAGGTAACTTGCTCCTTATGTTGTGAGCAATGTTCGATATGCATGAATTAAAGTTGATTAATCCATCTGGAAATTTTTCTTGTGTTGTTACTTCTCTTTATTTTGTGAGATGGGGTTTAGAACCCTGCCTAGCTGGGAGGCTCATCCCAGAAAAGTTACTTATCTATATGAAATGCAATTGAGCACGAAGTGCTAGCTACCTTCCTTCATGTAGTCCATTGATCCACTAGGTTTACATTGTTCTAGCGAAATAAGCCATTTGCGTGAGCAGAGTAACTGTTTTTCGCTTTGTGTCCTCTTTTGATTCAAAACATTCCCGAAAATTGAGTATTGCATATGACTACTTTTTCTGGTCACTGCTCGTTTGATGACCCTTATTGGAATTATATTTTGAAAACTGAGTAAATTTAACTTCAGAATGTAAAACTATCTAGAGGAGGTAAAAATTATGAAACTTCTTATTTCCTTAGTTTATGCTGATGGTAGCCTCGTTTACCAGGTTCTTTCAGCTGGAAAAGAATTACTTGCATGCCTTACTGCTTTCAAAGAACTAGGTTCTTGTAATGAAGGCCGAAGTGCTTTAGCAGCTGCTTTTTATGGTCTTCACTATATTGCCGAGGATCGTGAAGCATATAAAGGACATGAACAGGATGGAAATGGCAACAGTTGTCTTCTTAACGAATTGGAATGGGGAAAGTGCCCCCCTTTGTTATTTTGCTGTAAAACGTTGTTAAGTTCAGCTGATTCAAAAGACGGTTTATCAAGTTATGCGATTGAAGCTGTCAATGCACTGTGCATGGGATCTTTATGGTTCTGCCTTGACGGGGAAAGGTGATTTCTCTTACCTTACTGGTTATTTTATTGATTTAGCTAAAAGTCATATACTTTGTAGTTGACTTGTTATATCTTTAGATTACCATTGTCATTTTTAATTCCCTACATATCACCAAGATTTAGTTGCCTTTTACCATAAAACTTTATTGTTTTCCTCATGCTTGTTAGTTTATACAATATTGAAATAGTAGTTGCATTTTATTGGACTGTTTCAATGCTAAGATGATGTGTGCTAGAGGACATTATTTGGGCAGCGCAAGATTATGCTAGACGACACTATTATTCTTTTTTTATTGTTCTTTACTTATTTCATGTGTGTGCGCGCGCGCGTGTGTAGTGTAGATGCATGATGAGCCGGACAAGTTAGCTAAATTGTGCTTTGGGTAGAAGTATCCTTAGGCTTTGTTACAATTAATATATTTTGTTTATCAAACATATATATTCATTTGTACTCCATTTAAAAAGTACTTGGCGAACATGGATGTTTATCAATCATATTAATTTGTTATTCAAATAGATAGTCGATCTGAAATTGGTTGCAGGCTTTTTGTAACTATTCTCCGTATAAGAAATAACTTGACAATAGATCTTGGGAGTTATTCTACTCCCATTGTGTTATGTACATGAAATGTGCGCAGGGAGCACGTAGTGACATCATATTGATGTATATAGCAACTTCCTAGATGTAATATGAATATGAATGTGTATGCTTATATACTCTATTTAGTCTACTAAGAAAGTGAGCAAGTGTGTTGATAAATCAGGGTACCATACTCTGTTTCTTTTTCTTTTCTCTTTAAGCAACTCATGTTCTTTTCGCTATATGCCAAAACGATATTCATCAATCAGTAGTATAATGCTCAAAGTCTGAATTAATTGATCCAATTCCTAGGATCACCCTTATATGCCAGAAGGCTACCATTGACCAATTGTAATTACATGAAATTTTGATTTGCCAGTTAGATCTCTCTGTTTCACATGGGTTTTGTACATATTCACTTTCATAGTTTTTTTGCTCCGTATATGCAGTTCTTCCATGTTCTGTGTATGATGCTTTAATCATTTTGTCAGCTGTTAGACTTATGGTTTGCTCTTATTAGATTGAAACCAGACAGAGTTATTGCGGTGAAATTCCTTTTTGGTCTACCTGATGATATAGGCTCAACAGATGGTGTTGCAGAAGAAAACTTGAACTACATTCATGATCTAATCTCTCTGTTGACGGCGGTAGCTGATGACTATGTTGCTAAATCTGATGTTCAGATCCCCTTGCATGAGGTATAGCTGATTTAGAATCATATAATTAACAAACACTTTAGAAGCTTCATTTGTTCGTATAACATGATCATGTCTGACATCTTTATATCAATGTACAGGTTTTAGAATCCTCAAAGTTATTAATGCTGTTGTTGCAGAAGCCTAGTTCTTTGTTAAAGATGGATGATATCTTTTCTAGTGATAGAGTTCCTGTATCACCGAATGTTGCATTATCTTCAAAGATCCATCTAATCTCAGATGGTGGTGCTGAAATGACTGATGATTATCTTTATCAAGGAGCAATTGGAGATAAGTTTCAGTGGGAGTGTCCTGAAACGTTGCCGGATAGATTGTCACAATCAAATCTTTCTGGTAAGAGGAAAATGTCTTCACTTGACGGCCCAAATAGGCGTGCTAGGGGAGAAAATTCTGTGGCTGAGATTACAACCCAAAATGCATTTGCTAGAGGTTTGGCCTCGACTGCTGCCTCCTCTGGTCCTACTCGCAGGGATACCTTTCGGCAGCGGAAACCAAATACTAGTAGACCCCCTTCCATGCATGTTGATGACTATGTTGCAAGAGAAAGAAATGATGGTGGTTCCAATGTAATAGCAGTCCAGCGAGTCGGATCGTCTGGTGGGAGACCTCCTTCAATGCATGTGGATGAATATATGGCCAGGGAAAGGGAACGCAGGAATCCATTGTCAACAGTAGTTGGGGATGCAACGATACAGGTGAAGAGTGCAACACCTGTGAATGACTCAGCTATGGAGAAGTTGAACAAGCCTAAACATTTGAAAGCTGATCTCGATGATGATCTTCAAATTGACATACGATTTGATGGTGAGGAGTGTGAACCTGATGACAAATTGCCCTTTCCTCAGCCTGATGATATTCTACAGCTGCCTGCTCCTGTGGTTGTTGAGCAAAGCTCTCCACACTCTATTGTTGAAGAGACAGAGAGCGATATTCACTCCACACCGCTAACATCTAATATGGATGACAACACACGCAGTGAAGTTTCTTCCAGGATGTCAGTTTCACGTCCTGAAATGCCTTTGACTCGAGAACCAAGTGTTTCTTCAGACAAGAAGTATTTTGAGCATTCTGATGAGTCAAAGAATCCTACACTTGTCAAGGCTTCTAGTGGTTTTGAATCTACAGCAGCAGGAAATAGTCCTAGATTCCCTGTCTTTGGCTATAATAATTCATCGGGACCTTCTGCACAGTTGCCAGTTGATTCAAGAATGAATCCACATAATTTTTTTCCAAAGAACAGTTCACAACATGTTGGTAATGTTCCTATAGCTACAGGTTCTCCAGGATTTTATGACCCAAGGTTTCTTTCAAATCAACCTCCTTTACCTCCAATGCCGCCTCCATCAACAGTCGCAGCTTTGATATCTCAGACTTCTGATACAGTTCCAAGTCAATCATCCCCGTTTGTGAACTCCATGAATGAGGGACAGCAGCCCTCCACAACCTATCAGGTCAGTTCTTAAGGCATGTTCTTTACACTTCTAATTCAGGTATATCTGCATATATTAATGTCTTGATTGCTCTTGGCAGATTCGTTCAGATTATCCTTCTGCATTCAATAATGGTTCTTCATCCAGATGTTCCATCTCTTCTCCTAGTGGGGCTGCCAGGGCCCCTCCACCGCTTCCTCTTACACCACCTCCTTTTTCATCCAGTCCATATAATGCAACACCCAACAGAACTTCTATTGCGCAGTCAACAGTATATAACCAGACAAGTGGTGGAACAACTGAACTCCCTCAGGGCTCTACTGCACCTTCGGGGGCCAGAGTAAATGCCTATTCATCACCTGCCCTGGTGCCTCATATGGTTTTCAATAGGCCAGGTTCTAATTCTATGACTATCTATGGACACGTCCCAACTCAGCTGCAGGGTGATAACCCTAATATGCTGCAGCATCTCTCTGTCCCCCAATCTCCAATGCAGTCTATTCATACTGGTGGTCAGTTGCAGCCACTACAGCCCCCACAGCTTCCTTGTCCTCCACAACCACCCCAACATCTTAGGCCACCTATACAAGCTTCACAACATCTGGAACAGGGTCCTTTGCAGAGCCCTCCAGTTGCGATGCATTCACTGCAAATGCTGCAACAGCCAATGGTTTCACCTATGCAGGCCTATTATCAATCCCAACAAGAGTTTGCTCCTATACATCAGCAAGTTGACTATTCTCAACAACAGGTTTTGCCTCAATCAGGGGATGCTTCATCCCAACAACAACAAGATCCAGGAATGTCATTACATGAATATTTCAAGTCTCCAGAAGCTATTCAGGTATATTTACATTATCTATTTGGTAATTTGTAGAGGCATAGAACAATCTATTGCACACTGGAATAGGCATAGAACAATCTTTCATGCAACTATCTTTTTGGGAAAGTTTCGGCATTTGAGCTGTTGATCTATCTGGTTTCAGTGTTTGAGCTGTTGAACTGTGGTCTGAAATTTTTAAGTGTTTGACATCTGACCTTGGTCCATTCTATTGATTTTTTCATTTCATGACAGTCTCTATTGGGTGACCGAGAAAAACTTTGTCAAGTTTTGGAGCAGCATCCAAAGTTAATGCAGATGCTTCAGGTATTTTCTTCAGACCTTTCCATCCCCCAAAGTAACTTTCATGGTGGCTTTGGTGTTAAATTTTTAATGCGGAGAAACACTTTTGGTGAGCATTTTGAAGAAATGATTTTTAACCAGGATTTCGATTTGCCAACAATAATGAAAATGGAGATGAAATAAGTGGATAGAATTATTAAATGGAATTTGAAAACTAAACAGAGAAATTAATTGAAGTCACTCCTCCCATGTGGTCCTTTGTGCTTTCTTGGGAAATTCTAATTATGATTTGAAAGTACTATGGTGCTTTCTTGGCCTTTGTATATCTTTCCTGGTATCCTTTGTATATTCTTTTTTGTTTTCATATTCTCTAATATAATGTTGCTGAATTAACTGTATCTTCTGGAGGGCTCCTCTCCTTTCCCACATAGATAGGAGAGAGAGCAGTTCTATATTTTCGTATTCTTTGTCCTTCTGTAGTTGTAATATATTGTTGCTGGGATACTGGCATTTTTCTTCGATATGGGCTCCTCTCCATTCCAATGGGGAGAGCTGTTCCATATCTTTAATCTCATGTGGGGCTTGGCTTTGGACATTCCAGATTCAAGACCTCACCTTGTTGCAAGTTAGAAACATGTGCAATGTAAGAATATCTTAGATAGTATGCTATCCCAATTCCTGACCCACTAGTTCTGGTTGCTTCTTGTTGTTTAACAGGAGAAGTTGGGCGCTCAGCTATAGCAGAATGACTTGGAACCAATGGAGCCTCATTTTTTTCAGGAGTTTATTTGATCGATCATTAGATTTTTGTCCTGTTGAAATTTTGTTCATAATGTACTGTAATTGTGTAACGTTCTGTAAATGTTTCATGTACATTATGTTACATTTTCATCGACCTTTATAGCCTTGTAATGTAATTTTGGCTGCCTCCAGCTTATTAGCTGCAAATGTCTGATCTGTAGGTCGCCGAAGCATGTATAAGATAATATGGCCTTGACTCAAAGCTATAAGGTGAAAAAAATTGTAGATTAATATTCTATATTTCTATTCATCGAGGGAGGCATTGCAAATGTAGTGATTTGGTAGGCAAGTAAAATTTACACTATCTTGAAAACTACTCGTTGGTTTTTCTCTTTTTTGCCAGTGACTCAACACATAAAGGCTGTGTAAATATGTTTGGAAATTACAAATAAGTCGGTGCCTTTCATACTAGCTAGAATCTTGCCTTTTTACTATATGATCCAAATTTATTGTCTTCCTATTACTAGAGCTAGCGTAATGGTGGACCGTCATTGAGCGTGCGTTGGTTCTGTTGGTTGTGTTCGACACATTTTGTCTTGATGGCTGTGGCAACGTCAAATTGTGACTATTCGAAAAAAAAAAAAATCAAATTGTGACATCCAGTTTGGTCCCCTCGATATATACCTGGGTATGGGATATCAAGCGTAGGGGTTGGTTTAGTCGGGCTCACAAATGTTGATTAAAGTTTCATGAGAAAATGTCTATTTAATACTAATTTAAATCTTTTATTTCTTATTTTAATAATATTTTTTATGAGCCTATTTTAATATAAGGTAACATTTTTTATGTTTAATTATAAAAATCTTTATTAATGTCATAATAACAAAAATAATTTTTATATATTTTTAAGATAATTTTACCCTCACCATTTTAACACGTATAGAGAGAGAAAATGGAAGAGAGAATACTAGGCCGGAATCTCACCAAACTTCGGTCACCCGCCGTCAGACTCCGGTTACCGGTCGTCGGATTTTGCTCACCGGTTGCCGGGAATTTCTTCGGTCGCTGTTATTGACCCCTAGTAACTCATATTTTCTCTGGTTGCCAAATTCCGATTACCAGTAACTCAGTTATTGACTCCCAGTAATTTGGATTTTTTCCGGTCGTCGGATTCCGGTCACTAATAACTCGGTTACTGACTCTTAATAACTGGGTTACTGAAACCCTAATAATCAGTTACTGACCCCCAATAATCAGTTATTGAACCCTAAAAAATTGGTTACTGACCCCCAATAATCAGTTACTGAACCCCAATAATTAGTTACTGACCTCCAATAACTTTGTTACTGACCCACAATAATCAGTTACTAACCTTCAATAATTAGTTATTGATCCCTAGTAATTGAGTAAGAAAAAAAGCTTTTACCTCTGAGGCAAATCCCTACATCTCAAAAAAAATTTATAGAAGCAATATTGGGGTCAATAAATGTTGATAGAAGTTTACTACCCCTAATAAATGTTTATTGACCTCTACTAAATACTTATTACCTCCCAATAATAGACTAATTACTTCAATAATCAAGATATTATCATTTAATAACCATTATATTGAAAAAAGAAGAAGGAAAAAACCACGATCTCTCTGACCAAAACAAAAACAAAAACATGATCTCCGATAAAAAAAGAAGAACAAGAACGTTATCCATGTTTGCACTAAACACAGACTTCGATCTCTGACTAGATTGGTCAGAATCGAACGGTATAGCATGCCTATCACTAAGGATGAGGAGGTTCAGCGTGTGGGGGGGGGGGGGGGGGGGGTTGCAAATTCTGCCTGTGTTTCCAGTAGGCATGCTATGTATTTAGCTATTTTAATTATGATCAGTAGTTGCTTCGCTGGTCACTAATTAACTCGACACTTGACTGCGTACAGTTGCTTCAACTGGTTTCCTTCGATTGACATTCTCACAATTCTACTTCTGCATGATCACGTATATGCAAGAGGACTAATATAAATAATTCACAAGCTACCGATCTGTAGCCAGAAATTTTGTTTAGGAGGGTCAAACCTTAATAGCTATTGAGTTGAGGCAAAAAAAAATTGAGGATCTAATTACATACATATGACGCTGCTAGAGAGAGGTCTGATTTTATCAGGCACTCTTAATTTATTACCTTTAAAACCACCGAGTCGTGATAAATTACCTTATTAGATTTGATCAAATTAGATAATATTAACTATGATTTCGTCTTTCCTTTACATTAAATGTATACAAAAACTGGAAACTAAAACTAAAGAGCCAAAAAAACATTATTATCATTGGTTAGAACTTAATTAAAATGGTCATTATGCTATTATATATAGAAAGTTAAATAAATCAAACCATTATATTAAATATGAGAAGGGTCAATTAACACTCCTCGCCCCCTCTCTCTACGCCTCTGCTACCGATCCAAGAAACTCATGATCCAAGAGATCCTCTCCATGTAGATCGATGTTGTATATATAACTATTTAAGCACCGACGAAAGGGACATTCCTACTTTAAGAAATTTTGGACTCCAGAGCTACACATGCTCTGTGCATGCGTACGTTTCTCTTCTTTTTGGTTTAAGAGCTGAATACCAAGATATCAGGACTGTAGTATAGAGAGAACATTAGCAAAAGAGCATGCCTATGTCTAGCAGGTTTATATATTAAAACCCGATGGCAGCGATACTTGGAAAGTTTGATACCTAATGCAAACTGGAATTTCTTCTAAATTCATGGCTGCCTAGGTATTTGATGGTTTTGACCAGTATTCCATTGTTAATTTATCCCTGTATACAATACAATTCCAATTCATATCATTAATCCAAAACAACAGGAGTTTCACACAAGGGAAACTCTAAGCTTGATACCTAGATTTCTACGTTGTATCACTATCTATGAGAGCTTAGCTTTAGTCTAGCTATGATGTATTATGTACATGAATATTACCTTATCCGCGATACCGGAACTGCATGCTTATACTTGCGACATGATGTGGGTTGACAGTGGCGGAACTAGGATTTGAGAAATCGGGGGGCCAAACACATTAACAACTAAGTTTGGGGGTGCCACACCTAAAAATTTCCATTGTTTCCAACAAAGTTGATTAAAATTAGTAATAGTTTCAAATGTGTCAACATAGGAGTGGGGGGTGCCATGGCACCCTTTGGTCTCTTCTTAGTTCCGCCAGTGTGGGTTGATGTGAAGAAGCGCCTTTGAGAATATAGAATCTCAGAATATATAGAGACTCTAATTCTTCAAGGTATATAACATATATATGGATCTTGTCCATCTCAATCTATATATCGACATATTGTCAATATAGACAGTGAAATTAAAGACATAAATAACCCACCAAAATTTCAACTATAGCTAGTATTATTTACTGTTTTAAATTGGAAACAAGAGGTATGCTAATCGAAAAATCTCTGTTCATGAGATTTGAATGTAATTCTAGTAATCAACATATTGTTTATAGATTTTAGAATTGGAACGCTGAAAGGTGGGGATGGCTATAGCAGTGTAGCACTTGGATATCTTCCATGAGAGCCATTAGTAAAATTGCATACATGTTATTATATGAGGAGCTGTCTGCTTCTCCAAGGAACCTGAAATGACGATTCCGAGGGTTTTGCTTCCTGCACCATTACCGTTGTGCTCCGTGTGGCAAACACCGACACCCTCTCTCAGCCTACGGAACTGTACATACTTAACGGCACCAAAACCCTAATTGATCGATTACCCTATTCACACTCATCATGTACACGCTCGCCTTCATTATTAATTTCCAAAAGATACTTAAACCCTACACTAACTACCTACATAGCTACATGGACCAGTCTTACAAGTTACACTGATCTCTCTCTCTCTCTCCCTCTCCCTCCTTCTATTTCTGTTCCTCTCTCTCTCTCTCTCTCGCTGCAATATAATCTTAGAGAGAGAGAGAGTTAGGGTTTGATGAAGCCTTCAATACTGGTGATATATGGAGAGATCTGGATGGAAGCCAAACGATGATCATCATCATATATGCCCGAATTGTCCTCGGTGCGGTTGTTCCAACACCAAGTTTTGTTACTATAACAACTACAGTTTGACTCAGCCTAGGTACTTCTGCAAGGGCTGTAGGAGATACTGGACTAAAGGCGGGTCCCTCAGGAATGTCCCCGTAGGAGGCGGCTGCCGGAAGAACAGAAGAGGCTCAAGGTCGTTAAGGCTATCCACCAACACCACCGCGGCTAATGGGAGTAGGAATGCTCATAGTGGCACAACTGGGCATAATTCATATGGAATTAGTAATTCACTGGCTCCAGAGTCTACTAGTTCTGGAGTGTCCAATCAGGATGCGCCACCACGTATTGATCTCGCAGTCGTTTATGCAAACTTCTTGAATCAAAAGCCATATTCCAAGAGTTCAGGCGGATCTGATCATCAGTTACCAGAGTTGCCTGGTGAATTCGACCAGGGTTTAGATTTTTCAAGCTGCATAGCAAACATGAACATCAATGCAGGCTCAGGCTCAAGTATACAGTTGATGGAAGGAAATGGTCTAATTGGATCAATAGGATGTCAGAGTACTGTATCTGAAAATTGTGGAACCATCAACGACAACATGTACTTTGGTGGGTTAGACCCATTAATCGATCATCATCAGAAGCATCAAGATCTTAGCAGTGATCTAGTACAGTATACAAGTAGTGTTCATGAATCGACAGATTTTGGGTTGCCACCGTTGCCAGACCAAGAGGTATTGTGGTCTAGATCTCACGATCAAATGATGGTTAGTCCTATCATGCAACCTACATCTATGGTCGGACCAGAAGCTCAAGATCCGAACCTGTTAAATTGGAGCCCCTTATTCGATTTACCATGTACTTTCTCCAGGACATGATCATGTGAAGAGGAAGACTTGTATTATTCTCCATCGTATTCTTGTTTTGATCATATACCAAAATATATATAATTACTCATGTATAGAGAAGAATTTTGGAAATTGAAAAATATTATCATGCATGAAATAATCTATATAAAGACTCTTTTTCTTTTCTGGTTCATATTTATAAATGTAATTTTCGTTAAATGTAGTCTCAGCTCGTTTCATAATACAAAACCCTAATCAATACCAATTCATCCCTCAGCTTAGCAGACATCTGGAATGCGGATCATACAATACTGTACTGTTATAGATAGAATAGATTAGTTTACCATACCACTATAAGTTTATAATTCCAAATTGTTCACATTGTGACTCAGTATACATTGTTCAGTCAATGCATAATTTTGGAAGGTCGATCTGCTGCGTCAAGCCTGGGGTTTGCAGAGGCCTCCATTCTCTATTGCTTACTACCTTGTCAGTTTCAGGTGCAAGATGAGTTGCCTGTTTTTTAAAGAACATGTTTAGCTGCTTTCCTACGGTGTGTGTTAGAGCTGTTTGAACCTTTGGATCAGTGTCGTACCAAATTAGAATTCTAAAATTGAAAATAGTTTGCTGATATCAGAAATAGTCATCCATAGGTAACCATGAAAAAATCAGAAAGAACCTGCAGAAACTTCTCTCATCAGAATTCTTTCAGTTTTCTTGGTCTTCAACGTTGTGAACTTGTGATCGATAGGTTATACAATTTGGACCGCTGTTTGATATCTTAAATTCTTAACATTAACTACTACTACGTATTCCTTAAAGTTCAACTACTGAATGACTTTCTGGGAGTAAGTTAGTATCGAAAACTACCTGGCCGTTTATAATGCAAGAAATCAATTCTTGGTCAAGATCAAGGACTGAATAGGGTTGATATAGTCCAAGTGCTGTCCTCTACTAATTTTGAAAAGATATATTATTGCTTCTCGTTGCGCCGTACGTTATTATTTGTCTTCTGGATACGAGAAGGAAAATTTTCGAAAACTAGCTCATTCAAATATGAAAACCACGTACATGAATTGAACCCATGCTCAGGTTTTTGAAAACTGATCCAGCAAAACAGCTAGCTAGCTCGATTCAAACTTCTGCAGTCTTGTTTTGTTACTTCTCAAGTTGGTGATTGGTTAATTGGAACTTGGAACGAGTCCCTCAATAATCGAATAAATTGATGAGAATTGAAGAGTAGTACGTGTATCTATTATTGGTGAAAGGCTTGGCTCAGCAAACTTTAGGGGATTGCTTACCTGAAATTGAGTGCAACTCTTGATCCCAGAAACGCTCATGATCCAAGAATAACAAACTTCCATGCCTTTTGATTATATATCTATACTCACTAGCTCGACAGACGTCTAGTATGAAGTGCCTATAATTATACTACAATGTTAATTTGACCAAATGAATTTTTATTTTTTTTTTGGAATTAATACCAAATGAATCATACTAGCTACGAGTTACAATGTGTTACACTATCGATCAGGTTGTCAATCAATAATTCAAAATCATACAATCATATATATCGGAACATATATAGAACTAAAATTAACGAAGTCTGACTGCATCTCTATATTTCATGGCTGTATGTATCAAGAAAAACAAAACAAAACTTTAACTGTTAGGCTTGAACTAATCTCAAACTTCTAGTTCTTTTGCCCAGAAAAATTCTTATGTATTCTGAATTAGTCTCAAATTTCTAGCTCTTTTTGACTGAGCCATTGCAATTACAATACCAGAAGCTAGCCTGTACTGATCAGTGACAATCCCAGACGTCACTTGCATCGATGAATAAACGATTGTGGTCACAGCCCCAAATTATCTAAATTGTTACATCCTGATCAAGTTGTCTAATTTCATGTACTCAATAGCAATCAATAATTGATGAAAATATCAACCAATTTCAGGCTTCTTCCTTTCCAACACCAAAGACTTTAATTTATTTATATTCTCAAATTCATGAAATGAAACAATCAACGATATGGAAAAAAAAATTAAACCGTTCTATTTTTTCTTAAAATAGATTTACTGCGCCTTCCCATTCATGTCGCATTAACCTGAACCGTTCAATTTTATTAAAAATAAATCAAAATGTTGAACGACTTAAGGATAACTAAATCTTCTGAAAAATTGTGGAAGTGATCTACTCATATAGACTTACAAATTGAAAGGTGGAGATGTGACTTTGTAATCGGGAAGTTCGTCAAATACTTTATCCCTAGAAATGAACAAAGAAAAAGGATCCCTCATTAGAAGGACCCTGACACACACACATGGAACCGTTCAGAAGATGACATTTGCACAGCCCTTAAATTACGGACGTCTATGATTTCTCCACCTTCAAGCGTCGACGACGCTGTTTCTTCTTGTCGGACGGATAATAGACCTAGATATTGAGCTTCCTCTTGTCGGTGGACTCACCGGCTAAAAGTTTGCAGCCAACCTTGATCGGTCTTGAAGTTTTCAGTGAGGTTGCTCCCCATAGCTCCAATCTCGATCTCCTTGACCTTCTTCTTCATGACAACGCCGTACCGGAGGCCTCTGGTGTTCATCCGGCAAGAGAAGCACCGTTGTCGACGCCTGAAGGTGGAGAAATCAGAGACTTCCGTAACTTAAAGGTTGTGCGGAAGTCCGCCTCTGATGGGCATGTATATATATAGCGGGACATCATTTTGAAATTAAAGTGTGATGCTCCTCATTTCGTTCATTTTTAGGTCTAATTTTCACATCTCCACTGTTTAGTGTCTAGAACATAGTGTGTAAATTATTTCTTGTAAAGTTTCATCTAATCTAGAGATCATTTGAGTTTTCGTAATATATATTATAGAGATTTTCATAGGTTAGGATATATTTATTTATTCTTATAGTGCATATTTCCACTTTAGACTCACTTTTCAATTGAATTTTCACATTTCCACCATCTAGTCTTTATATTCTAATATGTAGATCATTGATACAAATTTTCAGCTAATGTGATAATCATTAAGGTCCTCAAAATTGTGTTTTTCTATTATAAATATGAATGATTTAAGTTTGTCAAAATTCAGTTTGTTCATTAGTTTAATTGAGTTTGAGTGTCTTAACGATTATCAAATTGGCTGAAAACTTGTATAGATGATCTACATGTTTAGTACCTAAAGACTAGCCGGTGGAGATGTGAAAATTCGATTGAAAAATGAGCGTAAAGTGAAAATCTATAAGGACCTCCTTAGCCAAGAACGTCTTATATATATATATATATATATATATATATATATATATATATATATATGGATGTACGGTTGGTCTAAATTATAAGTTCCTATAATATTCGAACTAATATCACGTAGATATATTGTCGGATTTCACGACTCGGGATGGCGTTGACAGTAGTATACGCCTAGCTAGCAGGTGATGCATTACTAGTTATTTGCAAGCTGTGTCTTGCGCGCACGTCCGGGGGAGCTTCCTTTTGTCAACTACTACACATCCCATTCCGGTGCCGACTACATTTATTTTATTTACGGGACAATATTGCTCTTTTAGACGCCGTTTGTGCATAATACGTGATTTATATGATAAATATAGCTCGCTCTTTCAATAGTGTCACTTGTTCTTACAAGCAATTAAGTTTCCACCGAAAAAGCGGTAACCTTATACATACGTGGTAGTTTGAGGTATGTAAATTTGTTGATTTACGTAGATATGTACCTGGTGACTTATTCCTGCTAGTCGTAGTTTGGACAATTCTGTTGGCGACAGTATCGTGCGGAAGATTGATCTAGCTACATGTCTACTTCACCAACATGCGTTATATAAGTCAAGATTCAAAATGCATGCTAATCTGTTTCCATGAATTAGGGAAGTAAGAGTATATATATGGTCTCTATTCATTCTAAAGAGAAGTGTGACTACGTTGTATACATCTCTTTGCATATTCGTAGGGTCACCGAATTATTCGATGAGGAATCCATGAAATATATAAAACAGTCTAATAAATTTATGTACGACGTGTAAATATACGGTGTAATTTTTATCATTCAAAACAATTCATATGTTTGACCACCGTGTTTCTATATTATGTTATATAATCTTAATCATTCATATATATATATATGAATATATACACCATGAAGATATTATCGAAGAAAATAAGCAACTTATCCATCACATCCTATTTCCTGAAAACGGGAACGGGAGGACATGCGCCACTCAATAATCAGTTTGGGCGGTCGCTTAGTTAAATAGTTATATCTTGAGCTGTACTTTTCTGTGCTAAGAAGGAAGTTAATCGTAAAATATAAAACTTAGCAATCCCAGTCCTAAATCCATAACAATAGTAAAAACAAGCAGTACACAGGAATGTAAAACCTAAATTATTATTCGGTCCACAAAGATGGGCATCTGAATTGTATAATGCAATTCCAAGAAGATTGTAGACTCTTTTTTAATATTTCTGCCCTCCGCTGGCTGCTGGCTAGTTGAACCAAAGAAAGTCCACATTGCTAGCTAGCGCTATAGATCGCGAGAAGCAGCACATCGGTCGATCTCCTAACTAACCATGCTACCTAGTTCCTTCCTTTCTAGCAACTGCCGGTGCAATTTGGACCATTTCTCACCAATATCAACTTGCAAGAACAACATCAAGGCTAGCTACCCAGAACTTAATTCCACACAACTTGCATGAAATATATGGCTTTTCATTTATGATCCATCACATTCACTTCCCTGCCAGAAATTTCCAGATTTTGAAGTCCCATGATTTTGTTTTTCCCAAAAAAAAAAGGAAACATATCCGTTGGAACTGCATACTTTAAATTTATATTAAGAAGCGTTTAGTACAACCATTCGTAATGTCAAAAAACAGGTTGGAACTGCATACTTTAAATTTTCCGACCTTTATTACAATCTGACAACAATATATATGCTTGCTTTGAACCAATTATCAACCTTTAGGCGATACATGATTTACTTAATACGTGTGATTTGTATTTGATTGCATGAATTCGAAGATACATGTTTGATCGCATAAATTCGAAGATTATGATTAAGAATGTAAGAAAAAATGTTGATAAAGAAGGGTAAGTGGCAAGTCATCGATTACTAATTTACCAAAAAGGCATAGACAATCGAATCAGTTGGAAACACACTTGTGGACATTAATTTTGTATAATCGTATAATCAATCAATTCTATATGTACACAAAAAGTGAAGATCGAAGTTGCTAAAATGAGAAACTAATTAGGGTCTTAATTTCTTGTTTGAAAATCTCAAGAAGGATAAGAAGAAATCAAATTGTTTGGTATACAGGTGGAGCTCTTCCATGTCCTTGCATGCATTTTCAAGATCTCTAGAGCCTTTTCCTTGGTCTTGCTCCCACTGTCCACTTGAAGCACCAAGCAAAGCTTTGCCACCACACCCAGCTGCAACATTTCTTGCAAAACGGTACTCGTCGCCGAGAACTTGCAAATCGAGAACAGAATCCTCACCGCCCTCTCGCTCGCCACCTTCGAGATCCTCATTATCTTCTTCGAAACCACTGCAAGACCAGCACCATGCTTGAGGAGCTCGGCCCGCCCCTCGGCCGAGCTACAAGCCATGTCGAGCACCATCATTGCCATCTCGTGAGTCCTTCTGTCTGGTGAAGCATCCAGAAGGAGCTCGATCAAGACATTAACGGCTCCGGCTTCCACGGCCTTGATTCGGTTTCTTCCCCAAGGACAGACTTTGATCAACAGTTGCAATGTGGCTTTTGCGGCTTGCGTGGAAATCTGATCTTTCAAGACCTGAACTACTTCGCAGAAGAACTCAGGTCTCAAGTTGATCATCTTCATTGTATCGGCGACTTCAAACATCGATCTCAGCATCATCACGGCGTAAGCTCTCGACTCGTAAGTGCCTCTTTGGATGAGCTTTACCAACGACTCGATGAGCTCGCTTTCTTTGCCTAGAAGACTCTGGAGTGCTGATTCCGAGACTTGAAGATTGTAGAGGACGTTCAGTGCTTCTGCCTGCTGTTCAGTATCTCCTTTAAGGAGTACCGAAGCCAAAAACTCAACCGCGCCGACGGATTCCATGGATCTTTTGTTGGCCTCGCTCTCGGAGGCGATGGATCTAAGCTTGCGGAGGCATTTTGTGACGGACTGTGGCGACCTGGCTGCGTCGTTTAACATCTTGGAAATTTGAGCTTTGCTGACGGGAGGCTTTGGAGTTGGGATCCTCTCGACGCCGTGAGAAGCGTTGAGTGTGCACCAAGCTTGGAGCAACCGCCGGAGAGTGTGGTTGGGGGTCAAGTCGGGGTTGGAAACTACTTGTTTGGTTACGGGGCAGGTGTTGTTCTTGCTGGAGAAAAGCCACTTCTCGATGCTCTCCCTGTCGTAGGTTATCCCCGTCGAGATAGTCACCGGATCTTTCATGATTTGCAGAGAGATTGGGCAGATGAAGAACGATGGAACGTCGATTTCTTCCATTAATTTGGTCGATGAGAGAAGCTAATAGAGAAAGGGTCTGCTGTTGTTGTTGTTGCTGAAGGTGTTGGTTAACGTTGGTTGAAGAAGGATGAAGTTGTGAATGGGGTTGAAGAAGTTATATATAGGTGAGCTGAAGACTGGGATTCTTCAAATATACGAAAGTCAAAACCACGGGAAATACGAGAGCGTTGAGAAGAGAGCAGAAGGGGAGGAAGACTTTTCTAAGGTGGTATTTGAAAGGCTCAAGATTGATGGTCATTATTATTATTATTATTTTCATAATTAAGATGAAGGATTGCAATCGCAACCCTTTTGACTTTCTCTATGTAGAAAAACTTAGCCCCGAGAGCTTTCTCAATTCTGGGTTTCTCTCTCTAACTCGTGCCTTTTACATTCTAAATGCCGACAAACTGTAATGGGGGTGTGGGGGCAAAGCTGTGCTTCTTTGCACAATCTTGGCTGCTGCTGCTCCTACTCCTCTAGGGTTTACTTGGAATTAAAATTGACCAACACAGAGTTTAATTTTGGCACATGGAAGAAAATTTGGACCGCCTGATATATATGTGATCTGGGTGATGAAAGACATGTGCGTTTGTCCTAGTCAATCTCTGAAGGTATATATACGTATGTAAGTTTATATATCTGTACGTACGTAGAAAACGACTCGAAGTATATATTGATTCATTGTTTTTTATCAAATAAGTAAAGGGAGGGTGGTGAATACTTCATACTTGGGGGTCTGATGCCATGGATCCTTATGCACAATCGTTTGCGTTCATTGCTGGAAATGGTAAAACTCCAAAGTAGCAGGTAAATAATATTTCATCGAAAAAAGTTGATAGGTAAATAATAACGGCTAGGAATTATCTAACTAGAAGTAGTTAACGGGGAAACAAACCAGAGGGAAAGTGGAATTCTTCTTCCCCGCAAGCTAGCTTTTCAATAACGATAATACAATAGAATAAGTTCAAACTTTAATTTGTTGAATGAGAATCACTCTACAAAAAACAAAAAAAAGTTGTTGGCCCTGTATAAGTCGCATAAGAATATATATAACGCATTATGAAACGCAAATGTGTATGCATGTTCATTCTAAATCTATTATTACGTGCTAGCTAATTATCATTATTAGTCATGTAACAAAGTTGACTTCTTTATCAAAAAACAAAAAACAAAAATAATAATTAGGATACATAAAAATTTAGACCAAATATTTGTGAGCATGCATGCACGTACGCGTCGATCTTAATTAAAATTTTCGTAATTTGATGACTAAAAGCAAGTTAATTACATCTTCAGCTACGTAGAAGCTCGTATAGTTAAGATAACGGGAAACAATATTACATGGGAATTATGGGACAGTATATTAATTAATAACAACTAGGTTTTGAAGGCAATTAACTTGAACACCACACAGTTGATTTTGTCATCGTACAGTTCAATTAAACATTGCAAACAATGCTAAAACGTAGAACAATGTCTATTAAACCAAAACGAAAAAAAAAACTAGGTCAACTTCATGTTTATTATTTTAATGTGAAGGTCAGGATATATAGATACTAGTTCATAATATTTGTTCACAGTGAAAATGATAGTAACATTTGTAATCACAACTATCATGGCCTTTCCTGTAAACATACTTTGATATTATAGGATAAATATATAAATGAGTATAGAGAGATGAGACTATGTAGTATGTATTATTGTAAGAGCATTTCCAATAGCTTTCTTAAAATTTTTCTAAAATATATTTTGATATTTTAGTTTGGGGTACGGCTATTGCCACCCCACCAAATACTTTGTTCACCCCACATTTCAATTTTAAATAAATATTCTAATACTAATCCCATAATCAAGAATTTTGGTGAAAATATAATATTAAACTAAAATCTATAAAATCTAAACAACAACGATTCTTTACATCTTTACATCGAAAAAAAAACAATTATCTACATCTTTCAAATCAGATTTGAGAATCACTTCAATCTTCAACATGATAGTTAATGTAGTAGGATTGTTCGTTCTTATTTTAATTTTATTTATGACTTCAATATATATATATATACTCATAATCGTAAAGATGGAAATCAAGAAAGAGATCGAGGAGAACATATATAGGATGTGGTTCGAGAAGAATGGAGGTTTGCGTCAAATATATTGATGAGATATTTGTATATATTTTTCGATTTTATCAGATTAAGAAAAAAAAATAAAAACCATATTTTCTCAAAATTTTAAGGGCATAATTGAAACATTAAAGGTAAAAAATAAGGTGTGAGGTGAACTGAGTATTTCGTGGGGTAGAAATAGCCGCACCCTTTAGTTTGTACTGGGAAAACAAAAGTCAAAATATCAAACTCCAACAGCTTTCTTATTTTGGAGATTTTGACATTTATTACTACAATTAAATATTCTACATCATTTTTAATTATAACAAAAAAGAAATATTCTATACCTTATTATAACAATAAAATACTCAATAATATATGTTAATACATCATATGTGAGAGATGGAACATTGGTCATACTCGCCTAATTAGAAGACACATATCGCCACATAAAACTGGTTTGAGCCTTAACTAAACCTAAGAAACCTACACTATTCATTGAGGGTATAATACTAATACACTCTCCAATAAGGGCAAAATGATATTTTTAGGGTGGATGCACCCTATCTCTTTAAATACATGTTTCCATCCCTCATTTGGGTAAGTCTCCATCTTCACCCTATTCATACCTTATCTCTATTCTCATGTGGCTGACTTAGGCATCAGAGGGTCGAAGGCCGGCAAACCCGGTCTTTCCTCTGACGCTCTTTGCTCATTATTGACATGTTGTGGGTCTTGAAAATGGGGCTCTTCCTGCATTCTATGTTATTCATTCTCTCAGAATTCACGCCGAAACAATATATTTTATATTTTATTCTCTTTATTGGAGTATGTGAGAAATTTATGACAATGCTAATTTTAATAATTTGAAGAATGAAGACTTTGTTGCAAATTTGGGGAATGAGTGTTTCATTTTTTTCTCTATTCCCATTTTAAAGAATGAGATGGTGAAGCTGTTGAATCTAAAAACAGCTATATATTTAAAATTAATAAGTTTAAGAAAATGGGGAAGCTGTTGGAGATGTTCTAAGTTTGAAAGAAAAATTTTGTTATCGATGCAGGGTATGAGAATTTTGGATCATTGTTCATTTAAGAATGAGTTTAAGGCAAAATTAGTTTCCACGTCTTTCTTTCACGGAGAATTCGCTCACATCTTCACGAATGACTTAAAAATAGGTGGATCAATTGAAACACAATATTAAATACTCGGATATAAAACCTTGATATGTACTGTTTTATGTAAGAAAGAATATATATATGCTTATTGAAGCTGAATATTTTAGACTTTGGCTTGTATATATTCACTAGTGGAAAAAAGCTTTTAGGCGACAAAATTATTTTAATTCCGTATTCTAAGTAGAACTTAGGAGACGGAAAATGTACTTAGGCGACGACATCATTTTTATAATTTTTTTTATTCTCTTAGGCGACGGAAACGTATTCTGTCGCCTAGCACTACCAAAAATAAAGCTTTAGGCGACGAAACTTAAAAAACCGGGCGACAATTTTTTTTTTCGTCGCCTAAGAGGGAACTTAGGCGACGAAAAAAAAAATCGTTGCCTAAGGAAAAAAAATCGTCGCCTAAAGTTCCACTTTAAGCGACGAAATCAAAAATCGTCACCTAAGGATAAATTTCGTCGCCTAATATAGAAACTAGGGCGACGAAATATTGTTTCGTCGCCTAAGATATTTATATTGTCGCCTAAGTTTTTATTCTTCGGCGACAACTATATTTTGTCGTCGCCTAAGTGTTTTTTAATCCTTAGGCGACGAAACTCAAATCTATCGTCGCCTAAGTGTTTTATTTTTTTATTTTTTCTTGGCCGACGAAATACAAGCATTTCGTCGGCTTAATAACACCTTGACCGAAGAATTACCCTAATTTCGTCGGCCAAGAGTAATCTGAATAATTAAAATAAAATAAAACACATTTAAATTTCATTGTACAAGATTTTTTATTTACCCTTGGGCGACGAATTTAACAAAAATCGTCGCCCAAGTATCATATTGGCCGATGAAATTAGGGTAATTCGTCGGCCAAGATAATCCGAATAATTAAAATAAATAAAGCACATTTAAATTTCATTGTATATGATTTTTTATTTTTACCCTTGGGCGACGAATTTAACAAATATCGTCGCCCAAGTATCATATTGGCCGACGAAATTAGGGTAATTTGTCGGCCAATATAATCCGAATAATTAAAATAAATAAAACATATTTAAATTTCATTGTACACATTTATGTAATTCGTCGAATAGCCGTTTCCGTCCGTTTAGGGGTTTGACCGCGCCGATTGACCGGACGGATCGAGCCCTTATCTTTGTCCGATGGAGCTGAATTTTTGCCCACCCACGTAATTTGTTATGCTGGTCATATCTGACGGTCGGTTTTCAGTTCCTCTTCTCTGATCAACAAAATCACGATATTCTGAATTTTATGATAGAACGCTTGGCCGACGATTTTCTTCATCTTGGGCGACGAGATTTATAGTGAAGAACATCGTCGCCCAAGTAGGGTCTTAGGCGACGATGTTCATAGTTTTGGGCGACGAGATTTATATTGAAGAATATCGTTGACGAGATTTTCTTCATCTTAGGCGACGACATCAAAAAATCGTCGCCCAAGATTATCTTAGGCGACGATTTTGAAAAAACAGGGCGACGATTTTTCTAAAATCGTCGCCCAAGAACGCTAATATAAAAGGCAAAAATTCGGAATCCTAGCCATTCGCGCAGCCGCTCACAAATCCAAGCCCTCTCTCTCTCTCTCTCTCCAAAAATCCACCGAAGCCCTCTCTCTCTCCCTCTCTCCGACCCCGACCCCGCAACCCGACGCCGACCTCGACACCGACCTCGACCCCGACCCCGACCCACAATTTAAGGTATAACCCTAAAACCCTAAATTGGTTATGTTTATGAAAATTTTAATTGTTGTTGTTGTTTGAAATTGTTGAAATTGTTTGAAATTGTGAAATTGTTGAAATTGTTTGAAATTGTGAAATTGTTTGAAATTGTTGAAATTGTGAAATTGTTTGAAATTATTGTTTGAAATTGTTTGAAATTGTGAAATTGTTTGAAATTATTTGAAATTGTGAAATTGTTTGAAATTTGGGTGAAGTACAAAATTATTGCTGTGTTGTGAAATTGTTGGTGAAATTATTGTTGTTGTTGAAATTTAGGAAATTAATGGTAAATTAGGGTAAATTTGTGTAAATTATGGTAGGATTTTAGAGTAAATTATGGTAAATTGTGATGTAAATGATAATTGTAAAATATTAGGGTTTAGGGTTTAGGGTTTAGGGTTTAGGGTTTAGGGTTTAGGATTTGTGGAAATAATTTGTAAATATATTGTAAATGATTAAATAATTTTTGATTAAATAATTAAATAATTTGAATATTTAATTAGTGAATTAATTATAATTGTATGTTTTTAAATATTTACTAACGATAAATTTTTTTTTGAAGCACCTCGCCCGGGTGAACGCTGAGAACCGGCAACAGAACACGACCAACTATCATGCCGGTTCGAGGCCGTTTTCGGCCATCATGGACGACGTGCGGTGAGAGCGGCCAGAGGAGAACCCCTATGTGTGGGGACCTTTCAGAGGGCATATCCTCATTCTGAGGAGGATCTTGTAAGTTCCTTACCTTTTCTAATTTTTAATTTTAATTACATTTTATTAAATGTATATTAATATATTTTTTTAATATATCCAATTAGGCGAGGGTGAGGGAGGCGGAGCAAGAGGTCATGAGAGGCATGGTGAACGACACATGGCCGGGCACGGTAGAGGATGACATGTCAGAGGCCATGTCCAGGATCGACACTTCAGATCCTACCGTTGGGGCGCGGATTATGGCCACTGCCTTCCCGCAGCGTTCCAACAGCTACTACTGCCGGGGTATGGGAGGCGCTGGAAAGGGGATCCTGAAGACGACGCTAGGATTTCAGCACAAGGGAGCCGCCGGAGCCTCAAGCAGATGGACTGAATTTTTGTAATAAATTATTTATAAATTTATAAATTTGTGTTATTTTTAATTAAATTTTAGTATTAGAAAAATTTAAAGAAATGCCGAAAAAAAAATTCCAGCAAAAATTAAAAAAACATTATTTATATATTTAAAAAAATTATTTAAATATTTTTTAAAAAAATTTAAATATATCTTAGGCGACGAAATTGCTAAATCGTCGGTCAAGGACTTACCATATAAGACGACGAAAAAAAATTATCGTCGCCTAAGATGTAGTGATCTTAGGCGACGAAATATTTAGTTTCGTCGCTCCAGGGTTTAAGATCTTAAGCGACGATTTTATTTTCTCGTCGGCCAAGGTGTTAAATCTTAGGCGACGAATATTGTTGGGCGACGAGAAAGTTGTCGTCGCCTAATATATAGGTCTTAGGCGACGAAATTCGTGTCATCGCCTAAGAATTAACTCTTAGGCGACGATGGACTGAATTTTCGTCGCCCAAGTTCTTCACCGACGCACATCTAGCGACGACTTCTTGGGCGACGACATGTAGTCGCCTAAGTACTTAGGCGACGAATTTATGTAACAGGGCGACGATTTTTTTTCGTCGCCCAAGAAGCCTATTCTGGTAGTGTAGGCGACGGAATTATTATTTTTTATAAAAAATAAAATTTATTCACTTAGGCGACGAAAATGACGAAAAAATTTACTTAGACGACAGAATTATTATTTAAAAAAATTATTAATATCTTAAGCAACGAAAGTATAACTTTTCGTCACCTAAGTATCAAAATTTTTAGCGGCTCCTTTTCGGCCAAAAATTTCAGAAAAATTTGTACCAAATATTTGAAAGTTTCCTAATATATTCTCTGATCTCCATCCTTTCCTCAGTTTCTACGCTTACCTCTGCCTCTCCTTCTTCTTCGCCCTCTGCCTCACCTTCTCCATCCTTTCCTCAGTTTCCACGCTTACCTCTGCCTCTCTTTCTTCTTCGCCCTCTACCTATCCTTGTTCTTCGCTTCCTACCTCTCTTTGGTGCCTTCTCTGCCAGCGGACTGCGCGCCTTCTCTGATAGCGGACTCCAGGGGCCTTCTCTTCCAGCGGACTGCGCGCCTTTGTGTCAGCTGAGTCCGCGTGCCTTCTCTTCCATTGGAGTATGCGCGCCTTTTGTGCCAGCTGAGTTCGCGTGCCTTCTCTTCCAGCGGACTGCGCGCCTTCTGTGCCCGTTGACTCCGCGCCCATGTTAATTTTTTTTTCCAGTTTAGTGACGGAATTCAATAAGTCTGTCGCCTAAGGGAAACATAATTTTTTTTTGTCATTAAACAATATCAGTCACCTAAGTACTTAGGAGACGGAAAACATCTGTCGCCTAGGTACTTAGGAGACAGAAAAAATTCCGTTGCCTAAGTAATTTTGACCCGACGAAAACTAATTTTTCGTCACCCCAACACCTACTTCATACCACTTCTGTCGCCTAAGTACTTAGGAGACAAATTTTATTACTTAGGCGACATAATAGTTCCGTCGCCTAAGAGCTTTTTTCCAATAGTGATTGTCTTCACAAAGTATACTTGTATCTTTAATTAACAGATCAATTTGAATCTAATCACAAGTAGAGGAAGCTTCAAATTAAGTGATGAAATGCATGACGCAAGAGCCATCGTTATGCATGCGCGCATGCTTCAAATTAAGTCCCATCAGCTCCTCCATTCCCTAATGCGGCGGTTGTGTATTGGATGGGCAATGATGACTTGACATGCCTCTTCGAGTCAGCCACGGCATATTTTGCTCGCGTGCCCTAATTAAATCCCACCCGGTAAGCCGCTATGCTTAAGTAGTACTACAGCAACTGGAGCTGACCTGCTAGGTAACGCCCACAGGAATAAGAGCTCGAGTGGTCAAGGGTGGATCGGACGTTTTGTGGTAGTATTACGTAGTTGCAAACGTGTGCACGAAGCGTCGACGAGTAGTCCGCCACTGCCAGCCACACCAGCGCCGGTTTGTTCTTATCCATCGATCAACAAGCTAGCTAGCTTTAAAATTTGATGTCGACTGTTCTTTTTTTGAGAAGGATTTTGATTATTCTTGATGAGGCTGGCCGGGGTGAGAGTGAGACTATAAGGAAGTGGACGTGTATGTTTCAGCTTAATTTCATCCCCAATCCTACTCCTGTGTGGACCTGCATGCTTCTTGCCTCTCTCAACTTGCACACTTGCTGTTCTTGAAGCTGAATATATATCCAACTAAGCTAGGTTTAATTTTGAAATTATTAAAAACTTGACGGACATTTCAGTTTTTTGTATTTATTTTTTATTTTTTATAGGATAAACAACTAATATGTTACAACGAGTCTATTGTTAGTCGAATTCACGACTTCTCATTTATAAGGAGAGACTTATAACACTATATCAAACGGTACTGGAAATGTATTTATGTATTAATATATATTGATATTTAAAATGTTCATTCATATTTTATTTGAACAAATAACCTTTACGGTATAAGACCACGACTCAAAACTGAAATTATGAAGTATCAAAACTCTTTTTGAAATTGAAGTAATTAACAAGTTAAGCTTGAGAGAATCTGTGTTTAACAAAATGTCAACCATTTAACCAGTTGCCACATGTACGTAGTGATCAGCCAGTTGTACCTTGCTGGGATTCAATCATATATATTTTCAACCGTTTTGATTTCAGTCAGACTAAGAGTAGTACGTAGATCACGTCACAGGTGACTTTGAAGATTCAACATAATCATCACCGACTGTGGAAAATATGCTTTTATTGTTTCTTTTAATCTTTAACCAAAGCAAATTTTGTGATGTCTTTAGTTTCAATAATTCTATACGATCGTCCAACTGAAAATTTGTCCGTTCGTTCTAAACCTCATTATCAGATTGTTATGATGGGGTTCTGATGCGTCTCTGTGTAAAACGATGAGCTGTTTGATCATTATTGCCATAAAAAGCATTTTATCAAATCAAATTATGGAAGAAATAAAAGACAAATTAAAAACATTTTTAACTACATCTCGGAGAATGCTCCTTGTAAGAGGTACATTAAGGCGATAGTGAAAGTTAGAGTTTGATATATAATGTTCCGATCCTTACTCTAGAGTATGATTATGATCACAGTACGTCCTCCATACAAGAATATAATTGCACTACAGGTACAAGTACCT
The DNA here is from genome assembly GCA_034370585.1 of Fragaria x ananassa. Taxonomy (NCBI): domain Eukaryota; kingdom Viridiplantae; phylum Streptophyta; class Magnoliopsida; order Rosales; family Rosaceae; genus Fragaria; species Fragaria x ananassa. Next base: position 12,835,991 of record CP139753.1, on the reverse strand, counting down.
AAAACTTGCGAAAGATTGTAGAGATTTTTTTAAGCATTTCTTACAAAGTACCTAAAACTTGCGAAAGATTGTTGAGAATTTTAAGCAATCTTTTTGAAATAGAAGTTTAGACATATACTACATGCTGAGATGTGTACGTATCTCTTGGCTTGTGTGAGCTTGGATAACAGTTCATATTAGAAGGTTAGATACAGTTTAACAACGGTTGACTGGCAGATAGTGATCAAAGCAAAAAGAATCTGAACCCTTAACGTACTAGTCCAATTTAATGTAATCATCAAACAAAATATGGGCTGAATTAGCATCGATCAATGGAAGATTTAGTCGACATGGCAAAACTTGAACAATATATGACATTAGCTAAAAGTAAAGTAAATTTTTGTATGATTCAATTAGCAGTAGCTATAAACGTACATTACTAATTAAGATACTTGTCATAATTAAGATTCTTGGGTATACGTACAGAAAAAAAAATCTTTTGTGTGTATGTGTGATATATATACAGGTATAGTTCAGACAAAAAAAAGAAAGATATACAGGTAAAGTATTGTAGAATTTTCCCAGAATCTTTATATGAATTGACAAAATTGACTGTTTCGATTCAGCACAATCTATATATGCTCGTCTTGGGGCAAACTCAAGCCTTTCCAATGAAGTGGATAAGCTACACACATCCAACGAACCAAAATATTTCGTGAACAATTCAACTTGGATAAGCTTTGGAACTATATTAATAGGCCATGAGAGTACCTGACCTCGATCGTTTCCCAAGTACATCATTTCACACAACAACAATGTCAGTTCAGATTGAAAAATAAGGAGAATACGTCGGCGGCAGAGAGATGTCTTCATTCTTCCGTCAATCTAAATGCAACATTTTCTGAGTTTCATATTCAACTTCGACTAAGAACTGAAAGGATTTAAGGTCCACATACATGCATGAAAGCTGGGGGTGCTTTTGCAGTAACCCTAATCCTATAGTGGGATTTTCGTTAGCGAAGAAAACATGTTGTAGTGGGTTTACATCCATTTAGACAGTTCTAGTTCCACCTTGATTTGGCTCACGTGTCGTAAACCTAAAAGCAACGTTAAGAATGTTGGTGTACACTAGGGGTGGCAATTTGGACCCTGGCGATACCAACCAACCATATACCAACCGTACCAAACAAATTGGTATGCCAAGTAGTTGGTAACCGAGTTTTCGGTACAGTAGTACCGTACCAAGTTTTAGAAGTCAGTTGGTACGTGGTACAGATTTTCTCAAAATACAGTATACCATGTACCAACCGAGTTATATTAAAAATAATAAAAAATAATTAAAACTATTAATTATCTAAGTCGTTGATCTGTGGATGAGTGGACCTAACCCGAATCCTTACTCACAGAGACTCACAGAGTCACTCTCGCGCTCGTCTCTCTCATCTCTCAACTTCGTAACACCCCCGCGGCTCCGCCACCTCGACTTCGCAGCACCTCCGCGGCTCCACCACCTCGACTCAGCTTCTCGCCACCTCGCCTCTCACGCTGTTGACTCAGCAGCACCCCCGCGGCTCCGCCACCTCGCCTCTCTCGCTGTCGACTCAGCAGCACCTAAGCTTCTTCCTTTTGCTTCGTTCGGTTTCCATTTGTGTTTTTCATTGTTGATTTCCGCTTGCAGTTCAAGGTGAAATCAAAGACAGCAGCAAGGATTACGGTACGATTTGGAACTCAGATATTTGAGCTTCTTTGTTCTTATTCGATTCTTGATTTTGTTTTGGGAATTGGTTTTTGTTTGCTGGGTTTGTCGATTGGCGTATAGATTTAATCCATAAAACAAGTTTGATTGCATATGTCCATTTATGCATTACACAAATTAAGCACTGGGTTTGATTTATTGAAATAAAGTAATTCCAGTGTTCCAAAACAGGGGTACAATGTACTGTGTACAAAAGATTTGGAATCATCGTAGCCTGTCAATCATGCAATGCATAATTGATTACTAACAATACCAAGTTCATGTTCATGTGTATGATTATGAAGTTATGAGTTCTCTGTTCTGGCAAAATTACTACGCATTATACAGAATACATGATACAAAAAATAATGTGTTTTATGGGTTTACTCCTCGATTCAATTTCATTCTGCTCTCATTTTGCTGGTGGAAACTCGTTTTGACCCTTTTGATCAAGATTTACAATCAAGCTGCTGGTTGTATTCCAAGAATATCAACTCTGAAAAAGGTAGCTCTCTCTCAACTCCATTCCATTTTCCTTTCTCTTTTTTTTTATGCCAAATTGACGATATGATCTTGAAACCTAGGAGTTCTATGTGACGTTCATTAGTCTGATAGCAGTAATTTCAACTCAAATTCAGTTTTTAATTAATGGAATGTTTAATATTCTGTTTGAATTACATATCAGACAGCTGTATAATCAATTGATCATAATTTTTGTGTATTGTGTTGTTGTGTTGTTATAAAATCATAATTCTTGTGTGTGTATATATATATATATATATATTTTCAACTCCATTCCATTTTCCTTTCTCTTTTTTTTTTTATGCCAAATTGACGATATGATCTTGAAACCTAGGAGTTCTATGTGACGTTCATTAGTCTGATAGCAGTAATTTCAACTCAAATTCAGTTTTTAATTAATGGAATGTTTAATATTCTGTTTGAATTACATATCAGACAGCTGTATAATCAATTGATCATAATTTTTGTGTATTGTGTTGTTGTGTTGTTATAAAATCATAATTCTTGTGTGTGTATATATATATATATATTTTTTTTGTTGTTGTGTTTACAGAAAATGCTTTTGTCCAAGGCTTTAAGGCAACAAGAAACACACCTAATAACACCTCTGTTCAGACTGGTGTTTAGCAGTCTAGCTACTCTAGCACTCTCCCGGCCTCATAGCATCCCTCTTTCCCTGCTAATCTGGACTTTTGTGTTTTCATTGGACATGTATTATTTAATTTTCTGTATAAGACTTTAGACGTTCACTACCAGAAGAAAGGCTTTAGCCGACGAAAAAAAAAATCAGGCCGACAAATTTTTTTTTCGTCGGCTAATTAAGTCCACTTTAGCCGACGAAATTAATATTTCGTCGGCTGAATAATTTTTTTCGTCGGCTATAGTTTGTGAACTTTAGCCGACGAAATTTTCAAAAGTTAAGCCGACGAAATTTTCAAAAGTTTAGCCGACGAAATTTTTAAGAGTTTAGCCGACGAAATTTTTAAAAGTTTAGCCGACGAAAAATATAATTTCGTCGGCTATAGTTTGTGAACTTTAGCCGACGAAATTTTCAAAAGTTTAGCCGACGAATTTTTTAAGAGTTTAGCCGACGAAATTTTTAAAAGTTTAGCCGACGAAAAATATAATTTCGTCGGCTAAAGTGTCTTATATTTACAGATTTGGACAACAACTCATCTGGAAAAAGAAAAATTATACGTAGAACCTTCAAATGCAAAAAAGTCGTGAAATAAGATATGACCAGAATGGTGAAATATGTCTACGGTTGAAAAATGACGGTATTCCGGTAAAGTCTCGGTGCCGATAGTTGACTTACCCTTATTATTCACTATGCTGCAGATTTGGTTTTTGGTGTCCGATTGACTATTGTGATACCTTTCCGGAAGTGTAACGGCCCTACGAGTCAAACTCATTGCTATGCCATGACGTATAGGCTTTTTTGGCCATCCGAGTCCGTTTAGGGCTTCAAAATGCAGTTTTCTTATTTTCGATTAGAGTTGACCGTTTCGATCGAGCCCTTAACTTTGTCGAATCCAGTTGAATTTTTTATCATAGACATCTTTCATCAAAATGATCATATCTGACAGTCGAATTTTGGTTTGTGAATTTTAGTCATCGGAATCACAACGTGTCTATTATTTACCGTTATTCGGGTTTATGGGGAGCCCTATCGTCGGAAGGTAAATGTCTCAAAATTTTTATATGGGCAGTTGCGTCTCATCTACGTGAGAGTTTTTTGTATGGAAGGTTTGACCAAACTACTTAATATAGAGGGAGATATGAGCGTTTTCGTGTGATAAGTGACGATGGATTATGGTTGACCGTTTCGATCGAGCCCTTAACGTTGTCGGATCCAGTTGAATTTTTTACCATAGACATATTTCGTCATAATGATCATATCTGATGGTCAAATTTTGGTTTGTGAATTTTAGTCATCGGAATCACAACGTGTCTACTAATGTTGTATAACTTGTTTAGTCGGTTATACAACTTTGTGAACCAACTCTACATAGGAAGCAAAATTATTAAAAATCTCGTGAAATAAGATGTGTTCAGAATGGTGAAATACGGCTATGGTTCAAAAATCACGTAAATCGGGTAAAGTCTCGGAGCCGATAGTAGCGGTCAACCCTATTTACCGTTATTATTTCTTATGGGGAGCCCTATCGTCGGAAGGTAAATGTTTCAAAATTTTTATATAGGTGGTTGCGTCTCATCTACGTGAGAGTTTTTCGTGTGGAAGATTTGACCAAACTACGTAATATAGGGGGAGATATGAGTGTTTTCGTGAATTTATAGACTTTAGCCGACAAAAATATATGAAAAGTCGTCGGCTAAGATTGTTTTTGCCGATGAATAACCTAATATTTCGTCGGCTATAGTTATTTTTTAATTTTTTAATTACATACTATAGCCGACGAATAACCTAATATTTCGTCGGCTATATTATTTCTGTTTCTCAAGTTTGATCATCACAATGCAAATGTATACAAATACTTTTAGCCGACGAATTTCAAAGGTTGAGCCGACGAATTTCCAAGTTTTAGCCGACGAAATTGGTACCTTTGGCCGATGAAATTTTCAAAGGACTTTAGCCGACGAAAATATAAGAAAAGTCGTCGGCTAAAGTCGAAAAATTTTTGAAATTTTCAACAAAAATGTTTTGGCGGTCAACCAAAATTTTCAAAGGACTTTAGCCGACGAAAATATATGATAACTCGTCAGCTAAAGTCGAAAAATTTTCAAAATTTTAAACCAAAATTTTTTGGCGGTCAATCAAAGAGTTTAGCCGACGAAAATAAAGAATTTCGTCGGCTAAAGTTCTTTATATAGCCGCAGAGTAGGGTAATTAAATATCCTCCTCCTCCTCCTCCTCCACACAACCACCTCAAATAAACCACCTCACGTGCGACTCCCACAACCACGTGACCTCCCTCGACCTTTCCGGCTTGAATCTCTCCAGGTATCTCTCCCCCGATATCGCCTTCCTTGTCTACCTCTCCAATCTCACCCTCGCCGAGAACAACCTCTCCGGTCCCATCCCGCCTGAGATCTCCGCTCTCCGCCTCCTCAACCTCTCCAACAACGTCTTCAACCGCACGTTCCCGTCGGAGCTCTCCAACCTCACTAACCTCCGTGTTCTCGACCTCTACAACAACAACCTCACCGGCGTGTTCCCGGTTTCGGTGGCTCACATGACCAACCTTCGCCATTTGCATTTGGGTGGCCGAAAATTTAGCCGAAAGTTTCTGCAGTTTTTTTTTTCAAAACCCAGCAACTTTAGCCGACGATATTCAAATACTATATTCGTCGGCTATAGTTATTTTTATTTTTTTTTAAATTTTTTATAAGGTTTAGCCGACGAATAACCTAATATTTCGTCGGTTATAGTTATTTTTAAATTTTTTTTAAATTTTTTTTATAAGGTTTAGCCGACGAATAACCTAATATTTCGTCGGCTATAGTTATTTTTAAATTTTTTTTATAAGGTTTAGCCGACGAATAACCTAATATTTCGTCGGCTATAGTTATTTTAAAATTTTTTTTATAAGGTTTAGCCGACGAAATATTTTATATTTCGTCGGCTATAGTTATTTTTTAAATTTTTTTACAACGTTTAGCCGACGAAATATAAAATATTTCGTCGGCTATAGTTATTTTTTATTATTTATTACGCACTTTAGCCGACGAATATTTCGTCGGCTATAGTCCCAGACTATAGCCGACGACATTTTTTTGGTCGGCTAAAGTGGGACTATAGCCGACGAAAAAAAAAATTTCGTCGGCTAAAGTCATCACAGACGGCCTTTTCCCGACGACACTATAGCCGACGAAGGGTCGTCGGCTAAGGTCTTAGCCGACGAATTTTTTTAACAATTTTCGTCGGCTAAAGTACTTGTTCTGGTAGTGGTTGTTGGCCTGTTGTATTTGAACTTTTGAAGTTTTGATCTTGCTTGTTTATGCATTTGAAATTATATGATGTGTGAAACTTTGAATGTGTTTGAACTTTGAATAGTTTGATAATTGATAGAAGTTTGGTATATGCCCAAAAAAATGATTTAAATGAACTGGGCCTTTCAGTTTGTTGGGCCTCAATCTAAACTTGGTAGAGACCCAATACCAACTGTACCAACCGAGTACCAACCGTATCAACTAAATTGGTATACCAACTTTGACGGTTGGTTTTGGTACAAGATTTTGTTTACCAATCTTAAGTTGGTTGGTACATGGTATTGGAAAATAGAGTTGGTATACCTACCAATGCCAGCCCTAGTGTACACACACACACACGTATATATCCCTTTCAATACGAGATTTTTTTTGTTCATTTCTAGTGATAGATCATTTAACGAACTTTTCGATCACAAAATCAAATCTCTACCATTTAGTTCGTTGAACTATATAAGTAGATTATTTCTACAAATCTTCAGAAAATTTGGTGATCGTTAAGTCATCCAAATGAGAGATTTATTTTTAATAATCTTGAACGAGATATGTTTGACATAAGTGTTAAGTTTTTTGTTTTAATTTCAGCCATCTAAACGCATTAAAAAACAGATCTAATGGTGTGAAACTATCCCTAGAAATGAACAAAAAAGGGATCCCTCATTGGAATTTTCTCAGGTGCGGATGTCCGCAATTATTCTTACAGTGCAGATTTTCACTTTACACTCACTTTTCAATCAAATTTTCACATCCCCACCGTCTAGTCTTTAGATACTAATGTATAGATCATCTTTGTAAATTTTCAGCCAATTTGGTTATCATTAAGACACTCAAACTCGATTAAAACAATGGATGAACATAATTCCTGTCAAACTTAAACTGTTCATGTTTATAACTGAAAAACGCAGTTTTGAGTGCTTTAATGATAACCAAATTTGCTGAAATTTTGCAGAGACGATCTATACATTAACATCTAAATACTAGACGGTGGAGATATGAAAATTTGATTGAAAAGTAAGTGTAAAGTGAAAATCTGTACCGTACGAATAAATATAGACATCCGCAGCTAATAAGCTCTGTACACACACACACACACACAGAGTCCGGATTAGAGGCGGACGTTTGCACGCCCTTAAAGTGCGGACCTTCCTCCGTTCTCCACCGTTCGGTGTCGGTGACGGCACGCCTCCACCCGAGCGGACTCCAAAGGCGTCCCCGATCACTTTCTCTCTCCGGTGAGTCCGCCGAATTTCAGTTTTCCGACGAGATCGATCTTGTCTGAAGTTTTGGGTGGAGGTTGCAGCCCAGACCTTCAAATCGATCTCGTCAGCAAGAGAAAATGATCGGGGGCGCCGCTGGAGTCTGCTCGGGTGGAAGCGCGCCGTTGTCAGAGCCGTCCGGTGGAGAACGGAGAGACATCCGCACTTTAAAGGCTGTACGGACGTCCTCTTCGAAACGGCTATATATATATATCCTTAAATGATATCACATTGTGCCTAGCTAAACCATCAGTTTGAGAAATCGCCCTCATGATCGACCTCAATATTTACATAACATCCACATGGTGTTTTGAAATATTAGTATTTGGCTAGGCCCACAAAGTTCTTAGCCTAAGTCTATGCATGTTGAGATATGCAACCACCATACCAGTTGCTCTCATGGAATACTGCCACCAACCTTTCACCATGCACACCTCTTACTTTGCTATCCAAAACCAGTGCTGACCAACCCAGATCTGAACTGGACAGACCAAACTCAGAGCTTCGATCTACATGTACATCTTAGCCTAAGTCTATGCATGTTGAGATATGCAACCACCATACCAGTTGCTCTCATGGAATACCGTCGCCAACCTTTCACCATGTACACCTCTTACTTTTCTATCCAAAACCAGTGCTGACCAACCCAGATCTGAACCGGACAGACCAAACTCAGAGCTTCGATCTACATGTACATATAAGAACAAGGATATATATTGCAAATATATATTCATATAAATCTAATTTATAACTAAAATAAATAATTATAATTGTAAAATCAAGAACAAAAGATGAACATGAAGAACATCAATGTTACCAACTCGGATGTAGGAGGAGAGGAAAAAGTTGAAGTCGAGTCGTGTGCGCACTTTCCTTAAGACAAATTATCCCTCTTCTATCAGTGCAAAAGGCCTGATGCCACTTGTCTCCTAAGATACAACGACTGCTTGTGCTTTTGGAGCTACACTGCTACTAAGAATACCCGACGAACTTGTTGTACCTTCTTTCTATCACTAGAAAGCTAAAACTAGAGAAAGAGAGAGAGAACTCAAGAGAGGAGGAGAAGATTTTGAGTTGGTGTATATAGAATGAGGGAAACCTTATTTATACATGAGGAAACCTTAGAATTACTTGAATGTCATGAATATGAATTCATGAGTTACAACCCTTTCACCTTTGGTGTAGTTAAAATGTCGTAATGTTACAACCTTTCATAACACCATATCCATTCCATTTAACATCTTATGATACTACAGAATCCAAACAACCATGGAAAATGAAAAGTATAAAACTATTTCAAGTATTCAACTTTGGGTGACTATTCTCATTCACCCTATATCCCATTTTAATTATCCAATTTAAAATGGTTAAATAAAATAGTGATTTTCACCATTTTTTCCAACAATTCCCCACATGAATGAAATTGGCGACCAAAGACTCGATAGACTTGGTGATAGATTTCTACGGTTTAAACCTGCTTAGGAAAGGTAGGTTTTACCCTTTGAACCTTCTCTTGTGAAAGTATGCATAATTTACTAACTAGACAGTAGACGCGATGTCTTTGAACTGTTCGTAATTTGTGTAAATGATAACATACCTCACACAGGAGTCTTCCTGGTACTTTACAGTTCTCATTTTTGTGTCCATTTTGGCCCTGGATACGCGTCAGGTTCTGCAAGAGTTTTGATAAGAATTGTGCCCTAAACAATTACTTTAGAAGCAGCCCGACTTCTCTCTTGCATAGGTGATTTATTAATTAAGAATAACTCGTGTTACTCCGCTCAAATTTTCGACACATAAGAATTATTAAAAGTTGTCGCTTAACCTCATTCCTTATGGGCATCATTGTTTTCATCATAGGAATGGACATGAGGAAAATCCTCACAGTGATCTGACATGGTCTCTTCTATTTGGTTGTCCCTTTAGAACCTAGATATTGGGATCTCCAGTCACCTAGGTTGGGTGTTCACTGCAAAGAATTTTAATTTATAGGCTTTAGTCCCATTCCCCTCGATGATTTAGCAACTAGCTCTTTGTTTAACCCTTTGGTTAACGAATCCGCAATATTATCATTTGACTTCATATAGTCAATAGAGATAACCCCAGTAGAGACACTACAAGAAAAATTGTCCTAGCCGACGGAAACAACTCGTCGCCTAAGACCTACTACTCGTTGCCTAGGATCATGGACGACGGATTGTTCATCGTCTAAGTTCAATTGCCTAAGTGGTGTGAGGTAGACACTTAGGTGACAAAAATTAAGTAAGTCGTCGAGTAAGAGTGTTCCTACCCGACGAATATTTTCTTACCTTATCGACAAACCGATTCGTCGATAAAAATCCATGTCGACGAAACGGTTGTGTCGGACAGTTTCTTACACGACGAACACAAAATTTTCCTTAGCCGATGAAAAGGTCGTTGGTATGTACGTTTACCTACAGAATATTCGTCGGTAAAACTTTAAACCGACAAATTCGTATCAGTTCTTAAGATTGTAAGAACAAGGTTAGATATTGCAAATATATATTCATATAAATCTAATTTATAATTAAAATAAATAATTATAATTGTAAAATCAAGAACACAAGATGAACATGAAGAACATCAATGTTACCAACTCGGATGTAGGAGAAGAGAAAAAAGTTGAAGTCGAGTCGTGTGTCTCACACACTTTTCTTAAGACAAATTATACCTCCTCTATCGGTGCATAAGGCCTGATGGCTCTTGTCTCCCAGGATACAATGACTACTCGTGCTTTTGGAGCTGCACTGCTACCAAGAACACCCAACGAACTTGTTGTACCTTTTTTCTATCACCAAAAAGCTAAAACTAGAGAAAGAGAGAGAACTCAAGAGAGGAGGAGAAAATTTTGAGTTGGTGTATATAGAATGAGGGAAGAGGTCATCTATTTATACATGAGGAAACCTTAGAATCATTTGAATGTCATGAATATGAATTCATGAGTTACAACCCTTTCACCTTTGGTGTAGTTAAAACCTTGTAATGTTACAACCTTTCATAACACCACAACCATTCCATTTAACATCCACTCCATTCCATTTAACATCTTATGATGCTATAGAATCCAAACAACCATGGAAGGTGAAAAGTATAAAACCGTTTCAAGTATCCAACTTTGGGTGACTATTATCTTTCACATCCTATAACCCACTTAAATTATCCAATTTAAAATAGTGATTTTCACCATTTTTTCCAACACTACACGTAGGCCAAACTCAGACCAACAACATCCGGTCTATACACACTAACTACATGACATTATAGGACCAACGAATAGCTAGCCCTAACACCTTCAAAAACCAGTCAACAATGCCGCCATGATGGTGTGCTGTCGCACAAGATCTGACAACAGATGGAGAAGGCCAAGCGCGTTAGGGTTTTTGTGGAGGGAGAGGTTTTCTTTCTTGTTGTATTGAATTACCAATTCAATTTTTTATTGGATAAACAACTAAAATACAAGTGTATCGTGAGTCGTACTTACAACATCTCACTTATAAAGAGGAGACTATGCCATTAGACCAATCGGGTAATCAGTTATGGACAGTTACCGATTCATCTTAAAGAGGAGACTATGCTATGAGAATGATTGTGAAAAATCGACGACAATACACCAAGGCAGCAAGCTGCCGTGTATTGGTAGTGTTATAGTGTCCCTGATGTGTGCTATGCGTGCTGGGCAGCTTCTTGGGCCCCTAAAGAGCCCCTGCTGTAGCTTGACGCAGGATACCGAGCCCTAATGCCAGTTGTGAGCCCTTAAAGGACCCCTGCCTCAAGCTGCCGAGACCTGCCATAGGCAGCACGCCCCTAGCGAGCCCCTGCCGAGCCCATGCTAGCAGAAGGGCCCTTGCCGCGCCGTGGCCGCGCCCTTGCTCTTCGCTGGGTGCCACTGAGCTTCACTGAGCCCCGGCCGCACCCCTGTGCGCTGCTACGCCTACCAAGCCCCGGACAAGTGTGGATATCAAAAAGGACTCATTCCGTGTTAAAGAGGAGGATGAGAAAGTCCTTGGAGCAAAAATTATGTACCTAAGCGCTATCTGAGCTCTCCTAAACTTGGTACAATGCCCAAGACCAGACATTGCATTCTCAGTAAACTTGTTAGCTAGGTTTAGCTCTGCGCAAACGCAACGTCATTAGATTGATATTAAGCACATTTTTAGGTACTTGAAGGGTTCAATTGATTTGAGCTGTTTTTCCCTTACAAAATTGAAGTTGAGAACATGAATGTTGTTGATGTTTCAATTGAAGATTGTATTGTAGGCAGTTTACCCGAGCCCCTAAGGGCCCCTGGCATGTCGGGCAGCAGGTTGGTAGTGCAAGGCAGCGCCCAGCGCGCCCCTGCCGAGCCCTTGCCACAGTCTGCCTAAGCAGGTAGCGCGCATCACGCCCCTAGCGCGCCCCTGCCGCGTCCTGCCGAGCCTGCCGTAAGCTAGCGCGCCCCTGCGAGTGCAGTGCTGTAACCGAGCCCTTGCCGCGTACTTCTGAGCCCCTACAGGGCCCCTACGTGTTGTCTAGGGCTTCTAATGCTGCAAATGAGCAAATTTTGGCTCCCAACCAAAATTCAGCTTCCAAAGCTCCTTCTAGCTCAAAATTGACGCAATGTGGCATTGTCCCTTATGCTGAGACACCTAATAATATGTTAGTCGGTTTTACAGATGCTGGATATTTGTCAGACTCACACAAATGACGTTCTCAAACTGGGTATTTGTTTACCATGGGAACTACAACAATTTCTTGGAGATCTAACAAGCAAACCCTTGTTGCTACTTCCTCGAATCATTCAAAGATTATTGCACTACATGAAGCAGTCAAAGAATGTGTTTGGCTTCGCTATGTAATAACTCATATTCGAGAGTCCAGTGGATTGACATCTACCACTAAAGCACCAACTTGCATCAATGAAGATAATGCGGCATGCATTGAACAAATGAAGTTGAGATTCATTAAGGGTGATAATACTAAACATATCTCGCCTAAGTTCTTCTACAATCAGCAACAACAACAGCTTTTGAATATCCAGGTAAACCAAGTGAGTTCCGAGGATAATGTAACAGAATTGTTTACCAAGTCTCTACCCAAATATACTCTTGAGAAACATGTGTGAAGTATTGGTATGCGTCGCTTATCTGAACTCCATGATTGATTGATTATCAGAGGGAGTTGATTATGTAGAAATCAGGGGGAGTCTACGACACATGCTTTACATTTCAAGTTGTAGTGGCCGTGTTGTGCTCTTTTTCCCTTCGACCAAGTCTTTTGTTTTTACCTAAGTGGTTTTTGTTTTACATGACAAGGTTTTTACCGAGACAATGTTCATGTGTAATGTGATTATGGTACGCGATACAAGAGAGAGTGTTGAAGGAATTTACATTCCTAACCTTGATTATGTGTCTTGACCGAATCTTCAACTTATTAGACTAGAATATCTATTAGATATCAAACCCTAATTTACAGGGATTCTCTATGTAATGCCTATATAATTCCATGATATTAATGAGATGAGTAGACTTTTCTCTCTCATATTCTCATACTCTACAACAGTCTTTAATTTCAAAATTAGAATAATTATAGGGTGAACTAAGGAAAATAAAATGATAAGATAATAATAACCGCATTCAACGTGAATTAATGGTTTAAAGTTAAAACGATTTCTGAAACTCTAGATGAAGAATATTTCATAAGCCAAAAATAAAATATTAAGTCTACTGTTGTCCATACTCTTCTTCGTAGGGCAATCCCAGAAGTACTAAACAATAATATGGGGTGGATTTAATTATTGCCTTTAATATTATGAGTAAATGACACTTTAGTACTAATTTTAAAGGTTTATTGCCCATTCTAATGAAAATCTCTTTACCAACCCCATTCCAATGAATTCTAATAAAAGGACGTCAATACCCTCACCCTAATTTAACTCTTTTTCTCCTTTTTTTTTTTTTCCGATCAGTAACTCTCTCTCTCTCGGAATCCAGATCGGATCTGAGGACCGGACTCACTCCACTGCTACTCCTACGCTCTCTCTCTCTCAACCTCCTCCTCCAGAGGCTTCGCGACTCACCTCAGCCGCCACCGTCATCCGCCGCATCCCCTCCACCGCCACAAGGACTAGCTCAGCAAGCGGCGGAGGCCGACTCGGAGTGAGTCGAATCAGCTGCTGCTGCTTCGACTTGGTGGTTCCGATTCGGAGCAACGCCTCCTCGGAGGGGAAAAGGAAGAAGTGCGACGAGTGGCGGTTCGATTCCAAGAAAGAGAGAGGCTTCGCGACTCACCTCAGCCGCCACCGTCATCCGCCGCATCCCCTCCACCGCCACAAGGACGAGTTCAGCAAGCGGCGGAATCGAACCACTACTTTGATTTTCACCTTCCCTCTCCTCTCTTCTTCTCTCTCTCTTTATCTATCTCTTCCTACCCTCGTGATTGTGATTTCACGCCCCATGAGAGTTCAACCTCTCTTGAACTAGGTAGTCTCATCTCTCTCTCTCTACGTATCTTCTTATGTTTCGTTTGTGTTCACTGCTTTGTTTTGTTCTTGGTATTATTTATTGCTTGTAGCCTTGTACTTGGTTTCGATGTGGTTCCATATATAGTATAGCTTGATAATTGATGTGAATCAAAGCCTAACACGAAAACCCATTTGCCCAGGATTAATCTTTCACGTGGGTTCTTGACGTTTTTCGAGCTCTTCAATGGAGGTTAGTTCATTACTGATTTTATGTCCATGTTCAATGCTCGTTTTCATTGTGAGGTAGCTGTTTGCATTGTTGTTATTGTTTGAGTTGTTCTGCTGTTTGATATGAGCTAAATTTTGGTGCTTGGTATGAGATTATGGAATCACAGTTTGGGTTTTGTGTACAAGTCGGGTCTGAGTTGTGGTTGGTTTGGTTTCGATCCCATAAACTTTGTGTGTTGGTTTGGTTGTTTGATTTGTGATTGCATAGTACCTTCTCTTAGCTTTGAAGAGTGGACTCAACGTTTGGTTTCAGATATTTTTGTCGGCTGTTGTTTTGTCACATAACGTCTTGATTATTGCTTTGACATGGTAGATGGGGTTTGGTGTTGTATCTTAGATGAATATGGATCTGGTTCAGTTATGGATTTTGGTTTTGTGCTAGTGAAATCCTCTGATTGTATTACAGATGTGGCTGTGCTTAGAGTGATCAGATGTGGATGTGCTTAGTTGGATTTTCTAGTTATATGAGACCAGATAATTAATGGGTTTGTAGAATACATGCAGTTTGTGAGTTTCAGTGGGTGATCAAGATAATTTTCCTCTCAAATATTGGTTTTGCTTCCTTGAATTGTGAGAGGAGTTTGATTCTGTTTTGCAAGTTTACTACCCCCAGTAAAAGTTTACTAGGGGTAGTAATCTTTATTTTTTCGCATCTAAGTTGATTTTTCTCCTTTTCAGTGTGAATTATGACATTGGAGTTGCTGTTTTGTAAGTTTACTACCCCCAGTAAAAGTTTACTAGGGGTAGTAATCTTTATTTTTTCGCATCTAAGTTGATTTTTCTCCTTTTCAATATGAATTATGGCATTAGAGCTGCTGTTTTGCAAGTTTACTACCCCCAGTAAAAGTTTACTAGGGGTAGTAATCTTCATTTTTTCGCATCTAAGTTGATTTTTCTCCTTTTCAATGTGAATTATGGCATTGGAGCTGTTGTTTTGCAAGTTTACTACCCCTAGTAAAAGTTTACTAGGGGTAGTAATCTTCATTTTTTCGCATCTAAGTTGATTTTTCTCCTTTTCAGTGTGAATTATGGCATTAGAGCTGCTGTTTTGCAAGTTTACTACCCCTAGTAAAAGTTTACTAAGGGTAGTAATCTTCATTTTTTCGCATCTAAGTTGATTTTTCTCCTTTTCAGTGTGAATTATGGCATTGGAGCTGCTGTTTTGCAAGTTTACTACCCCCAGTAAAAGTTTACTAGGGGTAGTAATCTTCATTTTTTCGCATCTAAGTTGATTTTTCTCCTTTTCAATGTGAATTATGGCATTGAAGCTGCTGTTTTGCAAGTTTACTACCCCCAGTAAAAGTTTACTAGGGGTAGTAATCTTCATTTTTTCGCATCTAAGTTGATTTTTCTCCTTTTCAATGTGAATTATGACATTAGAGCTGTTGTTTTGCAAGTTTACTACCCCCAGTAAAAGTTTACTAGGGGTAGTAATCTTAATTTTTTCGCATCTAAGTTGATTTTTCTCATTTTAAGTGTGAATTATGGCATTAGAGCTGCTGTTTTGCAAGTTTACTACCCCCAGTAAAAGTTTACTAGGGGTAGTAATCTTCATTTTTTCGCATCTAAGTTGATTTTTCTCCTTTTCAGTGTGAATTATGGCATTGGAGCTGCTATTTTGCAAGTTTACTACCCCCAATAAAAGCTTACTAAGGGTAGTAATCTTCATTTTTTCTCATCTAAGTTGATTTTTCTCCTTTTCAGTGTGAATTATGGCATTGGAGCTGCTGTTTTGCAAGTTTACTACCCCCAGTAAAAGTTTACTAGGGGTAGTAATTTTCATTTTTTCGCATCTAAGTTGATTTTTCTCCTTTTCACTGTGAATTATGGCAATGGAGCTGCTGTTTTGCAAGTTTACTACCCCCAGTAAAAGTTTACTAGGGGTAGTAATCTTCATTTTTTCGCATCTAAGTTGATTTTTCTCCTTTTCAGTGTGAATTATGACATTGGAGCTGCTGTTTTGCAAGTTTACTACCCCTAGTAAAAGTTTACTAGGGGTAGTAATCTTCATTTTTTTGCCGGTATGCTTCCGGCAAGATCCGGTGGGTTCCGGTGACATTTTTTTCAAAAAAATCCAATGAGACTCCGGCTTCTCCGGCGATTTTCCGATCACCATCAATTTTCCGGCGACCGGTGACCGGAATCTGGCGGCCAGTGTCCGGTGACCGGAATCCGGCAGCCGGTGTCCGGTGTGCTTCCGGGAAAGTCTTCCCTTCTTCTTTTTCATTTTTTCTCTTTAAATAAAGGTTAAGGGTAAAAAAGTCTTTTAAAATATCATTTTATTATATTTTAATAAAGATTTGTGTATTTGGGCTTAAAATAAGTACCTTGTATTCAAATGGGCTAAGAAAAAAGATTATCATTGAAATGGGGTTTGATTTTTTCTATTTTGTGCATTAGGGCTTTTTCCCTAATATTATTGACCAAAAAAAATTATTGCCTTTAATATTAAGCAAAAGTCATAGACCGGCACCCGTTTGTTACAATCACGTATTATTGCCAGAAGTGTGCTCATTCTGATTCTTTCATACATTCAATTTGTATTGTCTAACAAAATTCGTTTAGTTAATATGGATAAACAGTTTAAATAAATAGATACAAAGATCATATATCTATCAATACATGTATTAACGATTAATGTGATACAAGAAAATTATGTTCAATCATCATTAAATTAGAACTATATGAATGCATATATTTGTCATACTTGCATATAAATCTAATGGTATTTGAATATAATTTGCTTCATCACTTATTGACTAGATGAATAAATACCATGTTCTATATATATCATCAATATATATCATGACCTGTGACAGAGCTCCGAGGAAAACAAGGTGAGTTCTTCCACTCACCAGAATGTGAACTAAGAATTTCCCTTGCTTTTTCTTTCAAATATGGAGCACAGTCGACTTGGATCAACATTATAAGCTTCTTCACTGCTCCAAACTCCAACATTTCCTGAAGCACCATCTTATTTCCAGAGTACTTGCTCATCAAGTAAAGGATCAGAACAGCTCGATCGTCGGCCGCCTGCGAACCCTTCAAGATCCTATCGGACACTACTAATATGCTTGCTTTATGACCAAGAAACTGAGCTCTCCCTTCCGCACAAGAACACAAATGGAATAGTATCCCCAAAACGAGCTCAGTAGTTTTCTTTTCGTGAACTGCACCACCTAATTCGAGCTCAACGAGCTCATAAACTGCGCCGGATTCAACCAATTTTATTCGATTGCTTCCGCAGCGACAAGTGTCTAGCATCACTTGTAGAGCCGCATTAATGCCTTGTTGCGTGACGGCACCATTTCTCAAAACCCCTAAAATGTTCCTGAAAAATTCAGGGTTGAGAGTTTCTAGCACGCTTGAACTCACCTTCTGAATCATGGACTTGAGCACCAACATGACGTGCGTGTTCACCGCGATTTGGTTCTCCATCTCGCGGCTCAAAACCCACGTCAACGAGTCCATAATGTGATTGTTATCTAACAAAAGATGATTTAATTCATCGGGTGGAATCCGAACAAAGTGAAGCACGCTGAGAGCTTCTTCCAGACCATCAACCCTACCATTTTTATAACATGTTACGATGAATAACAGCATTGTTTTTGCCACACCGGCTTCCGCCATGTATTTTAGGTTACCTTCGTTTTCGGTAGCAAGCAGCTCCAGTTTTCGAACGATTTTCAGCTGGAACTGCGGGTCTGGAAAGTCCTTGAGCAGCTTCACGACTTGAGCTTTGCTGAGAGGTGGTTTCGGAGTCGGAATTAAATTCACTCCTTTAGAGGCATTGTCTGTGCACCACGCCTGGATCAAACGGCGTAACGTGTGATTAGGAGTTAACTCGGAGTCTTTGGGAAGATGCTGTTTGGTTACAGGGCAGGTGGTGTTCTTGGCGTGGAATAGCCAGTGCTCGATGCTGTCTCGGTTGTATGTGATGCCTGTAATGGCTGTTACAGGGTCTGTCATGATCTGAAGGGATATAGGGCATACGAAATACTGAGGAACATCAATATCTTCAGCCATGAATGTGCAGAAGGAAGTTGAGAGAGTGAAGGAGGAAGAAGTACCCTTTGGGTGGTTGAGGTGGTAAGTCAGGTAAGAGGATGCGGTTTATATAATGACCAAAGAGAGTGGACTGGTCATGATATAATTGGTGATGGTAATACTAATCTATTCAAAGGCAGGTTGGGCGGTCAAACGAGAAAAGTTGTGGGCAATGATCAAAGTAATGAAATGAACACGGAATGAGTAGTATAGAGCAAAATTTGGATTTGTGGACCCCTTTTGAAGCCCTTTTTAAATCTAAGTCAAATGTATACATGAGCATCTCGGTAATGTTAACCAGAAAACCAAACAGTTCTCATCTGATCGACATCATTTTTCATCTTTTAAATTCATTTGGTATCTCTTCGTAAATTTACTTCTCATATAAGAATAAAAATCAAATCATAAATTTTACGAAATTTGACCAGCTCGATATTGGTTGACCGTCTTTGTTGAGTTGTTGAGTAATGTCTTTATATCAAGTTCACTCCTACTCTTTTACTGTATTTTTATTTTTAGCTAAATAAATAGCGAGAGACAAGTAGTAAATCTTAAAAGTGATGCTCTAAAATTATATTTGATGGAATGGTATTACTTTGACACTAAATAAGTACATAAGCTACATAACAAATCAATCAAAACAAAAAAAAAACAAAAAAAGATGAGATACTCCGCTTTTCATAGTGTCTTAGGGTTTCCAACCAAAAAGTTTCTACCAGCAGTGAAGAGCAATGTGCTTCCCTAACCATCCAGTGGTGGGCTATCGACGACGGCGGCTCAGAGAGGAAAGTTCTTCTCAAACAGTGGCGGCCATGGATTCCTAACTGTTCTAAGCCCTCAGCCGTAGTTGTTCTTTGCGGTTGAGGAGGTTCTAAATGGAAGAAGACTGATTTTTGGGACATCAGAGGAACCAACCGAAGGTGGTGCTTTTGAGTCGATGGTTCTTATTACATCAATAACAAGATTCGATGCCTGGCCTCAAGAGAGGATGGCGGTTTTGAAAATCCCATCAGACAGTGCCCAATCTAGAATGGTTGATGCACTTGATGGTAGAGGACGAAAGGTTACAAAGGTGGTGGTTCTAACGTCGACGATCAATGTGCCGATAGAAGAAATTTGGCAACCGTCGGACATGGTTGCTAACCGATTTGGCAGCTGGACGTGACTGTTAACGGAGCTCTCCCAAATGGGTTTTGGGCCTGAACTCGGGTTAATGGGC
Organism: Fragaria x ananassa; assembly: GCA_034370585.1. Classification (NCBI taxonomy): domain Eukaryota; kingdom Viridiplantae; phylum Streptophyta; class Magnoliopsida; order Rosales; family Rosaceae; genus Fragaria; species Fragaria x ananassa. Next base: position 12,816,537 of record CP139753.1, on the reverse strand, counting down.
CTGGGTTTGAGCCCCAATCCGCAAATTTTGGGCTTATTGGGTTAGTTTTATTCCCTTGGGCTAGAGTTGGGTCTTCTGGGCCCACCTTTTGGCTCAATGGGGAATAGACAGTTCAAGAAGTCTAAGCTTAAATGGTAAGTGTTAGTGCATGGATAGCCTGACAGATTGTGCGAGCTAGATGCAGCGAGATGATTTCATATGACTTGGAATACCGCAATTAAGTGTCTTATCTCTGGTTTTATGTCTCTCTAGTATCTTGTATGTAACTAGTTTTATCCTTTGCTAGGCTCATAAATAAATGAACTAAATGTCTAATGTAATGGCACTATTGTGCCATATGTGGTCATTGTACTCATATCATTCTGGCATTTGTTTTTATAAATGTTATATTATTTAAAAAAAAATTATATTGGATGACGTCTGAGTTTTGGCATTGCCACTGAGACCATCGGTTAGAAACTAATACGTCATAAATTTTATTGTATTACAATTACAAAAAACCTACTTCTTACAGATAGTGACTTGAGCAAAAATTTAAAATATAATATAGAAAAAGCCTTATTAGAATATTGCCTTACGATTTTCTGGTTTCGGTTCGCATTCCCTTAAGAGTCAAACATATAAAAATAATGGAAGAATTAGATTGATCGATTGCATTGAAAATGAACTCACTCAAAATGCTTAAAAATATAATGCAGCCAAACTCTCTTTTTAAGGTTAGGGTTTTCTTTGGTTGTGTGGCGTCCTACACCCATGATAGTCTCAATGTCTGCCTCCACCGCTTCCATGACAGCAAGGCTGAATCAATTGATCTTGGAAATCTTTGTTGCCGAAAAAACGGCTTCGTTGTGCCACAATTCTATCTTGTCGACAAACAAAATTGTAATACATTTATTACACTAATCTAATATTTCTTGACTAATTCATTTAAGTAAAAACATGTATTTACCTTATTGGGTAGGGTTGGGCCTGACCGGCCCTAAATTATACCATATGGGCAGGGTCATGGGCCAGCCCAAGGCTTCAGAAGTGTTGCCCATATCCTACCCATTTTAAAATAGGTTGAGCAAAGCCTGTCCGTTGGCTTGGGCTGGGCCAGCCCACACACTACAGGAAAATATCTCTTAGCTGATGGAATCCAAAAAATTATGTCGGCTAAGACTTACCTACGCGACGGAACAATAACCGTCGTATAGGACAACATAATCGTCGCCTAAGAAGATTGTCAGGCACTTCCGTTGGTAAGTTTTCATCGGCTTAGTAGGTCTTGAGCGACAAATACTATTCTGTCAGTATAGTTTGTCTCATGGGAGACGAATTTCTATTCTTAGTCGACGAATCAATCCGTCGGCTAAGAAATTGAATTATTACCTGACACATAGCAGAACGAATATTTTTGCCGACGACTTTTGTCTTAGGCGACAAAATATTCCGTTGGCGTAGATGGTCTTCAGCGACGAATAATGTTCCGTCGGTATAGTGTGTCTCGGGCGACGCATTTGATCCCTAAGTCGACGGATTCTTCCGTCGAGTAAGATATTAAATTATTCACTTGACACACCGGCGAACAAATATATTTTTCCCGACACAATTTGTCTTAGCCGACGGACTAAACTTATCATTTATACATTCCCGACACAACAAATATAGTCCCCCTCCCCCTTATACTCCCCCTCCTTATGCAGAAGAAACATACTGAAGAGCCCACTGAAGAAAAAACATATTCCCTTCCCCTCCCCCCACACAGATGAAAAAAATACCTCCCCCCCCCCCGACTGGTATGCATGTAACTATTTTAATTCAACTATTTTCTTCATTTAGACAGATTTTCCTGAAGTTTAATTACTGTATTCCCCCCTCACGCAGAAGAAGCATACTGAAAAAGCGCACCCCCTGCGTGTAGAAGACACATACTGAAGAGTCGCCCTCCTCTTAATTGATATGCATGTAACTATTTTAATATTTCTTCATTTAGACATATTTTCCGGCGACTTTATTGGTGATCTAATTACTGTATTCCTTGATGTTGGTCAGAGGTCTCTTCCGCTCGAGCCTCCTCACGTCCTGTTTCAAAAACAAATTAAATCCTCAATTAAAATACTGACGCTTATAAAAAAAATAGGCAGACTTAAATGTGAGTTTCACGCGCTCAACCATGCCTATCACCATAAATCTTAAATTTGCTGCCAACAATATTTCTCCACAAAAACCGACAACCTTAAAATCACCTTCCACCGTCTGAACCATAATTAACCCACGACTGCATTTTTACTCCTTAACCGCCATAATTCACAAATCGCAGAAATATCCAAAACTTATCTGAAACTCCTCTAAAAATTCCAAATTACACTTCATTAAACTCCCCTTAAAATTTCACATTAAAACTGAAAAACTCCTTTACAGAGGCGGCTCCGTCGGTAGCGGCGACCGGCGGCTGACTCCAGCGACCTCCAATGCCTATCAAATTTATACAACATCTTCCTCTACAACTTTTCTAACTAGCAGAAACACCAATTCCAAGTCTAACTATGCCAATCGAACGAAAACATTATGAAAAACCCTAAAATTTTCACTCATCGGTTCTCCATACCTAACTCAAGGGGGTTTGCTGCATGGGATGAGAGTTTTCCAACAAGCCAAGCTGCTCCAGCTATGCTGGCTAGAGGAGGGAGTTTCGGCGAGAAAACCACCACGGCAGTCGGACCTATCGGCTGCGTTTTCTCTCTCACGGCGGCTGGGTTGACGTACTTCAGAAAGGCTGCCACCACTCCAGGAAGGAGGCTGGGTTGACGGCCGATCGATTGGGACCGGTGCGGCAGTCTATGGTGGCCGGACGGGCGGTTTGATATTCCGGCAGGGAGAGGGCTCGGGGAGAGAGAGTCGGGAGGAAGAGAGAGAAAAAGAGATTGAGCTTGGCCCATCCGGTCCACACCACCATATAACCCACTCCAAAATTTAACACCCTAAAAAATAATACCCCAATAAAAATATTACCTTTTACTAGCTAAAATTTATCATTTTTACCGTCGTCACATCTTTCTTCTACGAATAATTCTTTCGAAATAATCGTCCCCTAAAACCTCTCTGGGGACCAATTAAACTATAAATTCAATAATAAAGATGGTAAAATATTTATTAACATCATGCTAGTAAATAAGGTAAAATTTAAGAGTCGGGACGTACCATGACAAGTGAATGCAGAACTGCATAATGAATACTTATTTGTTTGAGTGATCGGTTGATTAGTTAAATTAAATGCCAAGTAAAATAAGTCTGACCAAAGCTTGGGTTGTAGAGATATAGATATGGTAGTTAGGGTCTACATTGTCTACCAACAATGAAACTGAATATGAATGATGTTGAGCCTATTATCTAATTGCACTGTTAGCCTGTGGACTACTAAGGTTTAAGCTTCTTTGATTTTGTCTTAAAAAAAAAAAAAAAAACTTCTTTATCAGAGAGGTCTAGAATTAATTATATAGGAACAAATCATATTACCAAATAAGTCAAAATCCATTGTTTCTATATGCAGATATTTTAGAGTGGTTTAGATAACCAAACAAGCAAGACCAATCATATCTCTAGATGATTTCAGCACACCACCCTATATAAGAACAAATCATATTACCAGATAAGTCAAAATTCATTATTCCAATATGCAGAAATTTTATAGTTTAGATAACCAAACAAACAAAATCAATCCTATCTCTAGATGATTTTAGCTCACCGCCCTCATATACAGACATGGGTCATGGGTGTGCTTCCATGCTTTTGATGTCTAAACGTGACTAATCTCAAAATACTGCGTTTTTCAGTAGCTTCCAAGAATTAATCGTGAGACAGAATGATGGCGCCTTGACACACCTCACGTCTAATTAAGGCAGTGTTCCAGACATGCTATTTTAATCTTTTCTGGTAGTAGTTGTAGTTGTGCTCATGTGGGTTCTACGAAGACAAGTTGTGAAAATGCTACGTTCTGTAATATATTGTTCTAAGAGAGAATAAAAAACCTCCCACAATGACGGTCATAAGGTTGAGGGACACTTCTAGTCGATTGAAGCTCGAGGTTTCCATGGTGAGGTTTTTGGACAATATGGCTTCAGTTTTAGGGCTAGATATGATCCCTCTCTCTTGTCCGTTAGGCTGTATTAGGATTTAGGTTTGGGAAAATAGAATTGGTCCAATTGGAGATTTGGAGTCACTTTTTAGTCACTTCCAATCAGGTACTTTATTAGACGAGTTTTTTCGCATTTCACACAGTGGATAACTTTAAATAACTACTTCTTACTAAATGAACAAAAAATGATATCAAATTTGGTATACCGTTATAGAAAAATAAAGAGAAAGTTCAATTAGTTTAGAACTTTAGAGAGAAGAAAAGAATTCAGGTGAACTGTGGAAAATATTTGGAAAAATACTTGATGCGTTGTATTATCTATTTATTTTCTCTTTTTATTTATTTATTGAAATAGCATTTATTAACTTCAATTGGTACATCAAATTTGGTAGATTGGCCTCAAATGAGAACCCCCAAAGCAGAATCAACTACATACTAGTCATACCGGCCCCTGCTCTTTGCAATATTATTCATGTACTCCAGTTAGCACATCGCGGGCTAAGTGATGAGCCACTTATAATCCATTTCTTTTCTTTTTCAATTTCCAGTTCTTATTTATCAATTTATGAATTTCTGAATGGGAGGTTTGGGCTTGAATGGATACATCCAAAATGGTTAGACCCAAAGCTAAAAACACCCAACACTCGACCAGTGAGAGACAGATACAGACACAGAGAAATACCAAGTTGCTTGCTGATGCGAAATCAAAGCCTATCAGAACCGATTTTGTTGATGAGTATAAAGGGTATGAATCCTCAACTTCTTCCTTCATTTCTTCATTCTAAATTGGCATGCATTTGTTGATTTATTTTACTCCCATCGTTTCACGAGTAATTTTCTCTTCGTTTTAGTTCCTTATGCATTAGCAGCTTCTTGCCCACACAAACTTTTTCTGTGTTTTTTTCTAGTTTGAAACTAACTATATAATCATTTTCAATTCCTTCACACAAAGAAGTTTCTCTTTTTGGTGAATTACTGGGTGAAAGAGGCAGTTAGAAGATTCATGATAGCTTAAAAAAACGTGGGTTTTTATGAATGAGACTAAGCCTAGTTCTGGTTAGAATGTCATTTGCTGAATTTAGGCACTACTTTTATTGCTTGTGTAGTATATGTTAAGAAATTTGGTTTAACTGCACAATGAACATACAAGAACTGTCCAGAGGAATCATTCCATTTCTGTTCTTTTTATCACTTGATGTTTGAGTAAATTAGATATTTAGGTTATATTATGTGTAGGATTGTTTTGGATATGGGGAGTATGGGGGTAAGAATTCAAGTGCCCTACATAACCTAGTTTATATTTAAGATGTTAGTTAGTCGTTTGCTATTGAATGAAGCTGTTACAGTATCTGAAACTTAAAAGGTAAAATGATCTTTGATAGGATCGGCCATTCTGTTGCAATTACGATCCAATGAATTGACCATTGTTGAAAAAGTTAGTCCAATAAGAGAATGTTGATTGTAATGTTTAATTCTTGAGGTCTGTTACTGACGAGCTCATTTTATGCTGAATATTATTAGGGCTGACAATTAAGTTTGTCGAAACCAACTAACTGAGTGCCAACCGTACCAATTAAGTCGGTATACCAAAAAGTCAGTAACCAACTAACTGAGTACCAACCGTACCAATTAAGTTGGTATACCAAAAATTCAGTAACCAACATAGTCGATGTGATATACTGTATCGATTTTAATAACACGTTCGGTAATGATCGATATTGAGATTTCATACCATCGGTATACTGTATACCAACCATATGTATACATACAAAAATATACTCATATTTCTAAAAATAGGAAGATCAAAACTCCAACCACTTGCACACAACCATAACTTCTAACCACTGAAGCATCCTTACAGAGTCCTACCATTTATACAAAAAAACAGAAAATTTGTTGTACAAAGAGAGAATCGAACCTCAAGCCCACAACCTTTGCTTCCAACCACTGAAGCAAGTCACAAATTTATGAGATTGTACAAAAAATTTATACTTGTAGACAATCAATTATTCTACTATTTAATTACAGTCTCTTTTTAATGTCATCTTCTCTAATTCTCTCACTTGGCTCTGAACTTCCTTTGGGCACTGGGCTTCTCAATCAGTCAATCCTCTTCCCACTTCCTCTCAACACCCCATAAAAGATTCAACTGTCCCTTCTTCTCCGAATTTGATTTGTTCGCCCTCGCCTCCGATCTCGATCGATAGGAGCGCCAGAACCGGCACCGCTCTGTCCACGCCGGTGCCCCCCCAGGCCCCTCAATTTCACTTTCGTCTTTCTTCTGGTATATTTCATTTTTGCATGATGAATCTATGATCTCAATCTGGATAGCATTTTAATTCAAACCTAGCACCTTAGTCCTTCACATAACATGAATCCTTGCACCCAGGAAATTTGCTTATTTCATTTTGACAGTAGCTTCTCTGTTATGGCGTGAAAATGTGGACTTGGTAGGTGCATATCAACTATATTATTACCCAATTGGTATAGAATCCCGTATCTATTACAATTTCATGGTGCTGACAATTTGGTTTATAATGTCCATCTGCAGATAACATGATGTGTTCGAGATACGATTCTGTGTAATGCTTCAATGGAGTCTAATGCTTCCACGAAGTCTCCTGTAAGCTTCCTGAAGCTCTTAGTTTATTTTTGTTTATAGATTTTTCTTTCTTTTGTGTGTCCAATTTGTGTATTATGTCATACTTGGGACAAAGGGTAGACATAACTTGCTTTTTCCACTTGGTATATTGCAATTACACATTAACACATTTGATTCCTATAAAAATCAACAGTATACTTTGGATGAATTTGTACAAACGACTTAGAAGTTCTCTGTGTTCAAAATGTTTTGTTAGTTTGTTGTCCTTTTTCCGTATTTATATTGTAAACCTGTAATTTTGAATATTTAATTAACAGTTTCATTTGTTTCAGGATTGTGAAAGAAGAACTCATAGCAGGATTGGGGACAGATCAAACAGTGATGTTGTGGTGAGGATACGAACACAGGATACTCGGGATGAATGGTTTTATTGTCACTCCTACATCCTCATAGAAAAGAGCAAGTATTTCGCTGATCGCCTATCTGATAGTTGGCCAACTTGTCAAATTCTTGACTCACGCAACTGTGTTGAGGTTTACTGCCAGGATTCAGATTTTGACTACCATGTCAGTGTTCTCCGTCTTCTCTATGTCATAGTAGATGGCTCGGTTGATGACATGTGGCATGGTGTTAAAAATGCCCTTGGCATTCTCCAGGTGGCTGTCAAACTTGAATGTCCCCAAATCATCACTGCTTGTGTGAAGTACTTGGAAGCAGTTTCCTGGGAAGAGTCTGAGGAGGAGGAGATTTTAAAAATCATACCGCGCATGGGCCCGCAAGCTGAACCTATTCTAGCCCGCCTCCAACCAGTCACTCATTCCGCCGTCATGGGAATATTTTTCTCAACCATCCGGTTTGCCACATCTTCCCCTCCTCCAATCATGAATGATCTCAAGACTTCAGCACAGGAGCAGCTTGAGTACATGCTAACAGAAGATGATGATTCCCCTCTCTTGGCAGCTGATGATGAGATAAAAACTGAGGTAAAAGAATGTGCAAAGAGACTCTTTGAAAGATTTAATAATCAGTTAGAAGCTATGTTATGTGAAATGGAATTATTTTCTGATGGGGGAAAGATACTATCATTTCAATCACTTTTATCAGATTTGTCATGGGCATGCCAGATTTTGACCAAGTTAGAAATTATGAGAGATTTTGTCTGCAATTGGACAGATGCATCAGATAAAATAGTTATGGTCGTCAAGCAAGCAAGTCCCACATCTGAGTTAATTGAAACAAAACTGAAGGTTATCGAAGTTGCAGCAAAGGTTCTCGAGGCAATTGGTTATGGCAATGTGATTTTGCCAACAGCAAAACGGCTTCATATGGTCAATGTATGGCTTCCGTTTGTGAGGGTTACAAAACCTCTTATTGATTCTGTGGTGGCAACTACTGGTGATGATGCGTCGGCATTTAAAATGGATGGTGAACTGTGGCAATCCTTAGAATCCACGTTTGTTTCCCTAATTCTTGCACTGCCATCCACTGAGCAGGCAGAGATATTGACTGAATGGTTAGGGAATGAACATATTGAATATCCTGACCTGACTGAAGCATTTGAGGTGTGGTGTTACAGATCCAAGGTTGCAAAAAGAAGACTATCAGTGATAGCTGTGAACCATGACAAGATCGATCCACATTAAGTAATCTCTTCTATTGATTTTTTCCATCTTTAGTAGGAAATCTAATTTTTGGACATCCTTACCCTAAACAAATATATTCGCAAAATCTAAATATGACAATGTTTGGCTAGTCTTCTTGCTAGTCACTATGTTAAGCTAAGTAGCCCTGTTTTGAACAGTTTCGTGTAAATTGTGGTTTAGGGTGTCATGTGATTTTGGTCCTGTAACTCCTGATTAATTGTAAAAATTGTAATTGATGGATTCTGAAAGTTACCAGGCAATGAAAATCAAGGTGTTTAGGTGTTTATTCATGATTCCCTTGTTGAATCTGATTGCGAGTATGGATACCTTATTTTCGTCTCTGCTTGTTAGAAACGTTTTGTTATGCTCTGTTGGGTACTTGGGTTCAGATGAGATTCTTCTGCAGACTCATCTTTCCTGGATATTTGATGGGAAAATTAAATTTAGACTTGAGCATCAAGACTACTGTGCTTTTCTAACCCGCACTTCAAATATCTCATACAAGTAGAACTTGACTTTATTCACCATTATGATATTGGGAAGCCTTGGAATAGAAGCAATCCTAAAACAGCTTATAGAAAAGCAAGTACGTTGTGTTTTATAAACAATATGTTGCTTCCTAATAATTGGATGATAGAGGTTTGTCATTCTTGCTTTTTGTATGGAGCTTGCACTACAGTTTCTCCATGTACGCTTTTCTTCCCAAAGTTTTACCTCTTTGCATCTCAAGACTTCTTTCTGTTTTCTATACGCAGAAGATACGCGTCAATCCTCGTTAATGCATTATAAATCTCACACTAAAATATTGCTACCAATACCCTATTTTTATACTTTTTTCTGGTTTGAGGGATATGCACTGATATTGCTTTCCAAGTATAAGGTGTCCCCTATATATTATAGTTACAGACATGCAGGTTCTAGAAAGTAGAAACTGTCTACTTTAGATTGGCCTAAAATTTGAGAAGTAGGTGGATTGATTGAGAGGCATATAAATTGCAGCATCTGGAGAAGCAGGCTTATAATTATAAGTTACATACTCATGTCTCATGTCTCATGTCTGCACTATTTTAGGTTAGCTGATACTTCAACTGAAACAGAAAAGAGAAGAAAAGAAAAGAAAAGGGACATTAGCATACATGCCCGATTACTTAACATCAAATTATCAATATTTATTGGTATACCCATATCACTTAACTAAGATTTTACACCAATCCATCTATCCATCACCAAAACTTACAAAATAATATACAATCCTCAACCATATGCTCTCAAATCCTAAGCTGTCTAAGATTTGAAATGGTTATATGCAGAAGTATATACCTATACTAAGTAAATTCTTCTTTCTATACACTACCATATGTATTCCCTTGTTCCCAAAGTATTTAGAAGGCATCATAGAAAGAAATTAATAGTGGGAAGACCAAAGGCTGTGGCATGAATGTATGTCCCCTGCCAAGCTTCTTCAAGGTGGTCTTCTTATTTGAGATATCAGGCCACAAAGTCTGGCAACAATTGTGCTACAAACCTTTTTCGATTCTGAATGTCGATGCTTTCGAATCCAGCAGAAGAGTGAGGAGCTGAAGTGTTCATGGTTCCAAACTGATCATTTGGCTCTCCAATGTGATCAACTCTTCTTCCCAATTGAATGTTTTGGTTTGGAAGAAATGTTTGGTGATGGGCACCTGATAAAGAGAGGTTTTCACAATGAGGAAGACCAAGACTGAGAGAGACACTATTGCCAGAGAACCTTGGAGTGAATTGGTCTGTATCAAACCTCCCGATTTCACCAATTGGATATTGCCCGAAATTCCCAATAAAATTGGTCTGTCCTCCCATGAATGAGTACCCATCTCTGCTCTGCCTCTCATCCCCAAATTTCATAGAAACTTGCTCATTGCTCACCTCTTGAGGCTTGACGTCCATATGGTTCATCATACTATTTGGTGAATGCATTATTTCAGTGCTCCTTGGCTTCTTTGGACTACCCTGTGTGATGCCATCCAATTCTGATGACCCGATGAGGCTGAATCCGGACTGGTTCCGAACCATGTTTGTAGGAGATGTAGAAGCTGAGGACATTGACATTGACATTGATGGAGGAGCAGCAATATGATTTGTGGAAGTCTCTTGTTTGGAATTGAAAGTACTATTGGTTTGGTTCTGATCAGTAGCAGGACTTCTCTCTTGTGGAGGTGTGGACTTTGATGCAGAATCCTCATTGCTCTTGCTTATCTTCTCAGATGATCCATTGAGCTCATTCTCCTTGATTTCCTCCAAGTACATTTCTTCCACCATCGGCTTCCACAAACGAACTCGAGCATTTATAAACCAGTTTGAAACCTGCATAATAATCAGTTCTCAAACTTATGAATACAATGTCCGTGGAATTAAAAATTCTTGCATGCAAACACTGTATACAAACCCCTCTCTGGCATCCAGAACTCGTGTACTAGTCACATGATCACTTATTGTGAAAGAATGACAATACACTGCCGAAGGAAATAATTCTGATGTAAATGAGCAAACATTTGAAATGTACAAAGGCTTTACCTGGCTCCTAGTAAGCCCTGTTTGCTTTGCAAGCAAGTGCTTGTCTGAATCCTTTGGATAGCTGTAACCAAAATTCAATCGCTTAGTACTGAAATATGAATGTGACAGATAATTGAGACTAATTCTGAGAGATAATTTATGAGAGCGCTTACGGGTGTAGGAAGTGTTCGAAAAGCCAAGCACGAAGAACAGAAACAGATCTTTCAGGCAATCCTCTTTGGGGTCTCCAAGCATTGTGCTGGATCATTCCTAACTGTTGGAGAGCTCTTTGTTGTCTGAGCTGGTGGTCAACATATTTGAGCCTTGAACCTTCAATCTTCCCCCCGCTGCAATCCTCTTCGCCTAAGCTCTTATTTGCGGCTCGGATTTGGTTTGTTATTGCATCTTTCAAGCACCTGAATTGCTTTGAGATTGTTTGAAGTGCAAGTGCAGTGTATGTTCTTGCTGAACCAATCCCGGCCGCTTGCTCAAACGAAGCAATTACCATTTGCATCTGGCGATGGTACTGTCTGTACCTTTGATCCACCTAATTCAATCAACAAACAAAATGTTAATTACCCTCTCTGGTCCTAGGTAGCATGTAAGAATTAGTACAACTACACAAACCGTCAACAACATAACATGTCAAATATCTCAAAAGAGATAAAAAAAATATAAAAAAACCCTCCACAAGAATTAAGAAACGCCTCAATCATCATCAACTATCAGTACTATAATATGCTACAAATTAAATACTAATAATATGCATACCTCATCAAGCATGGTGATGAGCTTTCCCTTCTTCATCTGAATCTCCTGCCTCTCTGCAGTGCTTAGCTCTACAGCACGCTTCCCACTATCTTGATCACCGCCGACAGAACCATCTCCGGCGGCCGCCATAGAAGACTCGGCCATGGCCTTACTCTGGTTACCATTACCCTTCTTAGGCAACTCAGTCCTCATCCCATTTCCAACGTTCACAACCTCATCAAGAAGCTCCTGTGCAGCCTTCAAGTACTTTGAGCTCAGCAACACGCTCTGCATACCCGAAACCCCATTAGTCACACCGGAAGCCGAAGAGGTCGAGCCGCTCGAAACCCGAATATCCTCACCAGTCGGGACTTCCCGGTCAGCCCCACGGAAGGAGCCGAACCCGGGCTGCTGGGACGACAGACTCAGTGACAAACCCTGCTGGGCGCGTGGGGTGTCACGCACGGAAGGGTCGATTGAGTTCCAGAGCGCGTACTGAGTCTGTATGCGCGGCATGAAGGCGTGGAGAGCTGCCATGTCGTTGTGGGGATGCATGGCCTGCGAGTTGCTAGGGTCTTGAGTCGACACCGTAGGGAGCGGTATGCCGACAAATTGCTGGGTGTGGGAGGGCGGCGCGTGGGAGAGAGTGGAGCCCTGAGCGAGTTGATTATTGGCCCCAGCTGAGTTGAGGAAGACAAGCTGCTGGTTAGTCGCTGCTGCCGACGGTGACTGTTGCTGTTGAGTAGCATCCGAGTAGGGGACGTAACCTCCGTGGTTCATGAGGACGAGAGTCTGCAAGCCGTCGTCGGGGGATTGGATTTCCGAGTTGCCATGATAGTAGGTCGCCATCGAAAGTTGATCTTGAATTGTGTTGCTGATCAGTGGAGATTGATATGTTTTTGTTGTTGATATTGGTGTTGTTGTTGAGGTTTACTTCACTGAAAAGAGACTACGTTAGTATAATAAGGGCTTGATCACATCATTCATACACACACCCAACTAACCCCATGGAAATTAACAAACAACACAACACACAACCAAACGAACACACCACTCGCTCTTTCTCTCTTCTTTTTCTACCATGCATATAAATATAGGTATTTCTGTATGTACATGTAGTTGGAGTACTGAAACGATTCGTAACTTGTGAATCTGAGCAAGTCAATTATATCCATGGATTGAGGAAGTGAGGGGATTGGTGGGAAAAGGGAGAGCCGATGTCTGATCAGGACATACACTGATCGGATACTACTCAAGGTCAGAGTTCGAATCTCCTCCTCTCGTTTGACCTCATCCGTCAACCAAAACAGATCGGAACAAAAAGCTCAGAGGGTTTCGGCTTCTGGGTTTTGTTTCTTGATCATCAAGCAGCTAGCTTGAGAATTACTGCTCGAAGAAGTAGTAAAAGAAAGGGAGAGTAGGATATGGAGCTTCGTTGGCTTTATATGGAGATAAAGAGATATGGAAAGAGAGAGAGAGAGAGAGAGAGGGAGGGCGGGTGATTGAGAAAGAGAGAGAGAGTGAGTGAAAGGGAATTGATTATAGTATATGTTGAATAAAAATATTAGTACCTGCTGGTGTGATTGAAATCTGATGAGGAGCAGCATACACGTGCTTCATGATCACAATCTCTGCACTGCAAAGGAAACAAGAATTTCACTAACAGTGACACAAAATCCATGAAAGTTTTCGAGAGAGAAGGAAGAAGGGAGGGAGGGAGCTAGAGAGAGAGATCGACTGGTGAGTATGAGCAGTTATGGCTACAAAACATGAGAGGTAGATAGATATGGAAGGGATTGACATGTAACATGAAAAGAGAATTCAAGCACCAAACAAACCTACCTGTCTATAACCATGTGTGATCTGTATATCTATCTATGGAATATTGGGGATTTATGATTTATCAGTCCCTTCAACTCACAAACATAATTCAGAGAGAGAGAGAGAGAGAGAAAGCAAACTCTGTCAGACTCAAAATCTCTGCAACTTCCCCCACTAAAAAGGAAAAAAAAAAAGGAAGTAAAGAGAGAGATGGGGTTAAAAAGGCAGCTGATAGAGAAAAAAGAGACCCATCTTTATTTATCACTACCTCATTATCCACACATTCATGATCATGACTGCCATTTTTTTTCTTCTTAGAACAAAAAAAATTGAAAATCTGGTTTATTGAATTCTATGAAATTTATAATCAGTATTAGTTTTTAATCTCTCTCACTTTGTTGGGTGAAGTACCTGCGAATTGATCAAAACTGGAGAGAGAGCTTGTGATTTGACTACCCTCCCTTTTCAAATCATTTGATGCAGGCAGGCACCCTCTGATGACAAAGAACTTTTTCAGAGACAGAGAGAGAGAGAGAGAGAGAGAGAGAGATGGATGGAAATGGGTGTGCTGTTTTAACCAAAATCGTGTATAAAAAATATGAAGAAAGATTTATTTTATTTCATCAAAGTCTGTCAGAAGACACAAACAGCTGAAAAACGAGGAAACGTCTCCTTCCGCACCAAAGCTTAATAAAAATAAAAGAGAGTGGGAGCGAGCGAGGAAGATGATGAAGAAGAGAGGTGTGAAGGGGTCCTATCCTTAAATTCAATAATAAATATCTGCTTGTCTTTTTTCATACTGTATATAATTCTTTTTATTTGTGATATTTTCTGTGGTTGGATTCCAGAGTTTGAAGATAAAGCAATTAAATTGCCAAGGATCACAGAACCAACCACCATAACACCCACTTTAATTCTTATGAAGGTAAGGCGTGTTTGCCTTTATTGTTTACCCTACATATAAAGCATACCTCTATATATGCAAGAGTAGAGAGAAAATTTGGAGGATTCTACCAATTACCAATTTAATTATTAATCCATGTGTAATCCAATTTAATCAAAACTAATTTGGATGATCTTATGTTAAGAAATGGATGTTAAGTTCTTTTGATTATAATCTTGACTGTTTTGTTTTTACACAAACACTTTAAACTAATAAGCAATGTTTTAAATGACTAAGACATAACCGAAACATTCACGTGATAGTTTTAATAGGGCCTAAGCCTTGAAGCATAAGGCATAAGCCTTACAGTATTATTTTTATTTTAGCTAGTTATTATCTATAAATATTTCAAATATGGGAGAAGATCACTTGATCCTAAACTCATTTGACACTTGATTAATCACTACTATAACAGCAGACGCAAACTCTATTAACTATTTATTTAGTATTTTACAAAACAAAAAACCACTATTTCTTTTTCATTCACATCGATTCAGTCTAGAGAAGGGAAGTTTTCCAAATCTTAATGTCAATATCATACGCTCATAGTGATTTGCAAGATCAAGAAGGAGTAAATTAGTCTTATTCTCTTTCTCGTCTCTATAAGTTTCTGCATATTAAGTTCTTGCTTTCAGTTTGATTCAGCCAAGGGGTTCACTCATCTACCTCACCAGGTTTGAATCTGTATGTGCTCTCTTTCTCTCTGTATCTTGGTTAGGATTTGGTGTTCTTCAGTTGTTTTTTTAGAGTGTTTGCTTTTGACGCCTCTAGAAGGGGGTTTTCGCGCCCAGCAAAACACAATGAATTTTTCTTGCGCCTCACGCCTTTTAAGCCTCAAGGCGCTCCCGAGGGGCGTTTTTTAAAACATTGCTAATAAGACAAACCTCGAATAACATGTTAGATCAATCTTTTCATCTGTTTTTTTATTTGGTCAAGTTTAATCATTCTAATGTACAAAAGGTCAGAATGTCAGTTAAGGGTGTGGAATTTCGTCTTAGTGTTTCGGGAGGATGACTAGCTGACTAACTCAATGAGCAAATTAGTAAAAATTTGAAGTTTTAGTTAATGTACACGAAAAATCTAATGATCATTTTGATGGGAGAGGATGCCTGAGTTACCAAAGGCTGGTCTCAGATGCAAACCCGCACCACTACCCCAACATGACATAGCACGGCGGCTACGAGCTACGATCAAAGTAATCCTATCAGCCTAGTTAGAGATCGACTAGTGCGTGCAAAGACTAAAACCAAAGAAACTAACGTCCAGTGATCTGGCCGGGCACGAAGGGGGGGGGGGGGGGGGGGGGGTTGGGGTTGAATCTAGATTATTACCTATCATGTGTTGGAGTTTAAGAAGTTGTAAACCACCGAAATGGAACAAGAGGCTTACGTAGTTCTTCTTTATTGGATGTGTAATCAGAAGAGCATTGTTTATCAAGTTGAAAAGAAGAGCGGTAAAGCCCTAGAAATTAAGGTTAGGATTATCGGCAATTTGGCATGGTAGTGACCTAGCTAGCTAGTTAGGGCTTTTTCTTGACCTAGAAGGGACGGTTATTATTGTGATTCATGACTATTGAACATATTATTTTGTTACATTTGTATTAATCGAAACCACTGCAAGTGGCTTAGTGGTAGAGCATCAGGTAGAAAACTCTCCAAATTGAGTTTGAGTCTTGAAGTTATCAAAGTGGCTAGAGAACTCTCCAAATTGCAGCACAGTGAAATGGTTAAATAAAATGATAGAATCTCCGACCTGACTTGATACTAACTAATTATTTCCTTTTATGAAATGTCTTTTATAGGAAAGGCTCCTTATTAAATGCTCATCAAAGACTCGTTGGAGTTAGACAACAATAAAAAAGAAGCAGAAAATTGCGGCATTCATTCAAAATAAATACTCATATTGACCAATCCAAGAAAACCCTAACAGGGAAGGGTACACAGAACAGTAATAACAAATTAATAAGTTCAAATAATTACCTCTTCACTCAGTATGTAATTGCAGGCAGTACACCCTGAAAGGACAGAAAATTACTGCTTAATTAAATATTCGCACCTACACAATCCCCATTTTCGATTTCCCAAACCTTAATTCCCCAGAAATTTTCCATCACCATCTGTATGCTATCAGAATCAACTGACGAATCTCTGAAGTTGCTGATGTTAAAAGGACAGCACCATTCATATATTTATTTTTGATAACATCAGAATCTCTTCAACATATAATAATACAGGGTTTCTGCCTTTCTGGAGTATTAGTGAGAGTTACAGGCTTTCTGGGGATCGACTGTCATCTCTCCAAATCGATATCAATAAGAGTAATCAATTTTTCTTCCTACTTTACCTATGATTGAATCATCAAAACTCGTAGGAACTAACTTCTAAAAACAGTTGTATGTATCTATCTGCAGGAATATGACCCCAGTTAACTCTTTTTCCTAACTGCGCTAGCTAGCTAGCTGAAACAAAATGCCAGTCATAAAAAGTGTGCTCTAACTTATATTATGTCACTCGATCATCCGAAGTACCCGATTGGTCTAGTACCACCCTGCACGTAGGACAATCAAAACGGTAGTCGTCTTTGGGAAAGGGCCAGTCATTCAACCTTTGACGGATAATAACACTCCATCTACATCTGATTAAACAAAATTTCACAAACAGATAGAACAACTATTACCTACCTCCCTTATATACATACTAGCTAGAGTTACCTCCATCAACCTCAAACCCATACTATTTCTACTCCATCATACGTACGTACCCAGTGGCGGATCTAGGATAGAAATGTTACCCGGGCTAAATGTATGTCACACAAAAACTTTAAAGAATCTCGACAGTGTGAGAAATTTTTGTTACTAAAAAGAATACACACACAGATACGATATGGAACATAATAAGCATTACATTCAAACACTTCGACATAAGGTACGTGCAATAAAATACAAGAAACATATGAATAAAAATAAAAACTAACTAATGAGGCCCAAAGCCTCAAATTCCTAATCAACAAATTAATTTAAAGATTCAACTTAATGAACTACTTGTATTCAATTGTTTTTTGTTTTGGTAAAATATTCAATTGTTGGTAAACGAAAGCAAATGAGACGAAATTGGATGGTAGGATGAGATTTTTCTTCTTTCTTATCCACCAAAATTGGGCAGTGGAAAACGATTTGGGATTAAGAACTTAGGGTTGGGTCTGGGGAAGTGGGAATTAGGGAGGAGGTACTGATAATTGAGAGATTTTGAGATAGAGAGATTCTAATTTCTTGTACACGAGGGGTACTAAATGTCCCCTAAATGGTATAATTAGTTAGTCTGAATCATACAAGTGCACATATCACATCTCAAAAGTACCCTAAATCCGAAACTGCGATCTCTGCCATAATACTGTGCACTGTCCCTCTCCCAAATCATGCCTTAGCTTGTTATAAAATTATCAGAAATGGAACGGGCCCTTCGATCTGTTTGGTCTATATATCCATTTCAATACACATATATATATACACACACATTAACACACACCACCGTTGTTACGAGATTCCTGCTGCTTGTCACTTCCTAAAAAGCTCGCGGTCCTCTCTTGTCAGTCTCAGCTTCTTCATGACTTGAGCTTTGGTGGTGGATTACACGGTGTTGGTTTGAGGGAGTCTCTTCTGATTCAAGGGTTTCCATATTATTTGTGCGATGGAGTTCGTTTGACTTCAGTTACTCGGAAATCATTACTTTGATTTAGCACCCTTGACTACCTCATAGTTGCAGACGTTGGCGACAATAATGTTAGCGAGCTTGGGCAGTGGATGTGGTAGATTTGGTAGTTATATATGTTGCATTTATATTTTCAGATTTAGGGTTTTTTGCTTATAGATTAGCGAGTTATCGGTTTCTCTCACTCTTTCTAGTTTGATCGAGTTGAGGACTTATGCTCTTTATTTTAGAAGTTTTTCAGTTGTGCTTTTACAGGCTGTGTAATTAATAAGTTTGTCCCTTAATTAATGAATTATTCAATTCTCTTAAAAAAAACTCTTGGTTTATTTTTATAAAAAAATGACTAGAAATGAAGAAAACATTGAAAAAGCTTGGATTTGTAACTTAAACAACTCCAAGAGGCACGAAATAAGTTTAGAAAGGTGAAATGGAGTCGGTATAGGGAGATACAAGCACAAAGCAGACGTGCAAGAGTTTGAATCGTCGAAATGCATGGATTCAGTAGCATCATCATCATCATCACCAAATATCAATGCATTCACAACCCGTCCTCCCTGAATAGCATACAAAACTATATTAGTGAAGTGTACAAATGTTGTAACTTCTAAAAAATTGGATAATATTGGTGCAGAGGGGCATGCAAATTTAAAGCACCGTAAGAAATAAATACATTAATATAAAAATTGAAAATAGAAATTGAATATTGTATTTTTAACCGTTAAATTCACTTGTTCTTCGCAATCGTTTTAAGATTCTCACATGTGAGATTGCCTTATAGCTGAAGTACTATACTTTAACATGGTCGGTACCAAAGATTACCCGCTACTCAACATATTTTTTGTCTGTGGAGGTATGGTAGGTACCTTATTTTGTTGTGTGTTTGCAATTAAAAATCTTAAACTAGGCCTGTAATCTCAGCCCAGGGCCGAAGGACATGCCCAAACTTAGCCTAATTTTTTGAGTTGTCACTACAGGAAAATCAGTCTTAGCCGACGGAAATAATTCGTTGGAACTTTGCTTAGATGACAATTACGGAAATTTTCTTATCCGACGGAAAGTCTTCGGTACGTATGTGTGCCGACGAACGTTGCTGCCATTGTTAGCCGACGAAATATTAGTCGGTAAACCTCTAAGCCGACGAACACGGAAATTTTCTTACCCGATGGAATATTCGTCGGTAAAGCTCTAAACCGACGAATTCGTATCAGTTCTTACTCGACGGATACCGTTTGTATCCGTAGGTTATGTTTTTTTATCTTAGGCGACGGAATGTTATGTTTCCGTCGCCTAAGTCATTTTATTTTTTTTACTGAAAAAATGTTATTTTTATGTAGATTACCTTATTTACTGTTTCAAAAAATTACATATTAATAATTCCAATCAAACACATATAGATACATATATACCAGAAGCATTGAATTTGGAAAACATATTCATATATTGATCATGATAACTAGCTAGATGGACCAACATTGTTCATATATAGAAAATAATTAATGAACTATATAGAAAATTGTTTATACACTCTAGCTAAACTTGTACAAAATCACCAATACCAATTGGCATTCGCATTTACTCCTATATCGCCTAGATCATCATTGTTTAGTGGGGAAACATATAGAGGAAATAAAACAACTGGAGGAGGAGGAGGGGAAATTGTGGAGGAAGAGGAGGTGACATACCTAGGCGCTCATATATGACTGCAAATTGAGACTACACAGCACTATACATAGACTACGCACACAGGACACATTGTTCGGCCTCTTGGAATTGTTGTTGCTGCTCTTGGAATCGTTGGAATTGTTGTTGGGCACGCTCATTTGATTCATTTAGTCTCTACTCATAGCGCTCTTGCAGCTCTAGGAGTTGCTGCTCATCAACTTTAGGAGGACGACTACGTAAAGTGGAACCATTTGAAGAATGACTCAAGTCTCGCTCGCCTCCTCGTCTCATCCCTCTAATCTCCTTTCCTTTCCAAGTTTTAAGCACCGTATCCAACACCTTAATTTGTTGAGACTGAACGCTCTCCACAATCTCATCCTCCGTCGCGTCAGAGTGTTGTTCCTTAAATACATCATTTCTCCTATTAACCTCATCAACCATGTCATTCTGCATTTAAAATACATCAATTAAGCGCTAACTTGACATTATACAGAAACAAGAACTAATAACCAAATATAACTATTTATATATAGCTCATTTTATGTGTACCTAATAAACTTGACATTTTGCATAATAAACTTCATAAGTGCATGCATCAAAAAATAAAATAGTCAAAGGAAAGACACTTACATAATGCTTGGTCGTAACTTCATCACCGGCCCTGACATAGGTCTTCTCAAAACCTTTAATAATTGGAAGTTCCTCCCCTTGTATTCTGAGTTCCTCCATTGTATAGATGATAGGAGAAGACCCCGTATGGTGGTACATAGTCTTCTCCCCATGGTTCCGCTTGTTTGCCAAGGGAGTCTCTAATACACAAAAAAATATTAAATAGATTAGTAAAATACAAGAGAAACAATATATGAAGGTAATTTAAAAAAAAATGAAGGTAATTTAAAAAATCACCTTGAACTCATCTGACTCCCACTGGTCCTCTCTCCTAATGAAATCTGAAGGCATCCCAGAGGCACTTTCCCTCAGATAAGCTTTATGGCACTGGTACTTCCAGTCCTTGTACCTCTCATGTGCCCTCTTCAGTATCCAATTGAACATTGGCTCATCATTTTCATCACACTCGTACTTCAGCTAAGTAACAAATTAAAAAAAATCAGACTTGTTAAGCACTGCTAAAATAAAATAAACTTATGTAATTAAGTAAATTTATTTTTCAAACTGTTTTCAGTGTTACTTACTGACATTGCATTCCACACCTTCCACTTCTTCTCCTGATCAAGGTCGTAGAACGTCTTTGCCCTCATTCCCATCAGACTCCGTATTGCGGAACCGATATCATGTGCCACCAAGCTGTTTAACCCCCCTCACGCTAGGGCCTTTTACACGGGGGCAATACTCCAACTTGATCTTCTGCCCTGTTGCTGCAACGATATCCTCCGCCTTCTTTCCAAAACATAAACTCCGCTTCTTCTTCGGGGCCAAAGTTACAATTAATACATATACAAAACATTATCTTATTTAATACTATATATAAGACAAATAAAAATAATTCAGCACTTGAAAAATAAAAAAAAGGAAATAGTAGTAAGCAGGCCCGCCCCAGGGTGCGAATGCATGCACCCAGCACACACCCCGGGGCGCGCCTGTACGCACCCTGGGATGCGTGTGTGGGGTGCATGCGTGCGCGCCATGGGGGCGCGTAGGGGTGTGTACTGCTACTGATTTACGCACTAATACAAAAACGCTTAATTTACATGTTAGGCTTCTAACTTTCAACCAGGCGCTGCCGAAGATGCGTCTTACAGATTCGGGCGTCGGTGTAGATGATAAAGATCCCGCTGAACTACTGTCAACAGGAGGGGGCTGCACGATCAAAGGGGGAGCCCTTGGTAGTACTGTCCCAGCCGACATGAGGGTAGGCTAGCTGCTACTACCTGCTGAGCTGACGCTCTGCCGTATAGAGTTTATCAAGGAACTGGCCTTAGTGGCTCAGTCCTTCCTCTTCCCAAAAAAACATGGTCTTGCACATGAATAACACACAGTTGTTATAGCTACACTATTAAGAAACTATAACAGGGAAAGCAACATGTACATATTCGTTCCAAGACAAGAACCCGTACAATGCCAGCAGCCTAACAAAATAAATATACAACATACACATGTGCTAAATGAAGCAGCTCCATTATTCATCACAGAAACACCTCTCATTGCAGCAACAATTCAAACTAATTTCAATCAGGATACAGACATACATTATGTATTTAGTCAATTATGAATGCATACATTCAAGAATACTTGTATCTTTCCTAGTAGTAGTATCAGTACTAAGAAATTCAACACGGGTTCTTCCCAAAATTCATCACAACAAGTAGTTTGGATTGAGAACGATGTACCTATTTTGGAGACAACACGGGATTGGAATTGGGAGTGGAAATTAGGTGAGGTTATCAGCGAGGTCGGAGACAGACGGTGGGAGTAACGACGAAGTCAAAGAGGTGGTGATGCGGTGGCGATGAGTGGAGGAGACCAACAGTGGTGTCTATGCGGTTGCGGTTGGGTCGATGCGGCTGTGGTCGGGTCGATATGGTTGTCAATCGCTGGATGGCGGCGGTCTCCGATGGGCTCTACGGCGTCGCGCAGCGTAGTCAGATTTTAGCGTTCTGGCGATGAGTGTGACTGACGAGGAGGCGGAATAGTTGTGTTGTGTCAGATGAGAGTGATAGTATCCATTTTCTCTTAGCCGACAGAACAATTGAATTTCGGTCACCATACACTACCTACGGCGGTGACAACATCAAACTCCATCGCCTATGTCTTAATCGACGGAAACGATTTTGTCAGCTAAGACATACAATCCGTTGCCTAACAAAATCAATTTCAGCCCCAAAAAAAGGCGCAAAATATACCCGCCCAATATTTTGGCCTCCTACGCGAAGGAAAAATTAGATATTTGTCGCCTTGGACAACCTAATGATGAGCACATTTTATATCATATTATTATCCCTAATTTATATGTGTTAGTTATTTATCTTTAATTAGTTTGAGTTATTTAGTTTGTTTTTGTATTCTTATAGATGTTTTGTCTAAATAAATAAAATGTTAAAGTTATGGAAGCAATTTACTTATTTTCATATAGTAAGTTGAGTCTTTGTTTTAACATGAGTCTTTTTCCCTTTAATTAGATGAATAATTGCAACACATGTTCTTCTTATTCTAGTAGCATGTATGCATATATGCATGTGTTAAATTGGTGGATTATTTTCTCATGCATTAAGTGTGATGTGTGAAAATATTACCATGGCATCCATTGTTGAATTCACTTTTGCTTGTTTGATTCATAGGTATATAGATGCATTGAAACAAATGGAAGAGAGTATGAAGAATTTCCAAGGACATGTACCATGAAACAAGGAGGCAAGAAGCAAGCCAACATGATTCTAGGAACTAAATCTTCAATTGTTCAAAGATTGTGTACGTATCTTCTCTTCATTCACATGAAAAATGAGAGAAGGAAGCTATGTATGGAAGCATTTATGGATGGAGACTTTAGCTATCAAGCTTGAGAAGTTTGAAAGATGAAAAATCACATTCACATGGAGATGAAGATGGAATGAAGATCATTGTTGCCCTATAAATAGAGGTTGCTTCAAGTGAAGACACTATGCCATTTTCGGCATCAGGCGACACTACAGTTGTGTCGCCTGATGCATTTTTTATGTGTCGCCTAGTAGCGTGTCGACACTTAAACCATCAGGCGACACAAATGTTGTGTCGCCTTTAAGAACATCAGGCGACAGAAGACTTTTTTTACTATGTGTCGCCTGATAAAAGATCAGGCGACATATCATATGTGTCGCCTAGAAGAACAACAGGCGACATATGACATTTTTCACTATGTGTCGCCTGATAAAATATAAGGCGACATATAATATGTGTCGCCTAGAAGAAAATTAGGCGACATAAGACATTTTTCATTATGTGTCACCTGACGAAAGATAAGGCGACATGTTATATGTGTCGCCTGATAGCATAAATGTCGACATGCTAGAAGGCGACACATCTTTTTTTTGTCGTGAGGCGACACATCTCTTGTGTCGCCTGATAACTGGGAGTGGGAGAAAAAAATGACTTACGGCGACATATATGCGTAGCCAATTGAAATAAAGACGACATATAAACATCGTCTGAAAATATTAGAGGCGACATATATTTGTCGCTTGATAAAAGATAAGGCGACATGCTATACGTGTCGCCTGATAGCATAAATGTCGACATGCTAGAAGGCGACACATCTTTTTTTTGCCGTGAGGCGACACATCTCTTGTGTCGCCTGATAACTGTGAGTGGGAGAAAAAATGTCTTACAACGACATATATGCGTAGGGTAATTGAGATAAAGACGACATATAAACATCGTGTGAAAACTTTAGAGGCGACGTGTAATTTTTCTTTGTGGTCTAGACCTTGTACAGCGACACATATGATACAGGCGACATTTGTCTACCGTATGAATGAGTTCGAGCTACACATAAGTGATGCCTTGTTTTGATTTAAACTCTGCATATACGTTGCCGGTTGTTCTTTATGGCGTCACATGTCTATTGTATGAATGAGCTTGAGCTACACATAAGTGATGCCTTGTTTTCATTTAAACTGTGCATTTACGTTGCCGGTTGTTCTTTATGGCCTCACATGTCCATCGTATGAATGAGCTTAAGCTACACATAAGTGATGTCTTCTTTTGATTTAAACTGTGCATTTACGTTGTTGGTTGTTCTTAATGGCCTCACATGTCTATCGCATGAATGAGTTTGAGCTACACATAAGTGATGCCTTCTTTTGATTTAAACTCTACATTTACGTCGCCCGTTGTTCTTTATGGCCTCACATGTCTATCGTATGAATGAGTTTAAGCTACACATAAGTGATGCCTTCTTTTTATTTAAACTTTGCATTTACGTTGCCGGTTGTTTCTTATGGCAACACATTTCTAGTATCTAAGCTTTGTAAAGACAATAGATATGTGTTGCCAATTGTTACTTATGGCCACACATAATCGTAGTCATGGCTTGTTTAAAACTACACAATTGCTATATTGAAACATCCTGATAATTTAGATTTAAAAACGACATCTATAACTAAAATACGCATTAATTCAACATCCAAAATGATAACATTATCCACTGTACACAAAAGTAGCTAGGCCATAAGAGGTTAACAAAAAGCACCATCATTTTGTTCAACTGCCTCATATACATGCAGCTAGCAGTACCCTATAATAGCAAAGCAAACTGTCTCATATATATGCAGCCAGCACCTACCCTATAATAGCACAGCAAACTACCACATATATACATATAGCCAGCAGCCTATGGTAACACAGCAAAAGTACACAATCTGGGCAAACACACAATCCTTTCTGAAAACAGAACTAATAGAACCATACAGCAGCTTTGCTAGTTACTTGTAAATTTAAGCACATACTCTGCCCACTCCTGTCGGACAACATCAACGTCCTGCATGGTGTATTTTTCATCACCCCTAGTCAACCACTGCAAGGAGGACAAAGAACATAATAGATTTAACCAACTGATTGAGTTTTTTAACTCACAAACTGATGAATGCAAGCCGTTACCTTTTTAGTCCAGTTCTGTTCTTTGTCCTGCACTATTTCTCTCATGTACAGCATGATGAAATAGCCGCAGCTCTTATCCCCAATCTGCTCTGGAATTCCCTGAATCAAATAACATTAAATTTTGCTTAATAAACCTAATAAACATGAACTGAAATGGTCAAGTGTAAATATAAACAGTTAGCTAAGGTAGGGAACCTACTGAACAGTTTCTCCACTGAACCTTTCGTGGTTTCTTAGCAGGAATGTTTGCATTCGTAATTTTTATGGCGCTTCAAAAAGAACAAAATACCCAAAATTATAAACAGAATGAACTAAATAGTTAGACAATGCATTTTGTATATAGTATACATCAATGATAAAGATGCAAGTTGGCTGACATACTGGTTCACTATTGTTCTCCACTCATCAGTGGTAACATCCATTCTCCTCTTCATAGGATCCATGAAATATACAAGTTCTTCACTGGGACTCACCACCGATAAAATCCAATGTTTTCTAACACACATAATAGAATCAAAACAATCAATACATTTCATCTAATGACACATAAATTGAGAATTTAAAATATATACAAAAATGCATGAATAAAGCTGTCGTACCCTGTGTTATAGGGAACCAGAAAAAACTGGCCAGGCTTCCCTCTTTTAAAATGCATGAATAAAGACCGAGACCGGTCAGTTGAATTTCCAACGCCAAGGGAAGAAGGGTCAACAAAACCAATCATGTTAAGCATATTTGATTCCTTCAACTTTTCACGTAGGAAGCTGCAAATCAAAAGAGCATATCACTTAATGCTACTGAACATGTATTGCGCAACAAAATTAAACTAACTAGCAAGGATATTCAAAATTATATATACCTCATATACATAACGATTGTATCGCCAGCAACCTCTTGCACATTTGTGAAAGCAAAAAGATCACTTCTGAAGAGGGCAATTTTCCTTTCGGTGCCGAATAAGTCCTTGCTAAGCTTTGTGTGGATAGTGGCCCTATCCTTCAAGAACTCATTGCCCCATTTGCTCAAGGACAGAAGCGCTGGAGGCAAATCAGCTGGTAGGTGCTCCAAATCATCATCATCCTTATCCGTATCAACCCACTGCTTTGTTTTCTTCCTCCCGTACTTACGGGGTGCTTGCTGCATTTCAGATTAGAAAACAAGAAAGCAATTACTACATGTTTAGTATTTCAATTTCAAGTAGCCGCTGATCGATATATATATGCATGAACAACTACATTACCTTTGCATTACCAACTGCAGTGGCTGGTATAACCCAGTCTTTAGGCCAAGCAACGCAAGTCCCAATTGCATCGCTCACAAATACAATCTCATCCCTAATAGGGACTGGTAGCAAGGCATTCTCCACAAGACATTTGCTCACAGACACTCGGATATTTTCCGCAGCTAATGGAACACCATGAACAGTTTGTGAGCTGGAATCGACACCCACTTCAACAATGGTTCCCTCAGCCACAATGTTGTCCAATGAATCTATTACAAGATGATGCCTCTGGACAGTGGGGCTAGACTGAACCTAATTCAAAACAGAAAAAAATATTAAATAAATAAACAAAAATCTCAACATCAGTCAAGTGAGGCAGAATCAACACCAAATGTGCCTATAAGGGTACTTCGGTAAGTATATAAATACAAGGTGGCGATAATTTACCTGAGCCATCTCCATCACATGCGCTTCCTCCTCAACAGTCAAGGGTTTTTCAGGCGCCTGCTCTTTTGTAACTTCATCCGCTTCAACTTGTGTCTTCAGCTTGCCCTCCTCTAAATCTAACTTCTTCTTGATGGCTTTCACACCCTCCACTTCATTACCTCCAACACCAGCCTTGTCAAGACGGGAACAACTGCCCTGGCCAGACCCTAGATCATTTATCAGGGTCGCAGACTGTGGTGACTCAACAATTTGCTTATCTTTCCCCATAAGCAATGATTCTAACCTCACCAGCCTTCCCACCAGTTCAGCTTTTTCTTCTTTCCATTGGGCTCTCTCCGCAGCAAGCACACTACTGCTATCCTCTTCCCCGTTCTTAATACGTTGTCTCGCATCTAAGTTCAGCCTAGCACGTTTAGGAAGATGGAAATATGCTTCAGGTTTGACGAAGCCACCAACACCTCGCACCCTACCAGAATATTCAGGTGTTCCCAACGCCGTAGTCAAAACATCAACAGGTCCTTCAAACTTTCTTTTTCCCTCTTGCTCTTCCTTCTCCAATTTGTCCTGAAATAGACGTAAATCAATTTGCATAAAAGCATGAACAATTTCAAATACTGAAATTAATAATAAGCTAATTTCAAGGACTTGACATACAATTTCATCGACCTTTTCCTGCACTTGTGGCGCCAAGTAGTTGCCATCCTTGTCTTGTCTAGCTGCTTTCCACATTGTAGTTCGAACTAATTTCCTCCCAGCAGGCACTGTGGCAGCCTATAAATATATATTTGGGTTAATACGCTTGTGGTGACATAGGGTAATATATTACTAAGAAGAGTAATGTACCAGTTCCTCTTGCAACTGAGCATATGGCTTCCGTCCAAGTCGATGAGGGTACTTATTCTCTTTCCTCCTTGCCATTTGTTTTTGCCGGAATTCCTACAAGACGATAGCCAAAGTTTCCATTATATTTTAGCAATTGAAACAATGCCAATATTGCTGAAAAATGTAATAAAATTACAACACTTTGTATTTTACAAACCTGAAACTGAGGTGATATCCTATCTTTCACGAACTCTTGCCATTGATCTGCGTGAATGCTTCGGTAATCATCAGGAGGGAACTCAAAGAGTTCAGGGGAATCCATAAACGGAATAATGTACCAAGTGGTTAGCTTGCTCTTGAAATCCCTCCATTTTTGGCCTGCAGATGCAAAAACCATTTTCTTCCATTGCTTTGGCACCACATAAGCTTCCTAAACATTAACAAGTACAAAAGATGACTGCTTTAGATATTTTCTGTGAAAGCTACAACGAAGGACATGTTAACTAATTATAATATTTTCATTTACCTCAATAGAACCCCAAATATTGTCCTTCACACTTAGCGGCACAAGTCTCCAATCTTTAACATTAATTGGGACCTTGGTGCGTGCAAACACCCCAATGTAGGACTGCATCTCCTTGGCTGCCCTCCCAACAGGTTCCCCATCATCATTATATTTAACCTTCAACTTCCTTCCCCGAACGAGTCGCCTATTAACCCGACTCATCGTCACCATCCCTCGTCTAAGCAACCGCATTCCACCAGTGACGTTCTCATTGCTTTCTTCCTCATCCTCATCAGCTTCAAATTCTTCATCTTCATCATCAGACTCAACCACCTCCATCGTTCCAGCTTTGCTCTTTCCGGCTTTGCTCTTTCCAGCCTTGCGCTTTCCGGATCCAGAATTGGACATGCTACCAAACGACAACTTCTTTGATGCCACAGATTTCTTGGACTGTGTTGCTTTAGCTGGTCCCACTCTTGCATTATTGAGCGCATCCTTGCTGGTCCGAGCAGTTGAACGCGGACTTCTTCTAGGTAGTACCACATCAGCTTTAGTGGGCGCATCCTTGCTGGTCTGGTCAACAACAACAACTTTGGTTGAACGTGGACTTCTTCTAGGTGTGGCAGCTTTACCAACAGATGCTTCCTCGTTTGCGACCTCACTTCTACCACGTTTCCTTAAAAATTCCTTCGTCTTCGTCCTCAAAGCTAAAGCTCTAGCATTGAGGGATGACGTGCTAGATCCAGCCATCACCTGAAATAACCAGCAAACGCGGTTAGCAAAGTAAAATATTTATTAACAGAAACATAGCCATTACACAGATACACCACTGAATAAAATAACTTTACTGAAAATTAAAATAATACGATGAACATTCAAACATAATTCAAACTTCAGTACCACTGAATAAAATAACTTTACTGAAAATTAAAATAATACGATGAACATTCAAACATAATTCAAACTTCAGTACATATGAGGCACTCTTCAAAACACAAACAAAACAAAAACAATACGAGGGACTCAAGCTACCACATCAATACTACTCCCCTCATACCACTAACTTAACTTTCAACATATATTTTCTCATCCCCAGGACGCATATAATTACTATCCTGATCACCCTCTATATCATCATAAGTCTCAACGAATGGTAAATCAAATGCTTGTTCTTCAATGTGGACGCCTTCTTCCTCATCCGAATCAAACCCTTTGTAGTCTCTATCTGGAAGCCTTACTACCACTGACCATTGAGGATCAAGGGGATCCTCAATGTAAAATATTTGCTTAACATGACTAGCCAAGACAAAAGGATCATTAAGATGCCCTTTCCTATTCAAATTTACCAACGTGAACCCTAGTTCATCTACCTTGATGCCCCTAACATTCTCAACCCAATCACATTTAAACAACGGCACCCTAAACTTGTAGTAGTCCACCTCCCATATGTGTTGTATGACACCATAGAAGTCCATATCATCATGTCTGGGATTTTTATCCTTCGCACTTGAAACCAGCATTACATCAGCAACCAAAGAAACACCACTGTTTTGCACTGTTCTCATATCGTCCCGCTGCTTAGTGTAGAACTCAACACCATTAACCTTGTATCCACTAAATGTTGCTACTACATTATTTGGTCCAGCTGCCATCCACCTTATTGTTTCTGAAACAGTATTTCCAGAATTTTGCAGTTCATTTGAGACCTGCAAATCAATATATTACATTAGCACAACGTTGAAATCTGCCACGTTTAAGTCATAACAAAAATGTCTAGTAGGAAATTGCATACCCTCTCCTTCAACCAGGCTGAAAAGGTCTGGTTTTGTTTATCCTTCAGCCACTTTTCATCTTTGGCAAACCTTGGATGAAGAAGCTTCAGCAATTCCATGTGTTCACTACACAACAACAACAACAATTTAAATAAAAGAATTATAAATTAATTGAATGAAGGAAAACTGCTTATAATTAAATACGAAAACTTACCTGAAATAATTTTTTGCATCCTCTGTATTCTGCAATATACACAGATGTGCTTGTTCCATCTCTTTGCCATAGACTGAAATCATAGTAGGAGCTGATAACGGGTTGGACGCATGAAAGACTTCTGGTTTTGAATTTTCTGGCATTCCAGCAGTGGAAGCATCATCATTTAGCAATCCCTCAGCACAAAACTCTACCGCCTCTTCAACAACGTAAGACTCTGCTATGCATCCCTCAGGATGCCTTCGACTTCTGACCCACCCTTTGAAGACTTTCATGTACCTCTCAAAGGGGTACATCCACCGGAAAAATACTGGACCGCAAAGCGTAACTTCCCTCACTAGATGCACTGTTAGATGGATCATAACGTCAAAAAATGAAGGGGGGAAGTACTTCTCCAATTGGCAAACAGTAACCACCAAATCTGCTTGCATCTGTTCTAGCTTCGAAACATCAATCTCTTTAGCACATATTGCCTTGAAGAAAAGGCAGAACCTGATGATCGCATATCTTACAGGCTTCTCAAGAACAGAACGTAATGCAACAGGTAGAAGAACTTGCATCACAACATGGCAATCATGCGATTTTAGTTTAGACAGTTTCAAATCCTCCATAGAGACAAGATTCCTTATGTTTGACGAAAATCCAGTAGGAACCTTCATCCCAAAAAAAGACCCGCACACTATTTTTTTTTCATCAAGCTTACAATTCCAAGAAGCCAAAGGCAATTTAGTTCGCTTGCCACTGACATCTGGCTTTAACTCAGTCCTGATTCCCATAGCCACCATGTCTAAACGCGCTGCAACCCCATCCTTTGTCTTTCCCGGAATGTTCAGCAGTGTACCAATGAGTGAGTCGCAACAGTTCTTTTCAATGTGCATGACATCGAGATTATGTCGTACCGGAATATCTTTCCAGTACTCTAGTTGAAAGAATACAGACTTTTTTTTCCAGCAAGGTCTGTCTTGGTCATCAACAATCCTCACACGAGGAGTAGATTCTTCCCTTTTCCCAAACTCACAATTCAGACCCTCTACTCTAGCCAGCACCTCCTCTCCAGTCAATGGTACCGGAGCTAGGTCCTCCTCTATGGTGTTGTCAAAAGCAGCAGCTTGTCTCCTATATGGATGATGTCTGGGTAGTCCACGGCGATGCCTCATGAAAACAAGTTTATTACCTTTCTTTAACCTCCGAGGTCGAGTCTGGTCAACACATATTGGACAACCATGGTATCCTCTTACAACGCTTCCAGACAAGTTCCCGTATGCGGGAAAGTCATTAATAGTCCAGAAAAGCACTGCTTTTAGTTTGAAGTACTCCCCTCTAAATGCATCGTACACTTCCTCAACCCCATTCCACAACAGTTTCAAATCATCTATTAGTGGTTGCAAGTAGACATCGATATCATTACCCGGCTGCTTCGGTCCCGATATTAACAAGGTCAACATCATGAACTTCCTTTTCATACAAAGCCATGGAGGCAGGTTATATGTGACTAGTATAACCGGCCAACATGAATACAGGCTGTTTTGCATACTATGCGGGTTAAATCCATCCGAAGATAGAGCTAATCTGAGGTTTCTATGGTCGTTACCCAATTCAGGATATTTACTGTCTAGTAATTTCCAAGTAGGAGAATCAGCTGGGTGTCGCATCATCTTATCTTTCTTTCTACCCCAGTCATGCCAAGTAAGATTCTTAGCAGTTTTGGGTGACTGGTAAAACCTTTTGAACCTGGGGATAGGTGGAAAGTACCATAAAACCTTCGCAGGTACATTTTTTTTTGGTATATTATCCCTACCCAATTTCCACCTTGAAACACCACAGCTTGGGCATTCCTCAGCATCAACAAGGACTGCATCTCCTCTATACAAGATGCAGTCATTAGGACATGCATGAATTTTTTCATAGTCCATCCCTAAAACACTAAGTGTCTTTTTAGCATCATTTGTAGTCAAAGGAACAAGATTTTCTGCAGGAAGCAGACCCTTAACGAGTTCCAGAAAGTCTCCAAAGCAAGAATCAGTCACTACATGCTTTGCTTTCCAACTAAAACTCTCAACCAGAAAATTCATCTTGGTTGTATGGTCACAACCATTGTACAAAGGTTGATCTCCATCCTCTACGAACTTTAAAAACTCATTAGAGTCTTCGGACATCTCCTCATCCTCACTTTCTCCTACTTCTACATCGTTCTCCCCCATCCCAGGATCCCCATTAACTGATTCAGATTCAGATTCAACCCCATTATCATACATAGATTCCCCATGCCACCTCCACACCTTATAACTCTCTAAAATACCATAATAGAATACATGATCCCTCACAACTTCCACAGAAAATCCATCGACATTGCAACATTTCTTGCAAGGACATGAAATCTTGTCTATGTTAACAGCATTAGACTCGGCAAACTTTAGAAACTCTTCAAATCCTAACTCAAACTCTTTTGATCTCCTATCAGCATGCATCCATGACTTATCCATCTTAGACAAAAAATGCATTATTAGTGCACATGCAATACATACATACATATATAATATATATATATATATATAGTTCATTCATAGTTTCACATGTAGGTGCAAGCAATACATCAATCCAAGCTCCAACAATATATTACACCAACATAATAATCTATCACAGCAAAGATAAAACACAACCAAGGCATGAATGCAACAGCTGCATATTGATAAGTTCAGTTACAGTTTTAGTTCATTCTTCGAAAATTTGCTGATAAGTGCCTTTTTTTTCAAGTTCCAACGAAACATTTACAAACTCAAGGCATGTAATAACAACAGCTGCATATTGATCTTCTACTAGTAAGGACTAATCATAAAACTATAATCAACATGATTCCAAATAGCAACTAATCAAAACAAGCTATGAATGAACTACTGAAAGGGATCGATCACTTACATGCTTCTGTCTGCGCAGTAACTTCACAATGGTACCCTCAATGTCTTCAGTCGAAGGAAAATTGAACTAACTCAGTTCCTTCACTAACTCCTCCCTGACATTCAATAAAAGCAACAAAATTACATCAAACCGAACAACCCAATAGCAGAATACATCATCAAAACGATATTATCTGGAACCAAATACAGATCCACACTTGCCTTGTTCAAATCGGACAGAGTTCAGGTCGGGTCGGGCTTGGAAGGAGTTGAGGATGAAGCGGAGGTCGGAGGAGAGGAGGTTTGGAATCGGAGGAGGTGACGCGGTAGACGGTGAGGAGGAGGGATTGCGAGGCAGCGGGTTTGGGGGTCGGAGAGATTGGGCGTTAGGTTTGTTGGGTTTGTCTGAAGAGAGAAAGGGTTTGTTGGGTTTGTCGAGAGAGTAGAGTGAGGAAAAGATAGGCAAATTGACATTTAGCCTTCTTTTTCGATCTGGCGCCAATTTAATTTTCCAGTGCGCCTTTTTTTTTTAAAATTGCGCCCTAATTTTTCCAAGCCTTTTCCTATACACATATTAACCCTAAACCCTAAACCCTATTATCGACAACTTCTGTTATATGGCCGAAAGTCAAGCGTGGTATGAATAATGTTATGAGAGCTGCATTGTAACACATTTAGGGTTTATATCTATGATCATGAGGTACACTAACATATTTGCCTAGCAACACACTAACATATTATAACTAGATGTACATCTTTATAAACTAACTATATGTACGAAATACAATTTGTAAAATTTGACCGTTGGATGTGATCGTCGTACTTAAATATGGACATGGTCCAAAATTTGCTCATTTTTGTTAATGTTTGGACCTCGATCACATAGGTCAACTTTATTTACGATTAGATTTCTATGAGCTTCCCAATTGTGAGCTATATGTATGAAATACGATTTATAAAATTTGACCGTTGAATGTGATCTTCGTAGTTAAATAGGGACATGGTCCGAAAATTGCTCTTTTTTGTTAAGGTTTGGACCTCGATCACATGGGTCAACTTTATTTACGATTAAATTTCTATAAGCTTCCCAATGGTGAGCTATATGTACAAAATAAAATTTGTAAATTTCGACCGTCAGATGTGATCAACATATTTAAATATGGATATGGTAAAAAATTCACCCAATTTTGATAATTTTTGGGTCTCGATCGATGCGGTCAACATTAACTCAACAATATTTAATTAAGCGAATACGCTCTTACCTCCTCCTTCTTGACTAGTTTTGGTGGATTCTTTCATGCACACACTCTCACATATATGTGATGTAGCAGCTTCTGTAAAAATTTTAGAAATTTTACCTTTCGGGGATAGAGTTACCCATAGGGGATAATAAGCGTAAAAAGGGTTGACCGTCTCGATCGAGAACCAAACATTATCGAAAATATGTGATATTTTTATGGTAACCATATTTCACTATATGTAACACATCTTACGGATAGATTTGCAAAATTCTATTTACAACATATAGTTGCTTCACAAATGCATACACTTAGAAAAATCCCATTAAACAAGTTATATCACATTAGTAGGCATGTTGTGGTTCCAACGTCTAAAATTCATAACATTAAAATTTGACCGTCAGATGTGATCAGCATATTTAAATATGGATATGGTAAAAAATTCACCTAATTTTGATGAAGTTTGGGTCTCGATCGACGTGGTCAACATTAGCTCAACATCATTTAATTAAGCCAATTCGCTCTTACCTCCTCCTTCTTGACTAGTTTTGGTGGATTCTTTCATGCACACACTCTCACATATATATGATGTAGCAGCTTCTGTAAAATTTTGAGAAATTTTACATTTCGGGGATAGAGTTACCCATAGGGGATAATAAGCGTGAAAAGGGTTGACCGTCTCGATCGAGATCCAAACAATATCGAAAATATATGATTTTCTTATGGTAACCATATTTCACTATACGTAACATATCCTACGGATAGATTTGCAAAATTCTATTTACAACATATAGTTGCTTCACAAATGCTTACACTTAAAAAACAACAAAAATCAGGCGACACATAAATGTCATCTATTAATATAATTGGGTAAATTTTTCACACACGTTGTTAACTCAACAAAATTCAATATCTGGCGACACATAAATGTCGTCGCATCTACATAATTGAGTAAAATCATCACACAAGTTGTCAGTTCAACAAAATTCAATATCAGGCGACACATAAATGTCGTCTTATCAACAAAATAAAGTAAAATTCACAGAACTTTGACATTCAACAAAATTCAATGTCAGGCGACACATAAATGTCGTCTTATCAACAAAATTGAGGAATCACATAAATTGTCAAATCAACAAAATTCAATATCAGACGACGCATAAATGTCGTCGTTTCTACATAATTGAGTAACATTTTCTCACAATTTGTCAATTCAATAAACTTTAATATTAGGCGATAAATGTCGTCTTATCAATAAAATGAAGTGAAATATTCACACAAGTTGTAAATTCAACAAAATTCAATGTCAGGCGACACATAGATGTCGTCTTATCAAAAAAAAAAAAAAATCTTCACACAATTTGTTAATTCAACAAAATTCAATATCAGACGACACATAAATGTCGTCGTATGTACATAATTGAGTAAAGTTTTCTCACAATTTGTCAATTCAACCAAATTTAATATTCAGCGACACATAAATGTCGTCTTATCAACAAAATAGAGTAAAATTTTCACACAAGTTGTAAATTAAACAAAATTCAATGTCAGACGACACATAAATATCGTCGTATGTACATAATTGAGTAAAATCTTTCACACAATTGTCAATTCAACAAAATTCAATATCAGGCGACACATAAATGTCGTCGTATGTACATAATTGAGTAAAATCTTTCACACAAGTTGTCAATTCAGCAAATTTCAATATCCGGCGACACATAAATGTCGTCTTATCAACAAAATGAAGAAAATCTTCACACAATTTGTTAATTCAACAAAATTCAATATCAGACGACACATAAATGTCGTCGTATGTACATAATTGAGTAAAGTTTTCTCATAATTTGTCAATTCAACAAAATTTAATATCCAGTGACACATAAATGTCGTCTTATCAACAAAATAGAGTAAAATTTTCACACAAGTTGTAAATTCAACAAAATTCAATGTCAGGCGACACATAAATGTCGTCGTATGTACATAATTGAGTAAAATCTTTCACACAAGTTGTCAATTCAAAAAATTTCAATATCCGGCGACACATAAATGTTGACTTATCAACAAAATGAAGAAAATCTTCACACAATTTGTTAATTCAACAAAATTCAATATCAGACGATATATAAATGTCGTCGTATGTACATAATTGAGTAAAGTTTTCTTACAATTTGTCAATTCAACAAAATTTAATATTCGGCGACACATAAATGTTGTCTTATCAACAAAATGGAGTAAAATTTTCACACAAGTTGTAAATTCAACAAAATTCAATGTCAGGCGACACATAAATGTCGTCGTATCTACGTAATTGAGTAAAATCTTTCACACAAGTTGTCAATTCAACAAATTTCAATATTCGGCGACACATTAATGTCGTCTTATCAACAAAATGAAGTAAAATCTTCACACAATTTGTCAATTCAACAAAATTTAATATCCGACGACACATAAATGTCATCTTATCAATAAAATGGTGTAAAATTTCACAAAAGTTGTGAATTCAACAAAATTCAATATCAGACGACACATAAATGTCGCCGTATGTACATAATTGAGTAAAGTTTTCTCACAAGTTGTCATTTCAACAAAATTCAATATCCGGCGACACATAAATGTTGTCTTATTAACAAAATTAAGTAAAATTTTCACACAAGTTATAAATTCAACAAAATTCAATATTATGCGACACATAAATGTCGTCTTATATACATAATTGAGTAAAATCTTCACACAATTTGTCAATTCAACAAAATTCAATATCAGGTGACACATAAATGTCGTCTTATTAACGAAATGAAGTATAATTTTCACACAAGTTATAAATTCAACAAAATTCAATGTCAGGCGACACATAAATGTCGTCATATCTACATAATTGAGTAAAATCTTCATACAATTTGTCAATTCAACAAAATTCAATATCAGGCGACACATAAATATCGTCGTATGTAGATAATTCATAATTGAGTAAAGTTTTCCCATGCCACAATTTGTCAATTCAACAAAATTCAATATCCGGCGACATATAAATGTCGTCTTATTAATAAAATGAAGTAAATTTTCACACAAGTTATAAATTCAACAAAATTCAATGTCAGGCGACACATAAATGTCGCCGTATCTACATAATTGAGTAAAATCTTCACACAATTTGTCAATTCGACAAAATTCAATATCAGGCGACACATAAATATCGTCGTATGTGCATAATTGAGTAAAGTTTTCTCACAATTTGTCAATTCAACATAATTCAATATCCGGCGACACATAAATGTCGTCTTATGAACAAAATGAAGTAATTTTTCACACAAGTTGTCAATTCAATAAAATTCAATATCAGGCTACACATAAATGTCGTCGTATGTACATAATTGAGTAAAGTTTTCTCAAAATTTGTCAATTCAACAAAATACAATATCCGGCGACACATAAATGTCGTTTTATCAACAAAATGAAGTAAAATTTCACACAAGTTGTCAATTCAATAAAATTCAATATCAAGCAACACATAAATGTCGTCGTATGTACATAATTGAGTAAAATTTTCTCACAATTTGTTAATTCAACAAAATACAATATCCGGCGACACATAAATGTCGTCTTATCAACAAAATGGAGTAAAATTTTCATACAAGTTGTAAATTCAACAAATTTCAATATCATGCGACACATAAAGGTCGTCTTATCTACAAAATGAAGTAAAATTTTCACACAAGTTGTCAATTCAACAAAATTCAATATCGGCCGACACATAAATGTCGTCGGATTAACATGTGTAAAATTTAGACAATTGAGCTAAAGTTGACCACTTTTTTCACCGACATATATGTGTCGCCCCGAAAATAGACATTTTTTTCAAAGAAAATTGGTATTGTGTAAGTTAACTTCCAGCGACACATAAAAAAATTGTGTCGCCCCAACCTCCCGAACCACACTTAATTTCGTAAGTGTCGCCTGATATGTGTAGCCTGATGCATGAAATGGCTTAGTGAGATGAGAGGAGGAGAGAGTAGAGAATTAGAGACACATTGTTGCTCTTAGTTCTTCTCTTTTTTTAGCTACTTTTTGTATGATGTTTTGTATTGTTTTAAATATGTTTTCAATTTGTACTATGTCTAGCTAATTTCCTTAACTAAGGTTAAGGAGGAAACCACATTATGAAATAAGTTTCTTTTAATTATCTACAATTCCCATAGTTATGTTATTCATGCCTATGACTCTTGCTTCAAAATGCATTAATAAAATCTTTGTTCTTTTCACCTCTAATGTTATGCATTTTTGGTAGTTTGGAAGTCAGTTTTATTAATCCATGCTTGGCTTTGTAAAATATTTAATATGAACTTCTTTGATCTCTTGTCATTCAAATGAGCTTGTTTCACATTTGATGCTTTGTAAACACTTTGATCTTTTGTAGTTTCAATAAGTTTGTGTACATGTGATGCTTTGATGTTCATAATTAAGAAGCGAAGAAGAGTCTACTTTAGATATATTTCATGTGTGCTTCGTTGTTAAATCTTGAGAAAGCAGTAGATTGATTTCTAGATTGCTACTCCTAATTCGGGAATTAGTAGATAATATTTAGAGACTTATCAAGTAATGTGGTGGAATCCGATGCTTTAGTTACTTCGTCATCAAAGTAATTTTTTATCTATTTTATTTGTCTTAGCTACTTCACCATCAACTTTCATTCAACTAGGTTAGTGTTAAATTAATTTAGATTCGATTAGTTTTTCCTATTTTCATACATTCCCTGTGGGTTCGACCTCGCTCTTGCATATCTGTGCTGCAACTGATTCGTGCGCTTGCGAGTAACATTTTAAAACACATCAAGTTTTTGGCGCCGTTGCCGGGGAACTGTAACGGAAAACTAATTTTGTTTAAGTTGATTTAATTCTTCCACTAGTTATAGCTTAGTTTTTCATTCATTATAAAATAAAAAAAACAAAAAAAAAACTGCATCAATTACGTAGACACCAACTTGCATATTCATTGTAGTATTTTAGTTCTATATAAGCTTGCCTCTTTTGACTTTGGTTACATGCATATATACATATATATATATATATATATATATATATTTATATCAACTTGCATAGCATTGAAAACAAATAGTCTTGTGTTCTTGTTTTTCCAAACCTACGTTTCCTACACTTTTTGTCTATTTTGTTTCATTTTGGTAACATAGGAATAGGAACAAACTTAAAAAAATAAAATAAAAAAATATATAAAAATTGTAGATTACATTTACGTCTTGTATATCCCTTGCATATAGTACTAGCTAGCTCCATTTCACACCATTTCACTTTATAGGCCACTATTTTTGCTACTCTTGTTACTATATATTCTCACAATAGTTTCTTTTGTTAGGTAATTTTCTTGAGTCAAAGAAGGAGAGCTAGCCGAAGAAGATCAAAATTTGGAGGAACAAAGTGACAATTGATCAAAGAAGAGAAAGTTATGGTTGCCATGTGGTGAAAACAGCGAGAGAAAAAAAAAAAGAATTCTTGCCTCGGCAGAAATTTCTTCTCTTTTCCGGGTGTGTCATTTCTAAGTTCTCTACTTTTTGCTTATTTGGTTATTTTCCTTTTGATCATTGTTGTACATTTTTTTGGTAATATATATATATATATATATATATATTTTTTTGCATTTAAATAATTAGTAGCATTCCCACCTTAACGACATAAGGATTGGATTTCATCCCCAATTCCTTGCCCATCTAGGTTAACCATCTCATGCATTTGTTATAACTCAAGCCAAATTTAATCGTAAAATCTATTAGACATCGGTTTAGGTTTTCACATAGCTCATAGGATCCTCTTGCATAGTGTAAATTTTTGGTAACTCCAGTGAGTACCTTCCAAAAGTGTGATGTCTAGAAAAGTTCTTTAAGGAAACACCTTCGGTGTTTAAGAAGAATTGGGTTTTAAGTGGGACCATTGTGACCCCTCCAATCTTCCCGGAACTCACCTGGTTACATTTTTGGCAGCCCTTAACTGGTCATCCTCTAATTCACTCTAAAAGAGAGTAGGAGCTGACTTGTAATTAATTGTTGCTTTGAGTAGATTTTCTTGTAGATTTGTGTGTGCAAAAAAAAAAATAATAATAATAATTTTTTTAAAAAAAAATAGTGTTGTAGTTTATGTTTGGTCGTCGTTCACTCAGTTTAGAGTTGTTGCCTTACGACCCTGAGATTGAGAGAACAATTAGGAAAAAAATCGAGAAACCTGATTCTCAGATCACGATGGGAGAAAATTTAGAGACCAAAACTCTAAGGGAGTACTTTGCTCCCATCACCACAAATTCCCCATCATGCATAGTGTTACCGAACACTACTGCTGCTCATTTTGAGTTGAAGCCTCAGATTCTTCAACTCTTGCCCAACTTTCGTGGATTAGATCGTGAGGACCCGTACATGCATGTCAAAGAATTTCTAGACATATGTTCCACCTTCAAATTCCAGAACTTTTCAGATGAGTCTGTTCGCTTGCGTCTGTTTCCCTTTTCTTTAAAAGATAAGGCGAAGGGATGGTTGAATTCCCAACCTCCAGGTTCCATCACCTCTTGGGACGAATTGGTCAGAAAATTTCTGTCTAAATTTTTTCCCATGTCTAGAACCAATTCCCTTAGGCGAAACATTTCCGACTTTAGGCAAAAAGATGAAGAACAATTCTATGAATCTTGGGAAAGATTCAAAGATTTGATTTTGCGGTGCCCCCACCATGGTTTTGAAACATGGAGACTGGTACAATATTTCTATAACGGTCTGACCCAGTCAAACCGTCATATGATAGAGTCAATGAAGGGAGGAGCATTTCTAAGTTTGAGAGACAATGAAGGAGCATTTCTAAGTTTGAGAGACGATGAAGCCTATGAATTTCTCGAAAACTTGTCTGAAAATTCTCAACAATGGGATTTTTCCAATCAATATGATAAACAAGTGAAGGAACCCAAGCGAGGAGGAATGTATGAGGTGAGAAGTGGCTCTGATTTAGAGATAAAGATTGAGAGTCTGTCAAGAAAGGTTGAGGCGTTAGCGTTAGATAAAACCATGAGTTCAGTCAACCAAGTCCAGTCTGAAGGTTGCTCTCTTTGTGCAAGCCCAATACATTCAGCTCAAACATGTCCTTCCATGTGCGGCTACTCTGAAAGCCACCCTGAGCAAATCAATGCCTTGAACAATTTCAGGAAACCATTTGGTACTGCATTTTCTGAGCCCTACAATCCAAATTGGCGAAACCACCCTAATTTTTCTTGTAGAACAACCCAACCTCAATTAAACTTCGGAGGGAACCAAAATTCACAAAATAATCAATTTCGCCCTCCTAATCAACCATATCATTCAGCTCCTCAATCCAATCCACAATTCGCGGCACCACAGCCACAACAATCATCTTTGGAGGAATCCCTCCAAAAGTTCATGCAAGTTACTGGTCAAGCCATTTCGAAATTAGAACAACAAATAGGCCAGTTAGCGACTGTTGTTGGTGAGAGAGAGAAAGGGAAGTTTCCTAGTCAGCCGTTGCCTAACCCAAAAGGACAATTTCAGATTAGTGAACCTTCAAGTTCTTTGAATTCCCATGAGCAAGTCCAATCCATAGCCACACTTAGGTCAGGCAAACAGGTTGATAACAAAGTTCAGATGCCCGACTTAGATGAAGATGCTCCCACCAACAAATCCAAAGATGGAGAGGCGCCAATCTCTTCTGACAACCACTCTTCGAGTGTCCCAAAAATCCAAACTTTTCCTGTAGTTGAACAGCCTGTTAGGAATTATGTCCCAAAAGCTCCATTTCCTCAGAGATTAGTGAATCCTAAGAAATGTTCCCAGTTTGGTGAGATCTTAGAAGTGTTTAAGCGAGTCAATATAAACATTCCATTCTTAGATGCCATTCAGCAGGTGCCCTCATATGCCAAGTTTCTGAAAGACCTTTGCACCCTTAAACGAAAAACGAATGTTCCGAAGAAAGCTTTTCTAACGGAACAAGTGAGCTCAATCATTCAACGGAAATCTCCTGTCAAGTACAAGGACCCTGGTAATCCTACCATTTCATGTACTATAGGAGATAATCATTTCAAGAGAGCTTTGCTAGATTTAGGGGCTAGTGTGAATTTGTTGCCATATTCTGTATATGCGCAAATGGGTTTGGGGGGAATGAAACCGACTCGTGTGGTATTACAATTGGCAAACCGATCGGTGAAATATCCTAGAGGTATTGTTGAAGATGTCTTGGTTCAGGTTGACAAGTTTTACTTTCCTGTCGATTTCATAATCTTAGATACCCAGCCTGTCTCTAACCTAAGTGATGAAATTCCAGTCATTCTAGGTCGTCCTTTTCTAGCTACTTGTGATGCCAATATTAGTTGTCGGAGTGGTATGATGACAATTTCCTTTGGTAACATGACTTTAGATCTCAACATTTTCAGTATAAGCAAGCAGCCTTTAGAGAATGACGAAGTTGGTGAGGTCAATTTGATTGACAACTTAGTGACAGACACTTTCCACCAGTCTAGCATTAAGGACCCCTTAGAGGCATGTCTAGTTCATTTTGGTGCTGATTTTGATTTTGACAAATCTATTGAAGAGGTTAATGCTTTGTTAGATTCTGTCCCTCTTATAGATTCTGCCAATTGGAAATTGAAGGTAGAACCACTTCCTTTGTCTTCATCCCCACCAATCCCTTCCATTGTCAAGCCTCCAAAGTTAGACTTAAAACAATTACCTGATACTCTCAAGTATGCGTTTTTAGGTCTATTTGAGTCATTGCCTGTTATCATTGCTTCTGATTTGAGTAGTACTCAAGAAGAAAAATTGTTGCAAATTCTTAGGGAGCATAAGGAAGCCATAGGATGGTCGATAGTAGATATCAAAGGTATTTCCCCGTCTGTAGTCATGCATAAGATTCACCTTGAAGATAATGCTAAGACTTCACGTGAAGGTCAAAGACGTCTGAATCCTGCCATGAAAGAAGTAGTTAGAGCGGAAGTGTTGAAACTTTTAGATGTTGGTGTCATTTACCCAATATCTGATAGTCAATGGGTGAGTCCTGTTCAAGTTGTCCCAAAGAAGTCTGGCATCACTGTTGTTAAGAATGATGACAATGAGTTGGTTCCCACAAGAATCCAAACTGGTTGGCGTGTGTGCATTGACTATCGTAAGTTAAATGCCGTCACGAGGAAAGATCATTTTCCTCTTCCTTTCATTGATCAAATGTTGGAAAGGTTAGCCGGTCATGCATACTACTGTTTCTTAGATGGTTATTCCGGTTATAACCAAATCCCCATTGCACCTGAGGATCAAGAGAA
This sequence comes from Fragaria x ananassa, assembly GCA_034370585.1. NCBI lineage: Eukaryota > Viridiplantae > Streptophyta > Magnoliopsida > Rosales > Rosaceae > Fragaria > Fragaria x ananassa. The sequence continues at coordinate 12,772,751 of CP139753.1, read as the reverse complement.
AACCACTTTCACTTGTCCTTTTGGAACCTTTGCCTACCGTCGCATGCCTTTTGGGTTATGCAATGCACCTGCTACTTTTCAGCGGTGTATGGTCTCTATCTTTTCTGATATGGTAGAGCGCTTCCTTGAAATATTCATGGATGATTTCTCCGTGTTTGGATCGTCATTTGATGAGTGTTTACACCATCTTTCCCTTGTCTTGATGCGTTGTAAGGAGAAAAATCTTGTTTTGAATTGGGAGAAATGTCATTTTATGGTCAAAAAGGGAATTGTTTTAGGACACGTGATTTCCTCCAGTGGCATAGAGGTTGACAAGGCCAAAGTCGATTTGATTTCCAATCTTCCACCCCCACGGACCGTTAAGGAAATTCGGTCATTCTTAGGTCACGCAGGTTTTTACCGTAGGTTCATCAAAGACTTCAGTAAAATCTCACGTCCTTTGTGCAATTTACTTGCCAAAGACGCTCCATTTGTCTTCACTGATGAATGCCTCCATGCTTTTGAAAAGCTTAAGTCACTTTTGACTTCTGCACCCATCATTCGACCTCCTGACTGGAGTGTCCCTTTCGAAATCATGTGTGATGCATCTGATTATGCCATAGGTGCTGTCTTAGGACAACGGATTGATAAACTTCCTCATGTCATTTATTACTCTAGTAAGACTCTCATTGATGCACAACTCAATTACTCCACCACTGAAAAGGAGTTATTGGCGGTTGTATTTGCACTAGACAAGTTTAGGTCTTATCTCTTAGGATCTAAGGTCATTGTCTATTCGGATCATGCTGCATTGAAGTATCTTTTGTCTAAGAAGGATGCTAAACCTCGTCTTATCCGTTGGATTTTGTTGCTACAAGAGTTTGATATTGAGATCAAAGATAAGAAAGGTTCAGAGAATGTTGTTGCTGACCATTTGTCTAGATTGATTGTTGAGTCTAGTGAGGATCCTTTTCCGATCACCGAGTCTTTCCCTGATGAACAATTGATGCATGTGTCTCATTTGCCATGGTATGCCGATATCGTGAATTATCTTGTAACTGGTGAGATGCCATATCATTGGAGCAAACAAGATAAGTCAAGATTCTTAGCCTAGGTAAAATACTTTTTTTGGGATGATCCTTACTTGTTTAAGTATTGTCCCGATCAAATAATTAGGAGATGTGTTCCTGATAGTGACCAAACCAATATCATCTCCTTTTGTCATGATCATGCATGTGGTGGTCATTTTAGTTCCAAAAAGACTGCTGCCAAAATCTTACAATGTGGATTTTACTGGCCTTCTCTTTTCCGCGATACACATGAGTATTGCAAAGCCTGTGAGCGATGTCAAAAGTTAGGAAGCCTTTCTAGGAGAAACATGATGCCCTTGAACCCAATTCTTATCGTTGAAATCTTTGATGTTTGGGGTATTGATTTTATGGGACCATTTCCTAATTCTTTTGGAAACTTGTACATCCTTGTTGCAGTTGATTATGTGTCTAAGTGGGTAGAAGCCTTAGCATGCAAAACAAATGATCACAAGGTTGTGATCGGATTTTTGAAAGAGAATATCTTTTCTCGTTTTGGTGCCCCTCGTGCTATCATCAGTGATGGTGGAAAACACTTTTGTAATAGGCCATTTCAGCACTTAATGAAACAATATGGCATTACACATAGAGTTGCTACCCCTTATCACCCACAGACGAGTGGTCAAGTTGAAGTTTCCAATAGGGAAATCAAGCATATCCTTGAGAAAACGGTTAACCCCACTAGGAAAGATTGGTCTTTGAGACTCACTGATGCACTGTGGGCATACCGTACTGCATTCAAGACCCCTATAGGAATGTCTCCATATCGTCTTGTTTATGGTAAGGCATGTCATCTGCCTGTTGAGTTAGAACATAGAGCTTATTGGGCTATTAAGCGTTTGAACTTCTCTCTTGATAAGGCAGGTTCTCACAGGAAACTCCAACTCAATGAACTGGAAGAAATTCGAAATGATGCTTATGACTCTGCAAAATTATACAAGGACCGAATGAAGGTGTTTCATGACAAGAACATTTTGAGGAAAACATTCACACCTGGGCAAAAAGTTCTCTTATATAACTCTCGTTTGCATCTGTTTCCTGGTAAGTTAAGGTCTCGTTGGACCGGTCCTTTTCTTGTTCGTACTGTCTATTCTCATGGGGCTGTTGAAATTGAAAACCCAAAAAATGGTGATATGTTCAAAGTTAATGGTCAAAGGTTGAAGCCGTTTTTGGAGTTGAAAACCCCTGAAGTTGAGGAGGTACTTCTCGCTGATCCTGTTTATCAGGATTAATGCTCTTTCATGTGTCTTGTGTTTGTAGTTGTAGATGTTCTTTGTTTTTGTCAGTGTCTTTCTTGTTAGTCATGCTTGGTTTTCTTAATTTCTATTGAAAGTGCATTTATAACTAATCAATTACATTGCACTGTTGGAATGATTTGAAAGGAAATTGGAAAAGCGTCAATAAGGTACTATCTTTCCTACTCTTACTCCATCTTATTTAATGTTGTCATGCTTTACATTTGTAACATTGAGGACAATGTTCGATTTAGGTTTGGGGGTAGGATATCGAAAGTTTGGTTACTTTTTGTGTAAAAAAAATAATAATAAAAAAAAATTTATATATATATATATATATATATATATGTGTGTAGTTCATTGTGAAGAATTCTGAGAGAGTTCTTGGCATTTTAGTGTGTTAATAGTCGGAGGGTAGAATTCTTTCAGTAAGTTCTTATTCTTGGGGTATATTGAGATACGAGCCACATAATACAATTTGACGTTGAAGAGTGAGATTTGAGTTAGAAATCTAGATGAATACCAGTGGAGACTTATAACCCATGTGAGACTTGAGCCTGTGTCCTATTTTTCTGAGGGTTATACACTATTCTGATCTCTTTTGTTCAACATTATTTTTTTCGATGATCTCATTATTCATTTCATTTGATCGGTTACCGAGAACAACATCTACTTTGAATCACTACACCTGAGTTCTTTTAAGAGACTTAATGACCACATTAATCCTCAGATATCATTTAGGTCATGTTTGATTACATTAGCTTGAGCCTTTTTAGCCCTAGCTCCCATTGAATATCAATTTGCCAGAAAGCCTTTGAGCCTAAATAAATATGTTTCTTTGTTTAGCACATTCACCATTCCCTACTCAAATTGAGGAGTACGAGCTACTGAATAAACATCCAACACCCTATTTTTGAGAACTATTGTTAGAGTTGAGATAGTTTTGTGGCATTTTTTGTTGTTTCAAAAAAAAAAAAAAAGAGAAGATAGAAATCTGTATTCTTCCACACAATAGGAAAGAGTACGAAAAAAAAAAGCAAAAAAAAAAAAAGAAAGAAGAAAAAAAAACAAGAAAAGAAAGAAAATATATATATATATATATATATATTATGTTTGAGAAATTTAGATCAATGCCTTGTTCATATGTGAAGACCTCTACATAGTTCTCAAAGAATTCTTGAAATCCTTCTTTTTCTTTGTTAGCTATTGCATTAGCCTTACATTACAACCATAAATAAATCCCTTTTTCAATTATGTGGAGACATGTGGTCAGAATGTGGAAAGTAAATTAAAGAACTAAGGTGTGTGGGATTCAACATTCTCAATGGTAACTGATGTCATTTCATAAGATCAATTTTACATTTATTTTCCAGAAAGAGCAAAATTTTCTTGATGCACATATGTGAGACGTTTGCATTCATCTATAATTATTCTTCCTCACATGTGAGTTGAGTGAAACACATAGCCCATCTCTGAGCGTTTCAATTCTAAGTGACTATTTGTGAGATTTGAAGTCGAAGCGAATTTTCAGAAAGAAATTTGACTTGGATTTTACTTAGATATGAAATGTTGTATTTGTGTTGGCGTTACTCATACAAACTCCGAGTTAAGATACTTTTTGAGAATATTCTAACCTTTGTCTTTGCACACTAAAACTCTGAAGTACTCTAGCAGAATTTGTCCTGTCGGTCTAGCTAAGTGAATAAATTTGTAGTTGTGTTTTAGTTCTTGTTTTGCTCGAGGACTAGCAAAATATAGGTTTGGGGGTATTTGATGAGCACATTTTATATCATATTATTATCCCTAATTTATATGTGTTAGTTATTTATCTTTAATTAGTTTGAGTTATTTAGTTTGTTTTTATATTCTTATAGATGTTTTGTCTAAATAAATAAAATGTTAAAGTTATGGAAGCAATTTACTTATTTTCATATAGTAAGTTGAGTCTTTGTTTTAACATGAGTCTTTTTCCCTTTAATTAGATGAATAATTGCAACACATGTTCTTCTTATTCTAGTAGCATGTATGCATATATGCATGTGTTAAATTGGTGGATTATTTTCTCATGCATTAAGTGTGATGTGTGAAAATATTACCATGGCATCCATTGTTGAATTCACTTTTGCTTGTTTGATTCATAGGTATATAGATGCATTGAAACAAATGGAAGAGAGTATGAAGAATTTCCAAGGACATGTACCATGAAACAAGGAGGCAAGAAGCAAGCCAACATGATTCTAGGAACTAAATCTTCAATTGTTCAAAGATTGTGTACGTATCTTCTCTTCATTCACATGAAAAATGAGAGAAGGAAGCTATGTATGGAAGCATTTATGGATGGAGACTTTAGCTATCAAGCTTGAGAAGTTTGAAAGATGAAAAATCACATTCACATGGAGATGAAGATGGAATGAAGATCATTGTTGCCCTATAAATAGAGGTTGCTTCAAGTGAAGATGAGAGGAGGAGAGAGTAGAGAATTAGAGACACATTGTTGCTCTTAGTTCTTCTCTTTCTTTAGCTACTTTTTGTATGATGTTTTGTATTGTTTTAAATATGTTTTCAATTTGTACTATGTCTAGCTAATTTCCTTAACTAAGGTTAAGGAGGAAACCACATTATGAAATAAGTTTCTTTTAATTATCTAAAATTCCCATAGTTATGTTATATATTCATGCCTATGACTCTTGCTTCAAAATGCATTAATAAAATCTTTGTTCTTTTCACCTCTAATGTCATGCATTTTTGGTAGTTTGGAAGTCAGTTTTATTAATCCATGCTTGGCTTTGTAAAATATTTAATATGAACTTCTTTGATCTCTTGTCATTCAAATGAGCTTGTTTCACATTTGATGCTTTGTAAACACTTTGATCTTTTGTAGTTTCAATAAGTTTGTGTACATGTGATGCTTTGATGTTCATAATTAAGAAGCGAAGAATAGTCTACTTTAGATATATTTCATGTGTGCTTCGTTGTTAAATCTTGAGAAAGCAGTAGATTGATTTCTAGATTGCTACTCCTAATTCGGGAATTAGTAGATAATATTTAGAGACTTATCAAGTAATGTGGTGGAATCCGATGCTTTAGTTACTTCGTCATCAAAGTAATTTTTTATCTATTTTATTTGTCTTAGCTACTTCACCATCAACTTTCATTCAACTAGGTTAGTGTTAAATTAATTTAGATTCGATTAGTTTTTCCTATTTTCATACATTCCCTGTGGGTTCGACCTCGCTCTTGCATATCTGTGCTGCAACTGATTCGTGCGCTTGTGAGTAACATTTTAAAACACATCACCTAACCCGACGAATTATTATATTTCCGTCACTTTAGAATTTCAAACCGACGGAACTTGTGTACTCCGTCGCCTACGTACAGAATAAATTTTATTTGCTGCTTAATATTTTGGGGATACTACGTGACAGAAAACGAAACGTCCATCGCTTAAGATATACTAATGCGATGAAATCTTCATTTTTCGTCGACTAAGTCGTTTTCCAAAAATACGGTTGGCGAGGTCCCTTCGAGTGATGCGAGGCGAGATAGGAGGCGGGCGAGGTGAAACACAACAAATGAGGCGATCCTACACGACGAAAAGTACGTAATTCGTCGCCTAGGACGTCTAAAGCGACGAATTTTCCGTCGACTAAGTAGCTTTCAAAAATTGCGTGGCGAGGTGAGGCGAGTTATGCGAGGCAAGATAGAACGAATGAAGTTTGTGATGCGAGGCGAGGAGGAAGCGGGCAAGGGAAGGCAGGATGAGTGAGGCGATCCTACGCGACGAAAACTGTACTCTTCGTCGCCTAGGATTTCTAAAGCGACAAAATATCCATTTTCCGTCACGGAGGAACATCTAAAGCGACGAACTTGTCATGTTCAGTTGAGTAAGTAGTTTTTTTTTAAATTTACACATTTTTTTATATATACATCTGAGTAATTTCGTGTAATTTATGAAACAAAACCCAAGTTAATTTAAAAATACATATCCGAACTTAATTATGCCAAATTCATGTTTACAAGTAGATATTATTATAGACCGATCATATCCGAAATAATAATATTGAACAAGTATACATTAATCATACTCATGATAATATGAGTCGTCTGAATCATCATCCTCCTCAGTCTGGTCAGAATATTGATTCTCCTCTATGTCTGAGTCATCTATGAACCCGTTGTCATCATGAGTGGGGTTGCGTTGTCGCGAGTTCATTTCAGATGGTGTAACTGCCATGTAATCTATGATCACCGGAACGTGTTGGTTGTTGACACGAATATCCGAAGTATTAGGGACTACATATGGAGATTCCTCTTGATATGGTTCATTCAATTGATCAGTTGTTAGTTCACTAGGCCCATTCTCATCATCCCCTCCCAGTGTAGCTGCACTCTGAATATTCCTATGTGACATCACCTGCACCACTTTCCAACCTTCACCCATAGCCGGATCATCAAGATAAAACACTTGTTTCGCCATTGTGGCAAGAAAAAATGGCTCATTCTCATACCATACACTGTTTGAGTCCACTGATAACAAGTAACGATCCAGAACTGTACTCTTTCATCTGGTTGGGTCAGTATTGAACAATTTGCACTTGAACAACATGACTGGCATACCCTTGCCGTAGATAAGTTCGATCACACTGACAAGAACCCGGTAGTAGTTGAAACCCAGACCCTTAACTATTACTCCATTGTTTTGGGTGACATGGCATTTATCTCGTTCTGACGTCACAAACTTAACACCGTTCACAAAACATCCAGCACAAACTATGTGGCTTTGGGGTCCTCCAGCCAATAAGTGCAAATCTGGGTCGTAAGAATCAAGAAAATGTTGTATAATGTGCATCATCTGTAACAATTTTAAGAGCAACGTTACATTATGTAACATTAAAAAACGACTCATATATTAAATTTATGTAACATCATATATAGAGATCAATAGAAAGGTACTCAAATAGAGAAGTAATCAGGAAAATCTCTCTTGTGTATGACTTCGTTACCATCCTGCCTTTGCAAATGAGACTGAAAGTACCGGTCGACTTCGTCGCAATGTTGAAGAACAAACCAATGTGCCTCTTTGATCTCAGCATTACTTAATCTTTCAAAATTACTTAATCTGCCATATGGTTGAATATCGTTGAAAACAACTGATAGATTGAATTGTTGGCTACTACCCGCTACAGAAGATTCCCCCACTCTGTCTTCATCATTGAAATATGCACTGCAATAAGTTACGCACTCAGCTTGAATGTATGCCGCTGTGATCGACCCTTCAGGAAAAAATTTATTTTTGTTCTTCTTCTTGAAATCCCCCAATTGCTTGCAAAACATATATTTATTCTATTACAAAAAATTATCTTAATTTGAAAGGATGATTAATTAGAATAAATATGAGTGCATACCTCTTATTTGGATAGCACCAGGTATACTGTACTGGACCAGTAAACAACACTTGTTCAGGAAGGTAGATCATGATGTCAAAGAAAGTTGGGGGAAAGATCCTCTCGACCTTGCACATAATGTACACAATGTCTTCGTGCAATGACCAAACATCAGACTTGTTAAGCTCTTTAGCGCATATCCTCTGAAAGAACTTTGACAAACACACTAACGTGTGAGCCATATCACTCTGCAAATACGGTCTAATGACCACGGAAAGAAGACGTTGTAGCAAAATATGACAGTCATGAGTCTTCAACCCAGTAATCTTATTTTCCCCTGTCTTAACACATCGAGCGATATACCCTGCATACCCATGAGCATATTTGACGTTATGAAGCCACTGAAACACTTCCGCCTTGTTCTGAGGATGAACTGTGTAGCATGTTTGAGGCATTATGGCTTTTTTTGTTCTTTTGTTCTCTACTAGCCATAGCTCCCACCCATTTTCTTAAGATCAACACGGGCTTTGCGGGTGTCCTTGTTCTTATCTTTGAGATTCATAATTGTTCCAAGAACGTTGTCACAAACATTCTTCTCTATGTGCAAGACGTCCAAGTTGTGTCTGATTTTCAAAGTCGACCAATAAGGCAATTTAAAGAATATACTTTTGTGCGTCCAATTCTTAAACTCATCGGGCGTGGGAGGATTTAAGTCGGTTACATCTTTACTGGTGCTCAAATATCTGAACCAGTGTTGGTTAAGCCTCTCCAAAATGCATTCACCAAACCTCCCTGGGGGTTTCGGATTATGCTCCTCAGTCCTATCTAATGTCTCAGCATCCCATAGGCCACAGCCACTCGTGATCCTCGTCAAGCCACCTATGAGATCCCAAGAAACAGATTTTGTCGGCGTGGCGACTAGAATTGATATCATATAAGCATACCAGGCAAGCCTTATACCCTTAGTTTGTTGGCTAGACTACATCCCGTAAGCTGGATAATCACTGATGGTCCAAATAACATATACTTTCATCATGAATGAAGTTTGACCATGCTTGTCAAAAGTAGGGAGTCTATTTTCCCATAACTCTTGCAGCTCATCAATTAATGGTCTCATGTACACATCCAAGCACTTTCCTGGAGAATATGGCCTTGGAATCATAAGCGTAAGAAAATTCCTCATACACATGTTGGGAGGTAGATTGTATGGAAATACTATCACATGTCAAATGTTGTAAGACAAATTCATGTTCCTAGTAGGATTGAACCCGTCTGTTGCAAGTCCGAGTCTGACATTTTGACAGTCTCCAGAAAATTCAAGAAAAGAACGGTCAAAGTGCTTCCAAGCCTCCCCGTCTGCGGGATGTGTGAGATTATCTGGATCTATCATCTCCTCTCCTTGGTGCCTTGCCTGGTGCCATCTTATATGCTTGGCCATATGTGAAGACATGTACAGACGCTGCAGACGAGGACATAATGGGAAGTAACAAAGAACCTTCTTTGGAATGGGCCGGTTCTTTTGTTTAGATGAAGTGGAAGCTGCTTGATACCTTGGCTCGTAACAGTGTCGGCACTCATCTTTAGTCTCGTTTTCTTTGTAATACAACATGCAATTATTGACGCAAGCGTCTATCTTCTTAACTCAAGACCAAGGTCAGCCAACTTGGTTTTTACCTCGTCGAAATCAACTGGACAACTGTTACCTTTAGGAAGCACTTTCTTCATAAGGGCCATATCCTCATTAAAACATACGTTACTCTTTCCCCACTTGTTTTTTATCGTCATTTGCTCCATGACGGTACCCAACACAGTATGCTTACTGTCAAGATACAATGGGGTTTGTACTTCCCGTACAAGCATGTTGTATTTATCATAATCACTGTTGTTGTAGTCAACGTGGGAAACATTAGAGGAGGTGTTAGAGACGTTGTCATAAACAACATTTTCCTAATATCCTGAGGCGGCGAACGGGAAGACATCATTTAAGAGGTTCATCACAGCAGGGTCCCCGTAACTTGTATTGGAAGATTCTGCCTGTTGATTATGTTGTGCTTGAATTTCTGCAAGTGTAGGCATTTGAACTTGATTTTCATCGTGTCATATCCATGTGGTATAACTAGAACAAATACCGTATAGTGCCAAATTGAGACATTTGTTGCACGGACATATGTGAATTACTTTGTCTGGAGGACTATGTAGACGCACGAACTCAAGAAAATCAAAAATGTCTTGCGTATAAAGAGGAGACGTTCTCCCTAATTACACCAAGCTCTTGTCCATGTTGTACACTATAATAACAGGAAACAAAAATATAATTATCAACAAATATGGGAGTATTCGAAAACCATGCATTATATTAGACTCAGCCGTAACGTAATGGTTCTTGAACGAGATTTCTATGGGTAACGTATAATTAATATATTGATGGATGTAAGAATTTTATAATTCTTAATTACATAATTCATCATTTTATTTTTTATCATCATTTGAATACATAAATGATTTCCATGAAAACAAAATTTTGAATTGATAAACATATTATTCACATAATAATTATTAATCATATATACACACAAAAGCATAAAGATATATTTTTGTGTGTGTATATATATATACACACACACATACACAAAAACTTTATATTATACACACATATTATACATACAAACATATTATACACACATATATTAATTATACAAACATATTATACGTATTAATTCACATAAATTATACATACAAATTAAGTTTGTAAATATATATACGAACACGTACACAAAAACATATATATATATATATATATCTCGTACAAACATATATTTAAGATGTATATACACTATCAAATATACATATATATATGCATGCATCAAGGAATACAGTAATTAGATCGCCAGTAAAGTCGCCGAAAAATATGTCTAAATGAAGAAATATTAAAATAGTTACATGCATATCAATTAAGAGGAGGGCGACTCTTCAGTATGTTTCTTCTACACGCGCGGGGGGGGGGGGTGCGCTTTGCGTGAGGGGGGAATACAGTAATTAAACCTCTGGAAAATCTGTCTAAATGAAGAAAATAGTTGAATTAAAATAGTTACATGCATACCAGTCGGGGGGGGGAGGTATTTTTTTCATCTGTGTGGGGGGAGGGAAGGGAATATGTTTTTTCTTCTGTGGGCTCTTCAGTATGTTTCTTCTGCACAAGGAGGGGGAGTAAAAGGGGGAGGGGGACTATATTTGTTGTGCCGGGGATGTATAAATGATAATTTTAGTTCGTCGGCTAAGACAAATTGCGTCGGGAAAAATATATTTGTTCGCCGGTGTGTCAAGTGAATAATTTAATATCTTACTCGACGGAAGAATCCGTCGGCTTAGGGATCAAATTCGTCGCCGAGACACACTATACCGACGAAACATTATTCGTCGCTGAAGACCATCTACGCCAACGGAATATTCTGTGGCTTAAGACAAAAGCCGTCGGCAAAAATATTCGTTCTGCTGTGTGTCAGGTAATAATTCAATTTCTCAGCCGACAGATTGATTCGTCGACTAAGAATAGAAATTCGTCTCCCATGAGACAAACTATACTGACAGAATAGTATTTTTCGCTCAAGACCTACTAAGCCGACGAAAACTTACCAACGAAAGTGCCCGACAGTCTTCTTCCGTCGCCTAGGTAAATCTTAGGCGACGATTATGTTGTCCTATACGACGGTTATTGTTCTGTCGCGTAGGTAAGTCTTAGCCGACATAATTTTTTGGATTCTGTCGGCTAAGAGGTATTTTTCTGTAGTGTGTGGGCTGGCCCAGCCCAAGCCAACGGACAGACTTTGCTCAACCCATTTTAAAATGGGTAGGATATGGGCAACACTTCTGAAGCCTTGGGCCGGCCCATGACCCTGCCCATATGGTATAATTTAGGGCCGGTCATGCCCAACCCTACCCAATAAGGTAAATACATGTTTTTACTTAAATGAATTAGTCTTGAAATATTAGATTAGTGTAATAAATGTATTACAATTTCATTTACAATACAAAATTTACTCTAAAAGTAATTTTTTTTTAATTAAATCTAATACTTTTACTCTTGTTTCTTCAATAGCTACTCAAATGTTAATTTAAATGTATATATGAATGTATTTGTAATGATTGTATATCTATAACTTATTTAATTTTAGTTAAAATATTAGAAATTTAGAATGCATGAAAGGCTTCGCCTTTTCGCCACAAGGCTTCAAGGCTTGAGGCACGACTCAACACCTCGCCTCATGCTTTCGCCATTTCAACATTGGTTTTACCTTTTACATTGTGGGTGGTCAATTATTGAAAACTCATCATTGACAACTAACCCGATCTTAATACAACGATAAATGTCGGCAATGAAAGGGGGACATGATTACAAAATCATTATAATTATAAATACTCAATTAACGATTTTAATGGTTCCTTTAAAAAAAATGTGTGCAATGACTAACCACGCGTTTCACGTGCTTGAAATTACCATCATAAGTGGGTGAGTAAATACAGATATAAAAGCAGGTAATCATGACCAAGGATTAAAATCTCTGTTATATATCCGATATGATAACGGTTATTGTGATCTTCAAATTTGCTCACTTTACCTCTCTTTGTTATGAATTATTAAATGACAATTATCTCATCTTACGTAATGATTATTAAGGACAATGATCATACAAAAAAAATACATTTATTCTCTCTAGACTTTCTAATTTGATAATTAATTGATTGTATTCTTTATTATTTTCTTTATATATTTTTAATTTCTAATTTACTTTTTTCTAAATTTTAATATATATATATATGTATAAATATATTTAATTAAAGCTAAAACTATGATCAATATCGACCGTGTGACATAAAATTTTCTACTATCATACATGTTGAAAGCATATATATACAAGGTGAAGTAATATATATATGCAAAAACAAATCGATAATAAAAAATTAAATAACTATTGAAATAATTTCATGATGTACATAAAATAGAGGGGGGGGGGGGGAAACATACATAGTATACAATTGTTATCCTTGATCATTGTTTAGCACAAGTAAAATAGAAAAGGAAAAGCTAATTTATGTTAGAATATTTTCTTGTTGGTAAATATAAGTTTTTATTCCTCAAATAAACAACTAATATGCTACAACGAGTCAACTGTGAGTCGAACTCGCGACCTCTCACTTATAAGGAGAGACGGTATTGGGCTGGTAAATATAACTTTTTGAAACCCAATACTTTGTGTGATTTGATTTTTAAGAGAAAAATTGACGTCATTGAAATTTTTTTCTTACAAATTGATCAATTAATGGAGGTTTGGTGACATTCTATGAGAAATAAAAATATCAAGGAATTGAGGTCGTGAAAGAGATTTGAATGAAAAAAAATCAAGGAATAGTGGTCTCGATGATAGCATGCAAAAAGAAAAAAAATTTATAAGAATGAGAGGTCTAGAGAATAAATAAGAGGTATAATGAGTAAATTATCAAGATATATAGTTGAAAGGATGTCTAGTGAGCAAATGTTTGTAGTTAAAATTAAAAAAGAGGTGTAAATAGCATGAGAGATATACTGAGCTAGTTTAGAGGTCCCAATAGCCGCAGTCATCCGATATATCCCTCGGTATCTATTTTTCTAAAGGGTAAATATCTTATTTTCCACCATAACCCCGATATTTCTCAGATACCATCAAATATCTCTGATATTTAAAAAAATTATGATAATCTACGATATATTAAAGAAATATCTATAAAAAAAATTGATTTATCTCCGATGTATTTTTGTGGACCAGGATGCATATTTTCAACCACCTATATTTTCATTCTAGATGTAGATGAAGTTGATGTTTGTAATATTTATACGTAAATCTAATAAATTAAATATTTAAAGAAAACAATTATTCCCAAAATACCGATATTTTTTCCCGGATATCCCTGATATATCTGATATCGCCATTTATCAAGATACTGATAGATACACCGCTAACGATATTCATGACGACTTGTCACCCAAGCACTACAGGAAATCTCGTCCTAGGTGACAAAAACAACTCGTCGCCTAAGACTAACTATTCGTCGCCTAGGATCTTGGCAGATGAATTATTCATCTTCTAAGTTCTGTCACCGACACTTAAGCGACAAAATTGAAGTTGGTTGTCGACTAAGAGCGTTCCTAGCCGACTGATATTTTCCTACCTTGTCGACAAACTAGTTCATCGATAAGAAACTCGGTCGACAAAATTTTTGTGTCAGAAGGATTCTTAGCCGACGAATAAGAAATTGTTCTTAGCCGACGAAATGGTCATCGGTATGTATGTTTACCGATGAATATTGCATTGTTCTTAGGCGATGGAATATTCGTCGGCAGAGTTTTAAACCAACGAATTCGTTACAGTTCTTAGTCGGCGATCGATCTTTGTATTCGTCGAATATGTGGTTTATCTTAAGCAACAAATGTTACTGTTTCTGTCGCCTAAGTAATTTTATTTAATGTAAAAAAAATGTAATTTTTTTAACCTTATTCACTGTTTCCAAAAATTACAAATCAGTAATAATAATCAAACACATACAAATACATATATACCGAAAGCACTGGATTTGGAAAACATATTCATATATTGATCATAATAACTAGATAGACAAATATTGTTTATATATACAAAATAACTAATGAACTAGGTAGAAAATTGTTCATACAATCTAGCTAAGTCCACGCGCCTCCACACCAGTGAACTCTGCGTCCTTCTCTGCCAGCGGACTCCGCGTGCCTTCTGTGCCAGTGGACTCCGCGCCCTTCTGTGCCAGCAGACTTCGCACGCCTTCTCTGCCAGTGGACTCCGCGCCCTTCTCTGCCAGCGGACTCCGCGCTAATGTTAATTTTTTTTTTTGATTTTTTTTTTCACTTTAGTAATGGAATCCAGTAATTCCGTCGCCTAGGGGAAAAATAATTTTATTTTGTCATTAAACAATATTAGTCGCTTAAGAAGTTAGGAGACGGAAAACTTATGTCTCCTAAGTACTTAGGCGACGGAAACAATTCTGTCACTTAAGTAATTTTGACTCGACGGAAATCAATTTTTCGTCGCCCAGACACCTACCTCACGCCACTTAGGCAATGGATCTTAGGCAACTGAAATTTCGTCACTTGAGTACTTAGGAGACGAATTATGTTGCTTAGGTGATAAAATAGTTTCGTCGCCTAAGATCTTTTTTCCAGTAGTGATAACACAGAATAACCTCCTTCACACTCTGCTCGAAACCCTAGAGGCTCTTTTTCTACACCCGATGGTATAATGATTCATCGGTTCTTATTTCTTGAGTTCACTAGATATGGATGACTATAATTTTTTTACGTTTAACTCGTCAATTCCTCTTTTTGTAATATAATCTTATTTCAGATTATTACAAGCTCCCGTGAATAATAATCTACAACAGTTGGTCTTGGACCATATAATGACTAACTACCCAAGAAAGTCAACCTTTAGTCCAGGCCCACGTACTGTCATCATTGTGTGATTGAGGCACCCTCTTAACTATCCCATGTCATAAGGCCAAAAGGTCGAGTCTATGACCAAAAACCTAATCCCAACCTTGAACAAGGAGAGCATAAACCCTAGAGTTATGCCAACCTATCGCTGCCACCATCGAATTCTCCAGCTAGCAACCAACCTCTCCTGCGCGGTAACGCTGTCATAAAGATGATAACTAACCAGAAAATACATGATGAACTGGGAATAGCTCTTCCGGTCTCTATCAATCACCGTTCGTCACACACCGATATCTATAAAACGACTGGATTCACTAGCAATCGACGTTGATTCTAAGCAAATGCCTTGTCTTTTTCCCCTTTAGCCAAATCAGATGTGATTTTAACAAGAATAACGGCACAGGTGTTATGCCAAAGAAGCTCTGTGGGCGCCCTGTACTATGATAAGCACAACCACGAAGACCTTGTGATGGATTGAAACAAATAGACAACAAAACAAAATGACCACCTCTGCAGTCTGCTTGGATCCCTAGAGGCTAGCTCTTATTCTAAAACCTGACGGTACAATGATTTGTTTCTCTTTTCTTGAGTTCACCCGGACCAATTACTCGCAATATGGCTAGAAGGAGGATGCTCGAAGCATCATCAGCGAGTGCTACGCCAGAAGAAGGGTATTCGTCTCTAAAAGATGATATTTCATTTGTCTCATGGACGGGTAATCCCTTATATGAGACTTCGGCCCCGACAGAAGGTTCTTCACATGCGTTAGTCGCCAAGTCTAGCGAAAGTTGTGACTCCGATTCTGACAATGTTCAAGTCCTCATGGCATGCTCGTCAAGCCCAGAAGAGCAGATGAAGCAGCAGATGGAGGAGCTGACAAAGAAATTAGCTCAACTTGAACGCGATGCTCTACAAAGGCAAGTAGAAAGAGGGATGGAAGCCAAGAGGATAGCGGATATCGAAAGTGAGTCGAGAAGGAGGATGGCTGAAAAAGAGGCCGAGGTTGCTGAGCTTGTAGCAAAATGTGTTGTACTCATGGAAAATAGGCGTCCTGAACCCTCATTCGTAAAGGATAACGAGAATTCACTCTCGCCCGAAGGGATTAGGAACATGATCGCCGAAGGGATCAGAGACTTCCAATTGTCTCTATCTACACCGGTCCTTGGGTACCGCAAACTGTATCCAGATCACTATGACGCGATACCTTTCCCCAAGGGATATCAAAGGCCAACCTTCGACAAGTTTGATGGAATAAATAGCTCCCCTCGAGAGCATTTGGCTCACTTCTATTCGGCTTGCGGTGAGACTTCACAAGTTGACGCCTTCTTGGTCAGACAGTTTGTGCAATCCCTCAATGGTGCTGCATTTACATGGTACACCCAACTAGAGTCTGGTTCCATTCAGATATGGGATGATATGCAAAGGGTGTTTTTGGCACAATTCGTCAGCTCTAAGAAGAAAGTCTCCATTATTGACTTGGCAGACACAAGACAAAGAGTTGGAGAAAGTTCCACTGAATTCATCACAAGGTGGAGAAGTCTCAACCTCCAATGTCCTGACAAGTTATCCGAGACCTCCGCTGTTCAAATGTGGGCTAATAACCTCCTCCCAGAGATCGCGACGTATGTTGGCACAACAGAGCCTCAAACTTTCGATGCTCTGGTCTCAAAGGCAAGCAATGTGGAAAGGCAAGTTGCTCGCCAAAAGTCATCTGCAAAAATCCAAGTTGCAGATAAAAAGAGCGATTCCAAGAAGACGGTCATCAAGAAAGGAGAGACAATGGCGACATTCGTCAGGAATGAAAGGAAAAACGATACTGTCCAAAATAGCCAAAGGAAAAATGATAGTGTCAAAAGCAAAAATGACAACAACAGAGTACATAGTGATCGACCTCGCAAGCTCACACTTAAAGAAAGAAAAAATGTCACTTATTCATTTGATGATGAGGATGTTGAGGCGATTTTCGATGAACTCATTGCATCAGAAAGTATTAAGCTTCCTGAATCGAAAGGACCCGCCAAAATGAACAAGACCAACGATCCAAAATACTATTGGTACCACCGCCTAGTCGGTCATACATTAAAGGATTGCTACGTTCTTAAGGACAAAATCCAAGATATGATCAACAAAAATGAGATCGTGACAACAACCACAAATGTAACAACCACTGGTTCATCTAGACCAGATGGTACTATATCGGTTGCCTTCAAGGTCGATGACGAGGTCACAATTGTCGAGGCACATCCAGACATGCCTCGCCCTGGAAACCCTAACATTTCATCCTTATACGAGCTCATGACAACACCAAGGTTCGATATATGAGAAGATTCTGACGGGTTGGAAAGTTCAGATGAAGAAGGGAGCATAGTAGAGAGCAATACAAGGCAACTTCGCCCCTCTACTGACGAGGCACATCCAGACATGCCTCGCTATGGAAACCCTAATATTCCATCCTTATACGAGCTCATGTCAGCACCAAGCTTCGATGTATGGGAGGATTCTGACAGGTTGGAAGATTCAGATGAAGAATGGAGCATAGTAGAGAGCAAGCAAGGCGACTTCGCCCCTCTACTGTGAAGACCCCTCCGCCTTCCTCAAACAAATACCGGCGGAGGACATTCTTAAAGAATAAGAAGAAAGGGAGAGCCGCAAGGAAAATTCAAGACCAAGACATGGAGGAATACAAGCAGCCGCCAAGAACTCCAATCACCCTTGCGGAATTCTTACCCAAGAAATTCTTTGAAAAAGGCGTGGAGTCCGCACACACGCGCAACCCGCACACAGGCGGAGTCCGCACTCATGAAAGCAAGGAAGAGGGGGACATGCTTCAATGTTGTATGGTAACCATTAATACCATCTCGCCTCCCAACTCAGATACAGAGGTTGAAAGTGTACAAGAAGTCCAGATACGCTCTAGCTTGGTACTTCCACCACCAACTCAAAAGAAGGACGAATCACAGCCCACGAAGTATAGGATGAAAGACGACACAAAGAAGGTCACTGACAAGACAAAAGCTGCATCAAAAGAGCCTCCTCAAAAGAGCAAATGTGATGTGTTGTCACACCTGAAACGTATCCCCTCATCTTCAAGTGTGTATGACGTCCTGTGTATGTCAAGGGAGTTAAGAGAAGCATTGATTGAGGCATTGCTAAGCCCAGAGTTGTATAAAGAAGATGTCGTCAAAGTCAATACAGCTACTACAAGAGTCTGTCCTCATTGCAGGAATTGCATGTCGTTCTTGGAAAAGGATTTGCTGCTAAAAGGAGTACACCATAACAGACCTCTCTACGTCACAAGACTTGTGGGTAATACGACGATCAACAGAATATTACTCGACTGTGGCTCGGCTGTGAATTTGTTACCTCTCAAAACGCTACATATCATGGGAATGAACGCTAAGCAGCTCACCCCATCCATGCTCACCATCCAAGGTTTCAACCAAGCTGGTCAAAAAGCAATGGGCACAATTGTCCTACAAATGGAGATCAGAGAGCTGCTCTCAACCGCTTTATTTCACGTGATTGATGCTCCGACCTCTTACAATGTATTGTTAGGGCGCCCATGGCTCCATAATTATGGTATCGTCCCTTCCACACTACACCAATGCTTTAAGTGGTTAGAAAATGGAAAGGTCAAAACGGTCGTAGCAGACACAGATCCTTTCAAAGGCGAAGAGGTAAATTACTCTGACGCTAAATTCTACAAGCCATCAGATGGCCCTAGCATAAAAGAAGCTCCCAGACCCATCCTAGAAGCAAGGAAGCAGGAAGTGCTGAGGCCATTAAAGCCCCGAGTCAAAGTAGCTCCCCAAACATTATCCTCAAAAGAAAAGGCTCCAAGCCTAGAAGTTTCGAAGCCAAAGATGGTCTTCAGGTATGTGAAAAAAGACCAGCGAGAACCCGGGCAAAAGGCAATGACGCCTATCAAAGACATAATGGAGACACTCATGACGAGCTATGCGCGACCGCTTCGTAAAATTGATCAGTCTATTCCAAAGAGCGGTATTGTGATCTCTACAACACTTGATAATGGGTATAGTAAGCATAAACAGTTTGTTTCTTTTAAAAGCAGAAATCAGAAGCAAGCACCGGCCCCTCTAAAGATCAATCTCGGGAGTAGAAAGGCGGATCAAAAAGCCAATCCCCTAAAGGTCACGGTTAAGCAGGAAAACGACATGCTTAAGGTAGAAGTTCCTGAGACATATCCCTCTAACACAGGTGTCTTTACGGATCTTGAGAAAACTATGTTCCGTGATGAAGACATGACACAAGAAAGTCAGCCTCGTCTGTCTGTTTTTCAACGCCTTACAAAAGAGCCCCAACCTCGAGTTTCTGTATTTCAACGATAGGGCGAAATTCATCCCAAATCACAAAAGAACAGAAAGTGGAAGCTCAAACGACAAAGGGCGCTCATGGCTAAACAAGTGGACGAGAGCGAAGAAGGATTTGCATCAACAAACTGCACTTCCACCGAAGATCTAGATAAAGATGAAGAATACGAATTCATCGATAGTGCCCAACCTGCCCCGCCTCAGATAGAAGACGGAGGACAAGGGACAGTTGATGAGCTCCAAGAGATAAATTTAGGCACCAATGAAGACCCAAAATCTATATTTGTAAGCACTCTTTTGACTCCAGAATAATTTCAAGACTACAAGAATCTTCTAGAAGAATACAAAGACGTGTTTGCATGGGGCTATCAAGACATGCCTAGCTTGGACCCCAGTTTGGCTGTCCACAAGCTTGCCGTTTCAAAGGGAAAACCATGGGTGAAACAAGCTTCTCGACGCTTCCGCTCAGAGCTTGCTGTTTGCATGGGGCTATCAAGACATGCCTGGCTTGGACCCCAGTTTGGCTGTCCACAAGCTTGTCGTTTCAAAGGGAAAACCATGGGTGAAACAAGCTTCTCGACGCTTCCACTCAGAGCTTGCTGTTCAAATCGAATCTGAGATCGACAAACTCATTGATGTCGGTTTCATCCGAGAAGTTAAATACCCCACATGGCTCGCTAGCATCGTACCCATTAAGAAAAAGAACGGGCAAATTCATATATGTGTTGACTATAGGGACCTCAATGATGTTTGTCCAAAAGATGAGTTCTCACTTCCAATCACGGAGTTATTGGTGGACGCCACAACAGGATACGACGCTTTGTCCTTCATGGACGGTTTCTCATGTTACAATCAAATTAAGATGGCACCCGAGGACGAGGAGCTTACAGCCTTTCGTACACCAAAAGGAGTATACTGCTACACAGTAATGCCATTCGGCTTGAAAAATGCAGGTGCAACTTATCAGAGAGCTATGACTCACGTCTTCAACGACATGCTACACAACACCGTTGAATGCTATGTCGATGACTTGGTGGTCAAAACAAGGAAAAGGCAACACCATCTAGCTGACCTGAGAAGAGTCTTTGAAAGGCTTCGAAAATACCAGCTGAAGATGAACCCTTTAAAATGTGCCTTTGGGGTCACGTCTGGAAAATTCCTCGGTTTTGTTGTTAGATACCGAGGAATCGAGGTCGACCCTACTAAAATCACGGCAATAAGGGAAATGCCAGCACCAAAAAATCTTCAAGAGTTAAGAGGATTGCAAGAAAGACTCGCCTACATAAGAAGGTTTATATCAAATCTTTCTGGAAAGTGCCAGCCATTTTCAAGACTGATGAAGAAAGACGTACCCTTCGTCTGGGATCAAGCATGTCAAAATGCATTCGATAGCATCAAGGAATATCTGCTCAACCCACCGGTCTTAATGGCGCCTATAAAAGGGAAACCTTTAATCCTCTACATAGCCGCTCTTGATCACTCCTTGGGGGCATTGCTGGCACAAAATAATGATGAGGGAAAATAAAACGCTCTCTACTATCTAAGTCGGACACTGGTAGAAGCTGAACACAATTATACACCAATAGAGAAGATCTGCTTAGCTTTAGTCTTCGCCGTTCAAAAATTACGGTATTACATGCTCGCTCATAGTGTCACTTTGATATCTAGAGCCGATCCTTTAAAGTATTTGATGACAAAGCCCATGCCCTCGGGAAGACTTGCTAAATGGTCTCTGATCCTCTCAGAGTTCGAAATAAAGTATGCACCCCAAAAAGCAATAAAGGGGCAAGCACTTGCAGACTTTTTGGCAGCACACCCAGTGCTAGATAATCATGAATTACCCGAAGACTTGCCAGATGAAAATGTCTTCTCAGCCGAGACTCCCTCATGGCAGTTGTACTTCGATGGGGCAGCTAGAAAACAAGGAGCTGGAGCTGGGATCATGTTCATCATGCCTTTTGGTGGTCTAATCCCCTACTTATTCTTTCTAATGGCTTTATGTTCAAATAATGTTATAGAATATGAAGCACTCATGATTGGCCTTGAGATCGCCTTGGAGATGAGGATTGACTCCTTACAAGTGTTCGGTGACTCCTAATTAATCGTCAGACAAGTGAATGACGAATATGCGGTCAAGAACAAAAACCTGGTCCCATGCCACCAACAGGTCAAGTACCTTATGGGACAATTTCAAAACATAAATGTTAGCCACATTCCCAGATCAGAGAATGACAAAGCAGATACATTAGCTAACCTGGCAGCTTCTTTAATCCAATCTTACGAAAGAGACATCCAGATTACGGTTGGGGAACGAAGATTGCTGCCTACACTACTTGAGCGAATGGAGGGCGTCAACGAAGTACATGTGGTTTCCGTGTTCGAAGTCGAAGAATCCGATTGGCGAATGGACATGATCAAGTATTGTCAGTCAGGCATGCTACCTACGGATCCAAGGAAGAGAGTGTACGTCAGGCGGACTGCACCCCGATACACATACCTTGGTGACACTTTGTACAAGATGTCCTTCGATGGGATACTCTTAAGGTGTCTCTCAAAAGAAGAGGGAGCGGAAGCTCTTAAGGAAACTCATGCTGGAATATGCGGAGCCCACCAAGCTGGTCCAAAATTAGCAGCCCAGCTAAAGAGAATAGGCTATTACTGGCCATCGATGGTACAAGACTCAGTAAATTGCGCACGGTCATGCAAGGCCTGCCAGCTACATGCATGGGGATTTTATACACCGGCCTCCATTACCTCTTCATCCCACGTCTCTCTCATACCCCTTCGAAACATGGGGGTCGGACGTTGTAGGGATCATAGCTCCTAAGTCCTCACACCTACATCAATACATATTGGCTGCAACAGACTACTTTTCTAAATGGAGCGAGGCGATTCCTCTCAAAGCAGTAAAAGCAGAGGATGTGGCAAAATTCATCAAGACTCACATCATCTATCGCTTCGGAGTTCCCTCCAAAATAATATCTGACAATGCCACATACTTCAACTGCAGAGCCATGGTTACAATGTGTGAGAAGTATAAAATTCAACATGCATTTTCATTTAGCTATAACTTGACAGCTAATGGCCAGGCAGAGGCCTTTAATAAGGTGCTTTGCAACATCCTAAAGAAGTTGGTCTCAACAAACAAGAGAGACTGGCATGATCGCCTCCCTGAGGCATTGTGGGCATATCGGACCACTGTTCGCATAGCAACTGGTTGTACTCCATTCAACCTGGTGTACGGCTCTGAAGCAGTACTGCCATTAGAGGTCCAATTGCCTTCTTTAAGGATAGCTACAAGGTTGACAAATCCAGATGAAAACACGCAAATCAGGCTTGCAGAGTTTGAAGCCCTCGATGAGAAAAGACTTGCAGTGCAACAAAGACTCGAGATCTACCAAGCTCAAATTGCAGGGGCTTTCAACAAGAGAGTTAAGTTCAGGTCATATTCAAAACAGGCGACTTGGTCTTAACAATCCGAAGGCCCATCATCATTACCAGGAAGTCAAAGGGAAAGTTTGAGCCCAAATGGGAAGGTCCATATGTAGTCACCAAAGTCTTCACCAAAGGCGCATACGAACTTTCAAACGCAGACGGAGACTGCATCTACCCTTGTGTTAACGGGAAGTTCGTGAAAAAGTTCTACGCCTTCTAAAGCTCGCTGGACTGATAAGCCGGGAGGGCGGTCCAGGCAAAAGTTAGAGCACAAAACCTCCCGAACTACGACGGCTTGATCCCCCGAAAGGGGGTACGTAGGCAGTCTAGTCCCAAAATGCTAGATGCAGCCACCCCACAAAAAAAAATCATCCTGAATCAATCAGGCGAACTACGTGTAGCTTGATCCCTTCATACGGTACGTAGGCAATCTAGTTTTAAAACTGGATCTAGCTGCGAAAAAAAAAGTTTTCAAAAACATCTCGGCCCAAAATCAAATGGGCGAACTACGTTTGGCTTGATTCCTTCACATGATACGTAGGCAGTCTGGTGACAAACTAGATCCAGCCATATTTTCAAACTAACATTTTTCTCTCTTGTGATTGTAAACAAGTAAAAGAGGATAGTTTGGTAAATCCATTATCATTGAATAATTGTATCAAAAGTTGAACATACACCAAGTACAAGTCCGCAAGACGAAAAGAATATCGGCAACAAGACACGCGGGCTCAAATATCCCGCCCCGCCAAGACATATTCCTTATAGACGAGTATACATGAATAAATAAAAGTTGATGTTCAAAACAAATTCTTTTACATCGTACCAAATTTTCCAAGCGAAGTAACAAAGAAATAACAAAGCAAGACAGGAAGGAAAAAATAACACATGAAGGCAAAATGACTTCGCAATAGCCATGCAAAGGGAAGACAGCGAGGCAAGACGCGCAGTCCGCACAAGGCCTCATTCTTACGCCTCGCCAAAGGTCCTTAAAGAATTGACTAGCCGTTTGAACTCCTCTTCCTGAGCTTCGTGCGAACTTTTGAGGAGCTCGAATTCTACAAGCTGGTCTTCCTTGGCTTCCATCCTTGCCTGGCGAAGTTCTTCATCCCGCCTATTTTGTTGAACAACAGAGTCTTTCAAGAAGGCAATTCTTTCTTCAAGATGTTCCTTTGCGAGCTCATATATTTGTCGCAATTGTTGTGCTTGATGCTCCACCTTTATACCATCCTCTTCGCTAGCCCTCAACACCTCAAACTCTTGGTTAAGACCCGACAATTTCGAGTCTAACATGGCCTTGGTGCGATGACATTCTTCATGGCTACGTATCAAATCACGGAGGTGTTCAACATCTATTTTGGAACACTCCTCAACAACACGCGAGCTCTTGGAGATCATATCCGCCAATTCAAAGGTTTTGCTTACATTTTCAACAAACCTTTCAAATCTATCATGGCCGGATCCATATGACCTAATCACTGGTCCCAACATCTCAAGTGTCTTTTGGACCTCGCCGCAACAATCAGTAATGAGTTCTAGTGGTTGAGACAAGCTTATCTTACGCAAAATGTCTTCCACCTCTGAGATAATAAAATCACCCCAACGCTCATTCCGGCCCGAGTTGAAGATCATACGTAAGATAGATGAAGTTTCATTTGGCTAACAAATACCTTTATCTCCAGGCTCGCACCCATCAGAATGATCTCTTGGTGCTGTGCTAAAACTCTCTGCTTCCAGTCCTGACTCCCTTAGCTGAGTTGGTTCTTTCCATGTTAGCAAAAGTAATCCTGGCTTTGTTCTAATCAATGACGGCCCCACATCATGCTGAATCTTCTCACGTATTGGTTCCAAGCTTTTAGGTCCAGGGGATGGGGACTTCAATACC
The DNA here is from genome assembly GCA_034370585.1 of Fragaria x ananassa. Classification (NCBI taxonomy): domain Eukaryota; kingdom Viridiplantae; phylum Streptophyta; class Magnoliopsida; order Rosales; family Rosaceae; genus Fragaria; species Fragaria x ananassa. The sequence goes on along the minus strand of CP139753.1, from coordinate 12,747,922 downwards.
AAATCCTTCATAAGTGACTCTGGTAAATTTTGAGGAAACCCCAAAGGATGTCCTTGCAAAGTAGACTGGTCCGGATTTTCCTACGAAATGGACTGGCGCACACTCCCCTGCGAGGTGGACTTGCGCGGATTCTCCTGCAAGGTGGACTTGCGCAAATTTTCCTGCGAAGTGGACTCGCGCGGATTCTCCCGCGAAGTGGACTCGCGCAGATTCTCCTGAACACGTGACTTGCATCCCGCATCCTTACGCTCGGTCTCTACTTGCTTCAACGCGGACCTCAGCTTCTGGAAGTCCTTTAAACTTGGTTCAGGACTTCGCGACCTCGAAATCAGGTCATGTTGACCCCGCGACTTTGAAGTCAGGTCATGTACTACCACTGATTTCAACTTTGAAATTGCAGTCTTATCACCATTACGCGAGGCATGATTAGTCGGCAGTGATCCTATTGCATCTGCGAGATCATCATACCGAGCTCGCTTGTTGCCCCAATTTTCCTCATCAAGTTTTGTCCTATGAGTTTTCTTGCTCATGAAAGAAGAAGCACTCCCGGAATAAATGGCTGGATCTCTTTCCTCAAAGTCAGGAAAACATATTTTTCCTGGTCCGCCAGCGGATACACCTTTAAGGGATTCTGGCGGGAAAATACTATTCTACTTGGCAAGAGCACGCTTCTTCAGGGTCAGGTAAACAAAAGACACGGACCGACCAAGATAGGGGGCACATGCCGACATCCACCACCTACAATAAGTCCAGGTACACATCCCCTCATAAGAAGAACGGGAAATATAAAAACGGGAACCGGTATCAGTTCTAAGGAGTTTAAATTGTGCTTTTGCTAAATCTTCAACGCCATATTTGCTCCTCTGCTCAATTTTGAATTGAAGTTTGTTGGCCGGAATCCCTTGATCAAAGCAAAATTGACGAACGAATCTATTGGGATAGTATGGCTCTAACCAGAGCTCATCACCGATTCGTACAGGAAGTAATGAAGAACGTATACAAATCAGCCAGTCAAAGTGTTCTTCAGACAAGTTCCCATCGTCAATCAAAAAGTAACCCTTTGATTCAATACAGGGACTAGGACGATACTCTACAGAGTCTTTGATCCTAAAAACAAGTCGAGCTCTTGTGATACTGAAATATTGAGCTTTAATTCCTGCATATCTCTTCAGCTGGGGATAGTTCTCAGGAAACTCGCTGTCGGCATGACGTCTATATAAACAGTCGAAGTGCTCTCCCAACCAACCAATCACATAATGAACAGGGAAGCAACTTCGCGACTCTCCAGGCCCTCGTGGATCGAGCACGACTTTCCCAAGACTATGATAAATATGGCCCAACACTGCTGGTGCAAGAGACACTCTAATTCCCCGAGCCATTAAACATGTCATGTGAAAGGTTTCAGGTCTAATTATATAATTATACGAAGGAAAAACAAACTTGCTGAGCCAATAAGCTAAGAACGCAGCCAGCTCCCCTTCCTTTGAAATTATCAAAGTAGGCCGGAAACCCATGAATTTTTCACGTTGCGAATGGTTTATGCACTGCGTGTCTTCTCCGTAACCTGAATATAGCAGTTGCCCTCTATAAAATTGTCTAACAACGGACAAATTTCTGCTTACTCAAGACGTATAGTCAGGAATGTACACACAAAAGCTCAGAAAGCGTGGCAGAGTATAGACCGTCTCGCTGCAGCCTTTTATTTTCAGGAATAAATTCTTCATAGGGAATCCCTGAAATCGGCAAGCCTCCAAGCATCTTCAGATCCCATAATGATATACTCATTTCTCCATTCCCATGATGTAAAGTGTTTGTCAAAGGACTCCATAATTCCAGGAATTCTTTCCATACGTTGGGACAATAATGATAAGGATACTGAGAGACGCCAACGGCACCATATATTCCAGCTTGATTCAAGACATCTTCAAAATTAGCTAGAACGAATTCCGTCCACTCCATGATGCCCATCTCAAATGTAGCACAACCTCAGAAACAAAGGCTTGATGACCAATCCTCTTTGGTACTTAGCAGCTTGTAAAGTACCGGATAGAAGTTCTCTTCAAAAATGAAAGGGACTCCATCATGTCGATTGTTCACCTTTTCCAAAGAATGCCCTTTAAATACAGGGGAAAAATTACGGGTTGTTCTTATCACTTGATCCTCCAGATCCTGACGAAATGTAAGGGAGCCTGAGTTCATCTCAACTTCTGTTACCAAGGTAATGGTGTCTCTAGGAGCGTCATCAACACGGATGGAATTCAAAGGCCTTGAGCGCATGTATTCTATGCTCTTTTCTGCCACTCTGCCATATTTGTCCAAAGCTGCTTCGTAAGCGATACGACCATATGCATCCATTACCAGAGATTACGACATCAGAAGAATGTTAAAAAGCAATTTCAGGTCAAGTTTTGCGCACGGAAAGCAGGTTCCACACACAAAACTTGAGGGGGCACTGTTGATCGGCAAAAAAAAATACATAAATAAAAAGGAAAAGAAAAGCATTTAAAAAAATATATATACATAAATACTTTTCTTGTGCTACATGCACAATGCTTCAGAGTTCAACTGTAACTCTTGCAAACAGCTGGACAACAAAGTCCAATACAAACTCAATCTTCCAAACCGTGCACTCTATATAAAGAGACACAGAGAAGAAGAAAAACACACACGCGGACACATACGGATGGAGAGACACGGACAAAGTGCAAGGGACAAAGAAGGCGAAACCAGAGAGAGAAACAGAGAGAAAGAAGGCGAAGCGCAGAGGAAGAAAGCAAGGCAGAAGAAAAGCGACGAGCCAGACCAAAGGTGGAGCCCCCATTCTAACTTTCTTTTCTCTTTTTTGCAGCTGCCTTTATCTTTCTGTATCACTCCGCCGGAAGCCTGAAAGCAACGCCATCTCCCCTCGCGTGATGACCCCGCGAGGCAGTCACCAAGTCTAAGGCGAGACAACCTCGTCCCCTTCCTCCCTTGTTACAGAAAACATATGGCCTTGCAGCTCGCATAACAAGCCATGCAAGGGGAAGGAAACGAACAAGTAACGCGGGTTTGAAGAGCAGGAACTCACCCTTGACGACTCGACGAATCCTTGACCAGATCAAAAGAAGGAGACGACATCTTAATTTATAGAATAGTAGTTTCCTCAAGTCCAACTCCCAACTAGATAGGGATAGACGTCTGGAGTTATGTGGTTCGCGCAATCTCATCAACTTCATCAAGGAAAAGACGACGGAATCAAGGAAAAGATGACAGAGTCTTGCGAAGCAGAGTTCGTGTGACCTCGCGAGATGGTTTAAAGCCCTAAAGCAAAGGCGAACTTACAGCCGCGCCAAAGTAGAAGCAGGTTACTTAACCCTAAGGGGTGGCGACGTGACTTTACCCTAAGGGGTGGCGAGGTTACTTAACCCTAAGGGGTGGCGACGTGACTTTTACCCTAAGGGGTGGCGAGGTTACTTAACCCTAAGGGGTGGTGAGCCAACATTCGCACAAGGCAGGAACCCTAAGGGGTGGCAAGCCAACATTCGCGCCAAGGTAGGAAAGGGGTGGCGAGCCAACATTCGCCCCAAAAGCAGAAACCCTGAGGGGTGGCAGGCGACTTAACCCTAAGGGGTGGCGACAGTGACTTAACCCTAAGGGGTGGCGAGGTGACTTCACATCAAGTCAGAAACCCTAAGGGGAGGCGAGGTGATATTCAGAAGTCCTAAGCCCACGCGAGGTGAAATGATGTCACAGGCAAGATCCATTCATGTAGAAGATGAAGCAAGACGCGGAGCCCGCTCACAGACATGCACAAGCAGTCCGCTCACAAGTGAACATGCGAATCCCGCTCACAAGTATACACGCGGAGTCCGCTCACAAACATACACGCGGAGTCCACTCACAGATATACACGCGGAGTCCGCTCACAGACATACACGCGGAGCCCGCTCACTGACATACGCGCGGAGTCCGCATGAAGGAGCAGTCTGCTTACACGCGCAGATCACCTATGCCACTATCAAGAACTGTGGCCAAAACCATTCAAGCCTATTGTCACGCTGCTGCATCACCTGTTTCGGGTGCCTAAATCAAATCAATAGACACTCTACCAAATTGGGTGTCCACAAGAAACACAGTTAACGGACTCAAAATACGTCTGTTAAATTAAGCCATAAAGCCTACAAACCTCTTTTGAACTACGGTCGGTTTGATCCCACAAAGGGGTACATAGGCAGTCTAGCAACCCACTAGATGCAACCAAAATTCCAAACAGAATCTCTGACACCACCAGTCAAATTTTTCTAGTCCAAATAACTCTGGCCAAATTCCTATAACACCAAAGAATCAAATCCATAACACAAATTCGCATTTCTCTCCAGGCCAAACACCCTCGAACATACACATTTCTCAGTTGGTACTTTGTAATCGAATCAAAGGGTTTTCTTCTGAAAAACAGGGGTTGTAATTAAGGAATTTAATTTATTTTATTCTGAATGGGTCGAACCAGACATAAATTAAAACCCTATCTTAGTCAATAAGATAGGGTGAAGTTATGTTGGGTATACATGCATTTACAATTTTTGCCCAACAAACTCATCAATTACAATACCTTATTGACAAAAAGGAAACTCATCAATACCTCTTGCTATAGAACATTCAACAAAACTCTTTTTTGTTACAAACTATGATATTGCGGGTAAATTCCAAATACTAAGAAGAGACTCTCTATCTAGACTTAAGAGAGAGAAAGTAGATATAACACAGCTTTATCCTCTTCCCCATTCTTTCTTGTCTAAAATCTAGATCTATCCAGATCTAGATTTAAGGCTTGAAAGTTGGGGGAGGGAGACCTCTTAGTTTTTCCCTGTCTTCTTCCTTTGTTTGCTTTGGTTCTTCCTTACACCCTTTGTGGTGATTTGTATCCATTTTGTGGTCATTTTCTAGCATATGTCCTGCCATAGAGGACTTGGTTCCTTGCTTCTTAACATTCCATAACATTTTCAGATCCGAAAACCCCCATGAATCCCCTCACCCACTACCTCACAACAGCTCCCCTCCATCTACTAGAGAAACCCACCATTCGAAAGTGAATCGATCATTTACCTTATGGTTTATGAGTGCTCACGTGTGGGTGAACAACCCCCTTATTCACCTTTTTTTCTTTTTCTTGTTCCTGGCTTGTTACTCGGCGGCTTCATATCGTTTACAGATCAAGTCTCTCTGGTGAAGAAGAGATGGCTATTTTGTTGTATTGGTTTCATTCTTCCATCCCTTTCATCCTTGGTTTCAAATGGATTTGTAGTTTGGGATTATTCCGGCAAAGGCTTATCGGTACTCATCTTTTTGATTCGGCATCTATGGCGACATCTCGGCGAGCGACGGCGGCAGTGACGATAGAGGTTGCGACAGCAGTTTGGTTTGACCTTGATGATGTTGGCTGCTATGTTAGAGAAGAAAAAGATTTGTAATTTTAGTTTGGTTTTTAGGTTTTATCCTCACTTACCCTATCCCTGTTATTATTGTACTATGGGCTTTTTTGGCTTCTCCGTTAAGTTTGATCACTTACGGAACGGAACTATTAATGAAGTTTTCATTAATTCAAAAAACAAATCGTCAAATGTATTTCCCATTAAGGACAAAAGCTATGAAAGAAAGAGGCGAAGGGTGAAAGGGTGGAGAGAGCGGCACGTCACCATAGAGCACTTGGAGGAAAAGAGTTAGGCACCAAAGCGGGTCCCACACCCCAACGCGTGTAACCCACGTTCCAAGGTGTTGAGGCAAAATTCGGAAATTATATAAAAATTCTAGTTGAAGGTTGGGGTTGGACTTTCTGGGCCAAAAGATAGGGGTGGTCCTCGGCCCCACCACCACTGTACACGCGTCAACAGAACAGCACGCCTACCCTACCCCTCCCCTACTTGCCTTTTTGGCGCCTTTGGGAGCGCTTTAACGAAGATTCGCGCCAGGTGGGCCCCCACAGGGGAAAAAAACCAACACTACAGTACGTACAATTTTTTCGGGGGCGTGTATTTCCACGAATTGGAGGGCCCCACGTGTCTAGTAAGTCAAGGAACAAGCCAATGGTAGGAGAGCTGCGTCTCTCCGCAACGCAACTGCCTTTTTCTTTAATTGCGGATATATCTCCCAGCTTGTCGTTGTCGGCTGGAATGATTGAGGACACGTGTCGACCCCTCACTGCACTTGACCATCTACCCCTCCCGTCATTTTAACCAGTCCCCCCGCCACGTATTCTATCATCTCATCGGAAATTAACGTTAAGACCCCCGTCACTCTGGTAAACGTTTTCTTTTATTACGTCAGTCACTGTCAGAATCAGCTGCTAAGTACTCGAAGAAGATTGAAAGGAATAGTGTACGGACCAGTAAAAGTTAACTGTGATTATCCTGGGCTTGGGTTGCCTGTCGGTACCCTATTGGATGGTTACGTAACCCGTACGCAAGTGTCTGGGTCTCGGAAGAGGAAAAAAGTTCCAACCTCCAATTTGAACGATCATGATCATTCTGATTCAGTGCCTCTGCTCGTACCACATAACCAAGACGCGGGTGTCAGCGCGTTAAGATCACGCCCTCAGACTGGAATTCTGGAAACTAGGGCAGAGAAAAACGTGATGATCATTCATGCTGTGAGGAAAACGAATGAAATCGTTTGATTAAGGCTCATAATTTTGAGGATCTGACGAGAAATAAAAAGGGAAATCGCACATCACAACAACAACATGCATGTTCTTTATATGTAATTAAGATGTTTTTGTGATCGTCTAGCAAATATGAGTATTTAGGTTAAGTTGGTTGGATCGTTCGAATATAAAACGTAATCTTAATCTCACTTTTTTCATTCTCGATCATCGGTTTCTTACAAATATAATGGTTTTGTGAGTTCTAACAATTGCTTTCTTTCTTTTCAACTTTCTCTTGGAAAAGTTCGTCTATTGCAACATCTTTTCTTTTCAAAAGACAAATAATCGAGCACACATCTTCACTTCTTTCTCTTACATCTAAAATTGGATGGGATGGATTCATGCACCCTATAAAGTAGTAGATCTATAAAAAATAAAATAAAAACAAATTCTCTTGTACGTACGTGTGAGAGTTTCCTAAACATAGTAGATCTTTAATTTGAATTTATTTTTGTCATTTGGCTCGACAAGTCTAAGTCGATGATCGATTGACAATTGACAGCTTATGCTTAGGGATTTTTTTTCCCGGCCGGTCATGAGTAAATTGGCTAAAAGAAGCCGAGATCGGGTACTTTACAAACCAAAAATTGATAACATTTTAGAACCAAACAGTAAAACACACGAGGGTCGAGGGCATCGCCGTTTGTATTGACTGCGTGGATCGATTATATATGTAGCTGCTCGATCATCCTCTCCATTTGGCAAGGAATTGGGGAGAGAAGCAGAAAGTGTGGTGAATAAAACACCTACAATGAATTGGGGTCTTGTGTTCAATAATTGAATTGTAGCTAGGGAGAACATATATATATGATCAATTATCAATGAAATCACAAGTCACACTACTGTCATCATATATAATCGATTTGTACTCACTAGCTAGGACAAACAGTATAGAAAAACTGGCTAGTCTCACTTAGTACGTTAATGTCTTTTGCTAATTGAAGAAACCAATTATATGATGTACAGCGGTCGCGAGAATCGTCCAATTGGGTAAAAAATTGCAAGGACATTATCATAATCCATATATGTAGAGCCAGATCAATCACATGAGATCTCACTGGTGAACAATTTATAGTGGATGAGATAGTTGATTCAATATCAAACCCATAGTACGCATTAAGGGTTTCTGTAGCTACTAGCAAGAGGGTGAAATCTCCCCCTCAATCAAATTAGGGATCCAGCTAGACACTTGATTAAATTTGATGTCTAATGTACGTTGTTGGACCCTCACCTTAATTTGTATGTGTTATTCCTTAGACGCATAAACATGAAGGTGATAATCAAGCGACATTGCAGACACTAAAAGAAGTTTTAGGGCCATCTAGTCGATTGGTTAGCAAAAATCGCAACTAGTCTATTTATTTTAGTTTGTGAAATTGCAATCCAAAGGTTAATTATGTCCTGCATTCGATTTGTTCTATTAATTCAGCCTTAGGTTTTTAGATTTCACGCTCGCATTGTGATCTCCTAGTTTAATTCTACAACCTCGCTCTGACACTTTGCCATTTAGTTTAACTATTAACTGATGCATGATTTCAAAGAAACTATATATGTAATAGAACTACACTAGTACTACTACTCTCGGGAAACGATTTAGTTCGTAATGATCCAGAAAGCATGATTAGGCTTGCAACATGTTTGCACTGTAATTAGACTGTGAACTAATAGTGACGCAGGTAGAATTGTTACAATTCTAGAACTATGAACTTTTGGCATACTAAATTTGAAGGCTATAAGGTAAAACGGAAATGACTGCACAGCACATAGTAAGAAACGTACTTAACAATCCCTTAAGTAGTTTGTTATACACGGAAAAGGAGGTTAATTAAACTAGATGAAAAATGGAATTTGAACTATAACCATCGAATTAGTACTAAGAATACTAGATAAATTACTGCCTTGGATAACACTGTTGCTCAATCTAGGTCAAAACCTTGAACCCAATTTCGACTGGCTACAGCAGTAATGGTTTCGGAGCTGATAAGCATAAGACTTCTGTCCTCTTTTCGACTGTCACAAGATGGAGCTGTATAGCTAGTCCTCTATTTTGTATACCAGATGTGCTTGAACCATGGCAAGGACCACCTATATGTATCGGCCTAGGTGGTTGAAGCCAAACAAGGCCACCACGCATAGAAAGAAAGTAAGAAGAAAGAAAAGATAGAGGAGTAGTTAGGTCGTGTTGATCTCTCTCGCTCACCAATAATATGACCCAACAAATGTGGCTGAGCTTGGAGGGTGCTCCCTTTTAAATCACGCCCTTCAGCTTTCATTATTCGGTGTGTCATTGCATATCATTGCCCTTCTTCAAGTTGAAGACGCATATGATGATTTAGTCATGCACACACACACACTCAGATATTTATAGACATTAACTTGACAAAGTTTCACCATGCATGGTGATACTGTTAGCTCATTATAAAACTCACTTGTTTGGTATGCATGATTTAAAATAGCTGCTATCTCATTCTACGATTTGAAAAGTCAGATTAAGTTGGATGGAATAGTTTTTGTTTTTTCTTGGTTGGTCAATTGTTGAATGCACGCGTGACAGGTTAGTCTGCATTGTTTTTTCTTTTCTTTTTTGATGGTTAAATCCAGGTTTACTGACTAAGAAAACTGAATCTGATTCATGATGTGATATAACTTCAGCTTCTGGGTTTTCACATGTAAAACTTTGTATGATATAATTCTTCAAAATCAATAATTCTTGAAAGAGAACATTTAAATTTATAGCTAGCTCGCTCCATGTTTTCTTCTTCAAACACAATAATTCATGAGGCATTAAATCTGAGAGAAAGTCTTTATAACAAGGTACGTGGCTTTTCTATGTCCAGGGACTACGTACCAACAGTTTATTTGTTAGGTACTTCAAGCAGATATGTCAACAGTGGCAAGTAGGTATATTGACCTCTTCTTCTTCTTCCTCTCGAGTCCTTGACAAGCATTATTCCATTTTCAAGAACACTACTGGAGGGGAGGGAGGGAGGGTCTTCAACATATGGCTGATTCTATAATATTTGTACTTGCCAAACTGTTCTTGTTGAGATCATTTATCCTCTACTTTATGCAATTGCAATCAATGATTTTGATATTTCTATACTCCATGGAAACTACACAGAAAGATTTCCAGATATCATCATCATCATGTTTTAAAAGGATTGGATTGTGACATGGATGATGCTATCCATTGGTAAACTTGGCAAGAAAATATTGTTTTTTTTTTATCAAAACGATAGACAGCACTAACCCAGTAGCCCAAAATTTGATAGAATATATTGAACTCCCCTACAAATTATTTAAATCTTGATAGCTAGGTATACCGTATATATAGTTTATATAATAAAGCTTTTGCCAAATTTGATCATGGAGTCCTTTGGACTAATGCTACCCTTTCTCTGTACATTATTTGATTAATTGATCTAGATAGGTTATTAATTATCAACTAGTAATTAAATAGGAAAATTTAGCTAGCTAGTTTCTAACAAATCAAGCCTTGGTAAAACCAATAGTTTGGCACTTTATGTTTTGATGGAATTGAAGCGCAAGACCTGAAGAGCAGAAATTATTGAATTTAAGTTCGATAGATATGTTGAAAGAGAAAAGATAACGAGAATAACGGTCTACTTATTCATTGATAGGAAAGCCTATTTATAGGCATTACATAGCACTACCAGAACAAGCACTTTAGCCGACGAAAAATTTTCGTCGGCCTGTTAAAAAAATTCGTCGGCTAAGACCTTAGCCGACGAAGGATCGTCGGCTATAGTGTCGTCGGGAAAAGGCCGTCTGTAATGACTTTAGCCGACGAAATTTTTTTTTTCGTCGGCTATAGTCCCACTTTAGCCGACGAAAAATATGTCGTCGGCTATAGTCCCAGACTTTAGCCGACGAAATATTCGTCGGCTAAAGTGTGTAAAAAAATTTAAAAAAATAACTATAGCCGACGAAATATAAAATATTTCGTCGGCTAAACCTTATTAAAAAAAATTAAAAAATAACTATAGCCGACGAAATATAAAATATTTCGTCGGCTACACGTTGTAAAAAAATTTAAAAAATAACTATAGCCGACGAAATGTAAAATATTTCGTCGGCTAAACGTTGTAAAAAAATTTAAAAAATAACTATAGCCGACGAAATATAAAATATTTCGTCGGCTAAACCTTATAAAAATTTAAAAAATAACTATAGCCGACGAAATATTAGGTTATTCGTCGGCTAAACCTTATAAAAAAATTAAAAAATAACTATAGCCGACGAAATATAGTGTTTGAATATCGTCGGCTAAAGTTGCTGGGTTTTGAAAAAAAAAACTGCAGAAACTTTCGGCTAAACTCATGGTACATGTAATTATAAACCATGATTGATTATTAGGAAGCAATCCAAAGTATTATGATCGCCCAAAACACTATAAAAGAAAAAAAAAATCCAAAGTATAAGCCATGATTGATTATTAGGCATAATCTAAAGTATTATGCCACCCAAATGCAAATGGCGGAGGTTGGTCATGTGAGCCACATAAACCGGCAACACGCCGGTGAGGTTGTTGTTGTAGAGGTCGAGAACACGGAGGTTAGTGAGGTTGGAGAGCTCCGGCGGGAACGTGCGGTTGAAGACGTTGTTGGAGAGGTTGAGGAGGCGGAGAGAGCGGAGATCTCAGGCGGGATGGGACCGGAGAGGTTGTTCTCGGCGAGGGTGAGATTGGAGAGGTAGACAAGGAAGGTTAGTGAGATTGGAGAGGTTTACCATCATCGGCTATATAAAGGACTTTAGCCGACGAAATTCTTTATTTTCGTCGGCTAAACTATTTGGTTGACCGCCAAAAAATTTTGGTTCAAAATTTTGAAATTTTTCGACTTTAGCCGACGACTTTCCATTAATTTCGTCGGCTAAAGTCCTTTGAAAATTTTGGTTGACCGCCAAAAAATTTTGGTTGAAAATTTCGAAAATTTTTCGACTTTAGCCGACGACTTTTCATATATTTTCGTCGGCTAAAGTTCTTTGAAAATTTCGTCGGCTAAAGGTACCAATTTCGTCGGCTAAAACTTGGAAATAGAGAAATTTTAGGGTTTAGCCGACGAATACCCTAACGTATTCGTCGGCTATAGTATGTAATTAAAAAATTAAAAAATAACTATAGCCGACGAAATATTAGGTTATTCGTCGGCAAAAACCATCTTAGCCGACGAATTTTCATATATTTTCGTCGGCTAAAGTCCTTTGAAAATTTTACTCCAACTTCGGTTTACCGCCTAAAAAATTTTGAAATTTTTTGACCTTAGCCGACGACTTTTCATATATTTTCGTCGGCTAAAGTCTATAAATTCACGAAAACGCTCATATCTCCCTCTATATTACGTAGTTTGGTCAAACCTTCCACACGAAAAACTCTCACGTAGATGAGACGCAACTGCCCATATAAAAATTTTGAGACATTTGCCTTCCGACGATAGGGCTCCCCATAGGGAATAATAACGGTAAATATGGTTGACCGCTACTATCGGCTCTGAGACTTTACCCGATTTACGTGATTTTTGAACCATAGCCGTATTTCACCATTTTGAACACATCTTATTTCACGAGATTTTTAATAATTTTGCTTCCTATGTAGAGTTGGTTCACAAAGTTGTATAACCTACTAAACAAGTTATACAACATTAGTAGACACGTTGTAATTCCGATGACTAAAATTCACAAACCAAAATTCGACCGTCAGATATGATCATTATGACGAAATACGTCTATGGTAAAAAATTCAACTGGATCCGACAACGTTAAGGGCTCGATCGAAACGGTCAACCATAATCCATCGTCACTTATCACACGAAAACGCTCATATCCCCCCTCTATATTACGTAGTTTGGTCAAACCTTCCACAAAAAAAACTCTCACGTAGATGAGACGCAACTGCCCATATAAAAATTTTGAGACATTTACCTTCCGACGATAGGGCTCCCCATAAACCCGAATAACGGAAAATAGTAGACACGTTGTGATTCCGATGACTAAAATTCACAAACCAAAATTCGACTATCAGATATGATCATTATGATGAAATATGTGTATGATTAAAAATTCAACTGGATTCGACAAAGTTAAGGGCTCGATCGAAACGGTCAACTCTAATCGAAAATAAGAAAACTGCATTTTGAAGCCCTAAACGGACTCGGATGGCCAAAAAAGCCTGGACATCATGGCATTAACAATGAGTTTGACTCGTAGGGCCGTTACGCTTCCGGAAAGGTATCATAATAGTCAATCGGACACCAAAAACCAAATCTACAGCATAGTGAATAATAAGGGTAAGTCAACTATCGGCACCGAGACTTTACCAGAATACCGTCATTTTTCAACCGTAGACGTATTTCACCATTCTGGTCATATCTTATTTCACGACTTTTTTGCATTTGAAGGTTCTACGTATAATTTTTTTTTCCAGATGAGTTGTTGTCCAAATCTGTAAATATAAGTCACTTTAGCCGACGAAATTATATTTTTCGTCGGCTAAACTCTTAAAAATTTCGTCGGCTAAACTTTTGAAAATTTCGTCGGCTAAAGTTTACAGACTATAGCCGACGAAATTATATTTTTCGTCGGCTAAACTTTTAAAAATTTCGTCGGCTAAACTCTTAAAAATTTCGTCGGCTAAACTTTTGAAAATTTCGTCGGCTAAACTTTTGAAAATTTCGTCGGCTAAAGTTCACACTCTATAGCCGACGAAAAAAATTATTCAGCCGACGAAATATTAATTTCGTCGGCTAAAGTGGACTTTAGCCGACGAAAATTTTTAATTAGCCGACGAAGGACAATTTCGTCGGCTAAAGTCCACTTTAGCCGACGAAAAAAAAATTCGTCGGCCTGGTTTTTTTTTTTTCGTCGGCTAAACCCTTTATTCTGGTAGTGTAGAGTCTCCCAAATGATCTAGAAGTTATATCAACTGTAATCTATTCTAATAACGAAATTGGATAAACCAATCATACGTGTATTAAGGCAAGACACATAACAGAAGGACATAAACATAATTTCCTTAAACACTCTCCCATGTGTTGCGTCCCTAATACGTCACGGTGCTTATAGTGTTGCCTCGGTAAAAACCTTAGTATAACAAAAACCTCGTGGGTAAAACAAAAGACTTGGACGAAGGGAAAAAGAGAGCAACGCACCAACTATAATTGAAGATAACATGTGATGCATGTAGACTCCCCATGATGTCTACACAACGACTTCCCCTTATTGGTAACTCAAACTCGGAGTACAGATAAACGGCGCAAGCCAATGCACTTCACATACTTCAAAAGTAAACTTGGGCAACGATTTAGTCATTAAATCTAGCCACAACATCCTTATATCAGACTTGATATGCTTAGTATTACTTTGATATTGAAAGAGAAAGTTGCCTAACAACTCAAAACATAAGTTCACGTTGAAAATCATATCCACGCATGACATGACCTTTGTGTACATAAATAGTCATAACGTCTTTGATACAATAAATATGGATGAACCGTATAAAGTTCTGGAAACTAGACACACGTAGCTTTCCAACCATACAAGGTCCATAACCTAGTTTATCTTGAGCTGATCATAAAGCTCTGTCGAAGTTAACTGTAATGCAAAAGCAAATTCTCAGACAGATTTGTCCTACTTTACGAAAATATCCATAACTCACTCAATATGATAGGTGTGATCAAATGGTTGGTGTCTCTGGAAAGTAGACACATAGACCTTTCCAATGGTACCAATTTCACCATTTTTCAATGAGTGGGATATCATGTAGGTCTCGTGGAAGTTGTCCTACGAAACTGAGCAGATTCTGATTTCGTTGTTAATGTGTCTTTATGTAGGGATGAATAAGCCACAACCTTTCATAAAAGGAATCACTGCCATTACATTGGCGTTGCGTGGGTGCATCTGGTCACTACCTTGATATTTCTTCACACTCATCTAAGAGGGAGCGAAGTTGCTCGACCGCTAGGAAGAGAGTTGAACGACTAAGGAGAACTTGGCCTTACAAGTTTGTAGTGAATGAGATGTCGAGTCAAGCATATTGTAACAAAAACTTGAATGTGTTACCATACTTTGATGAAGGATTTCTCCTAAGATTTCTTCGTCATATGGACAAAACAGGTCTTCTCAACACTTCGACCAATCCAAGGATACATATAGGCATAACTTCATCGTCATTTAGCTTGCCTTAAGCCAACTGATGAATAAACATCATCAATAACGGTCCTCACTTTCGAGACCAAGTATTCCCAAGATCCTTTCATTCTTAATTTTGGATCAGTGTGGCATCTCTTAGTTTAACAAGAGTTCATCACGATTCATCCAGAATTTACAAGCAAATAGGCATAATTCTTCATATCCCTTCCCTAATCAAGTAGATACTTAGCAAATATCATACAAATGTGCTCCATGATCAGGAGCCACTTGATTTGAGTGAAAACCGATCAATTAATTCAAGATCTTTATGTACATCTCTTAGTTCCTAACAGAGATAAGTTGTGACCACAAGCTGCTTATTCAGTTTTTCAGAAACTACCAAACTAACAAGGTAGTGGAGTGCAATGACATCCATTATGAGAGTATATCTCATCGTAGTCGATTCCAGGGCATTTATGAGAGACTTTGCGTCAAAAGGTGAGTCTAAACTCTTTTTCTCAGTACGCTTTCTAACATAGACATAACTGATAGAGTTTACACTTGGGGTGTCGGCGTCACCTAACCAAAGCACTATCTCTTTGTTTAAACTAGATCACATCTTTCCATTTAGGCCAATCTACAACGTTGGTATTTTCTCAACGAAGTATGGTTCGATATCAAACTCATTAAACCACGTCATCATGTACACCGGTGTAATTTCTAAGTGTAGAGATCTTTATATGGATTGGTATTGACATTGACATTGAGGCGTCCCCCAATGATGACCATAATCCAGTATTAACAGACAAATGAGTATCATTGATCAAATGATCAAGTTGTACCAAACTCGCATTCTTCCTTGGTGAGTATGTATCGAACCAAGTGGCTTCCCTCTAAACTGTGGGAGCCATGGCCTAGCAACACCATCTACCACATTTGTGGTGTCACCATGCCACCATCTATAGGTGACGACATGTCCTCTTATCTGGACATCAACATGTCCTCTTATCTGAACATCAACATGTCCTTATTCGGACATCAATCCTTGCAGGCATGTTTGCAGCATGTATATGTGATTTCGTCACTTTAGGAAACTTGATGAGACACAGTAGGGACAAACCACGACAATTTCAAGTCATTCTACTTGAACATTCTTGTTCTTATTTCCCCCTAACGACGGGAAGACTAGCTCATCAAAGTGACATAAAAGAGATCGTTTGTCAAGGTCCTTATATAAGTGGACTATAGTCGGAAGCTCATGTTTTATTCAAAGATAATATTCATCATAAATAACCCATCATTTTACGCTTGTGGTGGCGCAATATGGCACATACAACATGTGGACGATATAGATAGTAGAACGTCAACTCAATCTGTTAATAAATATACATACAGTTATAACCGTAACATAAAGATTTAAATGATGGTGGGTAAAAATGAATAAGTAAAACTATGACCTTGCTACAACCCGTAGTCGTTGGTCTTACAGGTCCAAAAAACCGCTGGCCTCACCGTCGAGAACGGTAAAAAAAAAATCGGTTGAACCGACTGCCAATATCACCGAACCTTTGTTTTACACTTCCTTTAACGGTTCACTATCCTCCAATTCTTCAAACGCTACCAAATTTTGTAAGCAGATAGAAATGGAAGTTAGGATTACAAAACCGCCAGCCTCAATGACGGAACCGGCCTAAAACCTGCCGAACCGTCCGTTGGAGTTGCTGGACATCCGTAAACATTTATATTGAGCGGTTCACCACCTTCTAGGTCTCCAAATACTACATATTTTTGTACATAGGTAGGTTTGGATGTTTAAAATCCGTGGCCGCTAACAGAACCTCAAGAACCGGTCTAACAGTTGTTGAACCGGATCTCACAATGACTAGTCCGCAAGCTGAAAAACCGGAAATTCTAGGTTTTTTCAACTTTTCAATTATTGTTAAGGTTCCCCATAATAGCTAATTGTTATGACTTGAGTTAAACCATTGTGAACATCACCTTAGCATTATTATGCCTCAAAGTGAACAAGAAGAAGCCATTAAGCCAACATCGTATGTATCATTCTTATAAAATCACTCATAGACATTGTAATTAATGTCTTACTTAGTGAACAACGACTTACCATTCTGTTTATATGCTAGTCTCTACATTTTATTGTCCTTAGCATAGGAGGGTGTCGCTCCTAATCTTCGCTAAAGATTAGGCTTTACAAAACAAGTAACGAGCATGACCAATGTGAGATCATAGGAGGTTTATTTTACGTCATATTTGTTTATGAAAGCATGAATAGTTCATCCATTGTATAAGAGGATGACGCGAATGACTTTAATGTCATCCATAGGCCATGAGCATTACTCATAGCTCCACCAAATAGAACTTTGGTGATCTTTGATCTCAATGGTTACTTTGCTCAAAAGAAAGGATGTCTGTGAGAGTCTTTACTCTTTAATATACGAATCATCAAAACACGTCCAAATTGGCCCGGACGATTTATGTTAAAGCTTACATGAGTCAATGTCTTCATTCTCATCATTGGAGACAATAATCGATTCAATTAACCGAATCTTAGTGACTCATGAATGTTGCGTATTCATTATAATGATACATAAGAAATTCTCATCAATTCTCACAATGTGTTCCTAGGTGATAAACATTGGCATGAATATCATTAAATCATAGCACGATTCAATTGCTTCCTTATACATGTATAAATTAAAGAGCATATGTGACTTAAATCAGAACGACATTAGGCATTGAAACTTGAGCATTAATCCGCTCTTTGATTATTTTTGATAATCTAGTCATCGTAGTCACAACGGATTTATAAAGAACTAAATTCATGAATAGTTGTCTATCCTTGCAATATTGCAATAAGCTAAGCACTCAATCTCTCTACAACACATTTGTATACAAGAATATAGAGACGAATATAGAGACAACAGTCTTATGTCAAGACAATACATAGAAACTGAAATATGTTAACAATTTCGATGGAGATTGAAAAGGTATTAGAATTCTTTAGAGTGCATTATATATATATGACGTGTAATACATAGATGAACGAAACAAGGTTTAAAACATGTTAAAACTTGACAAAATTGATCGTGAGCACTATATAGGAGTAGCAGCGCCGCCAACGGCCCACTATTGGATCTTGTAGAGAAAGAAAATGATTTTTCAACATCTAATTTTGGATGACATTTAACGTAACGTAATTTTCTTTTTGCAAGTATGAATCCGCTCAAGAGTGTAGAAGACTACTCTTATTTGTAATGTCTTTGTAATTGTATAAGTGTACATTGTGCCACACTTGACATTACAAATCCTCTTTTGATCCAAAACCGATGTGTATTGCGCAACATCAAGATATACCAAGTGTGTATTGCGCCACACTTGGTTTAATGATGATGCCCAAGTATGCATTGCGTCATACTTGGTGCGATTTCAGCCTTTATAAACGTCACCTTATAGTAACTGGTGGTCTTTTATAGTCCAATGTAGTGTCATATTGTAATGCGATATATTTCATTAACATATAGCTTATGTAGATCGAATTATATGTGCCAGATAAAATTTGAATATATATGCCAACAATGATAACGAGGTCTTCACCATGAATTTAATTCAAAATATAACGATTAAGTAACTTTAGTCAAATATGTGAGGTGTATACCTTCACAAAATTTAGAAAAATAAACGGATTTGTAGTCACTTAGACTATTAAACCGAAGTCATATGCTTCATATTTTTCGTAATGTACCGTTTGCTTTTTAAATCCATAACTGAGACAATAATGTTATCATCTTCTTCCATATAGTGAGTTTCTTAGTGCAAGAACTCCATATATTTTATATACATTGACCATAATATTGTTTTCATTGAAATTAGTGAACCGATGTATAATCACATCAATAACATGATTTTTCTTCCATTAGCCCAATTTTTATATGACATGTGAGGTTCAAGGCTTTGCCTCCCCCTCTTTTTTCAAAACGTGTGACACAAATTTTGTCACTGTTTTTTTTATGTCAAATTCAGGGCTCATGTTTCGGTCAATTATTTCAAACAACAAGATAGAAGATTAACTATTATTGATATACGATAATTAATTCCAAGTATTGAATTAAGTCAAGACCATAGTTTATGGTAACTCAATTCAATGTAAACCGTGACAATTTCCGTCACAAATCGATATAACCGTGACAATTTCCGTCACAAATCGAAATTAACCACGACAATTTATGTCGCAAATAGATGTTTGTCCATGTATTAAACACAACAAACTTGTCGTAATACCGTGACTTGTCAAACTGTCAAAAATTTCAACTTTGATATGAAGGGTCCCAATTCCTCACATCAACCCACGTAATAAGAAATGTGGGGGTAGAAGAAGGCTACGAAGCCGCTATGAAATTAAAATTCAAAAGCGGCAACTTTAATAAAAACTTACTTAATAGTTTGCCACATAAACTGCGTTTAAGATAAGTTTCCCTTGCAATTTTCATGTGTGCGTGCTGCGAAGTTACTCTTGCAATCCTTGCAATTTTCATATGTGTGTGCTGCGAAGTTACTCTCGCAATTCTATCGCAATCAGTCACGTGAAAAATTTCATAAAAAATATATATGATTAGTCATATTCACCATATATATAAAAACAATAAAACTAATTAAATAGTTACTACTGTAAATAAACTTTTTTTACTCATGGGGTAAAAAAAATTACCTAGAGGGGCGAATTTACCGTTTTGCCCCGTACATTCAGTTTGGAAAGGCGGAGCGGGTCGGATCCTCAAATTCGGTCGCTGGGATCGAAGGAGCGGGTTTGGATCGAGGCTGGAGCGGCGCGCAAGGATGCTGGGTTGAGCTGCTTCCGGACGACTGCGTTGGGGACGACCGCCGACGGAGACTGGAGCGACGACGCTTGGGCTGGGTTAGAGTTGCGGCGCAAGGGGAAGGTCGAGCGATGCTGGGCTACTCACGTCAAAGTTGCTGCCGTAATCTAGGGTGGAGGAGGCGGGCGTCTGGCAGTAGCAACGAGGCAGGAAGTCGCTGGTGCTCGGTGGTTTACGCCGGCAAGGTGGGTTGGGTGCCCAGAGCAAATTTCTGGGGTGCCCAAGTCAAAGTTGACATGGTACGGCAGCAGGAAACTTTAAGTTTTTTTTTCCAAGTTTTTAGGGTTTCGTTATCAAGCTCGGGTTAGAGCACAATGTTGATAACGTGTTGAAGGAGAAAAGATAATGAGAATAACGGTGTACTCATTCATTGATAGAAATGTCTATTTATAGGCATTACATAGTCTCCCGAATGATCTAGAAGTTCTATCAACTGTAATCTATTCTAATAAGGAAACTGGATTAACCAATCATACGTGTATTAAGACAAGACACATAACAGAAGAACAGAAACATAATTTTCTTAAACACGATAGGGTTTAATTTGTAAGCAGTAATCCAGTGGCATTAATTGTTGGAGCTGCTGGATTTTGTTGCAGGCATCAAGTCCATAAAATTGGCTAGAAAACCCTAAATTCAATTGAAGGTTTGTTTACGTAAACAAAACTACAACGATCTGTTCTTCTAGCTGTACGTTAATTATATAGAGCAGCTAGTCTATTTTAGAGTACTAATTAAGTCAAGTTTAATTATGAATTCCTTTGCTTTTTGGCTTCTAGATCAGTCTTGTCACTAATTGACAATGGTAGCAGCTATTGATTTATATATAATTAAGAATTTTAGTCATCTTTTGAATTTGATGCTTGGATATTGGAGGTTCGGTGCCTCACAAAGTACGAACAAGCAAGCTTGCTGTATGACATTTCATGATTTTAATATTAGGATCAAGCTATATAGGTTTCTTTAATATGTTATCCAGTCCTAAAAGATAAGTGATAAAAATTAGCTCTTTGATCTGGTGAATCTAAACTTGAAATCCAAACGTTGGGAGACTGATATGACAGAGGGAGAAACAGTAGAGATAAATAGCAGCAATTCTGCTGGTTTATCTTTGCTTTGGGCTATGCAACGATGAAGCCTATTAATCGGTCCACAATCGATTAGTGTTGTAAGGTAAGCCCATGTTAAATTATTTTCACTTCGTCATTTTGGAAGAGACGTGATTAATTTATGTAGGAAAGGAGAAACACCTAAGCACGAAACTTGATTATCAAGGAATGACGAGATTGCGTGAATTTCAGTCCCCTTCAAGGAGTGTTGCAATTAGATATAGCAAAAAAAAAAACCAACATAACCAAAATAACTAGAGGAATAATTCACTTGTAGGATAGAATCAGCCGATCTTGTAGGTCCTTCTCATATAACTTGATCGTTATTTTTGCGTACATTCTTTCTTCCCAAGTTAACTTGTTTCGCAAATTTTCGTATATCCCAATGCTGGTCAAGCCTCCCCTATATTAAGAGGCTAGTCTCTTGGCATGTAGAATGTACGTACCAGTAGTTTTCGCTTGAGTTAAAGTCCAATAATAGTTGAAGCAAAATGCCGATCGCGTTCCCAAGGATCACCCTTCAGCACTATAATGCTCTCTGCATCACTGCCATACTCGTTCTCAGTGCCAAGGACCCAATCAAGGATTATTGGTATTTCTTTCTCTCTCTCTCTCTCTCTCTCTCTCTCTCTCTCTATGTGTCTGCATTATGTCTATCTGCTGCACTTGCATAACATGCTTGGTATTTTCTCGATCAGGAAAAGAAAGTTTGGTGCTGGTTCGTCATCACATGCCAATGCTATTGGTACTGCTGCTGTTGTTTCCAACACTGGAGCTGCTGGTACCAGCTGAATTGTGATTGCTGCCATTTATGGGTTGGACAAGTGCTGTTTCTATAGTTTGTGTTCTTTCTAAGAACTGGTTAGGAGATGTAGTTTCTGATTTTTAATTATTTTTTTTTTCTTTTGGTCTGCTCAATATGCTGTTTTGGTTGGAATCTTAGCAGAGAAACAATTGATTCGTGCAATTTCGCCTTAGGCATACCCTACTGCAGTTTGATTTTCTTTTTCACATATGAAATTTTGTTGTAAACAAACATGGTTCAAAATATATAACTCACAAGCACGCAGTGAACCGACCATGTTTTAGGGCTAAACATTCATGTGTTGAGCCCGGCCCATTCAAACTCCATATGAAGCTTAATGAACATGAGTAGTCCTGGCTAACCAATGATTAGGCCTTATTATATATTTGATCTTTACAAAAGGAACGATCACAAAGTTAGACGTGACATAACAAAAACAACAAATCATAGTAAAGATAAACATTTGTAATGAGCTAGAAATCTAGTCAAAGACTACATATATGTCAAATAGCGACAAGTGTGGCCCGTAGATCATTATTATACCGATATTATTACAACTTAACTACTTTTAAGGTGTTGGGTTTTAATCACAAGAAGTCTCGGTCCAATTAGGAATTATCCACCCACTTGAAAGTTATATTTTTATTTGTCATTTTTCTATGTGAGATCTCTCATCTCCAATATTTTCTCTCATGTGCAACCTAAGTTTTAGGTCTGCACGTGAAATTGATTAACAAACTGAACCCGGGCCCTATGACAACAAAAACTCGAAAGAACTAAACCAGGGCCATGACCCCTGAAAGAGCTAACTTGGGCTCATGGAGATGCCACCAAAGAGGAACCCACTCTGATACCATGTCAAATAGTGACAAACGTGGCTTGTAGATCATCCTTGTATCGATATTGTCACAACTTAATCACCTTTAAGGTGGTTGAGTTTTAATCACAAAAGGCCTTGGTCTAATTATGAATAATCCACCCACTTATAAGTTATATTTTTATTTGTCACTTTTCCAATGTGAGATCTCTCCTCTCTAACAATATATACTTGTGACTGGTTCTTTAGTCTTTACCTATTGGCTTCGCTTCTATTTTGCAAGCAAAACCATGCGGGCTCGGGTTTGGTTTACTTTTGGGCACAAAATGCAATTTGTAGACTTTGATTTTAGTTTTTCAGCAAATTAGTTTCACATGTTTTTAGTCTTTAGGGAGTTAGTACAGTTGATAAATTGGTAACTCCTTTTAATATTATGAGAATAATGGTTACATTCCATAGATCGAAAGACCATAACAACTGTAAAAGGTCAAGCTAGTGGATCTAAGGATCACACCATACATTCGAGGTTCAATTGATTACCAGAGTCGGACTATCATCCAAACACTACAGGAAATATCGTCTTAGCTGACGAAATATTTTAAATTTTGTCGGTTAAGTTCTTCTTCGTCGACGGAAACATAACCGTCATATAAGACATTACAACCGTCGCCTAAGATCTATTTAGGCGATAGAAAATAACTGTCAATGACTTCGGTCAACTAAAATATTCATATCCGATGAAATAGCATTCGTCGTCTAAGTTTCATCGGCTTAGTAAATCCTAGGCGACGAATCTTTTCCGTCAGCAAACTTCCGTCGGCTTAGCAAGTCTTAGGTGTCATGCCCCGACCCATAAATTTTACCTTAATTACTAGCATAGTGGTAATAAGAATTTTACCGTGTTCGTCATTAAGTGTATAATATAATTGATCCCAGAGAGGTTGTAAAGGACAATTATTTCGTTGGATTATTCTAAGGAAGAAATTGTGACGACGGTAAAATGGTAATTTTTGCTCGTAAAAGGTAATTTTATTGGGGTATTATCTTTGGGGTTAAATTTTGGTTTTGGGTATATTAAGTGTGGTGTTGGATCCGGTTTGGGCTAAGCCCATTTTCTTTCTTCTCCCTCCTGTTTCTCTCTCTCTCTCCTCCCGCTTTCTCTCTTTCCTTCCCCGACTGCCGAGGGAAAGCCGGACTGGTCCCGTTCGTACCCTCGCCTCTTCCTCTCTATTCCTAGGCCGGAGCCCGCACGCAGAACGCCGCTGACCGGGAGAAAAGGCCGCTGAAGGTTCCGACTGCCTAAAGTTTCTTTTCGCCAGAACGCCTTCCTTCGGCCGCCATAGCCGGCGAGAATTGGCTCAAAAGAAAGCCCTCCTCCCGTGCTTCAATCCCTCCAAAGGCTCACTCCATCTCGAGCTAGGTAAGGAGAAATCGGTATTTGAAATTCTAGGGCTTTTATATGTGTTTTCGTTCGATTGACATGGTTAGGCTTAGAATTGGAGTTTGTGATAGTTAGGAATGTTGTAGAGGAGGTTGAGAGGAAGATGATGCCAAATTTTGGTGAGCATCGGAGGTCACCGGAGTTGGTCGCCGGCCGTCACTGCCGGCGGAGCCGCCGCCGAGAAAATGTTTTTGGTGGGGAAAATGTGAGGAGTTTAATGGAATAAGTTTTAGAATTTTTGGAGGAGTTTTGGATAGGTTTGACAATTGTTGAAGTTTGGTATTTTTTGCGGATTATTAAGTTAGAATCCGGCCATTGGATTTTATTTGGTGGAAGGAGATTTTGAGGATGTCGGTAATTTTTGTGGAGTTTTGAGGTTGGCAGTGGATTCAAAATTTTGGAGTGTTAGGCTTGGATAAGCGCGCAAAGCATTTTTATTTATGCTTGTTTTGCTGTAAGCGTCGGTGTTTTATTTAAGGTTTTATTTATTTGGAACACGACGTGAGGAGGCTCGAGCGGAAGAGACCTCCGACCGTCATCAGGCTTAGGCCTAATCTGTGAGTGGACCTTTGTTTTAATTAATGTGTTCGAAATGCTTTATCATTTTGAATGATTTTCTGTTGTTTGATATTTCCCGAAATTGAGAATTTCGGTGATTATACTCTTATATGAGAATAGTATGTATATGATTAAATGCTAGCTAGCTATACGTGATTTCCCCCATACTGAGGTACAATACCAGTATGGGGTGACGTGAGCGTTAGACGCGAGCGTCATAGCCCTGTGCAACTTTCTATTTTTGTATTCATTCATAAATTTCGTACAAGGAGTAAACACGTATATATACCACTCGGGCGCTTTCCCCAGCCTGAGGTATAATTCCAGTATGGGGTGACGTGAGCGTTAGACGCAAGCGTAGTAACTTTGTATGATATCTATTTTTCAAGTTGTTCATAGATATCGTACAAAGAGTTAAACGAGTATACATACATACTAAAATATATAATATCCTAGCCTGAGAGGCAATTTCTTAAAGTTTAGGAGTCTAGCCAGGCTAGACCCCAGTTCAGAATCTTTCCAGTGGAGCTTTTGTTTTTGCCGCTAATGAAGCGTTTTCTTTGAAATCATTTTTGGGGAAATATTTATTTGTTGTCGGAATAGTTTTGTCCACTCACTCTGACGTGTTGAATATTTTTCCCCTAGGCTCTTTGTTTTTAAAAATTCCCAGTCTGCAGAGTTCGCGTGAAATCTAGAAGGAGACGTCAAGGCATAGTCACTCATCTATCCGTTACATTTCGCCAGTAGGTTACCTGTTTAATCTACTTGGGAATTGTTAGCTTCCGCTGTGTATTATTTTATTTTTTAGTAACTCTGAATACTGTTGGGATTACTGTATAACGTATTTTAGTTACTTTTGGGTTGTAGCAGAGGATATTATTGTGAGTTAAAAAGGTGGTTCTTTAATTCTTCCAAGTTAGGGTTGTCCATTTTCGAGAGAGGTTTGCCGAGTTCTTCGGTAAATTTTCCTTGAAGGTGGTCCCCACATGACTCATCTCGGGTTTCGGGGTGAAATTAGGGGCGGGTCTTGATATTAGGCCACAGAAACTGACTTTCGACACCCTCCGTCGACTACGATCTTCCTAGGCGACGACATATTTCTGTCGGTAAAGCTGGTCTTGGGCAACGAACCATTTTCTGTCGACGTAGTTAGTCCTGGGTGTCGAATACTGTTCCGTCGGCTAAGTAAGTCTTGGGCGATGAATATGTCTTTCTTAGCCAACGATTTGTTCCATCGGCTAAGAAATGATATAGTTTTGGCCCAAACTCTCTCCCCCCCCCCTCACAGAATTCATCCCAGTGAAAATATAGTTTTGGAAGATTTTCTTCATGAATTTGATTGATCTTCAAGAGCTGTTTCTCTCCTAATTGGTATGTAACTACTTTAATTCATCTACTTTCTTCATTTAGTCATATTTTCAACCGAACTTTCAGGCGACTTTGCTAGCGGTCAAATTTTTCCAGTCCAATTACCAAATTCCTTGATGCATGCATGATATATGTATAATTTTGATAGTGTATATACATGTTAAATATGTTTGTACGTATATGTTTTTGTGTGTATAATATGTTAATTTATACGTATAATCTGTATGAATACGAATCATATGTTTGTATATATGTGTGTATAATATGTGTATATAATATTATGTTTTTGTGTGTGTGTCTATATATATATATATATATATATATATAGTTTTTTTGAGTATGATTAATAATTATATGTGAATAATATGTTTATCAAATTTCTGTTTTCATGCAAATCATTTGTGTATTCAAATGATAAAAATAAATTATGAATCATGTAATTAAAAATTGTAATATTCTTATACGTACATTCATCAATATATTGTTACCCTTAGAAATCTCGTTCGAGAATCATTATGTTACGACTATGTCTAACAAAATGGTTTTCAAATTGTTCTATATTTAGACAGTTTGGGAGCATATATGACATTGAGATTCCGTTTATTGTTGGTGCGTTTCGTTTTCGGTTATGAGTATATATATTTTGACATGATCTTCCTTTATTGTTCCTCGACTGCATATTAGGTATAGATATTTGTGCACTTGGGGAACTGTAGGGAGATGCTGCTGAAATTATCTCACATACACGAATTCGAAAGACTAACGTTTGTTTTGATGAGCATACTGTGTTGGGTACCATCATGAAGCAAATGAAGATAAAAAACAAGCGGAAAAGACTAACGTATGTTTTGATGAGGATATTGCACCTATGAAGGAAGTGCTTCCCAAAAATAACAGCTGTCCGTAAAATTTCGATCAGCTAAAAAGCATGTTGGCTGACCTTGGTCTTGATCACCAGAAGATATACGCTTGCGTCAATAACTACATCTTGTATTACAAAGAAAACAAGGATGAAGTTGAGTGCCCACACTGCTACGAGCAAAGGTATAAAGCTTCTAATTCATCTAAACAGAAAAACTCGCCCATTCCTAGGAAGGTTCTTCGTTACTTCATGTTGGGTCCTCGTATGCAGCATCTGTATATGTCTTCACATATAGGCAAACATATGAGATGGCACCAGGTAAGACACCAGGGAGAAGAAAGGATAGATCCGGAAAATCTCACACGCCCCGCAAACGGGGAGGCTTGTAAGCACTTTGACCGTTTTTTTTCTGAATTTACTGGAGACTCTCAAAATGTCATACTCAGACTTGCAATAGACAGATTAAATCCTACTGAAAACATGAATTTGTCTTATAGCATTTGGCCTGTGATAGTATTTATGTACAATCTACCTCCCAACATGTGTATGAGGAAGGAGTATAATTTTCTTACGCTTATGGTTCCATGGCTGTATTCTCCAGGAAATGTTTGGATGTGTACAAGAGACCATTAATTGACGAGCTGCATGAGTTATGGGAAAATGGACTCCCTACTTTTGACAGGTATGGTTAAACTTCATTCATGATAAAAGCAGCTGTTATTTTTACCATCAGTGATTATCCAGCTTACGGGATGTTGTCTGGCTAACAAACTAAGGGGTACAAGGCTTGCCCGATATGCTTAAATGACTTCAATTCTAGTCACCACGCCAACAAAATTTATTTCTTGGGATCTCAAAGATATCTTGACGAGGATCACGAGTGGCGGTGGGATGCTGAGGCATTTGATGGGACTGAGGAGCATAATCTGAAACCCTCAGGGATGTCTGATGAGTGGATTTTGGACAACCTTAACCAGCACTGGTTCAGATATTTGAGCACCAATAAAGAAGTAACCGACTTGAATCATCCCACGCCTGATGAGTTTAAGTATTGGACACATAAAAGTGTATTCATTGAATTGTCTTACTGATCAACGTTGAAAATCAGAAACAACTTGGACGTCATGCATATAAAGAAGAATGTTTATGACAGCGTTCTTGGAACAATTCTGAATCTCAAAGATAAGAACAAGGACACTCCCAAAGCCCGTGTTGATCTTAAGAAAATGGGTATACGCCCTAAGCTATGGCTAATAGAGAACAAAAAAACAAAAACAAAAAACCATAATGCCTCAAGCAGGCTACACAGTCTATCCTCAGAAGAAGGCGGAAGTGTTTCAGTGGCTTCATGATGTTAAGTATCCTCACGGGTATGCAGAGAATATCGCTCGATGTGTTAAGACGGGGGAAAATAAGATTACTGGGTTGAAGGCTCATGACTGTCATGTTTTGCTGCAATGTCTTCTTCCCATGGTCATTAGACCATATTTGCATAGTGATGTGGTTGATAAGTTAGTGGCTTTATCAAAGTTCTTTCAGAGGATATGCGTTAAAAAGCTTAAAAAGTCTGATGTTCGGTCATTGGAAGAAGACATTGTGTACATCATGTGCAAGCTGGAGATGATCTTTCCCCCAACTTTCTTTGACATCATGATCCACCTTCTCGAACAAGTGTTTCTTACTGGTCCGGTACAGTACACCTGGTGCTATCTAAATGAGAGGTATGCAGTCATTTTCTAATTAATCATCCTTTCAAATTAACATAATTTTTTTAAATATTTATTGTAAGAGAATAAATATCTATTTTGCAGGCAACTGAGAGATTTCAAGAAGTCGAACAAACACAAACGTTTCCCTGAAGGGTCGATCACGGCGGCATACATTCAGGCTGAGTGCGTAACTTACTGCATCACATATCTCAATGATGAAGACATAGTGGGGGAATCATCTGGAGTAGGTAGTAGCCAGCAATTCAATGTATCAGTTGTTTCCAACGATGTTCAAATGTATGGTAGGTTAAGTAATTCTGAAAGATTAAGTAATGCTGAGATCAAAGAGGCTCATTGGTCTGTCCTTCAACATTGCGACGAAGCCGAGCGATACTTGAAGTCCCATTTTAAAAGGCAGGATGGTAATGAAGCCATACACCAGAGAGATTTTCCTGATTACTTCTCTATTTGGGTACCTTCTATCTCTCTATATGATGTTACATAAATTAAATATATGTTGTTTTTTTTATGTTACATAATGTAACAACATTGCTCTTAAAATTGTTACAAATGATGTACATTCAGTAGCAGTTTCATGTTTCTTACGACACGGAGTTGCATTTATTGGCTGGAAGACCCCAGAGGCATAGAGTTCGTGCTGGATGTTTTATGAACGGTGTTAAGTTTGTGACGTTGAAACAAGATGAATGCCTTGTCACCCAAAATAATGGAGTAATGGTTGAGGGTCTGGGTTTCAACTACTACGAGGTTTTTGTCAGTGTCATCGAACTAATCTATGGCAAGGGTATGCCAGTTGTGTTATTCAAGTGAAAATTGTTCAATATTGACACAACCAGACGAATGAGTACAATTCTGGATCGTGACTTGTTATCAGTGGACTCAACCAGTGTATAGTATGAGAATGAGCCATTTATTCTTGCCACCATGGTGAAACAAGTGTTTTATCTTGTTGATCCGGTTATGGGTGAGGGTTAGAAAGTGGTGCAGGTGATGTCACATAGGAATATTTGGAGTTCAGCTACACTAGGAGGGGATGATGACAGTGGGCCCAGTGAACCAACAACTGATCAACCGAATGAACCATATCAAGAGGAATCTCCATATGTAGTCCCCGATACTGAGGATGTTCGTGTCAACAACCAAAAAGTTCTGGCTATCATATGTTACATTCTAATTACATCATCTGAACTGAACTCGCTACAACACAACGCCAATCATGATGACGACGGCTTCATCTATAGATGATGAATACATAGAGGATGATAAGTATTCTTACCAAATTGAGGAGAATGATGATTCGGACGACTCAGATTATCATCAGTACGATTAATATAACCATTATTGTGGATTTCGAAAAAGAAGTAATCTACTTGTATTAATTTGATGTAACTTCGGATATATATGTATTTTTAAATTTATATCTCTCTCTATGCACCATTTATTATTCATGCGTCTTTGAATTTTTCTACATGTAATTTTCGGTTGCAAATTAAGTGTTCTTTGTTTTTTGATGCGTATTTGGAGTTATTGTTGAAATTTCAGTTGGGTTTACATTGAAAATCTACACGAAATTGCTTGGATTGTTCATTAATAAAAAAATCTAAAATTTTTAAACATCTACTTATGCGACGGAAAATGAAGTAGTCGTCGAATTTGTTTTAGGCGACGAATACTTGTCTTAGCCGACATAAAATTTTTGTTGTTTAAGACGAAGGAGATGAAAATTGTTGTTGTTGTCACCTTAGTAGTACTAAGGTGACGAAACTTTCAGTCGCCTAGGTTTCAAAAATATTAAGCGGGTGAATTTTACTTCTTTTTTGGGCCAAAATTTAATTTGTTTTAGGAGACGAATATTTGTCTTAGCTGACGGAAATCTTCCGTCAGATAAGATAAAATTGATAAACACTCACTCTTATTCTGATACACACTAAATCGATCCCTAAAATTGTAAAACTCAATTTCCTATCATCCAGAGCTGCGCGACCGCCGGAACCCACCACCTCCACCCGTCGGAGACTCCGTCATCCACCGATCAACATTGCATCCGAGCAGTCATTGCATCCGCATCAACACCACCCACCTCCTCCACTCATCGCCTCGGCTCCAATCTCCCTTCTCCCTGTTTATCACCGCCTCCAGTCTCGCCACCTCATCAATCCTAAATCCCCCATACTGAGGTCTGTATTCTCTCGTAATAGTTATTCTCCAGTTCTAATGGTTTATACCTGTGATTTTTGTTAGGAAAGTAATCTGTGATTTATCTTCTTTATATGGAATCAATCCCATGTACGTACAACTGTGTTTCCTGTTGTATTCATAGATATGTATAGTAATGTTAGCAATGTTGAATCTATTTTGAGTTGTTTAGCAATATTGGTAGATGATTAGAGGCTCTAACAGGTTGGAATAAGGTCACTTTGCCAGGCATACCAGGCTAGGAGTTTTGTGCTTCCAGCTATCAAGCCTTCTTTTAACTTTATCAACTAGGCCAGCTTAAGTATTTTTAGTCGGTCTAGAATGAATTAGTTCTCAAAAGTTTATGTTTCTTATTTCAAAAAGAATGATGTAGTAAGTTAGGAAAGTAATCTGTGATTTATCTTCTTTATATGGAACCGATCCCATGTACGTACAACTGTGTTTCCTGTTGTATTCATAGATATGTATAGTAATGTTAGCAATGTTGAATCTATTTTGAGCTGTTTAGCAATGTTGGTAGATGATTAGAGGCTCTAACAAGTTGGAATAGGGTCACTTTTCCAGGCATACCAGGCTAGGAGTTTTGTGCTTCCAGCTATCAAGCCTTCTTTTAACTTTATCAACTAGGCCAGCTTAAGTCTTTTTAGTCGGTCTAGAATGAATTAGTTCTCAAAAGTTTATGTTTCTTATTTCAAAAAGAATGATGTAGTAATGTAAATTGCTTCCTTAGTCCTTACCATATACCAGTTGTTTTAGAAATGATTGTCCGCTCCAAACAAGGATAGAAGTCATTATAGCACTTAAAAGGCAATTGAGTTACCTTTCCTCGTCCAAAACTATTCTTCAAAGCAGAATTCAACACATAGGCAAAGCATATATAGCAATTGATTTGTTTTTCTCGATGTATACCCTTTGGCCTTTGTCTTCTGCTTCATGTTGCAAAGTCCAAGTCTTCAAAACTATTTGTTTTCTTTGCAATGTGCATGCAGTTGTTTCACCACCATTACATCTTGCCATACATACATGTAACACTTACATATCATAGTACTGGAAAACTATATCATATTCTTTATACTGGTTTGGCTAGTATTCTTTCTTTGTTTCTTTAGCATCTCATCATTTCAATAGACAAACCATGAATTATTTTAAAATTTCCGTCTTTGGTGGGCAAAGATGAGAATAGATGAAGTCCTAATTTCTTTTTTCTTTTTTCTTTTTTTTGGGCGAGAAGTCCTAATTTACAATTTTGAACAAGATGAACTTGATTTAGATAAATTAGTACTGTGAACTATGTCTATTTTTTTTTCCAAGTCAGAAGAAAATAAGGATGCTTTGTTAAGGCAAAAGAGAACCGAGTACATGCACCGAGATAAAACAAGAAAAGAATGATGTAGTAATGTAGGATGCTTTGAATCCATTTGCATATGTTGAAGGCATATACATTAAGTCTATGCTTGTTTTCTATCATATTTATATGCACCTTTCTCTCATGTCTATGCTTTCCTTGTTTGTTCTATCATATATGTATATATGCATCTTTCTCTCATGCCTATGCTTTCCTTGTTTTTTTTTTTTAATTATCAAAAAAAAAAACTAATATCACATTGTATCTTCTACTTAAGTGGGTAACAACTTTTGTTAGTGTTTTTTGTATCCACAATGCATCAAGTCAAAAAAAATGAAGAAAGACAAGTGGTTTGATCAACATGTATGCTTTTATATAGACTAATTTTCATAATCTTTATCTATTACTCACTCATTTCTTAATAATTGTCTGTTATTCATGTGCAAGATGGTGATCATAGGGAAGAGGAAGGACCGAGCCACTAAGACCAGTGCTTTGATGGAGTCTATACGGCAGAGCGTTGGCTCAGCTAGCAGTAGCAGCCACCCTACCCCCATGCCGACTGCGACAGTACCACCAGGGGCTCTCCCTTGATCGTGCGGCCTCCTACCGTTGGCAATAGTTCAACGGGATCTTCATCGGCGTCAACAACCACACCCGAATCTGCAAAACGCATTGTCGGCAGCGCTCGTTTGAAAGTTAGAAGCTCAACAAGTTACTTATTAATTCCTCTTCTACTTGTATTAATTTATTAGAATTTATCTTATAGCATTAAGTATCCTAATGTTTTCTCACATATTAATTGTAGCTCCTGCCTCGAAAAAGAAGCGAAGTTTATGTTCTGGAAAGAAGGCGGAGGATATCGTTGCACAAACGGGGCAGAAGATCAAGCTGGAGTATTGCCCTCATGTAAAATGCCCTAGCATGAGGGGGATAAACAGCTTGGTGGCACATGATATCAGTTGCGTCATACGGAGTCTGGTGGGAATGAGGGCAAGGACGTTCTACTACCTTGATCAAGAGGAGAAGTGGTAGGTGTGGAATGCAATGTTGGTAAGTAACTGAAAACAGTTTGAAAAGTAAATTTACTTAATTACATTTTTTTTCAGTGCTTAACATGAGAATATTTTTTTATTTGTTACTTAGCCGAAGTACGAGTGAGATGAAAATAATGAGCCAATTGAATTGGATACTGAAGAGGGCACATGAGATGTACAAGGACCGGAAGTACCAGTGTCACAAAGCTTATCTGAAGAAAGGGCCCTCTGGCATGCCTTCAGATTTCATTGGGAGAGAGGACCAGTGAGAGTTTCTATGCGAGCACTTCGAGTCAGATGCGTTCAAGGTGATTTTTTTAAAATACCTTCATTGTTTTCCTTGTATTTTTATAAATTACCTTCATTGTTTCCTTTATATTTTACTAATCTATTTAATATTTTTCCGTGTATTAGAGACTCTCCTTGACAAACAAGAGGAACCGTGAAGATAAGACTATGCACCACCACATGGGGTCTTCTCCTATCATCTACACAATTGAGGAACTCAGAATACAAGGGGAGCAGCTTCCAATAATCAAAAGTTTTGAGAAGACCTATGTCAGGGAGAGTGATGAAGTTACAACCAAGTATTATGTAAGTGTCTCTCATTTTACTAGTGATCATATATATACCTTTCACTATTTGATTGGGGGTGAATAATCATTACAACATGTTTTCAGTAGTAAAATAAATCTTTTCATCGTCTTTTCGTTCAACAGTTTTATGGTTTCTATTATGCATATATAAAAATGCATGTATGATTGAGTAACAGTAAAATAAATAAATCTTTCACTATTTTAGAAAACCCTAAAATTGTATTTTTAAGTTGGTATATATATGATCAAATTAACAACTTCATTCTCAAATAGTTGAATAACAGCCTTGCATGACTGAGTTGCTTGATTCTATTTATTGGCATGGTGAATAAAGTGTTTTGATTTTCTCTTTTCTCTTAAACAGGAACTGTTAAAACAAATTTTTTTTGAACAAGTGTTTTGGTAGGGCTGTTGAATTATAGTGAGAGTTTGGTGTGCTTTGATAATCTAGGTGAATTTCAGTGAATTTCTAAAGTGAATTGTAAAAGTCTAAGTGCAATTAAGAATTGTAGCTGTGTTTTAAGTTTGATCAGTTGTATTTGTAATAGCTTCATTTGAAATGGGTAATGATGTTATGAAATTGTACTTGGTTTAAGCTAGTTTGGAGTTGTTTAGGTTGGATGACTTTTAGTATAATGACTGTGTTGAACCAACAAGGGAGTTATGCAGAATCCATCAAGGGAGTTCAGGCCTTTTTCTTGCAGGGGTACGGGCATGCGCGCCCCAAGTTGCCTGCATACGCTCCCCAGGGTGTACCCCAGGGGTGTGTGCATGCACACCTCGGGGTGCACCCTAGGGCATGCATACAGGCACCCTGTGGCGCTGCATTTTTGTTGTCTCTTATTTTTGTTTTCTTCTTATTTTAGTTCATTGAGAGATGAGGCATGAAGAATAGCAAATAATTTTCTTTGCTACTAATTACTGCTTCAAGGGAAATAATTTTCTTGGCTACTAATTTTCTTGGTATGATACTGCTTACTGCTTAGCAAATAATTTTCTTGGCTATTGATTACTGCTTCAAGGGAAATAATTTTTTTGGCTACTAATTTTCTTGGTATGATACTGCTTACTGCTTAGCAAATAATTTTCTTGGCTACTGATTACTGCTTCAAGGGAAATAATTTTCTTGGCTACTAATTTTCTTGGTATGATATTGCTTACTGCTTAGCAAATAATTTTTTTGGCTATTGATTACTGTTTCAAGTGTTACTGTTTTAGGTGCTAATGAAAATGTTAAGCAAACTTGTTTATTAATTGATGTATTTTAAATACAAAATGACATATGGTTGATGAGGTCAATAAACGAAATGATGTATTTAAGGAACAACACCCTGATGCGACGGAGGAAAAGATTATGGAAAGTGTTTAGTCTCAACAAATTGAGGTGTTTGGTAAGGTGCTCAAAACTCGAAAAGGAAATGAGATCAGAGGGAAGTGACGAGGAGGCGAGCGAGACTTGAGCCATTCTTCAAATTGTTACACTTCACGTAGTCGTCCTCTTAGAGTTGATAAGCAGCAACTCCAAGAGGTGTAGGAGCGCTATGAGCAGAGACTAAAAGAATCAGAGGAGCGTGCCCAGCAGCAAATCCAAGAGGTCCAGCAGCGTACCCTGCGTGCTGAGTCTATGTATAGTGTTGTGCAGTCCCAAGTTGCAGCCATATATGAGCACCTAGGTATGTCACATCCTCCTCCTCCACAATTTCCTCCTCCTCCACAATTTTCTCCTCCTCCACAAGTTTCTCCGCCCACAGAACAATGATGATAGAGGCGACAACATCAGATTGGACGAGAATGAAAATTGGCATTATTGATTTTGTAGTACATTTATAGTTTAGCAGCTAGATTGTATGAACAATTTTTTACCTAGTTCATTAATTATTTTGTTTATATGAACAATATTTGTCCATCTAGTTATCATGATCAATTAATATATGAATATGTTTTCCAAATCTAGTGTTTCCTGCCTGATTATTGTTACTGAAACAGTGAATAAGGTAAAAAAAAATATTCAATTTAAAAAAAAAATCACTTAGGCGACAGAAACAGTAACATTCGTCGCCTAAGATAAATCACATATCCGACGAATACAAAAATCGATCGTCGACTAAGAACTGTTATGAATTCGTCGGTTTAAAACTTTACCGATGAATATTCCATTGCTTAAGAACGATGAAATATTCGTCGGTAAACATACATACCGACGACAATTTCGTCGGCTAAGAATTCTTTCGACACAAACATTAAGTCGACAGAGATTCTTATTGACGAACTAGTTTGTCGACAAGGCAGGAAATGATCCGTCGGGTAGGATTTCTCTTAGTCGACGACTAACTTTAGTTCCATCGCCTAAGTGTCGTGAGGTAGACACTTAGGCAATGGAACTTAAACGACAGATAATTCGTCTGCCAAGATCCTAGGCGACGAGTTGTTTCCGTCGCTTAGGACAAGATTTCATGTAGTGAAAAGAAAATGCTAAAATCTCACTAAGAAAATGCAGAAACTAAGGTCCAAACAAAGAGACATTCTAAAAGCTACATGCAATACTAAATCAACCAACTAAAATTAACTCATCTCACACCTACTGACCTACCTACGCAGCCGAAGAGACTAACAATTTTCGTGACAAGTATGATGCTTAAGACTCGATGGTGTACATTATCACTTCCCAAAATAGCACAACGTTTCGATCTAGGGGACCTGTTGAGGTCAGCTTTTTTTATACTTTCTCTATAGCTTTAAGCAATTTTTCTTCCACAACTCCAATAAATTCTCTACTTTATAAATTTCATGATCATTCCCCAAATCTCAATATGCAATTAGTAAATAATGGTAGATTTTAAGGTTACAAACGTTTTGATTCAAATAGAAACAACTAGAATAAGTAATATAAACTGAGCTAGATTATTAAGCAAATCGTTAGAAGGATAGTCTCTATTCTCTGTTCCTTTTTTCTTTTCACTTCTAATTTGGCTTTAGCTCTTTCATATGGTCAAGCAACAAGTAACAAAGCAAACACGACACTATTTGTAACACAATCTTATTTGTTGGCAAGTCTGCGTACCAATCTCGATCAATTGATGACCATCTGTTTCTTCCCCCTTAATCAAGCAAGTAGTTTTGTAAAGGGTCTTTATCTTCCAAACTTTTCTTAATGTACGTTATCCAGATATGGTCTTTTGACTGGCCTCCATTGATCTGCAACTCCAAAGCTCCAAATAATTAGTGCACTTTCTATAATCTACCAAACTTCCTGTGTGTCGAAATACTATGCTGTATCGATATCGATGGTAGCTAATTGTGTTGGTAATTCTGTTGCGGCTGTACTAGTCCAAGTATCCAACCGTACGATTCCATTGTTGGTCTTCAGCATTTTTCCTGGTCTAAAAAGTAATGGATATAACACTTTGATCATATAAGTTACAACGTACGTACGTATCATGTTTCACTTTCAATTGTCAGTTAGGTGAATTCGATGAAATTTACTGGGTGAGTCAAACGTACAAGTAATTCATTGAGTACTGGATATGGAACTAGACTTGCAAAGAATCTGCCAAATCAAAGATCGGGTGGACGTCGTTGAAAGTTGTGACTTTTTAATTCATCTGAAATTCATTAAATCATAGACCGTGTGTTAGACACTTAGACTTGTTTCCTGTTCAAAAAAAATAAAAAATAAAAAGACACTTAGATTTGTTCTATAAAAAAAATAAGGCATAATTACCAATTTATTACCCTAACTTTTACCTTAGTGTCAATTTGTTATCCTAAATTTCATTTCAGCCAATTTGTTACCCTAGTTTTTCATAATTAGCCAATTTGCTACCCTAACTATTAAATCTGCCAATTTGCTACCCTTAAATTTGTTACTTTAGGCTTTTAAGATTAACCAATTTACTTATTAAAATTTCAATATCGACCAACTTTAACCTTTGATTTTCAGAATTAATTCATATTTGGATGAAGAAATGAACAAAATAAAATGACAAAATAGTAGCAAGTTAGCTAATTTTAAAAACATAAGATAGCAAATTGGCAGAAATAATAGTTAGGGGAGCAAATTGGCTAATTATGAAAAGTTAGGGTAGCAAATTGGCTAAAATAAAAGTTAAGACAGCAAATTGACACTAAGGTGAAAGGTAGGGTAGCAATTTGGCTAAAAAACCCAAAAAAATGTGCGTTAGACTCCCACCACGAACAACTAGCATAACAAAGGAAGCTAGCTAGTTGGTTGGTTAAAGTGTTTAACTGACAACTTTGAGATCATGGGTTCAAACCTCATTGTCATATGTAGGGTGTGTGAGTTATTAATAAAAAAAAAAAAATTAAATGTCACGTTGCCTTCCATAGTTTTATTTTCTATGGTTGTTTAGGAATTTGTTCTTCGCATATTCCACATCTTGATAGTTGTTAACTGTTCTACTTTCTTGCCGTGCTAACTGGTAGTGGTATTTTGAGCATCGGAAATCATGGAAAACCGATGAATTAGGAGGAGGCTGTAGGATCATTCATGTAATATTAGAGTTAGAATACGAGGCCGAGTTAATCGACGCTTCTCAACTTAGCTAGCTACGTATGCCTTTGTGTGTGAGCTTACTGCTCTTATACGTATGCAGTTCTCCGGGCTAGCTGTATAACATTGTATATTATATGCATGTAGTTCTTCATATCCTAGTGAAAATCTTTGGCCCAAAAGAAATCCAGGTGATCGCAGAGAGTCATCGGTCGATGAGTTTCCGTTGAACGCTTTTTTAATGACAAGTTTGGCCTAACTAATGGCAAGCTAGATGGTGATCGATCAGCAGCCGCAGCTTGAGTTCCTTAGTGATGTTTATTTATACTTAAGCTCGATATATTATCATAAATTTGTAGTGAAAGTTCATTAAAAGTCCTGGAAGATTGAGAGATCTATCCCTTTTCACTTTAAAACACGTACAAAACAACGTACAAGGAAAGTGCATCACTAAAGAATGGCTAGCTAGGACAAGAAGGTGCTAGTTTTGGGTTTAATGCTTTGTCTTAATCAAGGAGATTAGTGGTTGAAGAACAATGGGAAAAGTGTTAGAACCACACTCAAAAACACCACTACTAGCTAGCCAGAGATTATAAACTTATACTAGCTATGGCTTTTCTCATCGATCGATCACTCATTATATCATGAACTTGATACGAAATTTGTCACGACACTCGCCCTTTAGATGGAATTAGGATTTAATAAAAACCATGTAGGCATATACAATAATCAGTTCTACCTAGTTATTGAGCTGTTTTTAGAATGCCCATAGATATATGCAAGCTCAAAATGTTCGGTCATCGGTGTTCAATAGTGGTGGAGGGCTTTCCATGAATTATATTCTATATCTATTCTGTGATTTGAGAGCATGCATGCCAGCTGCAATGCAACAGTTTCAAACTCTGTGATTTCCACAGAATGTTAAAGAGAGTGACATCTGCTATAGCGATCGAGGAGCATGTTTTGTGTGGACAAACGATAATTAAGTAGTAAGTTTTAGGTATTAGTGTTTGATAGACATGGTGATCGATGTGCTGCCTAAGCCCTAAAGTAGAAATATAGTTTGCGTATTTCATATTCAAATTACCAAAAGTTGATCCTCATGTTTAGTTGCTCTCATATTCGTCTATCTATGTGCTCTGTCAGCAATTTGGGATCATGAATTTTCACTTCACACTTTCATAACCAAAATGTTCATTTTGTAAATTAATTACCTTTTTAAATATCAACACAGTAATTAAAAAATCAATGAAGATGAAGAATCACTCAATTATAACAAGTTTTTGACAATTTGATCAAATACGCATATCAAATAAGAAATGTTTGCCATTAGGGTATCTTAACAACAACAGAATTGTACATGAACGATGAATTTATTATGCGGGAGCAGGTATATCAGTGTTTTGCAATTTGTTTACATCCCCACAAATTTATTTTTGTAATTATTTGTCTGTGCGTGTGTCCTTCATCTTATATATTGTAATTGCAACTCACTTGCATATGCCTACTTTTTTCTTGGATGCATATGAGTTCATGAAGATTCTAAATTAAATATCAGTGTTGTTATATATATATATATATATATATATATATATATATATATATATATATATATTAGGATATTCTGTATCTTTCTAGATATTCTTTATGTGTGTTTTAGTCTTATGTCATTAGGATTTGACTACATCTATGTATTCATTATCCTTACCATAATGGTATTGTGTAATCCCTATATATAGGGCTCCTATCAATGAATAAGATGATGATTTCTCTATTCTCTTGCTATCTCTCTTTGTCTCTACTGTTTATACTTCATCATATATATATATGTATATATGATGAATGGGGGATTACACCAACTTCCACTAAAAGATCCTTTTTTGGCATATATGAGGGATGAGGGATTACACCAACTTTTCGATCACAAAATCACATCTTCACTGTTTAATATGACGTTCTATATGAGTATATCACTTGTGTAAATTTTCAAAAAATTTTGGTAATCGTTAAGGCATTCAAAACTACGATTTATAATTATAAGCATGAACGGTTCATGTTTGGCAGATTTGGTTCATTCATTGATTTAATCTTGTTCGACACCTTAACGATCACCAAATTTACTGAAAATTTACATAATTGATCTATATATAAAGACCAACAAACTGAACGGTGGAGATTTAAAAATATAATCGAAAATTTAGTGTAATCCCTCATCCCTCATATATGTCAAAAAAAAAAAATATATATATATATATATATAGTAGATTAAGTCTCTTTAACCAAAAGAAACCTAACCCTAGGTGTAATTTACTAATTAATCAGTTTTTTTTTTCAAGAAATAACATAGGGACTTTAACCTCTAACCCTCATTCTAGGGAATTTATGTGGATAAACACGAGGTTACCAATGCCTTCTCAAAAGACAACATAAAATCTCAATCAAAAAAAAAAAAAAAAAAAAAAAAGACAACATAAAATTTGATATCTTGGATTTCTGTATGTACGTGCATGAAACTGTGAAAGGCTGAAAGCTATGTGCTGGAAAGTTTTTTTTTTTTTTTTTCATTTCAAATAGCTAGAACTCAGAAATGTACGACAACATATCTTGTATTCTTGTAATCCAGTTCTCTCTAAACCTGGAGTAAAGACAATGGTGGCAATGTTGCTTTGATCGAATTCGGTTCCTTGAAGATCATTGAAGCTCAAAAATAGCATGGAATATATACTTTTAATTTATATCGAAAAATCATATATTCTAACTGTCCCGCAGTATTCGAATGTGAAGCCCTCAACACTGCAGCAATCGTAATCAGCTAAAATGGAAGTACCAACAAATAACCAAAAATCTTGCAACCGCATCATAGTGAATTTCCAACCATTCAATGATTTTCATAGCTACACACACTGAATGTAGAATCAAAAAAGATAAAATTGGTGGATAAGGCATACATAGAACCAATATGGGAGTACTCGATCACGCTTGGCCTTTGGTTTGCTGTTTCCCTCTACAAAATATCTATTTGTCGATGCCTGCCTATCGTTATTGCAAGTGCCAAGTTGTTCGATAATTTGGAAAATTTGAGTGTGGTGTAAGTAGTGAAGAGAAAGAATGTTTCCATTTTGATAACATTTTGGGATTTTCCCCCTTTCTTCAAAATGGAAAAGGTTTGCAGACACACAAAGTCACAACACGTACGTACGTACACTTCAAAATTCTAGACATGATTTGAAGGAATACATAAAAACCCTATTTGTCTCTTGATTAAGTACCTTCACACAAATTACGTATTAGCTTTATCGTATCAAAAATAAATAAAAACGTTAAGTATTGGCAACAGCCAATACCCTCATGTTGATGTACGGGATTTGATCGATCAAGCATAATTCTTTTTTTTGTTGCCAGTAATACTAAACTATACAACATGATTTGATCATGCATACATATTATGTTCGAACATGCATCTCTCTAATTACAATCATTGCTCACTACACAGTCTAATTAGAAATGCAAAACTAAAAAGAAAGAAAAAAAGAAACTGCAACTAGAGAGAAATATAATAAATAACGCTCATGCACTACCCTAAACCCTAAGCACCTGTTTGACTTGCTTGAAGCCTAAAGACCATCACCTTTCTACAGGGCAACATACCATAGAAGCTGAGACCTAGAACAATGCATAGCTACTTTACCTAACCCTAACCTCCTGGCAAAAGGGGTTCCTGCCCAACACCACCCACATGAGTGCCGATCGATCGAGCTAGTAGCCATAGGCTCTTTTGTTCTTCGATCAACCATCCAATATGCCGGTTTAAGCTTGTTCCTCCGGCGATGAGGACACCCTCTTTTCTTCACACCCTTCTGTGCCGAGGTAATAATGTATTGGAAGAATATTAGAGGTATGACTGTGGATGCAAGTATGGTTGTTTCCGAAGGATACATGAGTGCTGAGGTCTCCCAGATCCAGAGGATACATGACTGATGTGGTCTCCTTCCAGGCTTACCTATGTTACTTGTACAATTTACATTACTTGTATATTAGAGTTGTTGTGTAAGAGATTAGTTCAGTTTGAACTAATAATCTAGTTTAAATTGACTTTAGAGGTGTGAGATTGTGTAAGTGTGTGACATCTACTTATAAGCTGTATACAGCTCCTGGTCTCCTCTTCTGCAGCAGCATGGTGGCTGCTGCTGATCTCTTAAAGCAGCATGGTCTCATACATCTCTTACACACACAAGACTAACCTAAAGTAACAAGGCAACACAGTTGTGGCATTAAAACCAAAAACACCATGCTGCTTCAAGAGACCAGCATCAACCACCATACTGTTGCTGCAGAAGAGGAGACCAGCAGCTGTATACAGCCCATAAGTAGATGTCACACACTTACACAATCTCAAATCTCTAAAGTCAACTTAAGCTAGATTATTAGTTCAAACTGAACTAATCTCTTACACAACAACTCTAATATACACACTTATACAATCACACATCTCTAAAGTCAACTTAAGCTAGATTATTAGTTCAAACTGAATTAATCTCTTACACAACAACTCTAATATATAAATAATATAAAGTGTACAAGTAACATATAAACAATAATAGGTAAACCTGAAAGGATACCACAACAGTCATATATCCTTTAAATCTGAGAGACCTCAACACCCATGTATCTTTCGGATACAACCATACTTGCATACTATGGCCATAGCTCCAATATAATGATTAGACAAAGCCAATTCAACCCGGCCTACTATATACCTTAGATGCTATGCTATTGTTGGGTTAATTAGAGACCAGGAGGGATCAGTGCCAGACTGCTTAGTTCTCTTTGATATTGATAGCTAGGTGATTAGGTGGTCAACTGGTCATGCTTTTTCGGGTTAGTAATTATCCACATTTCAAAATCTTAAATATTGTATGCAGTTTTCTATTAAGGTAGGTAGCTA
This sequence comes from Fragaria x ananassa, assembly GCA_034370585.1. Classification (NCBI taxonomy): domain Eukaryota; kingdom Viridiplantae; phylum Streptophyta; class Magnoliopsida; order Rosales; family Rosaceae; genus Fragaria; species Fragaria x ananassa. Next base: position 12,704,890 of record CP139753.1, on the reverse strand, counting down.
TAAGGAAAGGAGCCAGAAGATTGAGTCAGATTCTACTAAACTAGTGGTTGCTGACATACCTAGCTAGGTCCATATGTATGAGTTGGTTTCTTCTCAGTTATAGATTCTCATGCAAGCTTATGATCGAACTAGGATAATAATATATATATTAATACACCCGTGTGTGTCTATATATATCTATATATATATATATATATATATATATATATATATATATACACACACTTGACGTATACGACATATATAAGAAATGTCAATGTACATATCAGTATTTTAATTTGTAAACATTCATTCCATGTTACACATCACCAAAGGGTATGGTTTTCCTCAGCTAAGGCATGAAAACTAATTTGCAAATACATTTCTACTTTGATTCGAGTCTCTTCTCTTCGATACATAGTTCAGCCTTATATATCCCTTTTTTATTTGTCATCCTATCGTCACCATGACCCAATACAGTGATCCTTATATATATGTACCTTAAAACTCATTGCAGATGTTAATTAGTGTAGTGGTCATGAACTAGCTAGTTTGTCTTTCCTTCTGCGATTAACTCAAGGAAGACACTAACTTTTGTTGGTTGTAATTAATATTTAATGATCATCACCACATTCCTTCTGCTTGTTTTCATTTTCTTACCAAATTCCCAAACGCCTAAGCACTTGCTTAATCATTTGTCGTGACTTCTTTCAAGAAGTGTAAGGCTAGCTAGCTAGGGCACTGATTGATAAATAGAACCCCGTTTCATTTTTGCTTCTATTGTTGTTCGATTCGCTTCTTCGTGAGCAGCAAACCCTTGCGCGCTAGCTTTAATTGAAAAGCGATGGTTTAAAGTTTAAACTAGTGTGTGTATACACACACAAAGCCGTAAGAGAGGGGACGTCAGCAACTATGTTAAAGTGCGAACGCCGGCTCAAAACAACTCTGGCGGCACCGATCGGCAGCTCTTCTTGCTGGTTCCAAACAAGAGGTCCATCTTGAGCTTCTTCTCAACGGTGATGAGTTTCGAAGCCAGGATTAAGCTTCTTCAAGTTTCTGCAGTTTTTCCGACGTCGGACCTTCTTCTTCGATCACCTTGGTATTCAACTTGATTTCAATGGCGTCTGAGGATGGAAGAAGAGCTACCGATAAGTACTGCCAGAGTTGATTTGAGCGGCATCCGCACTTTAACATAGTTGCGGATGTCCGCTCTCGAACAGTCCTATATATATATATATACATATATATATATATATATATATATATATATATATAGCCTCAATGCAGCCTCATCAGTAACGTGATCAAGCGACTAGTTTATGTACGAGAAGTTACTTGAGTTCAACTCTAAACAATTAGTAAATTTTCTTAACTCTCCGTTCGTTGTGTTTTAAAATTTTTGACCTTTTTAAAGCTGGTTTAATTTCTCTATAAAGTGCTTCCTCGTAATTAGTCATTGAGCATAGAAAGAAAGGAAAACTACTCTGAACAATTAGGTCAAGGAAGCTGGTCGATTTGAACAGTGGGATACAGTGCATGTCACTTCGAGTGATCTCCATCATGCTATTACGTACGGAAATTCGTTCAGAGAGAGAGCTACTAGTTTCTTTCGCATGGAAACTGCTACAGATCGATCTCCACAGTGGACACTTAACAAGTTGATCAAAAGCTGTAGGATGATTTTTAACCACAGATGGTGAATTACTTGTGCGGCTAGCTAGTGGGCTGGAATTCTCTATTCCTTTTTGTGTACGTTCTAACATAGTGGAATAGCGCTATGAAACATTTTTTTAAAACAGTATACCTGTTATGCGCTGCAGTAGTAGTAGTTTATGCTGTTTTACTATAATAACATTTGTCAGATCCAAGTAAAAGCCTAGTCAGCCACGCCATTCATTGAAGCACTGTCGATCTCTTTAGGAAAATCTGTCTCTCCTCCTACAAGAGACACAAAGACGTGTATCCAATAAAATACCTTTTCATTTGCATACTCTCTCCTTATAAATTGAAGCCAGAGTAAGCCAAACCAACTCATCAAGATCTATCGTGAAAAAAAAAAAAAAAAAAAAAACACAACGCATCAAGCTTGCTAGCTCCTTCATTTTCTCTTCCAGTCTATTCTGTTTCCAAAGTACTCAGAGCGCGCCCAGAAAAGGAAAACCTTGTGTCAAAAGCTTTAGCCATTTCTAGTTGCTAAAGCCATGGAGATCATCAATGATCAGTTAGCCGGAGGTGAACATCGGAAGGCCGGAGTTTTTGAACGTGCTTGGTCTTGGGTTAAGGCCTTGCCGGGAAACTTCAAAAACAAGGTTACCAAAGTTGCAAAGAACACTATCAAGCTAGGAAAAGATGACCCGAGAAGAGTCATTCACTCTCTGAAAGTGGCTATGGCTCTCACATTGGTATCCTTATTGTATTATTGGAGAGCCCTTTATGATGGTCTTGGGGTTGCAGGAATGTGGGCGGTTCTAACAGTGGTAGTAGTGTTTGAATTCACTGTAGGTAAGTAATTCCAGAAAGTAAAAAAAATTAAGGAACAAATATTTAAGATATGAAGTTGTTCTTTACTTATGAACAATACTTTTGTTTTTCTGTTTGTTCAGGTGCAACACTCAGCAAGGGTTTAAACAGAAGCTTTGCAACATTACTTGCCGGTGCTACAGGAATTGGAGCAAATCATTTGGCTAGTCTCTTCGGAGAGCAAGGAGAACCCATTATCCTAGGTGTCCTTGTCTTTCTACTAGGTACATACATATTTACTCACCCAAACAAAAACCAATATTAATAACTCATCATGATCAAAGTTTAAGAACCATAGTGGTTAGAAAGATCATGATTCAGAATCTGAAAAACTAATGTAATAACAAACAAAACAAACTGATAGAAGAAGCACTATATACTAATATATGTGAGTTGTTTTACATTATTGCAGCTGCAGCATCTACATTTTCAAGGTTTTTCCCAAGGATCAAAGAGAGATATGATTATGGGGTGTTGATATTCATACTGACATTTAGTATGGTAACTGTATCGGGCTATCGGGTTGAGGGGCTCTTGCAGATGGCCGATCAAAGACTAATTACAATTTTAATAGGTGGAGGAACCTGCATAATCTTATCAATTTTCTTATGTCCAGTATGGGCTGGTGAAGATTTGCATAATCTTATAGCATCCAACTTAGACAAGCTTGCTAACTACCTTGAAGGTAAATGTTACCTAAACACATCATACAGTTTACAAAACTGGTTTAATTCACATGTCTTATGATTAAATACGTACTAACAGTATGGCCGGGATTAATCATTATAGGAATTGGAGGAGGTGAATATTTTAAACTTCCCCAAGGTCACACAAAACAATGGATATAAAAGTGTCCTCAACTCAAAAAACACTGAAGAATCCTGGGTGAGTACTAATTCAGCATCTTTCTCTCCTTCCACTAAATGTCACCATGGCATAAAAGCCAGTAACATCTTTACTAGCTAGGCTAGCTCACCATTAATTTAAATAGAACCAACTTTTGGATATGCCGAAACCTATAATTAAGTATCAGAGTATGCTCATATAATTGATGTTATACTGAATATATATGTGCAGGCAAACTTTGCAAGATGGGAACTAGGACACGGACGCTTCAAATTTCGTCATCCATGGAAGCAATATTTGAAGACAGGAGCCCTTGTCAGGCAATGTGCTTATCAGATTGAAACTCTAAATAGCCACATCAACTCAGATGTACGGGTAATATTTCCAATCATTATTCTGTTTTTTTTTTTTCTTTTCTTTCTGCATTTAATCTATTGTACGCTATTGATCTAGCTAGTTATATGGTTTGGTGGTTGATAAATTTAAATATATATCATAATCCTTGCAGGTGCCACAAGAATTTTTACAAATAATCCAAGCCTCATGCATAACAATGAGTACTGAGTCTGGCAAAGCCCTAAAAGCTTTAGGCACAGCAACAAAAACCATGAAGCACCCAAAATCTGCCTGTCAATATTTGGAGAATTCCAAAAATGCAGTAGAAGAACTTCACATTGCACTGAAAGCAGCATCACTGGAAGATGCCGACATCCTTGCAATCATACCTGCAGCCACAATTGCTTCAATACTAGTTGAGATTGTCACATGTGTGGAGAAAATTTCCATGTCAGTTTACGAGCTTTCCCAATTAGCAGATTTCAAGGTGGTGGAAGCAACTGTTTCGCCAGAGATTAAGCCACAATTACTGCACAAAGGAAGCATAAACCCTATACTTCTGGATGATGGTGATGATAATTCCCATGTTGTGATTAGAGTAGATGAAATAGATATGGGTTCTCATCAAGAAGATGACAAAATTTCTCGTCAGACACCGAAAGGTCCAAAACAAATCGAAGAAGCGTAAATATTTGTCACTCTAACAAGTGATTTGGGGCAGATTAATTGAATACTCAACTTGCTTTATCTAGTTGAGTATGATGATCAAGTCTGCTCAATCTCATTTTAATTAGATGTGGCCATGTGGGATTTGTTGGGGAGGAAACATGCATATTAAGGAAAGTCTTCCTCATTTTTCACATTCCACGATTGTAACAAATTCTGTCACTACTCACTCAGTAGATTAGGCTGAAAAAGAGAACAGAGCACTATTCTTCTGCATCAGCTGGACTATATATGTTTCATGTATTTCCTACTTGCGATCGTAGAAAGGTGCTCATCTTGTTTTGATTGTCATATTTTTATACAGTCAATCCAGGGAGTTCAATACAACGCTAAATTTTTCATGATTCATTGTGTTCTCATGTCTATTAGAAGTGGGTTCATCATTGATAAAGTAGTATGGGTTCACATCCAAAACCAATTGGCAATGGATTAGATGGAGTGACCAAACCCTTATAAACCCACAGAGAATGTCTCATATTCCCCATGTAGAATTTATATCTCAACAACCATAAAGCAGCTGTATGGAAGACAATTTTTTTTGTTCAACTGTGAAAAGAGAGAAGCTACTCTAAAAGACCCTAAGAAGAACCATTCAGAACCTTGGCTGTAATTTAGTTCATGTGTGAGGAATGAATGTGCAGGAAATTTGCCATAAGTAGAAAATACTATAAGAAACCTCAACAAGTTTGGTTAATCATTGGAATGAAGATCTGATCTTTGTGGGTTAGAAACGTGTTCGATCATTAGTTTAATTAGAACATGTACTAAGAGAATTTCATTTGTTGGGAGCATGTTGTTTCCCACTTCCATGCAAAGTTGGTATTGTACCTTCATCTCCGTTAGAGAGTAGAGGGTATTAATTTAGGTAATGCTCAAGGTTCATCCAAAAAGAACTAGTAGTCTTGATCCTTTAAATTTATCATGCATGTTTTATGATCAGGTTAATTAACTTATCAGTTTTGGTTGGAGAATCCAGTACGTACTATATATGCTCTTTGATGCATATCAATGATGGAATAGCTGATCATGCAAAGACTCTTTTCAATTCGATATATACAAGTTTGGTAATGGAATAATACAAATTCATATCCTTTAATTTGTCTTTAATTAATTGCCACACTCCAATGAAGATTATTTAACTGTTGATAATGAATAGATCACCCTTATATATGTGAAGTGCTTCACTCACTAGCTACAAAAGATTCCTTGAGCAGGATCTGTATATGGTCAGTGATCACTAGAAATATTATTAAGGTTTTCTTTCAGTACTACATATGAATCTACCCTAACTATTTCTATTTATTAAGTTTGTTCAATTCCCTTTCCATCTCTGCAACTTGCTTAGCTTTTTGTAACTAGTATTGACAAAACTGGGAAGTTAAATAAAGACAGAGTTCCTCCACATATGAACTACATGCTTCATTCCTCATCAGGAAAAGGCCTGAAGACAAATCGTATATATTGCTGAAAATACCCCCTACGTACAGAATGAAGATATATCCATCAGATAGAATATTACCCATTACCGAATTAATATAGCTAATTATCAACAAAAGGGAAACAAGGTCTTATAAACAAGTAAAAGGGAAAAGGGAAACGAGAGAGCTAATTAAACAATTAGGGGTTCAGGGTTCAGCATGTGATTGACTTGTGTTAGTATATATATATACAGGTAGCAGACGAAGCAAGGGCTGCAATCCGACAGCTAAAAGTTACATAATATAGAAACCCTGCACTTTCCAATGGCGTCGCAGAAGAAGAGAATAATCTGTTCAGTGCTCAGAGATGATGATCCAACCGGTTCTTCTTCTCTGTCCCAATTAACATAGCACTCACTGACTGACTGCGATCCCCATAGCTTAAACTGATGACAAACCACATTGGAGTTAAAAACATGCTAATGTCACTAATGAGCTTTCTGTAATATTGAAAACCCAGAAAAGATTTTTCCTTTTTTTGTTTTTTTTTTTGTTTTGTTTTGTTTTCTCTTTCTGACTTTCTTGCAAGGAACCCAGAAAGGGATTTATTTTATTTACATTTGTGTGTCCCATGAATATAGGTCAGGTTCATAGGAACCAATAACGTGGTGGTGATGTGGGAGGCCTTTTCCACTATATAAATTTTTTAAATGAAAACATTCTTTGATGACGATCATATGATCTTGTGGCTGACATGAAATGCATCTCTGTTAAAATAGTTAAAACCCAGGAATCCCAGGTATGGAGGATAGGCGGACGCTCTTCAAGACTTTCCATGATCATTTCAACCAGTGACGTTTCTTACACAGCATTATAAGCGTACGTACGATTGGATTTGAACGTATATAACTATTCATATATTTGTTCTTGGCAAACTTCTTGACGTGGTCGGTTCCAAATTTTTCTGAAACTGTCCCAGAAAATTCCAGTATATATTTTAGCTCTTATCCATGCCCAAGAGTCAATGTTCATAGTACAAGGAAGTTGGGAATCACATGAAGAACGATTAGTACATTTTAGTAGTCACTTACCTGCAGGGGCGGAACCATGTTACGGTCCGAAGGGGTTCGAACCCCCATGATGTTTTGGCAGATGATCGATTTTCATGTGTTGCAGTGCAGCCAATCACACAACCCCACATACCTGGTGCAACTTGATGAGTAATGACAAAAATGGAAAGACAGGAAGATGAATATCTACTAACCGTTGGTTCTTAATCAAAAACTATTCATTAATTGGTTAGATTAATAGAAGGAAATATATAATCACTATAGTTAGGCCGTGGTAATTAATGGTTTTTGCTTCTTCTTTTTTCTATACAAATATGATTTTAGCTTGGAATGAAAGAAAATTTTACGTCAATTTCTTACCCTCCACTTCTCTTACAAAAAAAAACTTTCTCTTAACAACATTAGTCTTTTATTCAATTCTTTGTTCATAGGTTTTTATTGATTTTGAAGAGTTTCAAGCTGTGAAAAATGATGAAGAAAAACTACTACATTTAACACATATAGCTAACTAAAATAAATTTAGATTTTCACAAGTAGGAAATTTAGTTCTTTATTATTAAATTTGAACTGCCCTAAGTACAGACTCCGCCACTGCTTACCTGGTTACTTTTTTATTCTTCTTCACTTTGAGTTTGGCCATTATGAACTCACTTCAGTGTAAACTTCATAGTTAATGGGGGCATGTGCTCGGTGTTGTTTGAGCCCAGTGGGCATTTTCGGTCCAAGACTCGAGAAAGGCTTGGATATCATTTGGGCCAACGCCTGTGGCCTTTTTTAGCCCACGAAGAGTGACGAGGTCTGGCAGCACGTGACGAAGACTTTGTCAAAAGATTCTAATACCTCGCGAGATTCGGTGTCCTCGCGGGATCCTTATCTCCAGTTCGCATGGGACTCTACAGTTCCTGGCGAGGGTGAGTTGGAAATGGACAATAACGCCCTCGGGATAAGGTCGCTTAGGGTTTGAGTCCGCGTACTACACGACAAATGAAATGATGCAAGGCGGTGAACGAGACCTAAGCGAGATAGGTTTGACACGTGTTGCATGGAGCGCACGATTGGCGAGTTAATCGTATCCTTGTGGGATTCTAATTGCAGAGTCCGAGTGGGTTGTGATTAGGTTTCCGTGGTGTGCTTGCGGATGAATATATAAGGAAGCTCCATGGCTTACACGAAAACACACAATCAATCAATCAACAACTCTCTCAAACAGACGAACACAGTCGAAACCTTCGAGCTTCCTCGAAACCCTTACGTTCTAAGCGCACCTTGCCTTAGTCCTCAGAGCCCGTCAGGACTCGTCTCCGATTTCCCTTTTGTTGCTTTGCTCGCTCTTACAGTGAGTATCGATCGACAGGTGATCAGAAGAGTAAGCTCGTAAATATTTCCTCATCTGAGGTGACGCCGGAGCCCTCTTTCGCCTGGTTAGAAGTCAGAACGCGCACCGTTCTCTTTCCTCATCCGTGAGGTGGCACGCCCCGCACACACTGTTTTACTTTTGTTCCCTCATTACTCCCTTGCTGAGGACGTGGGCCAAAACATTGGCACGCCCAGTGGGACCGGTAGTTTACCTTTCTAGCAATCATTGGGAAGACCAACGACTCCCCATACCGGAGACCTTCGCTTTCTTGTTTGAAACATAAGGCTCCGCAATACAAGCCCCATAACAGCGCGGCTTGCAGATCTCTCACTAAAGAAGAGATTCTCACTCGGTTCGGCAACCCCGACCATACTAAGTCCACAATGGCAAACTCACAACCAATCCCAGAAGCAGGACCTACTCTGTCCACGGAGGAAGTCCGCAGAATGTTCGAAGAACTAAGGAGCGATCTCAAGAATGAGATCGGCGCGCTCAGGAGAGAGTTCGGCTTAAAAGTCGAAGATACTCAGCAAACTGTCCAGGACCTCTCTGCGCAGGTCGCTAAGGACAAGGAGATCTGGCTCGCGAACTAGGAGAACCACGCTAGGCTCAGCGAGGAGTTCAACTATGTGGTTGGCACGATCAGGGAGGACAAGGACATAATGACCGGCTCTCTGCAAAGGATCCAGACCGAACTGGAACAGAGAAAGGTGGCCTTTACAAAAGCCTTGGAGGTCCAAACCTGTCGTCTGAACGACCATGACACCAAGCTGCAGCAACAGCAGGACGCTTCCTTCTTCGGGAGCAAGAACAGCATGGAAAAACTCGAAGACTACAAAGAGCGCCATGATACCCTGAACACAAGGGTCCTGCAGGTGGAAGACTGGATTCGAGCCCAGGCCCCAAAGAATCATGCTATGAACTATGCCAGTTCAAGCGCAGCGGAGGGCTCAAGGTACATCCCGCCTAATGAGCGCCCTAGAGCAAATCCGAGGGTCGGGGCCCAGAAGGCTCCCCAATTCTCATTGGGAGCCAGTTCATCAAAGACACCGCCCCGTTTACCCTCGCCATGCAGCCCTGGGGTCACACTCAGGGGCGCCGGTGCTCTTGCGCCGCAAGGAATTGGGACACCAGATGACCCGATCGTGGCTTATTCCAGTTCGACCCATAAGAACGTCGGACAGGTCCCTAGCCTCTCTGCATAGTATGGCCATGACCAGGGGGCAGAATCTGCACCAGTAACGGCGGCCGACTGGCGCCAACTCATTTCAAGCATTGTCAAGGAGCACACCGGAAAGGGTGATGCTAGCTTGCACTACCGTGACCCCTATCCAGATAGCGTGGCACAGTATCCCTTCCCCCACGGGTTCAAGAACATCGTCTTTACCACATTCTCTGGGGAGACAAGGGAAGATGCAGCGACTCATATGGCCCGCTTCAAGGTCCAATGCGGCCAGTACGGGAATGATGACATGCTCAAGCTCAAGCTCTTCGGGACTTCTCTGTCCGGAGCCGCTTTCACCTGGTATTCCAGACTGAAGCCAGGGTCAATAGCAGATTGGCCCACCATGGAACGTCTCTTCCGGGAGACATATGGCACAATTGAGCCCGAGGTTGGCCTCGACTCCCTCACGCAGATGAGCCAGCAGAGCATGGAGTCTGGAGTTTCTTTCCTCCAACGCTTCAAGATCCAGCAGGCCAAGTGCGATTACCTGCTGCCTGAGCAGGAAGCCATTAAGTTGGCTATTCGGGGTCTGGAGCACCGCCAGCGGCTGAAGCACCACGGAGAACGTTCTAGTTCCATGGGTGACCTGATCAATAAGGTCTGCAGCTACGAGCTCATCCTGAATGAGCTGGACGATAAGGCCAACGCTTCCAAGGGAACTTACGTACCAGGGAAGAACCGGATAGTGGGGGCACTCAGCATGCAAACCCCTGCTCACGATCCCTACTATCAAAGGCCGGAGCCAGTTCACGTAGATCAGGACTTGGACGACATTGGTGCGGTAGAGCTAACTGGCAAGCAAGTGGCTCATAAACTGAAGAACCTGAAGATGACCCGCGAGCCGATCACCATCCAGTCCTTTGCCTGGACCAAGCCAGAGTACGAGTCGTACACTTACGACGCCAAAAACGCCCATTTGGTCTTTAATGACCTAATCGAGGCGAAGTACGTGCGCCTGGATCACAAGATACCGTCTAAGGAGGAGCTGAAGGACAAGAAATACTGTGCCTTCCACAACGTGTACAATCACGACACCAAAGATTGTGTCAAGCTCCGAGACCAGCTGCAGACTTGGTTAAACTCAGGCGAGCTGAGGATGAAGGCACCGGGTAGCACGGCCTCATTGGTCGATGTAGACCCTTTCCCACCCGTAGTGGGCATGGTCGAGGTCAACTGGGCTGATCGGGCCCAGGACGACGAACGACGTCGAGCGCCCAAAAGGGGTCGCGAGGAAGGAGACGACAGTGCCCGCCAGCCGCGTCGTCGGTACACCTACAACGAAAGTCTGGCACACGAGGTCTTAGAAGATCTCAGAGAGGCCGGGCTCGTCACAATCAACTCCTTGCCCTACATCGAGTACAAGGAGGGACGCGTTCATTGCAGTTTCCATGACAGCTGGGGGCACAGGACCAGCGAATGTCGCCAGCTCCGAGACCAGATCCAAGACTGGCTTGACCTCGGGTACATCTGCTTTAAGGATGAGGGCGGCTTTACAATCGCAACTGCTGGTTTCGCTTGGCCTCGCGTCGGCCAGCGAATGATCACATTAGACCTGTCACCAAATGCAGGACCATCCGAGCCGCTGGGCCGAAATCGCAAACGGCCGGCGAACAACTACATGCTCCCGGATAGCCAGATGGGGAGCACAGACGACCCAGCTCGACAGTTGGTCGCAAGGCTCGAACCAGACCGCCCCTCCTACAAGGATAAGGGCAAAGCAATCATGAGGGACGATAGACCGTTCCCCGTCAAAGGTTCCCAGCCTACGAGCCCTAGGACTCGCGAAGAGCTGGAGAAAAGGGTAGCACGTCTTGAGACGTACGTCGCCGCTCATTGGGCAGCAGCAATACCTGCATCCCCTGCCGCAAGCGAGATGGACATGTCGGACTCCAGTAGCGAGAATCGCAGCAGCGACGCCCCAAGCCCTCGCGACGGCGTCTTGACCAACCCTTACATTCCCCCGACGTCCAAATCAGCGATCAAAGAAGGGGTCTGGTATACGCAGCAAGGGGGCAAGGCAGTGACCATCAGCAGGTCCAAGAAGCGCAAGCTCCAGAAGCGATACGGCAGCATCCTACGCGCCTTACGGGCTGTCGACGAGGGCGCTGTACGCCCCTCACAACTCGCACAGACGCCTGAGCGAATGTGGCGAGAAGCAGAAGGTCTGCGCGCAGTCCTTCAAATGTCGCCAGTCACACCCCCAAGAATCTGCGAGCAGTTCAGTGACGAGCCTGCGCCCAAGCCAAACGTTTTCTGCCGACTCACGGTTCCACCAAAGCCGGATTCGCAGCCTCCCAGGCACAGGCAATCACCACCACCTGAACAAAGAAGGGATCCGCAGCCTCCTAGGCGCAGGCCATCCCCAATACCTGAAAGGAGAAGGGACCCGCAACCCTCCAGACGCAGGCCGTCACCCGTACCTGACAGGAGGAGGGATCAGCGGCTTTCCCGGCGTAGGCCGTCACCGGAGCCCGAACAAAACAAGGCTCCGCCTACCGGCCCTAGGCGTAAATTGTTCATGACTCCAGACTCAGAGTCTAAACGTGAGCCGTCTCAGCCCTCACGACGACAAGAACGTCGAAATCCAGAGGCTGACGCCAGAAGGGAGCCGCCATCGCCATAACAGCCTCAGTCACGGCGCACCCCGGAACCCGAGACTAGGATGGTTCCCCGAGTATCTGCCCTGCAGCGGTTGGCGAAAGAAGACAACGGTAAGGCTCCTGCGGCATCAGACAGACAGCCAGCCAGGGACCATCAGCCTTCACCCAAGCCAGTATGGCGTCCGCGGCAACCTGGGGCTTCAGAGCCACCAGCAGAGACACCGGCATCCTCCAGTCCGAACCTAGCCGAAGAAATGGCCCAACGTTTCCGCGAGAATGCGGAAGCCGACGAGGCACACTCAGAACCTCGGCTCAACCTAGAGGAAGAACAGGACAAAGAGCAGGCCGAATCATTCACCTGCAATATGGTAGAGGTCTCCGGATGGGATGCTGATGAAGGGGTTAGCCGCGAAGCAGATGCCTTTGCAGTGCTCGAAGGGGAACACTGGATCATTGACACACCTTTGGTCCCAGTTCCTGAACAATTCTCGTTTCAGGTCGGGATGGTGTTCTTCATTTCGGAACGATACGCTCTTCCACCAAACACAACCTGCAGCGCGGCGGACATCACCATTAGTAGCGAGGATGACAGCATACCCCCGCCATGCAGCAGCAAAATGGGCCCAGTACTGGCCCCAGCCGATGACGCTCCACAAGCAGAAAGTTCGAACAGCTTCGCACAAAGGCCAACTATGACCTTTTCTACGCCAACTTTGGACATGGCCACCCACATGCGGCCACTGTATATCACGGCAGAAGTCCAAGGGAAACTGATCAACAAGGTCATGATCGACACCGGTGCCGCGGTTAATGTCGTCATAACCCGCACCATGGGACTCCTTGACATCCCGCGCTCGATGGTCCAGACCACGTCCTTAACGGTGAAGAACTTCACATGACAGGTGTCCAGAACCCTAGGCTTACTATTTCTACGGGTCAAGGTCGGGCCGGCATCGCGGGTTTACACCTTTTTTGTCGCCGAGTGCGTTTCCTCTTACAGCATGATCCTCGGCCGAGACTGGATCCACAGAAGTTTTTGCGTGCCTTCCTCAATGCACCAAGAGCTCATGATATGGGATACCGAGAAACGCGAGGCAGTCATCATCAAGGCCGACCCGCGGCCTTTCTCTATTTCCGCCAACCTCAACGATGCCCGGTACTATAATACGGACTTAGGCCCGTTGGATGTTCAAGGCGTCGATCACAAGGGCCGCCCATACGGAGTAACGGCCTCCAATCTAACGCGATGGGGACTTACCCAGGCGAGGGACGATATGCAACGTCCTCACACCATCGTGACTCTCACACCCCATTTCGATGGATAGTGCCTTTTCCGAGGAGGCACGCGAGGCTGGCGAGTCCTTGTGCGAAAGACTCCTTTCGTACTGGGCAGAACACGAAGCCTACGACAAGGTCGCGACTATGGAATATGTCGATGAAGTGGTGGATTATTCCGATACCAAGGAGGAAGTTATTCAGTTAGCTCCTGCTACTTTGGACGACACTCCACCTCAAGTCCGCGACCCCACTTTACAAGTTGACGTAGGGACTGCAGAAAAACCCTTACTCATTTCTATCAGTGCAAAGTTGGCGGAGGACGAAAAGGAAGCCCTTCTTGCCCTACTACGTGAGTACAGGGATTGCTTCGCCGACAAGTACGAAGATATGCCCGGCTTGTCCCCGGACTTGGTCTGCCACCGGCTACCAACCTATCCCGACCGGCGTCCAGTCCGGCAGGACGACCGCTTCATGCGAACTGAAACTCAGATTGTCGTTAAAGAAGAAATCGAAAGCATGCATCGATCGGGTATCATTCGTGTGGCCAAATATAACGAGTGGTTGTCCAACGTCGTCCCCGTCCGTAAGAAAAATGGCAAGATGCGTGTCTGTGTTGATTACCGAGATCTCAACAACGCAACACCAAAGGACATATACCCCATGCTTGTGGCTGACCTACTCATTGATGCCGCCGCGGGGCACGAGGTGTTATCTTTTATAGACGGCACGGCCGGGTACCATCAGATTCCCGTCGCCGAGGAGGATCGACACAAGACCGCTTTCCGCTGCCCTGGTTTTGCTGGCGCGTTCGAGTATGTTGTCATGCCCTTCGGCCTTAAAAACGAGGGGGCAACGTACCAGCGCGCCATGAACCTCATCTTCCACGACATCTTGGGCAAGTTGATCGAAGTCTACATCGACGATGTGGTAGTCAAAACCAAATCGCGAGCAACCCACGTGGAAGACCTACGGCAGGTGTTCACACGGATGGGCAAACACAACCTCAAGATGAACCCCGCCAAGTGCGTTTTCTTCGCGGAGGCCGGTGACTTTCTTGGCTTCCTAGTACATCAAAGAGGCATCGAGATCCCAAGGGATAAAGCACAAGCGGTAATCACCTCTTCACCTCCCACTACCAAGAAAGAGCTCCAGCAGCTGCTAGGGCGAATCAACTTTCTCCGCCGCTTCATATCAAACGCGGCAGGGAAGGTCCAACCTTTTTCCCCTCTCCTTAAGCTCCAGGGGGCAACCGAGTTCGTATGGGAACCGCAACATCAACAGGCCTTCGATCAAATCAATGACAACCTTACGAACCCACCTGTCCTGATCCCGCCTAGCGACGGCACCCCGCTTAAACTTTATATTGCCGCCGCCGATTTATCTATCGGCGGACTCTTGGCCCAGGACGATGAGAACGGGGTAGAACATGCTGTCTATTACCTTAGCAGGGTTTTAACGGACTGTGAGACACGCTACTCGCCCATGGAGAAGTTATGTCTCGCCCTATACTTTGCAGGGTGCAAGCTGCGCCATTACATTCTTGCCTTTACCACGGTCGTCATCGCTCAATCCGACCTGGTCAAATACATGCTTTCTCGCCCTATCTTAAGGGGACGCATCGGCAAGTGGATCCTCGCCATGTCCAAATTCTCGTTGCAATATGTTCCGCAAAAGGCAGTAAAAGGACAGGCAATAGCGGATTTTCTTGCCCATCACCCACCATCAGAGCTCACAGCGTTTCACGAGTTGGACTTCGCCACAGTAATACTCGCTCCCTGGACCTTGTACTTTGATGGTTCACGGACTGATACCGCAGCCGGAGCCGAGATAGCCATAGCCAATCCCGCTGGAGATCGCTTCTCCTACTCGTTCCAGCTCGATTTCAAATGCACCAACAACCAGGCCGAGTACGAGGCACTAATCATCGGCCTAGAGATCTTGTTGAACTTAGGAGTCCGCGAGGTCCAGATCTTTGGCGATTCTTTGTTGGTCATTAACCAGCTCGTGGAAAAGTTCAAATGTTTAAGCTTGTCAATTGAGCCATACCTACGCAAGGCATTCGAGGTGTTGGATCGATTTGACGACGTTTACATCGAACACATACCACGTGAATTTAACTTCGCCGCCAACGAGCTCTCCCAGATAGCGTCCGGCCTCAGCCTGAGAGACAGAGTGCGCGAACGCCTGCTCAAGGTCGAACGCCGTACTCTTCCCTCTTTCATCGACAGGGGGCAATTTCGGGACGCCCTCCCAGAAGTTACAGCCTTAGACCCCATCGACGAGGACTGGCGGCTACCATTCATCGCCTACCTCCAGAACCCCAACGACGCTGCTCATTCCAGGCAAATCCGCTTCCTCGCCTTAAACTTTGTATTACGCAATGGCGAACTCCGGCGGCGTGGGGAAGACGGAAATGACTTCTACTGCGTATACGGGAACGAAGCTAAACGTCTCATGCGCGAAGTCCATTGCGGAGTTTGCGGCTCGCATCAGGCCGGGTCCAAAATGCGATGGCTGATCCGCCGCCATGGATACTACTGGCCAACCATTCTGAAAGACTGTATTGCCTTCGCCAGAGGTTGCCAAGATTGCCAGGCTCACGGACCCGTACAACATATCCCCAACATCCCACTACAGCCCATCATCAAACCTTGGCCGTGTCGCGGATGGGCAATGGATTTCGTGGGCATCATTCATCCCCATTCCTTTAAGCAGCATAAGTTCATAATTGTTGCCACCGACTTCTTTACCAAATGGGTCGAGGCCAAACCTCTCAAAGTCGCCTCCGCTAACTCGGTGCGCAACTTCATTTTCCGCAATATCATCTCACGCTTTGGCATCCCGGAGTGCATCGTTACAGACAGGGGGGCAGCTTTCATGGCCGATTCAGTTGTTACATACTTAAACGACTACGGCATCAAGCTTCTCCACTCTACGCCATATTATGCACAGTCCAATGGCCAAGCGGAGGCCATCAATAAGGTCATCCTTGGCATCCTCCGCAAGATGCTGGAGTTGAACCCTCGCGTCTGGCACGAGGAACTTTACCACACATTGTGGGCCTACCGCACCTCAAAGCGCGGCCCAACGGATACCACCCCGTACGCTCTCATGTACGGTCACGATGCCGTCCTTCCCCTTGAGATCAATATCGCTTCGCTCCGCGTTCAGGAACAGCATCAATTACTTGGCGAGGATTACGTCCAAGCCATGTGGCAGGAGCTTGAAGATCTAAACGAGCACCGCGTCGCCGCTTTCAACAATCTAGTCCTTGAGAAACAACGCATCGCCCGCTCTTATGATAAGATCACGCGCGGACAGAGCTATGCTGAGGGCCAGAAGGTGTGGCGTGCAGTCCTCCCGCTTGGGGATAAAACAGACGGTCGAGGCAAGTGGTCCGCTCGCTGGGATGGACCCTTTATCATTCATCGTATACTTCCCAAGGGGGCATACCACTTGCGCGACTTGGACGGTACTATTCATCGCAACCCTATTAATGGCCGCTTCCTCAAGCGCCACATTGCAGGAGTTTGGGAACGCGAGAATCCTTCTCCTTCACCGGATCCCGCCACTACAGTCCAATAGTGTTACGCGCCATCGCGTCTTCACTCCGCCACCTAACACTAGGGGGCAACTCGGGACAGAAGACTAATAGAGTACATTGTAACGTACCAGCCTAAAAAGGCCAGTACAAGATTGGGGCCTATTTTCAAAGGCCCTAAAAAGTTCTATTGTTTTCTTCATTCTCTGTAAACGTGCAAAGTCTAAACACAAAGACTAGTACAAGATTCGGGCCTACTCCAGAGGCCCTAAAAAATAAAATTCATTTATTCTTGCCTTTTTGATTTGTTTCAATACATGTTTCGAATTCTGGCTTTGCGGCCAAAGCAATTACATTGATCAGAAAAGGTGCAATTAGACTATGTTTACATTCCAAAAAGCATAGATCTACAGATACTGGAAGCCTAGTCCCGCATGGCTCGCAAGGCTGAAGAAAAGTCTGCCGCCGCGTCCTTCGCTCAAAGTTGACAAACGCCTCGTGTCTTTAGACCAGCCTGAACCCCGACGCCGGCCTGGACCTAAGACAAATTATTGAGGAGCTAGAGGTCTCGTGGGTCAGGATCCCTCATGCTACCACCGGTCTTCAATTTGAAGGGCCGGCAGAGCCTCACGCGCTGATAGAACAGCAGGCGCAAGGCAGAGGGTACCCAACCTTTGGTCAGGCCGAACAAAGGCTTGGCCTGAGAGTAGATTTTCAGAATCACTCTCGGCCTGAGAGTAGATTTTCAGAATCAGCAAAGAATGGGAATGTATGGTTGGGGGCTTTGCTCTAAGCAGAGACAAAAGGATGAACAGAAGAGAATAAGAAATCACGGTGAGGGGGCAAAGACTTCACTGATACTTCACCCCGGCCAAGCGTTTCTTTTTATAGGCGGAAGGGGCGATTGTGCGTTCGACAGTTGTCCCCCATGCAATATTTGCTCCGAGATACGGGCTTTGGAGATAAGGTCAGACGCGTTTTTCAATAATGATTGCCCGCGTTCCGAGCGAGTAGTTACATTGGAAACCGTCACTAAATCTTGGAAAAAGATTTTTTCCTGACAGTTATTACGTAACAGTTGGCAAAGAGCGAGAAAGATTCAATTTTGACATTATCATTAAAGTTCGTACACAAGGGGGCAAATACAAGTTAAACCTAAGCACGCCTACAAACCCTATACAAATCTAAGAGCATGCCTTCTAAGGCTAATTCTTCATCATAGGCCTGGGCTTGAACTCCTTCGGCAGCAGCAATAGCCGAGTCCAAAGCTTCTTGGGCCTCCTCTGCGGCCTGCAAACGGGATTCCACTTCCACAGCGTGGGCCAAGTCTTGGCGAGCTTGAGCAAGTTGAGCCTGCAGCTCTGCTATCTGAGCCTCCAGGGCCTCCACTCGCCGAGCATGGCCAACACTTGGATTCTCTGAAGACGCTCCCGGGAGGCCAGCGTCACCAAGCTCGGCCAAGAGGTTTGCCATCTGATTGTCTAAGTTTCGGCGAGCTTGCTCATGAGAAGCTGATTGAGCACCGATATCCAAGACTCGGCGAGCCTGCGACTCGACAGCGCTGGCCAACTCCAACGCTTGATCCAGAACAGGATTGCCGCCAGTGAGATGTCGATCCAGAGCTTCATGAGCCTCGCGAATACGTCCTACCAAGTCAAACACATTCGAGCGAGAGCCGTGGTGCAGCAACCCATGAAGGAAAGAACGAGCTAGGCGGATGGGCTCTGGATCAGCAGGCGGAGTAGTTCGGGCCCAAAGACGAGCGGCCCGGGTGCTGAAGGAAGAAGACTCCTCGCCAGGTGTTCTCGTTGGAGTCGGAGTGGTTGGTTCAACCTCGGCAGCCGCTTCAATCTCTGGAGAGGGTGGCGGAGTGCTACGAGCTGTTTCTGGCTCCACCAAGGGGGCAGTAAGATCCTTTGTTGGAACCGCCGGAGGCACTTCGCCGGTACGACCCGCTCGGCCCAATCGCAGAGGAGGAACCCAAAGTATCAATTGGAGGTCTTCGGGCGGAGACGCCAAGGGGGCAGTAGGATCGGAGACCTGGGTGGACTGGTCGAGAGCTGCATTTTCAACTGGAGCCAAGGTTGGCTCTGGGATTGGACCAGTTTCGCCCGAAGCGGCGGTTGGAGAGGACGGTTGCACGACTTCCTCAGTAGCCTTGCCAGCCCCCTCGATGACCGTGGTAGTCTCCTCCGCGGCCGCTTCGACAGTTTCTTCGAAGATCATCTCCTCGTTGGCTTCAGCATTTTCTTCGAGGGCGACCCCCTCGTTGGCCCCACCAACTTCTTCGAGGACTGGCTCCGCGCTTGCCATAGCGACTTCCTTGATTGCCAAGGGTGCTTCTCCTAAGAGTGGTTCTGGAGACGGGACTTCCGTCATCAATGGCGCCTCTTCAACAACAGCGAGGCGAGGACGAGTGCGGCGGACCTGTCAAAAGCAAAGTTAGCGAGTCGCTCTGACTTAGGAAAAATTAATCCGAAGATGATTCGCTTACCAGGTTGCTTACCAAGCCATACTCTCGCTAGTACCGCGCATCCTCGAACAAGTCTTCTTCGTCCTCGATAAGACGCTTCCGCGAGCTTTCGCCGCTCGTTGGCCGAGGAACGACAGGAGCAGTCTCGCTGTCGTGGCCCGCCACAGTTTCCCTCCGGACAGGCGCTTTTCCTCTGGCAACTTCAGACCTGTCGACGGTTCTCCGGCGGGGGACAGACTGAGAAGAAAACAAGAGGGTTAGAGAGAAGCATTTTATCAATATGTCAAAGGAAGTTTCGAAATTTACACACTTAGTGACATACCTCGAGTGGATCGCGTTCTCGAATGACGACCCCCGTCGGACGGCGAGCAGCAGGAACTGGCGGAAGCGCAAGTCTAGTTCCCGTCGCAGCCCCTGAACCCCTCTCCGCACGCTCGCGCTGGCCATCGAGGATGACGCGGTCTGATTCGCCCAGAGTGTCGTATAGAGGACGAAAGACGGTGGCAAAGACAGCATCGTCTGAGAACTCCCAATGGTTGTAGGACAATGACCGCCACCAAGCGAGGTAAGCGGGGTCGACACCCTGCGAAGGCTCGATCTCCAGCAAGTTGGGAGAAAGAGGGTAGATGTTTTGCAGCAGGGTGACCCGGTCGGACTCGCCAACTTTCCTCCACGAGGTGTACTTGTTGACCGAATGGAGAAGCGGATAAGGAATCCCTTGATGGAAGCCAAGTTGCCTCGCGAAGTGATTGGGGGCATACAGCTCGAAGCCTTGTTCATCCTCGGCGAGCTGAAGGTCGCAGCATGAGGTTGCTCTCACGAAGGCAGTCCTCGCATCGTTGTCCGAGCCGTGGCGGGGGAAGAAGCCCATCGATAGGACTTCAGGATGACGCCGGCGGACCATCATATCCATGGTCGGGGGCGGCTCAATGTGGTTGTAGAGGATGGACAGGCTAGCGAAGAATGACAGAGGAGTCCGATTTGCGGCGTTCCTGCACACCACAAAGCCAAGCAGCTGATCCTCGGGCAGGAATTCCACGGGGGCTCGCCGGAAGAGCGGAAAGTATAGCTGCGTCCACAGGTCCAGGATCCACAGAGGGCCGCCAGAAAGATGGAAAGGCCTCAGGGACAGCAGGTGTAGGGTCCGGTAGAGTGCGCCTAGCACAGGTTGCCCTAGCCCGACTTCAACCCCATTGTACAGTGCCTCGGCCAGCTTGGTCCATTTCCCGGTTGGTTTGTGAGCACTGCCGCAGAAGACAAATTTGTCGAGCCAATACTCCAGGAAAGCGATGCCTCCTTCATGCGGCTCCGCGTGGCCCATGTAAAATTTCCTCCACGCCCCATATGAACTTCTCAGGGCGCGGCGGGCCCCCAAGTTGCAGGCATATGTGAACTCGGTCAACGCAAAGTCGCTTGGCGCATACGGCTTTGCGTGAATCGGTAGCCCGGTGATGGCGAGGATGTCCAGCAGAGTTATGCCCATCTGCCCGAAGGGGAAGTCGAAGGTGTTAGTGGCACTGTTCCACAAACAGGCCACGACAGCGATAGGCGCTCGGTCGGTATGAGGGGGCAGCGAGAAACTCAGGGCAATGGCTTCATGAATTCCGATCGCTTCCCAGATCGCTTGGTCGGTCCGGAGGCGCTCCGCATACCACGCTCGATCTTCTACAGTGGCGCTGGGCCACTCCCCGACCCGGACATTTATATGGGAACGGGCTTGCCAGGTAGAGAAGTTCCCCGGTTCGCGCCGTTAGGCCAAGATTGGTCGACGCACGGAGGCGTTGTAATGGTTGAGATCGACGTCGGACAGAGGCTTCGAAGGAGTCGGGCCGAGCAGGGCCGCACCTGTGTCGAGGAAATAGATAGGGGTTCCTTGAGGTGGGTTGGTGGCGAAACGACGAGCAAGGCTGGTCGACCAGGAGGTCGCCGCCGTGAGGCTGAGGTTCGGGTCATTGGCAAAAGGTTTGGGAGCCATTGTTTCCGGTCGAAATAAGGTCGGTACTGGAGTTTGGATAATTGCAGAAAGGTAGAGGCTGGTTTGAAAGTGATGGTAAGATGTGGGGACCCGCATCGAGGTTTATAAAGGAGACGAATCGTAACGTCCCTTTCAGTCAGCGGTCGCAACGAAAAGACGCAATGACGACCGAAACGTCAGCGCGTTTCAAAATTCAAAAAGCCGTAATGATGAAGGGAGGCGATGACGCCGAAACGTCAGCACCTTTTGAAATACGAGTTCCCATAAAAAGATTAATTAGGCCTTTTCGCTTAACCGTTGCGAAACGGATTAAGCTCAAGGCCTAGGGGGCAATGTTTGAGCCCAGTGGGCATTTTCGGTCCAAGACTCGAGAAAGGCTTGGATATCATTTGGGCCAACGTCTGTGGCCTTTTTTAGCCCACGAAGGGTGGCGAGGTCTGGCAGCACGTGACGAAGACTTTGTCAAAAGATTCTAATACCTCGCGAGATTCGGTGTCCTCGCGGGATCCTTATCTCCAGTTCGCATGGGACTCTACAGTTCCTGGCGAGGGTGAGTTGGAAATGGACAATAACGCCCTCGGGATAAGGTCGCTTAGGGTTTGAGTCCGCATACTACACGACAAATGAAATGATGCAAGGCGGTGAACGAGACCTAAGCGAGATAGGTTTGACACGTGTTGCATGGAGCGCACGATTGGCGAGTTAATCGTATCCTTGTGGGATTCTAATTGCAGAGTCCGAGTGGGTTGTAATTAGGTTTCCGTGGTGTGCTTGCGGATGAATATATAAGGAAGGTCCATGGCTTACACGAAAACACACAATCAATCAATCAACAACTCTCTCAAACAGACGAACACAGTCGAAACCTTCGAGCTTCCTCGAAACCCTTACGTTCTAAGCGCACCTTGCCTTAGTCCTCAGAGCCCGTCAGGACTCGTCTCCGATTTCCCTTTTGTTGCTCTGCTCGCTCTTACAGTGAGTATCGATCGACAGGTGATCAGAAGAGTAAGCTCGTAAATATTTCCTCATCTGAGGTGACGCCAGAGCCCTCTTTCGCCTGGTTAGAAGTCAGAACGCGCACCGTTCTCTTTCCTCATCCGTGAGGTGGCACGCCCCGCACACACTGTTTTACTTTTGTTCCCTCATTACCCCCTTGCTGAGGACGTGGGCCAAAACAGGTGCACCACACGTAGAACACAAAAAGTGTCTAGCCGGCCATACACTCAATGGTTTCTTTTTAGAGGGGATCCATTCTTTCTCGTCGCCCTTCCAAAACCCATGCTTGTTTCTAGATCTTACTGTGTAACAGTTTTGTCTGGAAATGTACGAATTCATATTTTTCCACCGGAGGGCGCATTACGCGTCACGGCTCGCCGCTAGACAAATCTCAAATCTAGATGTAATCGAAGCTGGTTCAAGTGCTTGATGAGCATAGATATGCCAAGTAACTTGTCCTCAAGAGAATGGAACCACTGAACTTAGTAATTAAATCCGATGGTTACGAACATAGTAATCAAATCCGATTGCTACTCGGCCTTTCAGCGAGCCTAGATGATGGGAAATGACTAACCAGTGTTACACTTTTTTGCTCTTTGTTGGTAGCTGCTTCGTTACTTCTTGTACTGTTCTCTGTATGGTCTTCCCTGGTTCATTTCTCAGGCTTTCTTTCATTAGTGAATTTACTTGTGACTGTCAGTGTCACGTTTGCTGTATAACACTATAAATAGAGCAAATGCTCGTCAGATCAAGGTTCTGATTTCTTCTACTGGAATGAGATTTAGAGGATTTGTAAGTACTGGTCTGAAAGGGCATGGAAATTAAAATTTAAAGCAAGTTACTGAGATCGATGGAGTGATGCTTTACATAATTACATCAGCATAACTGTCAAGTCCTATTACACTTGGCAGTGAAAATGTGAATATGACAACATTGTAGGATATCACAAGTGAACTAATTCACAATGTAAAATGCCAAACTGAACTAATTCATAGAGTAGATGACATTCAAACAAGTTACTCCGGCTTTTAGCCGGCATCTTCATCAGTACAGCAGAGTTTAGCAAGTGCAACTTCAAAATGAAAAACTATATACTGGCAATTATTAAATAATGCATACTGATGTAGACAAGAAACCAGCCTTCTACCTAAGCATAGCAGGCTCCTAACATACCAGGTATTACTATTATACACATGGAATACTGATGGACTGCTAATCTACTATTACCAGCCGTAAATAGGGTTTTCAACCTGAGGAGGCAAGAGACGGAGGTCTTTACAATGTTGCTTGTCGTAGTCACGGGTTCCAGGGGTTGCCCCAGTGCATAATCTAAGAAATTCATTCCCAGTGAGACAATAGTGGGCAAATGCCAATCCTCCATCAACCATACCTGATAGGCTAGGCACGGATGCAGACTTTGAGATTCCCTTTCCCTTACCTCTGCTTGATCTTCCAACATTGGTTTCCTTATCCAAGACTTTATCCAGCTCAGAATACTCCATGAATCTCTGTGTGGCTGCTTCCCATGAAAGATTATATCTTTGCTCTGGAGTAAGGGGATGAGGATCATTTTCCATTGCTTCTTTTACTTTGGCAACAAAGTCCTCAGATGTTTGATACGTCAAGCAATTAGGAAATGATCGGAAAAACTCATTTGACGGATGGTCTGCACAAATAACAAATTTTCCCATTGCAAGCGCTTCAGCAGTAGCCGTGCACAGCACATCACTAACACTGGGATTTATGAAGACTTTGTACCTTCAAAATAAAGGAAATACTATTAACATGAGAGATGAAGAAAGGTGAATGTGGGTTTGAGAAGGTGAATGCAAAAGCATTTCACTTTTTTTTTTCTCCTGAAATTAGTCCAAATGCAAACTTAAACAGCTTATTCATTGAATTAGTATTCATGGAATGTCTTTTCCAAACAATCCTCTTTACATGCTGAACTAAGAAAGTTGTGAAGTTGAGTAAGTTAAGATTCATGAATCCTCGGCAAAAGAAAGAAAAAGAAGAATGTTGGGAAGCTGAAATTCATAGTTCCTTACCCGTGAAGAGAATCATCAGCATGGTCCCTTCCTTTTAAAAAGTTCAGATTCACATCCAAACTCTTAGCTGTACTCTGAACTTCATTGGCATCCTCTCCATTCCCGTACACATCCACCTTGAAGCCATCAAGGTCACTCTTGTGCTTAGCCAACAAATCTACCAATTCACGGTATCCCTTTGCCCAAACCATCTTTCCCAAGAAATATGCTCCATTTGAAAATGCTTTCTCTCCAGTTTCCTTTTTTGCAGCCACCTTCTCACCAATTTTCAAGAACTTGGGATTCACACCATGAACATTGCAGATCACAGACTTAGGTAAATCCTGTGTGGCAGCTGAAAGGCGAAGAACCTGGAAAAAATCATAAGCAATTTAGTTAGAATCACAAAGTTCATGCAACATATTCAAAATTCAATTGCACATTTTAATCAGGTAGTCAATGAATGGGCTCTTACCTTGTCACAATATGCTCTTGTAACCCAATTGTTTATGTGTTTCACAAAGAATGCTTGAAGAGCTCCATTCTTCTCTCGCTTAATGTATTCCAAGTAATTTGTATGAACAACACCAACAACATGGTTAAACTTATCAGTCCATCGCTTGCCATGATGGTACCAATTCAGGTGTTCTGGTTCTTCCAGGATAGCAATGTCAGCATCCTTGGATGGAATGAACTGCGAAGTGTCTCCAGCAGGTAAAATGCTTCGCCTTTTTTTGGAAAACTAATATATAGCAAGACAATGAACCACATAAGAAATAAAGAATAACAACCATAATTGATATGATCAAATACAAAGTGGCAAGAATCAGATTCATAAATGTAATTACCTTCCCTGGATAAAAGGAGATCTTAAAGTCAGCCTTAAAGCCAATCCTTTCCTCAAGCCAGTTACGGATGTAAATTTCCTGCTCTTCTGGTGAAGTAAAAGTGATATTGCCAGGATATACAAGTTCTTGATCAGATGCACACAGCCATGGAACTAACAGTGTAACATTTTGTTTTGCAGACTGTGCAAGATATGCAGCTCGAAAAAGTGGATTCACTGCAGTTCCTGTCATCCAAGGAAGACTAGCAGTTGTAACTATTGCAACATGCCGTTTCTGGTCAGATGGGTCATGCTTTGCATGGTCTGTCCAAAATCCACCATCGTAAGAATGCCCTGTACTTTGCAGGACAGAAGCTATCCTCATATCTAATTCATCATTAACGTTTTCACCCTCTAGAACAGATGACTCTCCGGAAGAAAGGGAGTTCAACAGAAAGTAATTCTTGTGTTTACTATACAAGCTTTCCACTAATTTCTCACATACATCTGCATTCAGTTTCAGAAAACCAAAAAACTCAGCTTTATTGTCCTGTATACACAAGTCCATAAATATATAGAATACGCATCGAGTCAGCAATAAATCTAAAAAGAAAACTAAGATATCAGTATGACCTGCCGAGCAATAAACTTTTCCACTTTTCTCATTTTATTCTTGGGAGGACTCATTGTTAATTAGACTTCTTCCAGTTAAGATTTACGTTCATGATAACTTTGTCAACCAATATGTGTTTTGAACTGGGTTTACTGCATGCTATATCATTTCAACTGTCCAACCAGGATTTGACCGTGTGCAGTCCAATACTTACGAATATTTACATTAACAAGGCATTACGTTCTAATATTTATAAAACTATCAATAGAAGCATACAATTCCAAAAATAAGTAAATAAAGGAAACATGCCAAAGCAATTTATGCGTGTAAGAGCTTTAAACAGAACTTTAAAATAAGTACCTTTTCTAATGCCAAGTTGATCCAGAAATGGCTCAGATTGCCTAACCAAACTCGCCAAAAGTTCTGCCACATCAAGTGGTGGTACAGCCTGTATCGTGCATAGGAGACAAAATTAGCATGCAAATTACCTACTTAGCCATCTTTAAGAAAAAGAACCAACCATAGAAATCTGCTTATCTAAACTTATGGGCAAGGGTTTGACACACAGATATTTAATATTATGTGGACACAAATCGAAGGCAAACAAATCACCAATTTATAATACTCACTTGTTCGTATGATGAGACTGCCATATGGTGAAATTTTACAGAATATGAGCATCACAGTTTGCGACAACAATAAATCTTATCTTTAAAACAAACGCACCACCTTACGTTGCGATGAAATTCCTGTATGGAAATAGTTGAGTTTTGAGTTTTGGAACAATAATAGATGTCATATCACGCCAAGATGTGTAAAATCATATATATTTTTTTGGTGAAATGCAATTACAAGCACGAATCCTTTTCCTAGCCAACACCTACACTAAAAGAACCTCTAAATAAAACTTAGGTTGGTTTTGGACTAAATTCTAGCTTAGAAAACACTAATATGCCAAAGTAGCTAAATATGAAATACAATCTAAAAAATAAGAAAACAATACCCAAACGACAAAAACGAGATTATGCTGGGTAGATACAAACCTGTGACTCCTGAGCATCCTTGTAAACTGATTTCTAAAAACAGAAAAGGAAAATATTGAAGGATAAGAATATGTACTGCTCACATATCTGAAAGAAGTAAGATATCTACTGCAAGAAACAAAAACTCAAAACAGTCACCTATTCGACAGTTCATTTACCAAAGACAGCACACCTTTCAGATGAGACACAAAACATAATTCAAACTGAGGGTAACTATTGTCAAATTGTAGACTTGTAGTTCTGAATGATATTGGGTTGCGATCTTATATGAATAACAAGAATCAGCCCAAGGCTAATGACATCCTGGTTCCAGCCAAGCAAAGATCTTCAAAAATGAAAGTAAATTGTTTTTTCTTATTCAAACATTCAGAACCATACACAAACGATTTTATCCTATACTTGCTCACATATTTGGTACAGACTTCAGTGATTAGTAGTAGGAATCCCAATGAACTCACCAGCCCCCAGTCACCACGATATGTACAAAGGCATCATTTCATATTGCCTTACAATGTTTTGACTTTTGTTGTCGCAACCCAAACACAATCACCTATATGAAAATAGTAATTTCTTCTTCCAACTCAGAAAACTGTTTCCTATGCATTTGCAGATAAGATTATTTTGTTCTTTTGATTCAATTTTGCTACCAACCTATAAACAACAACACTTCAGCCAAGAAAAGGTGACCATACAAACACCAAATAAATCAATCGACACCGAAATTGCATAGCTCACATATTCAATTGCCACAAAAGAAAATCGAAAGGAAGCTAAGAGAGCACATACCAAGCTGGACTTGACTTTCTCCACAAACTCACTGTTCTTAAACCCACCAAGAAACTCACGCTTCTCAAACTCTTTCAATCTGGTCTTCAACACCCGAATCGGCTCCCAATCCTTCCTGGACTGCTTCTCTTCATCCTCACCATCTCTCTTCCACTCCCCCCAAAACTCACTAAACTTCAAACTCCTCCTCCGCCTAATCCTATCAAACTCCGTCATCCCCCCCTCCCTCTCCTCCACCTCCGCCACTATCGCATTCTTAATCGCCGACAAATCAATCCGAATCGTCGACCGCGGCGTCCACTTCTCCAGCACCTTCTTGCTGAAGTCCGGCGACGAGTACGCCCGCCGAATCTCCACCAGCTTCGGCTGCAGCTTCTTCACGAAGTCGATCTCCGACGACGACGACGGCCGGATCCCGGTCGCCGAGTTGAAAAGGTTCTCGAGCTCGCGGTCGAACGAGGTCGCCAGATTCTTAAACGAGTTGGCTCGGTCCTTCATCAATTGGAGATCCGCGTCCGCCGAGTCCTTCACTTCTCTCCACCCCTTGGATATGAACGAGAACGCATTCGACGTCGACGCCGACGCCGAGGATTGGCCGTGTCCGGCCATGGCCGAGCGAGCTAGGGTTTTGACTGAGAAAGAAAGAGAGAGAAAGAAAAGCTTTCGGTTTTCTCGCGGGTAAAGGGATCGGGATTCGTGAATCTTCTTCTTCTTCTCGAATTGCTTATTAGAGAAAGAGGTGGGGGCGCTCAGAAATTAGCGGTTGGAAATGCGGGGTTTCCTGTTTAAGGGTAAGGATGTACACGTGGCGTCCACGTGGGTGGAGGGGATTCGCTTGCGTAGGATTCGGGATGGGAATATTCTGGAGGAGGAATATGCTGGGAGGTTTGGGATTGCGCGCGGAACGTGGCGGGTAGTGGTTGGTGGGAGTTGGCCTCGGTGGCCTAAATAGCCTAAATTGTTGGATGTGTGCTTGAACTCGAGCAAGTGGTGCCGGACGCCAGTAAAGTTGTGTGGAAATTTCTAACTGAGACTTGGTAAGGAGACACGGTTCAATCGAATATTTGGTGAGAAGAACATCTCCACCAGCTTATGGAAGCCTTAGAATTTGTTAACGTCAGTCTCAATTTTATTATATCAGAAAGATGTATATTTTGTAATTAATTAAGATTATGTAAATTTTTTAGTATAATTAGTTTTTTTCTTGGGTTAGAACTATACTTGTATATACCTCTGACTTGAGGTTTATTCAATATATCAGAAAATTTTTAACCTTTTGTGTTCTGTTTAACTGAATTATCCCTATTTTAGAGGAAAAATACCTTCTTATTTTTCTCTCTAATAGCTCATAAAAAACATCTCTATTAGGCCCTATTTGGTTAGCAGGAATGTTAAAATAGAAAAATGATTTATTTTCTTTTCCGTATTGATATGGAATGGAAAAGATTTTGATATTTCCATATAGCTGTTTAATTGATATTATAATTAAATTAGTAATTTATTTACATTCATATTGCACAATATTTAATAAGTCATAATAGTGAAATTAAAAGCTTTAATTTCCAATAACATCATTTTATTAAGGGTAAATGATCATTTACACAAAATCATTAAATTAGAGCCCAATGAAAATCTTTTTCATATACCCAACTCAATTATTCTTAATGAAAAGACTTTTATACCCATCGTTCAGCATCAACAACTCATTATCTCTCATCTCCTTTCTTGATCAGAAGTTTCTCTCTACTCTCTCTCTCTGAAGCGGAAGTTCTCTCCATGGTGGAAGACAGTGTCGGCGTCTTGATCGAGGAGCATCAACACCACCTCAGGCTGGAGAAGAAATCGGCGATGAGCACGTCCGGATCAAGTCAGCAACTCAGCATACAACAGCGACTCCGGCGTGGCGCCTTCCGTCTGGATCCGGCGTCAACAACTCTCGACTAGTACCTCCGACCCGAGGCTGGAATCGTTCCTCCTAGCCTTGCCGCCTCTACATGTCGTCGGCGATTCCGAACCTCCACCTCTACAGGACACTTCCAGATCTAGTTCATCCGCCAAGTTTTAAGATCGACTCAAGATCTTTTTGTTATCAATAAACCAAGATTTATGGTCACCACTTTTACTACCTTTATCATTTTGGGATGAAAAAGTTTATTTGGTTGGATATTTCAAAGGATTAAATAGTTTTGACATCTTGTACTTTACCTTTAAAAACAGTTTTGCTCCTTGATTTTCAAGTTTAATCGGAATATCCCTAATTCTATATTCTCTCATTTGTCGATAGTTTTTTCCATTACATCAGTTGACTGTCAAAATATCAGGGATTACAGTGGACAAGAACTGATATGAGTTCAATTGTAACTTAACTTATTTTAGAAGCCTCACTACATCTTTATAGTTAACCTAAAAAAGAAATAACCTCTTCCAACACCATATACCAAAACAATCAACGTGTAAAAACAATTTCTTCATTACATTGACAACAAATAACCGACGTTAAAACCAATAGTCTTTGGAAACGACACCAACCATGACACACCCAACAACACGACCAACTCCACTAACCTACCAAAACCTTAAACCCTCGCTTAAAGAAAAGACCTAAACATTGGAATCTAAAAACATCAACTAAAACGTAAAACACTCATCCAACCGTTCATTCAAAAGTCTTCACTTGTTCCTCATTATAAGTTTTCCCACTTAAGTACTAAGCTAAACTAAAAGCTAAAGAAAAAAAAACATACCAAAATAAAAAATAAAAAAAACAAAACAAACCTAGGCCCTAAAAGGCTTAAGCCCAACCTAAACCTATTATAGCACGTTTGTTTCACATGATTGTCTTAGTAAGGCTTAATTTCTACAAGAAGCTCGGACTACTTTGACTTGGGTTATGGGTTATGCTATAACAAGCCTAACTCATGTTTGGTACGTTTTGTAGGACTAAGGAAGAAAACAAAAAGCAAAGTATTTTACCTAGAAACAACTAAAATACCAGATGAACGAACTAACACATCAATTTCAATGAAAAAAGGAGGCTCAAATATAAACTCAATTGATCCTCCAATTAAGACTAGATTATAATTCTCCAACTTTTATTTCATACCCGAAATGGAATCAAAAAGAGCAATAGGAAGACTTCAGATTTGGGCTCACTGGCTTGATGTTGCGTTTTGAGATAAAGGACGAGTTGCAATTGGACAAAAAAACTCCAGATCTCTTCTCCCCTCTCATCGTTCTCTAACATGCACCATGAATCTCAGAAGATTACAAAATCAAATCAATATTGATCCTCCAAATAAGACCAGATCATAATTCTTTTTAACCCAAAAACGAACTTGATTGAGATGATGAGAAGAAAAAGAGATAGAGAAGAGGCAGAAGCGGGACAACGAGAAGAAAAAGAGATTCATGGTGATGGAAGAGGGATCCGATTGAGGAAGAAAATGTCACTCCATTGGGTCTTTTGCAGGAATGAAATATATTGAACATATATAACAGTTCGAAGAAGAATTGCATAAGTGATGGAAGGAGAGAGATGTAGGAGCAGAAGAATAGATTTTGACATTTTGGCTTCTACAATCCCATGGTTTTTGGGGCCAATGTGGAAGAAGGTGTTTTGGGGTTTTTAGGACTCCTCAAGCTCAGTTTACAAAGTCCATGTTGGTACCAAACACGAGATTTTTTTTTCGGACTGTGTAAGCAGTCCACTCCCGTCTAATCCCACGTACCAAGCATGCACTTAGATCTTAAGTGGAAAAAGCTGTAGTGTGGATGCAACTCATCCACCCCACCGACAACGTCGACCGCCACCCAAAGAGAAACATCGTATGTGGCCACCATGGAGGGGCAACGCATTGCCCTCCAAAATCTTAATCGAAAATGAGGCGGGAGACATAACCTAGATCTGAGAAGGCCAACGCCGCCCCTTTCTCCCCCTTTGCACCGCATCGCTACTTCCGCTTGCTACCCAGCCAACATGGCCGACTAGCCTCTCTTAAATGACGATATAACATCTCTACAGGAGCAAACTCTACAACTCGATCCACCAAACAATTACTCAGACCGAACCCATGAAAGGCCTTCATCTATCGCTCCACCGCCACCAACCTACATGTCTTGACCATCAGACGACCAACAACAAATCCTGTCTGACGATGTCATCATTAGACTTTCATCGGACGAAAAACAAGATTTCTTTTACAACCTAGAACCTAGTTTTACGAAACAAGAAGAGAGAAACCAAAAAATCAACTTCATTGTTTTGTTCATTTTGAAAGTACAGAATATGGAATTACATGTATGCTTCCATGTCACTGTAAATCCAGCAAAATAATGACCCTGTGAGATATGCCGCATCATTATGTATCAAATTTTAGGGTCCTCTAGCTGGACTCGGATCTTCTCCTCATATTTGTGTGTTCATATTGCCTCATAAAGCATTCTTAGTTGTTGGATCTAAATCAATGACTAAGATGTCTTTATTTGAGGGTGAATGATTTTTCTTCATCTCCGTTTATGTTTTTTCCAACATCTTGTCGAAACCCTTTCTCATCTATACTTCATCGAAAATTCATATACATCATCTCCCTCATCTGGTTCAACTCTCTCATCTATTCTCGTCTCTCTTCCTCACATCTACACCAAAAGATCCCTTCTTTCCTTTTCTCAAAAATATACCTCATACCCCCAATCGAGTCTAGAGCGAGATGGGCTTTGACTTTCCTGTGTTGTAGAAGCACAGTTAAGAATGGGACATTTCCATCTCAGACGAATCGGAGCAAGACTACCAGAATTCGTCGTTGAACACAAAATCCTATCTCAGAGTTGCGCAAATTCTGAAGCCGAAATTGAACACAAAATCCTATCTCAGAGCCGTATTTCAGTGTTCTAGGGACTGGTTTCGAGCTTTACGAGGAGTCAACTCATCAGGAATTGCAAGGAAAGGAGTAGCAATGGAGATGTGAACTTGAATTTGATGCATTGTGGGAGTAATTGAATCTGGAAATTCCAGGAGACAAAATAGAACTTCACTCTTATCTATAAAATTTTATCAGTGAACCATTTCAGGAGATTTTTTGAATATAGTTGTTTAATGAAATTTCAAACATCGAAATTTATGAAATGAAAATTATAATCAAACATAATGCTAATTACAAATTCATTTTATGCAATTTCAAAGAGTTTGAGAATGCTGGATTGATAATTGGCTTTCGAGAGAGAGAGAGAGAGAGAGAGAGAGAGAGAGAGAGAGAGAGAGAGAGAGAGAGAGAGAGAGAGAGAGAGTGTGTCTCAGATAAAGTATTATCTCGGATGAGATTTTAGAAAGAGAGAGGTGAGATGATGAAAATCATTCATTCTCAAATAAAGACATCTTGACCATTGATTAGATCCAATGGCTAAATTTGTCTTATGAGACAATGTGAGCACACAAACATGAGGAGTGGATACAAGTCCCCTCCAGCTCTAGTCGGATTAAAATCCAGAACACCCTATGACGTAACAAATGAACATCGACAGCAGACAGTCGGACACGTGGGAATGCTGCAACAGGTGTCCCAATCTTTCCTTAACGAGTAAGGTCCGCGTCGGGGTCCCTCGTTTCAAAACTCGTCCCCCTTTATTCCGTTTAACCATTCACCGCCCCTCTCGCTGCTTTTTTCAGGAATCAAATTCCCTTTCCCAAACCAATCAAAGTTTCATATCATCTTGCTTTTCTGAGAAAGGAGAACAACACCACAACACCATTATGGGGCTGCTCTCCAACAGGTATCATCATCATCATCATCATCATCATCATCGTCATCGTCCATCTCTTAATTGATTGCTTGTATTTTGATTCTGGGTTGATTGAATGAGGGCGATCTTGTTATGAATGGTAAATATAATCGACAAAAATGGAAATGGGTGTTGCAGGGTGGCTAAGGGAAGCCTCAAGCCAGGGGATCACATCTACTCTTGGAGGACTGCCTATATCTATGCCCATCATGGTTTTCCTCTTTACCTTCCCATTTTTTAATTTGTTGAAATGATTATAATGGTTTTTGGTGGTTTAAGTTTTAATGCAATCTTAAGGCTTCTCTTTAATTAATTAAAATCTGAGGAAGTAGATAAGGATAGGATGTAGGTAATAAATTATAGGCTGTAATTGAGCATGGGAAAGATTGTAACTTTGAGCTTATCGATATTTGTCTGGTTTTGCAGAAAATTTAATGGTTTTGAATGATAATGTGATGTTTAAACGGCATTGTTATGGTTTATTAACTTTATTTTCCCCTACCAATCTTCTGCTTCTATGATTTTGGTCATGTTCGTAATTTTCTAGCTAAATAGTATGGAGAATGCCTGATGTAGTGGAAGAGATTAGCAATTCAGAAGTTAAGTTATGGCCAATGGTGTAGAGAATGGGTGGGGATTGAGGTTTGGGGTTTGGGGTGAGGGTGAGGTGACCCAGTTCATGTGTTGTGTCTCCCAGAGAAAACACATTTCCCCACTGTTTAGATCCGACCTGATTGGTAGTCATAGTACCTAATTACCTACAATGTATCGTAAACTTTGAAGCACCTGTATGAATAAAGATCTCTCTAAAGGTTGGAGCTGCAGCACCTTACAAATGTCCTATAAGTATCCTATCACCCTCTCATTACTAGTGATGTTATCTCCACATGTCTTCGTATAGTTTGTCTATATGGATAATATGAGCATTAAAAGAAATAAGAGAATGCAGAGGAGAGGACTAGGTTTGTTCCCGGATCTAACAGGAATGATAGTGTGACCGTGTAACGTTTCAACTTCCAACTAGTGCGTATACAACTCATAAGCTCCCTAATAACACAAGAAGGTCATCAACCATGTCTGCTGCCATCCTCAATAGAGTTTTTGGAAACATGAGCATGCCTTTGGTGCATAAGGAACAATGCCCACAGGTGTCTGAATAAGTTCTTGGGAAGTGTGTGCTCTGACCGGTACTTTAGTAGTATATATGCGTTGGCTACCTATAGGGACCTCTTAGCAGACATTTAAAGAACCTTTTATATGGAAAGGTAGTCTCCCTCTCCCTCTTGGGTTATAAAATTAGAAGAAATTCATCTACTTCAGACTGGTAGATCTGAAAAACTGGACCCTTCATAGTAGAGTAGCCATTCTCAAGCATGCTATAACTACCATATAAAATAGGGCTTCTAAGGTTCAAGTTGTACAGTGAAGTTTCGGTATAAAAGTCTTCAAGTCTGTATTACCGGAATCATAAAAATTGTCCATGTTGTATATAATAGTTATGATTGAAGCACACACTTGAGTACTTAAGTTACTTGCAGGGCAAGTGTTGATGCCATCAATCATCTTTTATGTGTTTCAATTTACCGTATTTAGTAGGAAATATAAATGATAAAGTGTGTCGGATGTGATAACTTTGCAAGCATTTTCTGTGGTTTTGCGATGAAGATGATGTCAATTGTTTGTATACCTGATTGGAATTGTATATCTAAGGAAGTATATGAGCTATAGGTTAAATCCTGGAATTCGAGGATGAGGTGTTAATACAGTATTTTCATTGTTTCACCACCCTGGAGTAGCACCTCTTGATATTGAAGGTCCCTAAGAGCTCTTGTCATATCTTATAATTGATTGCTCAACAGCGAGAGGATGTGGCAATACAGCGATGCCTAATTTTGTAGTTTAGTTATCGAGAAGTTTTTACTAGGGAGCTTTGGATTTGTTAATTTGTTAGTGTCCAGTTGAAGGTGAGTTGGCCACTAACGAAGCCAATGTAGGGTGTGGCCCTAATCACACTTCTTTACCTGTAACAACAAGGGTGGAGGGTGACTTCCACATCTTTTCCTGACAAACGACTGAATGCATTTGAAATTCCATATACATTACACATACGTCTGCATTTGCAAATATTTTATTGACCATCTGTCATTTTTGTGTTATTACCAATCTTAAAACTGCTCACCTCATCCACATGTTTGCTTAAAAGAAGCTGCTCCTATATTTTTCCACCCAACCCACCAGTAGGTGTTGCTACTGGCACTTCTATGTCATTTCCAGTTAAAGGCAGCGCCCAAGCTCCTATGGAGATGACAGCCAGTTATAACACAACAAGGGCTGCAGCATTTGTGTGGTGACTACCCCCAATTTCTCCTGGTTGGACACTTGGACTCTATAGGACATCATTCCTTATAAAATTGATTTGGGAATGAAAGTCACCTCTTCAAATGAGATGAAACTTTTTTATTGATTGATTTGTATGCTAATGGGTACTTGCCCATGTATTGTTCTTCTTAATGATATATTGTTGCTTGTTTTCTCTGTGGTTGCATAGAGATGGTGATGTATTAAAGATCTACCTTTTTTTATGGTAGCAAAAACTCTCTCTTGGAACTAGATGGCTTTAGTGATGCATTTTACTTCTATCTTAGAAGTGGGGTAGTTTCTCTTATTTACATGGTTGTTCATATTTATTTGTTGATTAATATACTTCTGAGCTACAGGCATCTATATCGGGGATGACAAAGTCATTCATTTCACCAGACGAGGCCAAGAAGTAGGAACTGGGACAGTGCTGGATCTTCTCTTGGTTAGCTCAGGACCAACCCGACCTCAGCAGCCCTGCGAAGTCTGCACTCCACGGGATGAGAACAGTGGTGTTCTTTGCTCATGCTTGAACTGCTTTCTTGCTGGGGGTGTCTTGTATCGTTTTGAATATTCTGTCAACCCTGCCTTGTTCCTGGCAAAAGCTCGGGGAGGGACATGCACTCTTGCAGTATCAGACCCAGATGATACTGTGGTTCATCGAGCAAAATACCTGCTCGAATATGGCTTTGGTTGCTATTGCATATTTAAGAACAATTGTGAAGACTTTGCTATTTATTGCAAAACTGGGCTACTTGTTATGGATCAAAGAACATTAGGACAAAGTGGTCAAGCAGCATCTATAATAGGGGGACCTCTTGCAGCTGTTTTAGCAACACCGTTGCGTCTCGTGACCACCAACCTTTATGGGATGGCAGCAGTAGGCATTGGAGTATACTGCGCTAGTAGGTACAGTGCTGACATTGGCAAGAGGATGGATGTAGTAAAGGTATCTGTGGAGGATTTGACAAGGAGACTTGCAGCTGGATCGCTTCAGGTTGTGGAGGCCCAAATCTCAGCTCCATTGCTCCAAGCGCCCGAATCCCAAGTCTCAGCTCCCTTGCTCCAGGCACATGTGTCCCAAATCTCTGCTCCCCCTACAAGAAGTCCTTCAAACCTATTCTTCTGATCAATAAGTTCTTCCAACCTTGTCACTCGGTAGTCGGTTTGCTAAGTTCTTCCAACCTTCTGGTGTTGGATCGAGTATCTTTCCTTAATTATGTCATCCACTTGATAGACTGGTTTGTTGTGTGTTCACCTAAGTAGCCATAATATGTACTGATTTACTAATTTGCTATCTGTGTGTGTGAAACTGAAATCTGAAAGAATATTTATTTCTTTATCAGTTGTTTATCTGTGTATGTTGTTAATTGCTAAATTGTCTCAAGGAGTGGATGTTCTTAGCTGCTGCTGGATGCAATGCAAGTTCAGGATTTTCGGTGTAAGACCACTTATTAGTAATCAAAGCCATATAGATGAACAGGTAAACTCAGAAATAATCACTTATCGGAGCTTCTAGTATATGCAGGGGATGGCATAGTCGTGTACCTCTGTTAACGGCTTTGACATTGTATACCGTCGTGGGAAGTAGCCTCGGTGGAAAAATTGGTGGTACACAGTGTAGGTTGCCTACCGGGCACGCAGTAATTGTTTCAAACAGATAATGATGCCGGTGGACAATATTGTGATAGGATGTGCGGTGATGGTCCTAGAAAATTTGTGGTGAAGTTGATAATGTATAGTGATGGCTGCCAATCTATAAGCTAGGTAGGTGTCTAACTATTGCTGTGAACTACATTTAGTTGTACATAGATTTCAACCAAGATGATCGATGGTACCAATTAACCAATATTAAGTGTGTGATGCATGCTCTTGAAACTGACTAATCTTGGAGTCGATGGTACAAAATAACAAAATTTTTAGTTTGGTCCCTCTGACCTAACACAGCCCCTGGCTAACCAAGATCTCCCGGAGAGTTTGAAGGGAAAGGTGAAGTATGATACCCCTTACACCTACGCTACGTATTCGTGGAGAAACTTGCTCTATAAGCTTGAGATATGTCTCTCAGTCCCATGATATCTCCAGGGTATTTGGGATTGGGTTATCAATATTAGAGGATAGGACATGATGGGAAAATAATATAATGGAAGTAACAACTCAAAACCACACAAAAGATAAATATGCAAAGATGTAAAAGATAGAGGAAAGGGAACACCGGATATAATGTGGTTCGGCGATGTGCCTATGTCCACGGGGCAGCAACAACAAGAACTTCCACTATGAAATAATGGATACACGAGATACACAACTTCAAAAACAATACTTGAAGGAAACTCTCTCTCACACTTGTTTTGCTATCAACTACTCAACACTCTCAACTTGGAGTGGACACTCTTCTCTACTTGGAAGATGGATGTTTCTCTCTTGGAAGAAATGCTTGAGATGGATGAGATGCATGAAATGAGCAAATGACTCTCCTTTTATAGGCTAAGGAGGAACCATCTAGACCTCATTAGGCTCTCCCAATAAATGGTGCTTCATGAATATTCTTGTAACTCATATCTTGATCATAACTCCAAAATCATCCATGTAACTCATGTAACGTTTGTGTAACTCATGAAACGTTTGTGTAACTCATGAAACCTTTCATACTATTTTATTTATTTTGGTCTGGATATTATAACAGGACATACGTGATCTTGCATAAACAGATAGCAAGAGATTTCCGAGAGCTGATGTTCAGGCATGTGAATGAGAGACCCATTCTGAGAGTTGATTATCAATTTAAATGGGAATATAGTATATAACATTTTGAAGGTTCCCATGATCGTCTAGGAGAACACTCAAATTTATATTATATGAAAATGTTCCCTGTCAGTCGTACAGGCAATCTTTGATGAAATTGGGGAGAGAATTGTGCCAGAGTTGCGCAAAGAATCACCGAAATTGGGGAGAGAATTGTGTGGGAGTGGTACATCAGAAGAAGTAGGAGATGTTGTGAGATAAGGAAAATCATCCTCAAAGAAAACCACATCCCGAGAGAATAGAATTTTCTTGTTTTTGAAGTCATAAACCTGATAACCCTTTTTACCTTGAGGATAACCTAAGAAAATGCATTCAACTGACTTGGGATCAAATTTGCTGGGTTTCAATGGATGTGTAGAGACGAAACACAGACAACCAAAAACTTGTAAATGGTCATAACTTGGTTATTTGGAGAAAGGTTTCTCAAAATGTGTTTTTCCTTTCAAAAAGCGGTGTTTGAGTGCGATTTATGCGATAGCTAGCTGTGAGGATGGCTTCACCCCAAAATCGTTTGGGAAGATTGGCTTGAAAAAGGAGTGAACGAGCAACATTTAAAAGATGACGATATTTCCTTTCGGCAACATCATTTTATCGTGGAGTATTGACACAAGTTGTTTGGTGTTCTATGCCTTTAGATGTATAGAAATCAGGCATGAGAAACTCAGGACCATTGTCACTTCGCATGACTTTGACACGCTTATCAAATTGAGTTATAGTTAAATGAACAAAATCGACAATGAGGGAACGTGCTTCAGACTTGTGTTTCATAAGGTAAACCCATGTAGCCCGTGAATAATCATCACCAATGGTTAGGAAATATTGTGCACCAGTGAGTGAAGGAACATGATAACAGCCCAAAATATCAATATGAATCAATTCAAAACAATCTTTATTGGAAGTAACACGTAAAAAGAATGGTTGACGAGTTTGCTTAGCCAAAGGGCAAATTAAGCAATTATTTGGTGCACAATTGTCTGTAGAAAAAGGAAATTATGAAAATACTCATTGTGATGGGTGCCCAAGACGTTGATGCCAGAGGTTGGATTTTTGAACTCGAGCCATATTGCATGTTCCTTTCTGATGGTGATCGAGACAATAGACTCTCTCCCTCTCAGTGCCCATCCCAATCATCTTCCCCGATCATAGGTCCTGCATAATACAAACGTGCCTAAGAAATATGGTTACATAGAATAAATCTCGAGCCAGTTTGCTAACAAATATCAGGTTCAGATAAAAGGAAGGAACACACAGCACATTCTCAAGCTTTAATTGAGATGCAAATATGACTGTCCCAATGTGTGTGACTTGAGCAGATGAACCAGATGGGAGTCTCACAGTATAATTCATGGCAAGTCTTTTGGAAGTAAGAAATTCATCATTGCACATAATATGATCACTGGCACCGCTATCTATAAGCCACGTTGGTGTATGACAACAATTATTTGCTAGGGAGGCAACCTTACCAGAGAGTTCCTCATAGTCACAGATTTTACCAGCTGGAGTTGAAGTTGGATTATTGTCCAAAAGTTCTCTCAAATGGGCACATTCTGCTTGAGAAATAGGGAAAGAGTTAGACCCCTCACAGGCTGCCAAGCTATAATTGACTCAGCTGGTTCCTTCTCTGGATTGTGCTGCTTTTCTCTTTCTACAATCTTCATAGACATGTCCCTTGATTTTGCAATAGGAGCAGAGCAAGTGTTGTCGGCAGGTCTTGGCGGTATGCCCTTTCCAGTTGAAAATTGTGCAACGTAGGTGAGCTTTGTAGTTTTCGGTAGAGTGGTTTGTTTTGTCATATTTGTTACAGGGATGTTGCTTGCCGTCATTGTGCCTTAACTTGCGTGCATAGCCCGCAAAGGGCTCATGAGAGGGCTCGGAGCCTCGCGCTGCAAGAGGCTCGGCAAGGGGCTCTTGGCTGCCGCTTTGCTGCTGCACATGGAATGCAGTGGACTCGGAAGGCTGCATTATGGATTTGTTTGCTGCAACCGCCGCTTGTTTTTCATGTCTGAGGCAAACAGAATACACTTTATTCAATGATGGCAGTGGATCCATGGCAATAATGTTGCTTCGAGTAGTAGCAAATTCATCGATCAAGCCTATCAAGAACTTCATGATCTTTTGAGTCTCAACATATGTTTTCAATTCTTCTCCTGCCTGACAGACGCAAGCAGGGATGTTGCAAAGAACTTCCTTCTCATCCCAGAGGCTCTTGAGCTGAGTGAAAAAAGATGTGACAGATTGAGATCCCTGCGTACAATCATGAATTGAGTTCTCAATATGAAAGAGTTGAACAGTATTTGTTTGCCCAAACCTTTCATGCAACTCGAGCCAAACCATCCTCGAATCTTTGTAGTGTGAAAAACTTTTGCCAATTTCTTTGGACATCTATGCTTTCAACCATGTTTGGACTAGGATATCGTATCGATTCCATTGGTTTTGCTCGTCTGGGTTCTTCTTGGGCTTAGGTAGGGATCCATCGACGAGCCCTATTTTGTTTTTGATCTGAAGGGCCGTGTTCATGCTATCTATCCATGAACTGAAGTTGTCTTCGGCCAGAAGTTGTCTTCGGCCAGAAGTTGTGGAACCAAGACTGCTCCAAGTTAATCTGAATGGTGAATGTGCAAGGGATGGTTGGAATTCTCCCATGCCAAGGCTTTGTCTGAGGCTGTTGGTTTCTAGTCATATCCTCCGGCCATTATTTCGGTAGGGTTGTAGTTTTAGGTTTTGTGTTTGGTAGGTCCTCAAGAGCACGAAGGCTTTGATACCAAAATAAGGAT
Source organism: Fragaria x ananassa (assembly GCA_034370585.1). Taxonomy (NCBI): domain Eukaryota; kingdom Viridiplantae; phylum Streptophyta; class Magnoliopsida; order Rosales; family Rosaceae; genus Fragaria; species Fragaria x ananassa. The sequence continues at coordinate 12,663,543 of CP139753.1, read as the reverse complement.
TGATATAAGTGTAAAACTGAAAAATTGTATTGATCTGTGTTTGATGTACAACCTTTATACAGTACTGACTCCATGATTCTAGTTACAGGTAAGGAATGAAATAAACTAGGATATCTATTACAATAACAACAAGATTACCAAGCCAAAGTAATTAGAATATTATCCCGTAGATTTCTCAATAGATCATATATATCTTGGTATCTTATTCAGAACAATGTTATCTCTTAATTACCTGCATGAGACTTATCACTTGAATTATAAAACCTAGAATGGTGGTCTCTATTGGTTCTCCCAAGAATCAGCTTGGCATGAATTGAGGAAAAAAAGTAAAAGAATGTGTAGCTATGGTGAAGAGATTGTGTTAGTTTAGGCTTTATAAGCTACTTGCTGCATCTTTGGCAGTGATGATAATGAAATGGGAATTATTCTCTAGGTCTGTTCTCCACTATCCAAAATTCTGAAACCTTTGGATTATCCATCGGGAGCCTAAGGCCCGTTTGGTAGGTAGGAAATCATGGTATGAAGCAATTGATTTGGTTTTCCATTCCAAGAGACTGATTGGTTGTAAATAAAGACAGGAAAGGAAAGAAAAAAAGTAATCTGACTGGAAATTGACTCCCTCATAAAGCCTGATTTCAATTACCTCGATATGGGTGGTATTCTATTTCCATTTCTCACCGTCAAAGCCAAAATTACATAAATTATCTCTCTAATAAATTTTAGATTCTCCCACTCACAAAATTTTTTTGGGCTCATCTTTCCCGCTATTGTATCAGTATATAACTTTACTAAAACACTTCTTCTTCCTACAACTATCGTCGTCTTTTAGCAACAGAGAATTGTTCGATCGCGAGGTCTCCTCCTAACAAAGGTACTTCTTCCGAGTTCTTTTTTTTTGTTTTCAATATCTATCTCTCTTTGAATCTCTCTCTCTCTCTCTCTCTTGCTATTGAAAGAAGGAGATAGTACTCAAATAATAGGATTATCTTCTTCTTCAAATCTGGGCAAACAAGAGTTCGATATTTTCTTTGAAGATCGATTATATATCTATTTTTTCTGTATATTTTTGATCGATTGTGGGATTTTGGTGTTTTGAATGATATATAGGATACCCAATTTTAGTGAATTTATCCATCTGTTTAGGCTCAAATTATACAGTATGAGTGATACGTGCATGAATCATCTATATTGGTATGTAGGATCTGAAAATCTAAGGGCTCAATTACCAGAATATCATAGATTAATCTATTCATTTTGAAATAGTAAATGATTCACTTTGTAATTCTATTCAATACTTCAGTTCTTCTCAGCTTGTGTTTTTTTTGTTATTGTTTGGTTGTCTGGTTCATATGACATTACTTTATTAAAAGATTGTCTACAATATTCTTTATGCTTATTATGATAATATTTTCTAAATTTGCAGCATGACACGTAGAATTGTGCAAAGAAGGGAAAAATTTAAGCTTGCATTGTCTTTCATGATCAATATATTCAATATCATGTGTATGATGTATCTTGCTTTAGAACGGCATTATAGAAAATATTTGCTGAAGAATGAACCAGAGGCTAATAGAGATGTTATACGACATGTTACTCTTAGGCGACTCATATATTCAAATGATTTAACTTGCTTTGAGAACCTTAGAATGAATATGTATTCCTTCAACAAGTTATGTTTCATGCTTTGTACTACTGGAAAATTAAAAGATTAAAAAAAATATGAGGGTGGATGAAATGGTGGCAATGTTTCTTTTCATACTTGATCATCATAAAAAGAATAGAGTGATAAAGTTTGATTTTTTAAGATCTGGTGAGACAATTAGTAGATGCTTCAATAAAGTATTGAATGATGTTCTTCGATTGAGTGACAACGTACTTAAATCACCTGAACCAGTCCTCAATAACTCAACAGATGACAGATGGAAATGGTTTAAAGTATTTGACACTAAAAAATTCATTTGATTTCTTATATTATGCTACTATAAGTCTGTACTAATATCATGTTATTTCTTTTGTAGAATTGTCTAAGAGCATTAGATGGTACGTATATTAGGATCAATGTACCTGAGAAAGATAAGCCTAGATATCGCACTAGAAAGAACGAACTTGCAACTAATGTGCTAGGAGTTTGCTCTCAATGAAGAGTGACAATTAATGGTTTCAAACCAAGAACATTTGTTCAAATTGAAAAGTTACTAGAGCAAAAGTTGCCAAGTAGTAGGATCAAAGCCAGTCCACATATTAAGTCTTGGGTGAAGACTTTAAAGAAACAATATAATGCTATAACAAATATGATTGTCACCAGCAGTGGTTTTTCATGGAATGATGAGAAGAAAATGATCATTTGCGAAAAAGATCTGTATGACAGTTGGGTGAAGGTCAGTTACTTTTTTATTTTGTTATCTTTATCTTATACATAAATATAAACAAATTACAATGATATCTATGGATTTGGTAGAGTCATCCAACGGCAAAAGAAATGGGGATGAAGCCTTTTCCTCATTTTGATAACTTGGGAAATGTTTTTGGTAAAGATCGTGCAAATGGAAAGCAAGCAGCCAATGCTACTGATTATGTTGATGAGATTGATCTGCACAATGATGGCCTAGAAGAAATCCCTGAAATGATGACTACTCCTCCACCTGTAGCACCTGTAGCAGCAGAATGTCTAGATGAAGCTCCAAGAAATAGGAAAAGGAAGAGGACAGATGCATATGTACTAGGGCTGACACAAATGGTTGGTGCAATGTCTAAGACTGCTGAAGCAATTGATAAGCTTGTGGGAAGTCTTGCAGAATTTGATCTCATGCGTCAAGTCTATGATGAGGTATCAAAAGTTGAAGGTTTAAGTACCTCGTCTAAACTGAAAGTAAGTCAGATTATCATGGCTGATCCTGTAAAAGTCAGTCTCCTTCTCAGTCTTTTTGAAAATGTTAAAAAAGAATGGGTGGATGAATTGTTTCAGTAATCATTCTGAGTTTTGAATAAACCCTTTTATTGGGTTTAAGCCACCAAGACATGAGATTTTGGTTTTCTATAATTGAGATTATTACTTATAAGTGAGATTATTATTGTCTCGGATTGAAAACAACGATGTTGCTTATGTTGCTTAATAAAATAATTGTTTCTTTACTATATTTGTTCTTCTTTTCTACATGACAAGTTGTTTTTGAGTTTATGAGTTGTTTTTTATTTGGCTTATGCAATGTGGTTAAGTTCCACGTTTTTTTTTGAACTGTAAAGTATGAATATTATTATAATCTATTGCATAAGTATGAATTAGAAGACTCATGATGTTTGATACTTTTAAATTGATTTGTTAATTATTTTTTGGTATCAGTAGCCCAAAGTTGTATTTTATGGATTAAGTAATTTAATGTGTTTTTAAATTCATAAAAGGGTGTTGTTGGAAATTATAATTTTATATTTTATTTTTATCACTTACCAAACGCTACATAAGAATGGAAACTTGAATTTCAGGATTTGATTTTTTAAATGTACCAAACACCCACATGGAAATGTTAATACCTATTACATTCCATATTAGTCTGGAAAGAAAAATATATCATTTTCTTATTTTTCTTTCTTGCCAACTAAACAGGGCCTAAATGTTCAAGTGGGTTCGGGGAGTGGAATAGGGTTCAGTCCCAAATTCTCGAAGCTTCATATCATTACTCCTGCAACTAAAATTATGTCGGAGCATTCTTTGGTTTTGTAACTTTTCAAGTCGTGTTTATCCTTGCATTGTTAGTACTGTTAGCAAAGCCGGCTAGCCCGTCTAGACAAAACCTAGATGTTTTAAGCCATCTTCCACCGTAATAGTGTCTGGTCCGTTTAGCTAGTTTTTGAACCTTGGCTATATATAGTGTTTTAAAAAAAGATTGTCTAACCCGTTTAGGTGCTCCAAGCTTGCCCTCTCATCCTAATAATGCCTTTCCGATAATGCCTATTCGATTCTTGTATGTTTCAGATCTCGCTAGGATTAATCGGATCTACTCTTTCATGCTTTCTGAGTTCATAAAAAAGGAAAAGAAAAAGGTATACATAGAATTATGATTATCTGCATAATCCATTTGGGCTCTACTAGAACATGAGTGAGCCAACCAAATTATCGCTAGGGATCTAAGAGAAAACATATCTTATAATGACGCTAATTGAAAAATAAACATATCTTAATCTTTTTGACTCTTTGGACAAAAAGTCCCTTCCTCTCACTATATCTTGGTCTGTGGTTTGACACAATATCAAAAGTTCTCTTTGCACCGCCATGCCTCACTAATTTACAGAATCACTACTGGCCACACAAGTAAATTTACAGAATCATTGTGGAAAAGAATATTTCAACACAAAAAATATAATAAATTGCATTAGAAATTTCGAACAAAGAAAAAAGGTGGTTAGAATAGATACGAGGGGATGATAGATCCCACCCTTTGTGACCGAAGGTTTGTCTGCATGTTTGTGGATGGATGATCATTAGTCCAACTAGGTTTGATGTATGGTATTTAATTTATACACGAGGCTTCCAATATGTGTCTGCTAAAATTGTTGGATCAACCACCATTATTTAACATGATCAATCTTTAGGTTATTATGGTTATAAATGAAAAGAAAAAAATAGAGGAGAAAAAAATTGGTGAGTATACAATCGGTATATTTAACACTCGTGTCATGTTACTAATAAGAACCATTCTCAAAAAAAGAAGAAGTTATTGATAAAAAAAAACTTGAAGACGAACTTTTTATTGTGTTTTTTCTTACGGTATGTAAATTCTTTAATATTTCTTATTTGCATTCTGTATGATTGTATAGTGGACTTTTTATTGTGTTTATTCTTATAGTACGTAAATTTTTCAATGTTTTTTTATGTGCATTTCGTATGATTGTATAATGGGTGCGGCTATTTCCACCACACTAAATGTTCAGTTTACTCCACGTCTTATTTATGACCTTTAAAGTTTCAATTATGTCCTTAAAATTTTGAGAAAATCTTATTTTTATTTTCATTCTTTTAAGTTACGATTATAAAAGTGATGAAATCTAAAAATATTTACAAATATTTCATCGATATATTTGACGCAAATCGACCTCCATTCTTCTCAAACCACATTCTATGTTCTCCTTGATCTCTTTCTTGAGTTCTTTATTTACGATTATATATGTCAGTATCCGCCCCGAATTTCATCCTGAAACCCGAAGTAAGTCTTGCGGGGACCACCTCCAAGGAAAATTTACCGAAGGCATGGCAAACCTCTCTTGAAAATGGACAACCTTAACCCGGAAGAATTATAGAACCACCTTTTTAACCAAACAACATCCTCCGCTACAACCCATAAATACCAAAAAAGTTATACAAAATCTCAACAGTATTCAGAGCTACTAAAAAAATAAAATAAACACAACGAAAGTTAACAATTTCCTAGTAGATTAAACAGGTAACCTACAGGCGAAATGTAGCGGAAAGATGGGTGACTATGCCTCGACGTCTCCATCCAGACCCCACTTAAACGCTGCAGACTGGACATTTTAAAAACGAAGAGCCCAGGAGAAAATATTCAATTACGTCAGAGTGAGTGGACAAAAGCAATTTCGACAACAAATAAATATTTCCCCAAAAAATACTTTCAAAGAAAACGCTTTACCAGTGACAGCTTAAAAGCTTAACTCGAAAGTTCTGAACTGGTGTCTAGCCTCGCTAGACTCCCAAACTTTAAGAAATGGCCTCTCAGGCTAGGATATTATATATATCAGTATGTATTTACACTCGTCTATTCCTTGTATGATATCTATAAATAAGCTTAAAAAATAGATAGTCATACAAGGCTACGACGCTGACGTCTAACGCTCACGTTACCTCATACTGAAATTTTACCTCAGTATGGGGGAAACACACGAGTGGGTATATATACATGTTGATTCCTTGTACGAATTCTACGAATGAATTCGAAGAATTGAAAGTCGTACAAGGCTACGACGCTGACTTCTAATGCTCACGTCACCACATAATGGAATTGTACCTTATTATGAGGGAAAATCACGTATAGCTAGCTAGCATTTATTATATACATACTATTCTCATAATCAACTATATATGAGTATAATCACCGAAATTTTCAATTTCGGGAAATTTCCAACAACAGAAAATTATTCAACAATAAAGCATTTTAAGCACATTATTTAAAACAAATGTTCACTCATAAATTAGGTCTAAGCCTGATGTCGGTCGGAGATCTCTTCAGCTCGAGCCTCCTCGCGTCCTGTTTCAAAAACATAAATAAATCCTTAAATTAAACACCGACGATTAAAAAAAATAGGCGTAATTAAATATGAGCTTCGCGCGCTCAACCATGCCTATTGCCATAAATCTTAATTTCACTGCCAACCAAAAACTCCACAATTTTTACCGACATCCTCAAAAATCACCTTCCACCATAAATAAACCAATGACAGGATTCTAACTTATTAATCCGTAAAAAATACCAAACTTTAAAAATTCTCAAACCTATCTAAAACTCCTCCAAAAATTCCAAAACTCATTCCATTAAACTCCTCATAAAATTTCCCACTTAAAACATTTTTTTCGGCGGCAGCGCCGGCGACCTCCAATGCTCACCAACATTTGACAGCACATTCCCCTCAACCTCCTCTACAACTTTCCTAACTATCACAAACACCAATTCTAAGCCTAACTATGTCAATCGAACAAAAACACATAAAAAGCCATAAAATTTCCATTACCGATTTCTCCTTACATAGCTCGAGATGGAGGGAGCCCTTTGGAGGGATTGCTACACGGGAGGAGGGCTTTCCAACGGGTCAAGGATCGCCGGCTATGGCGGTCGGATGAGAGAGTTCCGGCGACGGGAACACTCGGACAGCTGGGACTTCCGGCAAGCTTTCCTCTCGGTCGGCGGCGCTAGGGAGCCTCTCACCGGTCTAGAATGAGAGCTGGGTCGGAGGCCGACCGATTGGGATAGGTACGGCGGCGAACGGAGGCCGGAAGTTTCCAGGCGGAGAGAGGGTCGGGGAGAGAGAGAGAGAAGCGTGAGCTGGAGGAGAGAGAGAGAGAGAAATGGGTTGGGCTAGGCCCAGCCGGTCCAACCCCCATTTTACCCAATCCAAAATTTAACACCTCAATAAAAATTACCTTTTACTAGCAAAAATTACCATTTTTACCGCCGTCACATTTTCTTCATTCGAATAAATCCTACGAAATAATCGTCCCCTACAACCTCTCTGGGGATCAATTAAATTAAACATTTCACGTTTGGCAGATTTGGTTCGTTAATTGATTTAATCTTGTTCGACACCTTAATGATCACCAAATTTGATGAAAATTTACAGAATTGATTTATATATAAGGACCAACAAACTGAACGATGGAGATTGAAAAATATAATTAAAAAGTTGGTGTAATCCCCCATGCCTCATATATGTCAAAAAAAAGGATCCCTTAGTGGAAGAGTCACACACACACACACACACACTTAAAGTCATAAATAAAATAAAAATAAGAACGAACAATCTTATCACACCACTGTATAACCATCCTGTTGAAGATTGAAGTGATTCTCAAATCTGATTTGAAAGATGTAGAGATTTTTTTTTCCGATGTAAAGATGTAGAAAATTAATGTTGTTGTTTGGATTTCATAGATTTTAGTTTAATATTATATTTTCACAAAAATTTTTGATTGTGGGGTTAGTATTGGAATATTTAGATAAAATTGAAATGTGGGGTGAACAAAACATTTGATGGGGTAGCAATAGCCGCACCCTTATATAATTTATCTAATGTTAGAGGTGAATTAGTTTTAGTGCATTTACTTTGTGTTTGACTACGTACTATATAACCTGGGATTTCAATCTCCACCACTCAAATCCTAATCGTAATTTGAAAATAATAACATATGATCCACCGGCACATATAAGATCGACAATCATGTTCATATGGTCAGTTACTGACCAAGAGATCCATAGTCAATCACTGTTAGATTTAAATCAAATAATTGAAAACAAAGCAAATTAACTTTAAAATAATACTTCTCACTATTTGATTTACATCAAAAGGTGATTGACCATAATTCTCTTAGTCAGTCACTGACCAAGTGAACGCTACTGTAAAATCGAACTTGTATATATTATTGGGAAGTTCATCACTTCTTATTGCTTGGTTCAATTGGTCTGGTCTCTAATTAAGTACCATTTGAAATTAAATAAGCAGATTCAATTCATCGATCCTTCGTGCAAAACATTACTGGATTCTACACTTCAACATCATACAACTGGCCGGAAAGCAATTCCTATTAAGAAATGTCAATCTCATATGTAGCTTTGGCATATATAGGAATTCTTGGTCACTGCTGATTGGTTTTGGGTATCTTATTCTGTGCAGACTCTTTTATGACGTGACTCGATATCTATGTTGAATATGGTTAGGCTTGTATATATGCACGATGTGACTCTCAACGTTGAATACGATTAGGCTAGTGTGTCTGTTGCTGGAACCCATTTGTCAATTGCATTTGCCCCAGAAGTTTAACACTGACGTTAATTATATAGGCTAGATGTCAAACTGGTCCTTCTAATTTGCTCGGGTTTCAACTTGTACCTTGTTTATAAAACAATTTCGTTAACTATTGCCCTTTTTAGTGTATAATGACATTGTATCAAACCAATGAACAAACTACTTAAAAGGGCATGTCGATCAAGAAACGCCCGGAAAGTGGATCATAAGACAAAGAAATAGCCAAATACGTAGTCGAAACACTAAAATTATTCTCAGTTTGACAATACAAAACTGTTGTTATCGATGACCTACAGTAGAACTAAATGCAGTAAATTAAGTTGATACAGAGAGAGAGGGCTGTATTATTAGGTAGGGTTTGGTAAAACGAAAGGCAAATGTGTGCTTGCAGCATCAGTTGCATGCATTAATATTGCAGAAGCTAAGCCATATCAGGTAATCGTTTTCCGGTCTGAACAAATGCTCTGGCTTCTTATACGTAAAGGGAGTCGCTCTCGATTCTCAGAACTCAGTCTCAGACTCTCAGCAGTTACTTGATTTTTTCACAGTAACCATTGCTTCTTTTACCCACATGGTAGAAGCTTCACTTCACCTGCTGATTGAAACAAAAGGAATCAGAAGAGCTCGATCACGGCAGTCGGCCAAAGTGAGAGGTCAAAGATTGAGGATGTGAGGCAAAGTACAGCGGTGGCCGCGTGGGGATTCTCCTCCTGTGATGTTTTTCGTTTCTGGACGCGTGGGGAGTGAGTTTGTTTCTTTTCTTTTCATTTCTGAGTCAACTTCTCCTTGAAATAGCAAAACTTCTCCAAACGTCTAGGTAGCTAGCTTGGTTTTGGTTTTTCTGATTTCAGGGAGAGTCATGAATCCTCTAGTTTTGAACTTTTGATGGTGGTCTGGTTTTGCGGAAATGACACAAAAATAGTAAGAGTAGTGCTTTTATATGGGTATACAAACCGAGAATGAAAGAAGACCTTTCAATTTTATCGTTTACTTGTATCATCTACACACGTTTTATTGTTAATTTCATATGAGATCATTGTATGTTTTTGTTTCTTTGGTACAGTTCGTTGTATAGCCTTTGTCAAACACTTCCATACTACGAAAATGGCAAAGATCAAGTACGTACAGTTTAAGTACAGTTTATTTAGTTTGATAGGTTAGATTATTAATTCATATAGTAAAGTGTCATGATGCTCCGACGGTCTCAACCATCTCCTTCCCTGCTGTTTGTTACTACATATTTATTAGTCATCAACTCATATCATATCCACCGGCGCGGCACAAAAGTTCTAAAATTACAAATGTAAGAACAATTAATTGTGCCTTCTAAAAAACAAGAGCAAAACAATTATTTGTGAATTTCTTGTTTTAAATAATTTTTCCATGACAGAGAAACAATGTATAATGTTAGATAATTTTATATTTATGTTCGTACAGGTGATATTTAATGTTAGATATTTATCAGATCACACTAATCCGAGATTAGCTTGATTGAGTTTCTAATTTTAGAAATATATACTTATAAGTGATGTTTATGTTCGTACCATAACCAAAGTTGGTATTTAATTAGAGATAAGCATATGGACATTGCTGTCATAGGAGTACCTCTGGTCGTATTTTATGCTATACATAGTAGGTGCACTTAATTTAGGTACTGCGATGCCGTTTCTCTTCTCTCGCCTAGCTAGGGCAATGACTCCATTCCTCTCTTGTACGTGATGGAGGATATTGGTGTCATGGCACCAAGTGACGTCTTCTTTGGCGCTGGCGGAAGAGATAATCGTCAAGGATATAAGGTCGTCGAAAGGAAAAGGACTGATCTGCCAGGCGTAGGTGTTTTTAGTGGCGGGAAAGTTGCTCATTGCTGGTGACTACAACAAGAATTGATGAACAATTTATAAATTTTATCGATAGACGTAAAATTTATGTGTCGGACAAAATTACCATTTGTTTTTTCTTTTCATTAATATTTGAAGAAAGCTATATAGAATGATCCACCTCTACTCCTCTAGTGCACGACAACATAACCGTTACTCTAATACGTAGTTTCATCTTTATCTAGCTTGGTCTTTAAGCTTCGGACTCAGACTAAAAGATTATAATCAAAGTCAAGGTTTCGGTATTCAAAAACAGAAACATAAGAAGAAATCATATACTCATGGCCTATCTATTACGACCTCTTTCTTCTTCTAGGTTATGAGAGTAATGCTAGAACCCTACGAGGTTTCATCGAAAAGAAAAAAAAAACATTTGATTTGTGAGTATACCAACACTGTTTACTATTAAACGAAACAAACTCTGATATGATCTATAGTCATTCTATCAAATTCACACAACATTACGAATCATCTCAATTTCAATACATAAATTCAGAACGAGTCTGTCATAGCCCGTCTATTTATACATCAACAACACATAATAACACCTTTAAATGTTGAAGATAGGAAAGCTTGCTATGTCAAACGAGTTTTCAAGCAAATATTGATTTCAAAATTAGGATTTCACACCAAATTTCCTTGAAGACATGCACTCCACCCTTCTCCCTTTTCCACTTCTCCCATCTGCATTTTCTTGTGCTGAAAAATTCTCATTACAAAAAAAAGGACCTTTGCCAGCCAGCCTGGCTTGAAAAATCTTGGTCCAAAAGCCAATTTTGATTTCGTTCGAGAGTGAAAAAGAAAACCAAAAGAAAACCAAAGCAGAAAACTTTAATGGCTTTTATCACTACTCCTCCATCCTCATAACCTCCTCACTCTCTCTCTCTCTCTCTCCCCAGAACCCGCCATTGATGGCTCTATGAAGCTTCTGCACCACCGCTTCTGGGTTTTCCACTCCTTCACAGATCAGCCATGGCCGGCCCTAACCTCCTAACCTCTCTCCTCCTCCTCCTCTCCCTCATATCAGTGGCCTTCACCGCCACAGACCCAAATGACCTGGCCATTCTCAACCAGTTCCGTAAAAACATGGACAATCCCGACCTACTGAACTGGCCTTCAACCGGCGACGACCCCTGTGGCCCTCCAAAGTGGGATCACGTCTTCTGCTCCGGCAACAGAGTCTCCCAGATTCAAGTTCAAAACCTAGGGCTCAAAGGCCCTCTCCCCCAAAACCTCAACCAGCTCTCTGAGCTATTCAACATCGGCCTCCAACGCAACCAGTTCTCCGGTCCCTTGCCCACTCTCAAAGGCTTGTCGAAACTCAAGTACGCTTTTCTTGATTACAACAACTTCACTTCAATCCCCAGCGACTTCTTCGTCGGCCTTGACGCCCTGGAGGTTCTGGCATTGGATGGCCTTGATTTGAATGCCTCTACTGGCTGGACATTGCCGATAGATTTATCCAATTCGGTGCAGCTGCAGAATCTGACGTGTCTGAGCTGCAATTTGGTGGGGCCCTTGCCCGAATTTCTCGGGAATTTGAGTTCCCTGACGGTGCTGGATCTTTCCGGGAATGGATTGAGCGGAGAGATTCCGGCGAGTTTTAAGGGGCTGAGCTTGCAGAGCTTGAGGTTGAACAATCCGAAAGGCGCCGGGTTGAGTGGTGGTATTGATGTGATCACTACAATGGTGCAGCTCAACTCGGCGTGGCTTCATGGGAATCAGTTCACAGGTACTATTCCGGAGAGTATTGGTGATTTGGTTTCTCTGAAGGATCTTAATTTGAATGGGAATAAACTTAGTGGTGTGATTCCTGATGGTTTGGCTAATTTGGAACTTGATACATTGAATTTGAATAATAACCATTTTATGGGTCCTATACCAAAGTTTAAAGCAAAGAATGTGAGTTATGAGTCGAATGCATTTTGCCAAGACACTCAGGGGGTGCCTTGTGCGCCGGACGTCATGGCGCTTATTGAGTTTCTTGGGGGGTTGGATTACCCTACAACGCTTGCTGATGATTGGTCTGGTAATGATCCTTGCAAAGGGTCATGGTTGGGAGTGAGTTGTAGCAACAATGGGAAGGTGTCTGTTATAAATCTACCCAACTTTAAGCTCAATGGTACATTGAGTCCTTCAGTTGCGAAGTTAGATTCTCTTACCCAGATTAAGCTTCAGGGTAACAATTTGACGGGTCCGATTCCTGCAAACTGGAATAGCTTGAAAGCCCTGACGGTGCTGGATCTAACTGGGAATAATATTACCCCTCCATTGCCGAAATTTGTCGACACTGTTAAAGTGGTCATTGATGGGAATCCTTTGTTTCATGGTAATCCATCTGAGCAAGGCCCGGCACCAGAGAGTAATTCTACATCAGCCAACCCATCTTCCCCGACAAACACAAGTTCTAATGGGGATTCAAAAGGATCAAAAGGGCCCAACATAGTTTCAATTGTTGCTCCTGTCACAAGTGTTGCTGTTGTTGCTTTGCTTGTAATTCCTTTGTCCATCTACTATTGTAAGAAGAGAAGAACTGGCTTCCAGGCTCCAAGTTCCCTTGTAGTTCACCCAAGAGATCCATCTGATTCAGATAATACAGTTAAGATTGTTGTTGCCAGTAATACCAATGGAAGCACTTCTACCCTGACCGGGAGTGGTTCTGCAAGCAGAAACAGCAGTGGGATAGGCGAGTCTCATGTCATTGAAGCTGGAAATCTTGTCATATCAGTTCAAGTTCTTCGGAATGTGACAAAGAATTTTGCCCCCGAAAATGAGCTTGGTCGTGGTGGTTTTGGAGTTGTATATAAGGGAGAGTTGGATGATGGGACAAAAATAGCAGTGAAAAGAATGGAGGCAGGTGTGATCAGCAACAAAGCCTTGGATGAATTCCAGTCTGAAATTGCAGTTCTTTCAAAGGTCCGACACCGTCATCTGGTATCGCTGTTGGGTTATTCTGTTGCAGGAAATGAGAGAATGCTTGTGTATGAATATATGCCTCAAGGGGCTCTAAGCAGGCATCTTTTTCATTGGAAAACCTTTAAACTAGAACCTCTCTCTTGGATGAGGAGGCTAAATATTGCCTTGGACGTCGCTAGGGGGCTCGAGTATCTTCATAATTTGGCACAACAAAGCTTCATACACAGAGACCTCAAGTCATCAAACATCTTACTTGGTGATGATTTTAAAGCAAAAATATCTGATTTTGGATTGGTGAAACTGGCTCCAAATGGTGAAAGATCTGTTGTGACCAAGCTTGCTGGAACTTTTGGTTACTTAGCACCAGAGTATGCTGGTAAGCCTTTTAAGAATTTTCGTTTGAGAAACTTAGTATTAAAATTTCATGCACATAGTATATAAGGTCACCACAGCATTTAGTTAAGCTGCATTTTTCTAGAAATAAAAAGAATCGTAAAATACTCTATTTAGTAGCTAAAGGGGTTTGAACCATCAACTTCTTGCATAGGGATTGCGTGAGCTATCAACCAAGTTGTATTTGATCTTTGTATAGGCGATACAATAGTATGCAACATGAATTAATGGGAAATTATGACACCAATATAAAAAATATAGCAATATTAAGATACTTTTCTATGTACACATTCTTGATTTCTGTTGTTTTCCTTTGGAGATAGCGTATATTCCCACTAATGCTAGTTTCTCACCTGTGATTCAGTGACGGGAAAAATTACAACCAAAGTAGATGTGTTCAGTTTCGGGGTTGTGTTAATGGAGCTATTAACCGGAATGATGGCGCTGGATGATGATAGGCCTGAAGAAAAGCAGTACTTGGCTGCATGGTTCTGGCACATCAAATCAAATAAGGAGAAACTGTTGGCAGCCATTGACCCAACCCTTGACATAAAAGACATGAAAGAAGAAACATTTGAGAGCATCACCACAATTGCGGAACTAGCTGGTCACTGCACTGCAAGAGAACCCAGCCAAAGACCAGATATGGGGCATGCTGTGAATGTATTGTCCCCGCTTGTTGAAAAATGGAAACCATTTAATGATGAGGATGATGAATATTCTGGCATAGACTACAGCCTCCCGCTTAACCAGATGGTGAAAGGTTGGCAGGAAGCAGAAGGAAAGGACTCTGGTTACATAGACCTAGAAGATAGCAAGGGCAGTATACCAGCACGGCCAACTGGGTTTGCGGACTCTTTTACTTCAGCTGATGGTCGGTAAAGGAGGTACCCTGTTGCTTTCCTTCTCAGAGGTTGATCTCCTACTTTTGGTAGGTGTAGATAGCATGTGTGTTCTTTCTGTCTGGGAATTAAATGTCCATATGTTTTCTGGTGTTAGTGTGTGGTGGTTGAGTTGCAGATTTCAGTAGAGATCTCAAGTTTAAGCCATGAAATTTATGCTTTATGTTCTACTAGTGATGTAGATAGAGAGGAGTTATGAATGAGAACTTGTTCCCACTCGTTTCTTGATTTGTGCGTTTTAGTTCCATATATCTGAATTTCATCAGAATCTTTTCCTTATCTCTGCTTCTATCCACATGCCCAGAATTAGGGAATTATCAAGTCTAGAATGGAAACACTTTTAGGCTTGAGGAATTTATTTGTTCACTATACCAGGAGCTTCAACCGTATTACAACAATTCTCAAGTCATGGTTACCCTTTCACCTCAGACTTTTTTCCATTTTTTTTTTTGCATCCCACTTGTGGCTATTCGTACTGAAAGTAACATTTTATTTGGACTTGTGTTGGCATGGTTTAACCCCTGGCATTTTAAGTTTTATATGGGTATCTGCACAGGTGGAACCCAGATTATGATATTGAATCAAGATGTGGGTACTACCCTCAACTAAATTGAGGGTCTGTAATCAAATAATCCATACATATAGAGGTAACCATAGCTTAAACGAAATTAATCTTTTGAGTTTGGTCTATAGAGTAATAGACACTCAACAGCTACTTTGATTAATGATAATAACACAAACAAATTAAACACCACACCAACTGATGTCGTAGTCTTCGATTTTGTTTATCTCTGAACCTACCAAAACTGTTGAACCCCATATATCTACCACATAAGTTGGCTACTAAATCTTTTCTTTTTCTTCTCTTGGTGTGAGTTGAGGATTGTTGACGACTTGTATTATTGAGAAGATTATAAATCTAGAATCCTAGTCTCGGCATCGGACAGATGTGCTGGTTACTTGAAATATTGGGATGCAATCCCGGCCACTTCACTTTCTTTGTTTTGTTGTGGATGTGTGACTTTCCATTACATATTTACATGTATGTCACTCGTTACTGTGTGATCAAATAGCTTCTTCCCAGGAACAGCCTCATCCATCTTAGTTCTAACTCTTCCTACCTTGCATAGACAGAACAGAAGGACCCCCTCAAGGGCTCAAGCTGTTCTTCATGTTTGTGGGCTCCTGTGTGCGAGTCGATTTAGATTTCTCATATGGTGGGTGGGGGTATTATGAGGCAAGGGTACACTCACACCAGCATATGCAATTATGCTGCATTCTTTGTGTTTGGATCAAATCAGATTTAAAACCTTGGGGTCAATCAGTCCCTAACATTTGAGGAAGATAACATGTGTGAGGGGTCCTTTAACGTGCAGGCCACTGAGCTTAAGAGTGGTGAACATTTTTAGTGCTTGTGATCAATCAAGGCAGGTATGAAGGTGTTATGTGATATGACACTGATGTTGCTGCATAGAGATGACTCATGACAGTTTCCTTTGCTCACAGATGGGCAAGTCACAAGTGTGTCTTGTTCTGTTTTGGTCTTATTCTGAAGCTGGAAACTGCCTTTATGGCAATCAGATCATTGCCTATTGATGCTAAATAATTTGAGAAGCTAGCAGCATTGAACATGAACCTGTGTATATCACTATTAAGAGATGTAGAAGATGTCAATTTGCATTTGTAATTGGTTCTTTCTGAGGTGCTGTTTGATTGGTGAGATGGATAGGAATCGAAAGTGACACTTGGAATGAGACCAACGGGAATTGATGAATGAGGAATGAAATTATCGGAATCCCCATTTGGACCTATCTCAATTTTACGAACGTATGATTGTTCTCTTCGAATAGCATCCGGTTATCATTTTTTTTCCTGGTAAATAACGTGTATTAAACCGCAAAGCCAGTACGACCAAAGGCAAAGGCAAAGACACTACGAAACAAAAACAAGCAAAACCAAAGGAAAGCAAAAAAGGGACCCCAAAATGAAGCAAAGAAAGAACAAAGGCAAGTAGGGACTAAGTTGAGGCTAATCGTGATGATAATATTCTTAAGATCCATATAGGGACTAATTTTACATGTTGATTTCTAATGCCGAAATACAACAGAATCATAAGTCACAATTACAAACCTACTAGTGTTCAAAATATGATCAAATACATGAATTTTCCAAAATCTATGGTTATTCTGCTTATAAGTCAAAGCTAGTTAAAACACCAAAACATGCTACCTCCTCTGGCAGAACTCATATGCCCACCTAAAAATGTAACCTGAATAAAATGAAAACACTTTGTTAGCATAAAACAAAAACACAAAACTATGTACAACAAACTTGCAACAAACTAACAAGAGTAAAAGGAAAAAGAAAAGAGAGGAAGCGGAGCCATTCAGTTAACAAGAAATGTTCAAAAAAAGTATGATTTCTGGCCAGTTACTGTATATCTTTCTTATCATATTCTGTTTCCAACAATTACACGATAGTTTCTTTTTTTTTTGGACATGTTAAAAGTTCAAAATTTGTGATACTTGATAACACTTGACAGTCTTTACCCGCCCATCTGGATAGGCACAGATCATAACAGGCAACACTAACAATCTACCACAATTCAGATATTAGTTGAAACTGTATCCAGGAACCCAGAAAGAGAGATAAGAGTGGAGTCTCAGATTCAGACCAATAGTAGCATTCAAAGAGAAACCTCAACTTTCAGTAAAAGTCTAAACTGATTGATTTTATGATCAATCTTTACATTCCCATATAGCACTATAGCAGAGTAACATTCAAAATTCAGGTGGAAGCACTTTAAATGACAAATTATCATCTGGCTTTCCAATCCGCTATGTATGATGATGGAAAATTTACCTGTCAGTTGTAGAGATCACCTTTCCTCTGTAAAACAACCCACATGGTAAGTCTCGGCAAGATTTAAACTGGAGGATATATTTGATGTGGAGAACTGCCGGTAAGGACGATTAACTGGAGGCAACAATAAAGCTGATTGTCGGTCCATAGATAGCAGTCGTTCACACTTACTGTGCACAATAGAAAGACATTAGTAACTCCAAAACCACTAAAAAAATTCAAACTAAAGGAGATGGTTATACCTGCAAACTTTTGTAAATAGAGTTTGATAGCTGCATACCCAGAGCTATAATATACATATAGAAAGTTAGACATAATTGTGTAGATTCTGCCCCAGGCAAATTAGTTAATTCAGTGGAGTTAACATGCACATGATAGAGACTAACCAAAAGGGGATAAAGAGCTGTTTCAGCTTGAACTCCAAGAAAATACTGCAAGGCCAAACCAGCATGTTCCTGCAAAAATAATTGATGAGTATTCAAACCAAGGCTAAGTTGCATATGAAAAATCTTCAAACGGAAAGTAATGCTTATACCGTGATATGTTTGAACACATGATAAACTGAAAAACCTCTTGCATGAATGTAACTGCCTCCCTGTTCAAGAATGAAATGAGGAACATGAACATCAGGGCAATGCAAATTTTCTTTGAGATTAAAGGGGGGAAAAACTAGAATAAAGAAGGGAATATCCAAATGAAGTGTGGAGCAACAAAGTTGCACGTTATCTGAAATCTAGTGAAAATCTAAGGGCTTGTTAAAGGGCTTAGAGTAGAACAATACACTATCTAATGTAGCAACAAATTGGGCCTGTATTAAGGCTCTGATCAAGCAGCAAATTGAGCTCAGTATGTTGTAGTAATTTATGTAATTAGCAGTAGCATGGTTGCTCAATTAAATCAGGATTCATTAGCTGACTTCTTACACTTTCCTTTTGGACTATATCCCATAACAGCTATATAGTATAAAAGAAGAATAATACAACACATCAAGCTAATGTCTCTACTTTCAAAAATATGTCAGATAATAGCAGGAGATCCGGACTTTGAATACCTGCAACTGCAAAGTCTCCCAAATAAGTTGAATTTATATAATGGAATAAATGATGAAGAGACTAATGTAGGACAACACAAGCATGGGGCTGAGTATGGTTACGGAAGAACCTAGAATGATGGAAATTCTAAGACATAACGCTTTCGGAAACTAACAATGTTTTTAGCTACCGTAATCTACTAACCTCATGGAAATAGATAATATAGGGATTTTCCTTTAAAGAAGAAGCCATATTTCAAGGCATCAAAAACTCCTTGGGCAGACATATGAGAGACGAGGTCCTCAAAGAACTTAAGACTAGTATGTACCCTCCAATTCAAACAGACTCTTCACAGCTAAAACTTAATATTATCATAGACTAACTGTTCTTTTATCTGTTTATTCAGTTTGGTCTCTTAAATAGATACTTCTCAGTGGACCAAAATGGACTTAGTTAAAGAGCTAGGCCAATGGGCTTTGTCTCAGGCATCCAGGAGAGTACTGCAAAACATCACTTTTCACGGTAACCGATCCTCCAATTGATACTTAAGATTCAACGTCGACAGACTTTGACATGCCTATTTATCAATAACCAAACGCCATCCGGCAAGGAGTCGACTGTGATTTAGAGTGATCAGCTCAAAAATAACAATACAGCAATTCCATTGTCTATAACCTTGGAACACAATGGATTTATTACATTGAAGGCGCACTTAACAATTGTTGCACCCGTGTCAATCATGCTCTTTGGATTCCTTCTGCATAGTGAGAAAACAAGGAAAACCAGACAATGTTGCCCCTCATTGTTACCTCTTGTTCCTTTTTTCTTGTTCAGAGACAGTAGTTGCTACCTGATTTTGCCTCAGATACTGTAGGTGTAGTGTTCCCTTTTTTGGAACTCTTTTAGTTCATGCCTAGACAGTCCTTGTTAACATATATCTGTTCTCCAGCCCTGTTTTTTCTATGCAAACCAGCAAGTACTTTTTCCAAGGAGCTGCTTGTTGTAAACACCTAACCAATGGTCTTCTTATTGCTCTCGCAAACAATGAACAGAGTAGAAGATAGCGACAACGAAGCAGGAGAGGATATAACAAGATGTCAAATGCTCAACAATGCTAATTTTCATCTGTTTGAATCTGTATTTCCTCAAAAGAGAAAGCCATATTTCAGATGCTTTAGAGAGCATCTCCTTAGACAGACTCACAAAATGATTCGTAACACAAGAGGCCCTTGGTTAACTTAACAGACATTATACTTACCCTAAGACTCAACAAGAATCTGCAACTAATGGGCTGTAGTCGTGGGTCTTCAAAGCGGATATTTCTTTTCTAAACCAGCTGTAGATAGTGCATGAGAGACTCACATGTTTCTATTCTATCCAGCGGTAGCTACTGCATTAGAGACCCACATGTAAGGTTGGTTGGAGTATAAAATAAATGTTGGCTGACATCTAATAGATTAAACTTTTGAAAATAAGGATAAACCAATAAAAATTATTACATTAACAAGAAGCAGAAATTATGAGTTTTGTCTCATTTTGATCCTGACAGTCACTATCAATTCTAGACTTTCGTTAATTCCACCCCCCCCCCCCCCCCCCCCCCCCCCCCTTTTTGTACTGGATATGAAGATGTTAAGACCTATGGTTAGCCTACACACGTATGCGTGTCAAGTCATGCTCATATACATAGGATCTGGAACACTACTTAAGCACAAGACAACAACTGAAACAGATCAAACAATATGAAAAGTGAATCCTACGATTAAGGAATAATCTGCATGCAGGTAACGTAAATTACCTCTTCTGGAGAAAAGAAAGCTACTGCATCTGGGTCAATAGAACCAGCAGGATGCAATGATACTACAGCTCTGAAGACAGAAGGAAACAACAACTCGATGACAGCAACCTTATCTGTGGCAACATCAACCAATGAAGTTGATCGTAACTTGCTTGAACTATGAAAACTATGGTCCTTTACTGTCTCCAGTGGACTCTCATTTGCAGGCAGTGAAGAGGCTCTTTTTAACCAATCCAACCGTTCATAGGTGAAAATTTTCAAGTTAGGCACCTTCTTTTCCAAGCTCATTAAAATCTCTGACAGTGTTTTGCAATCTAGTAGTTCTTCTTGATTGTGTGTAGACGATGATGGTGAAACACACGGTTTCTTTGAAAGTGGTTCATCGCTCTGACCGTCCAATCCATCATCCAGGTGAGGAAAAAATCTTCTCTTCTGATCAGAGAAGGCCTTGAGCGCTAACCTAAACATTCACATCATTCAGTAAATGCCTTCTTAGTCCAATACTTCCATCCAATCAAAACAAAAAACAAAAACCGAATGAAGTTACTAGTCAGTTGGTATCTACGAACCAATATACCAGATGGCATATTATCATTGATAGCTTAATGCCAAGTAACACACTCTACTTACTAAAACCTCATTTTCTTCGGAAGGCTGAAAAATCATCAAAACCAATAACTATTTTCTCTTTTCAAGGACTAACTACAAGGAAGAAGATGAATTCTAAACTCACTAAAACAACACTCTCGGAACGAAAATTCATCATAATCTATAACAATTTCCTCTTCTCAGGAACTAGCTGTAAGACTATAAATCCGAACTGCTTTTGTATTTGACAATGTGCACAGGGAAGAAATTGAATTCTATCAGAAATGGGACCAACCTGGTCCTGTCCACCGCAGAAGCACCGGCCTGGCCGGCCAGCTGGCGTTTCCAAGCATAAGCGACGACAGCGCCGTCGGGACAAACCAAGGGCATGTGCAACCCCCACGAATTACTTCGCAACCGGAGAGCATCGTTCAGCACTCCAGACTCTTCCAGCTTCCTTCCTACCAAATTTTCAATCCTCACATTTTCAAACCCTAGCTCATCGGAACCCTAAGAGAGAGAAAAAGAAAAAGAGGTAAGGTACCTATGGAGCGGAGGTCCTGGAGGTGCAGGCGCATGGAGGCATCTTCATTGAGGAACAAGTGGAGCGGCTTCGTGCTCTGGTGAGGCTGCGCCGCCACGAACATCGCTTCCAAGAGGCGGTCCGCGCCGAGCCTGATGTCGGCGATGAGGCGGCCGGCTTGGCCGAGGCGGTCCATCGCCAAAGCCACCTGCTTCGGCGGCGCCTCCGCCGATGTGGACCCTACCGAAGGTGGCGGCTGAGTAGTCGTCGTCTGAGGCGGTGGCTGTTGTTGCATCGTCTGAACCGAGAGAGAGGTCGATCAAATCAAAGTCACTCTTTTGATTTGTCCATATAGAAAATTCATGGGCGACCCGGATGACCCGACCCGTATCTGGAACCCGGTGCCGCGTAAGTATATAGACTCTAATACCTTTTAACCACAGCCGTCAGAAGTCATGGACGGTGTTGATTTAAATAATCCGTAAACCTAAATTAAACTCAACTGGAGCAAGAAGAGCTCCTTCTCTCTTTTACGGTGTTCTTCTCCACAGCAATAGCAGAGCTTCACTTCCAGGTTTGAACTTTTTACTGTTTGGTTTTTTTTTTCTCATATTGATATGGGTTTGGCTATCTTCTCCTTCTTTTAAGTTGGGTTTTGTTAATGAGTTTCTGTGAACTAGTGCTGATACGGAATAGTGTCTTACTTTTTCTGGGAATTTGTGATGTTTTTTGAGGGATTGGATTGGTTTATTTGATGATTTTTTTATGGGTTTAATTTGATTCTGGGAGTTCTGGGTAGTAATATTTTTTTTTTAGTATAGAGGTTTTTGGCTAATTTATTGATTTTTTGTTGTGTGAGCTGTAGAGGAAAAATGGCACGCTCTAAGAATCCTTCAAAGAAGCAACAGAAGCGCGGCGGCATCGACTTCAATGTAATGAACACCGTTTGTTGATCCAAGTTTATAATGCACTGAAAGTTCAACATTAGAATCCTATGTTATTATGTTTGTTATGTGTTTTGTTTTATTTTTTTGCAGAAAATAAAGCGAAAGATTGGCAGAAAATTGCCACCAGCACAGAATGCTACAAATACTGAAATTAAATCAAAAGGTAATGACATATCCGTCTTTGGATTACATATAGAGCTATTGTTCGTTGAACTTAATCCAGAGGGAGTAAGGCTGAAATTTTGGCGGTTGTCTTGTCTACTTGAAAGTTTGATAGATATATATATATATATATATATATATATATCCATGTATCTGGGATGCGTATTAAATATGGGTGATTATGATCAGCAATTGTTCTCCCCGAGCAGAGTGTGGCATCAGAGAAGGCAGGATTAGCAGTAAACAAGAAAGGCTTGACATTGAAAGAACTTCTTCAACAGACATCTCATTACAACTCAAAAGTCCGTAAAGGTATTTATTTATTAGTTAAAGATTTCATTTGATGTAAAACATTAACGGTACATTGCAAAATATGCTCCTTCATTTGAAAAGTGCAAGAAGTAGACTTCAACAGTTGCTTGATAACTGTCACTTGGAATCAACAAGGGAATATCTACTGAATAAAGTAAGGTTAAGAAACCAACAGTGTTAATGTACAGTATAAGTTTCAATTGAGTTTTCTTTTCTTTTCGGCATCCTAAGAAAAAGGACTAATTGAATGCATATCATTAACACTGGTATATGTCTAATTCTGGTAGTTAAGGTTTTCTCTACTTTTGGGAGTCATTCTCTTTGCAGTCTTTGGATATAGATCATAGATATGAATCTATGACTGCAACCTCTTTCTTGGATCATTAAGGCATCTAGATTGGTGATCATATTATTATGCACATTCATTTGGTATTTAGTGTGCTGAATTTCAACAAGTTACTTTCGTTCCAATACTTATGTCTTTAGGAAGTATGCCTGCCACATGTTTCTTGTAGTGTATCCACTTGAGATTCTAACATTCTAATCTTTCTTTAGATGCATTGTTGGGTATCAAGGATTTATTCCTTAAGCATCCAGAAGAGCTGAGGTTGCATAAGTACGCCGTTATTGAAAAACTGCGTGAACGCATTGGTGATGATGATAGACTTGTTCGAGAAACGCTGTATCAACTTTTCAAGTTGGTGATTTTCCCTGGTTTTAAAGAGGTACTTTTATGGTTTTCTAGTTTCGCATAAAATGTATAAATGTGAACGAATGGTGCTTATATTTCATTGTTCCCAACTGCGAAACTTTTGGATGATTTGTTATGCTATTTTCTCTCAACCGTGTCAAAATATATCTTAATCAACTCATGATAAAGTTTTATCCAATTATTGCCATGTATGACATGTGGTTAGAATTCTACCTTAAAGATATATATATTTTTTTCTTATGAGGAATTGGTTTTTTTTTTTCTTATTGTTATGATTCTTCATACTGTGAACAACATCTGAGTAGCTCAAAACATATGCAGCTCCTTTCGTAGCACATATGGATGTCTTTTCATTTGTCATCATCACTTGATCGTTAGATTTGTGATTATTAACTTTTGGTGGTCATTGAATTTAGTGTGACACTTTTTGTTTCTTTTTTTCTTCAGGATAATCAAGAGCTTTTTGTTTCCTTGATGATGGCCTATATTTTTAACTCAATGACAAATTTAGCAATTGATGTTCGACTGATGGCTTTCAAATTTTTGGAGCTTGTTATCCAGTATCATCCACCTTCCTTTTTCTTGTATGCTGAAAAGGTATGTATGATTCTGCTGTGAAATGTTTAGCGTAATGCTTTTATTAGATATTTGTGATGTGTCATTTGGAAAAAAAAGCAACTTGATAATTACTGCTCGTGTTTTGGTTATTGACTGTAAAATGTTAAATGTGTTGTCGCTCTCATGCTTATATATTGTTCTCATAGGATGAAAATTTGGTATATTCTTACCTGTGACAAAGATTTTGTTTAGATCATCATGTATTGAAATAGCACAGTAAGCACACCATCTCCTGCTTTATTAACAGAAATAAACAGTGCAACTTTTGTGGTTCAATACTATATGTAAGGTGTTGCAGAATGAAGCCTTATTGTAAAGATATTCAGTTTTTTCAAGGTCCGGTGTTATGACGTCCGTTTCTAATTCCTGGTCATTTCTCCTTAGGTTTCATGTGCTCTTGTTTGCTCCATGAGATTAGGTCACTGGATTTTGATTATAGACGTAGGTAATTAGGTCTTCATTGAAGGTACAATTGGTGTCACATATTGAAATAATAATATTTGGCATTCCTTGAGTCTTTCTTCACATGATTTTTTTTTTTTTTTACCTCTATGTTTCTTTCTTTATTTTCCCTGTGTTTTTAGTCATTACAGTCTACATGCTTTAACTCTTATGATGGCTGCTATTCCATCTAAAGTTCGAGATTAACTGAAATAACTATTGTCACAATTCTCTTGTGCGATAACTATTGAAACTTTTTGGCTTTTTGCTTGCTTATTGACAGATTCTTCAAAACTTTGAGGATATTTTGCGAAAGAACCAGTTCTTTTTAGAGGACAAGAGCAAGCTGAAGACTGCTCTTTCTGGGTTGGAGCGATGCTTGTTAATGCTTCCATGTAACAAGAAAGAAGTTGGCTCATGTAAAAAGGTACTTTTTACCTCCCTCCAATTCTCTATGCTACTGATCTTTGGTCAATAAATAATACACGTGATCTTTTATGTGTTTGTAAGTTGTGTGTTTCATGTACCGTTTGTTGTCTTGTATGTTGGCATATCTTCATTCCATGTTATTTCTGAAATTACTGCTGCTATGCTTTGTTGTTACTTGGTACTTGTTAGTAGTATTGCTGATTTGCTATCCTCACCATCATTGATAGTCATCCTACAAAATTTTGTCCAATGAATTCTATATCTATTGATACTTTACTTTGTCGTATGTCTGCCTGTTATGAGAAGTGAGGAAGCGTTATGCTTGTAACAATGATTGCACCAATTGCTCCCTTGTATTTAGGACTTAAGTGAAGGAGTGTGGGCTGAGATTTTAAACATGGGATAGATTAAATTGGACCTGAGGCCCTTCCAATATAACTTGTTTAAAAATTATTAATTTGACTGTCATGACATTTAAATATACGTGCACCTGGATCATGCCCATAAATTATATGAGTCTTAATGTGTTACTTTTGAATGCTTTTGGTTTGTAACTAAGCCAAACATTTAAAAATGGTTTAATGAGATAGAAACTTTTTATTTGTAAAGGTAATACTTAATTGACCAGAAAAATAGGTTATTGCGTTATCTAAAATTGAAGGACCGGTAGGTACGCATCCAATTTTTTAGGTAAATCATTATCTAATCATATTTTCAAAAGGTGTTGATCTTGTTCAAGACATGATGCCATAATAAATGAGATTTTTGAAACAATAAATAAAATTGATTAAACATGCCAAAAACAAATTCGTATGACATATGGAAATACAAAGACACAGGTGAGAGTTCTGAAACTGTCTTTTATACTCACTATGTGTATGTCATGCTTTATAAATGCTGGTTTCATATCAGAGTTCTAAAGCTGGATGAACAATTTGCATTGGGAAAGGGTCTTTGAATTGTGCTTACAATTGTTTCCTTTGTTATGCAAATGGCTTTCTAGTAAAGTAATACCTGACTATTTACTTTGTAGAATGATGCTGGAGAAGGGATGCTGCATGGTTTTGAGCCTCATGTGCCTGCAGAATCTGCTGGTATGTCAAACTCTTGTGCCTTGTATATCTATAGTATTATTGATAATGTTGTGCCGATGATATCTTTCTCTAGTATATAAATCAATATGCACATAGAGCTGACATGCCAAATCTTTCAAATAAGAGTGCTTTATTTCTATGATCTTATTAGTCTCACAGTCTGCGACTCTGATTTCCTTAGTTTCTGATGCCTTGCATTGGGTACTGTTCTCACAAGATGAATAGCACAGTTCACTGTAACATTAATATCTATCAGCTTGTTGTTTAGTCCTTACATATTTTTAGTAAGTTCAATTTGTGGGCCAAGGCATTCAACAATCCAGTTCCCTTTTATTTCATTTGTGTTCTGTTTACCTTCTATTGGCCTATCATCCACTCTCTTTCTTTTTGTAGGGTTTTCTATCATCATCCCAAAACTAAAAGACTTGGTGCCAGTTCTAGTCAATTGTTTCCAAGATTTTATTCCTGCTGTACAGACTGGTTCTCATCTTGATGTGCAATCATATGATTGTATGTTGTCGATACTTCACAGTATAAAGCATGCAGTCCAATTCTTTGTTTATATGACTGATGAGGGTATGTCGGAATCACGACCTTCTCATGGGGAGCTTGATGTGGCTATGTTGGGTGGGACTATCTCCATAATGTTGATGAAGAAGTTACTTGTTCTGTTTCCCCTGAGCATGAGAAATCAACTTTCTGAGAAGGTAAACAATAAGTAATTTTTAAAACTCATCGTTTAACCCGCTGCTAAGAGTCTCTTGGTTTGTTGTGTCACTTTCTTTTGAATCTGTTGTATGACAAAGTGTTGACCTTCTTGTTTTTAATGGTGTTAAAATCTATAATATCCTCATTATATTCTCTGTGCTCAGCTATAAAGATTTTCCTAATTGTTATTTCTGCTATCTAATTCAAAATGGGTGTGTTGAGATATATTTAACTATAGAGCTGTATTTTATCATCCTCATTAACATCCGCCTTGAAAAAAATTAATACTGGTGGCATAGCACATTCTCTGTTTGACATATGTACATTTAAATTCATCTGAGTTATTTGTTGTATCTCTTGCAATTTCTGTTTCTATGTTTGATTCATGTTACTATTCAGTTCATGTTGAGATATTAGTCGAAGGTTGTAGCATGTATTCAGAAGTCTTGTATTATGCTGTGGGAGTATTATATTTGGCCAGCACTTTGGCAACTCTCCTTTCGTTGAAACCTAGTTATAGGAAGAATGTTATAGGATTTGTGTTTTAACATTCTTCTCTCTAGCTCATTTCCCTTCTCGTGAGGAATCTCTGTTTCTCTTTACTAGATATTTATTGATTGTTCTTTCTCTTTTGTGATTTAAATCAATTTTTTTTTCTATCTCTTATTGGCAGGATGATGTTAAATATTTTGTCCTAGACAGTGTGATGACAGAAATATATCTGCACTTAGGCAAATGGATCTGCCCTCCTGGTATTCTGTTGGAGAAATTTTTAGAATTTCTAGAGAATGCTCTGCTTGGAAAGGTTTGATCTTGCTCTGTAATATTTGATATTAATCATAAAGTTCCATGCTCTTGGGAAGTTAGGTCCTTTCATTATACAGATACTGATTATGTGTAATAATCAGGTAGTACTCTTGTTGCACTGATCCTTGTCTAATTTTCCTAACAAAAAGAACGTAATATGAACGCAGTGTTTGATATAGTAATGCGATTGGTAGATAGTTATTTTCAAGATCCAAGTTCAACATAAATTATTGTTGTACAATTTCGCTTCAATAGTTTGATTTAAAAAAGATGCCTAGAGTATAATTAGTTTATCTGGTAGACAGCAAGGTAAAACGAGTTCTCTTGCGGCACTGATTTGTTATTAAGTTATTCTATTGGTATAACTCTAAATGGCTCCTTTTTAATAACTGGGAATTTTTTTGCAGATCTGTAGTGACAGACTCTCTGGTAAAGCAATCCAGGAGAAGCATTTAATTTCGCTTCTTCCTTTTGTTCCGAAATTTGTCTCGCAAGTGCCAAATGACTGGAAGTCTCGTCTTCTTCAGGTGTCCTGTCTTCTCATTAGGCCATATTATGTCAAATGGATTCTTTTCTTCACAAGTTTGTTTGCTTCGATTGTGTTTTGATCTTAGATTCTGGTCTCACACAATTAGAGTTTCCTAAGTTGTACTTTAACTTGTTACAAGGATGAAAAGTTTGAAATGGTTTTAACGAATCGTCCTTGGTTGCAGGCTTTTACTAACGCATTCAAGGACTGCAATCCTGTGTCGTCTTTAAAATTGGCTTGTCTTTCCACAATGGAGGAGATGGTTGTTCCTGTAAGCTTTCTATACCATTTCCTTGAATTTCTTCAAGCTTGTTCTTAGTATATCAGATAGAATTTTAATGCACCAGAAAAAAAAAAATCAGAGTTGTATTCTCTTCTCTGCATCTCATTTTTCCTTTAAAATTGATTTTGATATTTCTTTTTCTTACAAACAATAGAGACAAGGCTTGCTGTACCTGGATCCCCGGGATCCCGAGATATTAAACTTTCAGATTGCCTGGATAAGAGAGCTTCCCGTGTTGCTAATCCTGCTGGGTGATAAAAACACGTCCCATTCCCAGGTGATTATTTAACCTTGTGAAAGAATAGCATTTAAGCGGTTTGAAACAAGAAATTGAATTTTGACAATGTTAACTGCTTTATCTTATTATCCCATTTTGTTTGCTTCATATATCTGTATGTCTTGACCTGATCCCAGTATCACCTTTATTATGCATCCCCGCCAAAAAAGTCCTGCTCTGAAATAAATGCTTTTGCAGGTTGTGTTACACCTTTTACTTCGCCTGGGACAGCGTGCTTTCATGAACTATTCCTTTGCTTTGGAATATGACAACATGCAATTCTCACTGCAAGGATTTTTCTGCATATATCAAGATGATGGTAAAGAAACCATTCAATTGACACACACAGAGCTTGCTTTTAATGATTAGTTATCCATTTGCTGACAATTAGCCTCTTATGGTACTTTTGTTCTTGTAGGAAATATAATATATGGTCCCTTTGTAAAGCTGCCCAGAGAATCTCAGGAGCTCTCTCTTTGTTGCCTTCGTTATATCTCTAATTTGGATTTGCATACGTTGAGGTCAATAGCTTATTGTTGCCTATGTAAGTTTTTCATTTTCCTCGGTTTTTTATTTATTTAAAGTTCGGTATTCCCATGCGTGGTACAAATTATTCTTGCTTGTCAGTAGCAGTAGCAGTCGGAGTAGCAGTAGTAGTAGTACCAAATATATTATTCACTGCATGGGATTTTTATTGGGTGGTAGAGCTATCCTTACAGCAAGAAGCAGGAAAAACCCTCTCCGCTTTAATATATGAGTTTGAAAGATAACTTTCTTTTTGAAAATCTAATGCAAAAGTAACACCATATTTGAAAATCTTGCTTCATCAATTTGGTGGATCTTTCATGGCAGATTGAGTATAATTTCCTTTCAATTGGAAACAGTGATGTGTCTTTCAAGTCTTGATGCTACTGTTAGTTTATCATGTATGATATTTGGCGAAAGTATAGTATGTAAAATACGGTCATGCATTGAAGTGTAATTGTCTTTTATGCTAAAACTATGGAGGAATTGTAGCTGTTCTCGTTTATGCTTTCTGGGAATATAGCAACACTGTTGAACTACAGAGGTACTTGCAATATTGGAATACTTTTTTGTAAATCATTCTTTCTCACCTATCCATCACAGGTCCAGAACTGGAACAGTTTGTAGTGATTCGAGTCATAGAGATCCTGCATTCAGCTTATAAATCTGGGCATATTCAAATTGCGGATCACAGTAGTTTCTTCATCACTTTGCTGTCTCGATTCAGAGTTCTCCCAGGTAACTCTAATAGGGGTTCTTCTTTCTCCTATTTCTGTTGTGCATATTTTTACTGCTTTCATCTCACTATTTTCAATTATCTATTAGCAATATGCTTATTTGTCTATGTACCAGGTAAATTGTATATGTAAGACAATGATAACCATTTAGAGTACTGCTTCAGAACAAGTATGTCATGCATGTGTTGCTCTAAGATTTGGAGAGGGAATTTTGAACTTGTTAATGTTATTTACCCTATCATTTATTATATGCCAGATGTATGGAAAAACTAGTTGGTTCTAAACCTGTACTGGCTTTATCTTTGCAGAAAATGTTAATGTTGTTAAAGGGAAAGATGTGAATATCTCAAATCAGGGGACTTTTAAATCAATCACCAGCATTGTTTGCTCATGCTTGTCACAGATGGGTGATAGTTCTCTTGTTTTTAAACTACTAGAAAAGATGGTACTAGATCAACTGGTGAGTTGGTTAAATTTTTTATCAATATCCTTGGTTTATTATTTCTCATTGTTGACTCTGGTTGACAGTTTGTTCAAAGATATGCTTTTCTTGTTGATCTGGTTTGTATTTATGCTTCAGTCGCAAACCCTTCCGCTGGACAATGTCTGTGCTATGCTTAGGATGCTTACTGCACTGGACTCTGAAGAGACAAGAATTTCTGAACAAGCTTTTGTAAGCTTAGTCGAAATCCTTCCGCGATATCTTATTGACATTGTGCATGTAAGTTTTCTTTTTTGTTAAATGTACACTCCCTGCTCATAGAAGAAACAAAATTTGCTCATTTGAAGTAAAACTTGGTTTGCGTCGCTTAAATGGTTGCAAATATTATTGATTCTCTTATATTTGCTTTCTCATCAAATGCTACATCTGCATCACACTTCCATGAAAGCAAGCATGCACACATAGATGACTTGTTACTTCGAAAAAGAATTTGTTAATGGTATCTTTCTTTTCTCTCCCTTGTTCAAGTTTCTTGCAGATTCAAGCTAGGGTAAATAATTGAATTTAGTTTCATTATCATATCATTTGTTTCTTTATTGTGATAAGAAACAAGATGCTCTTGATAAAATGAAATTGTACAACACAGAACCAGATGTCCACCAGTGGGAGAAAAATTGTCCTAACCACCCAGAAAACAGAATCAAGGATTTATGTTGTAGGTTCTAAAAAGATATCAAGACAAACCATATATAAACCACAGCAATCTCATCTGAAAAGACAGCAGGAACTGAATTCTCACTAAACTAGGACAACAGTGAAACCCAAAGAGAAGCGCTGAAGGAAACTTAAGATGACATGCATAACTGTTATTAAATTGTTGTCGATTTGGTGATATATATTTTTATCGCACCATGTGGTGCTGACTTATTTCTTTATGTTTTTGTATGTGACATACTACATGTTGTGCCAGCATGCATACTTCTACTCTCTATATAACATTAGGTCCTTTGCCTTGTTGTGGTCATAATTCTTTCAATTTTTACCTTCTGATGCAGTGCATTGCTGATGATGATGAGAAGGCCTCTGGTTCCAGATTTTTTAGTGCATGTTTTTATTATCTTGTTCCTTGCTTTTTCTTATTTGTTAAAAGTCACAAACTTCTGGGTATCGTGTTGAAGATGTTGGGGTCATGGATAAACGAAAGTTCATCAATTTTACCTTGTGATCATACCCACTATGAAACAGACATTTCAAGCAGGGTAGAAGTGATTGTGTCGGTTCTTCTGTTGTTGCATAACGATGAAAAAATTGGGCAAATCATGTCTTCGGTCAAGGCAGAGATTGACTGTATTTTGCAAAGCATCATCTCTATACAGGTATTGAGTTTCCACCCTTGACATAACCTACATGCTTGAATAATCTTATTTAAATGTGATGTGCTCAAATTTATGTATATGTTGGACACAATGATGATGGGACCCAATTCCGAATTGTTGTCTTGATATCTTAAATATCTGTTTGTGCAGTCCTCGGAGGAAATCAGCATGACCCTCCAAGAAAAGCACAAAGTGAAATGTGCACATGATAGACTAAAGAACGCCACTAGTGCACAGTCAGTCTAGAAGGATGTCCCTCTAACCCCAAGTACCAGCCTGTGAGTCTTCTATTTGATGACTGCCTTCAATTTTCACATGCTTGTTGAAAGTCATTTTGTTTAATTAATTCATTTTGGGATTCAATGATTAGGAAATTGGAAGAGAACAGCTGGTAAATGTCCTCCTGGGTGTAGTTGGAGAGTGGTTTTGGTTTTTCCAATCTGCGTCAATGATTCAGCTTAGCTAAGTTGAAGGTACTGAATGGGTGCATGTCACCATGATGCACTTGTCTTTCACACAACTGGGAGAACAGCATACACCTAGCATATTTTGGGGGTCCCAGAGTATAAGGCTAAACTCTGTACAGTTATGGTGGGTGTCAAATTTTGTAGTAGGAATAGCTTGAATCAGACTAATACCTCTCCAAAATCTCTCCGTTGGAGCTTTTGAACATTTTGTATCAGTTTAATTTAGCTCTAATTTGATTCCAAAGGTAACAAAATAAATTTATCAGAAATACCAATATATCAGTAGATATCAGTATTACCGACTAGTATCCTGGTCTAGTATTTATGCGTTTCTCTTCAACGAAGTAGTGGCGGAGGTCCCAATCAAAAGCAACTAACTTAGTTTAACTCCATGTTTCGCTCCATCCCTCCCCATACGATGCGGTAGTGATGCTTCTAGAGCTGTTTCATTTAATCATTTGATGTGGTAAATTCTTGGTTTGCATAGGCAGACTCCTCCACCTTTAACATTATAGTCTTTTTCGTATGAAAACAAAACAAAACAAAAACGGCACTCGTGCCCGAATCAATGACCCGACCCGATAAAGCCGAATCCGAGTAAGGTTAGGCGGGAAAATTGATTTAACTGTCTGCCCAAAACTTTTGGGCGCCACAAATAAAAAGCGTGTAACCCAAAATTCCAAATTCCAGAATTCAACAAAATCACCTTCCTCTCGTTTCATTGATCCGATGCAATCGAAAATCAGTACCTTCTTCAAACCCTCTTCTTCTTCTTCTTCTGTTTTACCCAAACCAGCAGACCCACCTGCCATTCTCCACGAAGACGACGAATTGAGCATCTGGGAAAAGAAGCAACACCAACAGTTGTCCACCTACAACCGAAGAGCTCCAAACCCACAAAGGTATTTGCGAAACCCACTTCTACTTTCACCTTAATTCATTATTTATCTACTTGGGTATTGGGTTTAATGTGGTTTTTACCCTTTTTGTTATTTTTTCCCTTTCAATCTTCTCTTTTGTGTGTTGAAGGAGTGGGAGTGACTGCAGTTGGGATAACCAATTGGCAAAGACACCCATTTCAGATTTCGAATCTCCGAAGCCAGAATCGATGGCATTGGGAAAGACAGCGACCAAGAACAAGAAGAGAAGCTATGCTCAGTACCATTTAGACTTGGGTCAGTCTGATTTTCTTCTGCACACTTGTGCCATTTGCGGGGTCATGTATGTCACTGGAGATCAAGAGGATGAGAAGGCTCACAAGGGATTTCACAATGACCACACCCGCGGAGTACAATTCAAGGTGCAAATGCTCTATGTTGTGTGTGTTACGACAGCTTTTTCAAGGTTCATTTTGGGTGCTTGTTTTCTCAGATTTGATGATTCAGTTTTGCAGGGGTGGTGCAATGAGAGGGTTGTTCATGAGCCTAAAGTTGGAGGTGGTCGGATTCTTTTGGTGTTGGACAGTGATCCTCCTGCTCAGAGGAACAAGGTTCACATTGTTTTAGTTGATCTAATGAGTAGGAAGATATAGGAACTATTAGTATCTTAGATAAGTCGGATAGTACAAAGGAAGTTCAGCGATTAGCTTAATAGGACTATTATTTTATTGTGGCAGGTTGAGAAGGTTGTGACAATGATGGAGACTGAGCTTGGCAGTGGCTGGATTCTGCCCAAGTTGTTTAAGGTGACTGTGAATAGTTAATTGGTCTGTTAGAAACATGCTATATGAGTTTTTGTTACCCCAAATGGCATTGAGTTCTTGAAGTACTATTAATTTCTGCATTAGTTGTTGAAATTTGAACGTATACAATAATTTTTCTTGAATGTTTACAAAACCAGTGGTGACCTATTCTACAGCAATGCTAATCGCTGTAGTTCGTATATACTTTAGCTATCCTCAGCCAGGTCATTTGAGCTATGGTTTCTATTTATTTATTTATTTTGGCATATTATGCATTTATATTGTAGCAATATATAGTTGGTAAACCATCTTTTTTGACAAGTTTAGTAGAATGGGCATGGTTTTGTATCTGTTTTTCTCTGTATGACATGATTTAGTATTGTAGTAGATATCTTCTCCATCACAACTTTATCGCTCACCTTTTGTTTGCAGGTGTATCTGTTTGTTTTGTCCGCAAGAATTGTAGGCTGTCTGGTTGCTGAACCTATAACAAAAGCACACAAAGTCCTATCGTCTGCAGTTGATGGAAGTTCAAATTCTGCTAGTGCAACAACAAATAAAACAAAGTTATCTTCTCTCCAGTTTGGGGAAATCAAATTTCAGAGGGAAGTCATTAGAAAAGCCCCTTCTGCTCGTGAACCATTGAATGAGTACTTCACGGGTGCTATCATTTGTGAAAAGGAAGCAGTACCCGCTGTCTGCGGCATTAGGGCCATTTGGGTCACTCCAGCTAACAGAAGAAAGCACATAGCCACCCAGTTACTGGATGCCCTGAGGTAACTTAAACACTGAAGTTCTTGATCTTAATTCTCACTTGTGTTCTTTTGGGGATGGAGTTCTTTTTATTTTTATTTTTATTTTAGGATTCCCATCAATTGTATGATATCTCAAACTGAATAACGTCCTTGGGAACTAGGATATATTATGTTTTTCTCTTCTGCAATACT
Organism: Fragaria x ananassa; assembly: GCA_034370585.1. NCBI lineage: Eukaryota > Viridiplantae > Streptophyta > Magnoliopsida > Rosales > Rosaceae > Fragaria > Fragaria x ananassa. The sequence goes on along the minus strand of CP139753.1, from coordinate 12,628,633 downwards.
GGTGGTATATGTGTCTATCTCTGCCGTTTACTACAGTACGCTAAAAGATTGGTTTACTCTCTTAATGCATGTTTCATTAGCATTTGGTTAGTCTCTTAATTCTTTTTCCATCACAGGAAAAATTTCTGCATGGGATTTGTCCTTGAGCACTCTCAGTTGGCATTCTCTCAACTAACATCGGCCGGAAACGCACTGGTATCAAATTATATTGGTGGTGGAAATTTATTGGTGTACAACACAAACAATGTGGCCTCATAAAACACAGAAATGGTTGTAGTGGTTGTGCAGTCTGAGCTGAACTTATTTATTTTCTTTTCTGGGGAAGATCTACCCAGTCAAGATCCTACTAAATATTGTAACAAAAACATTTTAGACACATTTGTTAAGTGAAAAATGTTGAATGAAAAACGTGCTTCAATACACATTTGCTGCTCACTTACTGCTTACATGCTTATGTTATTGATGAATGACGATGAATTTGTTTGGGGAACAGCCCAAATGGTTCTTTCTTCATTATGTTGAGACTCTTGTCTTGTCTACTTGGTTACAATGTAACCTCATTAATCACCCTAATTTTGATGTGCTCAACAAAGTGCGAAAACTCGATATATTCCACCAAAAATCAAGATAATTTTTTTATTTATTTATCAACGGCTTGATCAATATTTGTCCTCGGTGTCGGTGTTTCTGCTGTGTAAGATGTCAATCATATTTTCCACTCTTGTACTATATCTAACAATGTGTGGAATTCGCAGGCACTCTTCCTAAGCCTACCTCTTTTTCTAGTTTTAATGATTACCTGAAGAATATTTATCGGCAGATTTGTAAAGCTCGAAACAACCATATTTTTCGATCTGTCGACTGCTCTTCTGCTACTGTAGTCCATGTATCAGTCAAATATAACGAGGTTTGGAGAATGAATTTTCTGATATATAATTCATCTCACAGAAGAGGCTATATATAGAGATACTACATGTAAAAACCCTACGTACTATGTAATACATGTACTACACATATAGAATAGGAAAACAATAACAAAATAATTTACATTCCTAAACTGACTTCATGACTCACGCTAACACTCCCTCTCAAGTTGGCGCATATACATCAACCATGCCCAATTTGCTAAGTGAGTCATAAAAGACCTTCTTAGAAAATCTTTTTGTGAGTATATATGCAAGTTGCTCTTCTGTAGAGACAAAAGGAAAGCTAATGATTTTAGCATCTAACTTCTCCTTTATAAAGTGACTGTCAACTTCCACATGCTTAGTACGATCATGTTGTACATGATTCTGTGAGATATCGATAGCTGCCTTGTTGTCACAATACAGCTGCATAGCACACTTGGGTTTAACACCCAAATCTCGTAACACATTCCTCAGCCACAACAACTCGCACACTCCATGAGTCATACCTCTATATTTTGCTTCAGCACTAGACCGAGCCACAACATTTTGCTTTTTACTCTTCCAAGTAACAAGATTACCTCCCACAAAGGTAAAGTATCCTGATGTAGACCTTTGGTCTGTAATATTTCCAGCCCAGTCTGCATCTGTAAAACCGCATACCTCAAGAATATTGTTGTGCCTAGAAAACATTACTCCTCTTCCTGGAGCGGACTTCAAGTACCTCAAAATCCTTACAACAGCATCCATGTGATCTACACTAGGATTATGCATGAACTGGCTCATCACACTTACTGCGTATGCAACATCAGGTCTGGTGTGTGCTAAATAAATCAGACGTCCAACTAACCTCTGATATCGAGGCTTGTTGGTAGGTACCTGATCAGGATACTTTGCTAATCGGTGATTCTGCTCAATAGGAGTATCAATTGGAGTACAATCCAACATATCTGTCTCTGTTAATAGATCAAGTATATACTTCCTCTAACACAGATAGATGCCTTCACTCCCCCTGGCGACCTCAATGCCCAAGAAGTACTTGAGTGTACCTAGGTCCTTCATCTCAAACTATGTGGCTAGCTGTTTTTGCAATCTATCCATCTCAACAGTATCACTACCAGTAACAACCATATCATCAACATATATGATAAGAGCTGTTACCTTCCCTTGTTGATGTCTGAGAAACGATGTGTGGTCTGGGTTACTCTGCTTATAACCAATCTTCCTCATGAACTGTGAAAAACTTCTAAACCAAGCACGAGGTGGTTGTTTAAGACCATACAAATATTTTCTCAATCTGCACACAAAGTTACCTGAAGGAGCAGTTTTATATCCAGGTGGAAGATCCATATACACTTCCTCTATAAGTTCTCCATGAATAAATGCATTCTTGACATCAAACTGTTTAAGAGGCCAGTTTAAGTTAGCAGCAAGAGAGAGCAATACCCGAATAGTGTTCATATTTGCAACTGGTGCAAATGTCTCATCATAGTCAATGCCATATGTCTGGGTGAATCTATTTGCTACCAGACGTGCTTTATATCGACTCACTGACCCATCTGGATTATGCTTCACTGTAAACACCCAGCGACATCCCACAGCCTTCTTTCCATGTGGTGGAGATACAATTTCCCAAGTATTGTTCTTCTGTAATGCTTCCATCTCCTCATCCATTGCTTTCCTCCATTTTGGATCTCCCAATGCATCTTGCACTTTGTTGATACAGCAGATATTTGATTCACAAATGATTCATATGACTTAGACAATCTCTTGGTAGACATAAAATTTGCCACATGATACTTAGCTTTGGCTTGAAGGGTAGGTTCATACTTTTTTACTGTTTTACTTCGAGTAGACCTATTTGGTAACACATATTGTCTACTATTAGCATCACTAGTATCAACCCCAATAGAATTACTAACCTCAGATGGAAGATCTTCTGTACCAGGGAGACATGAGTCAGGGGTATTAGAAACATCAGGCAAGGAAGGAGAGGCAGTAACGCTTTCAGCGTCTGACTCTTGAATCTCTAGAGAAATCTCTGGAGCAATTATACCAGAATCATCTGGTGGTGCCTGTTTGTCATCTTCTTGTCCCTGAACCTTTGATGTATCGGTAACCTCAACTGAATGACCTGTCTCCCCCTCTCCATGATACATCTCTTCAAAATATAAGTGCTCCCCCTGAAGAGCAGTATCAGAAGAGGTGTAATAGCTCATATCCTCAAAAAAAGTAACATCCATAGTGACATAATATTTCCTAGTAGGTGGATGATAGCACTTGTACCCTTTCTGATGGCCCCCATAGACAACAAACACACACTTAATCGCCCGGGCATCCAATTTACTTGACCTTTGACTCTTTGGGATATGAACAAATGCAACACAACCAAAAACACGAGTTGGGAGATTATAAAAGGAATATAAATAGACATAAGAAGCTAGTACCTCAAATTGTACTTTTCCCTGAAGAACAGTAGAAGGAAGACGATTAATGAGATGGGTAGATGCGGAGATAGCATCACCCCATAGATTCTTGGGACAATGGGCACTAAAGAGAATACAACGAGCCATATCAAGTAAATGACGATTTTTCCTTTTGGATACCCCATTCTATTCAGGTGTGTAAGGACATGTTTTCTGGTGGATAATCTCATGTGTTTGTAAGAAAGACTGAAAGACACGATTGACATATTCCTTCCCATTATCAGAGCGAAGAATTCTAACTTTGGCATTGTACTGTGTTTGGACTTCAGAGGCTTGAAAAGCTGGAAAAACCTCATCCTTAGTTTTAAGAAGAACAACCCAAGTAAGACGTGTACAATCATCAATAAATGACACATAGTATCGCATACCAGACACAATGGATTCATTTGAAGGTCCCCAAACATCAGAATGAATTAATTCAAAAAGAATGACATTTTTATTAGAAATACGAGATGAATAAGTTGAGTGATGACTCTTGCCCAAAACACATGTTTCACAATGTAAGACTAACTCATCCACACCAATAAACAAAGAAGACATGGATTTTTTCATAACACTAAAAGATGGATGCCCTAAGTGACGGTGCCATAACCAAACTTCACTTAGCTTGTCAGAATTGGACATTAAAGCCGTCCGGGATTGTGCTCTTGGTTTCTCCCCTACGTACGTCTGATCCAGATGAAACAACCTGTCCCTCAGATACCCCCGACCTAGTAACTCCCCAGTGAGAAGATCCTGAAAAATCACATACATAGGAAAAAAGGTCACAGAACATTTGGATTCAACATTCAACTGTGGGACATATATCAAATGATGGGATAAAGCAGGTACATATAGCACATTTTTTAGCACTATTGTGGGAGTGATACGAACTGACCCCTTTCCTAACACAGGGAAGGCCTCACCGTTAGCATTAGTAACATAAGGTACGGGTAGAGATGATAATTCAGTAAAATAAGATTTGTCATAAGTCATATGATCGGAAGCACCTGAATCAATAATCCATGTATCACTACCAACAAAGTTAGAAATATTTAAGGCCATACCTATCTTGCCACGACCAGCGACATATGCTGAGGGTGTGACACCTCCTGCTGTATGATGATCACATCCGACCACACCATAGATGTCTGGTTCCTGGACCAATTGGATAGTTGCTTTCGCCTTGGGACGATATGTAGGCCTTTTAGGCCTAAGATGCGGGTACAACTTCTAACAAGATTCACGAGCATGGTCACCATCGCAATAAGAGAAAGGAAAACGAGGTTGATTCCCAAAGCCTGGTGGTGGTCCTTGCTTGTGGAGTGGAACAGAACTTGATTGATGAAGAAGTGGTGCTGGTGCTCTTGCCTGAATAGTGAGACTGGAGACTTCAAGTTGTGCTTGAGTAAGACTGTCCTGCTGAGACTCATCCTTACTGATATATGTGAAAGTTGTAGTCAAGTTAGGAGGTTTTGTCATTCTGAGCAGCTCGCCTTTGACACTGTTATGTTTTGCATCAAGGCCTCTCAGGAAGTGATGAACTCGCTCAAGCTCCTTTTCCTTCAGGTACCAAACAAGATCCTTCTGATTATTGATCTTGCAAGGACGCTTCACATCAATTTCAGCCCAAATGTTCTTTAGCTTGGTGAAATACTGCGCCACTGGCTGCCCATTCTGTTGCATTGCTACAGCAGTACACATCAACTCATGAACCTGTATGAAATCAGATTCATTAGTATATAAAACTTCCAATGTCTTCCAAATTGCCTGCGCAGTATCACATTGCTCCACCAGGTCAACTATTTCCTCATTCATGGCCTTGTACAAGACTGACATCACAAGACCATCATCATCTTCCCACTTAGTGTAAGCAGCAACATTACTTGCACTAGGGACCTCAATCACCCTAGTTACATGTCCCATCTTGTGCATCCCTCGGAGATGAGCCGTCATGATTTTCTTCCATTGAGTTTGGCTCCCCCAAAGGAACCACTTTCGGAATTCTTGACAGATACTTCAAGTGTCTGAACATCATTCACCTTAGAACTCTCTGTTCCAGATCCTATTGCAAGACAAATATCAAATCAGTTTGGAAATCAATGAAGGACTGATGAATAAACCTGCTTCTGGTGAATAGCAACTGAACCGGGTAGGGTGGAGCATGTGGGTAGCTGAATCGGGTCAGGTCGAGCACGCGGGTCGTTGAACCAGGTCGAGAAAAACGATTCGGATCGAACTGAAGGAGAACAGCACGCGGGTCACTGAACCGGGTCGAGTTCGGATCGAACGGAAGGAGAACTGTCAGAGTTTTCGACGTCTAGGACGACAGCTTCTGGGCAGAGACCATGTCGAGCTGAACTTTTAGACGGCAACATCAAGCCCTTGGCACGTCAAGGTTGGCTGGAACTCACGGCAAGGATCGGGTCAAGCTTGACCTGGGCTTGTCACGGCGGCATCGTCGACTTGGTCTGGGCAAGGTAGCACTGGACGTGAGCTTGTCACGGCGGCAACGTCGACTTGGTCTGGGCACGGCAGCAGCGGATCCAGGTCTGGGTTCAACCCGTGACAGAAAAATACCCGAACGGAAAAACGTCATCCGAAAAATAAAAATAAAAAAATCGTTGGGAAAACGTCAACGAAATCAAGGTTGGCTGGAACTCACGGCAAGGATCGGGTCAAGCTTGACCTGGGCTTGTCACGGCAACATCGTCGACTTGGTCTGGGCACGGCAGCACTGGACGTGAGCTTGTCACGGCGGCAGTGTCGACTTGGTCTGGGCACGGCAGCAGCGGATCCAGGTCTGGGTTCAACCCATGACAGAAAAATACCCGAACGGAAAAACGTCATCCGGAAAATAAAAATAAAAAAATCGTTGGGAAAACGTCAACGAAATTGCAGCGGAAAAACAAAGAGACAAAGTCCTTTCAGATCTTTGCTCTGATACCAAGTCAAATATAACGAGGTTTGGAGAATGAATTTTCTGATATATAATTTATCTCATAAAAGAGGCTATATATAGAGATACTACATGTACAAACTCTACGTACTATGTACTACACATATAGAATAGGAAATCAATAACAAAATAATTTACATTCCTAAACTGACTTCATGACTCACGCTAACACTCCCTCTCAAGTTGAAGCATATACATCAACCATGCCCAACTGTATCTTCCTCTATTGGTGCTGCCTACAGAGTCCGTAACCCTACTGCTAGAAGCTCAAGAAACATTCCTGACTTGATCAGCTGGCATCCCCCCTCTCTTATGCCAAGCTTAATGTTGATGGTTTAGTCTCCGCTGCTAATTGTGCTGCCTCAGGCTCTGTCATTATGGACCATAATGGTTCCCACGGTTGGTTCCCATCTTGTGGATGGTTCCAGAAGTCTCCGCAATGCCTATGTTCATGTTGCCAAGTGTTTTACTTTTGAAGGACGGTATTCGAGCTGCTCTATGGTTCGAGCAACTTAATTTACCTATCGTTGGAAGGGGATTCTGCTCTTGTGATCAACTGCATTTTGGGAAAGTGTGACTGTGAACCCCTTAGCGTCTAAAATCCCCGATCAGAGGCATTATCCAAACTCCAGCTCGTAGTGAAGTTCATTTCCCGGCCGATGCTATTACTTCTTGTGGTCATATATAGCCTCTCCATGCCTAAGATTTGGCTCAACTTGCTGCCTTCTTCTTGTTTTCCAACTTGTCATTTAGATAATAGTTTAGGTCGCACATGAGGCGCTTCCTTCTAATTTCCTTTCTTTCCTAAATAAAACCAAGCTGATTAAAAAATAGCGCAATTTCTTCTCACTTTTTATTGGAATCGAAAAAAAGATGGAGGACATAGAATAACTCAAATGCTATATATAAATAATTTTTGAGAAAAGTACATAATAAAACATGACCAAATTTAAAAACACAAAAACTCTACTTTCAACATTTTATGTAAAAATTAATTAGGACATAAGCTCATGTCCAAACTAATGGTACTGGATCTAATCTAAACTTTCATAGCCAAAATAACTAAAATACTCATTTTTTTCAAACAAATTTACTTAAAATGACACGACTGTCATGTCCCGACCCATAATTTTTACCTTTATTACTGGTATAGTGGTAATAAGAATTTTACCGTGATCGTCATTAAGTGTAAAATATAATTGATCCCCAGAGAGGAGTAGGGGACGATTATTTTGTGGGATTATTCTAAGGAAGAAATTTTGACGACGGTAAAAAATGGTAATTTTTGCTAGTAAAAGGTCATTTTATTAGGGTATTATTTTTTGGGGTGTTGAATTTTGGATTGGGTTTAAAGAGGAGTTGTGGACCGGGCTTTGTCAAAGCCCAGTTTCAGTTTTCTTTTTCTCTCTCTTTTCCTCCCGGTTTCTCCTCTCCCCGAGCCCGTTTCTGTCGCGTTCTTCCCGGCCGCCGTCCAGTCGGCCCAGCCCACCGCATCGGTCCCGTTTGGTCGGTCTCCAAGCCAGCAATAGTTCTAGACCGGTGACAGCCTCCCTAGCGCCGCCGTGAAGGATGAATCCCGAAAGCCCTGACTGCCGAAATCGTTTTTTCACCGGAACTCCTTCCTCCGGCCGCCATAGCCGGCGAGCCTTGGCTCAAAAGGAAGTCCTCCTCCCGTGCTTCAATCTCTCCAAAGGGCTCGCTCCATCTTGAGCTAGGTAAGGATAAATCGGAATTTGAAATTTTAGGGCTTATTGTGTGTTTGTGTTCGATTGGCTTGGTTAGACTTAGAATTGAAGTTTGTGGTAGTTAGGAATGTTGTAGAGGAGGTTGAGAGAAAGATGCTGCCAAATTTTGGTGACCATCGGAGGTCGCCGGAGTTGGTCGCTGGCCGCCGCCGCCAAGAAAATGTTTTTGGTAGAGAAAAATGTGAGGAGTTTAATGGAATAAGTTTTAGAATTTTTGGAGGAGTTTTGGATAGGTTTGAGAATTGTTGAAGTTTGGTATTTTTAGCGGATTATTAATTTATAATCCGGTCATTGGATTTTATTTGATGGAAGGTGATTTTGAGGATGTCGGTAAAAATTTTTGGAATTTTGAGGTTGGCAGTGGAATTAAGATTTTGGAGCGTTAGGCTTGGTTGAGCGCGAAACATATTTAATTATGCATGTTTTGCTTTAAGCGTCGGTGTTTTATTTAAGGTTTTATTTATATGGAACATGACATGAGTAGGCTTGAGCGGAAGAGACCTCCGACCGACATCAGGCTTAGGCCTAACCTGTGAGTGGACCTTTGTTTTTAAATATTGTATTCGAAATGCTTTATCATTTGAATGATTTTCTGTTGTTGGATATTTCCCGAAATTAAGAATTTCGGTGATTATACTCGAGGCACAATTCCGAGAATAGTATGTATATGATTAAATGCTAGCTAGCTATACGTGATTTCCCCCATACGCGAGGCACAATTCCGGTATGGGTGACATGAGCGTTAGACGCGAGTGTCGTAGCCCTGTGCGACTTTCTAATTTTGCATTTATTTATTCAAAGATTTCGTACAAGGAGTAAGCACGTATATATTACCACTCGGCCGCTTTTCCCCATATGCGAGGTACAATTCCGGTGTGGAGTGATGTGAGCGTTAGACGCAAGCATAGTAGCTTCGTATGATATCTACTTTATTCAAGTTGTTCATAGATATCGTACAAAGGGTCAGACGAGTGTGCATACATACTATATATATATAATATCCAGGCCTGAGAGGCAATGTCTTAAAGTTTGAGAGTCTAGCCAGGTTGGACCCCAGTTCAGAATCTTTCCAGTGGAGCTTTTGTTTTTGCCGCTGATGAAAGCATTTCTTTTGGGGAAATATTTATTTGTTGTCGGAAGCATTTCGTCCACTCACTCTGACGTGTTAAATATTTTCCATTGGGCTCTTCGTTTTAAAAAAAAAAGCCCAGTCTGCAGAGTTCACGTGAGGTCTAGCAGGAGACGCTGAGGCATAATGACCCATCTATCAGCTACATTTCGCCAGTAGGTTACCTGTTTAATCTACTAGGGGTTTGTTAGCTTTCGCTGTATTTTATTTTATTTTATTTTTAGTAGCTCTGAATACTTGTGGAATTCTTCGGTGTAATTTGTATTCTGGCTACTTTTGGATTGTAGCTGAAGATTTATTTTGGAATAAAAATGTGGTTCTTAAATTTTTAAGTTAGGGTTGTCCATTTTCGAGGGAGGTTTGCCGAGTCTTCGGTAAATTTTCCTTGGAGGTGGTCCCCGCAGGACTCATCTCGGGTTTCGGGGTGAAATTCGGGGCGGGTCTTGACAACGATAGTAACACGTTTCTTGTCGATACGAGTCTTTCGTTGATACGACAATAGCACCTTCCTACACAGCACTAGCACCTTCTTACACAGCAGTAGCACGTCTCTCGTCGACACGGTAGTAACATCTTCCTATACAGCAGTAACACGTCTCCGGTCGACACGGCAGTAGCACGTCTCATGTCGACACGGCAGTAGCACGTCTCATGTCGACACGGCAGTAGTACGTCTCCGGTCGACACAACAATAACACGTCTCCGGTCGACACGGCAGTAGCACGTCTCATGTCGACACGGTAGTAACACGTCTCTGGTGGACACGACAGTAGCACGTCTCTTGTCGACATGGCAGTAGCACGTTTCTCGTTGATACGGTATTAACACCTTCCTACACGATAGTAGCACGTCTCCGGTTGACACGGTAGTAGCACGTCTCTCGTCGAAATGACAGTAGCACGTATTCGGTCAATATGGTAGTAGCACGTCTCTTGTCGACATGGCAGTAGCACGTCTGCAATCGACACGACAGTAGAACGTCTGCGGTTGACACGGTAGTAGCACGTCTCATGTCGACATAGCAGTAACACGTCTCCTGTCGACACGGCAGTAACACGTCTCCTGTCGACACGTCAGTAACATGTTTCTCGTCGACACGGCAATAACATATCCATAGTAGAAGTAGAATATGTAGTGAAGGGTAGTTTGGTAAAATATGTAGTGACAAATAACATATGATAGATGACATATGGAAACGGTAGTAGCACGTCTCATGTCGACATAGCAGTAACACGTCTCCTGTCGACACGGCAGTAACATGTCTCTCGTCGACACGGCAATAACATGTCCATAGTAGAAGTAGAATATGTAGTGAAGGGTAGTTTGGTAAAATATGTAGTGACAAATGACAGATGACAGATGACATATGGACATTAGTTTGTCCTAATTTGTTAATTTTTGTCCTTAAATGTATAAGAAAATGTGTAAATGATGTATTTGTAAACTGAAATTTGATCAGTAACTAACATGTAGTTTACTATAATTTTTTCATGACTCTCATAATTGCAATCTCACTTATTAGGGGGGGGGGATAATGTCACTAGATCCTAAATGAAGTGGGCAAGTAGAAGACATACTTCTTATTATTGTTACAAAAACAAAAAACAAAAAACCTCAAAATTTATGAGATATATATATATATACAGTTCGGATCGGAGGCGGACGTCCGAACGCTGACGTCCCTTCGTTCTCCACCGTCCGGCGCCGACGACAGAGGCGTCCTCCATCATTTTCTCTCCCTGGTGAGTCTGCTAAATTCTAGTTTTCCTGCAAGATCGATTTTACCTGAAGTTTTGGGTGGAGGTTGCTGCCCAAACCTTCAAATTGATCTCATTGGGAAAAGAAGTGATCGAGAACGTTGTTGGTGTCCGCTCGAGTAGAGACGCACCGTCGTCGGAGCCGTCCGGTGAAAAACGGAGGGACGTCCGCACTTAAAGGCTGTGCGGACGTTCTCTTTGGAACGACTACATATATGTATATATGTATAGAAAGGAAAATAAAAGAAACAAAAAGAACAAGTAAAAGAGAAGTCAATAGGGAATGAAATATCATATGAGACAAACAAGGTTACTGTTTTATCAGTTTTTGTTTAATAAGAAAAAATAAAAAGACGTCATAAAAGAATATTGAAAAAAATTCATGAAAGAGATTTCCATGGAGTCTAGCTTGGAATAGATAGGAGTGGATTCTTTGACTTACTGTTTCTTCACTTCATCTTTTGTTAACTTGGCCATTCGTCTTGAAGAAGTTACCGGAAAATGAGATTTAAATGCTGAAGAAATTACTTGCTCACCAAGAACTTTCTTGTGAGTTGGGAGCTGACCCTAAATTACTCAGCTTGACTACCAAGATTCCCATAATTCCCCTATTTAGAGTCTTTTCTATTTTTCATCAATTGGCCTTATAATGACCATAATAACCATGACGTACATCGGGAAAGACCTATATATATTTACAAGGGTTAATTAGGTATTTTCTTATTAAAGATGTAGACGAAAATAGAAACAAATAATGAGATGAGGCCAACCAAAATGAAAGGGTTTTTTTTTTTTTTTTTTTTTGAAGTTGCTTGGGCTCCAAGTTTTACACTGATCACATATAAAGGCATGCGATCTGGCAGATACGACCAGATTTCTCCAAAGCCTGGCTTTTAATCCATTTATTCCATAAATACCCTCACCGCCTTACCGAATTTACCATTCCAGACATAAACCCCCACACCTCCAGTATATAAACCCCCCCCTCCTTGACCCTCTTCAGCTCTCTCCCCACCCAAAACCATCAAATCGCTCTTTCTTTCTCCCCACCTCTCGACTTCGACGCAATCACGTTCTGACGTCATCATGCCGGCGATGATCGTTCCAGAGATGATGGAGACCATCGGGGCCATCTCTTTCCCGGTGGTGTTCTGCGATGGCGAGAGCGAGTCAGAAATCGGAAACGTCGTGGTTTACCCGGCGATGGAGTTCAAGCAGTTCCAGGCGGTTCTGAGCCAGAAGATCGGAATCTCGCTGAACCAGTTTTCGGTGTTCATCTCCTCGCCGGAGTCCCGCCGGCGAATCCCCGTCACGAGCAAGATCAACTTCAGCGTCATCTCTCGCGAGACCAACTGCTTCTTCATCGTCGTCCTGAAGCGGACCAAGCGCGAGCGTCGCAGGCAAAAACACAGTCAGCACCACCTCGACTACAAAACGGCGTCGTATTACTCCCCTGGTCCAGTCATGGAGAACCCTCTGGAGAATGCCGTGATCTTGAGGCGCGGCATGGAGATCAACTACGTCGGGTCGGGCATGCCTTTCATGGGTCGGGTCGGGTGGGAGAAGCGGGTCAGGGAGTTGCAAATGGAAGAGGAGAGGTATTTGATGAGCATGGGCCTGGTGAGGGCTTCCGGGTTTGGGTTGGGCCAGAGCGGCGGCGGTAACGGTGGAGGAGGAGGTGGCGTGGTGGTGTGTGAGGAATGTTCCAGAGCTGAGGAGATGGGGACGGAGGTTGGGTTCCATCGGTGCGCTTACGATCCTGTTGTCACTATCCGGTTCAGGTCGCCCGCGGGTCCAATTTCCCGACCAACCACCCGTTAAAAAATGATCCGAATTGAAAAAGATCGGACCTTTTGGTGTTCTTAATTTATGCACGGTTACGTGGAATTGTGAATACTATGCGGTGTGGTATACGGTAAGGAGTGTGTACCTTAATTTAGAGCAAGGGTACCCTTGTGGAGAAGGGTAACTAAAGTACTAAACTACTCGACGGCGCCGTTCAGGAGGTGGAAATGTTGGTTTTTGTTGACCTGGTTCCTACCTGGGTCCTTTTGTCTGAAGCTTGCAGGTGAAGAATGGGCATGTAATGGGGAAGGTTGAACCAAACCAGTAGTGGAAAGAGTGTAGGGTCTTTTGAAGTTAGTTGGCCTCTTCTTATATATGTAGGTTTGAATTAGTCTTTGAGATTGCTTGCTCTCAATCTGATTCCCCAAGCTGGAATTGAAACAATGTTGCTACCTGAAATGGAAAAAAACTTCTTTGCGTTTGCTTGGATGAGTTCCTTTTCTATAATTAAGTAAATGTTAGAGCCAGGCTCTAGCCTTGATGACTTTGCTTGAGATCCTTTTCTCTAGCTCTACAAATTTCACTTCATACTTATATGGCCTTGAAAACTTTTGGTTGGTTCTAACATTTGTCTCATCAGCTTTCTTAAACACTCTTAGAAACTAAAATTTAGAAACTCAAGCATATTATGAAATCATAAATGTCATGTAAATCTTTTAGATATATTAATAAATGAGAATGCACAATAACGTATGGTTTTACATTTAAATTTTAAACAAATATCGACCATTCAACACGTGACTCTGAATAGACATGAAATTTTTTTAAACGTATCAATAAATGTGTTCCACAAAACAATCAAAATGTCTAAACTGATAACATATGGTCTTCCATGTGAATTTTAAAAAAGAATATCGATAATTTAACATGTGACTCTGAACTAACACTGACCGTTCAACATGTCAATTCTAAAATGCCATTATTCGTTTTACAGGTTACTCAGAAGCTCTGAATTATCCATCACAGGCGCAGCGAAGAGTTCCTCCGAATTTCGATTCCAGAATCCGTTCACTTTGGAGGTCTATCCTTCGTGTCAAGAAAATGAGAGGAAAAAATGGCAAAATGGATTGAAAACAAAAGAGTTGCAGCTTTAATAAGATGAGGCCAATATCACTATACCCTTTCGCCCTCATGACACTTCTCAGTCATATCAGGAAGTCATAGCAGTCTTAGTCTATCAGACTGATAGCTAGCAGCCTAGCATCCCTTGCGTCGATTTGGTGCCTGCAACTCCTGCAAATGTATCAGCCTTTTATTTAGTACCCACCTCACACTCTCCCGCCTAAACCTGTTCTCCACCTCCCCTCAAACCCGCCGCCACGTGTCCCAAATTCCACTTTTCAAGCCGATATGCGCGAGTGGATTCCACACTCTTACTCCCGAGACTACAACTGATTAGAGCCGCGACGGGGCTATACGGCCAGAGTAGTGGAGGCACGACGAGCCTAGCAATACGGAGTGGCGCGTGCGGACTGGTCACGGGTCGTGGAGCGAAGAGGCCCAAACAGACCTAAGGCCTTGTTTGGTCCCACAATATCCTTTTTTGCCAAATTAAATTTCGCAGCAAATACTTCGAAACTCGCGTCCCTCTTTTGCTCCTTGACTCGTAAATTAAATTTCCGAAAAAACTCGTATTCATTGAGAATCCAAACAGGCCCCTGGTGACTCTCTCTCTCTCTCTTTCTTCTTTAAAGAAGGAAGGAGAGGAACACTCTCGCACAGGTGTAAACGAAACTCAAAGAACAAAAAAAAATAACCATCCCGCTTTTCAGACCCCTTGAAATTCCCCTCGCATTTAAACCCAGATTTGCTTTTCTGTGTTCTCTGGGTCTTTGAGATTATTTCAGGCATGGCCGAGTTTCCAGACCATGCTCGACTGTGGCTTTCTTCTTATACTTCCTTCAACGACGTCGTCCCGTCTGAGTTTAACCTCCTCCAGAGTCGGGTTTCCTCCATGGACGACCTCACTCATAGGCTTGCCGCTCTCACTTTGCTCAAACAACGTCGCGGTCTAGGCCTTCAGGTTTAATCACTCTTTTAGTTTCTATATCACACGCGCCTGCACGCGCTTTTCTAGCATTTTGTGTGGGACTTTTGCATGACCAACTAACATGCTTCGTCTTCGTCTTTTCAGCGGTTCAGTCCGCCGGTTTCGACCGGTTATCTTGATTCTCAGTACTGCCGCAGTTATCTCTGCGGCTTCTGCAACGGGATTGGAGCCCACGTTCCCGGGACTGAGCTCTATCACCACTACCCGTTCCCGAACCCGGTTCAGCCTCAGGTACAATAATGAACCGGATTTTTTTTTTTTTGAAATGTCTTTTGGCTCTTTTCAGAGCTTTTTGCTCTTTTCCACCCTTATGAGTAAATGAAGGTTTTGTTAAAAAATCTGTATGATGAGATATCAATTTATTACAGGTTGGTGATGGTAGCTTTCTGGAAGCTAGAGCTAGGGCTTTGAGTATGCATCATAACCAAGCCCAAATCCGAAACCAAAACCAAAACCGCCTTTTCCAGTTTCAGGGAAATGGGATTGCCCGAATGGGTGTTTTTGAGAGGGTTTCCGGTGGCACCGGTGTTTTCATTCCCCGGGTTTCGGCATCCACCATAACCACAATGAGTCCTGAGGTCAAGAAGAAATCTGGTGAGTAGTTTCATAGTATTTGCAGGTTTCTTATTTTTGTTTTTTGTTTTGGTTTTTCAACTTTTCTGTGTTTTAGGTATTGCCATTTATTTGGGTATTTGTCATTATATGAGTATATTTGTCAAGACATGTGAGGATGTTAATATGTACATTACTGTGTTTAAGGTATATTTTCAGATTTCGGTTGAGCGTTTAGGAGTAATTGCAGATTATTTTTGGGCTTATTTTACCACTGTTTTATGCAAAGACTACCAAAATTGCTGTTTTTTTTTTCATGGCTGTTTTAAATTTTTGGTAAAGTTGAAACTTCATCATTTGCTTTCCTAGTTCAGAAAGGTTGTTGAGTGTGGTGTTCATTTGCTCTTACAAGTACATCCTTTATTAAATTCTTTGCAGAGTTGAACCCATTCTTTTATAGTTTTGGCTGGACTTCATTGATGTAGTCTCTGTTTTGGTATATGGACTAGTGGGATTGCTTCTCAATATATTTTGACTCGACATTATTGTGTTAGCTAAGGTTGCATGAGTAACAATGAAATGTCCAATATAATCATTCCTTGAATATTGTTCCATTGTTGCGATAGTTGCTTTTAAATCCAATCCTAGAAACAGTTTTAGAGCTATTAATTCTTTTGTTTGCAAATGGTTGTATGTCTTGGATTGAAATCTGCTGTACCCATTTTGCCCTGTGCCAATTATGTGCCACCAATAACATTTCGCCACATGGAATTCCATTCATGACACCTAATAGAGATCTAACCTTGTTAGTTTTAGGATATTAAATTTATTTTCATTTATTTTTTCATGAAGAAACCCAGACAGGTATTGAGCAGCGGCGTAGCATCAGATATCAAAGATAGTAAGTCTTTTCCTTCTTATGAAGGAAGGTTTTTTTCAAAGATTCTATATAAATTTATATATGAAACCGAGATAGTTACCTTTCAGAAAATTCTAATGATAGTTAAAATTCTTATGCTTTATTCTTATGAAGGTGGGAGAAAAGATAAAACTGATTATTAACAAAATTTTTAGTTTGAAACTCATGTAATTAACCTCTTTCTTTTGGTTAACTCGAGAAAAAAAAAAGGGATCGCGATATATCTATGAGAAAATCTCATTCAATTAGATACTATAGATTACATCAAAAGAATTTGACCGTTGAGCCGTATGAGATCGGAAACTCTCAAGTACGGTTCTAAGGGAAGGAATTTACCCCCCCCTATTCCGACCGGGGAGAACAGGCCGTTCAGCAAGGAGATTCAGACGAAAGAAAAAGAATGGCAGCACTGACACAACCACGGCACCACCATTCCCATTCTCATACCATCAATCATCATCCCATATTCCCCTTCTTCCCAAACCCTCCACTTTCACTGTTTCACTCCAAAAGCTTCTGCAACTCCAGCAACCTCTCCGTCGCCCTCACCATCCTCCCCAAACCAATGCGCCCCCACCTCCCAGCACGAATTCGTCCTCAACACCCGCACCATCACCATATTCTCCTTCCGATTCGCACCAATAAACTTTTTGGAACACAATTTTGTGGTTTAAACTTTAAATAGACGATGAAGTTGAGGAGATGTACAGGGAAAGAAGAAGAAAAGGCTGGAGCCTAGACGGAGAAGAAAAGATTAAGTGTATTTTTTCAATGGTAAAAAACTAAATTTAATAAAACTTAACAGAGTTAGACGTAGTTCGGTGTGAGTGGAATTCCATGTGGCAAAAATATATTGTTGGCATATAATTGGTACAGGGTAAAATGGGTACAGGTGATGTCCTTCTGTATGTCTTGGTAATTACTTGGAATTGAGGTTGATTTTGAGAATTTGAAATGAATTTTATCGTGTAATTGTCATTGATCAATAGAGAATGGTTAACAATTATTCATGTCAGTATGCGTATTTTACTGATGATGAGTACTCAGCTTACATTTGTGAGTGATATTAGTCACATGATTTCTCTTATTCTGATCTTGGCTTAATTTTCGAATCGCAGTTTCCTTTTGGGTTAATGGTTCAATGACAGGGTTGAAAAATAAGCGAGAGACTAGCGGCATTCAACAAAGGAACTCTATGAATAATGGCGCTGGTATGGGCGAAGAGCATCACCAGCTTCGTCCTGATGTTGTTTTACCTCAGGAGTGGACGTACTGAGCTCTGTTGGTGGTACCTTTCTCTCAGGCAAACTGGTCTTGGAGTGTCTGGATAGAATAAAGTTTCATCAAACTAGAATAGAAGGTCAGTTATCTGTTGGGTTTTGTGCCAGCAGGGTTAAAAAAGTGTTAGGGCCCAGAGTGTTGTTGCTCTTTCTCTCCTTTTGTGTGCTGAAGGGGCGTTGTAGAAATAAATAAATGAGGTAGAAACTCCATGTTAATTTTTTGTTTTGAATAACTCCATGTTAACACAAAGAGACGTTACTCCTAATAATACTTCTATAATGAGGATTAGTGGATGATTTTTTAGTTTTTTAGTCACATTTTGGCATCTTATAGGTTTAGTTTTATGGTCTATATAAGCATATCAATTATATAAATTTTCAGTTAAATTGGTGATCGTAAAGATAACGAACTAGATCTTATTAATGTACGAATCAAATTTGTCAAACATGAACTGTTTAAGTTCATAATTGATAAATCATATTTATGAATGTTTTAACGATTTGTAATATGACTGAAAATTTGTATAAATGATTACTCATAAATACCTATAAATTGAACGGTTAAGATGTGGATATAAGAACGAAAAGTAAAATAAACCGAAAACTTCTAAACTAATCCTCATTATAAATGTCCTCATTAGAATGTCTCACATGAAAAGATTGTTCTACTATGTCACGCCCCGACCCTTAATTTTTACCTTAATTACTAGCACGGTGGTAATAAGAATTTTACTGTCTTTGTCAATAAGTGTTTATTTTAATTGGTCCCCAGAGTAGTGTTATGGGACGATTATTTGGAAGAATTTATTCCAAGGAAGAAAAAACGACGACTGTAAAAATAATAATTTTTGCTAATAAAATGTAATTTTTATTGGGGTGTTGAATTTTTAGATTGGGTATATCTTGAAGATGTTGGTCCGGTTTGGGCCAGGCCCATTTTACTTCTCCTCTCTCCTTTCTCTCTCCTCCCTCTTGATTCTCTCACCCTGAGCTTTCCGCTGCCGGACTTCCCATCGCCAGCCCGCTGCCGTCCGGCCTCCGTTCGCCGTCGCACCAGTCCCAAACGGTCGGCCTCCGACCCAACTTCCATTCTAGACCGGTGGCAGCCACCCTAATGCCGCCATGAAGGAGAAATCAACCCCGAAAGGTCCGACTGCCGTGGTGGTTTTCTCGCTGGAAATCCCTCATCCGGCCGCCATAGCCAGTGAGCCTTGGCTAAAAAAAAAGCCCTCCTCCCGTGCAGCAATCCCTCCAAAGGGCTCCCTCTATCTCGAGCTAGGTAAGGAGAAATCGGTAATGGAAATTCTAGGGCTTTTTGTGTGTTTTCGTTCGATTGGCATAGTTAGGCTTGAAATTGGTGTTTGTACTAGTTAGGAAAGTTGTAGAGGAGGTTGAGAGGAAGGTGCTGTCAAATTTTTATGGGTATTAGAGGTTGCCGGAGCTGGCCGCCGGTCGCCGCCGGGAAAAATGTTTTTTTATAAGGAATTTTATGAGGAGGTTATTGTAATGAGTTTTATAATTTTTGGAGGAGTTTTGGATAGATTTGGAAATTTTTTAAGTTTGGTATTTTTGGCGGATTATTAAGTTAAAATCCGGCTACATGATTATTTAAGGGTAGAAAGGTGGAAGGTGTTTAGAGGATGTCGGTTTAAAGTTTGTGGAGGTTTTTGGTTGGTAGTGAAATTAAGATTTTGGGCGATAAGCTTGGTTGAGCGTGCGGAGCTCCTTTTTAATTTCGTATATTTTCTTTAAGCGTCGGTGTGTTAATTAAGGATTTATTTATGTTTTGGGAACAGGACGCGAGGAGGCTCGAGCTGACGAGGCCTGCGACCGACATCAGGCTTAGGCCTATTTTGTGAGTGAACCTTTGTTTTAAATAATGTGTTTAAATGCTTTTTATTGAATAATTTTTCTGTTGTTGGAAATTTCCCGAAATTGAGAATTTCGGTGATTAACTTATATATAATGGATTATGAGGATAATATGTATATGATTAAATGCTAGCTAGCTATACGTGATTTTCCCTCATACTGAGGTACAATTCCAGTATGGGGTGACGTGAGCGTTAAACGCCAACGTCGTAGCCTTGTACGACTTTCTATTCTTTGAATTCATTCATAGAATTCGTACAAGGAATCAACACGTATATATATACCACTCGGACGATTCTCCCATACTGAGGCACAATTCTAGTATGGGGTGACGTGAGCGTTAGACCCCATCGTCGTAGTCTTGTACGCTTATCTATTTTTCGAGTTTTTTCATAGATATCGTGTAACATCCCGGACCCAAATTTTACCTATTTACTAGGTATTTCACGAGTTACTGGAGAATTTAACGGTGCTCGGTAACTTAGTAAGTTAACACTCGAGTTTATTTGCGAGTTTTTCTAGAAATGTCAAACTCTTCTTTTAAGGTCCCGATGTCGTAGTTCAAGTCGATCCAAGTTCTTCGGTGTCTTCAGAATTGTTTTGCGGAGCTCCGGATTATTTTTCTATGTTTTATCAAAGGTTTGGTATTAGGATTTTTCTTACTGAGATTAAGATTAGGGTATAATTTCTTTTCGGGTTTTAAAGGAAAAGAAGTGGTGGACTTCGGTCAAAAGCCCAAAGTGGGTGTTGACCAGCGCTCCCACTCCTCTCCCCGACTCTCTCTCTCTGTCTCTCTCTCTCGTGGTCTCCGGCGACCCTCGACGGAGTGACGCCGTCCGGCCGTTGGTGGGCGTGCAACCACCCCAAATCGGCTCATCTCTCTCTCCTTTACATCCTTCTACCCTTTGATTCGACCTTCAGCCATCATAGAGGGAGATCGAACAACTAGAATTCCGACTGTGTTCGTCATTTTCCGGCGAGCTCCAGCGGCGACGGTGACAACGAGGGGTAGGATTCTTCTCCTCCTTCCTTTTACTTTGATTTCATGTCTTATTCTTTTGATTCGTGCCCTAATCGGAGGAACCCCTTTTCTTCTGTTTTCTGGGTTCGGGTTCCTAGCTCCGGCGACGGCGTTCTTCGACTTCCAGCGACCTCCTTTGTTCTCTAGTGTTAAACCATTTTCAGCAGAGGCTAGTGGAGGTGACCCGAGGTGATGTGGTGTTGTGTTTGTGGAGATGGCGACTAAGCATAAGCTTCTAGGCAGGTAGCTTTTCGTTAAGGCTTATGGGCTGTTGGTTTTGTTCTAGAAGTAGCTGAAGGTATTGCATGTCGATAACTTGGTGTTTTGAAGGTTATAGGGAGGTCATGGCAAAATTCCGGCAAGTGGCCGGAATCCGGCAGAATATTCCGGTCAGTCGCCGAATTCCGGCGATGCTGCAGTTCCGACAGAATCTGTGAAGGTAGCTGTCGACTTTCCGTTTTCGTTTAAGTTATAGTTTACGGTTTAGGAAAACTTGCCATATTGAGAAAATTTCCATTTATGGAAACCCGTTTGGGTGCCCTTAGTAAATTTTGGGGTGAAGTTGTGTAGAGAGGAAATGAAGGAAACTGTTGGTATTGTTTGTGAGCATGTTTGATCGTAGGGGATCATAAAATAATTTTGGAAGTATTTTGGTTAATGTGTTAAGGCATGGAAATTGATGGTGACTTTGTTTCCAGGTTAAGGTTCATTCCGAATAAGTTATAGTTGCGAAGTTTAGTCGGAATTGATTATTTATTATATGTCGGTCAATCCTGGTCAACCTAGGATACTTAGTCAATTTAAGAAGAAGACGAATCAAGGAATATTTCGGAATCTGGTTTGACCGATTTATTCTGCTGTTTATTATCAGACGTGGGATTGACTCGAGATTGTGAATAGTGGAGGCAGCGCTCGAGGAGTATGCCGAGCATTGGAAGGCTTAGGCCTAATACTGTGAGTGGACGTTTATTTTTAAATAATATGCATGCTATGGTTCATGATTGAACATTTCCTTTTGTTGGAATTTTGACGTCAATTAATTTTGACGCTTTTATTTCTCTTGGAGAGATACCGAAAATGGGATTTTCGGTGGATATAAATATGTATTTATGAGAGAGTATGTATAGAAAATGCTAGCTAGCCATATGTGTCTGTCCACCTTAATGGCGTAGCATATAGCCGCATTAAGGCGTGACGTGAGCGTTGGACGTAAGCGTAGTAGCCCTATTTGAGTGTTTAATTCATATAGGGAGTATGGACACATATTTATACACCCGTCTGTCCACCTTGATGGCGTAGTGTAGCACCGCATTGAGGCGTGACGTGAGCGTTGGACGCGAGCGTAGTAGCCCTATATAGACCCATGAATCTATATAGGGAGTATGGACGAGTGTAAATACATACATATATTATAGAGCCTGAGAGGCTCGATATTATGAGATGAAAGTTTTGTCGCTTGCAGCATGCATTCGATTTTTCTTTAGAAATTGATTTGGGGAAACATAAATATTTTATTCGTTAATTTATTTTTGTCCACTCACTCTAACGTCTCGTTTTCAAATGTTTTCCCCTGGGCTCTTCGTTTTAAAAATGCCCAGTTTGCAGGATTGCATAGTTGAGGTCGGACGTATATGGAGAAGAGGCATAGTCAATAGTGTAGCTTCCGCTCTTTTTTTATATTTCTAGTTCTTTTCCTTTCAAATAGAGTTGCTCTGAACTGTGGCTGTTAGCTATGAGATTTTCTTGTTTAAGTTAGTATTTAAATTGGGAGATGTTGTGATTTGGGGAGCACGAAGGCTCCAGGAGTTTATGGATGGATTTAAATTTTCAGAAGTGTTTGCAGGTTTTATTAGGAAGGGTTGTCCATTTTCAAGGGAGGTTATGTCGAATTTTTCGGTAAACTTTCCTTGGAGGTGGTCCCCGCACGACTTACTCCGGGTTTCAGGGTGAAATTCAGGGTGGGTCGTGTCAGTTGGTATCAGAGCATTAGGTTATTCGATTCCTTTCTCTTTTAGTACTACCTCATATTCTTGGTCACACTTAGTGTCTATAGAGTGATGGTCCGTCCGCGGCGGATCTATTAGCATTATATGCTTTAGACACTATGTGTTGATTAAGTGAGTGATGTAGTTGTTCTTATTTTATTTATGGACAGTAGTGTGCCATAAATGTTTTCATCTCTAAGACTATGCCTCCGTACGCCGACCGCTTAAATGATCATCATGCTTTGATTAAGGAAAGAGGTGTTTGGATTATGCCTTTTCCAAATGTTATTGAGTTGATATCATAAATTGTTAGAGTTCAATTGTGAGTTGGGAACTCCAGTTGAGAACTCATATGCGTGGCAGCATTATTTTCATTTTGTCCCAAATTATTGCTTGGGTTATGATTAAGATGCTAAGGTGAGCATCTCGTGCGAATTTTTAGAAGGTGAAAAGTTTAATTCAAGCCTTGGAGTTCACTATTTATAGTGGGCAAGTGTGAAGTTGTAGTAGTCCGATGGAAAAATCGTGGTATCGAATTGCGTGATTTCTGGGATAAAAAAGTTGGAAGGAAAGTTTGAAATAGTGGTGTATTCTTCTGAGGTAAAAGTTGATTGAAGTGATGTGGGAGGTACCCATAGTAATTCCAAGGGGTACCTTACAAGTTGTTGAGGACCCTATTCCTGAGCGAGTTAGTCACATGGGATCTGTGACTAGTGTTGGGTTGCAGGAAGTTATTGCATAAAAAGTTAAATGTCAAATCAGATAAGTCATGATTGAAGGCCAATTTACCGACTATGTTTATCCGCAGTAGAAAGCAGTTGAGAACATTTTGGAATAATGCTGGTTATGTCAGCACGTATTCTGGTTCCTACAACTTTAATTATGGATAAGTTTTTATCTTTTGAGCAATTTATTAAGATAGTGGTGGTAATATCTTTTGGAAATGACGGATAATAATAGTCGATGATTAGTAAGATTTCTGATGATTTTTGGTCTTTATTGTGAGTTAGTTGAAGTTTGTTAAAGCACTAAGTAGAATGACTTGGATTGTTAGCTTTACAAAAGTCATTCGTCAGTGCGTTGTGACAACTTCTTGTTGTGCTACAGTCGGGGAATTTTTTTTAAATTTTTTTATTGATGGCACTAAATGTTGAGTTTCAAGCAAGTGTGGAATCGTGGAGTGAGATGTCAGTTATATTATTTTAATCGTGGAGCCAGTATGGATTCTTTCGGAATTCCAGGTGTTGAAGTTTGGTTTCCAGAATTGTTGAGTGTTTGGAAGATGAATTTAAATGGAATTGAAAAGTAATGGTGGAGTGAGAGCGGGATGGTTGTGGTCACTCCAGCTTTACGACAACACTTAGTGAATTTATTACGTGTTGTCATGTGTAATCTATAGCAGTTGTGTGGAGTTGGTGGAAGCGGTAGCAGTGGAATAAAACCCACTGGATCATGGAGCAAAAAGGGGGCTGGGTGTCCATAGTAAGTTTAAGCAATGTCGTTCTTATTAATTGTTATAAGTCTTGAATTTGTGATTGAAGTTGGTTTATTGACATCACTTCGTTAGTGATTGGTGACTAGCTACGACACATCAATGAGAGGATCTGTTCACTCACGTTATATATAATTCGGTGAGATGGAGCAGAGTTTTTGGTTGTGGTGTGTGTGGGAATATTTAAATTATTCATACTTTAGTTTTTGGGTAGCATCCTCAGAGCTTGAAATCATGGAATGCGATTTCAACGCTTCGATTTGGAAGGGTAGAGATTCTGGTTATTTTGTCGAAGTTTCGAGGTAAATGATAAATTTGTAGTTGTGTCGTAGTCATGGATTCGGAATAAATCCAGTGGTGATCCCAAGTGAGCTAGAGTTCATTTAAGCAATGAGTCTTGATGCTGTAAATCCTATGTGGTAGTTTAAGAGTTGCATGGTGATGTTGATTTTGATGATTTGTGTCGTTGTAGGTATATTTCATGATGTAGCATTATGGGAGAAGGTTTTCCCCTGTTGACTCAAGAAGCTTTTCGAGTCAAGGTTTATTAAGAGATTATTATGGCGAATAGTAGATTTATTGATAGGTTGATCAATGTCTCTTCTCAAGAGCGTTTTGTGGTGGGACCACTCATTGATCCAAGTTTTTGTTTGGGAGGTCTTTGCTTTTTGGTTGTGCGTTTATCTGTTGGTGTCAGGATGACTAGTGGAGATTTCTAGTGCGATTTCGAAGCGGGTTATAGTGGATATTGGAGATCTGTGGAGCTTTTGAGCTCGAAGTTAGAGGACTTGTTTTTCATGTGCTTTAAATTATTTCTTTTGGAGCTTGAGCTGAGTTAAGCCATGAGTTTTGATTCTTGCTTGAATTCATGGTTTTTGTTAGTTGGTGAACCACAAGGTGTAGTAGTGGCTCTTGTATAAAAATTTGTCTTTGCTTTTGTTAGTCGCATTTTATTGCAAGCTCGATTTTCGAAGAATCTTTTTGGTGGGAAGTCGTGGCCCTGTGATGTGTAGGAGACTTGAGCATATCTGATTTTCAGAACGTTTTCTACTATCAGATTGATTATAATTAGAGGTAGAAAAGAAGTGTGTTTGTCGAGTTCAAAGGTTTTGGTATTTAGAATCATTTTTATGGAACGGCTAGAGTGAGCCATGTGCTTTTAATTATTGCTCTTGGGGTCGCGTTTGCACCCGAATAAGTAGCATGGCTGGAGATGTAAATTTTGTCAATGCTTAAGGAAGGTGTTCTATTTATGTGGATTTCAACGTCAAGTTTAGCATCATGAATTGACTGTGCCAATTTTTTTTTTCGTGGGCATTATTAGTCAGTTTTGCGTAGGGCGAGCAAGGAGGAATATCTAGATTCCACATGATAGTCATGCTTCAGATTATCTTATGGGTTGTGGTAAGGAGATTAGCAGAGATAGCAGAATCAAGAAAGAGTTGGAATTCCCATAAGTTGCTAGTTTGTGGTGCACAAAATGGTAATGTTATAGTTTCGGCGGAGAGACCTCAGTGATGTAGTATTGATCTCTTCTTAATGTCATTTCGAGAATCGAGGTTATTATTTATTGGTGGACTGGTTACTTAAGCAGAGCGAGGTTATCTTGTGGACTTGCGAAAGCTTTGACTCCGCAAAGTGTCTCGGTATTAGACATGATTGTGGCAGTTCTGCAGTGTGTGCATCCTTAAATCTGTTCGATTAGCGGGTCTTAATTTTGATCCCTATGAGCATGTGGGAATGAGTGAACTTTAGTTTCCTAGCAAGTGGGCTTCATTGTCGAGTTGTGAGCAGCGTGCTATCGAGGTTGTTGCGTGACGTTAGGAGATTTGAGCCCGATGGTGATAGCAAATTTATGCGTTTTATTTGGGTTAGCTATTTCCATTGCTCAGGAAAGAGTGTGCATACCTACGGGTACTCGTACTCTGGAATAGGTATCACTGAACTCACTTACGTGTTAACGTTAGTGGTAGTTCAACGAAAGACTTAGAGTCTTCGAGAAGATTTAAAATAATTCAGGATTCAGATGAAAAGGTTAAAGGAGTCAGAGTTGGACTCAAAGCAGCTCTTATTAGCTAGTAGAGTTTTAAAGATGTTCATAGGAAGGACCATGAGTTTCAAGTGAGTATTTTGAGTGTTTTCGAAATTGTCTCATTGGAAAGGGGTGGTACGTTTTAGTAACGTGCAAAGCTTGGTCCGAGATTTATTGGTCCTTATGGGTTTTTAGATCAAGTTGGCTCTCTTGCGTTTCAGTTAGTTTTGTCTCTAGAGTTATCCAGGATACATAATGTGTTTCATGTATCCATGCTTCGCAAGTTTATTGCCGATTCCTCTCATGGGTTGCAAGAGCAGCCGATTATTTTGTAGAAAGATTTGACCTTTGATGAGGATCCGGTTCAGTTTTTAGACCAGAGGGAGCAACTGGTTAGAAGCAAATCTTTTCCTCTTGTTAAATTCTGTGGAGGAGTCACCAAGTAGAAGAAGCTACTTGGGAATCAGAGGAGCAAATGAGGTAGCAGTATCCCTATCTCTTCGAATGTCAGGTATGTAAATTTCGAGGACGAAATTTTTATAAGGAGGGGAGATTGTAACATCCCGGACCCAAATTTTACCTATTTACTAGGTATTTCACGAGTTACTGGAGAATTTAACGGTGCTCGGTAACTTAGTAAGTTAACACTCGAGTTTATTTGCGAGTTTTTCTAGAAATGTCAAACTCTTCTTTTAAGGTCCCGATGTCGTAGTTCAAGTCGATCCAAGTTCTTCGGTGTCTTCAGAATTGTTTTGCGGAGCTCCGGATTATTTTTCTATGTTTTATCAAAGGTTTGGTATTAGGATTTTTCTTACTGAGATTAAGATTAGGGTATAATTTCTTTTCGGGTTTTAAAGGAAAAGAAGTGGTGGACTTCGGTCAAAAGCCCAAAGTGGGTGTTGACCAGCGCTCCCACTCCTCTCCCCGACTCTCTCTCTCTGTCTCTCTCTCTCGTGGTCTCCGGCGACCCTCGACGGAGTGACGCCGTCCGGCCGTTGGTGGGCGTGCAACCACCCCAAATCGGCTCATCTCTCTCTCCTTTACATCCTTCTACCCTTTGATTCGACCTTCAGCCATCATAGAGGGAGATCGAACAACTAGAATTCCGACTGTGTTCGTCATTTTCCGGCGAGCTCCAGCGGCGACGGTGACAACGAGGGGTAGGATTCTTCTCCTCCTTCCTTTTACTTTGATTTCATGTCTTATTCTTTTGATTCGTGCCCTAATCGGAGGAACCCCTTTTCTTCTGTTTTCTGGGTTCGGGTTCCTAGCTCCGGCGACGGCGTTCTTCGACTTCCAGCGACCTCCTTTGTTCTCTAGTGTTAAACCATTTTCAGCAGAGGCTAGTGGAGGTGACCCGAGGTGATGTGGTGTTGTGTTTGTGGAGATGGCGACTAAGCATAAGCTTCTAGGCAGGTAGCTTTTCGTTAAGGCTTATGGGCTGTTGGTTTTGTTCTAGAAGTAGCTGAAGGTATTGCATGTCGATAACTTGGTGTTTTGAAGGTTATAGGGAGGTCATGGCAAAATTCCGGCAAGTGGCCGGAATCCGGCAGAATATTCCGGTCAGTCGCCGAATTCCGGCGATGCTGCAGTTCTGACAGAATCTGTGAAGGTAGCTGTCGACTTTCCGTTTTCGTTTAAGTTATAGTTTACGGTTTAGGAAAACTTGCCATATTGAGAAAATTTCCATTTATGGAAACCCGTTTGGGTGCCCTTAGTAAATTTTGGGGTGAAGTTGTGTAGAGAGGAAATGAAGGAAACTGTTGGTATTGTTTGTGAGCATGTTTGATCGTAGGGGATCATAAAATAATTTTGGAAGTATTTTGGTTAATGTGTTAAGGCATGGAAATTGATGGTGACTTTGTTTCCAGGTTAAGGTTCATTCCGAATAAGTTATAGTTGCGAAGTTTAGTCGGAATTGATTATTTATTATATGTCGGTCAATCCTGGTCAACCTAGGATACTTAGTCAATTTAAGAAGAAGACGAATCAAGGAATATTTCGGAATCTGGTTTGACCGATTTATTCTGCTGTTTATTATCAGACGTGGGATTGACTCGAGATTGTGAATAGTGGAGGCAGCGCTCGAGGAGTATGCCGAGCATTGGAAGGCTTAGGCCTAATACTGTGAGTGGACGTTTATTTTTAAATAATATGCATGCTATGGTTCATGATTGAACATTTCCTTTTGTTGGAATTTTGACGTCAATTAATTTTGACGCTTTTATTTCTCTTGGAGAGATACCGAAAATGGGATTTTCGGTGGATATAAATATGTATTTATGAGAGAGTATGTATAGAAAATGCTAGCTAGCCATATGTGTCTGTCCACCTTAATGGCGTAGCATATAGCCGCATTAAGGCGTGACGTGAGCGTTGGACGTAAGCGTAGTAGCCCTATTTGAGTGTTTAATTCATATAGGGAGTATGGACACATATTTATACACCCGTCTGTCCACCTTGATGGCGTAGTGTAGCACCGCATTGAGGCGTGACGTGAGCGTTGGACGCGAGCGTAGTAGCCCTATATAGACCCATGAATCTATATAGGGAGTATGGACGAGTGTAAATACATACATATATTATAGAGCCTGAGAGGCTCGATATTATGAGATGAAAGTTTTGTCGCTTGCAGCATGCATTCGATTTTTCTTTAGAAATTGATTTGGGGAAACATAAATATTTTATTCGTTAATTTATTTTTGTCCACTCACTCTAACGTCTCGTTTTCAAATGTTTTCCCCTGGGCTCTTCGTTTTAAAAATGCCCAGTTTGCAGGATTGCATAGTTGAGGTCGGACGTATATGGAGAAGAGGCATAGTCAATAGTGTAGCTTCCGCTCTTTTTTTATATTTCTAGTTCTTTTCCTTTCAAATAGAGTTGCTCTGAACTGTGGCTGTTAGCTATGAGATTTTCTTGTTTAAGTTAGTATTTAAATTGGGAGATGTTGTGATTTGGGGAGCACGAAGGCTCCAGGAGTTTATGGATGGATTTAAATTTTCAGAAGTGTTTGCAGGTTTTATTAGGAAGGGTTGTCCATTTTCAAGGGAGGTTATGTCGAATTTTTCGGTAAACTTTCCTTGGAGGTGGTCCCCGCACGACTTACTCCGGGTTTCAGGGTGAAATTCAGGGTGGGTCGTGTCAGTTGGTATCAGAGATAGTCGAGTGTGAATACATATTGATATATATGATATTCTAGCCTGAGAGGCATTCTTTTTTAAAATTTGGGAGTCTAGCGAGGCTAGACACCAGTTCAGCATTTTCGAGTTAAGCTTTTAAGCTATCGCTAGTAAAACGTTTCTTTGAAAGTATTTTAGGGGAAATATTTATTTGTTGTCGGATTTGCTTTTGTCCACTCACTCTGACGTTTTTGAATATTTTTCCCTGGGCTCTTCGTTTTTAAAATGTCTAGTCTGCAGCGTTCACGTGAGGTCTAGAAGGAGACGTCGAGGCATAGTGACCCATCTATCCGCTACATTTCGCCAGTAGGTTACCTGTTTAATCTACTAGGAGATTGTTAGCTTCTGCTGTATTTTTAAAATTTTTAGTAGCTCTTAATACTGTTGGGATTTCTGTTAAACTTATTCTGGCTACTTTTGGGTTGTAGCGGAGAATGTTATTTTATTTTGGTTAAATTAAGTGGTTCTTTTCTGTTCTTCTGAGTTAGGGTTGTTTATTTTCAAGGGAGGTTTGCCGAGTCATTCTGTACATTTTCCTTAGAGGTGGTCCCCGCAAGACTCACCTCGGGTTTCAGGGTGAAATTTGGGGCGGGTCTTGACATATTAACTTTTCTATTGCTTAACCTACGAAGAAAAAAAAATTATATTGCTTGACTTTCATTTTCTCATTTTTTTTTGGCGAAGGACTTTCATTTTCTTATTAGGTCTTCAATAAGGTCTCTCCATGGGTTTGTGCAAGAAAATAACATCAATAGAATATTTATTTCATACATTAGGTTAGGGTTCGTTAAAAAACCTGTCCGGCTCGGCCCTATCCAAGCCCTACAAGCTCGGGCCGCGCCTCAATCATGTTTTTTTTTAATTTTAGAGTTAGGCTGAGCCGGACTATTCAAAAAAATCAAATCCTACGGGCTTATTAGGGTCGGGCCGAGCTTTTTAGATGGGCCATGCCGAGCCTATTATATACATATATCTAATAGAATTTTATCAAATAAAACAAAAAAACTATAAAAAAAAGAAGTTAAGATTGGTTAATAATTGAACTAAATGTACTAACAAAAAATCAAATTAAAACATGACTTAATGCATTAATTAGTTCACATATTTAACTAATAACTCCATAAAAAATATTTATAAAACAATTGATAGGGCTTTGGGGGGGGGTTTAGAGCTGGGCCGGGCTGGCTTTGATGGGTATGTAACATGTCCGGCCACAGACCGAGACTTTGAACCCTCCCGCCTAGCCCGGCCTCAAGCCCTATGGGCCGGGCCGAGATGGGCTTTTCTATAGGCCATGTCAGGCTTTGGCCTTTTAGGCCGATGGGCCACCCACGGGTTTTTAGGTCCACAGGCCAAATGATAACCCCTACGTTAGGTTTATGAAATGAAATACGCTCAAGTCGTCGTTGTTCGTCCAAGAAAAATTCCTCTTAATCCTCAACCCATCGTCACAAATCACAAACCATCGCATCTACACCAGACTACGCCACAAATAAGTTGAACTCCCACAGCCACAAGGTCGACCTTGCCTAGATGCTCCGTGATTGCGCCATCATCGAAGTCACCAACCCCGATCAAGCCAAGATCGCCAAGGACTACCCTAGTTCATGTTTTCCTTCTTAATTTTTTTATGGAGAATTTACCTTTTGAAATTTAAGTCACAATTAGTTTATGGAAAAATTTGTTTTTTTCTTCATATTTGCTGGAATAAACACTAGAATTTTTTAATATTTTTTTTAGGAAAAGAGAGTAGCAACTTTTAATTATTGAGTAGTAATATGAGTACAATAATAACTTGGGGCATCTCCAAGCATAATAAGAATGGAGGAGAGCCATTTCTTATGACCAACTGAATCAAAAGCAAAACTAATTAACTAATCTATGAGCTACTGCATTCACAGTTCTAGGGACAAAAACAACGGCTACATAATCAGTTTGTTGTTGCAGCCTATGAATGTCATCAATGAGATTGGCATGTTCCATACTAAAGTAATCCTCAACATGAAGTTCAGTACGGCATTGATGAAGACCATTTTTCTGAATCCACTGTAAGGCTGTATGAATTACTTCCAGTTCAACATGTTTGGTAGAAGTTGCATGTTGAATATGATGAGCAAAAGCAGCAATAGCTTTTCCTTGAGTGTCACGCAGAATACTTCCAACTCCCCCGTCATCCTCAATCCAGTGACCCTGACATGGTTTGTAGGCTTCACAAAGCAATCTATGGTCTGAAGCAATCTCCTCGAGCATGGTATGCTAAGCTTAGCTTAGTTCTTTGAAGATGTTGATTCTTCCCTCTTTATTCGAAATAGCATTCATGGAAAGCTTGCTGTTCTCATCTATGTTAATGATTTAATCATCACTGGTGATCATATAGATGAGATTACGTCTCTCAAGCAAGCTTTTCAAACCAAGATCTTTCATGGCGTTGAGATGGTCTCCTCTCACAAATGCCTATTTTTGAATCAAAGAAAATATGTTCTTGATCTTTTGGAAGAAGCAAAGATCATGGATTGTAAACTGGCTCGCACTCCACTTGATAGTAGATTTCAGTTAGTTACTAAAGGAGAATCTCTGTTGAACCTAAATTACTATCAAAAGGTAGTTGGCAAACCTATTTACCTCACTATCCTATGCAATAAACATTGTTAGTCAATTTATGCATGCTCCACCTTAACATTGTCAAACACATTCTTAGATATCTTAAGCATTCTTAGTCAATTTATGCATGCTCCACTTTAACATTGTCAAACACATTCTTAGATATCTTAAAGGCTCAGATGGGAGATATATTTTGCTCAACACAACGATCATTGGATTTGTAGTTGCTGACTGGGCATGAAATGTTCTTTATAGAAAGAGCACAACATGATTATGCATTTTTGTAGGTGGGAATCTTGTAACTTGGAAGAGTAAAACAAAGTGTTGTTGCTAGTTCAAGTGCAAAGGTTGAGTATCATGTCATGGCTTCCGTTGCATGTGAACTGATATGGTTGAAAGGTCTCTTAAGTAATAGGATTCTCTAGTGTTCACCCTATGTCTCTTTTATGCGATAATCACATTATTGATTTTGTAGTACTTCATTCATAGTTTAGCTAGATTGTATGAACAATATATTTTGTACCTAGTTCATTATTTTGTATATATGAACAATATTTGTCCATGTAGTTATCATGATCAATATATGAATATGTTCTCCAAATCCAATGCTTCATGCTTGCTGTATCT
The DNA here is from genome assembly GCA_034370585.1 of Fragaria x ananassa. NCBI lineage: Eukaryota > Viridiplantae > Streptophyta > Magnoliopsida > Rosales > Rosaceae > Fragaria > Fragaria x ananassa. The sequence continues at coordinate 12,596,219 of CP139753.1, read as the reverse complement.
GTATGTGTTTGATTATTGTTACTGATTTGTAATTTTTGGAAATAATGAATAAGGTAAAAAAAATTACAATTTTTTTACCCTACATAAAATCTCTTAGGCGACAAAAACAATAATATTCGTCGCTCAAGATAAATATCTTAGGCGACGGAAACATTAACATTCGTCTCCCAAGATAAGTCACATAAGCGATGAAATGAGTAACATTTGTCGTCTAAGATAAACCACATATCCGACGAATACAAAAATCAATCGTCGACTAAGAACTGTTATACATTCGTCAGTTTAAAACTCTGCCAATGAATATTCCGTTGCTTAAGGTCGACTCAATGTTCGTCGGTAAACATACATGCCGACGACAATTTCGTCGGCTAATAACAATTTCATATTCATCGGCTAAGAATATTTCCGACAAAAACGTTCCGTCTACATAGGTTTTTATCGACGAAAAAGTTTGTCGACAAGGCAGGAAAAAGTTCGTTGGGTAGGATCCCTCTTAGTCAACGACTAATTTTAGTTCCGTCGCCTAAGTGTCTACCTCACGACACTAGGCGACCGAACTTAGTCTATGGATACTTCGTCTGCCAAGATCTTAGGCGACAAATTTTTGGTCTTAGGAGACGAGTTGTTTTCATCGCCTAGGACGAGATTTTTTGTAATGAAGGCTCTTAATTAGCTTAAATTTTTTTTTTTTCCATACCATGGTCCTCACCAAATTCAAGTGATCTTATTGACTATGATCACCATATGTTCCAGTCGATCTCGACAATAGAAATACTCAATCAAGAATTTGTGCAAGTCTCATAATCGATTCAGTTTCTCTCACATTATTAATAATCCAAATAACTCGGTCAAAGCTTTTATTTTTATTATCTTTTTTCCGTTATTGGTAAATATGAATATTTGTGTGGTTGAATCACACCAATATCTCAACCAATATTTTGGTAAATTAATAATATGTCCAAAATAAGGGGTGAATAATATTTTTATATATGGTAGACCAGTTATCACTTGAATTACATATCCAAATTAGTATTTTGACTGTACAATTTTTTTTTTGAATAATATTTTGACTGTACAATTAATACTAATAAAATAGCCTAATTTTTATTTTTATTATTTTATTTTTATGGGAGAACGAGAAGCAATCAATCATATAAGAGTAGTGGCCGGCAGCACTACTGATACAATCTGGGGTAACTTTTTTTGCCTAAAAAGTTGATACATGCACAAAGAAATCTTTTGTATCATACAGACCACGGGTTTACCGTATATAATAAAACAATGAATCTATTTAAAAGTTACGTAACTTTTTTCCATATAAACCAAACAAAATATCATCCAAAGAAAGTAGTCATAAATGAATACCACAAAGCTATCTTATCTTTTTTGTATAAATACATAAACTGTGTATACCTATCAGACTTGTATCAGACTTGAACTTGTTAAGAAAATTGAAAATGAAGCTGGGACAGATTTATTGTGTTGTCATGCTCCTAGCTCTTGCCTTTGGTTTATGTAATGCGTGGACTTGGTGGGATCACGAGCCTGGAAAAAAGAAATTTGTACGCATCGTCAACAATTTGAACAAAGGACAAAGACTTAATCTTCGTTGTCAATCGAAAGATGATGATCTCGGTGTTCACAGTATTGCTGTTAATGAGCAATACGAATTCGGCTTTCGGATCAACATTTGGGGCACCACTCTCTTTTTCTGCCATTTATGGTATTTGGACAAAAGTGTAACGTTTGATGCGTTTAAAGCTGATGAGAACTTTTTTTTTCGAATGTGATGGAGATCATTGCATATGGTATGCTAAAGAGAATGGAGTATATCTGGGGCAACATTGGGAATATCTTTGGGGAAAAGCTTGAATACCTTGAATACATGTATCATGTATGACATGATTAATAAGAAGCTTGATAGATGATGATTATGATGATGATGTTTCTAATAAATTTCATCGATTGTCAAACTAATACAATATGCTCTAGTTAAGCATAATTAATAAAGTTTATTATCAAAATGTTGGTAGAAGTTTCAAGATCCATGCAATTTATATGTTAATTGGTAAAATAAAAATTTCATTCAAAGTTATACTGCCTTTACTTATTGGATACCGACTTATAATTTTGAATGAAAGTTATAATTCAAGAATCTTCATTCAAAGTCATTTTGGTAACAAATTAATAACTTTACAATCTTACAGTGATTAGACCGAAACCCTCTCTAAGGTTTTGAGAGTAAGGCGGCGGCGACACATCTGCTTCGCTCCTAGCCATTAGGGACGTCTCGGCGTCGCGATCTTCAAGAAATAGGGCCAAGCTTCTTGTTTCTCATCCCAGTGACTCATGTGGTAGAGGCTTGCAGAGGTTTGCAATCCAGTTTTGGGTTTCAGGTTCCGAGAAGGGGCGAAGGTGGGCTGTGGTGACGTTCTTTGTTCTCGTCATCAGTTTTTGTGCAGAGGAGGTCGAGTTTTCATGTAGGAGGAGGAGGAGTTGATCTTGCTTCTCAGAGGTGGCTCATCGAGTTAGAGGATATGGGGTTGTGGCTGGGCAGGCCACCGAATTGAGGCTGGCGCAGTACCAGTTTCAACGGTTTTCCTGGGACTCCGGCAAGGATTGGGTCAATTCATGGCTTGAGGGCAGTGGGTGTGGCTTGGGCTTCGTGAGCCTTTCCAATCTTCCTCCTCAATCCAACTTGGGTGAGTTTTTTTGTTTGGGCTTTGGTGACTCTTTTGGGGCTGGAGAAGATTCTTACATGTAATACTCGAAAAATTTGACAAGCTTAATTTGAGGTCATTCGGTAGATAAACTATCGACCTCAATAGTGTTAAAATGTGCTCGAGGAGATTTTCAGAAATTTTTACAAGATCAAGTTCATGGTTTGAGAGATAGATAATAAAATACACGACGAGACGAGTTCATGAGTATTTTCGAGGTATTTTCTAGACATCTGTGCTAATTTCTATAAATTTGGGAAGATTGGAAATTAGTTTTGGAAAATCAGAAAATAGGATTTAATGTTGGCCTTTCGATTTTGAAATAGGACGATCATAGCCGTCCATTTGCATGGTCGGCTATTTGGTAAGACCACTGCCTCTTCTTTCACTCACCGAATTCGTTCGCCTATATCACAACCGGCCTTATCAGTGCTTATCTAGTAGCAGAGGAACCAAACCACCGACAGTGAGTTTCTCTGGCCATGGCTCTGCCATCCGATTTCTTCTCAACTGTGCAACTATCTCTTTCTCTTCCTCTTCTTGCCTACATCTCACTTGTGGTGGTTGCTCACTCAATCGTCAATCGAGTATGCTTTTCTATAGACTATTTTTCATAATCTTTATCTATTACTCACTCATTTACTAACAATTGTGTATTATTCATGTGTAAGATATTTGCTTTTGCTAGGTTGTGTTCATATTGGGGATGCGGGGTTTGTGTGTTGGGTTATGCCTGAAATGGGTTTTAGGTTTAGTGGGTTATGTTCATATTGAAGGAGTAAGGACGAAATTGAGAAGGGCCGGTACTCCTGGGATTATTGGTGAATGTTGATTTTATGCACACCATGCGTTTCTTAAATTGCCTCACTGGGCTAGATTTCAAGTCAAGATAAGGACTCTTTGTTTTTTCTTCTTCTTGTCTACAACAGTGAGTATTAAACTTCCGTTCATTACTGTTCCTTATTATGATTGTAATGAATCTGAAGAAATATCTCATTTTTGATATTCAGGTTAAATATGAAGAAATGATTATGGAAATGGCTTACTCGTATTTACATGAAGGGCTGCATGTGTATATATGTGTATGTGCATGTATATTTGTTATTGTATGTATAGGGTCAGAAGTTATGAATCAAAAGAAATGGGACATATGTTTTTCCTTTCCTCCTAAACATAATTATTTATGACTTTGTTGGTATATGTGCGAGGTAAGAATATTTCATGAAAAATTTGTGATGCTTTTTCATTATGATAACAATCTTGATGAGTGGAAGCAATATCATTAGATTGATCTTGGTATGCATGTTTTTGTAGTCAATTAAACAAAATGGTACACAGAAAACTAGAATGATATAGTTGATGAATATGGTTACATGGGTGGTGCAAGAGGGCTTGCAATTGCATGGGCGGATACACCAACTCACTTACAATGGATGACCCTACCACACTCTAGGTATATATACTTCCTCAAGGGATATGTATAATAATAGGACCAAGTGCAAGTTATTTTTGATGGTCTGTGTTATAAGTAATTTTGATGGATATATATGTGTGACAGGTTCTCTGAAGTGGTTAAGTAATACTTATAGGTTGTGTGCATTGTGGTTCTAGTATCAGACTCATTAGTCTACGACAAGCACTCATTTTGAAACTGTATTTGCAAGTATCTAAAATTAGTTCTAGTTTTAAACAAACTGAACGGAACTAGTATTTGAAATTGTTTGTTGTGTTTATATATCAAAAACATTGATACTTGATTCTTGATAAGATCTATTAGACATCCATGAACTTGTTGGTATACGTGAGAGTCATCCTTTGATCTTGTTGAACATAAATAAATATCAAAAGTAATAGTATCCAATTGTCATTAATATATATTTTTACAGTTATGTTTCTCATACTTTTGTTATATCTTGATCATCATTCTACCAGGTAAAACTGATTCTTTCTTTCTTTAAAATTTATTTAGGTTTCCTGTTTTTGGTATTGGACAACGGTCAGTGGGATTCAGTGTCCTCATTCAAGTAAAGACCGGATCTAAACTCTAAAGTTTCGGTATGTTGTTTGGACCATATCTATATTGATTGTGTGTGGTGTAGCACTCTTGTTCTGCCATGCAAAATTTGTCAATATACATGACCTGATTTTCAAATGAGATACATGTCAAAGTAATATATCTTTCTGCTCTGGTGAAGAATTAGAGTGCATTTCTCCTATCCTGAGAGCTTATATATCGACTACTGAACTTTTCACAATCCCATTTTCCCAATGGAACAAAGTTAAGTTCTTCCTTTTATTTCACAACACTATATATGATATGTGATCTATTTTATTGAAAGTGAAAGGAGAGGTTATAGAAAATTTTGTATTTTCCTTTTACTTCACAGCATTTTAATGCGTTTGTACACCTTTGTTTCCTGCCAGGAAGTGCTTGGAGGTCCTGAAAACATAATAGTAATATCCAATAATAATTTTTTTGAGAAGCTGAGTGTAATGTCTATGATCGGTATGTTTTCTTCTTGTCTATCACCAAGTGTTGGGTTATATATACACATCCTAACATTACTTCCTTTGACTAATGTTGTCCAAGATGGAGTGCTACATGCTGTAAGTTGTTTCTTCCCATACAATTTCAATTCCTCTATTATTCTCTTCTTTGCAACTTTATATGATTTCTTGTATATTAAAAAAAACTTTATATGATTTCTAATTGTTTTATGTTCATTGCTCACATTTCTAGACTTTTGGAACCAAAAGAAGAGAGTTTGACAAATGAGAAGGTAGAAATACATCATATCAGTGAGTTTTATAGTTTTTACCGAGTAACAACTAAAACTAATTTGATGAGTCAAATTACAGTGAGTTTTATGTTTTCGAGGAAATTAGGTCTTACAGTGACTTACTTTATGCTTGAATATTCATCCAGATGGGTTTACATTCAAATACATCCCCTGCTAGTTGTGCTTATGTTCTTTTCTTAGTAGATTAGTATATGATGCAGGAAGTTGAAGATAGTCTGTTACTGTAAGGTTTAGATAGGGCTGGAAAGTTTCAAGTCACTGAATCTATTGTGGTTTTAAATTTATATCTCTGAAACTGAAAATGTTAGAAACTTATAAGTTTGTAGGTTGCTCTTACTCTTAATTTCACATGTAATTTGGTAGACACAAAAATAGATCGATAAAAACAAAAGGATCTTCAAATCTTCAATTGGGAAAATCTTTTTCTCTGTTTAAAGAATGTAGCAATATTCATGTCATTATTATTTTTCGGTTCTTGGCTATTTTTTTAGCAAGTGAATTTAGATATGAATTGGTTTCAGTTCCTTGTCTCATTGTTGGTGTTTTTTATTTCTTAAAGGGTTCCAATGTATAGCGAGGCTAATTAAACTGCTCTTCATCATATATATGTGCTAAGGAGATATATATGTCAAGGAGGGCAGAGTATGTTTACTGCATTTATGCTAGGAATTGTTTAGTAATGGATTAGTACATGTGTATAAATGCGCTGCGATGCATGTCTCTTATTAGTATATGTATAGGTATTTCTGGAAATATTAACTCTTTGTAAAAGATATGGGTTTGTCAGTATGAAAGTCAATATGAATGAATTTGTGTTTCTTAAATGTGTTGTGCAAATGTTGTTGGCATTAGTGAATCGAATATTAAATTTGACATCCAAATCAACATCAAATGACATAATATTGTCGTCCATGATAAATTCAGACGACACAAAATTGTGAATATATATAAAACTAAACATTCAGACGACATAAATGTGATGTTTGAGCAAATCTGAAACGAGAGACAGATGCATTCAGACATCAAATATGTGGCGTTAGAATATATTTGAGACGAGAGACAGATGCAAACATTTGTAGCTTTACTGTCTTCCAACGGCAGTTCACTGTCATTGTAACGTTTTATAACGACAGATTCTTTTTTTTGTGTTACGAATCTGGATTCATACAGACGACCTACTGTATGTCATGTAACCTATATCAGATGACAGATTGTGTATGTCGATTGATAGCTTATCAGATGACTACTGGATACACGACACGCAAAAAAGTAATCAGATCTAAAGGCAAAATTGACGTAGTGCCATAAGCCAAATTTGGCGCTTACCAAATCCTTCGAACTAATTTTTTTTTTGTGGGATTTGTAATTTAGTTTATGGTGGGAGTAACTCTTAGCTAAATTTTGCGCTTTTTAGCTTATGATGGGAGTTAGCCTAACTGACGACTCGTGAGTATTTGCAAGCATTTAGTGTCCATATAAAGTTGGAGTTCAGTCTTAATGAAATCGACGTATCTATCTATGAGATTTAAGATAACATGAAAGTTTTTTGACAAAAAAAAAAGACCATGAAACTGAAAAAATAACAAGGGATTGAGCTCCTGAGTGGAATAACAAGGCGTTAACTCACATTGGGAACACCTTGGGTTCCTTCATTCAAGCTTTCATTGAGGCGTTGGCAAGGAAGGAGACGATTTTTGATGTTGCAAGATGCACGTTGGCGTTTTTTAGTACCTCGGAATTTTGAGTTTACGGCGTTAGTCTCAGTGGATCTGGACTCCAAGATTGACAAATGCCGCTCGGCGTGTGGCTTATTTGGGCATGGTGGTGGAGCTTGTGACCATGGGTAGAGGCTGTGGCGCGTAATGTGGTGGAGACTGTGATGGTGGCAGTGACGACATCGGCGGAAGGTAGGCGGTGGTCGACTGTGAGGGAGACAGGGTTCGGCTCTGCGTAGCATGGCGCCGGTGATTGACAAAGACGGGTCAGAAAAGTTGGGTGGTTTCCCGGCTGAAACCGTAGCGGCGCTTGGGCTGACTGCTAAAGACTGGGCGGGTTGCCTAGGCTGGTAGGGTCTGTTTTGGGAGCTGAGGTTGCTGGGTTTAGTAGGCAATGGGACTAGGGTGGTTGTGTTGTTTGGGCTTGATCTTCAAGGTCCAGGGTTGACATGCTATGACACAGATGTGATAGAGGTGATTTCATCTTCTGGAAAAGTCATGTCTATTCTTGAAGAATCTACCTCTTTGGATAGAGAAACCGATCAAAATCTTGAAACATAAAGGTATGCCATTGGGAAGCACGTACACGAAGCACTAGAAGAAGTTTAATTAAGCTTGTGAAATTGGTTACTCCGTGTTATTTGACAATTCCGAGGTTTGATAGGGGAGAGGCAAACCATGATTATAAGAGCAAGGAGGTCTATTAAAGAAAATAAGCAAGGAGTTAGCTTAAGTTATTTGTTCTTTACATATGATGAAATTTATTTCTCGATAATATTTAGTTGAACATCAATTGTCTTCAGAAAAAAAAAAATTACAGATACCAGATGTAATAAATCATCAATCTTATCATAATATAATTGAAGTAATTAACTACTCAAACCATTCAAATCACAAATATGCAAAGAAGTAATGATAGAGGAAATTGAATACCGGATATAACGTAGTTTGGTGATGTGTCTACGTCCATGGGACAACAACAAGAAGAGCTTTCACTATAAGAATAATAGGTATAAAGAGATACACAACTTCAAGATCACTAGTTGAAGGAAACCCTCTCTCTCATACTTGTTTTGCTACAAACTACATTACACTCTCAACTTGGATGAAGATAATTGTGATGGATGAGATGCTTGAGAAGAGATGATGGGAATGAGCAAATGACCTCTCCTTATATATAGGCTAAGGAGGAACCCTCTAGATCACTTATTTGTGCTCTCTCATTTAATGGTGCTTCATGAGTCTTCAATAACTCATAACTTTATGCCTTCACCATAACTCCAAAACCATCCATATACCTTGTGTAACTTAAGAGTTCATACCTTATGTAACTTGAGAGTTACTAACTCCTGAAACCACCAACTCATGAACCTTTACCATTTCTTGTCATAAGTTCTTGTGAGTTATTAGTCTGCAAATTTCAACAATGTGGCCCGAATTTGGTCTTCTTCTTGTGGTTGGGGACCCGAGTTGGCTGATGATAACAGAGGTTGCGAGATGGGCTTGAAGGTACGTAGGATGGAGGTGGCGGTGCTGCTTGTGCTACAATTCGATCGAGCTGGAGTCACAGATTGGGGCTTCTGAACCCCAACTTAGTTGTGGGCTTGGCTTGGACCTCGGGGCTAAGATATTTAATTTTCTTTCTTAACTTTGTAGTTAGTTTTATGCTTATTTGATAGTATTTGAGTTAATAATCCTACCATTACTTAGTACGACAATGTGGGTACATTGTTCCTGTCTATTCATCCTTACTGCCTTGTCTACCCTAGGTTGGCAAAGAGTTTCTTGCAATGGTAGCGAGTCATAATTAACCGTCTAGTGAAAGTAAATTGTTTGCTTTCAATAGGCAGCAATTTTCTTGCTTTATCGATCAAATGATCCCTGCTTCTTAGTAGGTGAAACTTAATGTCATCGGATATGCTTGTATTTTGGTAGCAACATTGTGGAAAAACTGCACTATTGACAATGATGTTATTTTGTAATAGAGTTATCTTTCTTGTGTGTCACTATGTGGATGAATTATTACCTGTCCCCGGCACATTACTGAGTGGTGTTCTGAACCCAATAGTTCTAGGACATGTGTATTTTTTTACACATCACTTACCTGACTTAAAACGGTGTTACTGGTCTGTAATAGGGGAAACAAGAAACTTTAAGAAATCAAATCCATTCTTATGAAGAAGAAGGAAGCTCAATGAAACTCAGGTCGATCTTACGTACCCAAGTAAAACAAATTTCCACCAACAAAGCCAATTTAAGCTTCTATGTTTGGTTTACACATATTTGAAATGAGAGAAAAAACAGATCTGAGTTTTCCTCTCTCCTCCATTGCCAACTTGAAAGCACAACCGTGACCCACAAAAGTTTTTTTCGTCGGCTAAAGTTTACCATAGCTGATGAAAATTGAAAATAGCCGACAAAAGAAACGTTCGTCGGCTAAAGTGGACTTCATAGCCGACCAAAATTTACCTTAGCCGACGAAAGAATATTTCGTCGGCTAAAGTAAAAATGCTTCGTCGGCCTGGTTTTTTTTTTTCGTCGGCTAAAACCTTTCTTCTGGTAGTGCCACTGGCTTCCGATGAATCGGTTCCTGCCTCCGCGATCATCTGACGATATCAAAAACCGACTAACGCGCCAATATGAAGGTACCCAGAATTTTCTTTGGGCTCCCAAACCTTCTTCCTCGCATATAAGAACCAAAAAAGGGATAATTGTCTTCTCTGTTGGGATCTAAACTGATTCTTCACCCACATATATACAAGTTTGATGACAGAGCATAATCTATTTGAACGCAATCAATATTTCAATCTTTGAACGCAATCAATATTTCACTACACATCGCTTTTGGATCCAAATCAATTTCTTTGTTTTCTGTCTTTTTCGTTCAATGTAGAATGAAGAAGAAGACCTGCTGCATAATGCAGATTGACAGAGTTAACAGGCCAAACCATCCACGTATCTCTTATTTAAATAATTTTACATGTGTCTAGAACTATTAGATTTGGAACTCAACTCAGCAATGTTCCGGAAACAGGTAATAATTCCTTCACTATGTGACTGTAAGTGGAATAGAGTAATCAGTTGCGCCTTGTTCGCTTTTCTTGGCCCGTTATTACCTAGCTACAGTATTAATGAATAAGCACCATGTAATTGCGCAATCATCGTTTCCTAGCTATCCTATGTCGGACACCTCCTACGTACGTACATTAAGCTTTTCTTATTGGTTGGAAGCGTCTAATCACATTGGTGGATATGATTAACAAAATAATCATGTGTGTGTGAAGAAGCTATATGGTCTTGCCAATTATACTACCACTCTATATGGTGCCATGGAAGCGGCGAGGAATATTGAAATCTTCTCTTATGAACACTAACTAATTAACGCGTTGATTTTCCCCTCGCGTCCTTGGTATTTCCTTATTCTACATATGCACGCAGCACACCAAAATATATCTTCATTTCCCACCACTCTATATGGCGCCATGGAAGCGGCGAGGAATATTGAAATCTTCTCTTATGAACACTAACTAATTAACGCGTTGATTTTCCCCTCGCGTCCTTGGTATTTCCTTATTCTACATATGCACGCAGCACACCAAAATATATCTTCATTTCCCACTCCCTCTCTACCCATTATATAAACCTCGCTTCACCTTCATAATTTCCAATACTTCTTGTCTTCTTCACCCCTTTCGATCATTTAGCAAGTTTTGATTATATATACTTTACTTTTTACACAACCATCGCTCCATTTCAGCCTCCATATATGGCAGAGAGAGAAGAAGCCCACTTAAACGGGGCCTACTACGGCCCCTCAGTCCCGCCCAGCAAATCCTACCACCGCCCCAGCCGCGGCGGTGGCCCCCTCGGCTGCTGTTGCAGCTGCGTCTTCGGCCTCGTTTTCAAGCTTATCTTCGCTGCAGTCGTCTTCATGGGACTAGCCTTCCTCGTCTTCTGGCTCATAGTCCGCCCCACCAAAGTCAAGTTCCACGTCACCGACGCCACGCTCACCCAATTCAACTTCTCCACCGATAGCAACCTGCATTACAACCTCGCCCTCAACCTCACCATCAGAAACCCTAACAAGAAGATCGGCGTCTACTATGATCGCATTGAAGCCAGAGCTCTGTACGAGGGCCAGAGGTTCAGTACGGTTACTCTGACCCCATTTTACCAAGGCCACAAGACCACAAACATATTGAACCCGGTGTTTCAGGGACAACAGCTGATTGTTGGATCTGACTTGCTTGAGAAGTTTAATGAACAGAAGACTGCTGGGGTTTACGAGATTGAGATGAAGCTTTATCTGAGGATTCGGTTCAGGTTAGGTAAGATCAAGACCGGGAAGTTCAAGCCTAGAATTGAATGTGACTTGAAGGTTCCTGTGAGTCAGAATGGGACTTCAGTTGGAACTTTTCAGACTGAGAAGTGTTCAGTTGATTTCTTCAACTATCGATAAGTTATTTCTGTTAATTAGTTCATGGCGGAGAAGAGAGCCCTAGCTTCGTTCTTGCTGATAGTGCATTGATACTTCATTATGCTTTATTATACGGGTTGTGGGTGTCTTTGATATTCTTTAATATATTTTTTTTCGGCCCTAACAGACGTATGCACATATATGATCCTCCATTTGTTATTATATTACATTTGCACTTTTTATATTATTCATTAACTCTTAAAGGAAAAATACCTTAAGTGTGTCTTCGTCAGTTCGTCAAAGTAACTGACAACTATAGGAAAAGTGTGTCTTCGTCAGTTCGTCAAAGTAACTGACCACTATAGGAAATCTCCTCTTAGCCGATAGAAAATAAAAAATTTATCGGCTAAGATTGTCTTCGTCGACGGAAACAAAACTGTTGTATAAGACCACACAACCGTCGCCTAAGATCGATTTAGGCGACGAAAAATGACTGTTGAGAAGGTCCGTCGATTAAGATACTTCTATCCGACGAAACATGTTTCGTCGTCTAAGTTCTGTCGACTTAGTCAATTCTAGGCGACAAATAATTTCGGTCGGCCGAATTTCATCGGCTTAGTAACTCTTAGGTGACGAATTCTGACTGTCGACGAAATTCGTCGATTAAGATCTCCCTACTCGACGAAAATTGATTGTCGTCTAAGTTCTGTCAAGTTAGATACTCCTAGGCAACAAAACTATTCTATCGTTAAGGCTGGTCTTAGGCGACGAACCTTTGTCGGTCGATTAAGTTAGTCCTGGGCGACGAACCCTCTGTCGTCTGCTTAATGGTTCTTGGGCAACGAACATGTCTTATTTAACCGACGCCCTATTTCGTCTACTAAGAAATGCCATTATTGCCTGACACAACGCAAAACGAATATATTTCTTTGCCGACGCCTTTTGTCTTAGGGGACGGAAGATTCCGTTAGCTAAGTAAACACATCATTTATTCAACTTCTGCCCAGAAGAGAACACAGATTGATCAACTATCTTCTCCCCCCCCCCTCAAAGAGTTAATCCGATCCAAATCAAGTTTTGGAAGCTTTTCTTCATGAATTTGGTCGATCTTCAAGAGCTGCTTCTCTCTTAATTGCTATGTAACTACTTTAATTCATCTACTTTCTTCATTTAAAGATATTTTCCGACGACTTTGCCAGTCCAATTTTGATGGAATGTTGCTTACTTGTGAGGATAATATAATTACTGGATTGCTTGATGAATGCATGATATATGTTACTTTGATAGTACATGTATATACATGTTGAAATTAAGGGTTAAATTTTTATAGTGTATATATATATATATATATATAGAAATGATCCAGAGCGGACGTCCGCACTTGGCTTAAAGTACGAATGTCCTTTCGTTCGCCACCAGATGGTGTCGACGACAGCGCGCCTCCACCCTAACAGACTCCAGCAACATCCTCGACCATTTTCCCTCCCCGACGAGTCAGCCGAATTCCAGTTTTCAGGTGAGATCGATTTTGTTTGAAGTTTTGGGTGATCTCGCCGGAAAACTAGAATTCGGCGGACTCACCGGGGAAAGAAATTGGTCGGGAACGCTGCTGGAGTATGCTGGAGTGGAGGCACACCGTCGTCGGCATCGTCCAGTGGCGAACGGAAGGACGTCGGCACCATAACGGGCTTGTGTGTGTGTATATATATATATATATCTTTAGCTTTTGTCTGTATGATTAATAATTATGTGAATAATATGTTTATCAAATTTTCGTTTTGATGCAAATCATTTGTGTATTCAAATGATAAAAAATAAATTGATGAATCATGTAATTAAGAATTATAATATTCTTATATATTCATCAACATATTGTTACCCTTAGAAATCTCGTTCGAGAACCATTATGTTACGACTGTATCTAACAAAATGGTTTTCGAATTGTCCCATATTTGGACAGTTGGGGAGAATATGACATTGAGATTCCGTTTGTTGTTGGTGTGTTTCGTTTTCGGTTGTGGGTATATATATTTTGACAGGATCTTCCTTTATTGTTCCTCGAGTGCATACTAGGTATAAATATTCGTGCACTTAGAAAACTGTAGGGAGATGATGCCAAAACTTTCTCTCATATGCGAATTTGAAACGCCCTAATAACAAACGAAATCACAATGTCATGTGCTCTCAAACGGAATTAGGGGCCTAACCGGAGGCATAAGGTGAAGATTAAGCGATATGAACAACGTACATTAATATATCTTATATATATAATAAATATATATATATATATATATATTTCCCTTTTATTATTCACGCTTTTTTGATTATATATTTTTGTTTCCTGTTATTATAGTGTACAATATAGACAAGAGTTGGATGCAATTAGGGAGGGGGTCCCCTCTTTATATGAGAGGCATTTTTGAATTTCTTGAGTTCGTGCATTTACATAGTCCTCTAGACAAAGTTATTCACATATGTCCGTGCAACAAATGTCACAATCGGAAACCAGTAACATATGAAGACATGTATTCTCACTTGACACTAAATAGTATTTGTCCTAGTTATACCACATGGACATGTCACAGCAAAAATCAAGTTCAAATGCCCACACTTGCAAAATTCAAGCACAACATAATCAGTAGGCAAGATCTTCTAACGCTAGTTACGGGGACCTTGGGATGATGAACATCTTAAACGATGCATTCTCGTTCGCTGCCTCAGGATATCATGAGAATGTTGTTTATGACAACGCCTTTGATACCTTCCTTAATGTCTCCCACGTTGACTATAGCAGTGATTATGATAAGTACAACATGCTTATACGGCAAAAACAAACCCCGTTGTATCTTGGTAGTGAGCATACTGTGTTGGGTATTGTCATGAAGCAAATGAAGATATAAAATAAGCGGGGAAAAACTAACGTATGTTTTGATGAGGATATTACACTTATGAAGGAAGTGCTTCCCAAAGGTAACAGTTGTCCGGAAAATTTCGACCAGGTAAAAAGCATGTTAGCTAACCTCGGTCTTGATCACTAGAAGATAGACGCTTGCGTCAATAACTGCATCTTGTATTACAAAGATTATAAGGAAGAACTTAAGTGCCCACACTGCTACGATCCAAGGTATAAAGCTTTAACTTCATCTAAACAGAAAAACCCGCCCATTCCTATGAAGGTTCTTCGTTACTTCCAGTTGGGTCCTCGTCTGCAGCGTTTGTAGATGTCTTCACATACGGCCAAGCATATGAGATGACACCAGGCAAGGCACCAAGGATAGGAGAGGATAGATCCGGATAATCTCACACATCCCGTAGACGGGGAGGCTTGGAAGCACTTTGACCGTTCTTTTCCAGAATGTGCTAGAGACTGTGGAAAGGTCAAACTCAAACTTGCAATAGACATATTCAATCCTACTGGAAACCTGAATTTTTCTTATAGAATTTGGCCTGTGATAGTATTTCTTTACAATCTACATCCCAACATATGTATGAAGAAGGAGTACAATTTTCTTACGCTTATGGTTCCAGGGTCGTATTCTCCAGGAAAGTGCTTGGATGTGTACATGAGACCATTAATTGACGAGCTGCAGGAGTTAGGGGAAAATAGACTCCCTACTTTTGACATGGTCAAACTTCATTCATGATGAAAGCAACTGTTATTTGGACCATCAGTGATTTTCCAGCTTACGGGATGTTGTCTGGCTAACAAACTAAGAGATACAAGGCTTGCTCGGTATGCTTAGATGATATCAATTCTAGTCGCCACGCCGACAAAATTTGTTTCTTGGGATCTTGTAGATGGCTTGACGAGGTTCACGAGTGGCGGTGGTATGCTGAGGTATTTGATGGGACTGAGGAGCATAATGCAAAACCCCCAGGGAGGTCTAGTGAGTGGATTTTAGAGAGGCTTAATGAGCATTGATTCAGATATTTGAGCACCGGTAAAGAAGTAACCGACTTGATTTCTCCCCAGATGAGTTTAAGTATTAGTCGCACAAAAGTGTATTCTTAGAATTGCCTTACTGGTCGACGTTGAAAATCAGACACAACTTGGACGTCATGCATATAGAGAAGAATGTTTGTGATAGCGTTCTTAGAACAATTATTAATCTCAAAGATAAGAATAAGGACACCCCCAAAGCCCGTGTTAATTTTAAGAAAATGGCTAATAGAGAACAAAAAAATATAAAAAGCCATAATGCCTCAAGCAGGCTACACAGTCCATCCTTAGAAGAAGGCGGAAGTGTTTTAGTGGCTTCATGATGTTAAGTATCATCATGGGTATGCAAGGAATATCGCTCGATGTGTTAAGACAGGGGAAAATAAAATTACTGGGTTGAAAACTCATGACTGTCATGTTTTGCTACAACGTCTTCTTCTCGTGGTCATTAGACCGTATTTGTAGAGTGATGTGGTTGACATGTTAGTGGTCTTGGGATTAGCAGATTATTATCGGCGATTTGTGCAAGACTTTTCAAAGATTGCAGCTCCACTCACAAGATTGACCAAGAAGGGAGTTAAGTCTGAATGGTCAGATCAGTGTGAGGAAAGTTTTTAAGAATTAAAGAATCGTCTGTCGAGTGCTCCTGTTTTAGCACTTCCGGATGATAGTGGAGAGTATGTGGTCTTTTGTGATGCTTCTAGACGAGGTCTAGGCGGGGTATTGATGCAGTATGATAGAGTGATTACCTATGCTTCTAGGCAATTGAAGCCCCATGAGGTGAATTATCCCACTTATGATTTAGAGCTTGCAGCAGTAGTTTTTACTCTCAAGTTATGGAGACACTATCTTTATGGAGCGAAGTGTCAGATTTTTACCGATCACAAGAGTCTTCGGTATGTGTTCACTCAAAGAGAGTTGAATATGAGGCATAAAAGGTGGATGAAGTTGATCAGTGATTATGATTGCACTATTAAGTATCATCCAGGAAAAGCTAATGCGGTAGCTGATGCTCTTAGTCGCAATCCCTCCATATCTTTGTTTCATCTGAGGATGGTTCGAGATCCACTTCTTTGTGAGTTGTGAGCTACAGGAATGGATTTAATGGTGGACGAAGTGGGTGTCTTGGTAGCTAGTTTCCATGTGAGGCCAGTTTTGGTTGATTTAGTGCAGGAAGCGCAGTAGAATGATCCTTCCATAGTTCGGTTGATAGAAAGAGCAGCGAATGGAGCCGCCGTAAATTTTTCAGTGAGAAGGGATGAAATTTTGTTGTTCAAAAATAGGCTATGTGTTCCAAAGAGGAATGAAGAGTTAAAGAATGAGTTAATGGAGGAAGCTCATAGTTCTGCATATACTGCTCACTCGAGAAGTACAAAGATGTATCAGACTTTGAAGGATTATTATTGGTGGTCAAACATGAAGAGGGAAATTGCAGCTTTTGTGGGTAGGTGTTTGATTTGTCAGCAAGTGAAAGCTGAAAGGCAGAAACCTTCAGGGTTGCTTGAGCAGTTGCCGATTCTAGTGTGGAAGTAGAACAATATCACAATGGATTTTGTCTTCAGTTTACCTTGTACCTGTGAAGGGCATGACGGTATTTGGGTAATTGTGGATAGACTCACCAAATCCGCTTATTTGTTGCCGGTGGGAAAGAGGTATACACTGGATAAATTGGCTGAGCTGTATGTTAGTGAGATTGTGAGACTTCATGGCGTTCCTGAATCCATAGTGTCAGATCGGGATCCTAGATTTGCTTCTAAATTATGGGGAGCTCTTCAGGCAGCTTTAGGTACCCAACTGCATTTCAGCACTGCTTTTCATCCTCATACTGATGGGCAATCAGAGAAGACTATCCAGACTTTAGAGGATATGTTGAGAGCGTGTGCCTTGCAGTTCAGGGGGAGTTGAGATAATAACCTTTCTTTGATGGAGTTTGCCTATAATAACAGCTTCCATTCGAGTATCGGTATGGCTCCCTTTGAGACACTTTATGAGAAGCAGTGTCGTACGCCTTTGTGTTGGAATGAAGTCGGAGAAAGAGAGCTTTGTGGTACTGAGATTATCCATGACACAAATGAGAAGATCAAGGTGGTCAGAGATAGACTCAAGGCCGCTCAGAGTAGGCAAAAAAGTTATCTAGATGTCCACAGGAAGGACCTTGAATTTCAAGTGGGGGATTGGGTGTTCCTGAAATTATCTCCTTGGAAAGGGGTAGTTCGTTTCGGTAAGCGTGGGAAACTTAGTCCGAGGTATATTGGGTCTTATGAGATAATAGAGCGAGTTGGCCCTCTTGCTTATCGGTTAGTTTTGCCTCCGGAGTTGTCCAGGATACATAATGTGTTTCATGTATCCATGCTTCGCAAGTATATTGTCGATCTTTCTCATGTTCTTAAAGAGCAACCGATTAGTTTGCAGAAGGATTTGTCCTATGAAGAGGAGTCCGTTCAGATTCTTGACCGAAAGGAGCAAGTGCTTAGGAACAAGTCAATCCCGCTTGTCAAGGTGCTTTGGAGAAGGCACCAAGTAGAAGAAGCTACTTGGGAATTGGAGGAGCAAATGAGGCAGCAGTATCATTTCCTCTTTGTTTAGGTGATAGCTAGGTAAATTTCGGGGACGAAATTTTTATAAGGGAGAATTGTCACGCTCCGACCCTTAATTTTTACCTTAATTACTAGCACGGTGGTAATAAAAATTTTACCGTCTTCGTCAGTAAGTGTTTAATTTAATTGGTCCCCAGAGTGGTATTAGGGGACGATTATTTTGAAGGATTTATTCGAAGGAAGAAAAAGTGACGATGGTAAAAATGGTAATTTTGCTAATAAAAGGTAATTTTTATTGTGGTATTATTTTTGGGGTGTTGAATTTTGGATTGGGTATATGGGAGGTTGGACCCGGCTGGGCCGAGCCCAACCCATTTCTTTCTCTCTCTCTTCACGCGCGTCTCTCTCTCTCCCTCCCCGACCCGCTCTCCACCCGAATTTTCCGACTGCCCGTTCGCCGCCTTCCGGCCGCCCCAGACCGCCACGCCGGTCTTGTTCGAACCACCCTCCTCTCCTCTTCATTTCTGGGTAGGTGACTGAGCCCCTAGCGCCGCTGAGAAGCCGCAGCCGAGCCAGGAACTTCCTGTCGCCGGAACTCCTTCCTCCGGCCGCCATAGCCAGCGAGCCTTGGCTCAAAAGAAAGCCCTCCTCCCATGCAGCAATCGCTCCAAAAGGCTCCCTCCATCTCGAGCTAGATAAGGAGAAATCAGTAATAGAAATTCTAGGGTTTTTTATGTGTTTTCGTTCGATTGGCATAGTTAGGTTTGGAATTGGTGTTTGTGGTAGTTAGGAAAGTTGTAGAGGAGGTTGAGAGGAAGGTGCTGTCAAATTTTGGTGGGCATTGGAGGTCGCCGGAGCTGGCCACCGGCCGCCGGGAAAAATATTTTTTGTAGGGAATTTTATGAGGAGTTTAATGGAATGAGTTTTGTAATTTTTGGAGGAGTTTTGGATAGGTTTGGGAATTTTTGAAGTTTGGTATTTTTTGCGGATTCATAAGTTAGAATCCGACCATGTGATTATTTAAGGTTAGAAATGTGGAAGGTGTTTAAAGGATGTCGGTTAAGATTTGTGGAGGTTTATTTGGTTGATAGTGAATTTAAGAATTTGGGCGATAGGCATGATTGAGCGCATGATTGAGTGCGCGGAGCTCATTTTTAATTACTCATATTTTCTTTAAGTGTGGGTGTGTTAATGAAGGATTTATTTATGTTTTTGGAACAAGACACGAGGAGGCTTGAGCTGACGAGACCTCCGACTGACATCAAGCTTAGGCCTAATTTGTGAGTGGACCCTTGTTTTAAATAATGTGCTTAAAAATGCTTTATTGTTGAATAATTTTCTGTTATTGGAAATTTCCCGAAATTGAGAATTTCGGTGATTATACTCATATATAGTTTTTTATATGAATAGTATGTATATAAATAAATGCTAGTTAGCTATACGTGATTTTCCCCCATACTGAGGTACAATTCCAGTATGGGGTGACGTGAGCGTTAGACGACAGCGTCGTAGCCTTGTACGACTTTCTATTCTTCGAATTCATTCATAGAATTTGTATAAGGAATCAACACGTATATATACCCACTCATGCGTTTCCCCCATACTGAGGTACAATTCCAGTATGGGGTGATATGAGCGTTAGACGCCAGTGTCGTAGTCTTGTATGATTATCTATTTTTCGAGCTTATTCATAGATATCGTACAAGAGATAGATGAGTGTGAATACATACTGATATATATAATATTCTAGCCTGAGAGGCCTTTATTCTTAATGTTTGGGAGTCTAGCGAAGCTAGACATCAGTTCAGAATTTTCGAGTTAAGCTTTTAAGCTGTCGCTGGTAAAGCGTTTTCTTTGAATGTATTTTTTTGGGGAAATATTTATTTGTTTTCGAAATTGCTTTTGTCCACTCACTCTGACGGTTTTGAATATTTTCCCCTGGGCTCTTCGTTTTTAAAATGCACAGTCTGCAGTGTTCGCGCGAGTTCTAAAAGGCGACGTCGAGGCATAGTGACCCATCTATCCGCTACATTTCGCCAGTAGGTTACCTGTTTAATCTACTAGAAGATTGTTAGCTTCCGCTGTGTTTTTAATTTTAGTAGCTCTGAATACTGTTGGGATTTTTTTTGTATAACTTATTCTTGCTACTTTTGGGTTGTAGCGGAGAATGTTAATTTATTGGTTAAAAGAGTGGTTCTTATTTGTCCTTCCGAGTTAGGGTTGTCCATTTTCAAGGGAGGTTTGCCGAGTCCTTCGGTAAATTTTCCTTGGAGGTGGTCCCCGTAGGACTCACCTCGGGTTTTAGGGTGAAATTCGAGGCGGGTCTTGACAGCAAAAGCTTGCAAGGATAAAAGTCCCCAATAAGAGGCACGTCGCCGTAGATAGAGGCGATGCAACCACACTTAGTAGAGGTGTGGTTGAGGTCGTGGCTCCCTAAGGGAATAAGGAAAGACCACTTGGTTCGATCAATACTTGCCTAAAGGAATTGGGTGAGTACGGCACAACCTCATCAATGTAAAGAATCTCTCTCATGAGATTATCTTTGATTACAATTATGTCCATGAATCAATACTGGAGGACGATCCGATGTTTAAAATGATTCCAAAGACAAAATCTCAACAGATTACCAGAGTATATACATATTGATGATTCACACTGTTGCTTAAGGAATCATAGAGCATGAAGGTATCGAACCACACTCAGTTGAAGAATGTCAACAAAGAGCATATTGCCCTAAATAAAAGTGTGATCCAGAAGGAGCTAGATCCTCTGACAAAGAGATAGGTATTTGGTTTTGGTAGTGCTAACCTTACTAAGTGTAAAGCCTGTAAGACATAAATAAGTGTTTGTGAAAAAGCGTAATGAGAAGAATGAAGCCCTAAAAGACAAGGCTCGCCTTGTGGCGCCAAGATTTCTCGCAACGCTCTGTATTGATTACAAGGAGATATATTGTCCCATAATGAAAATACAGCTCATAGATGTGGTTACTACATATCTCCATGGGGATCTTGATTGAGAGATATTTATGAAAGTGTCTGATGGCCTTACAAGATCCAACTCAAGTAACTCTCAACCACGGAGTGCGTTTGCAGTTAGAATTGAAACGCTCACTTTATAGTAGTGACTACTTGGTTGGAAATGGATACAAGATGATGAACTATGCCCCTACATACTCATAAAGGAAACGAGTTTCGGATTTACAATTATAGCTATCTATGTCGATGATACGAACATAGTAGGTACTCTTGACGAAATAAGAGAAATGTGAGCTATATGAAATCGGAATTGAGATGAATAATTTTAAGAAACTCAGTTAATAACGAATTTATGGAATACTAATCCACTAGTCTGCATGTGTGCAAAAGATTCTTAGTCGATTTACATGGACAAAATGCATACTATTAGCACTCCCAATGATCAATCAATGTTTGGATATAAAGGAAGATCCATTTCGTCCAAAGAAAAATGACGAATATGGGTTGAGAACTGAAATTCCTTCTCTAAAGTGCAATAGGTGTAATATTGTACTTAGCCTGATGAACTCAACCGGATAATACATTCTCTTTGAATTTGTTCAAGCGACAACGCAGTGTCATTGGAAGGTATAAAGAATGTATCATGATACCTAAAGAAACCATTGACTTAGGTTCATCCTGTCCCAAAAGAAAGGCGAAAAGAAATGTAGATGGAACTGTAATCCCCTACATCAAAACCTCAAACGATGCTTCGGTTGGTTTTTACTGTTAGGTATCTATGATCAATAAGTCGTTTCTAAACTGGTTATGTAATCATCATCGGGAATACGACGATACCTTGTAAGAAACATTGGTCTCTCCTCAAGATTCAACTAAAGCAAGTAAGGTCTGAGGACAATATGATAAACTAGTTTATCAAATAACAGCCTAAGGCTATATCTGAAAGGCAAGTGAGAAACATAGGAATGTAAAGACATTCCTAGCTCCCTTGATCAAGGGGAGTGTAGACTTTAGGAGGAGTCTAACACACATACACTATTATAGGTGCGTTGTGCTCTTTTTCCTTTCGACCAAGATTCATTTTGTCCCACGTACTGGGTTTTGTTACTTGGTAAGGTTTTTAATGAGGCAATACCCCATGCACCGTTTTAACTTTGACTTGGCACAAGAGGGAGTGTACGTTGAAGAAAAAATACATTAAGTGTGCCTTAGTCAAAGTAACTGACGAAAAATAAATTAGGAAGTTATTGATCAATGGATGTAACGGCTCAAGTAGTTATATTAGTCATTATGTATGTTGTTATTATCATTAAATAACGTCATTATGTGCGTGTAATTACCGTTGTAATCAACCTTTATATAAAGAGGGTTTCTAATGAAATAAGTAGATCATTTTAATTCTATTTTTCCTGTAACATTAACTAATTTGTCACTTTAATTACAATATTTTACATCTACATATAGAGTATTGGAAAGAGAAGCAAGAAGCTCAGTAAGAGGATTTTTAAAAATTTGCGTAAACCTACTATTGGTTGGTATTTTGGGCATAAATTTATGTGGGGTGTGGTATCTACATCTTTATATCTTCACACCTTCTGACTAACTAACTAATAAATCATAAATGTGAAAAAAATTCACCTTCCTTACAATCTAGCAAACACACGACGTAAAACCTGGTAAAAGATGTTCGTCCGGTGGTTGTAGAATCAATATCAACCATTGTTGTCATATTAACGATGTGTCAACTCCTCTCGAAGCCTGATTTTTAGTTTTTTCTCACATAATTTTAGAACTAAAAAATGGTCATTATACAAATATCTTTCCAATTTTTAATTGTTTCGTTTCAATTTATTGTTACCGATGAACTTGGTTTTCTGTAAAGATGTACCAGACAGAGAGTATCTTCTGTTCCAAAGTTCCCCCTGCATTTCCACTTATCCTCATAAAATATTTGAATTGCTTGTGTACCTAATGCAATGGACACAATATCTAGTTTTGACGTTTTGGATCTGTTATAGGAGGAGAGCAACCTTCTCCAAAAAGTCATTAAACAAATATCTTTTCATTGTTTAACTGCTTCCAATATCTCACTTGCTTATGTGCTACCTAATGCCATGTAATCAAATAGGTAGCTTTTATGTTTTGGATATGTTATAGGAAGGGAACAACTATATATGCAGAGTCCTTTCATGCAATATCCAAGAGCCTTCATGTTGATTTACTGTTTGGTGATTGGACAATATCACGTTAAACATATTACTCTTATCATCTCACAATTTCAATATATATCAGAAAAAACGCAGTAGTATTTGTAAATTTGAGATTATGAGTTCGATTTACGAAAGACTAGTTATAGCATTAGAGTTGTTTACCTGATAAAAAAAAAACACATACATATGAGAAAAAAGAATTGAAAGAAAGCCCCGTGAAAAATATGAAATTTTTTGTTACCTCATAGCTAGCTACCAATTGATTGGTATTGTAAGTAATTCTATCAACAGAAGTAAAGGAAATAACGACTCCACCACCCATGGGGTATCACCATGGAAGCTACGAAGAAATGAACATCCCCATCCCCATATTGTAAGTAATTCTATCACCTTCAGAAATCCACATCCACACGCAGCCTCAGATAAGCTTCCATAAACGTCAACTAACGCGTTGATTTTGTCTACCAACCCAACGCGTTCTCGCCGTATCTCCTTCCTTATTATACACAATCCCTCTCAGCACACCATTGCCTTTGATCATTTCCCATTTTCCCTCTTCCCCTTATATAAACCTCTCACTTCTCCTCACATTTCTCACATTCCACTCTTCTTTGACCTCTTTCGTTTCACTCACTAGTTGTCTACAAAGTCTTCTCTCTTTTCTCAGTTTCAGCTTCCCATGTCGGAGAAACAAGCAGGCTTGAATGGCGCCTACTACGGCCCATCCATCCCGCCAAAGAGGGACTCCTACCAAAGCGTCGGCCGCGGCGGAGGTCCCCTCGGCTGCTGCTGCAGCTGCATCTTCGGCCTCGTCTTCAAGCTCATCTTCACCGCCATCGTCTTCATGGGACTCGCCTTCTTCGTCTTCTGGCTCATAGTTAAACCCAACCGCGTCAAGTTTCACGTCACCGACGCCACTCTCACCCAGTTCAACTTCTCCTCTGACAGCAACCTCCACTACAACCTCGCCCTCAACCTCACCATCCGAAACCCTAACAAGAAGCTCGGCATCTACTACGATCGCATCGAGGCCAGAGCCAACTACGAGGGCCAGAGGTTCAGCACGATCACTCTCACCCCGTTTTACCAAGGACACAAAACCACCAACGTTTTGAACCCTCTGTTTACTGGACAGCAGTTGCTTGTTGGGTCCAATTTGCAGTCGGAGTATCAGAAGCAGACCAGTGCTGGGGTTTACGAGATTGAGATGAAGCTTTATCTGAGGATTAGGTTCAAGTTCGGTCGGATCAAGACCGGAAAGTTCAAGCCCAGAGTGGAATGTGACTTGAAGGTTCCTTTAAGTACGAATGGCAATTCCGCAACTACCTTCGAGACCAAGCGGTGCAAGATTGATTACTTTAAAGCCATCTAGCTGGTCATCCATGGCGGCCGAGGAGGAGATCCTTTCTTGTTGATACAGTCTTCTTCTTATCTTTTCGCTTCTGCTTTGTGATTTTTCATACCAGTCACTATTCTTTAGTTTATTTTTTTGGCGTTACGATTACTGTAACATATCATATGCACATTGATTATAAGTATATAATAATGACGATTTAATGATCAGATCTTTAGATTATAAATAAATGACAATTTTAGTGGTTAATGCTTTGCTATCTCATGCTTATGATGTTTGGTTTATACATATTTTCAACGTCTTTTGCTTTCAAAAAACTGGTAAAGCTATAAACGTTAAAGTCTTCGGTAATTTACAATTATTTTTAAAGTCATTGTCTATGAGTCTATCACTATGCGGACATTGGGACCAAACTTAAAATAAAATAAAATGACCAGTTCAAATGAAAGACACTACCTATACTTTAAAAGAAAATATAGCCGTTTATCGTTGATCGGTGATTTCACATTTGCACGTAAAAGATTATTAGCTACGGAGTCATTTATTATTAATGCAATGGTTATATAAAGTTCATTTTAGAGCCGTGATGTAGGATTTAGAGACCAAATTTTAGAAAAGAATTAGGTCCACGTCCGTATGAATATGTGCATTTCAAATTCTCTGTACGAGTGGGTATATATATATATATATATATATATATATATATATATATATATATATCGTGAATGTAAACAATTAGATCTTCGTCACAAATCATATAAGTGTACATACGATGTTTCTAACATGATTCAAAGAGAATGTGACGCGTTGTATATATGTATCTATAAGAATGTGAATGAATATATGAAGAGACATGGGACAATGAACAACTCATGTTAACTTTCTCTTTTAGTGATTTATGTCACATTGAATAATTGGGCATAAATGAGAAGACATCATTTTAAAGAAAGAAGATAGTTCAACCCCTTATCATCATCTTAAGATTCTCCACGCTGTCTTCTATGATTAAATTAATTTCTTGTTATTTTGATACAATAATCGTACTACGTACTCAAATGCATCGATCACATGGTTTTTTTTTCTTTTCTTTCAATACATGCAATAATTAAACAAAATGGAAGGTAAATTTTGGAGAGCTTTCATTGAGCCCATTTGATATTTCGGTCCAGGACCAAATAAGGCTGGCCTTAGGTGACAAACCATTTTCTGTCGGTGTAGTTAGTCTTTGACGACGAATATTGTTCCGTCTGCTAAGTAAGTCTTGGGCGACGAATATGTCTTTCTTAGCCAACGATTTGTTCCATCGGGTAAGAAATGACATTATTGCCTGACACAACGTAGAACGAATATAATTTTGCTGACGCCTTTTATCTTAGGCGACGGAATATTCTGTCGGCTCAGTAAACACATCATTTATACAACTTCTGCCCAGAAGAGAACACAGCTGAACCCAAACTTTCTCTCCCCCCCCCCCATAGAATCTTCCCAGCGAAAATCTAATTTTGGAAGCTTTTCTTCATAAATTTGATCCTCGAGTGCATATTTGGTATAGATATTTCGACAGGATCTTTTTTTATTGTTTCTCGAGTGCATATTAGGTATTGATATTCATGCGCTTGGAAAACTGTAGGGAGATGATGCCGAAAGTTTCTCACATATGCCAATTCGAAACGCCTAAACAACAAACGAAATCACAATGTCATGTTCTCTCAAACAAGATTAGGGCCCTAACTAGACGCATAAGGTGAAGATTGTAGGTGTGAACAATGTACATTAATATATCTTATATATATAATAGTTAAGTATATATATATATATATTTCCTGTTTATTATTCACGAATTTTTGACTATATATTTTTGTTTCCTGTTATTATAGTGTACAACATGGACAAGAGCTGGAAGCGATTAGGGAGGGGGTTCCCTCTTTATATGAGAAGCATTTTTGATTTTCTTGAGTTCGTGAGTCTATATATAGTCCCCCAGACAAAGTTAATAACATATGTTCGTGCAACAAATGTCTCAATCGGAAACCAGTAACATATGAAGACATGTATTCTCACTTGCCACTAAACGGTATTTATCCTAGTTATACCACATGGACATGGCACGGCGAAAATCAAGTTTAAATGCCTACACTTAAAAAATTCAAGCACAACATAATCAGTAGGTAAGATCTTCTAATGCTAGTTACGAGGACCCTGCTGTGATGAACATCTTAAACGATGTCTTCCAGTTCGTCGGCTCAGGGTATCAGGAAAATGTTGTTTATGACAACGCCCTTGACACCTTCCCTAATTCTCTCACGTTGACTACAACTGTGATTATGATAAGTACAACAGACTTCTTCGGCAAGTACAAACCCCATATTGTATCCTATTAGTGAGCATACTGTGTTGGGTATCGTCATGAAAAAAATGAAGATTAAAAACAAGTGGGAAAAGACTAACTAACAGTTGTCCGGAAAATTTCGATCAGGTAAAAAGCATGTTGGCTGACCTCGGTCTTGATCACCAGAAGATAGACGCTTACGTCAATAACTACGTCTTGTATTACAAATAAAACAAGGATAAAGTTGAGTGCCCACATTGCTACGAGCCAAGGTATAAAGCTTCTACTTCATTTAAACAGAAAAACCTGCCAATTCCTACGAAGGTTTTTCGTTACTTCCCGTTGGGGCCTCGTATGCAGTGTCTGTACATGTCTTCACATACGGCTAAGCATATGAGATAGCACCAGACAAGGCACCAAGGAGATGAGAGGATAGATATGGATAATCTCACACATCCCACAAACGGGGAGGCTTGGAAGTACTTTGACTGTTCTTTTCCTGAATTTGCTGGAGACTGTTGAAATATCAGACTCGGACTTGCAACAGACGGGTTCAATCCTACTAGAAACATGAATTTGTCTTATAACATTTGGCCTGTGATAGTATTTCCGTACAATCTACCTCACAACATGTGTATGAAGAAGGAGTACAATTTTCTTACGCTTATGATTCTAAGGCCGTATTCTCCAGGAAATTGTTTGGATGTGTACAAGAGACCATTAATTGACGAGCTGCAGTGGGAAAATAGACTCTCTACTTTTGACAGGCATGGTCAAACTTCATTCATGATGAAAGCAGCTGTTATTTGAACCATCAATGATTATCCAGCTTGCGGGATGTTGTCTAGCTAACAAACTAAGGGGCACAAGGCTTGCCCGGTATGCTTAGATGACATTAATTCTAGTCGTTACGCCAACAAAATGTATTTCTTGAGATCTCATAGGTGGCTTGACGAGGATCACGAGTGACGGTGGGATGTTGAGGCATTTGATGGGACTGAGGATCATAATCTGAAACCCCTAGGGAGGTCGGGTGAGTGGATTTTGGAGAGGCTGAACCAGCACTGGTTCATATATTTGAGCACCAGTAAAGATGTAACCAACTTGAATCCTCCCACGCCTGATGAGCTTAAGTATTGAATGCACAAAAGTGTATTCTTTGAATTGCCTTACTGATAGACTTTGAAAATCAGACACAACTTGGACGTACATGCACATAGAGAAGAATGTTTGTGACAGCGTTCTTAGAACAATTTTGAATCTCAAAGATAAGAACATGGACACCCCCAAAGCCCGTGTTGATCTTATGAAAGTGGGTATACGCCCTAAGCTATGGCTAGTAGAGAACAAAAAAAC
This sequence comes from Fragaria x ananassa, assembly GCA_034370585.1. NCBI lineage: Eukaryota > Viridiplantae > Streptophyta > Magnoliopsida > Rosales > Rosaceae > Fragaria > Fragaria x ananassa. Next base: position 12,567,865 of record CP139753.1, on the reverse strand, counting down.
AAAAAAAACCATAATGCCTCAAGCAGGCTACACAGTCCATCTTTAGAAGAAGGCGGAAGTGTTTTAGTGGCTTCATGACGTTAAGTATCCTCACGGGTATGCAGGGAATATCCCTCGATGTGTTAAGATGGGGGAAAATAAGATTACTAGGTTGAAGACTCATGACTGTCATGTTTTGCTGCAACGTCTTCTTCCCATGGTCATTAGACCGTATTTGCAGAGTGATGTGGTTGACATGTTAGTGGCTTTGTCAAAGTTCTTTCAGAGGATATGCGCTAAAGAGCTTAAAAAGTCTGATGTTCGGTCATTGCAAGAAGACATTGTGTACAACATATGCATGTTGGAGATGATCTTTCCCCCAACTTTCTTTGACATCATGATTCACCTCATGATCCACCTTATTAAATAAGTGTTGCTTACTGGTCTGATACAGTATACCTGGTGCTATCCAAATGAGAGGTATGCACTCATTCTCTAATTAATCATCTTTTTAAATTAAGATAATTTTTTTAAATATTTATTGTAAGAGATTATATATATGTTTTGCAGGCAACTGGGGGATTTTAAGAACTCAAGTAGAAACAAACGTTTCCCTGAAGGGTCGATCTTGGTGGCATACATTCAGGTTGAGAGCGTAACGTACTGCAACACATATCTCAATAATGAAGACATAGTGGGGGAATCATCTTGAATGGGTTGTAGCCAGCTATTTAATCTATTAGTTGTTTCCAACGATGTTGAACCATATGGCAGATTAAGTAATTCTGAAAAATTAAGTAATTCTGAAAGATTAAGTAATGCTGAGATCAAAGAGGCTCATTGGTCTGTCCTTTAACATTGAGACGAAGCCGAGCGGTAATTTATGTCCTATTTGAAAAGGCAGGATGGTAACGAAGCCATACACAAGAGAGATTTTCCTGATTACTTTCTTATTTGGTTACCTTCTATATATATATATATATATATATATATATATATATATATGATGTTACATAAATTAAATATGTTGCTTTTTTATGTTACATAATATAACAACGTTGTCCTTAAAATTGTTACAGATGATGCACATTCAACAGCAGTTTCCTGCTTCTTACGACCCAGTGTTACACTTGTTGGCTGGAGGACCCCAAATCCACAGAGTTCGTGCTGGATGTTTTATAAACGGTGTTAAGTTTGTGACGTAAGAACGAGATGAAGGTCATGTCACCCAAAACCATGGAGTCATGGTTGAGGGTATGAGTTTCAACTACTACGGGGTTCTTGTTAGTGTCATCGAACTAATCTACAGCAAGGGTATGCCAGTCGTGTTTTTCAGGTGCAAATGGTTCAATACTGACCCAACCAGATGAAGGAGCACAATTCTAGATCGTGGCTTGTTATCAGTGAACTCAAACATTGTATGGTATGAGAATGAGCTGATTATTTTTGCCACCACGGCGAAACAAGTATTTTATCTTGATAATCTGGCTATGGGTGAGGGTTGAAAAGTGGTGCAGGTGATGTCACATAGGAATATTTAGAGTGCAGCTACACTGGGACGGGATGATGAGAGTGGGCCTAGTGAACCAACAACTGATCAACTGAATGAACCATATCAAGAGGAATCTCCACATATAGTCCCCGATACTAAGGATATTCGTGTCAACAACCAACACATTCCGGATATCATAGATTACATTCCAGTTACATCATCTGAACTAAACTCGCTACAATGCGACCCTAATCATGATGATGACGGCTTCATAGATGACGAATACATAAAGGATGTTGAGTATTCTGACCAAATTGAGGAGCATGATGATTCGGACGACTCAGATTATCATGAGTACGATTAATGTACTTGTTCAATATTATTGTGGATTTCGATCGGTTTAATCTACTTGTATTAATTAATTTGACATAACTTCGGATATGTATTTTTAAATTAACTTGTCTTCCATTAATTATTTATGCAAATTTCCATTTTCAATTTCTATGTACATGTGTAATTTTTAAAATTCATATGTATCTTTTTTTATGTACGAATACTTATGTGGAGTAACTACACTTGGGTTTAGTTTGATAAATTACAGGAAATTACTTGGATGTAAATATAATAAAATGTCTAAAAAAATTTTAAAAAATACTTCGTCGACGGAACATGAAGATTTCGTCGCCTTAGAAGTCCTTAGGCGATGGAACGTGAAGATTTCGTCGCCTTAGAAGTCCTTAGGGGACGGAACGTCCACTTTCAGTTGCTTAGGATCCCCGAAATATTAGGCGGATAAATAAAATTTATTTTTTACTTAGGAGATGGAAAGTGAATAAGTCGTCTGCTTGGGAGAACCAAGGCGATGGAAATTTAATAATTTGTCGGTGTAGTCAGACCAAGGCGACGAAAAGTGATGTTTCCGTCACCTAGGACCCCGAAATATTTGGCGGGTATATTTTGAGCTTTTTTTTGGGCAGAAATTTATTTTGTTTAGGCGGCGAATATTGGCTTAGCTGACGGAACTATTCCGTCGGCTAAGATAAAATCGATTTACAGCTATCTTGTTTACTCTGATACACACTAAACCGATCCCTAAACCCCCAATTCCGATCCCTATAGTCCAGAGCTGCGCCACTGCCAGAACCCACCACCTCCACCAGTCAGAGACTCCCAATTCCCTATCATCCAGAGCTATGCCACCGCCAAAACCCACCACCTCCACCAGTCAGAGACTCTGCCATCCACTCTCTCGGATTCAAGGTAAATTGTCTTTCTCTGTTGATTTCTTTCTCTTTGAAATCCAAGTTGTAATGCGAATTGTATTCATGGAGTTAATGATTGAGTTATTTGAGGGATGGGATGATGTTGCATTTTGGTTTCTGGGTTGATTGAGTTATTAGATTTGATTCTAATCTGGTGTCTATGTTTCGGTGTGATTGTTTTGCTTCCTCTATGACTCTGATTGATCTGTTAAGATATTGTTTGTTAGATTAGACCTATGTGAGCATAATCCTTTTTATTAAACGTGATTTCTTTCGGGTATTGCTGAGTTCGAAATTCGTAAAGTGGTTGTTCCTTGTTGATAAAGCATGCACCATAGGCCTTGCTTCCCTTTTTCTTATTGTCTCCTTGATCATTACATCATGTTAGCAAGCTTTCCATGTAGTCAAATTTGAGTTCCGAGTTTCGTATTGATAAAAGTAGTCCTTGTTAGTATTACCATCTCTTTCTCAACATGTACAGTTGAGTTCCCGTGGTCTTTTGGAATTGGTATTTCTTTACTTTTTTCTTTGATAAAGTTCATTATATATGGTACATTAGTTTGATACATTAGTTTGATAAAGTTCATTATATGTGGATCTTTCTCACTTCAAATATATATTTCTTCATTCTCAATTCATTGCATAAAAGCCTTCACTTCAATTTGTTTTGTTTTCCTTCCCCATGTGTTTGTGATGAAATTAAGAAGTATAACATTCCTACTTTATTTTGTTTGGAGCATGTAATTTTTTTTCTTTCTCCATGTGTAATTTTTTTACAAAAACTTTGAGAATTTGTGACTAATTGTGAGCCATTAATATGTTTGTACTTTGTAGAGCAATGAACAATGAATTTGTTTCATCGTTGTGTTTTAGGGATTTCAAATCGTCCTTCTATTAACAACAATAAACAATCAGTTTTTTTTTTCAAGCGTTTATTTTGAGGGCCTCGAAATATTTTCCGCCTTGAGCCTCCACGGACATAGGGCCGGCCTTGTATATATGGTACATTAGTTCATTATACATGGAAAGGCCTTTGAGATTGCTGCAATTGTGTGGATATATTGTGTGTTGTTGTTGGCATTTGGTTGCAGTTTGTGAAATTGTTGATGTGAGTAGTTTTTTTGAGATTTGGTTGTAGTTAGCTTCTTTCGGAAGACTATGCAATTCGGTTGATTGTTTGAACTTGGTATCTTCATAAAAGTTACAGTAGACAGGTTAAAGATCATCTTAGAATTGAATTTTTTTTAAATGATTTTCCAATATTTAGTTATGATTTTTGAAAGTTGATAGTTTGCATCAAGAAATTCTGAAATTTTCACTTAATCCTTTTTTGTTTTATCATATATGTATGCACCGTACCTTTCTCTCATGCCTATGCTTTCATGTATGCTCATCTATGGATATATTTTTCATAATCTTATTTATTACTCACTCATTTACTGTGGACTAACAATTATGTGTTATTCATGTGCAAGATGGTGATATTTGGGAAGAAGAAGGACCGAGCCACTAAGGCCAGTGCTTTGATGGACTCTATATAGCAGAGCGTCGGCTCAGCTAGCAGTAGCAGCCACCATACCCCATGTCAGCTGGGATAGTACCACCAGGGGCTCCCCTTTTAATTGTGCGGCCCCCTACCGTTGACAGTAGTTCAACTGGATCTCCATCATCTACACCGAGATCTCCAGCATGCAGGTATCCTGGGGCGCGCTGCTGGCACCTTGTGGCGCGGGTGCTTACTTCTACTGATTTTTTTTCAAGTGCTTACTGCTATTTGTCTTATAGCATTAAATATCCTAATGTTTTGTATATATATTAATTGTAGCTCTGGCCCTGAAGAAGAAGCAGAGTTTATGTTTTGGAAAGAAGGCTGAGGATATCGTTGCACAAACGAGGCAGAAGATCAAGCGGGAGTATTGCCCCCATGTAAAAGACCCTAGCGTGACGGGGGTAAACAGCTTGGTGACACATGATATCGGTTCCGCCATACAGAGTCTGGTGGGAATGTGGGCAAGGACGTTCTACGACCTTGATCAGGAGGAGAAGTGGAAGGTGTGGAATGCAATGTCAGTAAGTAACACTGAAAACAGTTTGAAAAGTAATTTTACTTAATTACGTATGTTTATTTTATTTTTCAGTGCTTAACATGAGAATTTTTTTTATTTGTTACTTAGTCGAAGTACGAGTGAGATGAAAATGATGAGCCAATATTCAATTGGATACTGAAGAGGGCACATGAGAGGTATAAGCACTGGAAGTACTAGTGTCACAAAGCTTATTTGAAGGAAGGATCCTCTGGCATGCCTTCAGATTTCATTAGGAGAGAGGACCAATGAGAGTTTCTATGCTCCCACTTCGAGTCAGATGAGTTCAATGTGATTTTTTAAATTACCTTCATTATCTTTTTTTTTAATTACCTTCATTGTTTCTTTTGTATTTTACTAATCTATTTAATATTTTTTCGTGTATTAGAGACTTTCCTTGGCAAACAAGCGGAACCGTGGGGAGAAGACTATGCACCACCACGGGGTCTTCTCCTATCATCCACACAATAGAGGAACTCAGAATACAAGAGGCGGAACTTCCAATTATTAAAGGTTTTGAGAATACCTATGTTAGGGTCGGTGATGAACTTATGACCAAGCATTATGTAAGTGTCTTTCCTTTTACTATTTTTATTGTTTGATGCATGCACTTATGAAGTTTATTATGCAAAATGTCAAGTTTATTAGGTACACATAAAATTGAGCTATATGTGAATTTATTTTGCAAAATGTCAAGTTTATTAGGTACACATAAAATAAGCTATATGTAAATGGTTATCTTTAGTTATTGGTTCTTGTTTCTACATGCATAATGTTAAGTTTATTGATTGATGTTGTCACGCCCCGACCCTTAATTTTTACTTTAATTACTAGCATGGTGGTAATAAGAATTTTACCGTCTTCGTCAGTAAGTATTTAATTTAATTGGTCCCCAGTGTGGTGTTAGGGGAGGATATTTGGAAGGATATATTCGAAAAAACAAAATGTGACGAAGTAAAAAAGGTAATTTTTGCTAGTAAAAGGTAAATTTTTTTGGGTATTATTTTCGGGGTGTTGAATTTTGGAGTGGGCATTAGTTTTTTTGGGTTGGCTGGTTTTGGGCCAAGCCCAGTCCGCTCCTTCTCTACCTCTTCCGCGCGGCTCCCTCTCTCTCTCCCTCTCCCCGACCCGTTTTTTGCCGAAACTTTCTAGCGTCCGTTTGCCTCCGTCCAGCCGCCCCAGACCGCCGCGCCGGTCCCAATTGATTGGCCTCCTTACCAGCTTCCATTCTAGACTGGTGGCAGCCTCCCTAGCGCCGCCATGAAGGAGAAATCAACCCCGAAAGGTCCAACTGCCGTGGTGGTTTTCTCGCCGGAACTCTCTCCTCCGGCCGCCATAGCCGGCGAGCTTAGGCTCAAAAGAAAGCCTTCCTCCCGTGCAACAATCCCTCTAAAGGGCTCCCTCCATCTCGAGCTAGGTAATTTCAAGAGCTCAAGGATCGTCTAACTAGTGCTCCAGTTCTAGCACTCTCTGATGATAGTGGGGAGTATGTGGTTTATTACGATGCTTCTAGGCAGGGTTTGGGTGGTGTGTTGATGCAGCATGAGAGATTTATTGCATACGCTTCTAGGCAACTGAAGCCGCATGAAGTGAATTACCCCACCCACGACCTAGAGCTTGCTGAAATGGTTCTTGCATTGAAATTATGGAGACATTATCTCTATGGAGCCAAGTGCCAGATCTTCACCGACCATAAGAGCCTTCAGTATGTGTTCACTCAGAGAGAGTTGAATATGAGGCAAAGAAGGTGGATGGAGTTGATTAAGGATTATGATTGCACTATTGAGTATCATCCTAGGAAAGCTAATATTGTTGCGGATGCTCTTAATCGCAATCCTTCTATGTCTCTAGCTTATTTGAGGACGGTTCGGGTCCTTCTTCTTTATGAGTTAAGAGCTTCAGGAGTTGAGTTGTCAGTGGATGAGATTGGTGCGTTAGTAGCTAGTTTTCATGTGAGGCCAGTTTTGATTGATAAAGTTCGTGAAGCTCAGTATGATGATCCTTCCATTGTTCGGTTGATAGACAAAACGCTTAATGGAACGACAGTAGATTTTTCTATCAGGAGGGATGGTACCTTGATGTTCAAAAGCAGGCTTTGTATTCCAAAAAGAAATGTGGAGCTGAAGGAAGAGATAATGGAGGAAGCTCATAGTTCTGCATATGCTGCTCATCCTGTTAGTACAAAAATGTACAGGACCCTGAAGGATTTTTATTGGTGGCCAAATATGAAGAGGGAGATTGCCGCTTATGTGAGCAAGTGTTTGATTTGCCAACAAGTGAAAGCTGAGAGGCAGAAACCTTCTGGTTTGCTTGAGCCATTTCCTATTCCTATATGGAAGTGGGACCACATCACCATGGATTTTATTTTTAGCTTACCTCGTACCCGTGATGGGCATGATGGTATTTGGGTGATTATGGATCGATTAACAAAGTCTACATATTTTCTGCCAGTGGGGAAGAAGTATTCATTAGATAAATTGGCGGAGCTTTATGTGAATGAAATTGTGAGACTTCATAGGGTGCCTGAGTCTATAGTATCGGATCGAGATCGCAGATTTGTTTTAAAATTTTGGGGAGCTTTGCAGGCAGCTTTGGGCACTAGGCTACATTTCAACTCAACATTTCATCCTCAAACGGACGGGCAGTCTGAGAGGACTATTCAGACCATGGAGGACATGTTGAGGTCATTTGCTATGCAATTCAGAGGGAGTTGGGATAAGAATTTGTCCTTGATCGAATTTGCCTACAACAACAACTTCCATTCTAGTATTGGTATTTGAAGCGCTTTATGGGCGTCAATGTCGTACACCTCTATGTTGGAACGAGGTGGGAGAAAAGGAGTTTTGTCAAGACCCGCCCCGAATTTTACCCTGAAACCCGAGGTGAGTCCTGCGGGGACCACCTCCAAGGAAAACTTACCAAAGGACTCGGCAAACCTCCCTTGAAAATGGACAACCCTAACCCGGAAAAATTAAAGAACACTTTTAACCAATAATATAAATTCTTCAACTTAATCCAAATAACCAAATAAAATAATACACAGTTATTTTTCCGAAAGTATTCAGAGCTACTACAAGAAATACAGCGGAAGCTACTAGAAATCCTAGTGGGTTAAACAGATGACCTACTGGTGAACAGTAGTGGAGAAATGAGTGACTATGCCTCGTCGCCTCCTTCTAGACCCCACCCGAACTCTGCAGACTGGGCATTTAAAAACAGAGGAAAAGCCCATGAGAAAATATTTCATCACGTCAGAGTGAGTGGACAAAATAATCTCAACAACAATAATATTTCGCCAAGAAATTTAACAATGCAAACGACTAGTTCTGGCTAGTCTCCAAATCATAAACAAAACAGCCTCTCAGGCTCAAATTATAAATATATATCAGTATGTATTAACCACTCGTCTACTCCATGTATGCTATCTATGAATAAGCTTTAAAATAGATAGTCACACCAGACTAATACGATTGCGTCTAACGCTCATGTCGTCCTATACTGGAATTTTTTCTCAGAATGGGGGTAATGACCGAGTGGAAATAAATACGTGCTTACTCCTTGTACGATTTCTATGAATGAATGTAAAACATAGAATAATCTCAAAAAGTAGAAAATCGTACAAGGCTACTACGCTCGTGTCTAACGCTTATGTCACCCCATACTAGCATTCGTCCTCAGAACGGGGGCTGCCAAGTATAGCTAGCTAGCATTCTCTCTCATACATATTGTAATACCCCGGAAATTTGATATTAGTTTCTAATTTTATTTAGGAATTTTTGAGTTAGAAGTTAGTGTGTTTTGAAGTTTGAAGGAAGAGCGGAAGGGTTTGGATGCATAAATTGCCTGAACCGGTTTTATGGTTCTGAAAGGTCAAGAGTTGACTTTCTAATCCGTTGGGTTTCTCGAGAAACTTCCTTCAAGGAAGTTGTAGAGCACGACGATACGAGTTCGTAGACACGTGGCACGCGTAAAACGGACTTCGTATGAGAAAGTTATGGTCAGCAGAAGTTGTGGCTTTTCGGGAATTTTTAGGTTAAATAGGAAATTTTCGTTTTGGGTTCATTTATTTTTCAGAAATCCCTTTCTTCCTCTTTCTTCTCTCTCCCCGACCCCGAGAGAACCCAAGCTTCTCAGCCGACCCGACCCGGACCCGGTTGACCCGACCCGGATTTTCCGGCCATCTCCGGCCGACCCAGGCGACGGCACCGGTCGGAATCGCTCCTCCTTGGTGGCGCAATCTTCCCTGTGTTGGTGGATGAGGATGACCCGAGCCGAGCTGTGCAAGCCGAGCGCCACAGTGAGGGGCGACGACCCGGTTTGCAACCCGTTCGGTTTCCTACCTCCGGCGGCGGCGACAAGGCCGGAGACCGGTCGGGATAGTTAGCCCTTGGCGTCTTGGTCCGATTGCTTGTGGCCTTGAAGTACGACACAAGACGGAGAGTGGCGGTGTTGGATTCTAAGCTTTCCGGCGAGTTTCCGGCGACTTCCCGGCCGATTTGGTTTCGACCTCAGGTATGGAAGTTGCTCTCCTTGCTCTGAGCTATATTTTTGGTGTTGGAAGTTTGTCCGTTTTTGAAAGTTTTGGGGGGCGGCGCGTGGGGCCCACTCGCTGCCGTCGGTGGTGGCGCGTGGCGGCGAGTCCGGCAGGGGTTTGGGAGGTCTGTAGTCCTTGTTAGGTGGTGCTCATCAATACGAGCACGTTAGCATGTAGATTGTAGGTTCTAGAGTTGTTTGAGCATGATAGGGTTTGGTGAAGTTCTTCTTGGGCTGGTTAGGTAGTGCTCATCGATACGTTTGTGTTGATTTGTGGCTTTTAGATTTTGGTTGTCAATAATTGCATGCTTGGACTTTTTGGTTAATCTTAGTTTTGAGCTAGACGACTGTGTTTGTGTGAAGACGCAGCGGGAGTTAAGGTGAGTAAAATCTCACTAAGGTCCACTTTGTGGCCTATTTATTTTGATGATGATTGTGATGTTGATTTTGATCATGATTTTGATGATGATTGTGATGTTGATTTTGATCATGATTTGATGATGATTGTGATGTTGATTTTGATGATGATAATTGTTATGATGAGGATTATGATGATTTATCTTGATGATTTTAAATAAATAATTTAATGAAGAAAAATAATATTATGTTGTTTGGTTTTAAAAATATATGAGCTTGATCGTCAACGGCTCATAGGTAAGGTAAAACAAGTTTTTAGTTATGTGTTACTCTATGACTCTTATGAATCATAATTTTATTAAATTGTGAGAAGTATGTTGTTGGATTTATTTTTATTATTCATATAATTATATCCTTGTGAAGGATATAATTTTTATGATGTAAATCTTGTGATGTTGTTATTGGAGTTGTGATATGATGACTGTTGAATAAATAGCCTAACCGGGTTCCAAGCCTTATTTAGGTGATTGGTTACGGTTAAGATGCTATTTATCATTTTTGTATTGATATTAAATAGCCAAACCGGGTTCCAAGCCTTTAATCGGGTGATTGGTTGCGGTTCTGATACTATTTATCATATTTTTTTTATTGTGGTGATGTTAGACAGTCAAACCGGGATCCCAAGCCTTTGGCCGGGTGATTGGGTACGGTTAGGAATAGAGCTCTAGTCCGTCTGTCAGTGTAGGTCATGGGAGATACTTGAAGGTATCTGGGACCCATGGGTACACATATTGTTGTTGTAGGTCATGAGGGGTATTTTCTAAATATCTGGGACTCATGGGTACATGTCTTGTTGTGTGTGGTTTTTATTCATTTATCAAAATTTATTTGGATGTGTTAAAGTGTTGGACTGTGATAAATGTGGAGTTTATTTTGAGAATTACTCATACAAGCTTTTTAGCTTACCGGGTTTGTTGTTTACAACCCGGTGCACCAATTCATGGTGTAGGGGTTAGACTTGCAGGTGTTTGATCAACAGGGTTGAGGCAGAGGCATAGTGGTTGGGGTTTAGTTGATGTACATTTTATTTGTATATTATGTAAGTTGTTTTAAGCTCGTGTGAGCATCTTCTTTTTACTAGACTTTTGAAGTTGTAAATAAGGAGATGTAATGTTTAACTCAGTCGATGAGTTTTGTTGACATTTACATTTCCAGCATTTAAGTTTAGTAGGGATTTGTTGAGCAGGTCATGTAGTCTTATTTGTGAGTTATATCATGCCCAAATTTTTGAAATTTATCCTTCGAAAATTGGGGCGTGACAGTTTGGTATCAGAGCCTTGTTGCATATTTGGTGATAATAAATATCTTTGAGTAATGGCCCGACTGCAGCGGATCACCATCACTCTTAGGTACTGATTTGTCATTGGGTATGCGGGAGGCAAGGATGTTGTCTCGAGTGTTAGGTTCTCAGAGCATTGGTTGCTTTGTAAGTAAGGAGTGCGAGAGTTGTTTAGCGTTTCTTGAGGTTTAGTCTTTTGAGGAATAAGAATCATTAGATTGGCTCATTTTCAGCTGCCGTGGTGAGCTAGAGGATTTGTGATTGGTTAGCAAAGTTTAGGAGTGAAAGATATTTTGTTCTTTTTTCTTCTTCATGAGAGTGAGTTATGATTTTTGGCGTGTCTTTTCTGTAATGTTGTGGTGGTTGAGCATTGTTATGCATCGTAAGTTTATTTTGAGATTGAGAATATATTTGGGTGATATATATATATATATATATATATGTGTATATCTAATTGGTAAAAGGATATGTATATATATATATATATATATTATCATTGTTATATTTTTGTTTACGTTATGCATATTTATCGTTTTAAGATATTGTGCAATTTTGTTGGATTATATTGAATTGAGGAGAATGGGACCGAGAGGAAATAAAATGTACCTCTCGGTAAATTGGAGGTTTGTGGAGGATAATTGTATAGTTGAAGTGATGTTTGTTTGTTTGGCCGGAAGGGAATAAAATGTACCTTCCGGCAATATTGTGGATTGTTGTTGAATGTTGTGTGTGATGTTGCCCGAGTGGCAAATGTGGTGTGAGTTTGTGTTTTGCTTTGGCGGTGGCCATTTGGCAAATGACATGTGAGTTTGTGTTTTGCATGGCGGTGTCCATTTGGGAAATGTTTGTGAGTGTGGGTGTGTGATAGTGTTGACAAGCCTGTTAGCATGGTTCTTGATCCAACACTTTTAAAGCATTCTAAAATTATAATTGTTTTGTTATATTTATGGACTTGAATCTCAACGGTCCATGGGTAAGTATAAAAAAAAAAAGAGATTTTAATTTAATGTTTTAGAAGGTTGTTGGATAGGAGGGCCGTGTTAATTTGGGGTTGTTTTTGTGTTATTTGTTTTGCGGTGGGGAATATGTAGTGAGGGTGTTAACATAGTCTAGGGCCATTAGCCACCTAAATCTCGTTAAAATATGTTTTGTTTTCAAAATAAATGGACTTGATCGACTACGGTCCATGGGTAAGTAAAACGGAATTTATTAAGATGATTTTAAAAAGGGTTAATGGTTAAGGACTATGTTAAATGGTTGTGATGTAGGTTTCTTATTTTCTTAGACTTGTTTGTGTGTTTAGTGAATTCCTGAACTATGTTTACCTGCAGGATTCACTAATTATTTTCTTGTATGTTCTTTCTGGTGTGTTTCGTATTTAATTTTTGTGATTCTAAATTGATTATCTAAGTGCTGCTAGTAATCACCTGAACTAAGCTATGCGCATGGATTATTATTCTTTCAATTGTTTATCTTATGTGTGTTGGTTGAGGTTTGACACTAGCGGGATGAGTGTTTTTGGTTTGTTGTATGAGAGTTTAAATTCATGAATTTATTTTGAATTATTACTTTTGTTGAGGAGGTGGATGTTTATTTGGGGGAGCGGGTGGCTCCAGGAGATGTGGAGTAATTTGTTTTCGAAGTGTTGGGTTTTGGTGAATTTTTTCTTTCAGGTAGGGTTACCCAATTTTTAAGGGAGGTTATGCCAAAATTTTGGTAGAATTTCCCTTGAGGTGGGTCCCGCAAGGTTTATGCCGGATTTCAAAGGGAAATTCAGGGTGGGTCCTGACATTTTGCAGAGTAGTGGTAGAGTAACGTGTTATCGTATTTTATTTTATGAGTGGTTGGTTGAGGGTTAACTTTAGTGAGCCGAGTGTTTTTGGAATGGTCTAGCTCATTGTGAGTGATGAACTAGTTCGCATCCTTAGAAACCCTTGTTTCTGTTTAGTTAGCCACGTGGTGTTAGTGACTTTATATAGGGAAGTGTGTCTCTGGTTGATCAATTTCCACTAGGTGGAGTGTGGATCGATAGTGTGGGAAAGCATTTGAGGAGTTGAAGACTAGGTAGACTTCATCCCCAGTGTTGGTCATTCCTAGTAGTGGTGTTGACCTTGTCGTCTATAGCGATGTCTCTTATCAGGGTTTGGTTGTGTGTTGATGCAGCTTGGTGTTGTTGTGGCTTATGGCTCTAGACAGTTTAAAGTTCATGAGAAGATTTATCTTACTCATGACCTAGAGCTAGCTGCGGTAGTTTTTGCCTTGAAGATTTTGAGGCATCACTTGTATGGAGAGAAGTTCGAACTCTTTTCTGATCATAAGAGTTTGAAGTATTTTTATTCTCTCAGAAAGATTTGAGCATGAGGCAAAGGAGATAGATGGAGCTCCTTAAGGGCTATGACTTCACCTTGGAGTATCATCCTGGGAAAGCCAATGTGGTGGTGGATGCATTGAGCAGGAAGCCTAGGGGTATTGCTGCCTCTATCATGGCGCAGGAGTGGCTCATGTTGGAGACTGCATCTGAGTTTGGCATTCTGCCATCTGGCAGGAAACAAGGGATTTTCCTTAGAAGCGTCTCTGTGCAACCCACTTTGATTTCCAAGATCATACAAGGCCAAGCACATGACGAGTTCTCATGTGCAAAGTTGGCGGAATTAGTGGTGGATTTGTTGGATGTTTGTCCTTCAGAGTGGTCGGTTGGATTAGATGGTGGATTGAGGTATAGATGGAGATTATATGTTCCCGATAGTTGTGATCTCAAGGGGGAAATCCTATGGGAGGCGCATCGATCTCGTTATACGGTGCACCTAGGGAGCACCAAGATGTATAAATTCATGCGTAGGCAGTTTTGGTGGAATGGGATGAAGAAAGATGTAGCAGAGTATGTGTCCAAGTGCCTCACCTGTCAGCAGGTGAAGGCGGAGCATCAGAGGCCCGGAGGCTTGTTGCAGCCATTATCTATTTCCTACTTGGAAATGGGAGCAGATTTCCATGGACTTTGTGACTGGACTGCCTAAGTCCAAGATTTGGACATGATGCTATATGGGTGATTGTGGACCGTTTGACGAAGTCAGCGCATTTCCTTCCCGTGTCGATGTCGTACACGGTGGATGCCTTATGCAAGTTGTATGTGAAGGAGATAGTGAGGAAGTATGTTCCGGATGCATCTCATGTAATTGATTATGTTCTATCAAGGTGAATGCGGATGCAACCTTGTTGTTGTTGAACCGGTTCGAATCTTGGATAGATCGACCAAGAGGCTTCAAAGGAAGGAGGTCATTTTGGTTAAGGTGTGTTGGAGTCACCAAGATGAGGGTGATGCATTCTTGGGAGTTAGAGTAGGATATGAGGGTTGAGTACCCCAAGTTGTTTCTTTTTGAGTTAGTATCTTTAAATTTCGGGGACGAAATTTCTTTAAGGAGGGTAGAGTGTAATACCCCGGAAATTTGATATTAGTTTCTAATTCTATTTAGGAATTTTTGAGTTAGAAGTTAGTGTGTTTTGAAGTTTGAAGGAAGAGCGGAAGGGTTCGGATGCATAAATTGCCTGAACCGGTTTTATGGTTCTGAAAGGTCAAGAGTTGACTTTCTAATCCGTTGGGTTTCTCGAGAAACTTCCTTCACGGAAGTTGTAGAGCATGACGATACGAGTTCGTAGACACGTGGCACGCGTAAAACGGACTTCGTATGAGAAAGTTATGGTCAGCAGAAGTTGTGGCTTTTCGGGAATTTTTAGGTTAAATAGGAAATTTTCGTTTTGGGTTCATTTATTTTTCAGAAATCCCTTTCTTCCTCTTTCTTCTCTCTCCCCGACCCCGAGAGAACCCAAGCTTCTCAGCCGACCCGACCCGGACCCGGTTGACCCGACCCGGATTTTCCGGCCATCTCCGGCCGACCCAGGCGACGGCACCGGTCGGAATCGCTCCTCCTTGGCGGCGCAATCTTCCCTGTGTTGGTGGATGAGGATGACCCGAGCCGAGCTGTGCAAGCCGAGCGCCACAGTGAGGGGCGACGACCCGGTTTGCAACCCGTTCGGTTTCCTACCTCCGGCGGCGGCGACAAGGCCGGAGACCGGTCGGGATAGTTAGCCCTTGGCGTCTTGGTCCGATTGCTTGTGGCCTTGAAGTACGACACAAGACGGAGAGCGGCGGTGGTGGATTCTAAGCTTTCCGGCGAGTTTCCGGCGACTTCCCGGCCGATTTGGTTTCGACCTCAGGTATGGAAGTTGCTCTCCTTGCTCTGAGCTATATTTTTGGTGTTGGAAGTTTGTCCGTTTTTGAAAGTTTTGGGGGGTGGCGCGTGGGACCCACTCGCTGCCGTCGGTGGTGGCGCGTGGCGGCGCGTCCGGCAGGGGTTTGGGAGGTCTGTAGTCCTTGTTAGGTGGTGCTCATCAATACGAGCACGTTAGCATGTAGATTGTAGGTTCTAGAGTTGTTTGAGCATGATAGGGTTTGGTGAAGTTCTTCTTGGGCTGGTTAGGTAGTGCTCATCGATACGTTTGTGTTGATTTGTGGCTTTTAGATTTTGGTTGTCAATAATTGCATGCTTGGACTTTTTGGTTAATCTTAGTTTTGAGCTAGACGACTGTGTTTGTGTGAAGACGCAGCGGGAGTTAAGGTGAGTAAAATCTCACTAAGGTCCACTTTGTGGCCTATTTATTTTGATGATGATTGTGATGTTGATTTTGATCATGATTTTGATGATGATTGTGATGTTGATTTTGATCATGATTTGATGATGATTGTGATGTTGATTTTGATGATGATAATTGTTATGATGAGGATTATGATGATTTATCTTGATGATTTTAAATAAATAATTTAATGAAGAAAAATAATATTATGTTGTTTGGTTTTAAAAATATATGAGCTTGATCGTCAACGGCTCATAGGTAAGGTAAAACAAGTTTTTAGTTATGTGTTACTCTATGACTCTTATGAATCATAATTTTATTAAATTGTGAGAAGTATGTTGTTGGATTTATTTTTATTATTCATATAATTATATCCTTGTGAAGGATATAATTTTTATGATGTAAATCTTGTGATGTTGTTATTGGAGTTGTGATATGATGACTGTTGAATAAATAGCCTAACCGGGTTCCAAGCCTTATTTAGGTGATTGGTTACGGTTAAGATGCTATTTATCATTTTTGTATTGATATTAAATAGCCAAACCGGGTTCCAAGCCTTTAATCGGGTGATTGGTTGCGGTTCTGATACTATTTATCATATTTTTTTTATTGTGGTGATGTTAGACAGTCAAACCGGGATCCCAAGCCTTTGGCCGGGTGATTGGGTACGGTTAGGAATAGAGCTCTAGTCCGTCTGTCAGTGTAGGTCATGGGAGATACTTGAAGGTATCTGGGACCCATGGGTACACATATTGTTGTTGTAGGTCATGAGGGGTATTTTCTAAATATCTGGGACTCATGGGTACATGTCTTGTTGTGTGTGGTTTTTATTCATTTATCAAAATTTATTTGGATGTGTTAAAGTGTTGGACTGTGATAAATGTGGAGTTTATTTTGAGAATTACTCATACGAGCTTTTTAGCTTACCGGGTTTGTTGTTTACAACCCGGTGCACCAATTCATGGTGTAGGGGTTAGACTTGCAGGTGTTTGATCAACAGGGTTGAGGCAGAGGCATAGTGGCTGGGGTTTAGTTGATGTACATTTTATTTGTATATTATGTAAGTTGTTTTAAGCTCGTGTGAGCATCTTCTTTTTACTAGACTTTTGAAGTTGTAAATAAGGAGATGTAATGTTTAACTCAGTCGATGAGTTTTGTTGACATTTACATTTCCAGCATTTAAGTTTAGTAGGGATTTGTTGAGCAGGTCATGTAGTCTTATTTGTGAGTTATATCATGCCCAAATTTTTGAAATTTATCCTTCGAAAATTGGGGCGTGACACATATTATTCTCGAAAACGTCAATAAATGAGTATAAACTCTGAAATTCTCAATTTCCGGATAAAAATCCAACCAAGGAAATTACTCAACAATAAAACAATTCAAACACATTATTTAAAACAAAGGTCCACTCACAACTTAGGCCTAAGCCTGACGTCGGTCGGAGGTCTCCTCTGCTCGAGCCTCCTCGCGTCCTATTCCAAACATAAATAATTCCTTAAAACAAAACACCGACGCTTAAATAAAATAGGCATAATTAACTATGAAGCGTTTTCTTTGAAAGCATTTTCGGGGAAATATTTATTTGTTGTGGGAATCGTTTTGTCCACTCACTCTGACGTGTTGAATATTTTCTTCTTGACTCTTCATTTTTAAAAATGTCAAGTCTGCAGAGTTCGCGTGAGATCCAGAAGGAGACGTCGAGGCATAGTCACCCATCTATCTGCTACATTTCGCCAGTAGGTTACCTGTTTAATCTACTAGGGGTTTGTTAGCTTCTACTGTGTATTATTTTATTTTTAGTAGCTCTGAATACTGTTGGGATTACTGTATAACTTATTCTAGCTACTTTTGGGTTGTAGCGGAGGATTTTATTTGAGTTTAAAAGGTGGTTCTTTAATTCTTCCAAGTTAGGGTTGTCCATTTTTGAGGGAGGTTTACCGAGTTCTTCGGTAAATTTTCCTTGAAGGTGGTCCCCGCAAGACTCATCTCGGGGTTTCGGGGTGAAATTCGGGGCGGGTCCTGACATTAGGAATATAAAGTATTTCTTGGGAATTGAGATAGCTAGGAACAAGGACTGTATCATGCTGAGTCATAGAAAATATGTTCTGGATTTGCTAGCAGAGACTGGTATGCTTGATTGTCAACCAGTTGATACACCGATAGAACAGAACCATCAGATTGCAGAGTATCCTGATAAAGTTCTGATTGACAAATCTCGATATCAAAGGTTAGTTGGAAGATTAAATTTACTTGTCACATACTAGACTTGACCTTACTTATGCGGTTAGTGTGATGAGTCAGTATATGCACAATCCTAGTGAAGATCACATGAATGTTGTGATGAGAATCTTGAGATACTAAAACTCTGCTCCTTAAAAAGGCCTGGTGTTTCATAAGCATGGACGTTTGAGGACTAATGGTTACACTGATGCGGACTGGACCGGGAACATCACTGACAGGCGTTCTACTTCTGGCTATTTTACGTTTGCTGGTGGAAACTTAGTCACTTAGAGAGGCAAAAAACAGAATGTGGTGGCCCGTTCTAGTGCAAAAGCTGAGTACAGAAGTATGACTCAAGGAGTCTGTGAGTTGTTATGGTTGAGAAGTTTGTTATAGAGTTTGGGTTTCAAGCATGAATAGTCAATGCCTCTTCACTGTGACAATATTGCTGCGGTTGAAATTGCACATAATCATGTTCAGCATGATTAGACAAAACATGTAGAGATTGACATGCACTTCATCAAGGAAAAGCAAGATGCTTGCATAATCTCGTTCTCATTTGTTCCTTCGGAGGAGCAGCTAGCTGACATCCTTACCAAAGCTGTGTCGTCCAGGGCGTTTAGTGGCTCACTTGACAAGTTGGACATTTAAGATTTGTATGCGCCAATTTGAGGAGGAGTGTTAACGTGAGTCCTAATCCTAGTATATTGGAAAGATGTATATTCTGTAATCAACTAAGATTATGTAAATCTTTTCGTGTAATTAGTTTCCTTCTAGAGTTAGAACTGTGTTTGTATATATACCCAATTTGGGTTTGTTCAGTATATTAGAAAATTTTCAACTTTTTTATATTATGTTGGATTGTTACTTGGTCGTCTGGGTATGTTCGCTTGTTAAGGGAGCGAGAATTAAAAGATAAAAACAACTATAAACGGCCACCCCGACCATATCTCCATCATCCTACGACGTTCTGGCAGCAAATGAGTCTCACCGACATGCATATCCATCGACATCCCTATAGTCTTGGTGTGTCCATTGATTGATTGTGGCCAGGGGGGGGGTGAGGTCAAAACTCTGGCGGTTGCGGTAGTTCTTGGATCCATTTCACGGTGCTTCCATACTTTAGTGACCATATGATTCTTCTGACAACACAATCTTTTCTATATTGACACCATCAATTTCTTCCATACGAGATATATCTCTAAATTGAAATTCATAATTGGTTTCTTTAATTTCAAGTTGGAACATGAAATTAGGGTTCTTTATATTTGAAGTTATACAACCTCAAATCTGTTTAATTTGCTCATTGATGGTTTATGAATTTGGTTATTGGGTTTTGATCTTAGAGTTTCTTGACTGTGATTTTATGGCAAGATAGAGAAAAGAATATTGCTACTTAATTTCCTAGAACAGAATTTTAGCTGCCAGATTATTAGCTTACTAAGACCAAAGAGGCTTTCTGCTTACCCTCATCCTCCTCTCACATAAGCCGGCCAAATTTGTTCCTTGTATGCCGGAGTTGCTTCCACAATACTAGAGTTATGGTGGTCGACCTCAATCCTCCGCCATCGGGGATCCCAAGGAGAAACCTCCAAAACTAGAAGAGGTGGACTTGATCTGAATCAGTCAAAGGCCCTCCAAAAACCGACTAAAACTACACGATCAACAATCAAACGAAGAGATCTAAAACCTAGTCTTCTAACAACGCCGCCACTACATATGCATACACCAACACACTGACATGCCTCCGCAATCGAATCTCTCAAAACCAGGCGTCGTTGTGGATCCAGCCAATTTAAACCAAGAACTCGACGTAAAGACTGACACCGAGCCTTAATTCATACCTAAAAGACTCTCCACCACGCACCTTAAGGAGGCACTGAACTACCCTCCTCCTCCTCATCCTCCTCTTTTACAGCCGTTTTTCGACCCGCAAGTCGTCGCTGCTATGCTTCGCAAAACATAAGGTTCATAGGGTTTCGGTGATAAATGATATACTTTCTACTTTATCCATTTCTCATTGTGAGTTCTAAATAAGTTGAAATTTAAATGGATAATTTTACCTTTTTTTGATATATAAGGGCTAAAATGACACCTCTGCCGTTATCATTAATGAAACTGTATAATATAATAAAGAACATTGAGCCCAAACCCATAATGTAAGAACAACCCAAAACAATATCAGGAGACCCTACATAACATATGCATTCTAACAAGAATCATTTACCAAAATGTATATCATTAGCTACTTCATTTGTTTTTCATAAAAATTGACGACACAAAGAAAATTTAATGCGCATGCAGAGCCATAAAATTTGTCTATCTGTTTTTCTTTTATGTTGAAGTTTCACGCTGTCATAAGAAGCTACAACCATTTGACTAAGGAAATCGTTGACTCGTTTATTATAACCAGTGTTCTAAAACTCGGTCAACTCGGCCGAGTACTCGGCGAGTACTCGGTACTCGGCTGGTTACTGAGGCGATTTTGACCTACTCAGTGCCTCTACTCGGCGGGAAGAAAATCGGCCGAGTACTCGGTCCAACTCGGCCAACTCGGGTCCAAATCGGTCAGGAAAAAAAAAAGAAGCAAACGACGTCATTTGCCTTCAACCCTGATTCATTTACTCGATCTGTCTTCGCTGAGTTCGCTCTCATCTCTCTCGCAGCCTCTCAGTCGCTCTCTCACTCTCTCAGACTCACTTCTCTCGCCACCGTCGCCGGACTCGCCCTCCTCTCCTCCTCTCGCTGTCGTCTCTCCTCCTCTCGCCGACTCGCCCTCCTCCTCTCGCCCTCTCTGCCTCTCAGTCGCTCTGACGCTCTCCCTCCCCGCCCTCTCTCTCGCCCAGTCGCCCTCTCTCTCGCCGGACTCGCCCTCCTCTCCTCCTCTCGAGTAAGATTTGGTTTGAACCGTTTGATTTTCAATTAAAGTTGGAATCTTTGGCTTGGTTTTTGGGTTTGCTGATTTGGGTTATGGATTTTATTGATCTGTTGTTGGCTTGTTGCTGCTTGAGACTGAGATAGGAATTGCCGAATTGGATTTTGATATGTCACATTGTGTTCTTGACTTCTTGTTCTTGACTCCTTGGATTTTGCCGAATTGTTTTGTTGTTGTGTTGAGCAGTGACTCAGTGAGCATATTGTTCTGTTATTCTGTTGAATGTTGATATGTCACAGCTATAGGTAATAGCAGCATATGTGTTCTTGTTCTGTTATTCTGTTTTTGATATGTCACATTGTCACTTTAAGAAAATGGCTGGAACAATGTCTTCTTCTGCATCTAATGCAACATCGGAGATGGATAGACGAGAGTCATTGAAGCGTAAATATTATCTCTTAAATATTGTAATATTTTATGGACTATTTTTATTATTTTGGACACTATATATTAGAATATATGTTTTAAAAATAATAAAAAAATCCAGAAATTAGAATCCGAGTACTCCCCGAGTACTCGGCCGAGTACTCCTCTACTTGCTACTCACCGGCCGGCCGACCGACTAACGAGTAGCGAGTTTTAGAACCTTGATTATAACAGTCATCCCACGCCACATGCACATACTTAGAGTATGTCATCCTATCATAGAGGAGCCTGTTAACGGTATAAAGCAACAAAACACTAAACAATAAAGAGAAAGTAAAACAAATTAAAATTAAAATTAAAAATTAAACTAACAGCCTAAGCATGGCCCAACAAGAGGACCCAAGCCGAAGCCATGACCAAGGGTAGAGAGAGACCCCGGGCCGCTAGCCAAACCTAGCCCGACCCAACCATAACCGTTGGAGCACCAACAGCGCCGCCACACTGGAATCGTGAAGCTGCCATCATGAACCAACTATCACCATGAGAACCCGCTGCCCCAACTAAACAAATCCAACCCTAACTAAGATCCATTAGATCCAACCCAGATCGGATTTACCTGATCAAAACCTCCTTTTTCTGCCACCATGAACCGACCGCCTCTTCCCGTCACCATGATCCAACCACCGCGCCCATCGTCGCTCCATAGGAATCCGCCACCCCAACCAAACAAACCCAGTCCCAAATTGGATCCATTAGATATGACTCAGATCGGATTTGTCTGATCACAACCTCCCATTGCCGCCCCGAGCATGTCGCCTTCAGCAACCATCGCAATCCACCCTTTCGGCCATTGAGGAGCGAAGTTCAGGTTGTTAATAGTCACAATCTCCCTCTCTCTCACCTCTCAAACACCCACACAATATCTATGATCCGTATAGACTACCAACCGAAGAGACCCGACTTCTCACACGACCCACACGGAATCAACAAGGTTCGTCCGACGGCCAAGAGAAGAAAGCACGGCCCTCTTTACTCTCGAGGGAGTGTATGCGCCTTCAACTCTATTGTTCTTTCTAATTTTACTAGAGTGGCTTTATTGCTATTTAATTATCACCTATAACATTTTATTGATGTCGTATTTTCTTAATTAAGTATCGTAGTAAATAGTTTTGACTTGTAAAGTTACAAGTTGATCCCTCCATAAATTTTAGATGATTACATAAATTAAGGAGTTAAATCCACCCACCTTGTTTTACAATAATCTACGTTTTAAGTTTTTTTTAATTAAGAGATAAAATACATATTATTAGCAGCAAATTATATTACTAAAAGAAAATTAAGTAATTACTAAAAAAACAATCAAGTTATTGAAAAAAAAATTATGTTACTAAAGATTGACCGTGTGTATTGTAAATGGGGTAAAATGTACCAACAGTGTCTGAACTCTTGGAGGACTGTCAATATGGTACCCGAACTTTTAAATGTATCAAAGTGATACCTGGACTTGTATTTTTGTACCAACGTCGTACCTGTCGTCATTTTCCGTCACAGCTCTGTTAGTTCATGTCACATGTAACGCACGTGACTGAAAAAAAGAGAGTAAATGACTGAGCTACCCCTTCATTGATGACGACCTCAACACCCCCTCCTCCTCTGCTATGTTACGGCGTCGCCGCCGCCGCCATCACCACGCACAACCCCATGTGCAAGACCAAAAAGAGCACCACTGCCCTCAGCCGTGACGTCACTCCTCCTCCTGCGGATGAGACCCCTGGACAGCTCATGACTGGGTTCGGCTTCCACGACGTCAGTCACTGGACAATTGGACGGCGGTAGTGGCATGAGAATATAGATGAAGGAGATAGTGTGCTGCAAGCTACAGTTCCAAAATCTTTATCATTGATTCCTTGACGTCCACACTCGCAACAGTAAGAGTCAATTATATTAGGTCATTGGGTACCAATCAGAATGCACCACGTATTGACCCGAACTTTGGAAGCATGCAGGCTCAAAGCTCCAGGTGATCGCGAATATCCTGCTTGGCAGCTCCATACTTGCTTGATTTAGACCAAAAAAAAAGAAAAAAAAAAAGGAGCTCCGTATATACGTGCTTTTGTTCTTGTTTGCATGGGTGATGGTGATGCAGGGTGGCGGATCGATGTGTGGGGCGGCCGGCAGGGGCTTAATCAGAAGAATGGGTCAAGTCGTATGAGATCGACCCAGCATCTTCCATCGAGCTAGCTCAGATTGCAGGACCATCCACAAAAAGATGTGATTCCGATGCAATACGTAGATTCTCAAGTCGTTATTAAACCTCCATCAAATATGTCCAGGTTTTTCCCTTTCTCTCTCTCTCTCTCTCTCTCTCTCTCTCTCTCTCTCTCTCTCTCTCTCTCTCTCTCTCTCTCTCAATCACCTTTACTTGTCGTAACGGAGCTCCAACAATACGCCTGTGAAGTGTTGGATAAAATGCCGCAGAGAAAACCTTCACCGCCGGAGAGCGCAGCCATCGTCGGAATGTTGCTGAAAGACGCCGAAGTCGGCAAAGAAGCCGAGGAAGGCGTCGACGCCGAGCTGTTTTTGCCCCAACAGACCACTTCCTGCTTGCCGCTAGCATCAATGGCGCAGAAGAAGCCACTTTCACCAAAGGAAGCCGAGATTGGCCCCATTGATCTAAACCCAGATGCAATTTTGAAGAAGAGAAGTAGAAGAAGAACAGAGAGCAGTGTAAACTGAGAGAACCAAGAAATGGTGTGGTGGGTTTGCATGGTTTGGTTGGGATTGGATCAGTGATGGCATGGAGTGGTGTAAAGGTGAGGCTTTTGCATGGTGGGATTGGTGCTTTGGGTGTTGCTGGTTTTGTTGAAGTTGAAGAGGTGTGAGAGTGAGGATGGTGACGACGTCGTCATCAATGAAGGGGTAGCTCAGTCATTTACTCTCTTTTTTTCAGTCACGTGCGTCACATGTGACATGAACTAACAGAGCTGTGACGGAAAATGACGACAGGTACGACGTTGGTACAAAAATACAAGTCCAGGTATCACTTTGATACATTTAAAAGTTCGGGTACCATATTGACAGTCCTCTAAGAGTTCAGACACTGTTGGTGCATTTAACCCTTGTAAATGAGGAGGGGAAATTTCGATTCTTTTTGTTATAATTTTTTGAAAAAAGCTTTATAAATTATGCTAATATAACCATTTGGGTTTGGAAAATCACACAATTACAACTATGGTACTGCATGCACGTACATTACATTGGTCATAAGTGCTGGCCTTGGGGGTAGGCTCAATAGGCTCCCGCCTATAGCCCCAATTCTAGGGCCCCAAAATGTTTGAGATTGTGATGTATACTCTATAGATTGATACGTTAATAATGCCATTGCATGAGGTAATTAACAGTAATTGTACAAGTGAGATAACTAAACATGATTGTACATGGTGACGGATCCAGGATTTCAACTTTAGTTGAGCTTGAATTTCCTAATTAAGAAAAAAAAAAGTGGAGAATCTCGACGGTGCAAGAAAAATTTAATAATTGAAAAAAAATGGTACACCTAGCCAGAAGAGGACATAATAAACCTTAACTCTTCCAATGCATATGCAAAATTACAGTAGAAACTAAATTATTAAAATAAACGTGCAATGCAATACAATACTACAACATTTTACAACACTTAATTATTAATTAAAAGACAATATCAAACTCATAGTTCATTCAAAATCATTAGGCATGCTTTATAGTTTATACTTCATATAGAAAGACACAAAGTAAGAGAGACAAACCTGAGAGTGGAGAACGAGTGAAAATAATGGGAATCCAACCAAGTTCTTACTACATAGCTCTTCCGCTTTAGCTGCCAATACACCATTCAATATTAGAGAAACAAAATACAACACGAAATGAATAAATAACACCACATTACAATTATGAGTGTGAAAATTAAGTTTTAATTCACACAACCTTAAATCATAATTCCCTGCATCTATGATGCTTCGCCTCCAAAATCAACCAATAGAAAACTAAGAAATCGTAACCCTAAGTCCTAACTCGATTCAACACTCTAAATTTCAACAAATCGTATCCATACACATCAAATTCCAAACAATTATAATAACAGTAACAACTAACAACAATTAAATACAGCCTAAAAACCCAGTCAAACACAGCAGGAGCTAATTCCAACTTGACTCTTGAGTCTTGAGTAAGGAGAAGCAGATCTATTATAGTGAGAAAGAGGACTCACAAAGGGCTTAACGGAGGTAAACAATGGAGGACTGGAGGGCCTGGAGGTGGCAAGTCGATGTGAGACACTGACAGTGAGAGGAAGAGAGAATGAGAGAAGAGAGGAGATGTTGAGAAGCCTGAGATCAATGAGATGAAATGGGCGTCGCCGGTCGCCGTCGACTAACAGAGAAAGAGAGAGATGAACTATCGAACTAAGGATTAGCCGATTAGGCCATTAGGGTGGTATATCAAAAAAAAAAAACATTGGTTGTGCTTGGGTATATATCATACAAAAAAAAAACTGAATATATCTAGTTTTTTTTAGCCCAAAATTCTTGGTTGGGCTTGAGCCCCACCAGGGCCTATACTGCCTCCGCCCCTGATTGTACAAGTAAACGAAAAACTTAATTCAAGTCTAGTTTGAACTAATTATTAGTTTTCCTGGTCTTTCAGAGACAGTATCTGTAAATATTGTAGTCTTGAATTTAACTCGAACAAGTTTTGTTTTATTTAGTGTGTATATATATATATATATATATAATTCTAGGTTTGATCTCGTTAACATCTTGAGGTCGATAGATATGAGACTTTCTCTCATTATTTGTCTTTAAAATGGTGTTTTGTGTGAATTTAATTCAAACTCTTACAAACATTTCGACTAAATTAAGCAATTATGCACTATAATTTTGAATTGTTCTATATAATGAATCCTAGGAAATTAAATAATTCTTAAAAATTAGAGACATGTTAAACGAGCGTCACGAGCCTCATTCTATGGCTCGCCTCGAGCCCCCGAAACCTCAGGCCGGCCCTGGCCCTGAAACATTGAGGTGAATTTAGGTGACTCAACTACGGATTGCTCGACAAAATTTTAAATAAATCATGAAGCTTCACATTCTATGTGTTTTGAAATGAAGACCTCAACAAATAAGACAAACTAGTGTCCTGCGTCCTGCGATTTATGCAGCTACGTAGATATGAGAAAATTGAGAGGAATACCGGAACATTCCACTATATAACTTGTTCGGTGCATGCATCACAACTATAATACTTCACAGATTCCATGCATGAACAAGGAAATTGAGAAAAAGAATTCCTTTTACATGGAAATCATAGATCATAATAATTTACATATATATCTAGTAGTTTTACATAAAGAGGAAAATCTTTAACTCTTCAGCCCTAGGATACGCTAAGTTAAGAATCTAAAAACATACTAAACAAACGAAGTTTCGCCAGAAACCTAGAAAGGCATCCCAAAAGTTAAACAAAGGGAACAAATGGAGCCACGCCTGATGACGTATTCTTCCCGATCGATGTGTATAGTTCTTCAATTTTGAAAATGATTCTTCTATCAACCAATTCAAGAAGACCAATGTCATCAATTGACTGATCGCCATCAACGTCGTCATCATCAAACGAAATGTTCAAATCCAAAGACGCACAAGGACTTGAATCCTTATGATCTTCTTCTTCTGATGATTTTTGCTTTATAGGGGGAGAGCATGCTCTTGATCTCGAACTAAAGCTTTCGCAGCTCAAAATAATGATGGCATCTCCAAGGCCAACTTCTTCTCCACTCGAATTTGTTATCCTTCCTCTTTCCATCGCTCTCTTAAATCCCATTTGTGAGCAATAGTCTGCTTGCTCTACGTCTTCAACTAAAAAAACCCTATGTGGATTCAACGCCACCGCCTCAGCGAATCTTTCCACATAACTGCAACTTTGTTCATCTCGTGGTCTCTTGCTTCTGCAATCATCGGTTGAGTCTGCTCGAGTTGACGAGAGACTGCTTAGTGCAATGGAAATGAAGTTGGTTTGAGACCCGAAAACAAGACGAGCTAATTCCCTTGCAACTTTTTCCTTAGCTTCCATATCAAGACCTTGAAAGAACAACCATGTTTCCTCTTTTACCTCGGGACTGAAATTAGTGCCCACCTTACTCCCTTTTCTTCTGACCATTCCGGACCTGCATCTCAAGATTGTGGAGGCGATGTCCGGAATTATATTATTCTGCCACGGCACTTTTGTCTCCAATGCATTGCATAGGGTTTTCAGGTTCTCACCATTGATCTCCTTGAACCTTGGAACATAGTCCATCTCCATGACATCACTCGATATAGCCGAATTAGGAGTGGAATTAGGATTTGATGAGTACATTGTCAAATTGGGTTCGACAGCTTTGTCACGAGCGTCGGGTATCCCGAATTGTTGGTCCCTCCAAGAATGATGGTGGTGCAAAGTAGGGTATTGTTGTTGCTCATAGGAAAAACCGGAAGTCGAGGAAGAGGGTGAGAGGGAAGAGAATATTGTGAGGGTCTTGAGCTCAGAAGAATTATTGGAATGTTGTTGGTGGTGCATTGCTTTGCAAATGGAGTTCCACTTTTTGCAAAGGTCTGAAACTGAGACAAAGTTCTGATGTACAAAAGAAAACAACATAATAGCAAAGGAAAAGTTTAGTTTTGGAGAACTTCTATTAATGCTGGGCCATGAAAATATTTATGAAACTTAAGGAAGAGGTTAATTAGGTAAGACGAAGTACCTGATGATTATTAGTTGTTGTGTTTAATCCTTTGTTCTCATTCTTGTACTGTTGGAGCCATGCAGGAAGGCTTGATGTGGTGGATTCACTGTTACAGATGCTACTGCTTCGTAAGCTTTGAGCTTCTTCTTCGAACTTGGCTGAGCATTCATCACAGCAAGTGAGCTGCTTTTGATCTCCACCTTCGAGTATTACTAGCCTGCTAGTTCCACTTTCAGCTATCTTGCTTGTAGATTCACTGTGCAGTTCACTGTAAATTATACCAGTAATGTAAATTAATAGCATGATAATAAAAAACATGTGATGGTTATATTATCAGGAAAGATTGATTAATTTCAAGAAAACATGTGAAACATATCAAAGTTTTATCATCAACACGTTCCAGTGGATCAACCGGTGCCGGCCAGTTGCATTTTCCAGTTGTAAACTCTTATGGAGAAGGGCAAATATTTAACACTCAAACCAGCAGCTTAAAATCAATTAAAGAGTGCACATAGCCTTCGTTTCCCATCAAAATAAGCAAGAAATCAACGATAACCTAAAGATTTTATAAAGACAAATATGATGAATAAATTGAGGTAATTAATGGCATGGAACATATAATTTGGGACTTTGTCAATTGGTTTACCTTTCTGCTGTGACAAGACTCAAGCGCAGGCTGGTTAAGGGAATCGTTAGAGGATGAATACCCCAAACAGTCTCAAGTGATGGATGGCCGGATTTGCATCTCATGTAAGTTTGGAAAGTAGCAATCCCTACAAGCCAAACCCTCCGACCATTAGTCTCCCCATGAATCCCACAAACCAGGTTCCCAAGCTCCAAGATCATGTGCTCCACTGGACAATAATACCCCCTAATTCCCTGCTGATCATGACTTGAACTACTACTAGCCCTATAATCAGTAATCCACTTGAGATCTCCTAGATACAAAATTATTCCTTTCCCCACACAGCTCCTCACTAGGCTCTTGAGATCTCCAAGTTTCTGTTCAATCTCTACTCTTGAAAGATGTCCAAAAGAGGAGAGAGATAGTGTTACATACTTTACATCTCTCAAACTAAAACCCTCGTCAACGACACCATGTTGATCTCCCTTATCAAGCTTCTCCATCACTCCCTTAACAACGCCCTCAACACTAGCAAGACACTCACCCACAATCACAATACTCTTCCTTCTTTTCTTCACCAAATTCTCTAGAACACTCCTCACATCCTCATTCCTGACTGGATCTAGATTAGGTACCACTGACAAAGGAATCATCTGGAGATTACTCTCCTTCGACTTACTACTACTTACACAAGGAGTGGTAGTAGTTTGGGAGTTACATATTTCTAAGGAGACAGCTTGTTCTACATTGCTTTTGACTTGGGTACTAGAAAACCCAGCTTCTCTCATGACTCTACTTACACTTGGATCATCTAAGATTGAAATGATGAGTTGCTCCAGCTCTATCTTCACTGCTAGGAGGGGCTGCTGCTGGTTCTCAATGGAACCGCGTCGTTGGTGAGCCTGCGCACGCTTGAAAGCAGCGACCAAGGCATTAGAGATGGAAGGGTTTTGAGGGTGATGCCCGCCACCCAACATGGGGCTTGAATTGGAAGCCGGGAGGCGGTTGAGGGCAACATTGAAGCAAAGCTCAAGTGCTTTGCATTGAAGTGGGTGAGAGTGTGATTGAAGGCAAGCAGTTCGCAAGAGGCCGGTTGAAGAAGAGAGCATGGTGTTTGCAACATGGAGTGGAGTGACTTGCGCATGGCCTCGGTGCCGTGCTAGGGTTAGTGCAAGCTTTACTATGTTTGCAGCCTCTGTAGTTAGACCCTGTTGGAGTGTGCAACCTCCTGCTCTCATCTTGATCGATGCATGGATGCTTGGCTGCTTGTAATTAAAATCTTAGAAAAGAAGGTCAAATTAGAGATCGGTGCATGGGTGTTTAGTGGAAGAGTGAAAGAGAGACAGAAGCAAGATATGGGTTTTGAGAGAGAAGTTGGCTAATGATGGAAGTCGTAAGGTTTGAGGTTTGAACTCGCCTATGTAGGTAGATCGACTATATATGCAGTGAAGTTGTATGAGAGTTGTTTGTTATCTAGTACTCTAGATGATTAGTGATCATGATGAGAGAGCGAGAGATTTATTGGAGGGGTGGCCGGGGTGTGTGCTTTTCTTGTAGGGGAGGACTAAATATTTACGCACCAGTATCAAAGGCAACTCAGCTTTCCCTTCTCTCTTTCTCACTCATCAAATAATTCTGAGAAAAGATTTGGTACTCTAGCTAGCTAGCTTTGGAAGTGCGTCTCTCTCTTTTAGGCAACAGTACATTGTTCATTAATTAATAAGCATTATGTGCGTACTAATTAATGGAAATTTCAACGTACCCACCAGTTTTCTATACCTGTGATTTTTTTAAATATTTTTTTCACAAACATAAGGATATTTGATTAAAATTTTTGTAATAAATGTCTATATTATGTAATTACGAAATCTGAATCAAATTTACATATTTATGACTCTTTTTACAAAATTGAGAACGAATGTGTTGTTGAAATTGTAAGTTTTTTTATTTAGACAAAATAGACCATTTGTCCTCGTTTACGTAATATGGTTCTCAGTTTTGTAATTAGGTAGTGTTTTTTGTATTGAGAAAATAATTACATTTTTCACAATACTTTTACAAACATAAGGACATTTGGTTAAAGATTTTGTAATAAAATGTTCATATGTTATAATTATAAGGTCTAAATCAAATTTACAAATTTATGACCCATTTTACAAAATTGAAGACAAATGTATTGTCGAGATGGTAAATTTTCAAATTTAGACTGAATAGACTTATTTGTCCTCGTTCATGTAATATGGTTTTCGGTTTTGTAATTAAGTGGTGTATTTTGTATTGAGAAAATAATTACATTTTTTCACAACGTGTTTACAAACATAAGGACATTTGGTTAAAATTTTTGTAATAAATGTTTATACGTTGTAATTACGAGATATGAACAAGATTTACAAATTTATGACTTGTTTTACAAAATTGAAGACGAATGTGTTGTCGAAATTGTAAATTTTTAGATTTGGACTAATTATATCATTTGTCCTCGTTTATGTAATATGGTTCTCGGTTTTGTAATTAGGTGGTGTTTTTTGTATTAAAAAAATAATTACATTTTTCACAATATTTTTACAAACATAAGGACATTTGGTTGAAACTTTTGTAATAAATGTCCATATGTTGTAATTACGAAGTCTAAGCCAAATTTACGTATTTTGAACGAATTTATTTATATTAGTGTAAGAGAAATTTTATTTACACAATGCTAGATGATATATAGATACACACATATATATATATAGAAATTTTAAATACACAACCTATTTACTTTTTTATTTTGACAACACAACCCCCAATCTTCCTAGACTATCCAACCTTATAATACATCATATATTTTCACTTAATACGCGAGAGCTGCAGTTGAGAAAGAAAAAAAATACAATCGCCATATTACATTAGAGGTATCAACATTTTTTCCTTGAAGGCTCTATGTAAGAGTTTCAGAATATGACATGGTCATCACTAAACTGATATAAACCTGACCCAACAAAAGTTTTATTTGCTTTCACTTGTTTGGTTTTTTGTTTGTTTTAGAATGCACTTGTTGGGTTGAACATATACTAATGCCAAAAGGCAATTACTCATCATTGATCAAGGACTTGACCTAGACAATACCCAGATGTCAATTGTTCAAATTTTTGATCACTACTGACTTACTTATCATGAAATTGAAGTGAAACAAGACAACATATTACAATTGTTATTGAGGAATTAAGTTTTTTTTATTTAAAATAAATATATCTCTTTTGGTAATTTAACATACCCATAAAGTATGATATTGGACATATGAAAAAAAAAATGTGAATTTAGTATTAAAGATGTGTGAACAAATGTGTTGTTAAATTTGTGAAATAATAATAAATAAATAAAGATGTCATATGTCAAAATCTAAATGGGTAAATAAAAAGAAAAAAATGTATCAGGTATTGGTAAGTATGTTGGCCTGTCTCCTAATTAATAACCTATAAACGAGTTCCAAAAGAAAAAAAAAATTAACCTACACAGTGTGTGTATATACAGTTTTTCAGAAACACATATCTATTTTATCAATACACACACCCCCAAATTTTTTTGCCCTTGTTTGCTTATCTTTTTCTTTGTTTACCCTTCGTCTCTCATCATTTTAGACCCTCCTCTCTCCCACGTTAAATCACCAGCGATATATATTCTGTACTCTTTTGATTTACTCGTACAAATTCTTAAGGTTCTGCTGTAGTTTTGAGTTAGTATCTAGAGTTGGAGTGATAATAATCTCTAAGCGACCAAAGAAAAGAACAATGCATTTAATCTTCCCGTATGGGGTAGATTTTGATTTCAACAGTGCTACTTTTAATTTCCAAACAATATCTATGATCATCTGCAGTCTGAAATTTATTTTGTGTTCTTCAATATTAGCTTCAACGATGTTTTAAAACGAAATTTTAAGCACTTAGTTGGGAAATTTCTTCAGTGCGGTCTGATTACTCATGTTGGCGTGAGGTTCACGGAGGTGCAGATGAAAGTGCAGCAGGCAGGTGGAATTCGGCTTCCGCTGGAGCAGGATGGATACAGGATACTCATCATCCTGGAGGTCCTAGCGGACGCAGGAGAGCGCGCATTTGAGGAAGGGGTAGTGATTCTGGAAAGAAAAGTTGGTTGGCCACTTGGTAGTAAGAAAACGAAAACTAGGCTAGGGTTCCAAAGAAACAAGGCTTTGCACCTCTGTTTCTCACTTGTCATTCTGCTGATGGCAAGGAAAAAAATTAATTTATCTTAGTTTTATCTTGCCTATTATATTAAATGGAAAATAACCATTTGATTACTTAATCTTGAATTTCCAGTTGTACATCAATTGAGTTCTCTTGGCGATTGAGATTTTTTTTTTTTTGAGGAGTTTGGTCTAGTCTTTTTGATAAGATAGTTTTTAGTTAGAACAAACGAGCTTAACTGTTTGCAATTAGTGGTAGTTTGCTTGGTTCATAAAGGTTTTGTCCAAGACAGGATCAGTTTTACCTATGATAAGGAATGAAATTAATTATTTGCTTCTTCAAAAACAAAAAAAAAATGCCTTAAATGGTAAGGAAGATACATAATGAAAATTAACTAAAGCTAATAGTGAAAGAACATTGTTGAGGTGCATGTTAAAAACTGAACCACACAACAAATCACAGATCCTAAACATTGATGATTAGAAGTATATCTGTAAAGAGAGGCATTATTGTATAAAACATTATCTATTGTAAACGTACTGCATAGCAAGAATCTATATATACATATCTGATGAACCGTATAACTTCTGTTTTTAGATTTTATGATTGGGGAGTAGAGAATGAATGAATGAAAGGAATGTGGATCCGCCAAAAACGAGGACCTGAAAAGAGAACGAGGACTATGTGTCTGCTGAACAAGTAATAGGGACCTGTGTAAGATTTTCTTCCAGACTCAAAGAGAGACGACATGGAATAAAGTCCAAAGCCTTAAAGCGTCCTTCCTTCCAATTCACTGTTAGTTTTTATTAGCATCATTTCTTCTCTTCTCTAGAACAGATGTATAAAACTATAAAACTAACAAAGCTTCAAAGCTTGACACTTTAAATGCATGTTGCATGGGGATTAATACCAGCTCACAGACATTCCCTCCTCTATCTTACTCTCCTTTACTACATAAAGTTCGGCTTTTAGACCCTGCTTGATTTTCTAATTTTATTTGCAAAAAAAAAAAAAAAGAGTATTAATATCCCTGCATGACAAATTACAGGTAATGTAATTATCCCGAATTACTATTCTTTCTTCTGGAAATATTAGATAAACATGAAATGACAAAAGAGAAAATATATATAGTAATACTAAGCTAGTATTTTGAATTTATATAGTATTAACTATATAAATTGAGTTGAATTTGATTTGGAATGATTATTAGTATTGCAGTATATTACTTTGGGTTGTCTCTGTCTCTCTGATTACTTAATTAGTAGAGAGTATATGTCTCTGATGCCAGATATATATTAACTGAAATGCCATAACACTTCCAGTGAGCTCAATCCAAATATCTATATATTCTTCTTCTTCTTCTTCTTCTTCTTCTTCTTCTTCTTCTTCTTCTTCTTCTTCTTCTCGCTAGGTCTTGAGTTAATAACACAAACTACATGGAATTGCGTAAAAAGTTCAAAACATTACAGAGATCTTTACACTTCAAACGAGAGATCTCCCAACCCTTCCATTCCTCAATCATCTGCTGCTTTTACTTAAACTTAGTGATAATCGGTAAAATATACATAGTACTTAATTGCATAGTTTAATTTGGAGTTCAAATATTAGACATTTTGGTAATATCAGACGATCTAAATGTAGACATGCATACAACCTGGAATATATACTATCATCTTTGAACATCAAACGTGTACGTATACCATTCTTTTTGTTAATTTATGTAATTTCAGAACTACTAATTAAGCGAATAGATATAGAATATGGTTCAAAATGATAGGGAGAGTAGGACCAAACAAGTACAGAGATAAATCCAAAATTCTCCACTGTTTATTCTTTTCCCCGCCGAGAGAGCATTCTTCTAGCTAGGTAGCTCAGTTCAGTCCTCAGTCAAAAAGCTTCTTCAACCCTATCTTTCTTTCTTTGTTGGCCTAAAAAGACATAGAAAGCCACCAAATAATTTGAAACACAAAGAACCCTCCCTCTCTGCTATATTTTGCCACAAAAGCAGCGTTTGAACGAGATCGGAATATTTACAGTTACTTAGAATACACCCTAGCTAACCCATTATTCCCTCCTCTCGATCTCACTTTCTCCCTCAAACCAATAACAACACTAGCTTGTTTTAAAGAAAAGTACAAAAAAGAAAAGCCATGATCCACAACGTACTAGTAATCTGTGTTAGGATGCCATGAGATTAATTTGTATCAAAGTGATCAAAGATGATTAGGGTTCATGATCTTTTCTCGTCTTTCGCTATCAGACCCCTTTAATATTTATAACATATATGATTTATGATTTATGGGAACACATTGCATTAGGGAGTTTGTGGTATTTGATTAATTAATTTTGTTCTGCGAAGTTTCTGTAGCTAAGCTCTATCTCTTTTGGTTAAAGTAAAGCACTAGCTAGCTCTTTCTTCATAAAGCCATATTAAAAGTAAAATATGGCATTATCTACTCAAAAGGGCAGCTCATTTTGTGCTTTTAAGCTTCAAATAAGAGCATCTTTGGCCTCTACGTGGTCATGTGGGTGAAAAGCAATATCCAAACTAAGAGAAATAGCTAATAGAAATTATATATAGCAGGGAGGCCAGCCCAGCCAGACCTTTAAAGCTTAGAATGCAAAAAGAGTTGCCCTAATTTTGACATGACAGCCTTGTTTATGTAAAGGTGATGGAATTACACACTCCTTTTACAAAAAAATTTCGTTGCTTGTCCGTTTGCCATCTGAAACTAATGCTCTTGTTAATCTTGTTATATATATTTCAGTGAATTAGTGTTTAATTAGGCTTAAAAAGGGGGCATTATATCGATTAATATTCATGGGAATAGATCACCGAGCTAGCTAATAGATGATGAGGTGAGAGATATCTTCTGCACCAAGCTGCAATGCTATAATGAAGACACGTGCATGCTTTCAATTTGCAGCTGGTTGTATGTATTTTGCCGAGTTTGAAAGATGAAAGCACAAACAAGCTTTAATTTTGCTACACTTTGAAAATTACCAAATTAAAACGGTGTTATAAGCTTGATATACATTATTAGCTCATTCATTAATTACTTAAACTACTAGGATCAGTATACATTGAGACTGCAACTGTAGGAAAGCTTTCATAGATTGTTTAACGGTGACCAGTCTAGTTCTGATCATCAGCACAGCTCTACTTTCCCAGCATCTGATTATTGCAGAATAACTGTTGGTTTCTTCTCTAGTCTGATTAGCTAATGAAGTTGCTTTGCCTAAGCCTTTATATAGTGTAGTCTATAACTGCGTATATACTTGAGTTTGTATTATGTATAAAAGCATATTGCATAAATACAAATAATTTCTTAACCAATTGTTGATCCTGCTGATAGACGGGGGCACTAGATGTTCCAACTCACAGAGATGAAATTCCAAGATACATTCAATATGTATATGTACGTATTCTAATTGGTATGGTACATTTCTATGATTCTATCTTCAATATTGTTGAAAAATATAACTGCTACAAACTCTCAACTGATAGCATGATTGATGATGATAGGTAATGTATTATTATGAACTATTATGATTGACCTCAGCCTTATGCGGGAAGTTGCAAAATTTTAAGGAAAAAGGAGAGAAAACAAAGGCAACTACTAAACTAAAATTGTTGCTAGCTAATTTACAAGCAGTACAAAAAAGTGTCAGTCATCTTCGCTCTCTGGTAAATTTCCTAGACAGTTATTTTGCAGTAGAGGAGCAAGTAAGCTCTCAACAGAGGATCTCAGCTTCCGAGTTTCCTCAAGTACTGACAATCTAGCAGCTGCACAAGCCTTCGCATCTGAAAACCCAAGCGTCCATCTGCCATCAACAATGTGATGGGACTTCACTGCATGATATCCTCTGAATTTAGTACTACGAAATTTTGGTTCGAACTCTCTGATCTGAAGATGCAACCATGTTGGATGGTCCGCATCTACCTTTGGCTGTTTCAAGTGAGAAACAAAATCAACTATATGCATATATAATAAGCCAAAAGGAAAATCTACAATTTTCTAAAGACTTTCAAGCTCCCATGATACTTCGTTGAAGACAATACCATCCTTTTCCAATATTCCATCAAGGGGCTATAAAATAAAAACGGCATCCTCATCTGTTGTTTCCCACTTCAACATTGAAACATGAAATTCTAGGAGCTCAAACAAATTGAGCATATTTTTATCCTAATATTTCTCGGTACCAACAGAAAATACAGGAATGCAAATGATGCACTAAGTCTGAAAATTGAGGATTTACCGGCCAATTGTAATATCATATTATTTTTACCTAAATTGGAAACTAGAAAAAAATCATATCCTAGAGGATATGCAAGGCACATAAAAAATCTACTTCAAGCATATCATAGAGAAGTTCCAGTAAGTGACTGCACACTGATCTGGCATAGTGCAAGACAGCCAAGATACCAGCCATAACCATAGCCTAGTTATTGACAGAACTCAAAGTGAGCTAGTTACTAAATAAATATAATAGACCTGTCAAGCTAAAATATATAATTGCTGGACTGAACGGTGTTGATGGTAAAACCTAGCCATGCCATTGCATTATTTTTAAACTTACATTTGACCCAGCCAATGGTGCAATAGCAAGTACTGTTCCTCGATGGCTGCGGAAAGGATGCTTCTCTGCAAGAAGCAATTTTCCTGATGTTTTCCTTGCCACAGGTATCAAGTAAATATCCCGAATTCCTGCATTGGAAAATGCAATTCTGCAAGGTATTCCAGATCCTGCAAAAAAGTTGTAGGGAGTGACAGTATGAATAACACAGGTTGATCTGGGATAATCTTCAACTTCCACTAGAATAATACCCACCTAAAGGAACCTCTGACCCAAAGCTTGCAGATGCAACATCTGAAGCATGGATTTTGCCAGAGTCAGCCTCTGCACTGCTTATGTTCAGCATGGGTTCTTCAAGCAGTTCTCCATTGAAAATACATGATTTCAGCTGAAGATGTAGAATGAAAACCTAAAATTGCACACAAGGGAGCTTCAAAGAGTCAACAAAAGACAGAACCGATTAATCAAGAAAAATACTGAAATCTGACAAAACAAATTTTCATAGAAACAAACAGAGTAACCCGTATGCATGTGGTCAAGACAAAGTCTAAATCTAATGCACAACATCACATCAGACAGACCAGTAAACATGGCATGGTTTCATAGGTATAAGGTTAAAACACATCAATGCCTTACTCATATATACTGAACAAATACAGAGAAAAATCAAATATTGAAGTGTGAATCATTAAATTCAAAAAGAGAATGGCAATAATCCAGCAATTCAATTTATATGGCAACAATCAAATGTTTACGTTGCTGGAGTGTTGCTCAAATACCAGTACTCCAGCAACATCACATTTCATTTGGCAATTTTTTTCATTTGTTTATTCATTCTTGCCTCTTCGCAAGAGTTAATTTTGACAGTTCAACTCCATATTCTGGCATTGGAAGCTCATACCAATGCGATCCATAGAATATAACCTATGACCCCAGCAAGTCATGTTGCACACCATCATGGATTCATGGAACCATACTCCAGAGTATAGTAGATCCAACCCTAATGTGGAAAACTGAAATTCATCTGTGTTTGATGGACACAAACATCTCTAAAAATGACAGCAAGGAATCATCTCTAAAACATACAAGTTCATCTCAGTGATCAACAAATAATAATTACCTTCACAGTGTCGACCATCCTCTGCCAAGCAAGGTATGATGTTGCATCACCTGCAATATGTGCACAATATACATTACTTATCATGTAACAAAATACTTTATGAAGCATCACACCAGAGAAAGTGCTATGCTTTTCAGGAAAACTTACCGTCGGTATTTTGTTGGCTAAAGTCCAGCTCTAGAAGAAAAAATGGATCTTTACATTGGGATGATTCCACCAGAGCTGCAGCATCAGAATAGAATAGTTGCATGTAGTAAGTTGTCCATATAAGATACCAAATAATTCATGTCTGTCTCATAGACTATTATTATTATTTTTCAGGAAAAAGCAGTTGAGTACAAACATCGTATTGAGACCCCCATCCTAACAACTTAAATAGTAATAAGCGAACAAAACTTAAGATGATATCAGAGAAAGCACAAATTCATATCCTGCAATTGCAGCCCCTTTATGAAAGGATTGTTATTAGTCTAATGTCCCACCCCCATCTGATGATCCAAGCTAGCTTATAGAAATAGGGATAACTAACAAATACATTCAGTTGTATAAGCATGAGATCTTGTGTTCAGATATTTGCAATTGCAGAACCACCCCACCCCAATCTATATAGTTAGATCATGTGAAGACCAACCAAGATGTTAGGAAGATGGAAAATTTAAAATTAGTATTGTACCTACTACATTCTTGCAGCTTAACTTTTGCAAACAATCCTTGAAAGAACTTGAAGGGACAACAATAGATTAATAGCAACACTGTCCCCAAAATGCATACATATCTATATAAGAAATATGAACAACGTACCTGCTATACAGCCTGCCCATTCATTTCTTAAGACCTCTGGGATATGATCAAACCAGCATCCATCAAGTTCCTTCTGAAGGTATTCTCGAGACTGCTGGTATGAGGCCTGTCCAGATAAACTAGAACATATAAAACTATAGAAAGTTTGGGAAATGTAATTACATGAGAGACAAGATCGTGAGGGTAAAAATGTGCATTTCAAACAAAGATCTAATCCTGCCTCAAAGGCCAGTTAGTGTATGTCAAACTCTCAACAAGCTAATTGGCTACAACTGGGTCAGAGAAACTCAAAATTACGGGTTGTCATGTCAAAGTCTGAGCATCTTCAGACCTGAACCTTTAACTATTTGCTCACTGAGTATAGAAAATCAAAATAAACATGTACTTTTATTTCCAAGACAAGTTCTTATGCCTAAGAAAAATAAAGAACAATCATTGATGGAAGCTGAGAACAAGTAGATCTGCCAATACATGAAATGCTACTAATGGTTTGTTTTGCCAAGAAGAAACAGAAAAACGGTGAAGGTAGGTATATTAACCGCGCAATAAGCATTATCCATTTCGATCTAATTTTGTACTATTTTTTATGCCAGCCTTCTTTCCTTGCAATTCAATAAGAGATGAATATATGATAAATAAATTAGTACTTTTACCATATCAGCTGAAACCTTACATTGAATAGCTGGATGTTATGGCAAGCAAGACCCTTTCCAGGAAAAATCAATAGCTTCCGCAAGAACCACCCTGTATGCCATTGTATTAGTATAGAGAAAGGTGGTTGACTTGCTAAAACCTTCAATAATGCATTTACAATCTGTAAAATGGAAATTCAGTTCATTTGTTACTGAAAGCGGCATTGAATTAAGATACATAGGGTCACAGTTTAAACATTTAAATTTAGCTGCCAAAAATAACTAATAAATGGAGATATACGATTTAGGCAAGAATATTTCCATGATTTCCATGATTTCCAATACCTGATCTATATGTATCACAAAAATATTTCCGGTATTTCCATCTGCTGCCTGTTAAGATACAAAAAGAATAATATGAATCTCATAATGCATATACAAGGCTACAAATCCAAAACACTCAAAACATTAGTGAGGCAATATATGAATCAATAAGGAGAACATTGTCCAGTCAGAACTTTAAAACATTAAAGAAGGAATTGTCAACTGTCTTCAGTCTTCTAATGCAACAGCAAGTACATATCCACATGAAATAAGAATTCTTAGCTTTAAGGAACAAATAAACAGAAATATTGAGTAATTCCACTTCATGGAATTTTTCACATAACCTCAGAACTGCTGAAGAAGAATATAATTATTAGAAAGGAAAAAAAAATCAAAACTTCAATACTCACAGGCATATCTTGCATCCCACTTAATCCAATCATTCGAAAGAGCAGTGGATGAAGATCTGTATCAATGCAAAGAGATGAAAGACAATCAGATATTACAAAAATTCAAGGTTAAAGATAATTAGTCAAGCCTGATACATAAAATTCATGCAAGTTAGTACCTTTTTCTTCTGCTAAAATAAATAATACAAACAGTGAAGATAGCAATAGACTATAACTCTCCGAAAAAATATGAGCCAGTATGCCACTCCTGCACCAGGGATAGAATTAATAAGTACAGCACAAGAGAACGATACCCTGGAAAGTACCATATCAGAATAATATCTTATATAGTAAGAGATGCATGAGCAAAGAAAATTAAATAAGTGCAACAAAACTCTCCCTCAAGAAAGTAGGAAGCGTTTTCTTTTCCTTTTTCTTTTTGTTTCTGTAGGACAAGAAAAATTGCAACAACCTGTGGATATGGATAGTATCTCTAGGGCAGCCAACTCTTTCTACTCCTTCAGCCTCAGGATCAGAAGAGACTACTTTTTCCATGTCGCTCAATTGGTTGAATAAAGATTTAGCATCATCAATGCTCTCAATTGAGTCCCTTGCAATAGAATTTCTCACACTTGAGGCCATGTAAGGATATAAAATAACTCCAGCCACAGAATCAAACATCCCTTTTCCGCCAATGACTTGAAGAAGACGAGAAACAGTATAGAAAGATGTGATTGCAGATAAATTTGAGCCCTGGAGCATAAATGAAACACTGAATGAATACACAAACAAGATAAGTATAATTCAATCGACAACTCATGCAGCATAAAAGATTTGGTATCGGCTTTAGCTTTCCTTTTTGTGATTGTACTTTACTAAATATAAAGTGCATTTCCTATTTTGATTCAAAGTATCTATTAATCATCATAAACAAATATATAAAAGTGTTTAGATGTTGCTATTATTTGTTTCATAATTAATTTCAAACTTTAATGAGATTGAGCTATCTAATTTTGAATTCAGTTTGGATTAAAATAGAATATATATATATATATATATATATATAATAGAACAAATATTCAACCACCACTTTGCAGGCCTAGAAAAGAAGATTAAAAAAAATTCTCTTTTCTTTTCTTTTCCAGTCTATAGTTTAGGTTTTCAGTTTGTAAAGGTGATCAACAAATTCTAGAAATAAAGTCGGTAGAAGATAAATCAATTAGTAAAACTAAACCAAGCAAAACAAACGCTCTATTAGTCTGTTGCAAACCAACCACATAAACTAGTCAGTCGTATATAACGATCCAAATAAGAAAACCACTATATCGAGAAATGGGAAAGCTTTAATGCTTGCATAAATTTTAACTTGTTTTCCCAAAGGACAGTCTTCCAATAAAGAGTTTCATTTGTATCTCATGAAGTAGATAAGAAGGCAAAG
Organism: Fragaria x ananassa; assembly: GCA_034370585.1. Classification (NCBI taxonomy): domain Eukaryota; kingdom Viridiplantae; phylum Streptophyta; class Magnoliopsida; order Rosales; family Rosaceae; genus Fragaria; species Fragaria x ananassa. Next base: position 12,525,827 of record CP139753.1, on the reverse strand, counting down.
AAATGGATCACAAAGAAAGAACATCTCACAATAATCTTCCTTAACTGCAGTAGTGGAAGTAGTATCGGAAAGACCAATGTTCTAAGAAGATTTTCCATAACTACTCTACTCAAACGGGAGTCACCGACATCAAGCATATCCTTCAGGTAATACAAGTTGTCAATGATCTCGTCTGTTTCCAAAAGTAGTTCTTCTCGCTTCTGATGTGTAAGCATCCCACTGCATATGAGTTGAACACTTCAGCCTTAAATGCACATTTAAGTATTTCAGTATCGGATTCTGTTAAACAACAAAATAAATAAACATACTTTGTAGCCTGGACAAGGGAATCTAGATGAATGAATTGCTCTCTTAAGTTTGCAACCAAGTCTGAGAAGTACTTTGAGACTGGAGGAGCAGTTATATATTGATAAACCATGTCATCACTAACTGCACAACCATAAGATACTGATCCATATCACCAAAAGTATACTTCAATTCAATATGTCATGCTGCTCTTCTAGTAGCAAATAAGGGGGAACAAAAGACACAGTAAACAGAACCATACCATTATATATACTGAGAGTTAATGCACGGATGGCTGTCTGAATCATTTTTTCCCGGTGGTGGGAAAATTTGAGAGCCTCATGATACAGGGGAAATGAAACTACAGTATCCTGCAATCATATGAAGAATTGACATGATAAGGCTTTACAGCTAAGACATCCACACATAGTATAGTTCCATACTTCCAAATGGCATACACAATTTAGCCACCACTTAAGGCAAGTAATTTTGTGAGCATCCTTTAGTGTGGTTACTAAAGACTGAAATGGTGAAGGCATTTCCTATAGATCACAACTTTCTTCACTATGAAATGACCATACACAAACCTATATATATACCCTATATATATATATATATATATATATATATATTCAAGCCTGCGTGATGGAAAAAACAAAAAAAAAACATGGATCCAAGCCCTCCAACAGATGACTGGCAATATAGGCATCAATACAAAGACAATAAGAAATGATAACATGATTGAACCAAGCTTAGATAGACCTGTCCTTAACCACTAGGAGAACAAAAGCATGATAATGTGGAATAGATAAAATCACCAAAAAAGTTAAAAATCCTGGGTCTAACAGGCTCGACCCAGTAAGGTTCTGAAGCCAAATAATTTACAACAAAAAAAAAATATTAATTTTTTTTTCTTCTTCAATAATGGGAAGATAAGATTAACACTGAAATTTCGAGAGCAGCTTATAACATATACATCAAATTAAAATGAAAAATTTTACTTACCCCATGAACTTTTAAAAGAAGGCAAAGTGTGTCCTTGTTTAATTTATTGCTCACTGCTCTGAAACAGAACAAAAACAAACAAAAAAAGAAAAAGAAGTTCACATGGAATGACAAAGAACCTCAGCATTAATTCAGAGAATGAGAGATAAAAATGTTGCCTTATAAACATACACAGAGGGCCCTTCTTAAGAGGATCCATTGCGGACGACTCACGAGTGTGTTGATTTGTTTACATGTATAATTCTTAAAAGAAGATATTGAACTTGAACAGTTAGGATCACCAGACAACATTGGAGGATATCCCCAACACTGACTCATTTTGGTTATCATTAAAAGGTATCTCTCTTAAGAAGGTCCTCTCCACACACACAAAAACATATTGAGAGAGAGAGAGAGAGTGAGACCTCAAGAAGGATACATAATATAGCGCTAGGTCTCCTCCTTCAAATTCAAACTTATGTCCAATAATGCTATTGATATAGTCATTGCTCAAACAATAATCTGCAGCAGAAAAACCATCAACACAAAAGTTCAGGGCTTAAGAATGCCTTGAAATGACATTTGATGAAATACAAAAGGAAAGGAACTCACAAATACTATATTTTTTTCATGTGCAATAACTGGTGTTTTAACATGAGTTGGTTGTCTGTAGCAATCAAGGAGTAATTGTAAAAGAAATGAAATGTAGGTTCTTACATATTGAATGTTCACTATTCATGTTTTGAATCATTATACTCAGATACTGGAGCAATGGTGCCTCAATTCTTGAATTTTTACTGATCTTCAGCACCCGAACAAATTCTGCTAAAACTTGGTATTCCATAAAACATCTGCATAAATAGTACATAAAAAAAATTAGAATACAAACAGAAAATTGAAAAGCGTACCCATAGAGAAGCTTTACCATGAACAGTGCATACTCAAAAATCAGAGGATCTTGTCTATCGCCATAGGTAACTAGCTCCACTATGGACTGTAGTAAATCTATGACTAATTCCTGGTAGAGTGGGAGTAAAGCGGAAACAGAAAGAGAAAGATGATATCAGTTAAAGGGGAAAAAAAAAATAAGTGGACAGTTTATATTAATAAAATTATAGAAAAGTCAATCAAGTTACCCTGTTATGCATATCCACAACTTTGATCTGCTGCAGTTCATTGATTATGTGTCTGCATCCACAAGATGATCCCAACAAGTATTAAAAACACTAACAAAACTGACAATCCTGACAGTCAAACGATATTGTGTGTGCGTCTCTGGCCTAAAGCTTTTGTCCACACTAATTCTTCTCACATAACTATCTAATTGACCTTTTTCCAATTTTTTCTTTTAAATTTATACGCAACACCATACCATTCCCATAGTGCAACACAATCAGATACTATCCTCCTAGCAGAAAAACTTCATCCTACAGCTACAATGCATTCTCGGAATACAATGTAGCAACTTCATCCTAAAGGACCTAAAGTCCTAAACCCCTACATTTCAACATATCGGGTTTCCGAGAAGGTTTGCTGATAAATCCACCCACTACTACACTCAAATGTATAATTCTAGCATCAGTCCTGTTACTCCTGTACTTCCATTACCCTAACCAAACCTCATTTCCTAAACACCAAGCAGATTCAAAACCCTAATTACCAAAATTACGCAAAATGCCTCCCGCTTCTACTCAATTCAGACAAAATTAGACCATCACAGTGTCACTCACTTCTCCTTATGAAGTCCTAGACGCAAATTACGAATGCCGAATCGAAAACTTGGGCAGAAAAACTTACTTGAAGTACTGGAGAGAGAAGCGATCGATGGATCGCCAGAGAGAGCGCCACATGGCGACGGCGAGACCGATCGGTGATCGGAATCGGAGGGATCTATCAAACCTGTCTAGTCTAGCTGGGCATAGGATTTTGGGGGTTGAGGACGAAAGTGTATTTTGGGTACGTGATTTTGTTTGTTTTGCGTTGGTCTTGGAATTTGATGGTTTGGTGGAATTGCTTGCAGGTTTGCTTTCCTTTTCTTTCTTCTCTCTGGTTTGGTTGGTTTTGCCAACGAACTGTCAACGGTTCATTCCCTCGGGAATTTCAGCTTTACGCTTTCCGTGTTCTCAACGAAACGCACCGAATCGTACACGTTGCATGGACCAAGGCTTAAGGGCCATCTCTGGGCTCACTGAAGGATACTGTACACAATTTACTGGCCCAGAGAGGCAGAGACCATGAAACGAAATGATGCACAATTGCACATTTGTATGAAAGTAAATATTTAGGCCCTTCCAGAAAACAAAAGTAAATATTTTTAGGCAGGGTGATACTGTGATAGTCGCTTGTAATAACCAAATTAATAGAAGAAAGAACCAAATCTGATTTATTTTTTCAGATTAATTTTCTTTAGAAGAAGAAGAAGGTTATAAGTATGTCCTTAAGTGAAAGTTACAGGTAGCGCTTTTGCGCTTTTGTTTTCTGACTTTCAACTTCAGTTTGGTTTGTCTTTTTGACTCTCCCCAACTTATGTCTTGTACTCTGTTGATGTATCTATCTAATCAATCATCAATGAAAGTTCTTATTCTACAAAAAAAAAAGAAAAAAAAGAGGGATAACTTTTCATTGTTTTGTTGCGTTCTATACTAATGACACTACCACAAAATTGACCTTGGGCGACGAAAAAAAATCGTCGCCCTGTTAAAAAAATTTGTCGCCTAAGTACTTGGGCGACGACACCAGAAGTGCGTCGGCCAAGAACTTGGGCGACGAAAATTCAGTCCGTCGTCGCCTAAGAGTAATTCTTAGGCGACGACACGAATTTCGTCGCCTAATATATTCTTATCGTCGCCCAAAAATATTCGTCGCCCAAGATTTAACACCTTGGCCGACGAAAATTTTTTTCGTCGCTTAAGATGTTATAACCTAGGGCGACGAAACTAAATATTTCGTCGCCTAAGATCACTACATCTTAGGCGACGATAATTTTTTTTCGTCGTCTTATATGGTAAGTCCTTGACCGACAATTTAGCAATTTCGTCGCCTAAGATATATTTAAATTTTTAAAAAAAATATTTAAATAATTTTTTTAAATATATAAATAATGTTTTTTTAATTTTTGCTGGAAATTTTTTTTCGGCATTTCTTTAAATTTTTCTAGTACTAAAATTTAATTAAAAATAACACAAATTTATAAATTTATAAATAATTTATTACAAAAATTCAGTCCATCTGCCTACGGAGAAACTCGAAATCTAACTCATCATTCCCGTTCGGAGGGTCCTAAGGCGGCGGCTGGTCAGGCTGAGGAGGCTGGGGCCACTGAGGTAACGGTATAGGCGTAGGCATGGGCTGAATATCAAGTCCGGCCGCATGTGCAGCGATGCAGGCAGTCATCCACTGTCCCATAGCCGCCTGGTTGGCATTGGTGACTTCATTCACCCGCTCCATATGCGCAGCCACCGCCATCTCCCTCGCTCTTTGGGCTTCCAGCTCAGACTGTAGACATTCGAACTGATCATGTAGCCGACTGTTGCTGCTTGAGGCTCCGGCGGCTCCCTTGCGCTGAAATCCTAGCGTCGTCTTCAGGATCCCCTTTCCAGCGCCTCCCATACCCCGGCAGTAGTAGCTGTTGGAACGCTGCGCGAAGGCAGTGGCCATAATCCGCGCCCCAACGGTAGGATCTGAAGTGTCGATCCTGGACATGGCCTCTGACATGTCATCCTCTGCCGTGCCCGGCCATGTGTCGTTCACCATGCCTCTCATGACCTCTTGCTCCGCCTCCCTCACCCTCGCCTAGTTGGATATATTATAAAAATATATTAATATACATTTAATAAAATGTAATTAAAATTAAAAATTAGAAAATATAAGGAACTTACAAGATCCTCCTCAGAATGAGGATATGCCCTCTGAAAGGTCCCCACATAGGGGTTCTCCTCTGGCCGCTCTCGCCGCACGTCGTCCATGATGGCCGAAAACGGCCTCGAACCGGCACGATGGTTGGTTGTGTTCTGTTGCCGGTTCTCAGCGTTCACCCGGGCGAGGTGCTTCAAAAAAAAATTATCGTTAGTAAATATTTAAAAACATACAATTATAATTAATTCACTAATTAAATATTCAAATTTGTTTACGAATTACCTGTTTGTGAGGGTCGTTGAACTGCGTGACAAGAAGCCACCGCCACTCGTACTCCCGATACTCGAACTCCTTCGGGGTACCCGAACGGTCGCTCCCGTACTTCTTCCAGTGTTCCCGGAGGTCGTGCTTCCACTCCTTGAACCTACATATACAAAAAAACTATTAAATATATTATTAAAAAAATAAAATTTAATAAATTATTAAATAGAGTTACCTCTCCCTATGGGCCTTGTCCGCCCAGTCACGTCCCTTCTCGGGAACCACAAACCATTGCTGCATTACCACTTGTTAGTATTTTTTTCGATAATTAAATAATTTATTAGTTAAAAAAATAGTAATTGATCGAGTAAACTCACCGACATCGACTGATGGAGCATCTCCTTCACTCCATCAGGAACCTGGCTCCAGACTCCCCACAACATAGGGAGTCTGGAGCGGATGGTGCCTCCCGCGGCGCGCGTGTACCGGTTTCCCAACGCGGCGTCCACCGGTTTCCCGTTGGAAAACGGGATGGCGATCCGTCCAGCGGACTCGACCGCCCTATCGAGTCCCTTGTTGCTGACGGTGCCTCTCCTGTTCCGCCTTCTCGTTCCGGCGGCTGTGACATTGTGAATCAAATTTAATATTAATAATACATTTTTACAAAAAAAAAATTAAAATCGACAAAAAAGTAATAATAAATTACCTGAGGATGAGGCTGAGCCGACGGATTCGTCTCCGTCCGCCTGCTCGGAGACCCTCACGGGATGAAGAGGCGTGGGAAACTCCCTGTAGATATAGGCCTCGTGCGGTGCCACATGCGGGAGCTGCTCCCGAATCGGTTGACCCTCCTCATCGACGCGAGGTATCGCCGGTATCGTCGGAGGAAGGAAGAGGCCGGACGGCACCGTAGGGTTTCAAACAATTTCAAACAATTTCAACAATTTCAAACAACAACAACAACAATTAAAATTTTCATGAACATAACCAATTTAGGGTTTTAGGGATATACCTTAAATTGTGGGTCGGGGTCGGGGTCGGGGTCGGGGTCGGGGTCAGGGTCGGGGTCGGGGTCGGGGTCGGGGTCGGGGCCGTGGCCGGGGTCGTGGTCGGCGTCGGGTTGCGGGGTCGGGGTCGGGGCCGGGGCCTGGGTCGGGGTCGGGGTCGGCGTCGGGTTGCGGGGTCGGGGTCGGAGAGAGGGAGAGAGAGAGGGCTTCGGTGGATTTTCGGAGAGAGAGAGAGAGGGCTTAGATTTGTGAGCGGCTGCGCGAATGGTTAGGGTTCCGAATTTTTGCCTTTTATATTGGCGTTCTTGGGCGACGATTCTGTAAAAATCGTCGCCCTGTTTTTTGAAAATCGTCGGCCAAGATAATATTGGGCGACCATTTTTTGAAGTCGTCGCCTAAGATACTCTACTTGGGCGACGATGTTCTTCACTATAAATCACGTCGCCCAAAATGAAGAAAATCGTCGGCCAAGAGTTCTATCATAAAATTCAGAATATCGTGATTTTGGTGATCGAAGAAGAGGAACTGAAAACCTACAGTCAGATATTACCAGCATAAAGAATTACGTAGGTGGACAAAAATTCAACTCCATCTGACAAAGATAAGGGCTCGATCCGTCCGGTCAATCGGCACGGTCAAACCCCTAAACGGACGGAAACGGCTATTCGACCCTCCAAATCACGTAATCTGGCCGGACCTTCAACTGAGAATAGTTTCCAATCGACGAGACTCTTACGGGGCTATAAAAATTTGGTAAAAAATAAATACCCGGGATAGGGCTACCACTAGGTAGAAATAAGAGAAATTCGTTGACCGGAACAACCGGCACCGAAATTTTACCGATATATCTTCATTTTTCACGGGTTGACGTATTTCACCGTTCCGGTCATATCTTATTTCAAGACTTTTTTGCGTTTGAGGCCTCTACGTATACGTTGTCTTCAAAACGAAACTTAAACTCAACACTTATATAAAAAAGTTATACAACATTAGTACATATAACGTGAGTTTGGTGATCGGAGAAGAGAAACTGAAAACCGACCGTCAGATATGACCACCATAACGAATTACGTAGGTGGGCAAAAATTCAGCTCCATCTGACAAAGATAAGGGCTCGATCCGTCCGGTCAATCAGCGAGGTCAAACCCCTAAACGGACGGAAACGGCTATTCGACCCTCCAAATCACGTAATCTGGCCGGACCTTCAACTGAGAATAGTTTCCAATCGACGAGACTCTTACGGGGCTATAAAAATTTGGTAAAAAATAAATACCCGGGATAGGGCTACCACTAGGTAGAAATAAGAGAAATTCGTTGACCGGAACAACCGGCACCGAAATTTTACCGAAATATCTTCATTTTTCACGGGTTGACGTATTTCACTGTTCCGGTCATATCTTATTTCACGACTTTTTTGCGTTTGAGGCTTCTACGTATACGTTGTCTTCAAAACGAAACTTAAACTCAACACTTATATAAAAAAGTTATACAACATTAGTACATATATCGTGAGTTTGGTGATCGGAAAAGAGGAACTGAAAACCGACCGTCAGATATGACCAGCATAACGAATTACGTAGGTGGGCAAAAATTCAACTCCATCTGACAAAGATAAGGGCTCGATCCGTCCGGTCAATCGGCGCGGTCAAACCCCTAAACGGACGGAAACGGCTATTCGACCCTCCAAATCACGTAATCTGGCCGGACCTTCAACTGAGAATAGTTTCCAATCGATGAGACGCTGACGGGGCTATAAAAATAAAAAACATTTCCTTACAATTTAAATGTGCTTTATTTATTTTAATTATTCGGATTATCTTGGCCGACGAAATTAGGGTAATTCGTCGGCCAAGATAATACTTGGGCGACAATATTTGTTAAATTCGTCGCCCAAGAGTAAAAATAAAAAATCTTGTACAATGAAATTTAAACGTGTTTTATTTATTTTAATTATTCGGATTATCTTGACCGACGAAATTAGGGTAATTCGTCGGCCAAGATAATACTTGGGCGACGATATTTGTTAAATTCGTCGCCCAAGAGTAAAAATAAAAAATCCTGTACAATGAAATTTAAACGTGTTTTATTTATTTTAATTATTCGGATTATCTTGGCCGACGAAATTAGGGTAATTCGTCGGTCAAGATAATACTTGGGCGACGATATTTGTTAAATTCGTCGCCCAAGAGTAAAAATAAAAAATCTTGTACAATGAAATTTAAATGTGTTTTATTTTATTTTAATTATTCAGATTACTCTTGGCCGACGAAATTAGGGTAATTCGTCGGCCAAGTAAAAATAAAAAAATAAAATGCTTAGGCGACGATATATTTGAGTTTCGTCGCCTAAAGATTAAAAAACTTAGGCGACGATATAAATATCTTAGGCGACGAAATATTGTTTCGTCGCCCTAGTTTCTATATTAGACGACGAAATTTAGCCTTAGGCGACGATTTTATTTTCGTCGCCTAAAGTTCAACTTTAGGCGACGATTTTTTTTCCTTGGGCGACGATTTTTTTCATTTCGTCGCCCAAGATCTATTTTCTGGTAGACAACTGTGTAATAGTCAAATGATCATTCATATATATCAACTTTCATATGCATTACATACACAAAAGATCATTCGTTCCGTTTGCACTACCAGAAAATAGATCTTGGGCGACGAAAAAAAATCATCGCCCTGTTAAAAAATTTCGTCGCCTAAGTACTTAGGCGACGACAAGTCGTCGGCCAAGACGTCGTCGCCAGAATTGCGTCGGTCAAGAACTTGGGCGACGAAAATTCATTCCGTCGTCGTCTAAGAGTAATTCTTAGGCGACGATACGAATTTCGTCGCCTAAAATATACTTCTCGTCGCCCAAAAATATTCGTCGCCCAAGATTTGACACCTTGGCCGACGAAAATTTTTTTCGTCGCTTAAGATCTTATAACCTTGGGCGACGAAAATAAATATTTCGTCGCCTAAGATCACTACATCTTAGGCGACGATATTTTTTTTTTCGTCGCCTAAGATGGTAAGTCCTTGACCGACGATTTAGAAATTTCGTCGCCTAAAATATATTTAAATTTTTTTTTAAAATAATTAAATAATTTTTTTAAATATATAAATAATGTTTTTTTAATTTTTGCTGGAATTTTTTTTTCGGCATTTCTTTAAATTTTTCTAATACTAAAATTTAATTAAAAATAACACAAATTTATAAATTTATAAATAATTTATTACAAAAATTCAGTCCATCTGCCTATGGATCGAGAAACTCGAAATCTAACTCATCATTCCCGTTCGGAGGGTCCTGAGGCTGAGGCGGCGGCTGGTCAGGCTGAGGAGGCTGCTGCTTAGGCTGGGGCCACTGAGGGTGGGGCCACTGAGGTAATGGTATAGGCGTAGGCATGGGCAGAAACGGCTGTCCGGCCGCATGTGCAGCGATGCAGGCAGTCATCCACTGTCCCATAGCCGCCTGGTTGGCATTGGTGACTTCATTCACCCGCTCCATATGCGCAGCCGTGGAAGCCGCATATGATTCCGCCATCGCCGCCATCTCCCTCGCTCTTTGGGCTTCCAGCTCAGACTCCCTCGCTCTTTGGGCTTCCAGCTCAGACTGTAAACTTGCGAACTGATCCTGTAGCCGAGTGGTCTGGCTGTTGCTGCTTGAGGCTCCAGCGGCTGGTCAGGCTGAGGAGGCTGGGGCCACTGAGGTAACGGTATAGGCGTAGGCATGGGCTGAATATCAAGTCCGGCCGCATGTGCAGCGATGCAGGCAGTCATCCACTGTCCCATAGCCGCCTGGTTGGCATTGGTGACTTCATTCACCCGCTCCATATGCGCAGCCACCGCCATCTCCCTCGCTCTTTGGGCTTCCAGCTCAGACTGTAGACATTCGAACTGATCATGTAGCCGACTGTTGCTGCTTGAGGCTCCGGCGGCTCCCTTGCGCTGAAATCCTAGCGTCGTCTTCAGGATCCCCTTTCCAGCGCCTCCCATACCCCGGCAGTAGTAGCTGTTGGAACGCTGCGCGAAGGCAGTGGCCATAATCCGCGCCCCAACGGTAGGATCTGAAGTGTCGATCCTGGACATGGCCTCTGACATGTCATCCTCTGCCGTGCCCGGCCATGTGTCGTTCACCATGCCTCTCATGACCTCTTGCTCCGCCTCCCTCACCCTCGCCTAGTTGGATATATTATAAAAATATATTAATATACATTTAATAAAATGTAATTAAAATTAAAAATTAGAAAATATAAGGAACTTACAAGATCCTCCTCAGAATGAGGATATGCCCTCTGAAAGGTCCCCACATAGGGGTTCTCCTCTGGCCGCTCTCGCCGCACGTCGTCCATGATGGCCGAAAACGGCCTCGAACCGGCACGATGGTTGGTTGTGTTCTGTTGCCGGTTCTCAGCGTTCACCCGGGCGAGGTGCTTCAAAAAAAAATTATCGTTAGTAAATATTTAAAAACATACAATTATAATTAATTCACTAATTAAATATTCAAATTTGTTTACGAATTACCTGTTTGTGAGGGTCGTTGAACTGCGTGACAAGAAGCCACCGCCACTCGTACTCCCGATACTCGAACTCCTTCGGGGTACCCGAACGGTCGCTCCCGTACTTCTTCTAGTGTTCCCGGAGGTCGTGCTTCCACTCCTTGAACCTACATATACAAAAAAACTATTAAATATATTATTAAAAAAATAAAATTTAATAAATTATTAAATAGAGGTACCTCTCCCTATGGGCCTTGTCCGCCCAGTCATGTCCCTCCTCGGGAACCACAAACCATTGCTGCATTACCACTTGTTAGTATTTTTTTCGATAATTAAATAATTTATTAGTTAAAAAAATAGTAATTGATCGAGTAAACTCACCGACATCGACTGATGGAGCATCTCCTTCACTCCATCAGGAACCTGGCTCCAGACTCCCCACAACATAGGGAGTCTGGAGCGGATGGTGCCTCCCGCGGCGCGCGTGTACCGGTTTCCCAACGCGGCGTCCACCGGTTTCCCGTTGGAAAACGGGATGGCGATCCGTCCAGCGGACTCGACCGCCCTATCGAGTCCCTTGTTGCTGACGGTGCCTCTCCTGTTCCGCCTTCTCGTTCCGGCGGCTGTGACATTGTGAATCAAATTTAATATTAATAATACATTTTTACAAAAAAAAAATTAAAATCGACAAAAAAGTAATAATAAATTACCTGAGGATGAGGCTGAGCCGACGGATTCGTCTCCGTCCGCCTGCTCGGAGACCCTCACGGGATGAAGAGGCGTGGGAAACTCCCGGTAGATATAGGCCTCGTGCGGTGCCACATGCGGGAGCTGCTCCCGAATCGGTCGACCCTCCTCATCGACGCGAGGTATCGCCGGTATCGTCGGAGGAAGGAAGAGGCCGGACGGCACCATAGGGACCCCGGATGACCCGCCATCACCGTCGGTCGGGGACGACTGTGTGGGAGCGTTGTTGAGGGATCGCGACCGGCGAAGTATGGGTGGATGACGAGGAGCCGTCGCTGCGGGACCCGACTGCCCAGCAGAACCCGAGCCGCTCGCGCCACCCCTAAGCGCCGCATGTCGGGCCGTCAACTGCCACGGAAACCCGATCGACGGTGATTCCGACGGGTTGTTTGAGGTACCGTCCGAGCCGTCTTGGCTCCTCGCACCCGAACGTTGTTCAAAAGTTCTCCTCATGGCCATCCTGTTTAAAATAACCATAAATTTATTAAAAATATTTTACCGTCTTATAATTAAGTTCACAAAAAATAACCATAAATTTCGAAAAATTTATCAACAATAATAGCACAAATAAAAATTAATAGTTATTATAGGATTTATTATTTTTTTTATTCACATAACAAATTATTTACATTAATTCGCAATTATTACATCACAAAAATTAATTTACGAATATTTACATCCTTACTCAAAAATAATCCATTATTTTTTACAAAATTTCCACAATATATTTACAATTATAATTTATATTATTTAATTATTTAATCAAAAATTATTTAATCATTTACAATATATTTACAAATTATTTAATCATTTACAATCCTAAACCCTAAACCCTAAACCGTAAACCCTAATATTTTACAATTATCATTTACATCACAATTTACCATAATTTACATCACAATTTACAATTATCACAACAACAACCATTTACAATTATCACAACAACAATTTACAATTATCACAACAACAACAACAACAATTTACAATTTACAATTATCACAACAACAACAACAACAATTTACAATTATCACAACAACAACAACAATTAAAACCAATTTAGGGTTTTAGGGTTATACCTTAAATTGTGGGTCGGCGTCGGGGTCAGGGTCGGGGTTCCGAATTGGGGTCGGGGTCGGGGTCGGAGAGAGGGAGAGAGAGAGGGCAGAGAGAGGATTTTCGGAGAGAGAGAGAGAGAGAGGGCTTGGCGGCTGAAGAAATGGTTAGGGTTCCAAATTTTTGCCTTTTATACTGGCGTTCTTGGGCGACGATTCTGTAAAAATCGTCGCCCTGTTTTTTGAAAATCGTCGGCCAAGATCATCTTGGCCGACGATTTTTGAAGTCGTTGCCCTGTTTTTTTAAAATCGTCGGCCAAGATAGTCTACTTGGGCGACGATGTTCTTCACTATAAATCTCGTCGCCCAAGATGAAGAAAATCGTCGGCCAAGAGTTCTATCATAAAATTCAGACTATTCGACCATCCAAATCACGTAATCTGGCCGGACCTTCAACTGAGAATAGTTTCCAATCGATGAGACTCTTACGGGGCTATAAAAATTTGGTAAAAAATAAATACCCGGGATAGGGCTACCACTAGGTAGAAATAAGAGAAAAATTCGTTGACCGAAACAACCGGCACCGAAATTTTACCGGAATATCTTTATTTTTTACGGGTTGACGTATTTCACCGTTCCGGTCATATCTTATTTCACGACTTTCCAATATTTAACTTCTTCACAATTGATTAGTACCCACCAGTGCGCTATGGCTATCTCTTCATCCGACAATGCATACTCGGCGGACAGTCGTGCTCCACCAACTTCGACATCACTGGAAACTATAGAGAGATTGAACCGCGGCGCATGTTCCTCCATGGCTTGCGGAGCTCCCAACGACGCTCCTAAATACAACTTCATGTAGGTGACGCATTCATGCGCAATATATGCTTCAGCTATACATCCTTCAGGCGCGGATTTATTAGTGACATAATCTATGTACTCACCAAGTTGCCTGTAAATATAAGATTGCAAACTATACGTTATGGTTATTGAACATGTACGTACATATATGTATTCTGGAGATGTAAGTGAATAAAACATACATTTCCATGGGATACATCCAAGTGAAGTGTACTGGACCGGTAAGCAACAATTGCTGGGGAAGATGGATCATCAGGTGAGGCATGATATCGAAAAAATTTGGCGGAAAGATCCTCTCGAATTTACACATGATGTATATGATGTCTGCCTGCATTTCCCGGAGATCGGATTTTCTCACTTCCCTTGTGCATAACTTCATGAAGAATCTTGACAGCGCTACTAACGGCTCCACAACCTGGCCAACCACACATCACAAATTTAATATAAAATCCAACAACGACAGGTTAAACGTAATTTTAACCACAAATTTACCTGACGGTGAAGGAACGGTCGAATGAAAACAGGGAAGAGACGTTGTAGCAGAATATGACAGTCATGACTCTTCAAGCCGTATATCTTATTCTCCCGCAAGTTCCCACACCGGGCTATATTTCCTGCAACGCCTGAGGGATACGTCACACAACTCATCCACCTGAAGATCTGGGTCTTCTGATCAGGCTTCACGGTGTAAGGAGCCCAAGGCATCTTTTTCTTCCCCTCTTTCAGCCAAAGATGTTTTCTGATTCCCATTTTCTTAAGATCAACGCGTGCCTTAGGACCGTCTTTCGTCTTCCCCTCCAAGTTGAGCACTGTACCTACCACACTGTCGCAGACATTCTTCTCTATGTGCATCACATCTAGGTAGTGCCTGATCAACAGCGTACTCCAGTACGGGAGTTCCCAAAATATGCTCTTATGTGTCCAGAATTTGTACCTGTCTGGTCTTTCAGGTATTCTGGCCACAATATCGGGATGATTGCTGAGCTGCCCAAAATCATACTCATCCAGCACTGCTAAAATCTCTTCCCCCGACCATCTATGCGGCTCCACACCTCTCTCTTCGGTCCCATCAAATGCCCCGGTATCTATCCGCCAGGGGTGATCATGTGGTAGGTAAGCACGGTGACCCATCCGGACTATCTTGTTGCAATGATTGCTGCACCCCTGGGAGCTAAGGCACTCAGGACAAGCCTTGTATCCCCTAACAACGTTGCCGGACAACATCCCACGTGCAGGAAAATCACTGATGGTACCAACAATCATGGCATGCATCTGGAACATCTCCTTTTTGTGGGAGTCATAAGTGGGATGACCAACCTCCCAAAGCAATTTACACTCTTCAATCAGCGGTCTCATATACACATCGAGACACTTCCCTGGATAACAACAACAACAACCACAACAAATTCAGATAACGACTATATATGACCAACAATATAGAACAAAAACAATAAATGGAGAGGTGTTGAACCAACAGCAATATATACAATATGAAGGGAAAGTAGATACCTGGATAACCGGGCCCCGGAATCAACAAGGTCAACATGTTGTATTCCTTCTTCATGCACATCCATGGAGGAAGGTTGTAAGGCACCAAAATGACCGGCTATATACTGTACGAAAGACTCATGGTCCCAAAAGGGTTGAACTCGTCGGATGACAGCCCGAGCCTCACATTCCTCACCTCTGAAGCAAAATGAGGAAACTCCCTGTCTATATGCTTCCACGCCTCCCCGTCAGCAGGGTGTACCATGAGGTCTTCGTCATGCACCTCCCTCACAGCGTGCCATCTCATAGCTTCGGCCGTCTTTGAAGACATATACAACCGCTCCAGCCTATCCCTCAACGGGAAATAGCGAAGTACCTTAACAGGTTTCCTGTTGCCTGCGGGAGTCCGCTTATACCTGTCGGTCCCACATACCGGACAACGATGAAGGCCTTCAAGGTCATTACCGTCTGCATCTTTACCCCAGAATAGAACGCAGTCATATCTGCATGCATGGATCTTGATGTAGGAAAGCCCGAGATCTCTCAAGATACGACGGACCTTATGATGCGTGGTGGGATGACGATGACCGTCGGGCAGGAGCGAAGCAGCGTACTGTAGATACCTATCAACAGCCGTCACGGTCGATTTTGTGTCAACCTTGATATGCATCACCTCCATCACACACTGAAGAACGGTCTTCTCATGACCTGGGCACAGAGGGGTCTGTTGGAAAGCAATAAGTCTGTTGTACTTGGCTATACCGGCAGTGTTGACACCTCTAGGGACGGCTTGCATCGGCGCCTGCGGAATGTGCTGTCGTTCAGGGCATACACCGCTGTCATGAGGAAACATGTCGTTGATGAAGGCCGTTGTTGGATCGTTGGATGTACTGCCCGTCTCATAAAACTGTCCATGATCATGCGGGCGTGATGAGGTTTCACCGTGATATATCCAACATGTGTAACGTTCCCAGAATCCGTTACTCTTCAGGTGGTCTCATACTGTCCCCAACGGAAATCGATGCATATCACTGCGACACTTACACATCTTGCACGGGCAATAGAACATGCCACTCCCGTCAGCATTGGCCTGCGCATATTGCATAAAATCCCAAACTCCTTCAGCATATTTTCTGTGATATCTTGGAAGAGAAATCCAACTCTTATCCATATCCTGAAAATAACACATATATATATCAATATTTAATGAACATATCTTTTATATATATATATATTAATGTAATACAACATACTAATTATTAATTATATATATCTAGTTCGAGCGGATTTCGTGGTTTCAGAAGGCAAGTGTCAATGTCACGGAGGGCGAACCCCCTACAGGAACCAGGCAGGACTCGTTTGTGATCACGGAGGCGAACCCCTATCGACCCCTTCACCGAGAAGAGTGGTCAGTTTGTGATCTTGAGATCCAGTTAAACAAACCTGTGAACCATATCTATGACAGAACGGCCCCTTACTCAGCTTGGAACAAACTCTATGCATATATATATATATCATTAATTCAACTCAAATAAAACTGAAAATCAATATATATATATATATGCATATATATGTGTGCATATATATGCATATGTACGTACCTGGGAGTAGCTCCACAAACTATGTATGGACAGATTTCCACAACACCGAACGATTTGAAGAACTAGAGAAATTTATGTTTCAAATTTTCAAAGTTCTCATTCTTCTATCCCGGCCTCTCAATATATAGAAGAATCTTGGGCGACGAAATATTTGAGTTTCGTCGCCTAAGAATTAAAAATCTTGGGCGACGAAATATCTCAGTTTCGTCGCCTAAGGATAAAAAACTTAGGCGACGAAATAAATATCTTAGGCGACGACATATTGTTTCGTCGCCCTAGTTTCTATCTTGGCCGACGAAATTTATTTTTAGGCGACGATTTTTTTTTTCGTCGCCTAAGAGGAAACTTAGGCGACGATTTTTTTTACTTAGGCGACCAAAAAAAAAATCGTCGCCTAAGTTCCCTCTTAGGCGACCAAAAAAAAAAATCGTCGCCCGGTTTTTTTTGTTTCGTCGCCCAAGACCCATTTTCTGGTAGTGTTGGTTATTGCATGCGTGATTTGTAGGCTTGTAGCTATAAAGTATTTGATCAAAGTGGGTGTTACTTATAAATACTTTTATAGCTTTTATGTTGTATTGCACGATATTGTCACTTGAATTAGGGTATTGGAAAAAACTAAGTTTAAAATGTTTTCCTAACAAGTGCATACTAGTAATAATAATCCGGGTCAAGGACAACAGGCAACTAATCATCCAACATGCTCTATGTGTTGGGTAGAAATTGAATGAGGATCTAGGAGCTTGTCGTTGTTGGGCTTGGTGATCCGATCTTCCCCTTTAAAGTTGCGAGACTAGGCCCAAAGTCTTCATAAGATAAGCTTTGTTGTGATGGAGAGGCTTCGAGCATGTAATATCAATACTGAGAGGACTTAGTAGTGTGCATGGTGTGGGAGCTATGATATTGCAAGTGTAACTGAATGCATGCTCATCAAATGTGGGTGAGGGATGATAGGAGCACAAAGTGTGACGTTCTTAATATGTTTATACCCTTTATTTACCCTTTGTTAACTCCTATTTAGTTGTTTTAGCTTTATATTTGTGTTTAGTGTAGAATAATTGCTTAATGTAGAAATGTGTAGGTTTTAGTGTTAAAATACATAGTAATTTCGGAATTGAATAATTTGGTGTTGAAATTGTGCTAAGTGTTGGAAATCCTTGTTTACTCAGGATTCCTTTCTTGATCAGGATTCCATCTTTCCTCTTTCCTAGTTTCTAATTTTCTTATTTCTATTTCAGGAAAGTCTAAACCCGTATTGACTAGGAAAATATTTTCCTGACTCATGAGGGAAAGGTGGCCGGCAGCTAGGAATTCCTGCTTGAGCTAGGAGAAGTACAATCCGAGATATGTATGGAGATGCCGTGAAGATTTCCCAAGTCACCAAGGAGAGAGAAACCGTGCGGCCAAGAGAGAAGATTTTTCCAAGTCAAGATGGTTTTGTCATTCCTTAATGCATGAGGATTACTTGAAGAACAAAGAGAAGAAATTAAATCCAACTTGGACTTGGTTTTGCCGATTCAATAGGATTCCTTGTGCTTGAGGAATTCTTGGAGTTACTCTATAAATAGGGCACGGCATGGCAGCAATTATCATCATCAACCCGTGCAAATAACACCAAAGCCTTTGCCAAAACTTCATCAACCTCCAAACACTACAATCCGATCCCACCTTCAGCACTCGTCCAAAGCACGTAGCCTAGGACTCCGCGCACTCAAAGAATAGAACACGTAGGGATATTTTGAGAGTGTATTCCATCTTCTATTTTCGGATTGCTATGTGTTTGTTCTTGTTTATGTTGTTTTAGGTTTTTGCTTAAGTATGTTTTGATTCTTGTCTATGAGATAGAAACACTTTTGAACCATGTTTTGAATTTAAGTTTTCAATTTTTAATCAATGATTTTAGGTTTTATGCCGTGAGTATTATGTTCATTATACTTTAAGATTTTCGGTGCATTCTTCCATTATCATGTGTAGTTGATACAAGTAGTTGATATTGCATGTGTTAATCATCCAAAGTTCGACTTTGATACACGTAGTTGATAAGTTGCATTGTCTTTGTTATTTCACCGATTTTCTACCTATGTTTGATTTAGGACTAGTACTTAAACACATCGATTCTTTATGTGATACGTAATTGCATGATTAGTTTATGTGTGTGACCTATAAGTAGAGCACGTAGCCGAACTTGTTGTGTCGCGATGTTGAATGAAACCCGTAGTCTAATTCTAAGATGGTCTATGTCATAGGAACCACGTAGGAACTTATGTGCATATCAAATTTAGGTTGTATATTTGCTCACGGTGAAGACTTAAATGAGATTAGAAATCGTTTTCTTTATTCTTGCATGGTTGTTTGGTTGAGTTTGCATGATTGTTGGTTGATCACATGTATATATGTATAGAAGTAATTTAGGATTTATTTTCAATGTTTATTCCAAAATCATAAAACCTTTAAAACCTATATGCTTATTTCGGCACTTATATTAGATTAGATGGATCTACCCTATAGTTGGATCCCTGGTTTAGAACGATCCCTGCTTGCTTTATACTACAACTGATTTGTTGACAGGGTTAATTGATGCGTGTGCAAATACGTCTTATCAAATGGCGGCGCCGTTGCTGGGGATCCTTCGGGATCCTCGATCTTTTTTATTGTCGAAATTTGCATCGTATATATGTCTATATGTTTATATTTGTAAAGTTAAAACTATGAATTTGTATATGATGTAATTGTGTTTTATTTTTGTTTTTCTACTTTAATACTTGTATGAATAATGTTGTAGGTTGTACTGTTTATTGGATGCAGAAGAATGATTAGAACATACCTCGGGTGATGCAGAAGCTGGAGAGACCTGTAAAGGTGAGGGAGAGACAAGAACATTGTTCACATCCGGATTTGTAAAAGTTTGCTCTCTGGCTGACAAATCATGAGTCGGACTGGAATTGAACCCCGGTTGACTAGATGATGTTGAATTATCGGCGGTAACACCAGCCGGATTACTGCCCAAACCACTAGTCACGCTACTGCCCATAACCGGATTAGAACAAGCCGGAATACTGCCACAAGCACTAGTTACGCTACTGCCCAGCAACTATCCTCCAGCTGACTGAGTTTGCGCGCCAGACACCGACAAGGCGGGCTGACAAGATTGACCTTCTCCGACCGGCAAGACAGGCTGACAAGATTGACCTTCTCCGGTCGATGCACTGGTGACGGAAGGATGAGACGAGCTGGTCCAATTTGGAGAAGTCACACCGATCGGGGAACCAAGAGAACACGGAGAGTTCGATGAAGCCGTGGTGGCATGTCGATCTGGTGGCGTCGGTGAATCAGGCGACGATGCTAAAGGCTTGCCGGCAAGTCTGGGTCCATTGTTCCTCAATGACTGATCAAGTTTTGGGTCACAGCTTTTTGACAAGGATGGCTGGTCATAAACCAATGGTTGACCAGTTGATGGAGTATTTCTTTCTTTTCCAATTTCTTCCGTTGACTCCTCAAAAAATTCACTAAACAAATCTTCATAGAAACATGACTTCTCCCCCTGACGAGGAGTTACTGGAGGTAAAAAATAACACACATCTTCATTGAAGGTAACATCCATGGTGACATAAAATCTTTGGGATGGAGGATGATAACACTTGTAACCTTTCTGATGAGAACCATATCCCACAAACACACACTTAAGGGCTCTAGCATCCAATTTTGACCTTTGATTCTTATACAAATGAACATAAGCAACACAACCAAAGACACGAGCAGGAAGAGTATTTGATGACGGAATATGGACATATTGAGACAAGACATGAAAAGGAATACAACCTTGAAGAGGGGCTGACGAGAGACGATTAATTAGATGAGACGCACACAACACGGCTTCTCCCCAAAGGTACTTAGGCATGTTAGCACTTAGGAGGAGAGACCGTGCCATGTCCAAGAGATGACGATTTTTCCGTTCTGACACCCCATTTTGTTCAGGTGTTTGTGGACACGAAGTTTGATATATGATGCCATGGTTCTGAAAATACTCACTGAAAGAACGATTGACAAACTCACCTCCATTATCTGAACGAAAGATTTTAACACGTGCATCATACTGAGTACGAATAAGATTATGGAAGGCTGTGAAGGCAGAAAAAACAGCATATTTGGACTTAAGCAACACCACCCAAGACAAACGAGTAAAATCGTCAATGAACAACACAAAGTAACGCATCCCAGAAAGAGTGGAATTTTTGGAAGGACCCCATAAATCCGAATGAATTAATTCGAAAGGCATAGTACTCGAATGAAAAGCCAAAGGATAACTAGATCTATGACTTTTAGCCAAAGCACAAGTTTCGCAGTGCAAGGTAGACTCACTAATTCCCAGAAACAATGAGAGAATGGACTTCTTCATAACTCTAAAAGATGGGTGACCCAGTCGTCTGTGCCACAACCATAGTTCACTTAATCGATTAGAATTCAATGTCAGGGCCAAAGGTTGCTTCGGTGCTTGTGTCGGCTCAGCGTACATGCAATCCAGGTGAAACAGTCTTCCCCTCAGGTCTCCCTTGCTAATGATCACCCTGGAACACAAATTCTGAAACACAACATACATTGGGTAAAAGGTTATAGAACATTTATTTTGTGAACTCAATTGGGAGACAGACAGAAGATGATGAGATAATGAGGGTACATAAAGTACATCATGCAATATAATGGATGGTGTAACCTGAACAGACCCAATACCTAAAACTGGAAAAGATGCACCATTTGCATTTGAGACATGAGAGATAGATGAAGATGACATGGACACAAAGAACGATTTATCATAGGTCATATGATCTGACGCCCCAGAATCAATTATCCAAGTGTCACCACCAGTAAAGTTAGCAACATGTAAAGCAACACCAAATGTACCTCTAGTTTCCTTAGTCTTAGTCAAGGAAACATTACCCTTTGAGAGATCTCTACCTTCAATGCCGTAGAAGCGCAAGATTTGAGACGCTTCACTCTTCCCTTTGATAGCTTTCAAATCCACCATTTTTTTATTTCTCCTCCCTTTTTTTCCTTCTTCAAATATTCAACTCAACAATCAACCACAAACTTTGTCCACGTCCTTGACTTTGAGAATCAACTAGCAATTTAACCAATCAAGCAAGTTTTACACCAATCAAACAATCAACTTGTTCACCGACCAAACTTTGATAATCAAACTATATCTAGACCGAACAACAAAGGTTTAGACCAATTAAACAGACAACTCCGAATCGGACCCAAAAGAACCCCAAAGAACAACAGAATAACCCCAAAAAACAAAAGAACTCCAACTACCAAAAAGAACCAATCAAAAGAACCAAATTTGCAGCGGAAAGAGAGCAGCGGAGCCCGAATGGATCGCTGCTCTGATACCAAGTCAAACGGTACTAAGAGAATATGAATATTGCAATGTATTAACATTCTCCAAGAATGGAGTATATATACAAGAGATATCAAAACCTATTAGGAAACTAACTATGACAGAATTTTCCTAATAATAACACAATATTCACAATCCTAATACTATAGGGTATGACTCACGCCAACAAAATATGACCCTTGCATCAATGCCCAAATCCACCAGCAAAGAAGGTCCAACCCAAACCTCCAGCAACCTATCCTCCACCACTGTTGTTGGTGTTGTCCAGACCCTGCCCGATCCCTCAACCACCCGCGACCCTAGTAAAATACAACGTCGGTCTGCCCAGCACAAGACCCTAGCCGCCTCCTTCCAGAAATCTAGCAACTGCCAATCCAAAATTCATATCCGAAGCCGATTGCTTCGACGAACTCTGACACTGACAAAGCCACCGTCTTCCTCCGACCGAAACCAACCACCGAGACCGTCTCTTTTTGACATGGGTCGAAGAAAATCTCAAAACGAATGGTCCATTCCTTTATTTTCTGAATCAACGCCGTTGGTGACGAAAATTGCCTCAAGCAGAACCGAAGAAGAAGCCTCTTGTCCGCTGTCGAACCGTTATGGCTTTATGCACTCGCCGCCGCAAAGCCCTAGGACGAGCTGTAGAGAGAAACAACACATCATATTTTTTGGACGAGCATCTTTTAGGAAAAGATATTAGTATTTCATTTATATCCTCGTAGTTACAAAATCTCATGAAACATTTTAAATAAGAATTTCAAGAATTATTTTCAAAAAGACGTAAATGTATTTATGTAATGTAATCAACGTACAATTAATATAATTGCTGGAAATTGACAATGGAAAATCAATCCTATGAGTTATGAACGGGAGAGAAACAATCTTACATCCTAATTTCTCATCTGTGAGGAAAATGGTTTGTAGAGTCTGCCCTGCAAATAAAGAACATGAACAACTTTGATTCCTAAAATATTTTCTCATGTTCCGATAGGGATGCATTTTTCCAATTACAATATGGTGCCTGTCAATCAACGTTCAAAACATGCGAAGCACTGTATCACTCCTCCTCCGACATATAATTGAATTCTTGTTCGAATTGATTTTTTCTCCGTAGAAAAAACAACTCTCTAATTTCTATTATAATATTCTACAATAGAAAAATCATATTTTTAACCTTCCAAATAGAAGAGCGCTAGTTAGGGCATCTCCAACAACCATTGTCATACCCATACCCAAACCCAAAACCTATAAAAATCCATCTCCAACCATCAAAACCCATACCCAAAATGGGTTCCTACT